>OX465283.1:103957326-105361519 GCA_949987705.1 Thereva unica
AATACGGCGAGAAAGTTCTTCTTGGAATGGGAGAAAAGTGCAAGAATTACTGGAATTAATGCTGTACTAATTAAAAATTTCCGGACGATTTTGTTGGCATTAACATCAGGACAACCAATTAACATCAGAAAATTTGAAGCTCTGGCTAAGGATACAGCAAATCTCTACGTTAGCCTGTATGACTGGTACCCCATGCCTGTAACTGTGCATAAGATACTTATGCATGGGTCAGATGTTATAAAGCATTTCCTTCTACCAATTGGAAAGTTTTCTGAAGACGCACAGGAAACTCGTACAAAAGATGTTCGGCGATTTCGACTGGAACACACCCGGAAAACAGGTCGTATAGCTACGAATGAAGACTTGATTATGCGACTGTTCCTCTCTTCAGACCCATACATTAAGTTTTTAGGCGGGGCAAAGGCAAAGAAGGAAAAGATGAAGATGTGTTAAATATCTTAGATTTAGATGAAAATGATACAGATTCTGAGTATGAAGACGATGAAATTGATGTTGATTTTAATCCATATTGATTGTAATTATTCTAATATAATAAAATTTGTATCCAGAAACATGAAATTACTTGTTTACATTATATTTGAATAAAAAAAATTTTTCTTCCACAAATCGAATTTTAAGTTTCCAATTTTCATATACCCCCATACAAACTTGGTACATATAATTAATTATATTTCATTAAAGTTAATATAATCGACAAATTCTAATGATTGTATATGAAAGTCCGTCCTTTAAGCTGTCTATAAACGAGAATATCCCATCCCATCACTATTTGCACTTAAATTCAATGATAAGCTAACTGCATTTACAAAGGCTGTGGTATACAATACTTTTAAGCAATTGCTTATCATTGAATCATCTTCAGGTGTGATATCATGACAAGCATTCTCGGAATCAATTCGGCTGCCATCATCATCTTCTTGAATTTCGTCTTCACTGGAATGGCCTGTATTAACGGTTCAATTTATTCAGCACTCATTGAAGAAAGCTTGAATTTTTTAGATCAAGACAAGCGGTAGTTTGCCGAGTTAGTAAGGGCAAACAGCTAAAGCCTTAAGGTGTTTTTTTTTTATAAAATTATGCGATTTCTCACCTTTTTATAAGCAATACATATAAGTAATTTTTCATTTGTAACCGATAACCACAATAAAAATAAATTATTATTCCATGAGTTTTTTTTCCTATCATTCTTCGTTTTCTTTATTTTTACTTTTTTTACATTTTGAAACGAACTTTTTTTTCTCCTTCAGTCTAAAAAAAGTGGGTACTCAAAATTATTCTATCAGATGGCGTTATAAGTTATTTCAATTGCTCAATAAATGAGATGGTGCTACGAGTTAGTCGAAAAGTGCTTACTTGCACTGTTGATGCCAGATGACATTAGATGATTAACAAAATTTGTTCATATAAAAGTGGTTAGTCACAACTATGGTGTCAGATTGCGTTAGGAACTATGAAAAAACATATGTAGTTCATAGTACAAATGTACAGTAACATTTCGAAATACCGATTACTACTTTTACCGAGTTCGTAATTGTAATTTATTTCTAAAAATATGACATATTCGTTACAAGTTAGTGGAATCCAGCACTGTTGATGTCAGATAGCATTCCCTATCATTTCGATGATTAACAAAAGCGATTATATTAAACTGGTACGCGTCTCAAGAGGGCTGATTACCATTTCTTTACCTCCCCCTCGACATGGGTATCAATTGAAAGGGTATCACAAGGAGAATACCATAAGCGATACTCAATATACGGTTAGATAAATGGCGGTCATCTCAAAAGGGCGGATTTCTTCACAACCCCCTCGACATGAGTATCAAATGAAAGGGAATGATAAGAAGAATACATTAAGCAATATAGTATACTCAATATATAATTAGATCAAATGCGGCTATCTCAAGAGGACGCATTACCATTTTCTTCACCACCCCCTCGACATAGGTATCAAATGAAAAGGTATGATAAGTAGAATTCGATAAGCTATGTCGTAAAATCCATTGCAGCCGTCTCGAGAGGGCGGATTACAATTTATTCACCACCCGCTCGACATGGGTATCAATTGAAAGGGTATCATAAGTAAAATACCATAAGCGATACAGCATTCTCAAATATATGGTTAGATCCATGGCAGTCATCTCAAGAGGGCGGATTACCATTTCCTTCACAACCCTCTCGACATGGGTATCAAATGAAAGGGAATGATAAGTAGAATACAATAAGTAATATAATATGCTCAATATATAGTTAGATCCAAGGCGGTCTTCTCAAAAGGGCGGATTACTATTTTCTTCACAGCTCCCTCGTCCTGGGTATCAATTGAAAGGGTATGAGAAGTAGAATTCAATCATCATAAGTTGAAGACTATAAGGAATACAGTATACTCAATATACCGTTAGATCCACGGCGGTTAACTTAAGAGGACGCATTACCATTTTCTTCACAACGCCCTCGACAAAGGTATCAAGGGTATGATAAGTAGAATTCGATAAGCTATGTCGTAAAATCCATTGCAGCCGTCTCGAGAGGGCAGATTACCATTTCTTCACCACCCCCTCGACATGAGTATCAAATGAAAGGATATCATAAGTAGAAGACGGTAAGCAATGTAGTATACTCAATATATCGTTACTAGTTACTCGACAAATTTTTTTTCGCACTGTTGATGCCAGATGGCATTCGATGATTAGCAAAAAGTGTTCATATAAAAATGGTTAGTCGCAACTATCGTGTCAGATAGCAGATAGGTACTACAAATATAAAAATTATAAAGTGGTTAGTGCTATATTCCAACAGGAACACTAGAACAAGGTCATTACATCAGCATGTTGAGACGAAAATTGAGCTGGTTATGGATCAATGATTCCGTGAGCAGTGGATACACCTCTCCCTATCAGGCTCTTTTCGGATACCCCATGGTCCTTCACGGATCAGCGTATCCACTGCTGAAAACCCTGGGAGCTCTGAAAGAAGGAGGGATTGCCGTGTTACCAGCAGTGGACTGCGGACAAGCCCTACCTGAGCAAGTAGAGCACCAGCTCGCCGCAGCCCACGCTAGGCACCAGAAAAATTACAACCTACGTTGTAAGGCTGTATGTTTCTCGCCAGGCCAGACCGTGTATTATAGGACCTTCCCAGTCAGTAAGAAAGCTGAACGCTTCTGCGCCAAACTAGCTGTCAAATTCACAAAGGCACGGGTGAAGAGACCGATAGGCACCAGCCGATACGAGTTGGAGGACCTGACAGGGCGTAGCCTTGGTATCTACCACGCTAAAGACATTAGGTCCTGATGAGCTAACTATTGGGAAGTTGCCCCCGACCATGGGTTCAGGACGATGATAATATGGCATTGCCGGAGGATCGAATCCATGGGCGAAGGCACTTTCCGAAGGAGGGACTCAGTACTTCCGTAGGGATTTCTCGGGACAAAGTGGATTTGCCTCGAATCTCCCATCGGAACTGCGAAGCCACTCCGAGGCTCGATTAGGTTCCAAACAGTCCCACCATGTCGCGACCCAGCCTGTTTTGAAGCAAGTCCAACCCCGAGTAGCCCTAATAAGGCATCTCGCCGGCTTCACCGGTTAATAATAGGGTACTCGCCGAGGTCCGCTTAGGTAGCTTCCCTAGCGGATGGTACACCTCGTTGTTTTGCTTGGTCGTCTGGGACCGAGTTTGAATGTCAGAATTTACCCTAAGGCTGCCAGACCAGTCTACCTGTCATGCCGCTTCGCCCTGGGAGGAGGAGTTCCTAGGCCCTAACTTCACGACGTCCACTTTCCGATAGCTGCGATACCAAAAGGTCGGCATGGCGCTGTGTTTTAATGAATACTATAGTTCCACTAGGTTCCGACGCATTCAGAATGTTAATTAATTTGGTTCTCTCGAATCTAGATACTCGATAAAAGAGCTGTTCTACATTAGCACCCGCTCCTCCAACTATTCTGACGGTTAGAAACACGTAATTATTTAAGAGGGGACCCGCCAATCCCTGTATCTCTTCAGGAAAGTTGCAGAAAACACAAGAGTTTGTCTATCAGTTATTGGTCGAATTGTCGGATGATTCATAATCTTCCCAACCAACAACATAAAGCCCCGGTCGAGCATTCTATCAGCTCCCGCTACTACCATAGAACGAATATCTTCAGATCTAATAAAACCTTTGTCAACAAAACCCAGCAGTCTTAGCAGTTTTTAGTCCGGATTCTTGTAACGGATTGATAGCAGGTGTAGCTCCATCGGTAATTATAATAGGGATCCTGTCATATTTGTTAAAATCAATCCTACTGCTAGTTCCCGAATCGAAGATTTCACCTTCATTAGCTGTTGGCTCAGGGGGTATGTAAAACTCTTTTGGTTTTTTGTGGTCTTATCCCCATTTTCACGCCCTTCGTCGGTTTTCTTCTTCCTCTCCCACCTCCTTCTAGACCATCCGTGTTACCAAGGCGACTATCACGACTCCCAAATCCATTTGCATTGTCCTCATCAAATTGTTCTGAGCCTCCATTGCTTCTATGAGCTTCATGCCTGAAGCCATCGCTTCTGTCACCATCATCGCGCCGACCGCCAAAACCCTCGCCGCCATCTTCCAAGGAGACCTAACACCGCTTGGATTATGTCCGTTTGAGTATGGAGCCGACGAATCTAGACACTCCAGGCTCATGAGGCCCAAACGACCCTATAAGACGCCTACCGAAAAGAGCACGAGTGACATGCAGAGTTAGGAATATTCCTGACGGAACAAAACGTCACTCGCGCCACCCTCAGTAGGAGGCGCATGGTGTAATGGTTTTAGAGGAAAACCAAGTAAAGCCGTGGCCGTTGACGAGCGCCGTTGTCCAAAATGATTGCTCGTACTCAAGGAAATCCACAACGAAGCGGAGAATTTAGAAGAATTTAAACGGCGTCACGCGAGTTTGCCCCTACGAGGGCGCGGCGGAATGGCCGATGCATGTTGCCTCATACCACTAGCGGAAAACAATTCGGAAGAACCTGAGGAAATTCTACCCTTACCTTCTCTAAGATGCAAACAAGCGACAGAGCATGAGACTCTTATCTCAGGGAGTGGGTGAGCCACACGTTGCCCAAAAATCACCATATCAGGCCCCCGTTTATTCTTTTCGAGTCCCCTCTCCTCTGGCGACATCTAGGTGACGCGCGCTTTAACGGTCGCCTGTAAAAATTATAAACCAATACAACCATAAATATTCCAAAAGAAAAAAAAATAGTTTGGCAACCTCGCAGACTGGCAGACCTTTTCCTCGTTTCATCATTCCGCGACATTTTTTTATTAGCTGGCAACCCCATGCATTAACTTGTCAGTAGAATTCGGCACTAATACCACGCCAAACTGTCCGTACCGTTGGACGAAAATTTAACTCCGACGGCACTGAAACGACGAAAAGGGATAAAGTCGCCAAGAATGCGGTCTAACGGGGCTTTTTTTGACGTGACAACGTCTATTAAATCGGTTTAAGATAGGACGCGCGTGTGAAAATGTCCCGCACACAAAAAAAAATCATATCTTCGCCCCATACATGTTGTCACGTTAAAATACGGACGTGATACTTCACATCCAAGACCATTAATTTTTTTTGTTTTTCATTGGACCAATATTTCATCAGGTTTGCACAGGATACATGACTATAATATATTAAAAAATCGTGCAAACACACACTTAATATTAGGTTAGGTTAGGTTGAAATGGCTGCCCCCACCAGGGAGCCAACTTAGGCACGCTATTGGGCCCATTGTGATGCCATTCTAGTGTTGGGACATAGTTCAGGCCATTTCAAGCCATTTTGAGCTTTTGATAAAGCGACAGAGTCTAGAGACACCAATATTTTGCAGCTCGCTCAATCCATCAAGGAAAGGTGAGCCAAGGAAGGTCCCTCTTTTTTTGTTCGTTCCTGCCTACGAGAGATCGCCTGATCGGGCGTTTTTTTTTGATCGGGGGGAGGAGAGCTTCCCGAAAGTCAGCGAGCGGAGTTGAGTTTTGACCGTCGTTAGAGATTGATGTCGTGTGTGGATTTTTTTTTTGGAAATATAAAAAAAAATAAGAAGATAAAATTGTAATCGACGTATCCGGAAAGATTTTCTAAGTAGCTACAAGGAAATAAAAAAAGTGAATGACATTTAATTGGGAGATTGGGGGCGCTATACAGGTAGTATATAGTTGAGTGGTTTTTTTTAGGAGACCGGCAAGATTCGGTTTTAGCGTGGCCGTTCGTTCCTTCGTGCGATTTTTAACATAGGAAAGGAGGATAATTATGATTCTCCCGTAATCTTGCAGTACTTTACCAATATAATTGTCACCCTAATCTGAAGAATTTTGGAAAAAAAAACGATTCAAGCCACTGGAATAACCACAAAGCAGGTATCTCCCATTAAAAAATTTACTACATTTCTTTTGTGTGATAAGTTAAAATATAGAAAAGTAAATGCATTAAATTCGACAGGACACGTGGAAAATCATTAACGCGTTGAAAGATTTCCGATTAAAGGTCGATTCGCACTATACGGAACGTCAACGTCACGTCACGGAACGGCAACGTCACGTCAAAATATTCTTCAATGAGTTTTGCACTACACGTTCACATATATAGGCAACGTCACGGACCGTCAACGTAACGGCACGTCAAGATTAGTTTCAAACTATATTTTGACGTGCCGTGCCTTGACGTGACTGATCTATTCTGTTGAATGCGAACGTAGCAACGGCAGCATTTCGAATTTTTCAAATAATAATCTTTTTTTGAAGAAACTAATTCATCATGGAAGATGAAAAATTGATTGAAAAGGTTCGGCGATAGGAGAAGCTGTATGATCTTTCGTAGAAAAGGTATAGTGACAATACTCACAAAGAGAAAATTTGGTCAAATATTGTCAAAGAATTAAATACACCAGGGGCCTTACAATATTGCGAGAATTTCTCTCGAAAATGCTAAAATGGTATTCTGTATTAGAAATTGATTAAATTCTGCTCGAAACTGTAACTATATTGTTAGATTTTTACTCGAAAGCTCAAGGATAATCGAGCAATTTATAACACTTTATGTATGGGGGAGATAATTGAAACCTCTTGCACTCATTTTCATTTCTTTCGGGGACATTCCTACTAAAGGAAGCAATATTGTAATAGGGAATACGGAAGCATTTTAGTTTCGGATAACAGTTTCGAGTATTCTAATAGAGAATAAGACCCCTGGGGCCTTATTCTGTATTACAATACTCAAATGCTTTTTACTCGAAACTGAAATCCGAAACTAAAGTGCTTTGGTATTCCCTATTACAATATTGTTACATCTAGTACCTAAATGAATTATCTTCTACTCCATTTCGGAAAGAAATGTCACTTTTCTGCTGAAGTTTATCTGACGTGAGAAGTAAGTTTTTATAATTACAAAATAAACATAATTTAATTGACATAAAACTATTTTAGGTTCCCAAAAGCATAAAATGGATTCGATTTACTATTTTTTGAGCAGTAGCGAAGACAGCGACGAAGAAAATGTGGCCATTACCCGCCGGAAATTAAGGGACAAATCTAATATTTTGGATATGCCCGAAATAATGTAAAATTTCTTTATATTTAATTATTGTTAGTTTAATATTTGATTTTCAGGTTTGTGAAGTTATTTAGACTGTCGAAGGAGGCATTTTTACACCTTTTTAATAAAATTTCACCATCAATAAAACAACCCTTAAGGATTACAAGCGTTCCTCCCATTTTAAAATTGGCAATTACTCTGCGGTTCCTTGCTCAGGGTAGTTACCAACAAAGTGTTGGACAGGAATATTTAACACCCGTATGCCAAGGATACACCCCTTTTCCCTTTATAACAAACACAACATTATATTTTTGCAAGGTTTGCATCTCCAGGCAAAAAAGGGATACATTTTTCGAAGAAATTAGTGTTTTATTGGGCCTCCTATTGTCTATTGGGAGGATAATGGGTTTTTCCCAATAAGATAAAAAAATTTTTTTTTTATTCTACATTTTTTCGTCTATCAATTTTTTTCCATGTCATGATTTTTCTCTGGAATTAACGTAACATTTTATAACGTCGGGTTATTCTTCTATATAACCTACTTAAGCACTAAACTCCCATAGATTTATTGCCTTTTGCCTAATTTTTATAAAATATATAAATAACAAACAATTAATTTAACAAAAAAGCTATTTCAACTCTATTTTATAAATTTCTCGATTACCATTGAGCTTTCGAGTAAATATCTCACAATATTGTTACAGTTTCGAGCAAAAATCTCACAATATTGTTACAGTTTCGAGTCAGTTATGTAATAGAGAATACCATTTTGACAGTTTCGAGTAAAATTCTCACAATATTGTAATAGAGAATAAGGCCCCAGGTAAGTGTTAGGTTTTAATTTTCGCAATAGTTTCTAAACTACAATGGACGAAGTTGCAAGAAGAGAAATTAAAAGAACGATTTATAGCCTCTACTACATTATCATTAACGTACAGCATTACAAGACCGATACGCTCGCCTCAAGTGCAAAGTAGCTACCAATATGATATGCAACGCCCAAAACCAATGTAAATTCAAACAAGTTCTTCCTGCGTATCATCATCAACTTCAAATCCCCAGGAATCAATATGTTCAATGATCAATATATGCTCAAACGGCAACACCAACACTATCCCCATCTCAAAACTCAAACTCTTCCGCGTCAGCACAAGAATTTTAAGAAAGCTATCCCATCACACATTTAACCAATGAAATATAATTTAATTTTTACTTTATATATTAAACGAAGTTGACTTGTTTTAATTATATGTATTAAACAATTTTTGCTTAGCACTAATAGCGTCTCGAAAAGATGTGTTTTTTTAAATTTTATGTTCAATTTTTATTAAAAGTATATAAAACTGCTACTTCGACATTCTCCATCATTGCTAACTTGGTATTATTAAACTTTGGCATTCCAAATAATAATTTAAAATCAGCAATACGGAATAAAGGCAATATCTTATCTAATTTTTTTTAGACTGAACGCAAAATTTACGTTGACGTGACGTTTAAGTGCGAATTGAAAGCAAAATTGACGTGCCATTGCCGTTCCGTGACGTTGACGTTCCGTATAGTGCGAATCGACCTTAAATATTTCAGTAGTTCCCGTTAGTTATTCAAAAAAAAAATTTACAAATGGCGTGGGGGAACATGAAACAGGATAAGTAAAAATCGTGAAGAACCGTTCGGTTTACGCGCCAATTTGTCATCCGCGCAGCTATTTCTTGTGGCACGGAATTTAAACAAAAGGTTGTGCGAAAAGAATTTTGATAAAAAGCGTTTATTTCGTTGGAGTGCAAAAAGTGCTAAGCCGAAGTTTCAGGTTAATTTAAAATTTTTTTCTTGTTTTTTCTTTCGCGATTTGTGGCCGATATTTAGACCTTAAGGGCCCTTGTTCCGTTTTTATTGAATTTGAATTTTTTTATTGAATATGTGGTGCGATTGTCCTTTAAGGGAAGTGAACAATTTTAGCCGAAACCTAATTTAAAACAATATTCCAGTAATTTGAGTTTTGCACCGAACCGGTCGGCGGCAGCGGCTTCATAATATAAATATTTAATAGGTTATCTCGTTATAAAACTATCCCCCGAGAAAAGAATAATTGGAAAGCCGTCCCGTGTGCAGCACGAACATCTGAAAGAATCTAGTGCAATTAGCGAGGCTAGTTTAGTGTGAATTAAGACTAGATTCTCGGCTTGTTAGAAAAAAAAGAGAGAAGAGAAACGTCGAATGCTGCCGCAGAATGTAGAAGACATTTTTTTTGACAGTTGGAATTTTTTTTAGGTGATCATCAAATTCTCTGGTCGAAATGTTAATTAATTTATAAACAGTTTCTTCACGAAAGGATTACAGGTTTTAATGGAATCATTAATAATTCCAACAAAAAAAAAAAAAAAAAGAAAAAAAAGCAAAAAAACATAAAAACATTTTTTTTTAAATACTAAAAGAATTTTCCAGATTGAATTTTTCTGCAGATCTAAAAACAAAAAAAAGGAGGGTTATGTTCCAGAGAACCTGAGAAACATTTTTCAAGAGTCGAGATATGGATTATTTTTTTACAAATAAGGTTTTGTGGAGGAATAAGTATCCAAGGAGAAGGTTTGTGCAGATTTTGAGCGATACATAGTGACAAAGCTCATTACAATTCGGAGAAGTACTTTGAGGTACTTATTCATTTGTTTATTTATTTATATATTTCGAGCAAGGTAAAGAAAATCTTGGGTGAAATTTTTTTTTCTTACAAAAGGCCAGAAGTAATTTGCTGCGCGTTTTGGGGATGATTTTGGGGTGACTTTATGGACTCAGAATTGAATTTGGGATCCCTGTGGTGACATTTGGGATCGATTTTTTTTTGTGAACCGGTTTTCTTGATGTCTTTTTTTGTAAAAAAGTAAAAGGACATTATAAATTTTTCTTAACATATTTCGGATTTTGGTCACGCTTAACCAAGGATTTGGTTAGTGATGATGACAAGTATAAACGCCGTCACTATATGACACTAATTAGTAACCTTTTTTAATGATATAACAAACATCAAATTTTAATTTTGGAGCTGGGTGCGATGTTAGAGGCGGCATTCACGAATTTCACCGATTTTTTTTTATATTCATGTGGTGATTAATTGTAAAAAGTGATGATAACGAAAAAAACGCGAGAGACGTCTAAGTTGGAATTGGAAGGAAAGATTTAAAACATTGATAAGATGACCGAATAAAAACCCCCCACGTGAGGCACTCTGGAATAATGATGCCTCCGCGAAAGGTGAGTTCCTTCCACCCGACACTAAGTAACCTATAGCGTTCTCGAGGATGACCGGTTCTCGTTGACCGAACCCTCCTTCCTCCCTCCTTTGATTGGCCCCTCTTCTTGGTCTTAGTAGGCTCTTTACCCGCCGCCGCTCTTCTTAATTTCGTATCAGGCACGAGTTTTTTTTGTTTATAAACTGTCACTTTTCTGCATCCCTGTACCGCGAACCCCACCCCTACCCGGCGAGCTAGTTAGCGCACCGCACGTCGTGCCGACGATCGGTGAAGCGGATTCACATACTTCGGCGATATTCCTCGGCGATCAAGCCTTCCCAGCCCCCTCCTTATCAGCCCCTTTTCTGAATTTCCTTTTTTTTGTGACGATAGTCGATTTCTAAATTTTTTTTTGATTAGTTTCTTTTTACTTCGTGTTACGGCACACATACTCCCGACAGTTACAGTGCAGAAAAAGTCCTGGTCGAGAAACTCGAAAGGAGCTTATGTGTTTTTTTACAAAGGAAATAATATTAATTTGAATTCCTACATTTTGTTATTATCTACTTATAAAATAAATCCAAAAATATAATGAACAATTAAATACATAATATTTCTTTATACAAAAGACTATTTAGTTTTTATTTTAGAAGGTATTAAAACAAAACAGAGTGATATCCCACAAAAAAAAACATTAAAAATGTGAATTAGAAGTTCGTGGGCGCGGAAATTATTTATTGGGACAGTTTGAAACACACTCATAACAAAAAGAAGTGATATGGATTAGTGAAGATGAATCGTTAATAGCATGAAATAATAATTAAACACGTGCAGCATGGTTAGATAAGGTTCAAAAAGGGTCCTTAAATTAATTGATGACGATACCGCCTGCTCCACCATCGACCCCCTGAACCACCGTAGGAATGTAGCAGCCCTGACAAAATTTTGAAGGGGTCAAACCCACATCCCAACTAGTTTTCTTTCGTAAAAACCCTATATCTTAGAGGATAGTGGGCATAGCCTCCTCCCTAAAAATTTTTTTCCCAAAATATCCAGGAATCATCCCTGAAAATATTAACCACGTAGTTCAACAGAGGATTTATTGAACGTCTGATGACCTATACAAGTTGGCGAATTAGGTGATATGAGTGTTTTAAATCTTTAAAACGGCAATATCTCATGAACGGCAATTCGCACGGGAAAATGTATAATATCATTTTTTGTAGATAATCGTATGATCTACAAACTTTGTAAACAATATTTTATGATAGGACTTGCCGTTTAAGAGATATTAGTCAAAAACCGAATTTTCTGTTTTTAGGGGGTTGTTCTTAGGGGTAGCGTACAACAAATTTTACAAAACTTTTCTTTAACATTTTTTTAAAAAAAGTTTCGTTAACATTTAGTTAGAGGTTTGCATTAGAATTTTGCTCTGACGACTGTACTATTCGTCAAATTTTCCATATTTAAAGTCGGCTCTGGAAGGTTCAAGTTTTTTACTGTTCGCACGTTTTCGAGTTTAAGCCGTTGTGTTTCTGAAATCCGCAAGTTGACTTCCTGGGATTCTGGCTCCATTCTTGTTGTTTCGGCAGTCCACTATTCTTAAGAATGTGTTGAAAGAGTAAGATTTTTGCTGGTGGTTGTTGCAGTTGATATTTACTTGTCGTGAAAGCTCCACATCTCAAACTGGCTCCCATCCATCTATACCCGGACAGAACTCTGATTTTGAGACTAGCTACATGGACGTTGTGGTTGTGGAGTCTGATGTATGCAGGGGCGGTAGTGGAACCTCCTCTACTTTATGCTTCACTCAGCAGGAAATACATAGCTCACTCTGTCATTCGCACATGGAACGTACAGAGTGTTAAAGCTCCACGGATAAGTCTCTGATGTTAAATATGTAGATCTTCTCTTGAATGAGGGAACTATCCAAGTTAATCTTACCAATTCGAACCTTTATTTCCGGAACAACTGTGCTTCTAAATCAAGTGGAATTGGAGTTTTTGAGAGGCTTAGGATTTTGAATTCTGGCATCAGCCTACAAATCAAACCAAAAATTTTCTATTGTTAATTATTCATGGCGAAAGATCATGTTTAAATTTTCTTTTATTTTGCCTTCAATTTCTAAGGTAGCAATTTAAAAACGTAAGATATGTAGGCGTTACTCTAGGAAAAATATAAATATATCGAAAAATGTTTTAAATAAAACGAAACGTTTTCCTTCCTATCGTTTATTCCAGACTGACTCACATCTTTTGTTTTTAATTAAATTTTCCTAACATTAATCTCAGTAGGCCGAGTGTCAACTCCTAAGCTACAGTAGTTATTACAGTGGTTAGTGGTGAACTTGCCAGGCACATATCCTACAGTTCGGAGTCTTTAAAATATCAAACGCTTCCAGTTCCTGCGGTCCAAACACAAAGGCGGCATCCTTTCTAAGTAGGTCATAAAGTGGCTTAGCTATAATTGAAAAATTCCTTATGAACTTTCGAAAATATGAGCACAGCCCAAGAAAACTATGGATGCCCTTTATGCATTTAGGAATTGGAAAGTCTTTGACCGCACGCAAATTTTCTGGATTAGGACGTATTCCCAAAATGCTGACTGAATACCCCAAGTATTCTATTTCTTCATAAAGAAATTTGCATTTATCATATCTTAGTTGTAAGGAGTTTCTCTTTACCAACGAAATGACCTGTTCTAAGATAGCTAAATGGTCTTCAATTGTGTCGCTAGCGATCAATATATCATCCATGTACACTAAAAGTTTGTCTGTGATGATGAGGTCTTTAAAAATATGTGTTATATACCTTTGGAATACAGATGGTGCATTTTTGAGGCCAAACGGCATCCTTAGGTACTCGTACTGGCCTAAAGGAGTGACAAAGGATGTATATTTAATGGACTCCTCCGACACTTTTACATGATGAAACCCGTTGCGCAAGTCTAAAATAGTAAAATATCTTTTTTCTCGCAACCTATCCAACAAATCCTCTATCAGTGGCAAGGGAAAATTGTCCCGTACAGTATATTTATTAAGTTCGCGATAGTCCACACACATTCGCAGTTCGCCATTTTTTTTCTTTACCAGCACAATTGGCGACGCATAGGGAGAGTTACTGTCACGGATTATATTCTTCTGTAAGAGATCGTCAATTAGGTTTTGTAATTCAGCTCTATGAGCGTACGGAAGTCTACGAGGTGTACAATAGAAAGGTTCATTTTTGCTCAATTTAATACTAATTTCCACATTGGAGTTCGACTCTGTTCCAGCAGAGTTTGGACAAGCTTCCATTACCATATCCCTAACTTTACTTTTTATATTCCACGGCAAATTATTATTTATATTTAAATATGTTTCCGGAATATCGTCAACGGTATTGATATTTAAAATTTCCTGTAAGAAATTACTAAGGGAACTATTATTAAGGTCTGAAGTCTTCTCACAGTTATCTAATGCACCACATCTTTTAGGACTTGCTAGTGTAAAGTCTAAGTTTCCTGCCTTTAGAAAATCTCGGCCTAAAATCGCAGGATGCGACATACTAAAATTTTTTACTACAATTAAACATAAACTTACACTAATATTCTCATATTGGATGTTACATGACGTCTTGCCCACAATTTTGAGTGGACTGTTATTAATGCCATAATAACGGTATTCGTCTGCCCTGCTACTCGTTACAACCCAGGAAGGTAGAAAGCGTTCTTGTATCAAACTAATGGCACTACCTGAATCCAACAGCGTAGGTAAGGAACAGTCGAAGGTCTTCTCTCCATCAGCATCAGCGAAGTTGAACCTAAAATTATGTATAAAATTATTAGTAGGAAGTACCTCTTCCCGCGGTTCACTCCGTATAGTGTCCTCAACCACGGATACGGCTTGCTCATAGCTGGGACCATAAATGTTCAAAACTGCAGCCTGATGCGGACATTCTTGGACACCATGTCCGAGTTTTCCACATTTAAAGCAGGAGCCCTTCAATCGTTTCGGTTTAAGACAAGCTGTGCTCAAATGCCCCATCTCATTACAATTGTAGCACTTAAACTTTTGTTTGGAATTCTGCTGACGGGTTCTTGAACCAGATGACAGCTGTGGTTTAACGTTCTCCATCGTCGTAGACTGATTAACTTTCATTTTCTCATACTTTTGCAATAATTTCTTCAATTCCTCAATGGAATCAGCTCCATATAGCAACATTTTATTGGGCTGGGAGTCAGAGATTCCATTAATCACATAGTGGATCACATCAGCTTCGCTTATGCCACTCTTCAAGCCAATCTCTTGCATTGCGAACAAGTACTGTTGCACAGATTCTTCTCTTTTCTTCCGGCGATTCCTCATTTCTTCGTGTACTTCGGCACTTGAAACTGACCGTCGAAATTCACACAGCAATAAACTTTTAAACTCGTCCCACGATTTTATTGATACCGTCCGTAGATACATCTTCGCGGTCCCCGTCATGAGCCTTTTCGCGTATATGAATCGCATCCTGACATCCCAATTAAAAACATTGGCTGACTCCTCAAAATTCTGCAACCACATATCCACTTGGTAGTTGTCGTCTCCACTGAAGGTTTGTAAGGATTCCTCTACATCTCGAAAATTAAAAGTGCTTGATGACGGACCAGCGACAGTGGCTTCTTCTGCAATCGTCAGCTCAGAAATTTGTTTTTTCAGTTCTGCAATTCTTCGCATTTTTTCCAAGTTCTGCTGAAGGCTTTCGATCTCGGCGTCAATATTTTCGCCTCTATTGGGTTCTTCAGGCTCCGGAATGGTGGGAAACTGCCACAAGTTAGTCGGGAAATATTCCTCCAGTTCTTCTTCATTAAGATCCTTCACAGCTTCCTCCAGCCTTGACTTTAGGGCAGGTTTTAGTCCCGCTATTGACAGTCCCAACTGTCCTAACACTTCCTTTAACTGCGCAACCGTAGCATTTTCAACAAATGAACCAACACGAGCTGCGGTCGCCATAATTATTTGGACAATTTCCAATATCTTAAATGTTCGTTATTTAATCGTTTGCTTTTCCTTTTTTCACGTGAGTTACTTATAACTCTACCTTAAAATCAGGAACTACTTATAGTTCTACACTTCACCGTAATTGGAATAAGCAAACAAGCAATAATACTTTCCGAACTTCAGCACACGGATAATAAATTTTTATCCCGAACTCGCGGATTTTCTTTATTTTTTTAATTAGACGCGCAGATCCTTGATCCCACTTCTGAAATTATTGTAGGCGTTACTCTAGGAAAAATATAAATATATCGAAAAATGTTTTAAATAAAACGAAACGTTTTCCTTCCTATCGTTTATTCCAGACTGACTCACATCTTTTGTTTTTAATTAAATTTTCCTAACATTAATCTCAGTAGGCCGAGTGTCAACTCCTAAGCTACAGTAGTTATTACAGTGGTTAGTGGTGAACTTGCCAGGCACATATCCTACAGATATTTTCCCACAAATCTTGCGAAGAATAAAAACCATGAAAAATCATGCATAATTAAACGAGATTTGTTTGCTGTATTCGCCATTGATTAACGGAAGAAAATTGAAACCATTAAACCTGATTTATTTTGGGAAAGTAACATATGGCACACATCAAGGCAACAATAGGAACCAATCCATCCGTGAAACACACACGAGTGGATGACGTTGGCTGAAACGTTTACATCAATCTCTGCTCCATCAGATATCCCTTAAAAATTTGTCTTCATAATCATATACTTTATGCATATGCATAGTCACTCCCCCGCACACACACTGAGGGATGAAGAAGGGAATTTCGGTGACATCCGTCTCTATCAAAGCCTCGAATATTGAACGTTGGATGCTTAATTGATTTTTATCCGCAGGATTCTCATCCACGGGAGCTGCTGGAAGATAAACGATCTGCAGCACATTTGTCTCCCTTACGCGGTAAATTGTAGGATATCCGACCGTTTTCATTACGGCGCAAAGATAGATTTATCGCTCCCAAGACCTCCTCTCGAAGGGGGCTGCAGCCAATCGAGCTCCATCGTAAGCCACCATATTAGCAAAACCACTTTAGCTTTGATCCTTTAATTTTTTGATTCAACGTCCTCTGCACGGCCAGCAACATGACATTCCATCGGGCTTCCATTTCATAGAGGCCCTACAAGGACCTCCTTTGTTGTAATTAATCAGGCGCTTTAATCTCTTCCAGAAGTGCAGACATGTTAAGTGCCACCACCATATGTTATCAGTCGCTCCCGGCACAGTGGACAGCGGCGATGTTATCTGGTTGGCAAATATTTTATCATCTAGGTGTTTGTGTGTGTCAATGAACGTATGTAATCAATAAACTTTCACACAGGCATATATACAGTGTGTTATCATAGGCGGATATGGTCAGGGTTATTGGGGGATCCTAGAGGATGTCAAGTGCGACTTAAAGTGCTGTCGTGTCAATGGTAGCAGTATAGGAATCTTGTCATTTGCACGTTAGTCCTAATTGGATTGTGTCAGTCTATCAGGATCATGATATGATAGAATTGATTGGGAATCAAAACGCTTTGGGGAGATTCAGTGCGGTTTCTATTTCTGTGGCGATGTACAATAGACGTTGTGGTATTTACCAGTTCCTTGGGCATCTTGTCAAATTCGGGATGTTTACATGAATTTGATCTATCTAATGAACTTGTTTTCCATGACCTTAAGGCGATATTGTGTCTATCGATTTCTGCTGTTATGCTTAAACAGTAGTGGTCAGATTCACATCGCTGTAGTCTTAAGGTGCTTTTGTGTAAATGAGATTATTTTTGTTATCATTGCTTTTGGTAAGAATGTTGGGTAAGCATGTTTTGTTTTTCTGTTTCAAAGCAAAAATAACATCAACGGAACCTTTCCCGGTTGCAAGGACACAAAGGACGTCGAAGCTTCAGGGAATAGACAGAGGCTCTCCCGCGTGAAGATTTACGTTAATACCATAAATGGGAAGGCTCTCTAGGAGATTAATAGCTCCTCCTACTTTAAATCACCCGTCCCGGACGGCATACTGCATGAATTACCCGAGTAACCCGGCCTTTACACGGGACAGTTATACTGACGCACAGTTCTGTCTGGAACTGTCAAATACTGTCCAGCAGGCCGATTAGCGTTCCATCAACTGACAGACAGTTCATTATAAAAATGTTTTCACACGTTGCGGGTGTTGCAGTAACCTCTTTAATGTGCTTAAAAGTGGTTGAGGATATCGAAAATGAAGATGAAAGGAGACGCAGGAAGAGGGTAAATCCGTTCATTTCAAAGCGGATTGATTTTGAGATTGAAGGGAATTTGTTAAAGGACTTGCTTTATTCTGATAATAAAGAGCACACAAATTTCCTCAGGTTACCTGTCGACAAAATTTGTCAGTTGTATGAATTGGTAAAATGTTCAATGAGCACTTCACAGCGTGCCGATAGTGAAGCGTGTAGTCACTTTTCGCCAACTTGATTTCACAAATTGTCGAGATTGCAATCTAGCCAGTACTATCGCGACAGTAAAATGGTCGGGATTGTAGACGTTTACATGAGACAGTGGCAGCAACAGTAACAGTAATACTGTCCCGTGTAAAGGCCGGGTTAGTAATACTATAATTGTGGTATATGAACAATGAGTCAGAACATCCCGCTATCACTGTTATCATGCACCGCACATCCAGTCAGTCAAGCAGAGAGACCCGAGAAATAAACATCGTTTATAAAATAACTTGTGCGGAGTATTATTTAAAATATCACATGGCGCAGTCGCAGTGAAAGAAAGTTAAAAACGGGAAAGTTAAAATTATTATTATATTATTGAGAATAAAAGTTAAAAACGTGAATTCAATTTGTAAACACAATAAAATAAATTGGAAAAAAAGTTAGTGTGAAAAATTTAAACTCATAATCAGATTAAAATAAAATTGTGGAACTAGTTAACACTAAAAAGTTAATAATTGTGGTAAAAATTGCGTACATAAAAGGTCATACAGTTTCTTTATGGGAAAAAATTTAGACAAAAGCCGATTAGAAAAATTACAAAAACAGAACCGTCCAAGAGGAAGACCAAGAAAAATCACTATCATAAAAGTGAATGAGAATATGGACCACATCAGGAAAATAGACGAATTAAAACTCGAAGGAAATTTGGCGGAAAATTGGAGAGTCTTTGAACAAAATTTTAAAATTTTCGCCATAGCGGTGGAGTTAAACAAGAAAGAAGAAGCGGTACAGATAGCGATCCTATTAAACGCTTTGGGACCTGCTGCAGTAGAAGTGTTTAACACATTCTCACTGACAGAAGCCGAAAAAGCGAAATATGACGTAGTGTTAAAGGCTTTTCAAAAATTCTGCTCTCCAAAGAAAAATGAGGTCTACGAAAGCTTTATTTTTTTGGAGCAGGAACCAAAAAATGGGTAGCCGTTCGATAACTTTTTAATGGATATTAAGAAGATGGTTAAAAATTGTGGATATGCTGGCATTGAAGAGCGAATGGTGCGAGATCGTATCGTTTTAGGTGTAACAGATAAGCAGCTACAAAAACGACTATTGGAAACAAAAGACTTGACCATGACAAAAGCAATGGACATGGCACGTGCGGAGGAAATATCGAAGGCACAGTCATCAAACATATAAGCAGAATCGTCAACAGGACATGGATCGCAGGTTTTGGCGATAAAAAGGAATAATTCTAATGGGGCCCATCCACGGGCCAACTAGTTGCCCAAACTGAGTTGTGAAAAAAGTTGTTGTTTTGCCACAAACGCTTCAACTGAGTTCGATATTTTATAGGCAATTTGAAAGTTAAATGAAATTGCAGAAAACCCG
Organism: Thereva unica; assembly: GCA_949987705.1. Taxonomy (NCBI): domain Eukaryota; kingdom Metazoa; phylum Arthropoda; class Insecta; order Diptera; family Therevidae; genus Thereva; species Thereva unica. The sequence goes on from OX465283.1 coordinate 103,976,938, forward strand.
CGACTAATAGGCTCGTGGTGCCCCCTGGCTAACCAACTAACGACGGTAGTAGGGAGCAGACCCTTAAAAGCCTACCAAGCCAAGACGTAAATGTCATCGTGTCGAGGGCTGCGTGGCAGTGGGTAGTGGTGCACTGTCTCTAACGATCTTCTCTGGGCACCGGGCGCACCCAGTTGTATATAGCCTTATCCTAATAAGGAGGCTCTGTTAGGATGGACCTTCCCTTTCCTGCCGTACTCGTGGGACTCTTTATGGACCAAAATATTTTAAAAAAACCAGACGAAGAAAGAGGTTGTGAGTCTGATGCAATAAGTATCAGCTCAGAGCTGGAGGGGGAACTCCTTGGAGGTACCTCGTCTAGCACAGAAGCTTCGGCTTCTCAATCAACAACACTGGCCCAGGCAGCTGGTGACAATGTTGTTGAAGAAATAACGGCCAAGGTTGTCGGTATGACCGTGCAACCTAGCAAGAAAAAATCCGGTGCTGCCAAGAGGAAGAGGGCCAAGGCAAGGAAGGCTGCAGAGGAATTGGGGAGCTCCACGGAGCACACCCGAGTCCCACATGCGGAACTTCCTTCCCAACAAACCCAAGGCAGGACAGTGGTCAGGACGGGGGGCTCCAAGGAGCAGACCTGGACGACCGCTGGACTGCCAGAAGTTTCTGGACCTAAGAAATTGGTAGCACCAACTCCTACAACTTCTAGGGGGCTATGTCCTATGCTGGACCCAGCTGACGCACTGCCAAAACGGCAGCGGTCTGAGGATTCTCCGGCTGGGCAGGGACCCCAGAAGAAGAAAAAAAAGGGGAAGTCGCAAGGACCCTCATATCGGGATAACCTAGCTGGGATCACCATGGCAGTGGTCCTGGACAACTATCCCGAGGGCACAGAGGAACAATCATCCTCCGTCTGCGATGCCATCCTGTGTGAGGTAGACAAAAGTCGTAAAGGCGATTGTCCGCCTCAGTTTTTGGGTGCAAGGGCGGCAGGGGGCCTCATCAAGATCACCTGCGCCAACGAACCCACCAGCCAATGGTTGACAAATGCTGTCACCAGGCTTCAGTTGTGGGAAGGGGCCAACCTCAGAGTAATTGAGGAAAAGGACCTTCCCAAATATAAGCGAATCACGTTCTGGGTTCCTAACGATGTTAGGGAACCGGAGCAGGTGCTCTGCAGGCTGGAATTACAGAACCAGCCAATTGAGGTGACCTCTTGGCAAGTGATGGGCAGGAAGGTTGACCAGAACGGTCAAACTCTTGCCCTTAGCATTGACGAGAGGGCGCTCACGCAGCTCAAAGAGCAGGGCATGTCCCTATTCTACGGCTTCGGACGAATTAGAGTCAAGGAGATTGGCTCAAAAAAGGAGACTCCTGCTGGCTCACAGCAGCGGGAACAGCCTCAGGATGCGGGTGGTACAGTGCAACCTGCAACACAGTAGGGCTGCCTCGGCAGTCCTTTGCAGGGTGCTGGCCACCCAAGCTATCGACGTGGCTCTTGTACAGGAGCCATGGGTAAATAACGGTGCTATACAGGGCTTGCGGGCAACCGGCTACAGCATTGCATGCAGTGATGTGGACGGCGACCCTCGGACCTGTGTAGTTTACAATAAAAACACTAACTGCTTTCCTCTCACAGATAAATCGTCGAGAGACCTGGCAGTGGTGATGATACAGATTAACAGGGGGGGCAGCAAGAGCATGATTACCTTATGTTCGGCATACCTCCCCTATGACTCCAGAGACCCACCACCGTCCAATGAACTCAAGGATATCGTGGGTCACTCTAACAGGAGCGGTCTGCAGATCATCATAGGATGTGATGCGAACGCCCATCATGATGCCTGGGGTAGCAGTGGAGTGAACAAAAGGGGTGAATACCTTTTTGATTACCTCTTAACTACTAACTTGGACATATTAAATCGCGGCACGGATCCTACCTTCGACAACGGTAGGAGACGTGAGGTTATAGACATCACGCTAGCTACTCAACAAGTTGCCACTTACGTGAGTGACTGGCGGGTCTCAGATGAGCCATCGTGCTCAGACCATACTTTATGGTGGGTGAGTCTTTGGAAAATGTGAGTACATACAGGAATCCTAGATATACTAACTGGACAGACTTTCGGGCCGAACTCAGTAGCATATTCAAGGGTTCCATGCACTCAATCAAATCTACGATGGATGTAGAACTATCCGCGGACTTCTTTACGGAGGCGGTTACTGCTGCTTACAGCAATAACTGCCCTGTTCTGATGAGGACGCGTAATAGGAAAACTCCATGGTAGAATAACGAGCTCTCCAAGTTAAGATCCGCTACGAGGAAACTGTTCAACGCAGCTAAGAAAAGCGGCAACTGGGAGAGTTATAAAAGCTCGCTAACCAGCTATAACAGGGCAATCAGACGAGCAAAAAGAAATAGCTGGAGGAATTTCTGCAAGAGTGTCGAAGACATTCGAGACTCAGCAAAAATCTATAAAGCTTTATCAAAGGGCTTGTCGGTAGATCTTGGATCCATCAGGAGAACCGATGGCTCTTTCACACAGTCTAGGGAAGAAACCCTGATAATATTGCTCCAGGCACATTTCCCAGGCACAACCATTTATTCAAAAGAGAACATAACTTCTGCTGGGCAGCGAATAGGCCAACTTTCTAAAGTGCCCAAAGCCGCCTGGACAGAAGCAAATACCTTGTTCAACCATGAAGCTATTAGGGAGGCGATTAGATCGTTCAAACCATACAAGTCCCCTGGAGCAGACGGAATCTATCCCATTCTGCTACAGGAGGGCTGCGACCTAGTCACTCCCTTATTATGCAAATTATTTAGGGCTTCCTTCGCACACGGCTACATCCCATCCGTCTGGAGGAACGTCAACATAACATTTATACCTAAGCCAGGGCGTTCGGATTACACCCTGACTAAATCTTTCAGGCCGATAAGTCTCTCGTCTTTTGCCTTGAAGACAATGGAGAAAATTGTCGACCGGGCGATAAGGGAAACTTATCTTCAAAGCCAACCACTAAGCTCCTATCAGCATGCGTACCAGGCGGGCAAGTCTACTGAGACAGCACTGCACAATCTGGTGCTCAGGCTTGAACATGCAGCTCTAAACAAAGGAGTTGCGCTGACGGCCTTCCTCGATATCGAGGGAGCCTTTGAAAACACATCCTTTGATACTATAGCTAGGGCTCTAAGTAGACACAGTCTAAGTAGCACTTTCTGCAACTGGATTGACTCTATGCTGAGAACTCGCAAACTAATTGTTTCTCATGTTGAGGGGTCTCTGGAGGGCACTATAGCAAGAGGCTGCCCGCAGGGAGGAGTTTTATCTCCACTTCTCTGGTGCCTTGTTGTAGAACTCCTCGAGCTGCTCAACGGTCGAAACATTTTCGCCCAAGGTTACGCTGACGATGTCGTCATAGTAATTACAGGTGAATCTGAAGACGCCATGTCAAGGCGCCTGCAGCAGGCACTTGATCTGGTCTCTAGCTGGTGCGAGAGTGTAGGTCTAAAAGTCAATCCCGACAAAACGATCCTAGTTCCTTTCACCAGGAAACTATCACTACCGGGAATTTGGGAACCTACATTCGCGGGCAGAACTATAGGCTTTTCACAACAAGCCAAATATTTAGGAGTGACGCTAGATGCCAAGCTCAATTGGAAACAGCATATGGACACTGTGATGTGTAGAACGCGCAGATCCCTGTGGGCTTGCCGCAGAGCTTGTGGTTCCACCTGGGGTTTGCAACCGAAAACCATGTACTGGATATACACCACCATTATAAGACCCATGGTAACTTATGGAGCTTTAGTTTGGTGGCACAGAACGGAGCTTAAGGGTTTCATAACCATTTTAAGCAAAATTCAAAGAATGGCTTGCCTTTCCATCACTGGGGCCATCCGCACTTCCCCAACGGCAGCGCTGGAGACTCTCCTCAATTTGGTATCCCTCCACCTTGAGGTAGAGAAGTCCGCCATAAACGCGGCGCTGCGGCTGAAAGCGAATGGTTACTTGGGCGCTGGTCTTGGGCGAGGACATTCTATAATAATCAACATCATAGAAGAGATTCCGGAAGCGGAGATGCTATCGGACGGCATGCCCTATAAAATCTCAAAATTTAAGCAACCTTCTGTACATATACAGGAAAGGCTTACCTGGACTTTTCCTAAAGTTTTGCCGGGCGGGCTAGTATGGTACACGGATGGCTCTAAAACGGAGACAGGTGTAGGCGCAGGAATCTGGAGTGAAAGTCCCAGATTCAGCAAGGCTATAAGTCTAGGCACTCTGGCAACTGTCTTTCAAGCAGAGGTGTACGCTATTCTGGCATGCACTCATGAGAACTTAAGAAGGGCCTACCAAAATAAACGGATTTTTATCTTCTCTGATAGCCAAGCGGCAATTAGAGCGATAAGGTCCCGTAGGACCAAGTCGAAATTAGTTTGGGACCGCCAACGTGCTCTTCATGAGTTGGGTGTTCTCAATCAAATTACACTTGTCTGGGTCCCGGGTCACCGGGGCTTCGAAGGCAATGAAAGTGCGGATGCCCTGGCTAAACAGGGCTCTGATATTGCATTCATTGGCCCAGAGCCGGCTATTGGGGCACCTTCCAGCTTGCTGCAAAGGGCCCTGGCCGATCGTACCTTGATGAAACATATTGAACGCTGGAGGTCCGCGCCTGGACTGGCCAACTCTAAGCGGTTCCTTCCAGGGCCGTCCCCTAAGACGGCCAAGGAATTATTACGGCGCAGTAGGAGTGATGTTAGGACACTTGTTGGCTTAATTACCGGACACTGTGCCCTAAATTACCACTTATGGAGGATAGGAAGGGCGGAGGACCCTACATGTAGGCTTTGCCTAGAAGAGGATGAGTCTGCCCTCCATGTTCTCTGTGAGTGCCCTGCAATAGCGAGGAGCAGGGTCTCTTTGTTCGAGAAGTCCCTGCTCGAACACTCAAGTCTAAGCGACAAACCACTAGGCAGACTGCTGAACTTGTTCAGGCGGTCTGGCCTACAAATATGAGGTGTAGGGGTTGTAGTACAATAGGCCAACTAAATGGCCGCAGTACCTTTGGACCTAATACCTCACACAGGAAAAAAAAAAGTTTTATAATAATAAAAATTGGAGAAAGATGATTTTTTAGATTAATTATAATTTTTTTTAATTATTAATATGAATATTTATATTTTTTAAAATATAAATTAAATTCTAAAAGTATAAATTATGAAAATAATTTAATATTATGTGAATTTCTATAATTTAAATTAAAAATAATGCAAAATAAACTTGCAAAAAAAATATATTCTTCGAATTCAGGCTTAATTCATCCAAGTAGTTTGCCAAACTGCAATACACACAGTGCAACTAGTTGCCCAAACTCTAGGCCCCGCCCCCATAAAATTAAAAGATTTTGATTTATCCCAACTGAAACCCCAACTGTCAAATCAGTTTGCCAACTGCCCCACACACGATGCGATTCAGTGACAACACAACTCAGTTTGGACAACTAGTTGGCCTGTGGATGGGCCCCATTAGGCTTATAATAATACTAACACAGACAATAAGCAAAATAGAAACATTAATACTAACAACACTGACACTAAAAATAATAATTATTTTAGGCAAGTAAATAGAAATAATGGAAGAAGGAACGGTGAGGTAGAAAAAATAACTTATTGAAATATAATCATAAAACTAAAGTTATAAATTGCAGATTTTGCGGTAATAAACATAAATATGGACATTGCCCAGCCTATAACCAGAAGTGTACAAATTGCGGAAAGAGAAACCATTTTTCAATAGTATGTAAAAATAACAAGGTCTGTGAAATTAATAGAATTACATATAGAGGTATTTCTTCTGACTCAGACAATGGCTTTTATGTTCATTCAATTCAGGATTTTGTAAAGGAAAATGTTAGGGAAAATTCTTGGTTTGAACCCATTCGCATAAATAATAGAACAATTAACGTAAAATTAGATAGCGGTGCAGAAACAAATGTGATGCCATTAGAAACATTGAAAATTATAAAAAACGTAAGACTTGATAAGAAGAATGTGAAACTATTCAAATATAGCCGGTATAGTCGGTAGCCAGGGGCGGCGCTTTCATAGGTGCAAATGGTGCACTTGCACCGGGCGCAATTTCAGAAATTAATATAAAACTTAAAAAAAAATTGAAAAAGTGTTACCGTGCCTTTATGATCATATATTAAAGGAATTGTACAGGCTGTTTGTGCCCTTTCCATTGTCTTTCGCAAGATGTGGCCAATCCAATTCCATTTTGTTGGTTTGATTCCGTTGTATATCCTTACTTGGCCGGCACGGTGCCATAGTTCTTGATTTGTAATTCGTACTGGTCGTACTATTATTGATCCCTAAGGCAAGGCGCGCATTGAAATGGTGAGAAAATGTCGTGGCGGTGGTGTGGTGACTAAGAGGCAAGTGAAATATTTTAATTACACATAATCATATGGAGTAGTGTTTGCAAGTGGACTGTCACCAGTTGGTTGCCGCTAGTTTCCGCTAAGTTTAATTTCGTAGTGGCAAATGCCACTTCATCACCAACTTAGGGTTATATTTTAAGGAAAACATTATAAATGCCGTACTTTGCTGATAGTGGACGCGCCAAATGCACTTTTTTCTATATTGATTTTTTTTGTACAAGTTAATGATTTGCATGCATGCAATTGCGCATTAAACCATTTCGATGGCATTCCTCGGACCCACCACTTGCAGCTTAATCACCATGCCACCGCCAATTTACCGTCACCTCACTTCTGTGCGCGCCTTGGCTACTTCTGCGAGAAACACCTGAATCACCTCTGTCCTGGGAGAGTTTTGTGAACTTAAAGTGCAAGCAAACTCAGCATAAAAGTGAGATCCCGAACCAAATCCTGATTGGATACAGGCAGGAGCGGTGCTTTCGTAGGTGCAAATGATGCATTTGCACCGGGCGCAATTGTACGGGGCATAATTTCAGATACAAGTGAAAAAAGTGTTCCCGTACCTTAATTTTCATATATCAAAAGAACTACACAGAGTGTTTTTGCTTTTTCCATTGTCCTTCACTGATGGGGCGCAATTAGGCATACTGCACGGGGCGCAAAATAGTCAAACGCCGACCCTGACGGTAGCTCACTTGACTGGAAGTTATATTAAATTGTTGTGCTAAGAATCAGATTGAACCGTTAAAATTTGTTATTGTTAAAGAGGACGGAGTGCCGCTTTTAGGATTAAAAGACTGTGTAAAATTAAATTTAATTAAACGGGTAGATGTAGTGGCGACAGAGAGCAAAAATAGTTTGTTAGAAAATTGGAAAAGTAATTTTGAAGGTTTGGGATGCTTTTTAGATAATTATAAAATAGAATTAAAAGAAAATGTAGCTCCGGTAGTTAAGGCTTGTCGCAGAATCCCACTTTCTTTACGCCAGTCATTAAAAAACGAACTAGATAGACTTGAAGATTTAGGTGTTATTGCCAAAAGTACAAAGCCATCCGACTGGGTTTCGAATCTCGTGGTAGTGGAGAAACCAAATGGGTCCTTAAAGATTTGCCTTGACATGCAGGATCTAAACAAAGCAATCAAAACTGACAATCATCCTATACCTACGTTAGATGATCTGCTACCAAAGTTAGCAAACAAAAAGTTTTTTACGGTTTTAGATCTGAAAGAGGGTTTTTACCAAATTAAATTATCGGTTGAATCAAGTTTACTATGTACTTTCAACACCCCATTTGGACGTTATCAATTCGTAAGGCTTCCGTTCGGAGTGAAAACTGCCCCAGAAATTTTTCAAAAGCAAAACGAGAAAAATTTTGAGGGCATCGGAAATATTATAATTTACATTGACGACATCTTAATAGGAACAGAAACCAAAGAACAACACGATGTATCATTCCAAAAGGTTATGGAAAGGGCTCAAAAACGGAACATTAAATTTAACAGAAATAAAATTCAGTATCGAGTCGAAAAAGTTAATTTTGTAGGTCATGGTTTTTCGGGAGAGGGTGTAGCTTTAGACAAAAACAGGATTCAAGCAATTAATGATTAGGTGTACCTCAAACAAAAAAGGATGTCCAAAAGTTATTAGGAATGATCAATTATATGCATAGAACAATCTCCAATCTAGCAGATATCTCAGCTCCGCTAAGAGACTTAATAAAGAAAAACGTTATATTCCAGTGGCAACCGCACCACATGGCATGCCGTGTTTGAATAAAAGTTGTAGTAAATATTAAAAGGAACAACTTTTCCATTTACATCGTAGTTGAAAAAAAAAAATTATTTAAGGGCAAATAATGGAAAAACACTTTTTTTGACACTGTTTTTGAGTTTTCCAAAAAACTACAGCAAGTAGCAGGTGGCCATCCAAAAGTAAGCTTCCTTAAATGATTCTCCAACGATTTACCAACTTTGACCCTTATGGTAATTTTTGCACCATGTTTATAACAGATTGACTGTACTATGTCGTTTATTCGAGACTGACTCACATCTTTTGTTTTTAATTAAAATTTCCTAAAATTAATCTCAGGAGGCCGAGTGTCAATTTCTAAGCTACAGTAGTTATTACAGTGGTATATTCGGACTAGTGTTGGGTAAGACACGATTATAAAATGAGTTTGTAAGAGGAGCCTCTTTTTCCTTTTGAACCAGTACAATGTCTCACTTCAAATGAGGCGAGGTGCCATTGTATTGTAATGTTGTGATGCGGGTAGATCTATTGCGTTTGCGAAAGAAGGGATACGATAAATGATGAATGAATGAATAGGAATATTAATTATTGTGCCTAACATTCATAGGCATACCATACCACATACAATTACCAAAATATTCTTCAAAATTTTTGTAAACTGTATAAGGAAAAATATATTTACAGATTTAAAACGAAACTCTCTAAAATTGAAAATGGGTATGGGTCTACGTCATTTTGACGTCATAATCAAGATTAAGAGTGCTTGTGTGTCCTGGGGTATAAAGCGGGTCAAGTTCGGGGACAAAGAAGAAATAGGTTAGCAACAAAGTGTCACAAATCTTTATCTATAGCAAATAAAATATTTGAGACACCGAGGATCTTCCTCCAACATCGCATTTGGAAGGCTTCGAGCTTCTTAACGTCCAGTTTGAGCAGTGTCCACGTTTCAGTTCCGTAAAGAAGAATCGAAAGGATCAACGTTCGGTAAAGGCGTACTTTTGTTTTGATGGAAATATTTTTTCGTTTCCATATGCACCACTTGAGCGAGGCGAATGTTGCTGGCAGCGGCAGGCGGTGCAGACAAAACAAAAGAAGCAACAGGCTTGACAGATTTGCTGACTTTCTGCAAAAAACGATTCCAGTGTTTATAGATTTCATCTTTAAATATTCACGTATAATTTTAGTAGTTTTGTTATTAAAATATAGTGACACGGTCAAAGGCCTTACTGAAGTCAGTATCAGCGCTGCCACCCCCCCTTTTTTTTATGTGACACACTAGAGACTTAGGGAAGGCCCCTTTGTACTGTCGACCATGTATTTTTTTTTTTTTTTGAATTGTCGAACAGCAGCTCTAGTCGGAAGATAGAGAGAGAAGTGAATGAAAGAACTGTCACAACCTAGCTGCGGTGTTTTTATTTCACCTACTTCCAACCATTTTGCGACTCTGACGTCGGGGCATCGAGAACAACTCGCTGGAGTGTTATGCCTCCTGAAACGAGTTGAATCTCATCAACCAACCGATGACATGCGCTTGGTGGAGCGGGGAAGAACTAGTGAAGGCTATGACAGAAGGAATCAGGAATACAAAGAGGAAAGAAGAAAGAAGGAAAGTTATGTAGGTGGGAAATTGGGAAAGGCTAGGACCGTGGCACCGCCGGGAATCGAACCCGGGACCTCTGGGATACTACAATTGTAGTATTTCTGCTACGATTTTTATGCTACAACTTTTTAATCCGTACTATTTGATTTTAGTACATTTTTTATTCGATTTAATTCGGCGAATTAATCAACCTATCCCTTATCTTCTCACGGTGATATAAATTAGACAGCGTATAAAAAGAAGAAAAGTGTAACTTAATAAGCATTTATATCGTGTTTTATTTTAGTTTGAGGTTTGTGGCAAGACTATCAGACAGATCAATTTAATTCGAATTTCAGATCAATTTCAACATAATTTAATTCGAGGATCATCATAGTTTTGTATATACGAATATTGAAGTTGAATAAGTGTAGAAATTCGTGAGTTTAGCAGGGGAGAACTGCCGTACCTACACTTTTTTATTTGAACCGAAATTGTTCTCTTATTTTTGCAAATTACATATATTTTAAGTCTCTTTTGTATAAAGTATCAACACTGGATACATACATACACTACGCGACAACTGTTTGACCGTCCGAATAAAGCCTCCTCGTCATCCATCCCCATACATTTTCTATAATGTTAAGGTCAGGAGATAAAGAAGGCCATGGCAAAACTAGCACATTCTCGGCGGCAAACCATTCTTTAACCACGCGTGCTGTATGAATAGCTGGAAGATCCAATCATTACTTTGCATGTACAGAGACAACATTACTTTGCCTCTAGAGAGCATATTTTTGTATTTTTCTCCTGTTTGCGTACCTTCCAATATCACCAGTTGAATGGGTCCATTGTATGAAATGCAGCCCCAGACCATAACGCCTACTTCTCGTCTGTGTCTTCTTGGCAAGTATCTTTCTTATTTCCGACAATCGTCAAAGTAATATGAGAAACCGTCTGGGCCGTCTAGACAGAAGCGTTTTTCGTCCGTAAAGATTATCTTTCTCCATTCTGTAGCCCATGCCATGTGATCTTCAGAAAAACGGAGCCTATTTTCTTTATGGCGTTTTGCCCATTTCGGTTTCTTCTTTAAGCGAAGACGTCGTAAATTTGGATCAGCCTTAATAATTCTTTGGATAATACGAATAGACGCTGTTATGCGCGCTCTTTGTCCTATTTTCCTTGCTGTTAGGGCAGAGTTTGATGCCTCTCTCAGGATACAACGTCTCTCCCTCACCGTGGTTGCTGTTTTCACGCCTTCTTTTTGTTTCTTTCCATAATTCTCTGAGTCCCTCAAAAAATTATTCACAACTCTGGCACTTCTACTAAACCTGCCGGCAATTTCGCGGTTGGATAAGCCTTCTTCGGCAAATGCTTTAATTTTTCTAATTTCTTCGGAATTTAGTCTTTTCCCACTTCCCATGATCTATTTATTATTTTAAAAAATGGTTAAAAAAATTTTGTTAAAAAAATTTTTTTTAAAAAATTTTTAATTAACTAAACTTATCTTTTAATTAACTAAAAAATGTACTGAAAAGTAAAAAATAAAAAATATTTAAAAGAAAGCGTGAAATTTCAATTTTAATGAAAAAGTTAATTAAAAGAATCAAAGATCATCAAAAATTGAAAATATAACTGTAAATCGCGTGAGATTTACAATAACCCACCATTTTTTGCTTTGTTAATTTCAAATTCCCATTTTTTTTATAAAATCATCTTTTTTAATTTTGTTTTATTTTTCAATATATTTAAGATTTTGTGTATTAATTTATAAGGCGTAGTAAAAAAAATTAATTTAAACTTGTTGTTTTGCTCAATTCACTTTGAAGAAAGTTCTAACAAAATTTTTTGCTGAAAAATGCGCCATTCTTTTATTTAACTTTTTCATTAAAATTGAAATTTCACGCTTTCTTTTAAATATTTTTTATTTTTTACTTTTCAGTATATTTTTTAGTTAATTAAAAGAGTTTTTTAAAAAAAAATTGTTTAACCATTTATTTTATTTTCTACTTTTTAGTTTATTATATGTACCTATTCCGCCATTTTATGATGGCAATTATATTAGAGTAAAAATTTCTCAAATGAATCACTAAAAACCGAACATTCATAATTTATAATGAATTTATGCTTAATCGGTAGGTTATTATGCACACAATCATGCCACGAAAAAGTTTTGTAAAAAATAAAAAATTAACAAAGTTATAAACAAATTAATTTTGAGAGCATTTTTATTTTGAAAATTTTTTGCAACCAGCCGAATTAATATTTTTTGGTCATCACAACGTCGTTACTTAGATGAGAGATTGAATTTTAGGTATAATTGAAAAAAGTATAAAAAAAGTGAAAATTTCATAATTGTTAATAACAAAATAAGATGTAAAATGGAAAAAAAAGGTGTTCTTCGCTAGGTAAAAATTCCAAAAAAATATGTTTCAATAGGAAATTAAATGCAGAATCATAATCCGTTGAAAAAACTCACGTGCCACTTTTCTCAACAAAGTTATAGCGATTTTTCATTGCAAGGAAAACGCCGGCCACCGCGCCCCGGGCACCGCGCTCCATGCAACGCGTTTTTGACGCGGTGTGCAAACATTGAGTTGCATGGGGCGCGGTGCCTGGGGGGTGGTGGTCGGCGCGTGGTGCCCGGCGCGCGCGGTTTACCGTGCAATGAAAAATCGCTATAGCTTTGTTGAGAAAAGTGGCACGTGAGTTTTTTCAACGGATTATGATTCTGCATTTAATTTCCTATTGAAACATATTTTTTTGGAATATTTACCTAGCGAAGAACACCTTTTTTTTCCATTTTACATCTTATTTTGTTATTAACAATTATGAAATTTTCACTTTTTTTATACTTTTTTCAATTATACCTAAAATTCAATCTCTCATCTAAGTAACGACGTTGTGATGACCAAAAAATATTAATTCGGCTGGTTGCAAAATATTTTCAAAATAAAAATGCTCTCAAAATTAATTTGTTTATAACTTTGTTAATTTTTTATTTTTTAAAAAACTTTTTCGTGGCATGATTGTGTGCATAATAACCTACCGATTAAGCATAAATTCATTATAAATTATGAATCTTCGGTTTTTAGTGATACATTTGAGAAATTTTTACTCATTAGATTTAAAATTACGTCACACAGTTTACTGTATTCATTTGATACCCATGTCGTGGGCTCGGTGGAACATAATTGCAAAAACGGCCGCCATCTCGGAACCGTCTTCTTGATTTTTTTACAAAAAGGTCAGATTGCATTTAGTACTTATACATGATGAGTTGAACTCAAGTTGAACCCAAGTCTAACTACATGTAAACGGGAGTCGAGTTGGGTTAAGGTTGACTGAACTCGACTCAGCTCTGCTACCTGGGTTGAGTTGAAATTATGCATACGGACATGAGTTCAGTATTTGAGTAGTTGAATTTAGTTGACAGCAGCATCTCTGTGTTTGTTTGTGATTTTTTGTAACGTGTATTGCGTCTTTATTTTCAATTCACCCTTAACTCAACTATTCATCTCATCATTCATACACATTAATTATCACCCGAACTACGAGTGTGTGCAAAATTGGAAGTTGATCGGTTATATTTTCTACTTTTTAGTCTATTATAAGCTTTCCGCAATTTAGTGTTGGCCGCCATTTTGAGTTTGGAATGACGCCACATAGCTAATTGTGTTCTACCTGTCATATCCTTTCATTTGATACCCATGTCAGAGGGCCGCGGAGCACAATTTCAAAAATCGGGCGCCATTTTGGAACCGCCATCTTGTTTTTTTTACAAAATGGCCAGATTGCATTGTCATCCAAACTAAACGTGTATGCAAAATTTCAGCTCTATCCGAAACCGGGAAGTGGGTCAAATTTAACTTCAAAGATTTGATCAGTCAGGATTGAAGTTGAATAAAAGAATTTAATAACACTACAAATACTTCACGACAACAATTTTCAACAATATTTACCTTCTTTTTCTATTACATTTTCAATAAATTCTCAAGTGAGGTGAAACAATTGTCGCGACTTTTATGGACAAAATTTTGAAAAAGCGTTCTGGAAATTCCTAGACGCAAACACATTTCATGGCACCCTTTGCAAATTCTAAGAATTTACTTAGGTACTCAAGAAAAAATACACTTAAGTTGATACTCCCTATGTAGAACACAAAAACCCAAAAAAACAATGTGAGGTCAAACAGCTGTCGCGTGATGTACATATACTTTTAGGATCTACTACTATTTTAATTGATTTAGTACCTATTTTTCGTTGACTTAATACATTTTAAACTTTTTTGGGTGGCAGCGCTGGTCAGTATAGACAGCATCGATTTGATGACCGTTCTCCATACCACATAGTAGTTCGGAGGTTAGTGTCATAAGGTTAGTAGTTGTCGAGCGCCCTTTTCTGAAGCCATGTTGTTGGTCATTGAGGAGAGGATCGATTGTTTGGGCAATGTTATCGTTAACAAGCTTTCGAAAAGTTTAGGAATTGCTGATAATATTGCAATGCCCCTGTAGTTGTCCACCGAATGCTTATTAGATGCTTTGTGAATTGGTATGGGGTAAGATTTTTTCCTAATTTTAGGAATTTTAAGATGGAGGGGAAAAAGAATTTGAGTTGAGTCTTAGTTAGGTCTGTGTGTGTTGTATCAGATTTTGGACAACAGATTTCGGTAAATCTGTCAGCAAACATGTTACAAATTTCCTGTGGGCGAAGGAGTGTTTACTGCCATTGGTCATTGTAGATGGATAGCCTAAGGTCTTTCGTTTTATATTAACGAATTGAAAGATTTTTTTGCGATCTCTTATAATGCTATCGCCAACAGAGTTAAGATATATGTAATATAGGCCTCACGTGACCTAAGACCTAACTCTGAGGCTTACCTAGTGTATGCTAGTTTCAGTTCTTCATTTGCATGGGGATTATTTGTAATCGGCTTATACAATTTATTTCTCTGATTACGAAGAGAACGGAAATTCTTATCCAGCCATGGCTCCGATAATTTATACCTTCTTTTAATTCTATTACCAATTAACATTTCCTGTGTATCACTGATGAGCTGTCGATGAATTAGCTGCACGTGGAGTTCTCTAAACTAAATCCACCTTCAGAGTTGAGAGAAAATCGATTTTGGAGGGTTCAACCAAGAAAATTCTAAGCATTACCCACTCCTTCCGTCCTCGACAGATTTTTTTGAAGAAAGATTGAAATTCCCATAGTTCTTTGATAGCATTTTTTACTCCAACCTTTCACACAAAATATCCGTCACCTACTGAGAATTCTTCTATTGCGTATACCATACGAGCATCGTCTAAATTCCACAATCCGTGGTATTGAACTTGATTTAAATATGATCAAATGAACTCCTGTCGAAGCATATCCAATCTACTACTGACTACCCTTGTCGTTGGGTAAAAGGAAATTCTTGTTAAAGGTAAGAATTCTGTAATAGACGAAATGAAATGCTCTCGTCCTTTTATGTAGAAGCCCAGGCAAAGAGTCCTTGGATTGGAGTTTTCCACACCAGCCCGTCCATAATCACGACTGTTCCTCAATATAAGATTGGTGACTAGATTAAAAAAAATACTTCAAAAGGAAACTGGATCTTAATCAGAATTCCTTTGGTTCATAGAATGGACGAATTCTCATTAATTTAAAACAACA
Source organism: Thereva unica (assembly GCA_949987705.1). Lineage (NCBI taxonomy): Eukaryota > Metazoa > Arthropoda > Insecta > Diptera > Therevidae > Thereva > Thereva unica. Next base: position 103,992,365 of record OX465283.1, read on the forward strand.
TTTTTCTTGTTTTTGGTGCTGTTGCTAAACCGTTCCTTACTAGGAATCCTTGAGTTAAATAAAAGTCCTGTTCACGTAGAAACGAAAAAAAAGCAAAGAATCAAAATAAATGTTCGAGAAGCTATTTAGGGAGCGAAACTTGTGGTGGTCTGTTTGATGTTGTGTGTCTGCTGAATAATGTCGTCTAGAAACTACCAGACATTAAAATCCCTTGTGGAGTTTCTTTTTACTTTTCTGTATTTTTACGCTACAAAAATGTTTAGCAAGAAAAATTTATTTAAATTTATTTTTATTTTAAAACGATTTGAAAACTTGTCATCCACATAAAAGGATGTCTACAATCATCTCCAAGCTTCTTAGTATGTTATTTATTATTTAACAGAAAATCCGTTTTGTAGGACTGGGAGAGACGTCCTGGTGCACAAAATTGAGTAATGGATATCCTGACAGGAATTGCTTCAATGGAATAGGAGCCAACTATGAAGAGTGTCGTAATTTGTCATGGCAATCTTATTTTGAAAAATGTTTTAAGAATGATTTACAATTTTTTAGTTTTTAACATTTTTACGGATAAAGTGAATAATGCTGTATTTGAAAGGAGTCTTTGGTATGAAGTCGCACAATCTCTAACCGAGAGAAGTTTGGATAAGAAATGTGATTTTACATGAGCAGTTGAGATGGGGTTCTGATTAAAAGGATTATCCAAAATGGAACGTCTAAGTAAACAACATTCAATATTCAGTGAACTCGCTGCATTCTTCATACCACGCTTTCAAAACGAGTGATGGATCATTTGAGTACTTCTTTTGTAATAGGAGTAGCAGGCTAAATAACAGATCGAATATGTCAAGGCCGATTCGTTAGTGGAATGATAATAATGCCCTAAAAAGGCCTGAACTTTTATTTGGCAGGCAAAAATGTGATGCATGTCTTGCTCAGAACTAGTTTGTATCAGTTTTAAAATTAATGAACTTGCGGAGGATATTGGTTAGGCACCTTATGGCTTCTCGTGGTGTCCCCTGGATAACCAACTAACGACGGCAGTAGGTAGCACATCCTCAAAAGCCTACCAAGATAACATGTAAATGTCATCGTGTCGAGGACTGCATGGCAGTGGGTAGTATTACATTAACCCGAACGATCTTCTCTGTACACTGGGCGCACTCAGTTGTATATAGCCTTATTCTGACATGGAAGCTTTGTCAGAATGGACCTCCTATTTCCTCTATGGACCAACATTTAATACAAAATTCAGACGAAGAATAATGCTGTGGGTCTGATGCAATAAGCATCAGCTCGGAGCTGGAGAGGCATCTCCTTGGAGGTACCGCGTCCAGCGCAGAAGCCTCGGCATCCCATTCAACAACAGCGGCCCAGGCAGCTGGTGGCAACGTGGTTGAAGAACAAACTGCCAAGGCTGTCGGTATGACCGTGCAGCGTAGCAGGAAAAAATCTGTTCCTATCAAGAGAAGGAGAGCCAAGGCAAGTGAGGCTGCAATGGAATCGGGGGGCTTCACGGAGCACACCCGAGTCCCACATTTGCCACTTCCTTCCCAACAAACCAAAGGCAGGAAAATGGTCAGAACACCGGGGGCTCCAAGGAGCGGACCCACACAGCCGCTATACTTCCAGAAGTTTCTGGACTCACCAGAAAATGGGTAGCATCAGCTCCTACATCTTGTGGAAAGGTCGTATGCTGGACCCGACTGATGCATTGCCAAAACGGCAACGGTCAGAGGATTCTTCGCCTGGGCAGGGGCCCCAGAAGAAAAAACGGGGAAGTCGCAAGAACCCTCATACCAGGACAAATTGGCTGGGATCACCATGGCAGTGGTCCTGGTCAACTATCCCGAAGGAAAATTGACGGAGGGGCAATCAGCATCAGGAACAACCCTAGGTTGCGGGAGATACAGTACAACCTGCAACACAGTCGGGCTGCCTTGACTGTCATTTGCTGGCTACCCAACCTGTTGACGAGGCTCTTGTGCAGGAGTCAAGGGTAAGTAGCGGTGCTACACTGGGCTTATGGCAACCGGCTACAGCATTGAATGTAGTGATGAAGACGGCGACCCTCGGACCTGTGTGGTTTACAATAAAAACAGTAACTACTACCGTCGAGAGACCTGGCAGTTGCGAAGATACAATTAAGCATGACTATCTTATGCTCAGCATATCTCTTTTACGAGTTTCCAAAGAACTCAAGGATATCGTGGGACACTCTAACTAGTAGCCGTCTGCAGATCATCGTATAATAGTCTCATCATGATGCCTGGATAGTAGTGGAGTAAACAAGAGGGGTGAACACCTTTTTGATTACCTTTTAACTACTTTACTTACTTTACTTTATGCTACTTTAATCCTTAATGGGATATAGGGCGGAAATAGTTGCCCTCCAGCGGACTCTGTTTTGCGCGGCAGCTCTCAGCTCTGACCAGGATATCCCAGTTCTTGCGGCTTTTGCTAATAGGGCTCTCCGCCACGTTGTTCTAGGTCTTCCGTGTCTATGCGCGAAAGATCAAACGCAAAAAATTTCATACAAACATCGTCCAATGCAAGCGACTTTGAGCGGGCAGCTATAGGCTGGTTGTCCACTAGAAGCGTATTCGTATTTTTGGAAAGTTCTGCCTGGATAGGCGTAGAATCAATAAAAAAGACGAACATATTGGGTTAACCCTATTTTAGAAAAGATTATGTGCCTGGGGGAGTTCCATCATCTACACGGCGAATTGGAGGAAAATCCCCTTAAATTCTTCGACTATTATCATATGAACCTCAACACATTCCAATATATTTTGGATGCCATAGCACCAATTATCAGCAGGGATTCTAACTTCAGACAGACTATTCCTCCTGCGGAACGTCTCAGTGTGACTCTACTAAAAGTTTATTAAAAAAAATCTAAAAGAGCCATACAATTGAAGAATGTTCACCCACTTTATGTTTATGGCACTGAATTGACTTGCTATTTCTTTTTTGAAGTAAAGTTTCTTTTAAATATATTCCAATTAACTAAACTAGCTGCAACATTCATATCTTAGAAGATGTTTAGTAGTGGTGGCAGTGGCGGTTCGTAAGGTTCAGGATAAGGGAAGCAAGGTGAACGATAAAAGAAAAAGTATCGAAGCCTTTAAGGCTGGTCGTCCACTGAAAGCGTATTCGAGCGGCTACGCGCTTCGGCGACATGAGCGGCTACAGGCGGCTACAAGCGGCTTTGAGATACACGCTATAGGGGTCGTCCACTGCAAGCTTTTCATGCTGCTCAGTTTGAAGTGAATTTGGTATAATAATTTTGTGATTTGTAAATATAGAAGGCTGTACAGTTAAATTAAGCCGAAAAAAGCGGAATAGCAGAAATGATTGGGTACAGGCTGAAAATTGGCGCAGAGTTTCCATTTAGGGTTCTCAATAAGGGGTTATAATACAAAATCACAATTTTATTCGTTTTTAGCATTTTGCTCATGCTGCCAACCTACATATGTTCTAAATGGAGTCACTCAAGTTCCTGTTATTTATATCAAATAAAAGAATACGCATTCACCTAAAAGATGAGTCTAAGTATATTGCTTTACGCAGTGGCGTAGCGTGGATTTGTGCCACCCGGGGCGAACCATAAATTTGCTGCCCCCTACTTTCGAATTGATTCTTTTAATCAATGAATCAAAACCCAATTTGAATTTGAAGTAATTTTCAATCCAAGAATTCAAGGCATCATGTATACACAATGAATCATATGTAACTAATGAATGTTCGGTATAGTGCGCGCCAAAATAAATGGGAATTTTACGCGCAGGCGAGGAAATGACAACTCCCACATACATTAACATTCCGTGTATGGATAAAACTCAAGCGCATATGCATTTTAATTTCCCTTTTGAAACTCGTTTACCGGGAACAACACTCCACCATAGCAGCTGCCCAGCACAAGAGTTGTAGTGAGACGGATTGAATTTTTGATTGAAAATATAAATGAGCGGGTGATTTGGGGTTTTAAACGAACGGAATGACGAGGTGCACTTTTCTTTTCGAAGCTACTTTCGTGGTGAAGATTTGAGACTTTCACTGCGCATCAAAAAAATCGATTTTGAGATTTCCAATTGTTTTGGCGCAGGCTATATCCGTGCTTCAAGGTTGGGCTGAATTATAAACTTTAACAAACCCAGAGAGCTTGAATCAGTAATTTCTCTCTGTAATTTATTTCAGTGTGTCTTTAGATAGAAAGCCTCGTAGACGCCCGAGCTTAAGCTTAAACACTTCTCTGTCCAATATCTGGAGGTTTTATGTCCCATCATCGTAGCCCAATACTATTAAAGGGATTTTAAGGACAAATGCGGCAGCTGTTGGAGCCCTTCTCAAACTTCAACATTTACAGCCCGCGTCATAAAAGAAGGGAATCTTAAAATCGCTGTTTCCATGCGCATTGAGAGTCTCATACAATATGCTCATTTATATTTTCAGTTAGCTGACTCGACAGTTATTGTCCTGTCCAAATTTCAATAGATTTGTTTGTCTGCATTCTGTATTTCCAATTAATAAGACGATTCATTCTCAACTCTAATATGGACAACTAGAGAAATTATGCCCTGCAAATAATCGAAAGAATTACGCCAAATAATTTACTAATAGAAAAGGGGTTGTCTTCCATCACAGGCGTACGCTTTTGTTGATAATCCGTCAAATAGGAGAGTTTGATTGGATAATTTTGATGCATCAACTTTATAGTCCAGAAATAAGACCAAACCTAAATGAAAAGTAACGCAGAAGTAAAGTAGACGTAACTTCCACTGAAGTAGATGTAACATCCACTACCATATTGGTCACTCTCATAATAAGCCGGCGTTTGGCTTTTTTGCGCCCGGTGCATATACATATTGCGCCCATATATGTACATATTGCGCCCCCTTCATTTTTGTTCATTTTTTGATGGCAGTAAAGGAAAATGAAAGAAGACACAAATACTTATTTTAAATGAAGGCACGGAATTATTCTTTCACTTTTTTGAAATTGCACCCTGTCCAAGTGCGCCCAGTGCAAATACACCAGTTGCACCTATGAAAGCGCGCCCTTGCCTTTGTCCAATCAGGATTTGCTTCGCGATCTTGCTTTTGTGCTGAATTTACTTACGCTTTAAATTCACAAAACTCTCCCGCTAATGCTGATTAATGCTCTCCGATGATTTTCATTGTAAGCTGCACTTCCTTAGCTATTTCCAGCACTAATAATGCTACAAACTGGAATCTCCATAACGAAGTCGTTCTCCAATCCTTTATATTTCGAAGGATAATAGGTGGTCACTGCACTGCATATATTGGTTTCTACGGTAGAGTCTTGCATAACAAAGCAGTCCACTTAACAGCCTTACTGGACATAGAAGCCGCTTTCAAAAACTTCAGAACAGAGGCGATCCAGGTGCTTCTCGCCGAAGTAGTGATCTATAATAGTACGACTTATTTGAATTACAAATAATGACCTATGGGACCGTGCCAGCCAAGAAAAGAAAGACGACAAAATCAGGCGAACTAAATGAAATTGCATTGGCCACACCTTGAAGAAGGCAATGGTAAAACGCACAGAAGGTGCATTTCGTGTAATATATGACAATGGGATCACTTTTTCAATTTTTTTTTAAATCTTAATTTCTGAAATTGCGCCCGGTTCAAGTGCACCATTTTCACTTATGAAAGCGCCGTCCTTGCTCTCATACATTTATATGGAATGGTACCTAACTTCACATCACTTCACTTCCCTTCCCATTTAGGTTTGGCCTATAGACACCATCAGCCAGGACATCGTGCTGGATGTGGCAATGGTTAGGGCCTGATGTTACCAGCAGCATCTCTAGCTCGATCCAGTTTGGCCGCCGCCCCCAACATCTACGCCGCCCGGGGCAATGGCACACTCGGCACCCCCCACGCTACGCCACTGGCTTTACGATAATTAGTAAACTAGTTATTCAACTCTAAATAAATTAAAACAAAATACACTTTTTTTCGTAAACACCCTGTATTTTAGTAGTTAGCCCCCTCTTTAGAACAATATTTTCTCCAAATACATCCAGGAATCATCCCTAAAAAAATTAACAACGTAGTGCAACTTGAACGTCTGATAACCTATACAAGTCGTGAATGAGTGCATATGAGTATTTTAAATCTTTAAAACGGTGATATCTCTTGAATGGCAATTCGTACGGGAAAATGTATAATAACTTTTTTAGTAGAGAATCGCATGATCTACAAACGTTGTGAACATTATTTTATTATAGGACTTACCGTTTCAGATGTATTTGCAAAAAACGATATATTGACCCTAAAACCCCCTAAAAATTAGCTTCCCGGGGTAGAAAATCGGTAGACTTTATAACCCCTTATTGAGAACCCTAAAAGGAAGCTCTGTGCCAATTTTCAGCCTATACCCAATAATTTCCGCTATTTTTACTATTTTTCCTGTATTATTTGGAGAAAATTATTTCCTGATTCGAGCGGCTACGCGCGACCGATCCAAATTAATTTGGATTCGCGCGGCACGCTCGAATACGCCTATAGCCGCCCGCTCAAAGCGCTTGCAGTGGACGATGTTTGTATGAAATTCTTTATGTTGGATCTGTCGCGCATAGCCGCGTGTAGCCGCTCATGTAGCCGAAGCGCGTAGCCGCTCGCATACGCTTCCAGTGGACGACCAGCCTAACAAAAACTGAAAAATAACATATAGTGGAGTCAGATAAGCAAAACATAACGAATTGTCTCTAGTCTAAAAATTTCCTTTGGAGCATGTTAGTTACATCGAATAATATACGAAATGGCTAATTTCTAGCTCTAGCAACCAAGTAATTGACCATTCTGTGAAAATTTTATTATTTTGGTCGTTCTTTCTAAATATAGATGCGTATATCTCGACATATCTAGGTCCAAAAAAAGCAAAATAATAGAGGCTGTTCGTTATGATATTGGCTATCAGCGATTACAATATGAAACTTTTATCTGTACACATAACCAAGAAAAACTTAAAAAACTGCTAAATTTTAGTGTTTTGGTTCCGAAGTTATTTTTTTCAGTGGACTTATACTTTATAATATAAAAACTAACTGGTTAGAATTTCAGGTCAAAATATCTTATTCAAATCCCAAAAATTGACCTTAAATTTGAAAATTAATTTCCCTTTAATTTTTGGGCATCGCATCGTATGAGGTGTTTTCTTTTTTAAAATTTAGTATTATTTTATGATGGTGATCCAGAAAATTTGTTTAAACTTCAAAAAAGTGAAAAAAAAAAAATCGAAATATTTTCGTTGCTAGTGGGCGTTTTGCGCCTTTTTCAGATTCTGTTGGTAATTAAAGCGTCTAAAGAAAAAGTCGTTGAAAAACTTCCACTACTACTTTCATCTCATTTAATTTTTCATACAAATGCATAATTTTGGCTCAAATTCTAAAAAATAGTAATAATAAAACCTTGCACACCTCGCATACACCCTTTACACCCACGCCTACAATCATTACATTCTCCTTGCAAAAAAACACTTCAGGCAACCCGTACTAATACAATTCATAAAAATATTCTCCATCCCTTTAAATCATCTTTAAAGAGAATAAAAAATATAATGGAAGCTACAAAGTTATCAGCTTATATTCAACATAACCCTCTGTTTTCCAATTAGAATCAACAATGTTTAAAGAGAAACTTCACCTATCCTCGATCTTTTTTTCTTGACTATACAAACAAAAATTCATATTTTAAGAAGAGTCAAAAACAAAATTTCAAAGCAAAAGGAGGTGGGTCACAGCTCACAGCCCATACAAAATTACCCCAGGCCCGGCGCAAAAGAAAAGTACAATCTCAGATTATCGGCTATAATGAGTATTGAATTTCTGTATAGTTGTTATATCCCGTAACTGTGGCTAAGGTGTTAATAATGCTACTTCTTTTTATTCGGGCGAAATGACTAATTAACCCTGTATTTTTGTAACGCCATAACATATTTTCATGAATAAGGTATCAGTGTACTCAAAATACTCCCACCTATCTAAAATTGTAAAAGCTACGGTACCACAGCACCAACTTCCAGCCAGAGTTATAAGTCGTCAAAGTCAAAATTTTGATTTTTTTAACAAAAATGTCACCTTCACCTCTTGGAGTGCTTCCTATGAATAATGTCTAGACAATTTTTATGCTACGGCCTTTACTTTCTAAGTTATAAGCAACGCTCGAATACGACTATAGCCTATAGTGGACGACCCCTGTAGCGTGTAGCTGCGTATTCCAGAGGCGCTTGTAGCCGCTCATGTAGCCGAAGCGCGTAGCCGCTTGAATACGCTTCTAGTGGACGACCAGCCTAAGGCGGTCTAGTAAACTCCATTGTATGCAGCCTGTCCTACTATCTAGAGCGCCGAAGGATGTCGTTAATTACCATAAGAAATAGTAATGGCGAAAGTACGTATCCTTGTCGTACTTGTGAATTCACCTCAAAGCTGTCGAATAATTTTCCATTATGGAGAACTCTGCATTTGGAATATAGTTGTATAGGGCCTTTATCAATTCCATTATTTTATCAGGCAGGCCACATTGCCGTAGTGCCTGCCATATAAAGCTCCTAGCCTAGTCGAACGTTTTCTCATAGTCCATGAAAGTAAGGTAAAAGGGGATCGTAATCCAGTAAACTGCTCCGATATGATTCTCAAGTTGCTAATATGGTCTTCTGTGGGAACATTTATGAGACCAATGTTATGCAGCCTTGCTTTAATGCGAAGCGTTCTTACTGGATTGAAGTCCAGAAACAGTGATTTAATTTCCTTCTCTACGATAAATGCTACTCCGAACTCTTCCATTCGGTGATCCACTGGAGAGTAACCCGTGGGTTTTCAGATAAATTATACCACTATGGGTTCATTTGGTTTCTTGAATGGTGGTGATCTTTATGTTATATTTTTGTAATACTAATAAAAGCGAACGCAGAGCCGTTCTGTTGAGCGTCCTAACGTTTTATGTTGCAAGATAGAATTCCATATTGCGTTGCCTGAGTCGTTGCCATTGAGTCCATCCTGTCTGACGCCTGCTTTGACAATTCGTGACTGGTGGGTTTTTACAATGGAAGGTTGCCAATGTGGTTAGAAATGTTGAACAATGAAACAAATGTGGTTTACAATCGCCCTCCTCCGTCTGTTGCTCTTGTATAGACAAGAGCATCCAGGGGTCACCCGATGTAAAGTCAACATCTTCGTGGAGGTGGTTGTAGGATTCTGTAGCATGTCGGAAGGTCTTAGATCGCTTAGATCAGGATTTATATTTTTGATGTACCGGCTACAACAAGGGTCCATGAGACCCTTACTATCATTTGACTCCATATTTGATCTGAGTTGGAAAAAAGTCTGGTACCGGGCCTTTTCGGAAACGCAGAACTGCGGTCATTCTGCAATATTCAGCAATTGGAAGTCTGTAGCTGAATATTGCAGAGTGACCGCAGTTCTGCGTTTCTGAAAATGCCCACCGTTAAATCTGCGGAACCAAATGGCACGGTTTTCACACGCACAGTTTTCACAATTGTTTGCAGTGTAAAGTAGTGTTGGGTAGGACACGATAATAAAATGAGTTTGTAAGAGGAGCCTCTTTTTCCTTTTGAACCAGTACAATGTCTCACTTCAAATGAGGCGAGGTGCCATTGTATTGTGCTAGCACGTCACGTAGTGAATGGCTCAAACGTTGCGATGGGGGAGATCTATTGCGTTTGCGAAAGAGAGGATACGATAAATGATAAATGCATGAATGGAAATATTAATTATCACCTCCCTCGAAAAATGTAAGAATTGTTACCTCCCTCGAAAAATGTAAGAATTATCTCTTCAGCACAAAATTCACCTCCCTCGTAAAATGTAAGAATTGTCTCTTTAGTATAAAATTTCACTCCTTCAAAAATGTAAGAGATTTCTCTCCAGTTCGTATTTACAATCTCACCACGGCTCGGCTTAAATTGGATACTTGACTGCGGCAAAAACAGTAAGAAAATATCTATGCAGTTCGTGTTTACAATCTCACCTCGCCGCAATTCGAATTGGATATTTTATTGTCGCAAAAGAAATAAGAAAATGTTGTTCCAGTTCGTGTTTACAATCTCACCTCGGCGCAGTTCAGATTGGATATTTTGCTGCTGCAAAAGAAGTAAGAAATGTCTCTCCACTTCGTAATTTACAAACGCACGATACACGCTCATATCCCAGTAGTACATTATTTTTGAACCGGGACATTTAAAAAAGTTGAGGCCTCAGTACAATTTACTATCGTGTACGGGACAAATGAAATTCCTCTTGTAAGTCCGGTTCAACTCTAGTGTAAAGTGCTGCAATTTCATAGCGTTATTTTGCAGGGAAATTTGTTTTTCCTCACTTCGCCTCAGAAAATTTGCCAGACTCACCCATCCATCACACTAACCGAATTATAACATCGTCCTCGGAGGTCTGCTATGGGAAATTCCTCTTCTCATTCTCGTTTATTGTACAACTACTTTCAATCTGGGTAAGTTCCCAGTAGGGAATGGAAGCCTTCCAGAGTCGAATCTGTACACTTTCCTTCGAATGCATTATGTCTACTTTCTAGATCGAATAATCCCTTCTTTTAATATTGCGATGTCCTAGAGTCGAAGGCATAACGGCCACCTTTTGCAATACCATGCCTTCCAAAAACTGGTTTTCAAAAGAAGAGCGGCTTCAGCATTTTTCCTCGATAATGAAGAAAGGGAAAAGTGTGCATGTTCCTTATGCATGGCACTTTGCAATACCATTCCTTCCAATAGCCATTCACATTGCTTCCGATATCTGCAAAGATAACCTGCATTCCGATTTCATGAATACTGGGTTGGGACTTCATACCACTACATACACACACCTACAGCATGGCTTGTAAATATAGAAGGCTTTGGTTAATACAGTACCCTCAGAAGCTGAGCTAAACGCAGCTTCTTCGGAACCGAACAGCGAGAGCTGCCAAGTCGATGATGTTGAAATTTTCTGTATCCACCAAATTCTCTTTGTTTTTTGGTTTCGTTTCTGGTAATCTGTGCGAGCTTCGAGAAATATTAAATTTGCTCTTAAAATATGAAATTTCGTTTTGTATATTTGAGTGAAGAAAAAAGAGATCGAGGATAGGTGAAGTTTCTCTTTTTCTATTGCTTATTCTAATTGGGCGGCGGGCGGTGTGTTTGAAATGTGCTGATACATTTGTAATTTGTAGCTTCCATTACATTTTTTATGATTCTCTTTAGTGATTATTTAAAGGGATAGAGAATATTTTTATGAATTGCATTTTTAAGTACGGGTTGCCTGAAGTGTTTTTTTTTGCAAGGAGAATGTAATTATGTTAGGCGGCGGTGTAGGGGATGTATGCGAGGTATGCAGGGTTTTATTATAACTATTTTTTTAGACTTTGAGCCAAAATTATGCATTTGTATGAAAAATTAAATGAGATGAAAGTAGTAGTTGCAGTTTTTCAACGTCTTTTCATTGGTCTCTTTAATTATCAACAGAATCTGATAAAAGGTGCAAAACGCCCGCTAGCAGCAAAACTATTTTGAAAATATTAACTTGTTGATCACAATAAAATAATACTACATTTTAAAAGAGAAAAAACTTCATACGAAGCGAAGCACCAAAATTAAAGAAGGTCTTGTATAATATATTTTGACCCGAAATTCTAACCAGTTATTCTCCCAGTTGTTGCGGCTTCTGCTAGTAGGGTTCTCCTCCACGTTGTTCTAGGTCTTCCTACTCGACGGGATCCTTGCGGATTCCAGTCAAGGGCCTGTTTGGCTAGATTTTTGTTTTCGCGTCGCAAGGTGTGGCTAACCCAATTCCATTTCGTTCGCCTGATTTGGTCGTCTATCCTTTCTTTGCAGGCACGGCGCCATAGTTCTTCGGTTGAAATTCTATCTTGCCAGCGGATTTTTAGGATACGACGCAGGCATCTGTTGATGAAGACTTGTAGGCGCTCCGTGATTAATTGGGTGACTTTCCATGTTTCACAACCGTACAAAAGAACTGCCTTAACGTTGAAGTTGAACAGTCGCAATTTGGTGTTAGTTGAGATCTGTGTTGATCTCCATATGCGGGACAGGCATGCATATGCGCCTCGTGCTTTATTTATTCTGGAACTGACGTCTTCTTCTGCCCCACCATTTTCGGTAATAATTCTACCGAGGTAGCAGAATTTGTCTACCAGTTCCACGTCACTGTTATTCAGCTCTGTCCGCGGCGGAGTAGTCCTTTGCCCCCGTTATGGGTGTCACGCATTGTTTTTCTTTTGACCACTTGTCAAAGAATTTTTTTTCTTCTGTCGATCCCAATTGTACCATGTAAGTTAACGTGGGAGGACCGGAGCATGGGGACCTGTGGGGAGGCTGTGCGCCTACCCTTGCAATGTTAGTACTTATAGTAATTAGTTTCATTTCTTTTTTTCAGACTTCATCACCGTTCGCGGCCGCCCGCGTGACTATGTACCTTAAGCCCTTTCTCCCTCTCGATGGCCCTGGACGGGTCCGCACGTCGTCCCTTTGTTTTCGGTGTGTTATTTGATTTGATATTTCGGCACGAGATTTTTATTGAAAATTTTCCTTTCAATCTGTCACTTGCTTCGCCTTCATGTACTACGAACCCCCCCATCCGGCGAGCTAGTTCGCACATCGCCAGTCGTGCCAGCACCTGAAGTGCAATGAAGGCAAGTGATTCTCTTCGACGAACCCTTCCATCCGGACCATCCGTCCAGCCACCCTCGACGTTGTCAAAGCCCCTGTTCTATAATTTTTTTTTGTAATGAGTGTAGTGGCCCTGTGAGGCAATATTCCTTGTTCTTCGTGCTATACCAGAACCAAAATATTCCCCGACAGATTACAAAAATGGCGCCCAACGTAGGCTAGTTCCTTCTAGTCTACTGTATTAACTCGGATATGTCTGTTAGTCACTTGTTGACGTTACCTTTTCGTATTCGGCAATTTCGATTTTCTTCTTCCTTTTGGAAGGTTTCCCGATCCGAGCTAATTTTCTTTCTTTAATTCGTTATTCCTCAATTGTAAGACCGATATTTTAGTCTTTTTCTGTGGCATCGGCCATCGAGAGGAACCGGTGGAGGACTTCCTTCAATGTTAGTTCCCCTTCTCTGTCCAAGTCCCTCCGGTTATATGGATATGGGTTTTGGTACCTGCCGCGGTATCTCTCCCTTACAGCTTATGTCTTTTCAGTTAGCCTTAACGGCATATAATTCTCTTCTCAATTTCACTGAACGTTTATGGTTCAAAAACTTTTCTTTTAGGCGGTAGCTTCCACTTTATTTACCTTGCTCTTTCATGTGAGTCTGTCTGGTCCTAGTACCAAGCGCCTTCGCTTGCTAGTGCGACAACTCTAGTGAGTCAATCACTGTGGTATTTCTGCTGTCTGGCTTCATGCGGCTTATGTTCACGTGGCTTGCGCGGGGATCAACATCTGGTTGTCTCTTCTATGGATAAAGCAAAACCGCTCAGTTTTGACCTTTTCCCTATTTAGTTTGGCCAAGTTGGTGGATAGATCACTGTCTTACAATGATCCTGGTAACAGGCTAATTGCCTGCCAGCGCGGTAAGCCAGTGGTCCCCCTGCTAACGCGGTCCCGTATGTATCCTCTGCTTGATCAGCCTTCCGGAATTTCAGTCGTGTCGTCGTCGTTACTGATCCGTCGTGGCTGCCAATCAAGGATAATTTTCACCAATGGAAGCTTCTATTTCCCTTCAAACTCTCCTCCCTTCGTCATAGTCATGCGGACTGCTGCGGGCGGGGATGAATGCTGACATGAAGAGTCGACCGAGGCAGATGGAGTATACCACTCTCCTCGGCCGATCCGTATTCTGGTAAGTACTGAAGTGTTGTCGAGTGTGCGTCCTCTCCTCTGGGAACCATGCCCAGGTCCTACATCATCAAGTAATTTATCGCGTTATTAATAAAATACTCACGGTTTCGTTTATGAATACGAGTTGTAAGTCTCTCGCATAATTTCAGGCGGTTGTTATTTAAATTCAAGTAATAATTATCTTTAATATCTTCACGTCCCGAGTTTATTTAAAAAAATTTTTTTCATTATTTCGCGTAACTTTAAACGTTATTTATTAAAACTCATTTGTATCTCTTGCGTTAATATTATACATAGTATTTTTTTTTTTTTTTTTTTTTATGTGAAAGACTAGAGTCTCAGGAAAACCCCTTTATACTGTGTCGACAATCTATTTTCTTCATATAGAGTGCAATGTCGAACAGCAGCTCCAGTCGGGGAAGGAAGGAGCTGTCACAACCTACCAGAGATATTTTTCAGTCCACCTACTCCCAAACCATTACTGTCGCGACTTTGACATCGGGGCATCGAGAAACAACTCGCTGGAGTGTTATGCCTCCTGAAACGAGTTGAATCTCATCAACCAACCGATGACATGCGCTTTTGGTGGAGCGGGGAAGGGCTAAGGAAGGCTATGATAGAAGGAATCAGGAATGTAAAGAGGGAAGAAGAAAGAAGGAAAGTTATATAGGCGAGAAAGTGGAAAAGGCGAAGGACCGTGGGGCTGGCCGGGATTTGAACCCGGGACCTCTGGGATAGTAGTCATGCGCCTTACCTCTAGACTACCGAGGCCCCGAGGCTACCGAGGTATAGCTTGTGAATAAGGGGGCACGTCTCCTTCGTGAAACTTCTTTCGTTTAGTAGTAACATTCGTTTATCACTTGTTATCAACAATAGTTATGTCGGATTCCGAACATCCAGATGTGTCTGAAGCCCCTGGGGGTGACGCTAGTCCGTCCTTTCATGGGTTCAGTGACTCTCAAATTAATAGTGAAACACAATTGACGGAACGGCAGCGAATTGAGCTAATGATAGCTAAGCTGAAAGACCAACTGGCTGCTATGCCGACCGGTCCTAATGCAGCACCTGCTCCCGTTCCAATAAAAGTAGACCCAACCAGCTCAACCGTAGAGCCCAACCCCTTATACAGTCAAATTAAAACTCCTGATTTACGATTTATTGCCAGACCCGTTAAGTCTCAGCAGGCTACACGCCACCCTTCTGTTGTGCTGTCTTGGAACATCACGTTCTCAGGACAATCTAGTGGACTTACCGCTGAACAATTTATGTTCAGACTGGAAAGCAAGGCTAAAGATGCATCCGTATCTGATCAAGAGCTTTGTGCCAACGTGTCATCCTTACTTAAGGATAGGGCAGCTACCTGGTATTGGAACCAATTTCGTCGGGAATTTCCTAATCCCGAGTGGTCCGACTTTCACAGGAACTTCCAAGCCCATTTTAAGTCCCACGATTCAGACCTTTACACCATCAAATCTATGGTGGAATTGAAACAACTTCAAGACTCCTTCGATGAGTAGGTACTTAGACAAGATGATCGCCTTGCACAACAAAATGGAGAATCCAATCTCGGAATCTCAGCTGACAGGGATCTTGGTCGAAAATCTGAATTACGCCACTGGTAGTTCATTAGTGGGTCGACAGTTTAGAACAATAAAGGAACTAAGAGAGCAATGCCTTAAGGTTGAAAGATGGCATTTAAATAAGAGAATGGAACGTAGGACGAATTTAAGAGTCCACGAGCTCGAGACTGATTTCGCGGTAGAGTCCGCTTCCGAGCCAATAGATCCATACTTTCATGAGATAGAAGCTCTCCAAGGTCATAACCCAGACCTTAATAGAAGACAACTTAGGTGTTGGAATCGCCAACAGCCTGGTCACCCGTTCTACGACTGTCCTTCGGAAACTCGAAATGTTTTCTGTTATCGCTGCGGAAATCCCGGAGTAGTGTCACCAAAGTGTCATTGCCAGGGAAACCGACAGATGGGTGCGAGGCCGCGTGGGAACCCGCGCCCACCGCAGCCTCCCCAACAACACCCACCTTAAATGAGCCCGTGTGTGACATTCCCCCCGGTGTGTCGTCACCTACCCCTGCTATGTCCAACTTTCAGTCCTATTGTGAGGATCCCCTAGTATTTCCCTCGGAGGAATCCAGAACTTCCTTTATGGCCAGATGGAACAATTACCAAGCGGTTCGTCAACGAATCTTCTCAAGTCCCCCTCGGGAGTCCTCCCATAAAAGAATTCCTAATATTCGGCAATTAGCCAATGAGAAACGTCGGCTTTCATGTCAGATCGTTTCCGCTATCTTCAATAGCCATTCAGATGAAAGACCTTTCGCGAGTATAACCCTCGGCGACGTAGCCATGACTGGGTTACTGGACAGCGGTGCCTCCATAACGTGCCTGGGAAGGGGTGTCGAGTCATTTCTAGAAGACCATCCTGAATATAGACTACATTCTTTAAATACTTCTTTACAAACTGCCGACGGTACATCCCAGCGAGTTTTAGGGTACATCAAAGCTCCCGTTTCCTTTGCAGGACGGACTCACTTGATGACCATATTCGCAGTACCCAGTTTAAGCCAGAAGCTATATTTAGGGTACGACTTTTGGAAATTATTCGGCATCTTTCCCCAGATAGTTGGCGAGCTGAACGCTCCGGCCGTATTGTCCATGACTCAAGATTTGTCTAATGTTCAACTAACTCAGTTAGACCGAGTCAAGGCCACCTTTCCCTCCTTTGATGTCTTGGGTTTGGGGAAAACCCATTTGGAGGAACATATAATTGATGTTGGTGATTCAGTCCCCATCAAACAAAGACATTATCCCGAGTCGCCCTAATAAGGCATCTCGCCGGCTTCACCGGTAAACTGACAGGGTGCCTTTAAGCCGCTTAGGTTGCTAGATAGCTTCTCTGGCGGTGGTACACCTCCTTGTTTTTCTTTGGTTGTCTGGAGCCAAGGTTTCTTTGATGTATTTGTTTGATTTGGAGCTGCCAGACCAGTTCCCTGAGACACGGTCCCCTCTTTCATTTTTTTATACCCTAGGGTAGAGAAAACCTTTCGCAGGTGAAGGTGCCTGCTGCAGTACCTTAGCCCTTAACTACTTCTGTATCGGTTCTTCACTTCTTATATCGGTTCTTCGTGAACGTTTCAACCCATAGTTATTTTACTAGCAGCAGCCTCTGATTTTGATTTGTTCCCGTCAGGCTAGCTCGCTGTCTGGCTAACAGGCGTAACGCCTGGCACTGCGTGAGTCAGTCCTGACCATGGAACTTCCCCTTTTGTTATTAATTTTTAGCATGGTCTGATGGACGCCTTGTCATTGAGTCTGCTCTCGTCTGGGTTCACAGGCGTGATATCGCCTGACCTTGCGACAGGCTTGGTGCCAAGGTTAAGTGTAGTGTGTTTTCGGTGGGGTCCGGTTGCAAGTGGCTGATGTTCACTTGGCCAGATCGTTGGTTGCCTGGTGGCGTTTGTGTTTGTCCCTAAGTTCCATCAGATCCCGTTTAGTCGTAGTCCTTCTGTCGTCTCACCTGCCTGGTCTTGGCAGTGTTGCTGACCCGCAGTGGAGCGGCAGACCGGCTGCAAATATTTAACAGAGGCTATCTCCTACTCTATATAACTCCTTCTTTTTTTGTATTATGAAGACTTCTCTTCCCTGGGGCGGACCACCCAAATCTCGTTGTATTTCGTAATCAATCTTCCGTACGTTTAGTAGCAATAATGCTTATCACCTTCATCCTCTTGAATTATATTAAGTTTTCCTTATCTTTGCAGACCAAATATACTGCCACAACACTAATCTCCTCTCCCTTACGGGGTTCATCGATCAGACGATCCTCACCTAACACTCACTAGGCTCTTCACGAGCAAATTCCAAGAAACCGTCGCAACAAGGCGTGACAACCTTCCTTCTTCAAACTCCTACGTGGGGTTATATTTCTTTACCAACAACGTTTCTTATTAATTAATAAGTTCACACGGAAATTGAAACTAAGGCAGGGTGCATACTGGAGAAATCCGTTTCAGGAAACTGGTTTCATGAAATTGGTTTCAAGGAAACCGTTTGTTTAAAACATGCACACAGAAGAAACGAGTTTCCATCAGTTTCGTGATGGATTCAGATGATGTGGTTATTTTGTGGTGGTGGGTAAAGAAAAAGAAAAGAAGGAAGTATTGGGTTCACCCGTTGATCAGGGATCGTCAACACAGTACTTACGTTGTAGCTCGTCAATTGTGCAGTGATCCTGGCAAAGGCTATCAGGAACTATCTTAAGGCATATTTCTTGATTCCAGGCATAGCAATTCCACCATAATGGGAGTTAACTCATGAAAACAGGGATTAGGTACAGACCATGGTGTTGTTATAGAAGTATGTACAAAGGCTTAACTGCTTTATCTAACAATGTATCTATCACTTAAAGTTGATATATTGTCTATCGTTTTGTACTTATTGAAATATATTTAATATAAATACCTGAAGAGTTCACTTCACTTCACTTTCTCCCAACCTCTTTGTACTTTATCCCTGTTGCTGTACTCCTTTAGATGGAAATCATATAAGCAGGGATGGTTTTCGACAGCTTCTGCTAACTTCCCTTGGAAACAAATGTCTGCCATACTAAAAACAGCACACGCTAAAAACTTTATTTAATTTTACGTAGTTAATAAGATCACTAGAAACGTGAAACTGAGCCCTATGCGAAATCCTTTTTTCGGATTTCATGTAACCCAGTTGCAAGAAACCAATGAAATTACAATTTCATGCAACGCAGTGTGCACAGCTCTGTGTTAAACTAATCTATCTGTTGCAAGCAACTAAAGTTTCTCGTTTCATGAAACTGGTTTCCTGAAACGGGTTTCTCCAGTGTGCACCCTGCCTAAGTTTCGTCTATTTTTTAATTTCCCTTCCATCATTTCTAGCCGACTCCAAATATTTTTATATGTTTTTATGAAGCATGAATTTAGGTAAGGGAACCCTAACTGGTAACACCCTTTACGTTATAAACGAAGGTCACGTCAGTTAACACTTTAAAGGATCCTCTTGAGCTCACTTTGAACTAGCAGCTACTTATGTACTTTCTCCTGTTTTATTTAACATGACATTATTCATTTTTTTGCTGTGTCGAAATCCATTTCGATTCCTTTCAGCTCAGTTTTGGGCCATTTCCCACTTATCACCCATGCCATGAATATGCGTCGGACAATTTCAACTTTCCCAAATAGGGAACTATAAACACTCATTGCAGAAAATCATTGTTTGCTTCCTATCGCAAACGCAATTACTTATCAGCCATTTGAAACGTTTTTGCTTTATTTCAAAATCACATTATAAGTAATACAAAATACGTTGTTGTTTTCTACCAACTGATAATTGGGAGCATTGCTTTCCCTTTCCCCTTTGTTCCGCCGAGAACCCACACTCCAAACCTCACCGCAAAGTGCGACTAGATCACTCTTTCAATCTCACTCTCTTTTACCATTCTTTTATCACCACTGCACTTAAATTCTTGTAGGTATTGCTCCCTTTTGGCATCCGCATTATCCTTATACAGCACTGCTTAGCCCGGCTAGCTCAGTCGATAGAGCGAGACTCTTTATCTCAGGATCATGGGTCGAGCCACACGAGCTTAACAGGGCGCAATCACTCCTTTCTTCTCTGTAGTCTCAATGTACCCACCTCTCAGTACCATAAGTAATTTAGGTCAAACTCGTCCAAGTCTCCTCCTTGTTTCGGTTATTTCTTTAGAAAATTTACATTAGGACCCTAGCCTCCGTCTTTCGGCTCCTCTCTCCACTCTCTCCGTTCGGTCTAGAGTATCCGCATTGTAACGGTCGGCGGTAAAACCGAAGCCGAAATGAACCTCTTAACTTAATCCTCGACCATATTCTAAACGGCATTATAAATCATCCATTCGAATAAAATCTAAACAACCCCCTTCATTTCCGCGCAATACCCATTCAAAATAAAAATCCAAAAGAAAAAATTCTCGTTTCTTACTCAGCCAGAAAAATCTTCTCACATCGATACTTTCGGATGAAAACTTCATTTTGCCTAAATTGCGCACGCCTATGTCCTAATAATTAGCCCGTGGTTAAATCTCCCACCCACACCTAGACATCGGTACAGAAAATTCTATCGGGTAGCGGCGCAACCAATCCGAACCCTTTGCGCAAGAATAATCGCATGACGCCGAGGCACACATAAGATAACGTAAGTAGCCTAC
Organism: Thereva unica; assembly: GCA_949987705.1. Lineage (NCBI taxonomy): Eukaryota > Metazoa > Arthropoda > Insecta > Diptera > Therevidae > Thereva > Thereva unica. The sequence continues at coordinate 104,012,442 of OX465283.1, forward strand.
ATGTACGGATAGGGATTCATAAACAAACACTCAGTGACGCACGCGTATCTATCGTTATCACCCCGCCCCCCAAAAAGCCACGCTGACCTTATAAGGAAAAAATTGATGAAAATTTCCAGGAAGCGTCCCTCACGAGTGGCGAAGCATTTTTTCGGCTGGGACGACAGTGAGTCGTTCAGTGAGTCTGTTGGTGAATACTGGACGGGGTAGTTCAAGCGGTACCGAAATATCCAATAATTTCTTAATAACGCCGGCTTGGAAAAAGTTCTTCTTTTGCTACACTTAAGCGCGTCGGTTATTGCAATTAATACTTGAATTTCGAATAAAAATCATGTCCTACGATTAATTTGAGAAAAAAAAAAGAAATCAGTCTTTTTTTTGATTTGGTGTTCCGTTTTGGAATAACATTTTTATGCAAAAACTCGTTCAAAATTGTTGTGCGACAGTATATAGCAGTGTTAATTTTTGGACGGAACGGTTCTTTTGTATATACAGTTAATGCAAGATAAGTGAGGAAAAATTAAATTTAAAAGAAATAGGAAAGTACAGAAATGAGGTGTTATTTCTCGCCTGTATATATGTGTAGTGTATATATTCAGGAGGAACAGAGGAACAGAGCCCTAATTCATATGTTCGAGCAACTAACTCAACGGCCAACAGAATTACCAAAGCAAAGGGGTAGTAAAAATTGAAGTAACATCTTAACAAAAGAAACGAAACAAAATGGAGGAAAGATAGAAAAAAAGGTAATCCAAGCAATTTTATTCTTACTATTGAAGAAAAATAAAAAGAAATCTATTCAAAAACAAAAAAAAGACACTCTTGATGATAATAAAATAAACTAAATAAGTCATAAGCTTTAATTATGTATATGTAGATATAGAAATAAGATATGAAAAAGAAAAAAGGAACAAAGCTTGTAACGGTCAGTTTTGCCTAAATATCTACCTGACTAAAAATTACTGTGGGGAAGAAAATCGAGTAGTTGGTTGGGAACAAAAAGGTAGGCGGGGAGAAATGGAAAAAAATAAAAAATAGGAGTTCGAATTTTGACGTATGAAAAAATGGACTGAATAAGATTTTTGGTCCGGGAAAAAAGTTGATGTTCGGGAAAATTAAAAAGAAAATAAAACAGGAAAAAATCCGTTAGGAACACCTAAGACTGGCTGAAGTAAAAACCGTCATTATTCAGTTCATTTGAACAAAAATACCAGTTCGTGTCGAATTATCATCAAGCCGGACTATTTTGGTGACTATTTTGGTGCTGTGAATTCTAGTCGAAAATACAAGAAGGATTTAGGCCCAACCAAAACATTAACAAATAGAAAAGTAGTGTGAAGAGGTACCGAAGGGGATACCAGCAATACAAAAATTGCTTTAGTTTATGGAGCCGGATATGCAGGTTTCGGTGTTTTATGTAGCTGGAATTTTTAACAGGAAAAGTGCGGATTGGTGTTAATCTGTACCAACTGTTTTATTTATTTAAAGGGAAGGACCCGGTGTTTCTAATTCTTCGTTTATCTGTCACCCAAAATTTCAGAAAACACGGGAAAAACGGGTAGAGAAATGGTTTAAGATCAGAAGACCGAGGGGGATGGAGAACAGACAGAAGCTTATCCAAAGTCACTCGAAAATGTTTTAAATAGAACAATTAGCTGATGAAAATTAGATGATACTTATCACACTAGTATAAATACGGAACTTCAGGTAATTAAGCAACACCTATAGTGCATCCACAACAGCTGGATCATAGATAATAAAACAAACAAAACATACACAAAATAAAATAATCAAAACTTCTTTTTTTGCTTTAATTTTAAAAAAAATTTTATTACTAAAATAATAATTTTAATAGTAGTTAGTATTACATTTATAATATTTATAATATTCTTGATAATTATTTGTGAATTCGTGTTGCTCCTTGTCGGATCTATTTTCTTCTTTGTTGGTTCCGAAGTGATTCTATTGATTGTAATCACATATGTACAAAACGAGGAGTATTGGCCAGTACTGTGCGTTTTCTTTTTATCTTGAGCTCATATCTATGTAACTATAATAATGAAACCTTAATATTGTTGACTTTGCTCATTTAATTTTAATAGTGGACAAGGAATTATAAATTATAGTCGTGGTTGATGGTTATTCTTTGTAATTGTTATTCTGATGATTAAATGGTTATAATTAATAGAATGACCATGCGTTAAATTTGTTTCTGGTGGAATGGTTGAGGGAGGGGGTCTTTCCTTTTCAGGGTGATGCGGCTCAGGCGATGCCGGGAGGATGATGGGCGGAAGTCAAGGTTGCACAGACACAGGTAAGTGGTGAACCAACCGCGGTAAGCCCCGGCCACACACCCCACGACCCCTCCGGCGAGCTAGATAACTCCGTGTGGCCGGCGTAGGAGTTCCGGAAATTATTTTCCTTTCTTATGTATGGTGTTGGCTCCTTGGTCATGCTCTTCCGGGCTTGTGGCTAAGGGGGTAACACCTCGCATAAGTGGCGCCCGATAAATAGTCGCGCCATTATGCTGTTACATAAATGGCGCCCAACGTAGCTTTTAAAGCCCGTTGACTGTCCTACACGGACCTTGAAGTTTAAAATTTTTTTTTGGTTTAGTACCACTTGTGCCTTCACGGACAACTTGTGATTTTTTTGTTTATGGTTCACCACTTTTACCCAGCGCTCGCCGTGGGCTAAGGTAGTACCGCGAGGCCTTAGCCTTTGTCTGTTTTGCCGAATTTTTTTTTCAGCGAGTGTCCAAATTCTAGGTGAATTTTTCTTTGTTTTCGCTTTTAGGCCTACCCGTTCTATTCAGCGGTAACTTCTTCTTTTTGGAGTAGCTTCGAACCATGCTGACCTGCACGGCTTGCTAACAAGCGAGTGGTCGCTTGGCTATGCGTGCAGGTGTAGTAGGGGTTCATCCCTGTCCTGTTTCTAGGGTCGGCGACTCTGGTATCAGGCGTGATACCGCCTGCCACTGCGTCGGTCCTTGAACAGGATCATCTTTTAATTTTCCTGGTGGACGTTGAAGTTGGTACAAGGGCTTAACCGTCTTTGGTAACAGGCGTGTTAACGCCTGCCACTGCGCCCCTTGTTCCTTCTGATGGTCCATCCAGCTTTTTTAAATTCTATTTTTTTGTTTATGTCCTGAGTTTTTTTTTCGTCTGTTCCTCCCAACTGATTGATTTTCCGAAAGGTAGCTCAGTTGGGGTTGAACAGCGGATTCCCCAAATTTTTTTATTTTTGAAGAAGTTTCCCTTTCGTGGCGATGCGATTTTGAGTTCCGTTTCCGTCCTTCTTTCGGGTTTACCTGAAGATGGGTCGGCGACCTGGATGACACTTGGTGATGACTATGCTTCATGGTTTTCACCAACTGCCATCGAGGACATCGACATGCGGGAGCCCTGAGGGGAATTGTCGTCTGCCTCAACCATTCCACACTTAGATTGAAGTAAAGCTTATACACTAATCTATATAGACACTCATACACTTTGATTGTTTTGTCACTACACACTAATCACTGTTGATTTTTTTCGGGGGTTGCATACCATATTATTAACATCTAATTGATTTGGTTATTTCCACTCTTTGCGTACAGGTTATCGTTTGTTTTGTTTTGAGTATATCGGGGGGTTAATTTTGCTTCAAATTTTACTTTGATTTTTTTGAATTGTATATTTGTCGGTACCCTGCTTGTTATCTCCGCAAGGTTAACGGATCTTTAGTATTATTGAAGTGAATTGAGGCATGGAACTTAGAAGTGGGAAATCTGCGGGTGCAACTGCTGGTGGAAGTAATCTTCGTAATGTCGCTGGTCTTAGTAATGGCACCGAAGCCGGCCAAGGTGATACACCCACCGCCCCCGACCCTACTCCTTCGCTAGAGGAGCGAGTTTTACAGTTGAGTCAACTAGTAACCACGCTTCTAGCTCAGCAGCGACCAGTTGAAATGCCAGAGATCCCTCGCGCCTCCAGTGACCAGGTTTTGTTACCAGCCGGGAATCCGCAGGCAGACGGCGGAACAGCTTCGTCAGTGGCGACTCAACACCGCAAGTCTCCGGTTACTTCCTGGAACCTAAAGTTCTCCGGCGAGGACAAAATGTTGTCGGCGGAGGAGTTTCTGTTCCGGGTGGAGCTGAAGGCTCGCGATGATGGAGTTAGCCAATCAGAGGTCTGCCGTAATCTCTCGTCGTTGTTGACTGGCCGAGCCGCCGATTGGTACTGGTCTCAATTTCGGCGACAATTTTTAGATCCTGATTGGGAAACTGTGACAGTACAGTTCCTTAGGTATTTTCGTAGTCGGGAATCAGACGAAGAATTGATATTACAAATGATGGATACCAAGCAACATAATCAATCTTTCGACGATTTCACTGCTCAGCTGCTGTCGCTGCACAACAGAATGGCTCAGCCAATGTCTGAAAGCGGATTATTAGGAATCGTAGTCCGAAATTTGAATTTCACGTTGGGGTCAGCGGTAATCGGGCATCGTTTCACCAGCATGGCCCAATTGCGCGATACTTGTATCCGAGTTGAACGCTGGCAGAAACAGAAGCGGTTAGAGCGTAGGCCTGATCGACAGATACACGAGGTTGAACACTCGCCGTTATATTCTTCTGATCAAATACCACCGGACATGTCTTCACCAGGAGTAGAAGCGATAACCTCTTCGCGTCAGTTCCAGACGAATCCACGACCGCTCCGGTGTTGGAATTGCCAGCAACCGGGCCATCCTTTTATGGACTGCCCATCTGAGACTCGTGGCTTGTTCTGCTACAAGTGTGGCAAGCCAGGAGTCGTGACCCCAGTGTGTCCTACCTGTCAGGGAAACCGGAGCGGGGGTGCGAGACAGTACGGGAGTCCGCGCCCGAGCTAAGCTCGCCCGTTTTCCCCACACATTCTTCACATACACCTGATATGACTACCATCAGCGACTTTACGTCAACTGATGCTCTTCCTGTTTTTCCCTCTGAGGAGGTTAAACTTTCGTTCCTTTCCCGTTGGAAGAGATATATCTCCACTCGTGCCCGCATCTTTTCGGAGCCACCTTTCGTGGACTCCCTCACTTCCAAGCATACCCCTCCCCAAATTAGGGTACGAGCAAAGGAGAAGCGACAATGTTTGCAGAAAATTGTTTCTGCCTTCATCTCTGATTCGTCAGATCCTCGGCTGTTTACGAAGGTCCTGTTAGCTAACGAAGAAGTGGTTGGTTTGTTGGACAGTGGTGCCACTGTTAGCTGTTTGGGAAGAGATGCCGAAGCGTTTCTAGCTAATCATCCCGAAGTGACAGTCTACACTTTGCACTCTGTAGTGCATACTGCTGACGGGGCTCCGCAGAGACTTTGCGGTTATATTCGAGTTCCGATATCCTTTGGAGGAAGGACCCGTGATATAACCATCTATGTGGTGCCCAGTCTCAGCCAGAGACTGTACCTAGGGATGGATTTTTGGAATCTTTTCGGCCTAGCTCCCCAAATAGTCGGCGAGATAAACGCTCCATCCGTGTCTGCAAAAATGCACGACTTAACGTCCACGCAATGCGAACGGTTGGAACGCGTCAAGGCCAGATTTCCCTCTTTTGATGTCTTCGGACTGGGAAAAACTAACCTGGAGGAACACATCATTGACACTGGTGACCAGGGCCGGATTTATATATTGCGGGGCCCCAAGCACAACCTCGTGATGGGGCCCCCCAACAATGACTACCGCCCCACCGCCCCCGCCCTCCCACACACACAAAAGAAAAGTTCTTTAATGAGAAATCAATTAAGTAAAATGGAATATAAATTTTATTTAAATAAACTATATATTTCAATATCTTTGTGGGTCAAGTTCCGAGTTCTCTTTCTCTCTCCTCTCCCTTTTTTCTAAAGACGAACCAAACAAAATATAAGAGGCGCGGGGCCCCCTGAGGGTAGGGGCCTCAAGCAATTGCTTGTTTTGCTTGTTGGTAAATCCGGCACTGCTGGTGACTCAGTTCCCATTAAACAGAGGCATTATCCAGTCTCACCCGCTGTACAACAGCTGATGTATGGTGAGTTAGACAGGATGTTGTCGCTGGGGGTGATTGAGCCATCAAATAGTCCCTGGAATTCTCCAGTGGTGTTGGTTCGTAAACCAGGTAAGGTCCGCCTGTGCCTTGACTCTCGCAAGGTCAATAGTGTCACTATCAAAGACGCCTATCCTCTTCCACACATTGATGGTCTTCTTGGTCGTCTTCAAGACACCAAGTTCATCACGAGCTTAGACCTGAAGGACGCCTTCTGGCAAATCCCTTTAGAGAAGAAGTCGCGAGAGCGGACAGCTTTCACTGTCCCTGGTCGTCCACTGTACCAGTTCACAGTTATGCCTTTCGTGCAACGCCCCACAGCGCATGTGTCGCTTGATGGATAAAGCCATCCCGGGCCATTTACGTGAAAACGTTTTTGTCTATCTGGACGACCTGCTCATAGTTTCACCTGACTTTGACTCCCACCTAAATCTTTTGGACGAAGTGGCCAGCTGTCTCCGTCGTGCGGGGTTAACAATCAATTTATCTAAAAGCAAATTTTGCGTGACTGAAGTCAAGTATCTCGGCTTCATAATCGGTGATGGGACTCTGAAAACCGATCCTAACAAGGTGACGGCCATCATGGACTTCCCAACTCCGAAGTCTCATAAGCAGACCCGGAGGTTCTTGGGAATGACCGGATGGTATCAGCGTTTTATACCCAATTATGCTAGCGTGGCTTCTCCAATCACGGATTGTTTGAAGTCTAAATCTTTTAGTTGGACTGATGAGGCCCAGCAGGCGTTCGAGACCTTGAAAAAGCTGATGACGGAAGCTCCTCTTTTAGTCACTCCAGATTTTTCTAAGCCTTTCTATATTCAGTGCGATGCCAGCAGGACTGGTGTAGGTAGTGTGCTCTTTCAAAAGGACATGGATGGAGGAGAACATCCGATTGCTTATATGTCCAAGAAATTGAACGGGGCACAACGGAACTACACCATTACTGAGCTCGAATGCTACGCAGCCGTGCTGAGTATAAAGAAGTTTAGAGCGTATGTTGAGGGACAGACTTTCACGGTCATTACTGACCATGCAAGTCTAAAATGGCTCATGAGCCAGAAGGAGCTCAACGGTCGTTTAGCCCGGTGGAGTCTTAAGCTTCAGGGGTTCGACTTTACAATCGAACATCGTAAAGGCACCCACAATGTGGTTCCCGATGCCTTGTCACGCATGGATTGCGTTGACGAATTGTCCCTGTGCTTCGACGTGGACTTAAATGCCCCGTCTTTCAAGTCCCCTGAATATCTTCGTCTGGGTGATAGCCTCAGGCAAGCCTCACCGCAGCTACCAGACCTGCGAGTTGAAGATGGGTACGTTTTCAAGCGTACATCACCACGTACTGGAAACCCGATTGCTGACGACCTGACATGGAAGTTGTGGATTCCGATGGAATTGACCGCGTCGCTCGTCGAATCGTATCATTCGCCTCCCCAAGCCTCGCATGGTGGAGTAGGGAAAACCCTAGCCCGATTGCGATGCAAGTACTTTTGGCCAGGTATGGCAAAACAAGTTCGGGAATTCATCGCCAAGTGTGAGGTCTGCAAGACCACCAAAGCCCCCAGTTCAGTACTTCGACCACCTATGGGAAACCCTATGGATGCGTCGAGGCCGTTCCAATTTTTATACGTCGATTTCTTAGGTCCTTATCCCAGGTCGAAGAAAGGCCACACGGCAGTATTTGTTGTATTGGATGCTTTCACCAAGTTTGTCTTCCTGCACCCTGTGTCCGCTGAGACCACGGCGGTGGCCGTCAAGTTTCTCGAGCAAACTATCTTTCATACCTTTGGAGTTCCTGAAACGGTCTTCTCCGACAATGGTCGGCAATTCACCTCCAAAGAGTTTGCTAAATTGTTGACCGACTATGGCGTGCACCATGTGCGCACGGCTGTATATTCGCCTCACCCTAACGCTTCCGAGCGGGTGAATAGATCCATCCTAACCGCCATTAGGGCGTATTTAAAGGAGGATCATCGTGAGTGGGATAGACATCTGTCGTCCATTGAATGTGCTCTTCGTAGTACCCACCACGAGGCGATCGGCATGTCCCCGTATCAGGCCCTGTTTGGTAGCCATATGATCCTGCACGGATCAGCATATCCAGTCCTGAAGAAACTGAACGTTTTACAGGAGGGTGACATAGCTTTTCTGCCATTGACGGACAAAATGCAGATGCTTCGTGAGCGGATTGCTGTTAATTTAGCCGCCGCACACATCAGACATAAAACCCAATACAACTTGCGGTGTCGTGTGGGCAGTTTTCGTCCCGGAGATGAGGTCTACCGGAGAACTTTCTGGGTGAGTAACCGAGCGGGTCGTTTTAGTGCCAAATTGGCACCCCGGTTTCTGAAAGCTCGGATACGTAAAAAAATTGGAACCAGCTTGTACGAGCTGGAGGATTTGGGAGGTAAGAGCATAGGGGTATATCACGCCAAAGACCTACGTCGTTGATTTTCCTCAAGGATTCCCTTTCATCTATTTGTTTTTTTGGTCAGGCTGTGGGTGTACCTCGGCGAATTAGTTGCCTGTCGTCCTACTGGGGGAGTCCCATGCAATGTGGGATTGCGTGAGATTAACTCCATGGTACGAGAGGAAACCGGTTCTGGCGAGGATGTCGGTAAGTTAACAGGAACCGGAGGGGGACAATATGGAATTGCCTCCAGCCGGATCCTGGTACTTCCAGATATTCTTCCGAGCGAATCTACTGACTGCTGCACTTTTTTCAAAGGTTGGCGTAAGCACTCCTCTAACCTCGTTTCGAGTTACTCCTCTTACCTGTGATGCCCGGCTAACTCACTAGAACATGAGACTCCTATCCTCAGGTCGTGAGTCGAGTCCCACATTGGCGCCCAAAAATATTAGACCTATGGCATAAAAAACCGTCCGTTATTTTCGGCTCCTCACTGCCTCGCGAGTCGGCCTCGTGGACCCGAGGGTATGTAACGGTCAGTTTTGCCTAAATATCTACCTGACTAAAAATTACTGTGGGGAAGAAAATCGAGTAGTTGGTTGGGAACAAAAAGGTAGGCGGGGAGAAATGGAAAAAAATAAAAAATAGGAGTTCGAATTTTGACGTATGAAAAAATGGACTGAATAAGATTTTTGGTCCGGGAAAAAAGTTGATGTTCGGGAAAATTAAAAAGAAAATAAAACAGGAAAAAATCCGTTAGGAACACCTAAGACTGGCTGAAGTAAAAACCGTCATTATTCAGTTCATTTGAACAAAAATACCAGTTCGTGTCGAATTATCATCAAGCCGGACTATTTTGGTGACTATTTTGGTGCTGTGAATTCTAGTCGAAAATACAAGAAGGATTTAGGCCCAACCAAAACATTAACAAATAGAAAAGTAGTGTGAAGAGGTACCGAAGGGGATACCAGCAATACAAAAATTGCTTTAGTTTATGGAGCCGGATATGCAGGTTTCGGTGTTTTATGTAGCTGGAATTTTTAACAGGAAAAGTGCGGATTGGTGTTAATCTGTACCAACTGTTTTATTTATTTAAGGGGAAGGACCCGGTGTTTCTAATTCTTCGTTTATCTGTCACCCAAAATTTCAGAAAACACGGGAAAAACGGGTAGAGAAATGGTTTAAGATCAGAAGACCGAGGGGGATGGAGAACAGACAGAAGCTTATCCAAAGTCACTCGAAAATGTTTTAAATAGAACAATTAGCTGATGAAAATTAGATGATACTTATCACACTAGTATAAATACGGAACTTCAGGTAATTAAGCAACACCTATAGTGCATCCACAACAGCTGGATCATAGATAATAAAACAAACAAAACATACACAAAATAAAATAATCAAAACTTCTTTTTTTGCTTTAATTTTAAAAAAAATTTTATTACTAAAATAATAATTTTAATAGTAGTTAGTATTACATTTATAATATTTATAATATTCTTGATAATTATTTGTGAATTCGTGTTGCTCCTTGTCGGATCTATTTTCTTCTTTGTTGGTTCCGAAGTGATTCTATTGATTGTAATCACATATGTACAAAACGAGGAGTATTGGCCAGTACTGTGCGTTTTCTTTTTATCTTGAGCTCATATCTATGTAACTATAATAATGAAACCTTAATATTGTTGACTTTGCTCATTTAATTTTAATAGTGGACAAGGAATTATAAATTATAGTCGTGGTTGATGGTTATTCTTTGTAATTGTTATTCTGATGATTAAATGGTTATAATTAATAGAATGACCATGCGTTAAATTTGTTTCTGGTGGAATGGTTGAGGGAGGGGGTCTTTCCTTTTCAGGGTGATGCGGCTCAGGCGATGCCGGGAGGATGATGGGCGGAAGTCAAGGTTGCACAGACACAGGTAAGTGGTGAACCAACCGCGGTAAGCCCCGGCCACACACCCCACGACCCCTCCGGCGAGCTAGATAACTCCGTGTGGCCGGCGTAGGAGTTCCGGAAATTATTTTCCTTTCTTATGTATGGTGTTGGCTCCTTGGTCATGCTCTTCCGGGCTTGTGGCTAAGGGGGTAACACCTCGCATAAGTGGCGCCCGATAAATAGTCGCGCCATTATGCTGTTACAAGCTTCTTAGTTGTAGTAAATATATTTAAGTTCGATAAGTAATTTGAAGAGGAAGAAAGTGTATGGGTCGAGGTATGCTTACGCATGCTTTTTCCTTGTGATTTTTAAACTTTTTCATAAACACATATTTATGAAGCAAAAGTGTACACGTGCACATATATTTTGTTCATCTTCATTTATTCTTTTTAATATCAATCCATAATTTTTTTAATTGATTATAAAAACATTATTTGTGAATGAATATATTTTTTTATCTTTATTGAATATTAAGCACAAGAAGTGATACAAAAATTTAAATAAAAATTTTTTTTGGGTATGGATCCATTTCCCATAAGGTTACATTTTTTTTTAAACATAAATTACGAAGAAGTAAAAATAAGAGAAACGAATCATTCCGAATGTTGATTCCCCTTTTTGTATAAAGTGATCGATAACTGAAAAAGAAAAAAAAAAAGAGAAAGAGAAAGAAAAATTATAATGATAAAATGAAGCTAGTAAATATTATGTTATGTTCAACAATAGTATAACTAAATAAGTATGATAAGGAATTGAGTAGAAGAAAATAAGATTACATTTTCATTTTGTTTCGTCATTCATTCCGAAAATAAGATAAACATTTTTGCTATATATATTTAGCTATTTGAATAAATATTACTTTTAACTAGTATTGAAAAGGGATTTTTGTTTTCTTCTATGAATATATATACCCACCAATTTTTTTTTTCAGATAAAGCGGTAAGTAATAATATCGGCGGAGTAGTCCTTTGCCCCCGTTATGGGTGTCACGCATTGTTTTTCTTTTGACCACTTGTCAAACAATTTTTTTTCATCTGTCGATCCCAATTGTACCATGTAAGTTAACGTGGGAGGACCGGAGCATGGGGACCTGTGGGGAGGCTGTGCGCCTACCCTTGCAATGTAAGTACTTATAGTAATTAGTTTTATTTCTTTTTTTCAGACTTCATCACCGTTCGCGGCCGCCCGCGTGACTATGTACCTTAAGCCCTTCCTCCCTCTCGATGGCCCTGGACGGGTCCGCACGTCGTCCCTTTGTTTTCGGTGTGTTATTTGATTTGATATTTCGGCACGAGATTTTTATTGAAAATTTTCCTTTCAATCTGTCACTTGCTTCGCCTTCATGTACTACGAACCCCCCATCCGGCGAGCTAGTTCGCACATCGCCAGTCGTGCCAGCACCTGAAGTGCAATGAAGGCAAGTGATTCTCTTCGACGAACCCTTCCATCCGGAAGGCCCTGTGAGGCAATATTCCTTGTTCTTCGTGCTATACCAGCACCAAAGTATTCCCCGACAGATTACAACATTTTCTTCACAACCCCCTCGACATGGGTATCAAATAAAATGGCATCATAAGTCGAATGCAATAAGCTATGTCTTTAGATCCATGGAGGCCTCCTTAGGAGGGTGGGTTACCATTCGCTTCAGAACCCTTTCGACATGGGTATCAAATGAAAGCGTATGATAAGTAGAAGACCATTAGTAATATAGTATACTCAATTTATCGTTTGGTCCATGGCGACCATCTCAAGAGGGCGGATTAACATTTTCTTCATAACCTCCTCGACATGGGTATCAAATGAAAGGGTATGATAAGTAGAATACCATAAGCAATATAGTATACTCAATATTTCGTTTGGTCCATGGCGGCCATCTCAAGAGGGCGTATTAACATTTTCTTCACAACCCCCTCGACATGGGTATCAAATGAAATGGCACCATAAGTCGAATGCAATAAGCTATGTCTTTAGATCCATGGAGGCCTCCTCAGGAGGGTGGGTTACCATTCGCTTCAGAACCCTTTCGACATGGGTATCAAATGAAAGCGTATGATAAGTAGAAGACCATTAGTAATATAGTATACTCAATTTATCGTTTGGTCCATGGCGACCATCTCAAGAGGGCGGATTAACATTTTCTTCACAACCCCCTCGACATGGGTATCAAATGAAATGGCATCATAAGTCCAATGCAATAAGCTATGTCTTTAGATCCATGGCGGCCTCCTCAGGAGGGCCGGTTACCGTTCTCTTCAGAACCCTTTCGACATGGGTATCAAATGAAAGCGTATGATAAGTAGAAGACCATTAGTAATATAGTATACTCAATTTATCGTTTGGTCCATGGCGGCCATCTCAAGAGGGCGGATTAACATTTTCTTCACAACCGCTTCGACATGGGTATCAAATGAAAGGGCATCATAAGTCGAATGCACCATATATCATTTGGTCCATGGCGGCCATCTCATGAGGGCGGATTACCATTTTCTTCACAACCCTTTGGACATGGGTATCAAATGAAAGCGTATGATAAGTAGAAGACCATTAGTAATATAGTAAACTCAATATATCGTTTGGTCCATGGCGGCCATCTCAAGAGGGCGGATTAACAATATCTTCACCACCCCTCGACATGGGTATCAAATGAAATGGCATCATAAGTCCAATGCCATAAGCTATGTCTTTAGATCCATGGCGGCCTCCTCAGGACGGTGGGTTACCATTCTCTTCAATACCCTTTCGACATGGGCATCAAATGAAAGCGTATGATAAGTAGAAGACCATTAGTAATATAGTATACTCAATTTATCGTTTGGTCCATGGCGACCATCTCAAGAGGGCGGATTAACATTTTCTTCACAACCTCCTCGACATGGGTATCAAATGAAAGGGTATGATAAGTAGAATACCATAAGCAATATAGGATACTTAATATATCGTTTGGTCCATGGCGGCCATCGCAATAGGGCGGATAACCATTTTCTTCACAACACCCGAAACATGGATATCAAATGAAATGGTATGATAAGTAGAACACCATAAGCAATATAGTATACTCAATTTATCGGTTGGTTCATGGCGGCCTTTTCAAGAGGGCGGATTACCATTTTGTTGATAACCCCTTCGACATGAGTAGCAAATGAAAGACTATGATAAATAGAAAACCACAAGCAATATAGTATACTCAATATATCGTTTGGTCCATGGCGGCCATCGCAATAGGGCGGATAACCATTTACTTCACAGCACCCGAAACATGGGTATCAAATGAAATGGTATGATAAGTAGAACACCACAAGCAATATAGTATACTCAATTTATCGTTTGGTCCATGGCGGCCTTCTCAAGAGGGCGGATGCACTTTTTCTTCATCACCCCTTCGACATGGGTAGCAAATGAAAAAGTATGATAAGTAGGCGGCCTTCACAAAAGCGCGGATTAACATGTTCTTTACGACAACTACTAAATGGGTATCATAAATACAATACAATAAACAATATAGTATACTTAATATAGTTAGGTCAATGGCGGCCGTCTCACGAGGGTGGATTACCATTGTTTTCAAAATCCCCTGACGTGGGTATCAAATGAAAGGGTAGTATAAGTAAAATGCAATGAGCCATATAGTATACTTAATATACAGTTAGATCCATGGCGGGCGTCTCAAGAACGCGGCTTACCATTTTCTTCACAACACCCGCGACGTGGGTACTACAGGAAAGGGTGTGATAAGTAGAATACAATAAGCTATATGGCGTCATTGTAAATTTAACTTGGCGGCTAACATAAACTAGTGGATTGCCTAACTTTACAACAACCTCAAAATGGGAATCAAATGAAAGGACATGCCATGTAGAATAAAATAAGCTGTGTGATGTAATTCAAAATTTAAGACCCAGTTATATAATGAAAATTAATACGGTAAATTATTTAAAGTAAAATGAAAGATAATATTTTCAGATAATTACGACTGACATTTAATTTATAGATATTTTTATGTGAAGAAAGCAGTTAAATACAATCAAAAGTCATCTTAACGTTTTTCAGTAAAAGAGTAGTTGCGAGTACTCACGTTTGGAAATAGTAAAAATGATAAAAAAGAGAACCAGCTATTATTGAAATAAAAATCATATAAAATTAATTTGGCTTTCTTTTTCATTTTAATTTTCAGGAATTTCAAAATTAAACAGATTGGTATATTATTAGTAGATTTAGGTAACAATTTTCCACATGTATCCGTCATAATATCATGAACATGTCAAAAAGTGATTGCAAAATGTCACACACAAGACTAAAAAGCAGATAATAATTATTAGATAAAAAAAACTTTTTAATATAGCACGTTTTTATAACGATCTAAAAAGAATAAAATAATTTCTCCTAGCCCCATACAGATTTAGAACCTCAACCATATTCCTAACCCCATACAGATAGTCCTGAAATTTTGTGATTGTGAATTTGCAATAGCTATGAAAATATTTGTAAGATTTTAAACGAAAAAACGTGGGGCGCATGCTATAGACAATAGTAGGAGTGTAGAGTAGCTGGGTTGAGAAGTCATCAATCATGTATGCGCCACGCCCCACGTTTTTTCGTTTAAAATCTTACAAATATTTTCATAGCTATTGCAAATTCACAATCACAAATTTTCAGGACTATCTGTATGGGGTTAGGAATATGGTTGAGGTTCTAAATCTGTATGGGGCTAGGAGAAATTATTTTATTCTTTTTAGATCGTTATAAAAACGTGCTATATTAAAAAGTTTTTTTTATCTTTCCTTATCTTTCTTTATTTTTCCAAATAAATTTATGAAATTTTGCAGAGCTACCAACCCTTAAAATTAAAGAAAACAGAACAGAATTATAAAAGCTCTGGATTTTCCAGATGTGTCTTGGATATGGTTGTTACACAAGCTATTTTTGTATCACAGATTTTGATCCAAATCTTTTTTGGATCAAGTTGTTGTTGTTGGTTTGCTTGAAAGTTAATGATCTGAGTGGGATCACGGTGTAAAAAGAACGCAGCTATTGAGTCTTATAGCGGTCAGGAAGTAAACAGTGTGGCTTACCCGGGGGCTACACGATCAATTTTTCAATTGCAATATTGCATTGCAGTACTAAAATTGACCGTGTAGCCCCTGCTGCAATATGCAATGCAATATTGTAAATGCAATGCTTGCATATGCAAGAAATCCAGATTTTTTTAAAAACAAAATGGCGTAAAATGAGAACACCAGTCTGTTGTGATAGCTTGCGACGCGGGATTGTTTTTACGTAAATCAACAATCATTTAGAGGAAAGGAGGCTTTGTGGAATTTTCAAAGTCCACTCTATAAAAGAGTTGATATTAAAAGAAAACAGTGGGAGGAACTGTCAACAGAGTTTAATATTTCCGTAGAGAATCTAAAGAAAAAAATAAGAAGTCTTAGGACTAGTTATATGTCAGAGAAGAAAAAAATTGAAAATTCAAAAAAATCGGGTTCCAGTGGAGATGATGTATACGCATCAAATTTGTTCTATTACAATGAAATGGATTTCTTAAATTTTACAACATCAATTAGGAATGTAATTGAAAACATTCCAAATAATAGTTCATTTGTAAGTAGTGAAATTTCTTTAAGCTTTAAGCATTCTGAAATAATGTTTTTTTTTCTATATTTTATATAGGTTGATTTGGAAGAGGAAATATACACAGAGCCGATAATCCATGAAAATAAAAAACGGCAGAGAAACAGCAGAGTTATTGAAAGGCAAGAAAGACATGCAGCGGCTATTGCAGAAATGCATAAAAAATTTGAAAAGGAAGATGATGTCTTCGATACATTCGCGACAACTATTGCGAGTCAATTGAAGAAAATTCCATTTGTAGAAGCTACAGAAACAATGACAAAAATACAAATGCTCGTCTCCAATACCATCAGAGAGGTGCTAGGTGCAGGAAGCTCCGTTAATAGCTGTAGCACCTCTTCCAATATTTTGGATGAGGCGGTAATAAATTCAGAAATTATATTTTAGTCCTAGTTATTCTTTTTTAATTATAAGAAATGTATTTATTTTTGTTATCCTGTCTTATTTTTGTTTTTTTAACTTATTGAATTTTTAAGTTTTTTTTTTTTTTGTTATTGAAGTAATTTTATTGAATTCTTTTTTTTATATTATTGAATTTTAAAGTTTTAGTTATTATTTAAGTGTATGTAAGGAGTAATTAACTTGCATTTGTTGGCTGTATGAATTTTTAGAGAAAAATAATAAATTAATTCTTTGAACTTGAAAATTTGTTCCGGCTTTTTTATATGTTTGATACCACCACTTGTCATGTTTTCCACTAGTGCATTTATAACATTCTGTGGTATTGTATATCGACGGTGAAGCACTAATACCTCGTAACCTTCAGGAACTTAATATTACAGGGCGGAACAAAAACCAGAGAGGTATCCACTTTATTTGCAAAATAATAAAATGGGCACTTCTTGTTGTTGGATTCGAGGTATTACTTTTATGTTTGATTTATGTATACATGCCTTTTTAATACAAGGTATTAAAGAATTATTCACAGAACAGGATATAAATTTTGCGGCTTAAAGGCTATTTCTAGAATGAAGCAGAGTAGGTTACGCGATACGTTAATGTAAATAAGGTTACGTTAAATAAGGATACGTTAATGTAAATAAGGTTACGCGATACGTTAATGTAAAAATCAGGGGCCGTATTTGGTTTCTCGAGTCGATGGATCGACTCGACAAAAAAGCTTCTCGACTTTGTCTAAGTTTTATATTTGGCATCACGACCAAATCGACAAACCATCAAATTGGGTGGTATTACTTCAAGGCTGCAAATCACAATAGAAATTGTTAAAAGTTTATTGCATGCATAAATTGAGCTTTTTAATAATCGTCAAACGTCTTTATCGGCACGTAAAGAGACGATATCGTGTCGCCAAATGCCAATTTTTGTTTATCGACCGACAACAATGTCGACTCGAGAAACCAAATACGGCCGCAGGTTTCACCAAAAATTGTGGGCTACAAAGTATAAGCACTTCGCCGTCGATATTTTTAAGGCGATGATGTGATGTATTATCATTTTTCTGAAATAAGTACAATACATTGTTAATAAAACATTTTTTTTAATTCGGAGTCCTATTTATTTTACTCCATTGAAATGGGACATCTCCTTCATTAATACAATATACAGATAATTTTTCCCTTATTCTATTACCTAACTTATGATTATTACTACTTTGTTGGGGTGCTATTGGTGTGATATGTTCACCAAGAACATGTTCTGTCAATAACTCATCCGATGCTATGGGTGCTGTTCTTTTTTTTTGTTAAATAATTGTGTAAGACACAACAGGTTTGAACAATTAAATCGGTAGTTGCAGAAGCTACTTGTATTGGCCGATTGAAAATTTTGAATCTGCCCACTAATCTGCCAAATGCCATTTCTACAGTCATTCGTGCTCGGCATAATCTGTAATTGAAAATTTCTTGCGGCACGCTTAATGCCAAATTCCTATTAAATGGCTTCATTAAGTTTGCACCCAAAGGAAAGGCGTCATCCCCTATGAAAAAATACGGGATATCGCCAGTTTGAGATGATAGAGTTGTTGGTCTAGGAATATTCAAAGTTTTTTGCTGAAGGCTTTGATAAAGAACGCTATTACGGTAAATAGTGCTATCAGAAGTTTTACCGTTAGCACCAACATTTATATATGTAAATCGGCCGTGAGCATCAACCATAGCAAACAAGACAATGCTGAAATATCCCTTAAAATTGTAGAATAATGATCCGCTGTCTGCAGGTGCTATTATACGGATATGTTTCCCGTCCAAAGCACCTAACACGTGTGGGAACTGCCAGATCCTTTCAAAATCGTCGGCAATTTCTAGCCATTCCTGTTCGTTTTCTGGCAACTAAGATATAAAAAATATTACAAACAATGTACCATTAAAATTAACCAGAGCATACCTTCATATATAGTGGTTGCAAAACATTGTATATAGCATTCAACACTTCTGGCACAAACTTTCGTATTGTTTTTCTGGAAATCCTGGATAAGAATTCCAACGATTTGAAAGAATCTCCCGTAGCAATAAATCGAAGTGTCAATGCCAAACGAATCTTAGCTGGTATAGAGTATCTCATATTTGTGTTTTGTTTTTCTATTTGAGGACCGACCTAACAAAGTAAAAGGAATAAAGGAAATGTGTAATATAAATTAAATAAATATTATATTATATTTACTAACTAGATTTAACAGTTCTTCAAATTTATCGGGTGGTAACCTTCCAAAATTCTGAAACTCTTCGTCACTATATAATAAGTCTTTTAAAATTGTGTCCACATGCACCAATTCATTCCTTTTCTCCAAGAAAGGATTCACCCAAAACTTTTTCTGAATTTCTTCTTTTTCTTCTTCTGACTCTATTTCTTCTAATTCTTCTAATTTCTCCAATTCTTCAAGAAATTTGAGGAGCTCCACAGCTTTATTTCTGGTTGACATTTTTCCTTGTTATCAACTGTCTCTTCCGTGTTTCTCGTAAGAATGAAATTGCAATGCAATGAAATTCCAGCCCATAAAACTTTGACATTGAAAATTGCAAATTGCAATTGCAAACAAATTGATCGTGTAGCCCCCGGGTTAAGGAAAATCAGCAGATTCAAAGAACCATCGGTTGTTTTACTTAATTTACCAAATATGTATGCAGCTTCTTTATCATTCTGGATCACCTGGATAATAAGTAGTATCACCGGTATAAGTGTCAACGAAATACTCGTTCAAGGTAAAAAAGCCTGCAATTGCGGTAATTGCAATGCAATACCTTGGATTATCTTTTTTAACAAAATACTCAGAATTTCCTCCTCACTAATAAACATGCAGTCACTTCACTTACATATATTCATACGAGTTCACAAATGGCTCCCTTTATCTACTAAATTGCTGTTAACTAGTTGAAATCCCTGCAAAAAACAACTTCAAAACATGAGCTCAATGAAGTTCAACATCTATTTAAAACGTGCACGTTCCACATTTGTGTTGAAAAATCTAATTAAAACTGGCACATATAAATTCACCACAAATATTTGAATACGAGATTTTGGGTTGTGTTGTTGTCATGCATGCAAATAAATTCGTGTTCAACGTTTATGAAACTTAAGCCAATCCAAACATCACCGACTATTAATTAAGCGCATGCAGTTCAGTGGCTTGTTTGGAGCTATTTAAACAATTTAATTCCAACACAATACCCCCTCCACACCTTTCGTAGAAACATATTGTTGATGCACAAAATGTGAAGCGAAGTGCTATAAAAATATTGGATTTTAAAATGGAAATGGTGTTCATGATAGAGTTCAATGTTATATGTAAATATTTGTTTTAAACTTAGTTTTCTACTTGTACTTTAATTTTTAGGATTTTAGTCGAGAATTTATCTAAAGTCATTTGTTTTATTAAAAAGTTTCGAACTTCAATTAAGTTTTTAGTAATTGATTTTTCGATGATTGAAGGCGATCCCATCTTCATCATCAATCCTAGAGCACCTGTGCGCCTTATAGCCTTCTCAAGAATTGTCTTCCATCATTTCTGGTCTTGCGTTTCCCTTCGGAATCCTTATTGTGCGTAATGGTGGGTTCACACGATAGCGAAGTTCTGTCTATAGTTTTTTAAAGAGTTCTGTCGGTGAAACAAAGCAAAGTCGCTTTAAAAGAGCTCAGAGTATCCAGAGACATGCCTCTGGCCTTTGAATTCAAACTTCACAGTCTGTACAGAAGTCGCCCGGAAAGACGGATGGGGAACAGTAGTTATCGTGTTGGCCCCACTATAAGCCATATTCCAGATCGTCTTGATAACTTTTCCTGGGCCTGGCTTATGTTGTAGTCTGGTTTTAGGAGGCCAGAATATTTGTAGGCACTTGCTTAGACATTCTAATTACATGAATCGACCCTATCCAGAATTTTTTCCCAAACACCCACTATAGTATAATCCAACCAGTCCAGCCATGACTATGCCATTTGCGTTTGGCATTAGTTGAATCGACTTAATAAGCAGTAGTCCTCTTGTTTCAAGCAGGGTAGTGGGCTTTTTTCCCAGGGCTTTTGTCGCTACAAAAAGAAAGGATACCCTTGCACCGAATATTTAGGGTTGAAAAAAGATGCCGCGTTATACTAAAACTACCATGTGGATAAAGGTGTTGTGCTGCGGGCCTTCTTCGATATCGAAGGATCCTTCGACAATACGACAAAAGCTAGGCCTCTAAGTAGACAAAGGTGCCTTGTTGTAGATGAATTCCTAGAGTTACTTAACGGTCAAAACTTTTTCGCCCAAGGTTTGGGTAACCTGTCGTCATCGTAGTTACAGGTGAAACTGAAGGAGCCATGGGTTCTAGGTGGTGCGTCATCGTAAGACTCCAAGTCTATCTCGACAAAACGATTCTGGTTCCATTCACCTGGTAACGATCACTACCAGAATTTTCGGAAACTACACTCGCACGCAGAACTATAGGCTTTTTACAACAAGCCATTTAGGAGGTGCGCTGGATGCCATAAGGTGTGTTAAATGCAAACTGAAGAGTTTAGGAATAGAAATAAAACGCGTCAGTTAACAATCAAGTTTTCTTTATTTATGAAAAAATTTAAATATATAAAACAACTTTAATATAATTTTATATACTTATGCTACTGGACTTTGAAATATAAGCATACAGCGCCACTATAACCTAATTGGCATATGTGTGACACAATCACTTAATATTTGTCCAAGTCCTTTTTAACGTTTGAAGTTCTTGCAAATCTTTGAGCATATATAACTTCAATTACTATTTAGCATATAGAAGTTTGATCACTCAATTCGTTTGCTGCTACCAAGCGACTGGTGATGAGTGCTGTTGGTGCTCGGATTTTATAGCCAGGAAAGCAACGGTCCTTATTCAAACACCAATATCCCTACTATTTTTATCCAAAATGGCCACATATATTTTTATCAATGTATTTTTGAAAATATATGTATATCTCGTTCTTTTTATCCTTTTTGTTTTCTTTCTCCTTCACTCTTACTACCTTTTATGAAAAAATTTTATTTATCTTAATATCTTTTTACACATAAAATATTTTGCCTTTCTGGCCACACCATTGAATTCCTCTTTAAATTTTACTGTGGTTTCATGTATCACACCATGACAATACGTAAAGTTTGATTTTGACGTTTGTTCGCTGGTGCTGTTCGCGAAGTCGCGCGCGCATAATTTCGCGAAATAAGTGTCATTCGGTTATCTACAGGTAGGTAAAACCTTTTACTACGGTATTTGAGTGTTTATGCTGTGTATTGGTGTGATATGTGCATGCGAACTATGTGTTTTTTTGTTAATTTCAATGTTTGTACGTAAAAGGTAGGTTATGTGTTATTCTATGTTTTTCATTTAATATTTCACCTGGATTTTTAGTTTATTTTCATATTATTATACAGGTGAAATATTGTCTAATATAGGTTTTATCATTTCGTTGCGTTATATGTTTGATTTGTGTTAATTGTGTTGATTTTTTGCTTTGTTTACCTTTTTATGTACTTGTTGTTGTTGTTTTTATGTCATTTTGATATTTGTTTTTGAAATAGAAATTCCTTGACTTCTGGTGGAATTTCTACTTACATATATGTAAATAAATTCAATATTATTCAATTAAATCATTAATTTTCCTTGTACATTTTAGATTTGGCTGAATAATTTGGAGCTTCTGGATACAACCCGATGGGTATTTTTTTGTTCTTAATTTTATAATAATGAAATTTCTTTTTAGGTATTTGTATTTGGTTTTTGTTTTTTAGGTTTGGGGTCAAACATTCTCCTCCCCCTTGAACGGTCACGTTCAACATAGACCTTAGTTTTGCTGATGTGTTTGTCGGCCATAAGAAGTTTCAAGTTGTCTGTGTGACGCCTGTTGATTATGGCTGATGAAGATACGGCTGGAACTGCAAACGACCTCTTTTGTTGTGGGTTGCTGATACTACGACCTGCCTGTGATATCTCTGGTGGCGGCGTAGTTGGAAAAAACACGCTGGAAAACTCTGGAACTCAGAAATGGCTGCCAGGTGGTAGCAATAAATCGTCTTCTGCCGCGGCTAGAACTCCTCAGTGTACTGGTATTGATCTATCTACAAAGAATTGATTAGTTTGAGGATAGTTATTAGACAGGTTGTTGGACAAAGGATAACAAACAACACGTTTAACATGAAGATGATTGTTGTTCCATCATGGAGTCACGGTGTCATCTGGAGACGTCAGTTGGTCTATAGGCAAGCGACAGATTTTGGTGACTGGCCTTAGGAAGGTATTGTGAGCCGTTCGGACTTGCACTACTCGTATCAGACCATCTTGTCCGGGGAATGCTTTTTCGACAGTGCCTAGAGGCCATCTCAGTGGTGGCAGGTTTTCTTGCTTGATGAGAACAATGTCACCAACTTGGATATTACGTTGTTCCTTGTGCCACTTCTGCCTTTGCTGGAGTTGGTTTAAGTAATCCTTGGTCCACTTATCCCAGAATCCTTTAACTGTTTGTTGGATGTGTTTCCAACGGCGTGAGAGAGATACATTCTCGTCAGGACTTGGCTCTGGTATGGCGTTGAGTGCATGTCCAATTAAAAAATGCCCAGGCGTAAGTACGAATGGATCATCTGGGTCATTTCTAACGTAGCACAGTGGACGTGAATTTAGGCAAGCTTCAATTTGCGTAAGTATTGTGGTATATTCTTCGAATGTGTAAATTGAATTTCCTATTGCTCTGCGTAAATGATGTTTGACGGACTTTACACCGGCTTCCCAAAGACCGCCGAAGTGTGGGGCGGCGGGTGGATTGAAGTGCCATGTAACTTGCTTCGATGTAAAGAAATGCGCAGCTTCTGGAGTAGCTTCTTTTATGGCTTGTTTGAGGTCTTTGTCGAGCACGAGCTTTGCTCCTACAAAATTCGTACCACAGTCGGAATAGATATTAGCACATAGACCTCTTCTAGAAATGAATCTCTTCAGAGCGGCGATGAATGCGGCTGTTGATAAGTCTGACACTAGTTCAATATGTACCGCCTTGGTTGTGAGGCAAATTATAACACAAATGTATGCCTTTTGTAGTTTTGCGTTTCTAATCGTGGACGTTTTCATTGTGATGGGTCCAGCGTAGTCAATGCCAATATTTGTGAACGGTTTGGCTATGTTAACCCTGGGTGCAGGTAAGTGTCCCATCAGTTGTGTCATCGTTTCGCCGCGATGTCTTGCACAGGTAATGCATTTATGAATACGATTAGTTATACACCGTCGAGCATCTAAAATCCAATATTTTTGGCGTAACGTGGTTAGTACGAGAGATGTTCCACCGTGAAGTGTTCCTAGATGCGTTTGGTCAATTATCATGTGTGTAACAGTGTGCTGTTGAGGTAAAATAACTGGGTGTTTCGCATTGTATGACATCGTTGTGTTATTCAGTCTCCCGCCTACTCGAATCAGCCTATCCTCGCCCATGAAAGGAGTTAATTTAAGTAACCGGCTACTGTGTGGTAGTGGTTTTTTACTTAGCAGATTGGTGTATTCAACTGGAAATTCTGATTGTTGAATTAAGCGCAAAATTGTATTTTCTGCTTCTTGCCATTCAATTGCGGAGAGATGATTAAGCCTTTTGCATTTGGAATGCTTGCAGTTATACGTGAACCTCAGGATTAGAGCGACGATGCGAACGAGTCGCGTTATTGTTGAATAGCGCAGCCACAAGTTGTCTTTTGATTGCACGAAAAAAGTAGTCGTGGTTGGGTTTTTTGCTTCCAACTTAGTCTGCCCGTTGATTTCTCGAACTTTAGGCCATTCATCTTGTCTTTTAGTCAACCAACTTGGGCCGTGCCACCAAAGCTGACTGTTGACCACTTTGGAGGCTGGCACTCCTCTAGATGCCAGATCTGCTGGATTATCATTTGTTGTAACATGTCGCCATTGATCGTAGCGTATGACTTCTTGGATTTCAACTACGCGATTTGCGACATACGTTTTCCACTTGGATGGATGTTCTTTGACCCATTGTAGTGCTATAGTGGAGTCCGTCCATGCGAAGGTTGGAATGTGCTGTAGCTGCATGTCTTCAACAGTCGTTTTTATTAATCTGGCCAAAATCACGGCTGCGTTTAGTTCCAATCGAGGGATTGTGGTCGGTTTGGTAGGTGCTACTCGTGTTTTCGACGTGAGGATTCTTGAAGAGATTTCTCCGTCGCTGGACTCGACTCGTATGTACAAAACGGCAGCGTAAGCTTTGACTGAAGCGTCGCAAAACCCATGTAGTTGCATGTTTGCGTTATTAGAATATCCAATCCATCTAGGAATTTGAAGAGCTTCTATGGTCCTTAAGTCCTGTTTGAACATACTCCATTGACGTTCTATATGACTGGAGACTTGCTGATCCCATGAGGATCCTGTAATCCATAGGGATTGCATTAAAATGTTTGCTATGATGAGCACGGGTGATAACCATCCTAATGGATCATATAAGGATGCTATGTCTGACAGAATGTTTCGTTTCGTTGTAAGATTATGCTCCCGGATTGGTGTAACTACAAAAGTGAAGTAATCAGGCCCTGGATGCCAGCGAATGCCAAGTGTTTTTATGACATCGGTTGTAGTCAGCATCAAAGTTGTCTTTAACTCTCGGTGTTCCAGTGGCACATCTTCTAGTAATGCAGGATCGTTGCTCGTCCACTTTCGTAATAGAAAACCACCTGCCTTTGTTATGTTGATCAGTTCCCGTTGTAGTATTTTTGCCTCTTTGATGTCATCAGCGCCAGTTAGCAAGTCATCCACGTAAAAGTTTTTAAGGATCGCCTTGGATGCTAATGGCCAGGTTTTCTTTTCGTCTACTGCTAGTTGCTGCAGTGTTCGGATAGCTAAATACGGTGCACATGCTGTGCCAAATGTTACTGTTTTTAGCTTGTAATCCTATGGTAAATGTGTTTGAGGATGCTGCCATATGATCCTCTGGTATGTTTGATGGTCCGGATGTACTTCTATCATCCGATACATTTTCTCTATGTCAGCATTCATAGCGATTTTGTATTTCCTCCAGTTAAGCAAGGTTGCGAAAAGTTTAGGCTGCAGTGTGGGTCCTATCAGAAGTTGTTCATTGAGGGATTTTCCATTTGATGTTTTGGCGGAGGCGTCGAAAACCACTCTCAATTTAGTTGTAGTGCTTTCTTTAAATACTGCGTGGTGAGGAATATAGTAATGATTTTCCTCGTTGCTGGGGGGATCCACTGCTTCCATATGCCCAAGATCAATATATTCATTTAGGCATTTACTATAATCTTCCTTGAGTTGAGGATTCTTACTAAGTTGTCGTTGCAAGGATAAGAACCGACTCATAGCCTGTGGTCTGGACTGTCCTAACGTTGGCTTCTTGTTGTCCACAAATGGAAGTGTGACTTGGTAACGTCCGTTTGGCTTACGAACGTGCGTTTCATTGAAGATCTGCTGGCAGGTCTCATCTTGTTTCGTGAGAAGCTGCTTTGGAGGTAATTCTTCAATCTCCCAAAAACGTTTGAGTTGCTCATCTAGACTTATATCTGCTGTACTTGCTGTGAAAGCTATGGTTTGATTTTCAAAGGTGTTTGCTGTTGGCCCAATTATAATCCACCCGAATAATGTTTTGATGGCTATGGGTGCTGTGTCTGGTCCCCGTCGGATACCTTCTTGCACGATTTTGGCATATATTCGTGCTCCCAATAATGCGTCGATAGTTCCAGGTTTCCAAAATGTTGGATCTGCTAATGGTAAATCCTTTAGATGTTTCCAATCTTTCCCTTGGACTACTTTTGTTGGAAGAGGATCCGTAATCGTGTTGAGGACTAGGAAGTCGTCTGCTATTGACATCCTATTATTGCTGCGTGGTTTCAGTGTGAGCCTTACGTATTTATTTGATGTTGCTGCTGGGCTTGTGTTTATGCCTACGATTGATACAGCTGTACTCGTTGGGTTTGCACCCAGCTGCCTGCATGCAGCTTCTGTGATAAACGATGACTCCGAGCCAGGGTCTACGAGGCATCGCAATGTTCTTCTCTTGCCAAGTTGAGTATGAGCAATTACCACTGCTGTTGATAACAGCGCATGATGGTTTTTCATGGCCAAGAAATTCTGAATTGTTGCTGCATCGCTGCTATTTGAGGGCGACTCTGTGGTTGTTGAAGACTGCTGTGGTATAGTGTCTTCTTCGTTGCGGACTTTCTCGTGAAATCCTGTGGATCCAGTTTTTTCTTGCTTGGAATCTTTGTGCAGTGTGGTATGATGCTTTCCGTCACACTTTCTACATCGATATTTGCTGGTGCAATCATTGGTTGTGTGATAGCTCGAGAGACAATTTAGGCAACGGCCAGCTGTATCTAGTACCTTGCGTTTGGCAGTAGTATTCATTGCATGATATTTCTTGCAAGTAGCAATGAAGTGCCTGGCGTGACAAGCTGGACAATTACCTTGTTTCTTCACATGATGTGTATGTAGTCCTCAATGTGTTGTTGGGCTTGGGTTGAGCCGTAGGTTTGGATTCAATGACGTCTGCAATGGATTCCAAGACCCTTAATCTTGTGTTTAAGAAGGACTGGAACTTGGTAAAGGTAGGTAGAGCTTGAGTGTTTCCTTGTTCTTCCTCCCATAACCGTAATGTCATGAATGGTAACCTTTGGACCAGCAAATATATCAAAATAGCGTCCCATGAGCTGGTGTCGACATCCAGATTCTTGAGTTGCTGTAGGCATTCGGATGTAGTGTCAATTAAAACCTTCATTCCCTTTGCTGTCTCAGTAGAGAGCTTGGGTATGCTCATAAAGGTTTTAATTTGATGATTTACAAGAACTCTTTTATTTTCGTAGCGCTCTTTTAGTTTTGACCAGGCTGGTTCGTAGTCTTCATTGGTTGTTGGCACGTGCTTCAGTAGAGTTTCTGCTTCCCCAACTAGGCATTCCTTCAAGTAGTGCAATTTTTGGTGCTAACTTGGGGTTACTATGTACCAGGGAGATGAAGATGTCATGGAAGGAACGCCACATGTCGTAATTGCCATTGTATTTTGGCAGGCTGATCCTAGGAAGTTGGATATCATGTTGCGTCCCAGTTTGTTGCAGTCCTGGTGTTTTGGTGTTTGGAGCGATGACTGATCCTGACGAGGTGGTTGGTGCCTGTCTTTGCAATCCATCCATCAATTCACCCATATATTCAGCGTATTTGATCTCCGATTCACTATAGTGATCAAGAGCCAAATATTCCACGGGAATTTCTGGAGGATCTGCGAGTGCTGCTTTATTTAAGGCGAAGTCATTATCGCGGAACTCTTCCCACAATATTTTCAAGTCGGCGATTCTGGATTCGTAAAATCCATATGTGCGCTTTACTAAGGAAGTTTTTTTTCCATTTTCGATGAATTTGCTCAATCGATTTCGTAGCACTTGTTGGGTCTGGCACAATTGTTGTAGTGTCGTCATGTTGAAAATATGAAGCTACTCGAACACCGAAACTATAAAGCGAACTTGATTGTACTGCACGCGTATTCCTGGATGGAACCACCAAAATGTTAAATGCAAACTGAAGAGTTTAGGAATAGAAATAAAACGCGTCAGTTAACAATCAAGTTTTCTTTATTTATGAAAAAATTTAAATATATAAAACAACTTTAATATAATTTTATATACTTATGCTACTGGACTTTGAAATATAAGCATACAGCGCCACTATAACCTAATTGGCATATGTGTGACACAATCACTTAATATTTGTCCAAGTCCTTTTTAACGTTTGAAGTTCTTGCAAATCTTTGAGCATATATAACTTCAATTACTATTTAGCATATAGAAGTTTGATCACTCAATTCGTTTGCTGCTACCAAGCGACTGGTGATGAGTGCTGTTGGTGCTCGGATTTTATAGCCAGGAAAGCAACGGTCCTTATTCAAACACCAATATCCCTACTATTTTTATCCAAAATGGCCACATATATTTTTATCAATGTATTTTTGAAAATATATGTATATCTCGTTCTTTTTATCCTTTTTGTTTTCTTTCTCCTTCACTCTTACTACCTTTTATGAAAAAATTTTATTTATCTTAATATCTTTTTACACATAAAATATTTTGCCTTTCTGGCCACACCATTGAATTCCTCTTTAAATTTTACTGTGGTTTCATGTATCACACCATGACAATACGTAAAGTTTGATTTTGACGTTTGTTCGCTGGTGCTGTTCGCGAAGTCGCGCGCGCATAATTTCGCGAAATAAGTGTCATTCGGTTATCTACAGGTAGGTAAAACCTTTTACTACGGTATTTGAGTGTTTATGCTGTGTATTGGTGTGATATGTGCATGCGAACTATGTGTTTTTTTGTTAATTTCAATGTTTGTACGTAAAAGGTAGGTTATGTGTTATTCTATGTTTTTCATTTAATATTTCACCTGGATTTTTAGTTTATTTTCATATTATTATACAGGTGAAATATTGTCTAATATAGGTTTTATCATTTCGTTGCGTTATATGTTTGATTTGTGTTAATTGTGTTGATTTTTTGCTTTGTTTACCTTTTTATGTACTTGTTGTTGTTGTTTTTATGTCATTTTGATATTTGTTTTTGAAATAGAAATTCCTTGACTTCTGGTGGAATTTCTACTTACATATATGTAAATAAATTCAATATTATTCAATTAAATCATTAATTTTCCTTGTACATTTTAGATTTGGCTGAATAATTTGGAGCTTCTGGATACAACCCGATGGGTATTTTTTTGTTCTTAATTTTATAATAATGAAATTTCTTTTTAGGTATTTGTATTTGGTTTTTGTTTTTTAGGTTTGGGGTCAAACAAGGTGCGAGGTTGTCCAAAAGACTATAGTCGACGTTTTTGTAATTATTTTTCGATCAGTGTCTGTTGATCGTATGTTTGTCTAACTGTCTTGGCGATCGCGGAGTGAGAGACCGAGAATCTGCCAAAACATCGCATTTGGAAGACCTCGAGTTTCTTAACGTCCAGTTTGAGCAGTGTCCACGTTTCCGGTCCATAAAGAAGAACCGGCTACGAAGTTGTTGTCGTCGTATCGAACTCCGCGTCGTCCATCGAATGATTCACGCATAATAGCGTCGATCACAACGTTGAAGAGAAGTGGTGAAGCGACGTCTCCCTGTGGTTGGCACCCGTTTGAATCGGTCCGTTCTAGCGTTATGAAGTGTGACATGGGGGGGAGGTATAAATTCACGACGTTACTGCAAAGCTCTTTAAAATGTTTCAAAGCTAGGAACAAGTTTTATTTAACTCCTCCTATCAAATCGCTTGCTGCCAATTAATCAGTCACGACCGCGTATTGCCAAAGGGAGGGGTATATTTTTCTGGGACTTCAATGATTATTTAAAAAATTTACAAATTATGAATGCCCGTTTTTATATATTTCTTTATTTCAAGGTTTTTGTATTTTACACATTTGCGACAGAAATAATTTGTAGCAATTTATACTAAAAAATACGAAATTTGTATTTTATCACTTTGATTACTAGTTTGTTGACGTTTTCCCCCAGTCGCATGCGTGCTTCTGCTCGTGGAGGTTGCGCTGCTTGCGACTGCGGAGCCCTCTCGTTTCATGAATGAAAAAGTTCATGTAATCAAAAGTATTTTTCTCAGCATTTTTTTTAATTATTTTTAATTTAGGGATGAGAATCTGAAATATCTCGCATAATTAAAGTAAAATTATGCTTATTATGATGAATAAACTGGCTTTGTTGAGCAGGGGTTTTACATGTATTTAAAAGCTCTGCTCAACACATATAAAGATAAATTAACTTTATTCATTCGGCATGCGCGCATTCCTTTCCAAATTATTTTGTTGAGTTTTTTCTGCGTTTGTTGTTGTTTTAACTAAAAAGAGGGGTAAGGATAGAATAATATTTATAAAATTTGGCAACGAGGTGCGCAAAACTGTTTAAATTTTTTGTGTCACGGAATTTGAAAAAATCTATACGTTCAACAGTGGGGCAAAATGCCAAAAAAGCTGGCCAAAAGTCGAAAAATCGATGCTCGAGGCAGTAAATTTTTTATTATTTTTGCTAGAAAATCTTTTGTTACAGAAACCCTACAAATAAAAGTCTCACTAGGTCCCACTTTAAATTTTTTTTAATATGCTCCTTAAACATTTCTACACAAAATTCAAACATCAAAAATTGAGGTTTTGTGATCTTTTAGTCGGTGGACGTTTTTATTTAAAAAGTGCATCATTTTATGGTTTCTTCCCACCATATTTGTGTATAAATAACCTTTTAATGGATTCATATTACATATGTTATGTATGTACCTATGTATTATATAATATACTAGCATGAAACCCGCGTGCCTTGCAACGCCTTTAAATAAAAAAAGTTTATTTTGTGCACTGTTTTACTTCAAAAACAACAAACAATATAGTACAGTCAAATTAAGCCGAAAAAAGCGAAATAGCGGAAATGGTCGGGTACAGGCTGAAAATTGGCACAGAGCTTCCTTTTAGGGTTCTTAATAAGGGGTTATAAAGTCTACCGATTTTCTACCCTTCATCTATGGGGGTCAAATTGTCAGTTTTTTGCAAATCAATGTTAAACGGTAAGGGTTATCATAAAATAGTGTTTACAAAATTTGTATATTATACTATTATTTGGAAAAAAAATGTTCTGAATTTTCTAGTACGAATTGCCATTTATGAGATATCGCCGTTTTAAAGATTTCAAATACTCATATCTACTCATTTGCGACTTGTAAAGATCAACAGACGTTCAATAAATCCTACACATGGTTAATATTTTCACGAGTGATTTCCTTTACAAGATTTTATTTAAAATTTTATTTTTTTATTTAAAAAAAGCCGCTAAATTCAAAATAAGCGACCCCCATATACCAAGTTTTGTAGCAATTGAAGGATATTTCACTATTTTTAATGGCCATTTTGAAGCCGCCATCTTGTTTATGAAAAAGTAGACGCTAAATTCGTAATCAGCGACCCCAAAAATCCCCGTATGTTAAATTTCAAATTAATTGGTTAATGTTAAAGACTTTTGGCCAGCTTTTCGGCTTTTTGCCTCGTGCACAATGAGAAAGTGGATTTATTTTATGTTTCGTCCCGCTCATTCCACTGCCTAATTCTCTATTTCCATCTCAAGTCAAAATTTGAGAACATCAGTTAAAGTTGGCTCCACTTCAACTTCAACATTCAAATTTATATTCGATCGATGTTACTTAGAAAATAAGTAAATTTTATTTTAAAATTAAATCAAGTCCGGTCAAACCAAAGTTTTATAGCATGTACACACCGACTTGGTTACCACTATTGAGATGGTTTCAAGCGCTAACCATAATAATTCAGATGGTTGCCGTACATATTCAAACCAAGCAAAAACCACAAACCAAGCAAAATTTCTATGGTTAACGGGCTTAACCACGATAATTAACTGGCATGAGTGCCATCTATCAATGAAAGTTTACAACAATCTACCAAAACTTGTTGTAAACAGACATGTAGACATGATATTTTGAAATTTGTCGCTGAAACTAAAATGAGTCATGCAGGACCGCCAACGAAAAAAAGATCTGTTTGGTTCACAAGGGTAAGGGTTGAAAGGAAATAGGAAAAATTCACACATTTTCAAAGAAATAGCGAGTGCATTAGCAACACATGGCTCTATTTACTGTGGCCAAGAAATTCAAACATATTTGCACACCATTGCTAAGAAATACATAACAAATTATACTCCAAATTGCTCTCCAAATATGTAGCTTCCTTTTTCTTTTAATTATTATTTTTATGACCATTACGTTCATAATTAAAAACAAACATATGTAACATATAATTGATATATTAAAACATGAATTGCCATCGATATCGAATAATACAAATGACAGAAATAACCAATCGAGTTAGTGTGTACAGTTGTTAGTTTTGAAATAGTTTGAAACCACATAAAGAGATAACCAAGTCGGTGTGTATAGTTGTTTTCAAACCTCGTGACATCCCGCGCATGTTCCCCAGCTAAGCTCTTAAAAATGTTTAAAAGCTCAAACAAAAGCTTCAGTTAACTTCTCCTATCAAATCACTTGCTGCCATGTAATCAGTCGCGACTGCGTATTGCTAAAGGGAGGTGTATTTTTCTGGGACTTCAATGATTATTTAAAAAATTTACAAATTATGACTGAAAAACACCCGTTTTTATATATTTTTTTTTTATTTTAAGGTTATTTTATTTTACACATATGCTACAGAAATAATTTGTAGTAATTTCTACTAAAAAATACGAAATTTGTGTTTTTATCACTTTGATTACTAGATTGTTGACGTTTCCTGCCAGTCCCATACGCGCTTCTGCCCGGGGAGGTTGAGTTGCTTGCGACTGCGGGGAACTGTCGGTTTATGAATGAAAACGCTCATTTATTCAAAGGAATTTTTTTCAGCATTTTTTTTAAATTATTTTAAATTTAGAAATGAGAAATATTTCGCATAATTAAAGTAAAATTATGCTTATCATGTTGAATAAACTGCCTTTGTTGAGCAGGGGCTTTACATGCATTTAAAAGCTCTGCTCAACACATAGAAAGATAAATTAACTTTATTCATTCGGCATGCGCGCATCCCTTCCCAAATTATTTTGTTGAGTTTTTTCAGTGTTTGTTGCCGTTTTAACTAAAAAGAGGGGAAACGATAGAACATTATTTATAAAATTTGGCAACGAGGTGCGCAGAACTGCTCAAATTTTTTGTGTCACGGAGTTTGAAAAATTCTATACATGCTATTAGTAAAGATCAAGAATTCTGTTAGCAGTTTCTTTAGTGAATATTTTTAATTTAACAGCTGTTATTGACATTTTTTAAATTATGTCCGAAAATTCACTTCAACACTGTGCACATAGCGAATTTAGCAATTTAACATTCTGAATACGGCATTTTTCCCCACTGTGCGTTGGCAGCCTTCCTATAATCTAACTTCACATTCTCCTCTTTTGTATTGTGAATTAGACAACCATGGAATTCACAATAAATAATACAATGTACCAAAGTTTGTACGAGGCTGTCAAAGTACGGTACTTTGAACAATCCGGATTGTTCTGTCAGAAAAAACGAATGAATTATGGAAAGCCTTGCAAAGTCAATATAAAAAGCCAGATGATCTTGCTGCAAAAATCATCAATCAAGTATTTCTTCGCAAAGGTAAATTGCTCTATTGTTTAAAATTATTTTTTTCAATAAGAAAGTCTTAAAAAGGTTAAACTTGAGTCTAATCGAATCGCTTTTTTGTTTTGTTGTTTTCATTGGTTTGATTCCTTTTTTAAATCCATAGGCAGCGCAAAAAGACAAATTCACCTGTTCGGATATCGGAGGCTCGAGACAATGACGGAGCTTCCTCGAGTTTTCATATACTTTCATCAGAATCATCTTGCGCATCACCTCCGGGGCATTCGAGATGCCCGGACGATCAGTCTACGCCCAAACCTCAAAACCCCACGCAAACAGCACTTGGAAACACAATTGAATCATTTGTTGACCTCGAGCAATGCTGGGCTGCGAACCGACGAAACGGACAAAATGATTGAGCTGTATAAAAAAATTTGCAAAATGAAAAGCAAAATTTGAAACGAAAAAGGCAAAGTGCTGAACGACAAAAACAATTCAGAAGCAATAAAAAATCAAAATTACAGGCAGCGGTCGAAGAGCATCCAGAATTGGCAGGTACTTTGAAAGTCAAATCCACGAGCGGACGGCCACGAATAGAAAACGAACAACCTGGACTTCTAGCAAAAATCATCGATTTGGCGGTGTTTGGCAGCGGAGCAGATGATCGAAAGAGAACAGAGCTAATCCGCATTTGTAAGACGCTCGATGACTTACACGGTCAATTGAAAAAGGAGGGATTCGAGATAAGTAGGAGCGCTACGTATTTGCGTCTCATTCCTCGCAGAGCTAACTCGACGGAAGGCAAGGGGCACGTCAAATCTGCCCCCGTCAAGTTAACACGCGCCCTAACCAGCGAGCACAAACGTCACGAGGATAGCGACTTCTGCATCGCGACGATAAGGGCGTTGGAGTCTGTGGCATCCCTATTAGGTCCTCATGATGTCTTTTTTCTTTCGCAGGACGATAAAGCACGAATACCTCTAGGAATCACTGCAGGTAATAAACAATGTTCCATCTTGATGCATATGGACTATATTGTGTTGTGTGCGGAGTCGGCACAACGAGAAAGGTCTACTTGTTGAGTACTACTTTTAAACACAATATATTTTTATCATTTATTTAACTAAACTTTTATTCACATATATATTTATCTTATTTATATTTATATTATACATAGATTTTATTTTATACACGACTATTTATTTTTATATCGTTTGAACGTCAAAGTCTTTTATTGACAACTCATTAATTGATTTATTGTTTCCTATTTTTATATTACTTGATGCAAGTAGGCTATGCTTTTGTGCACAGTCTTTTGCAGTCAAGTAATAAGTGAGTAGTGGGACGATGTCCCTACAACTACATGATTAAATTGCCGGATCACGACTGGGTGAAAGCTGAAAAGCATACACTGAATTCTTCAGTGTACGGTTCGATGGGTATAAAGAAAAACAGGTTGGGGGATCCGATCCGAGTGCAGTTACATACTCTGGTCCAACATTTATAGCTGTTCGGAGCGGCAAACATAGTTCTTCGGATGCCTTAATGCACTCTAATGATTTTGACAGACTCCTAAAATCTGCCAACTTCGAACCATTTTGCAAAATGGATGACGGCTCGATCAAACCAGTTGTGATGATTTCGACCGACGGAGGACCAGATGAAAATCCGCGTTATGACAAAGTCATTAACATGACTATCCAGCGTTTCAAAAACCTACGATTTAGACGCACTTTTCATCTTTACAAATGCTCCGGGAGAAGTGCGTGTGGAACGAATGGCTCCGCTTAGCCATGAACTAGATGGATTAATTTTGCCGTGCGAGCACTTCGGCTCTTATCTCAGCCACAGAAAAACTGTTGATGATGAACTGGAAAGACAAAACTTCAAATACGCAGGGGAAGTTTTTTTTTTATATTTATAAGTGTGGAATTCGTTGGTCATTGATGGTCACCAAGTCGAAGCAGAGTATGTTGACCCCGAGGAGTCCTTACCCAGTCCTCGACCCAGTTTGGTATTGTCATCACGTTCGAGAATCACAATATTTGCTGCAAATTGTGAAATGTGATTCTGAAAAATGTTGTGGACTACAAAGAAGTAGTCTCAAGACTATTTTGCCAACCCGCTTTTTACCTCCGCCGTTGAAAATTAGTTCTAAAATCGATGAAGGTCTCACGATCCATACAAAAATCAACATTGCAAGTAGGCGATTTGTGCCGCTGTTTGTACAATTGGCTGGAAATTTTGCACACCATGCTCCTATGTTCAAGCAGGTTAGAATTTGATAAAATGAATATTTTTTGAAGCTAAATAAGTAATATTTTTTGTTCCATTGTAGGTACCTTACGATTTGTTTTGCCCGTCTGTCCTCAGAGTTTGTGCAAATTATGGATCATATTTTACTTCGCAGCAGCACATGAGAAAACACAAATCACAGGTCCACAAAAAAGAGAAGAGACTGAATCTTGTATGAGAATCGTCCCGGTGCGAATAGCTATATATCGGAGAAACGAGGCCTTGTGCATTTTGCGAAATGAAAAGAGCTTGGAAGAATCGGCCGAGTGGATTGATGTAGACGAAATCGAAGAAAATTCACTCTTTTCTGTTGCTGATGATGATGAAATCGACGATCTTTCTTTTATCGAACGATTATCAGAATATCCATGGTCATCAAAGTCCTCTTAAAACAAAGATACTTGATACATATATTGTTTTAAACAGTATGAAAAGAATTTATGATTGTTTCACAGGTCTCCTCAACAACAATTAAGTTTAACAAAAATGACACCAAAATCTGCCTGGACAGAAAGTTTCGTTTTTTCATGTAGAATCTGAATCTACTCTCCTCGAAATCGTATCTGCTCCTTTTTGGAAGTTGTGTTGAAAAAACGGTTTGTACATATTTTTAAATAGAAATAAAGTTCATTATATAATCTATCGTCTTATTTGCATACAATTATTCTCTCTTATACATATTTTCGTATTCGTACACACATATACACTCTCATAGATATTATAATAATAATAATAATATTATACAACACATGCACACACTCATGTGTGTGAAGTGTAATAAGTATAAAACAAACATTTTCATTTTTCATTATTTAATGATGAGGTTTTACAAATAAATCTTTACAAGTTATGTTTAATATGTTCAAGTATAATATGACACCCAATGCAATGAATGTAAAAAACACAAAAAAACAAATTAATAAACTTTGATTGTATCTATATCTTTACGATTAACGAGAATAATCTTTATAAATGATTCGAGGAAAATTCAACCACTGTTTTATGTAATCTATGCAAGTAACTGGGATCATCTAGCAGATTAATTTTGTACCTTTCCCAGTAAATCAAAAATTCTCGATGAGCGGATTCACCAGCTTGTTCCGACCAGATACCAAGGCCACATTTTTCAACCAATTCTAAACATTCAATCAAATGATTTGTAACTACGTGGAATTTCAAAGTTTCGGATACTTGGGTAGAAAGGTATTCCTTTTTGAATTCATCAACGTATTTACTGACAAGTTTTAAATCTACTTTTTTTGAGTCCCGAAACAGCTTGAAACAAGTTTATCGAACGATTTGAATGTTGCCACAAATGGTTGCAGTCGTAGGTATCCAACAGCTTTACAATTAGCTTGTGGTAATAGTTCATCTGATCTTCGCAATAATTTTCTGCAAGCGTTCCCTTCAAAAGCTTCCCCATGGTAATTCTTTGATACCAATTTTAATCCTTTTGGCCATAAAAGAGCCTCTTCATACCCAAGTAAAGGTACTAATCCTTTAAAAAAAAGGTGATTTACCATACCCTGTAGAATGTGTAAATCAGGAATTGGACATTTTTCTAATATAAGCTTATCAGGTGATTCTTGAAACAACGGTTTATTAATAGTACTATTGCACTTATTAGCTAAACTTTTTTTTCCACCTAATGAGCAAAATTGCTCATAATTATTGTTTACTTGTTACTTGTTTATTGTTTCGGCCATTTTTTGGGCAAGGATTTTGAATTTCATTTATAAAGATTATTCTCGTTAATCGTAAAGATTTAGATACAATCAAAGTTTATTAATTTGTTTTTTGTGTTTTTTACATTCATTGCATTGGGTGTCATATTATACTTGAACATATTAAACATAACTTGTAAAGATTTATTTGTAAAACCTCATCATTAAAATAATGAAAAATTAAAATATTTGTTTTATACTTATTATACTTCACACACATGAGTGTATGCGTGTGTGCATGTGTTGTATAATATTATTATTATTATTATTATAATATCTATGAGAGTGTATATGTGTGTACGAATACGAAAATATGTATGAGAGAGAATAATTGTATGCAAATAAGGCGATAGATTATATAATGAACTTTATTTCTATTTAAAAATATGTACAAACCGTTTTTTCAACACAACTTCCAAAAAGGAGCAGATACGATTTCGGGTAGAGTAGATTCAGATTCTACATGAAAAAACGAAACTTTCTGTCCAGGCAGATTTTGGTGTCATTTTTGTTAAACTTAATTGTTGTTGAGGGGACCTGTGGTTTGACATAAAATAAAATTTTATAAATCGAAAATATATAAAATATGTATTTTGAATTGCTTAAATATTAAAGGGGGGAGGGTGTATGCATTTGTTACTTAATTTATAAGGGGGGTCTAGCAAAGCGTTACGGAGCGTTACAAGAGGTGGGGGCGGTTCAAAATGACGGATTTTTGCGTTACGTAATTTATGGATGGCCCCTAATCGCCGCTTCTTCCATGTCGGTCGCAACGTTATTCCAGTGCGCTTCCCGTTCCGATTTCATTTTCTGTCGATCTTCTTTGTTCAATCGCGAGTATTGCTCAAAGTCGACGTGTATCATTCGTTTCCGCGACCGTTAACGGATAGGTGGCCACAACTCCATTGCACACCCCACCATAGACTCCGACAATTGCCTTTCTTTCGGCTTGACTATTTTGGGTGTTCGACCAGTAATCCACTTTTCACCAGTATCCCTGGTCCCCAGCGCTGGCGCATCGGCTGCCCCGGATGCAGTAGCAGTATTTCGTAGTTAGTTCGCATGTCCCTGCGGTTTCTTGCCTAGTTTCTTCGGTTTCCCGATTCTGGTCAATTCGGCAGGTCGAACACTCTTCTCCTTTCACACCAGGAGTAACACATTTTCTCAGGTTTCAGTATTTATCATCATAGCTTTATGATCTCTGACCCCCTCTCGTTTCGAAACTGGATTTGGGTTCGGCTACAGCGGAGTTAAAATGGATTCCCAACCCTTTTCATACTCGACTTTTAAGAGCAAAAAAAAAAACTCGAAATGGAATTTTATCCTTTATTCAATTCACAACCATCCTTGAAATTCTCAACAAAAAAACGTCTCCTTTAAATCTTCTTATCACTAGCTAAATATTAAAGGCGATGAACTCCTTTACCCGATCCAAGGATCATTCCCTCGCCTCAAAAACCACACTTGAAGTAGGCACTTGAATAGTTCATTAAAATTATTCGCAGCTTCAATAAATTTCAAGTTCTCACCTAAAGGCATCCTGTGACATCCTTGAAAAGCTCTCAACGGCTCTCCCCAACTTTCTTCTCCTCATTACTCCCTTCGAGAATAAGGGGAGCCTACGACTGGTGAGCTTACGGCGAATTCAAAGTTTACGAAGCTTTAGGATATCATACAGGACAATTCAGTCATCTCGGGATCCTTAAATCGTTCAAACGTTTTTACGGGAACGTATGAACTCGGTCCGGTTGAATCTAGGATTCCCCCTCTCAGTGTTAGTGTAATTTTATACTCTATAACAACAACAAAAAAAATTGTATAATTTTTTTTTCTGTTACTAAAATCCACCCCTACCCATCAAAAAAAAATATATATATCGTCCTTTTTTCTAATTATTGTGGAATGGTGTGTAGTGTTCAATATACATATAGATGTGTCTATATAGTAGCCCTGTATTAATTATTGTGTCAGTGTTGTATAGATGTAGTGGCGACACACATCCCTTTTTATTTAAGAATATTACTATGCACCCTCACCCTCCTTATTAATGGATTCTTCTTATATAGTGGACATGACATTCCTGGATTATTTTATACAGGTGGATAAATGTATATTCAAAGGATAAAAAGGACGAACACCATATAATAGCGCTGCCCATTTTGGTATCGTATCATAATTGTAGTTTTGATAGCAAATCCCCGAAGGCGCTTTTATATTTATGCAAAATTTTATTGTAATTTCGTTTAAGGATCCCAGAAAGGATTCGTGTTTAATGTGTTTGTTAAAAAGTAACGACACGGTTATTGACACTATAAAATTTCGTTGTAATGGGAGAAGGGTTTCTGCTGATTGAGTTACAAAATTACGAATATTGTGTAAGGGTTGGTTAATCTGGATCTTTTTAGGGGTTTACTTTTGGTCGTTGAATATTGTTTAAATGTAAATAGTGCAGCTTTTTAGAATTTAAGTTTTTGGTTAATTTTTATTTTTAGTGGTTTAACATCTAAAAAAATTTTTACAACTTGTGATAAAACAGAAGGATTTGAATGAAGGGAGTTTGGGATTGTAAACATCAAAGTAAAAAAGGGTGTTTTTATATATTTTGTATAGAGTTAATTAAGTTATGTGTTTAGTTTAAGAAGATTGTACATCAGCTTACAATATCTGTGTCAGTGGTACCTTTAGTATTATATAATTTTCAGCACTTTATTTGGTGTTAGTTTTGCACTATAAAATTATCAGTTTTTCCATATTTTTTTGGGACTGCGAACGGGAAGTGTTTTTCATGGGTTGGTCACAATTATACTAGGCTTTTAAGCTTGATTTAAGTTTATTTGTCTTTTTGTATAAAATTGTCCACTTTTAATTCTCAAAAATTATTACAGTTTTATATTACTTATATAAATTCTTAAGGATTGGGTCCAATAGGTCCCGTACTGAAGGGCAGATTTGATTTTTTCACTCACTTCATCGGGAGTATGTTAAGTTAAGAAACTCCAGCAAGTCCAAAATCGGGAAACTTTAATCTCAATTCAATGATATCTAAGAATCTAGATCTTTAATCCACACATTGAGAGTAAAAATGCGTGGTCTTTGGTAGCTTCCATCAAGAAGAATTTCACCTCACCTACAACACTCCTACGCCGCCTGCCACTGAGTATATCATCCACTCAATGAACAGTATTTTATTCAGGCCTCCCAAGGTGTTTAGGTGTCACCAAGAACTAAATCGTCCGCTACGAACTGTCACGTATGTGTGACACATGGTTTTCTTGTTACAGCCCGTCGTCACATATATGTGACAGACCTGGATGGTCAATTTATGAAAGCACGTAGAAACGCGTTGTTTTTTTAACAGAATTTTTAAGTTGGAGAAATAATGGAGAAATATACTAGGAATGTGCTTGCTCTGGATAATATTCGATTATTTAGAGTTGAATAGCTCGGTTCAGTAGGGCGAGTGAATTAAAAAAAAAGGTTGTGTTGGGGTTCACCCGACAGAAGCCAAATTTCTACGTACTTTTTGGTGTAATTATTTTTGGTGGAAATATATACATATGTATTAATAATATTAGTTGACCCGGCAGACCTAGTTCTGCCTGAAATTAATTTACTGACTGCAAAACACAACGAAATATCGAAAAAACTAAAAAGATATCAATTTGGATCAAAATTATTAATTTCACAGTTCAATGGTAATTATAATGGCATTATTAATTAAATTTTTTAATTTTTTTGACGTTCATTGCAATGCCTTACGATAAATATTACGTTTTGCCCTCTTCTGCGTAGGTCAGTGGTTTCCAAACTTTAAGATACTGCGGTCCCCCTGCAACAAATTTGCACGTTCTTGTTGAAAATAGGTATGTTCGTCAGCCCTTTTTTAAGTGTTTTCGGACGCACAAGAAAAATGGTCCGATAATGGTTTTTGATCGCACTCGGACCCATACAGTGACTTCCTTGTTGTGCAGTGGTTTTTGTGAATGTCGTGCTTCGACAGTTTTACTGATTGACTCCCCCAGAAAGTGTGAAGTAAGCTTCCTCTGTCATCAAACATTGTATGAGAAGAGATGAAGATCTTGCTTCTCCTTAGAATTGTTCCACTCACATTTAACTGAGATTCCTGACATTGGCGGTTATACAACACATTTGGATTATCGAAAACACTCTCTCTTACCGTTTCAGCAACTTCATTGGAGTGGCCGTTCATTGGACGTGGTCGTATAGGCAGCTAGCGAGTCACTGCAGACCCGTACTCGTACTCTTTTGAAGATGCCGTATTTCTCTCCCATATTGACGTGAATAGGGCTAAAATGGTACTGAACGACTTTTCAGAATCGTGTACATTTGTCAAAATTGGCTAAAAAATGTAAGAGTTATTCATTGTTGAAATACCGAAGACTTAGATGGTAATGAGATGTATAATAAAAAAGACTCAATAAAATTTAAGTGGAAATTAAAAAAATGAAAAATCTATCGCAAGATTCCTCACAGGGACGAAGTTATAAAGCTGTTAAAAATCAGTCCAGCTGCTTAGGTGTTGGTTCAAATAATGAATCGAAACCATTCTCGAATCAGCTTAATCACGCATACAAAATTTCATAAAAATCAATTCAGCCGTTTAGGAGGAGTTCAATTACATACACATGGACAGAAGAAATATATATGTATATAAAGATTTAATATTTTATATATGTGGTTATTTTTTCTTGCACGATATCGCGCGAACCAAAAAAGATAACGACTTCGTTGAGGTGTCGCTCGAAGCGTATTAACAGAAATATGATCTGAAAAGATTTTTATAAAATTTGGCCCAGTCGTTTTTTGGTTTAAGCGACATAAGTGATTTTTGTACCTGTACGATACTGCGCGAACTATGAAAGTTATCGATTTACTTAAGGTACCGTTCGAAGGGTATTATAATCTGAAAAGATTTTCATAAAATTCGGTCGAACCGTTTTTTTGTTTAAACGTTGTTCGTGATTTTTGTACCTGCACAAAAACTATATTGACTTCTTTGAGGTGCCGAAAGAGTAATATTAACGAAAAAATTACCTGAAAAAAATTTCATAACATTCGGTCGGGCCTTTTTTTGTTTAAATGGAAAAACTTTGGATAAGTGTCAGAAAGACCCTAAATTGATAAGTTTTGCTAATATCTAATAAACTCGATGGAATGAGACCCGTTCTAAGCGAAGTGATGTTTTTTGGATTCTGCACAGCGACAGCTTTCCAAAAAAAAACATCACTTGTCAAAATTCGACACTCTTTAAAAATCGTCCAAAAATTTCGTTACCCTTTACAAACATCGAATTGTTTTCTACTCGTGATACAGTTTCAGGAAATTGCGGTTCATCTCGGGATTTCCAGTAGTTACCGAAAAATTTGTTTTTTTGGTCAAGTCTGACAAGTACTTTACATTGATTAGTTTTGCTAATATCTCCGGAAAGCTTTGGAATTTCCAAATGAAGTCATTCGCTTCCCAGCGGCGCTTCAACACGCTTAATAAGAATTCGAGCATCCGCTTTAGTGTAGCGAACGAAGTACGAAGGAAATGTTTGTTTGCTAACTTTCAGTAAAAACAAATTCTCTAGAAAAATCTTGTGGATTTACCACTATTATAGTTATTTGAACTAGCTTTTCTCAGGATTACTTTGTCAGCAATTATGATACTAGTCAATTTCCCACTAGTGCTAAACGTATTACTATTTTGTAAGAAGACAGTTTATTCCATCTACGTTCATCATACTGGGAAGTTAATCGTGTGGACCGAAGGGGCCAAACCCACATCCCAACTAGATTTTCAAACTTTTAAATTATTAGTTGAATATACCGAATATTATTTGTGAAATACTAGCTGACCCGACAGACCTAGTTCTATCCATATTTCAATAAATTTGGTTGTGATCGTTTTGTGAATTTGTGGAAAGCTATTGGAAATGTGAAAACAAATTAAATGCATTTGACTAAATCACACCATCTCGGATGGTGTA
Source organism: Thereva unica (assembly GCA_949987705.1). Taxonomy (NCBI): domain Eukaryota; kingdom Metazoa; phylum Arthropoda; class Insecta; order Diptera; family Therevidae; genus Thereva; species Thereva unica. Next base: position 104,056,026 of record OX465283.1, read on the forward strand.
GTCCCAATGAGTGTCATATTTTAGCAGTCCCAAAAGTTGGCAGGCTCCTCTATACATAGGTGCTACACAATTCACCATTAACATTTATTAGATGTTGGAATGATGTTCGGCCACGAGCGTTGACTAATAGCAAATGTAAATTGAAACACTCTCCTTTGCTTGGCAGGACTGTGTAACGCCTTCATGCGTTGCGTTGACAATTGAGCTGGCGTACATGCTTTTAAATGCCAACAAGTCCAACGACGGAAGAAAAGCGTAGACGCGTCACATGCAACGCGTGAAGTTTCCCAACTTTCAACTTTTCATGCATCTGGCATTCGATGACAATCAACTGTGCTCTTGAACAGAAGAATTGATTACCCTACAATTTTAATTACATAACCACTGCTTATAAACATTCAACACAGAAAACAGAAATTTTAGACTGACATGATAAAGTGGAAAGTAATGTTAAATGTCAAAGCAAGCGCCTTATTCATTGGGATGGTCACACGCGTCCTACGATTGTTATAAGCTCAATGGATGAAAGCGACACATGCCATGGGCTGGCACTTTAATACAACCTTATGCCTCCATGGAAAATACCTGTGGGTAGCCTGAAACTCTTTTTCGTTGTTTCCGCCGTTGAAATTTCTTTGACGAATGATTTCAATTATATCTTAACATTTCGGAGTAGTTATAGCAGCGTTCGGGCGAACTTATGAGCGTCGTCAATGTTGTAAATGGTGGTCGATCAGCTCGTTCAGCCTGGATCTTCTTCTTCATCAGGAATTTCCGCTGATTTCACATTATCGATTTCATCCGGTTTTATCTTCTCAATCAGCAATATGTAAGTGTGGCAACTCACGGTGATATGACGGCAATCTATGGGTGAAATAATTCTTGTCGGATTTTTATACAACGGGGATTGTACGTGAAGGTAACGAGCTAAACATGCGAACATATGACATGGCATCTTGAACGTATTCATGACTTCATGACTAGGTCATCATCTAGGTCACTAACGAAGACCACGGCGACATCATCAATTGTTGGCGCATTGAAGCGCATTGGTCTTATCTGATCTGATTACAATTTTGTGATTATCAGATGGCATAAAAATTTTGATTGTATTGATGAAAACGAGTTTGCAGTTATACTACAATTGGTTTTTTCATTGAACTGTAGTGTGCATCGTGATGAATTGCCCATGAAATAAATATGCAAAAATTTTAGACGACGGTGATCCAGCTCGATAATATATTTGACATTGAAGTTGTAAAGGTTAATATGTAGTAATAATTTGTGTTGTGTGGAAGTTTCGAATGGTGTAACAGATGATTGTGTTGAAATTTCTACTTGTGCAAGTGCTGAACTTATTTGTGATAATCGATTCCGTTCAATTTCATTTCACTCTTCGCGTTGCTCTGCAGTTCGATTGGATCGAAAATTAGTGTGGTTCGTAGCATTGCCGTTCTGCTCAAGTGATGCGCTTACCTCGGTGAACAGTTGCAATGTCAACGGGGAATTTACCATTGCCAACGTCCAGCAATTGTTTTGAAAATTCTTCTCCAGATTAGACGTTCTGCAATTCAACATGCATAATTCATATTTAATTTGAGTGTTTGGACGTGCTTCCAAAAAACGGACGACTTCAAACATGCATTAAGTTCATCGGCTGGAATTTACCGTGCAATCAGTGGCAATGTTTGACGAAAATCACCTTCCAACAGAATAATAGCATTACCAAACCGGTTTTAGTTGTTTCGTAGATCTTGCATCGTTCGCCCTAATGTCTCCACTCAATGGACAGTATTTTATTCAGGCCTCCAAAGATGTTTAGGTGTCACAAAGAGCTTAAATCCACTGGGCCTGAAAAGTGTACCTTCCATGATTTTGATAAAATGTGTCTCAACATTGGCTAAATACATTTGCGCAAAATGGCCACCCTATCTTATTTCTCTGGAGTATATACTGACTGCTGGCAAATACCTTATGTTCTGTGTTTACCCTGAAAAAAGGAGATTTGGGCAGCTCTTCGATCTACCGAAAAGTAGTAGTTACTTCATTCAAAAGGAGATAATTATTAATAAAAGGGTTATGGGTTATCTTGAATCCAACCACATATGAGATGATAAGGAGAACCTTCATAAGGCCCAAACTGTCTGCCATAGATTTTCTTATGTGACTAATCGAGCGCTTTAACGGAAGTATATACCGATTGCATAAGTCGGGTCTCATGGTTGCTTTAGGTATGTCCAAAACCAAAGAACTAGCGCTGGTTCCTATTCCAACATACGTTTTCCCTTTGCAACGTTCTGATTTCTGTCCAATTACTCTTCTATGTTTTATGTCGATAGTATTCGAAAAAATAATTTTTAGGCAACTTATTTCGTATATTGAAGAAAACTCTCTTCTTTGTAAATGACAATCTGCGTTTAGATCTGAACACAGTTGTGAAACTGCATTATCAAAAGGCCCTTCTGATATCTACGATGCCTTGGAGAACAGTTAAGTAAGAGTAACTTTCTTGATTTTACTAGACTTCCCGACTTTTGATCCAGTTGGTCATGTAAAGCCTTAGAAATTAGGTAGTTTATTCTACTTCTGTGATACTCATCTGGTTGTTCTCAAATCTTTGAAATCCAGTAGAAATTCTCTGAGCCCTTCTACGCTGTTGCGCTCACAAGGCTATACTCCTTGTCCCTTGCTTTTTACCATTTACATTAAAGACTTTAATTATTAAAACAATCGGTGAGCCTTAGGAATCCAAAATATATTATATTGATTTGTACATAGTTATATGATATAGACGTTTCGACATTTACAAAATTTATGTCATCATCAGCTAAAAACAAAGTATGAAATTATATGGACACAAATTTAAATTTAAAGAAACAAAGATTATAGACTCTGATAACTTTTATAATAATAGACTCATTAAAGAAACTTTCCATATCAATAAAAATTCTGCATTAACTGTTAACAACCATACTGATTTCAAAAATAATTTAAAACATATTAACAATTTCATTTCAAATTACTTATAACGGTTTTTAACGTGATTTTGTCTCGCTCATTTTATCCACCTGTCTACTATGAACTTCTTCCATTTTTTCTTTCTTCAAGTTTGGTATTGAATGCTTTTCATTTTTATCTGTCAGTGACACTTCATTCTTTCTTTCTGCCGACTTATACTGCAGCGCTGTTTTTCACAATCATGAATCACAGTAATAAGATCAACAGTAAAATGAAACTTAAAACCAGTGGTGTTGTGCTAATTTTTCTTTTACCGGAACGCGTATATATAATTATATAGACAGGGCCGATCCTGGGCAGGCGACCGCTCTGTGCGGTCTCATGTCCCAAATTTACTCACATACATACTCAAATTCTTACACTATGGGTGGGAAATGTAAAAACTACAAAGATGGGAATTTCATCTACCAATACAAAAAAAAGTCGGTTCGGGTTTGGTTCAAACCCTTGTTTATAATAATACCATAGACAAATAAAAGGAAAGATGTTCCATTCCCTATAAGAAAAGTGTGCACTATCCTGATGAAAGAGCTTTCCTATTTCCTCCATTTAAGCTTCCTCCAAACGAAACCTGCCCCCGCTAAATTATTATTTTCGGTGGCACTGTCAAGAGACTTGAGTAAGTTTCATATGTGGAGAGAGTGAAACTAAATGAAAAGAAAAATGTTAGGGATGGATGGGAGCATGGGAGAATGGTCGAGTTGTTTGCGTTTGCGCTTTTTTTTTACAGGTTTTCTTATTTATGAAATATCGGAATACGTACATAATATAAGAATGTTTATATTTTTTTCTAGGAAAATTTTATTAAGAGGATAAAATTGTGGGCGGGAATCTATTTGAATTAGAAAACAGCTGTTTGATTTTTGTTTGAATGACAAAAATAAATTGCCCATTTGGAGGCAGTTACAACTTTGTTTTTTCAGGTCAAACTTTTCGGTTTTTACTACTTTGCAAAAGTTAGTAAAATCGTTTGTTTTGTGCGAATTTTGATTTCGTTTTGATTTACAAAAAACATTTCCGCAAAATGTTTTATTTTTCAGATTGGGAAATGTTTAATTTTCGTAAAGAAAATTATTGCGTTTTGCAAGATTTCAAGAGTAACAAATTTAAAAATATGAAGTGGAAATTATACTTTATGGTTATTAATGGTAATGGATATTCTTAATTAATAGTGCAGCTCTCTCAGCAATAGGAAAGCTCTTTCATCAGGAAAGTGCACACTTTTCTTATTTGAAATGGAACATCTTTCCTTTTATTTGTCTATGATAATACATATAAAAATTCGTCAAAAATTAGAAAAAAACTCAGCAATTCTTTTTAATTTTTTTTCAATACGTCAGCCAATTCCCGTTATCAGAAATCATCTTTAGTTCCGGAACGCGTTCCGGTCCAAAAAGGAAGTACCGGAACGACGTTCCGGAGCGTTCCGGCTCGACAACACCACTGCTTAAAACTAAACATAAAATTTATTTTGTCAAATATTTGTTGAGTGCGGGATTTATTATGTATTAATGTTCATTTTTTATGACTTTAACTCTTAATGATAATGCTAATTTTGTGGTAAGATTCCATTGTTACTTTCATATTGTTGATGCAATTAATATAATTTCATACTTTGTTTTTAGCTGATGATGACATAAATTTTGTAAATGTCGAAACGTCTATATCATATAACTATGTACAAATCAATATAATATATTTTGGATTCCTAACGCTCACCGATTGTTTTAATAATTAGAGATTATTATTGGATCCCTTCCTAACTTCAAAATTAAAGACTTTACACCACCAGATGGGTTTTTTGAAATCCAAAGTCTACGTCAATAGACCACGGACTCTAACCTAACTTAAGGCCAGCATTCGCCGAGAGATTGGGTGTTTTCAATGATGCAGGATGCTTTTGCAAACTTGCACGAAAGCAAATGACGTTGACTGACAGCTTAAGCAACATGCAAAAGCAAACAACATGCATCATTGAACATAACTCATTATATGTCAAAATTGTCAGCTGACATACGTGAAATTAGTGCTTCCACTACTTACGTATTGCGAGAAACTGAAAACAAAATGGATAAAAGAAATTTAAAAACATGCATTTCGTGCAGAGAAAAATGAAAAAGAAATCATTATTGGTTAAATTAATAATGAAAAAGTGAGTAAAACAAAAATGTGTGGCAGCACTGACGTGACTTCTTCTTCAAAATTACAACTGCAAGTATTTGAAAAAGCTGGCAAAGTATGCCATCATTTGCTTTTAAGTTTTAATCATTGAACACTGTGCTTTTGCAAGTTGCTTCATTGAACAACAGGCAAAAGCAAATATGCCGCAAGTTTGAATCATTGAAAACGCCCATGGCCACTATATCGACCGAAACAAGCCCATTTCGTCATTTGAGCTAAAGGCGATTACTTGAGATAAATCATGTTCAAAAAGCAGTTGACATTAATTTGCTTTTATCATAATAAATACCTTAACAAAAAAAATCTCTTTTATTCCACATTCTCAAGGGTCACTCACATAAAGATGTAGCGACAACGCCATCTACACTTCATACATAAAGACATATCACATATAGACATAGTAAATAGCGCAATGAGTTGAATAATTCAAAAACTTCAATTGTTCTAATAAGCGATTTCTTTTGGTTAACCCATCTCCTTCTTCCAACACAACTTCATCCCCTCTGTATGGGGCTGTCTAGTATTGAAAAATGTTGCAACCGCATCGATCCACATTTTGTTTTGTCTGCCCATAGGTCTTTCGTCAGTTGCCTATATGTTAAGGTGCTCAACTGCCATCTCAAAGGGTCGGGATACAATTCCACGAAGTGACAAGATCGTTGCTCTTTGACTTGTGTTTCTTTTATTGCTATTTACCCTATCCTATCGCTGCCACCATTTTTATGTAACATCTTGTTTTTCTTTGGCTTATTCGTAACAGACCACCTCAACCAAAGTATACATCATTCTGGTGAGTCTCATTTTGTTGTAGACTTAGTTCTAAGGAACTGGACTGATAGTTAAGTTAGTTGGACTGTTCAATCACGGTAGACTTCCTTTGTTTGTTTTCCTTCTGGCATACTCTCAACTTGTCTAGTCTAGCAAAGTTATCATTTTGTCTCTATTATTTTACGCAACGTTGATAGTATTTTATGCATCGACCTTTTCATTTTGAAAATAGGAATGCCAAAAAGCTTTCGTACCCTCTAAGAGTACAAGTACTCCGTTTTTTGTTTACATGATTAATTGAAGTATACTAAGTATGCATGTGTAAGCTCGTCCAGACTAAGACCTCCAGACTTTAGGGTATAATAAAGAGTGGAGTAAGGAGTGGAAAACGCAACTTCAATTTTGAGTAAATTTAAAAATAAGAACTTGAAGGGATTAGCAGCTTGATTGTAATGATATCTATTTTTTGTATCGCCATATTTCCTTCTGTTGTGTTAGCTACTGATATGTATAGAATGGGCTGCTCATCTGATAAATTTTCATACAAATTAATGGCCCTAAAAAGTAGAGAATTAAGCCTAAACTACGTTGAAAAGCAGTGCAAGGCAGCACTGTGCAGTATGTTGCAGTGGTTTATTAGAGAACGCGAGGTACAAAACATTGAATAAGCAGTGTTTTGCCATTGATGTTCATATGTAGTCTCTTGTCATTTTTTGTAGTCCCTGTGACTTTTGTTGTATAGTTCTTGTTATTTCTATCTTATTTAATTCTAGCAATTAACTCAGTGCAGTGCAAGGCAAGGAAGTCAATGTGAGTTGCCGCATTCAGTTACAAGGCTATACTGCTTTTCAATGTAGTTCCGGCTTAATTCTATACTTTTTAGGTCCATTAATTTGTATGAAAATTTGTCAGATGGGCAGGCCATTCTATACAAAGTATAACTCAAATATTGTTAACTTTTGTGTTATACATAGTTCAATGCATTCAGTGGCAGATACAAAATCAAATAGTGCCAAAATTGGATTAATGAAATTTGACATTCAAATCGTCTTCCGACGAATTGTGATACTCATAAACCATCATTTCTGGATATATTTGTATGCCGAATGTAAACAATGTATTATTTCATAATCAGATTAGCCCCCCCCCCCTCCCCTAGTTATCACCATCATGACATCCTCTTTCTCTGTTTAAATTTCAAGGTTGGAAAAGCTCTGCGAAAAAAGGTCACATATCATGACTACAAATCCACTGGTATCGCAGCCCTATTACAAGGATGTGCCTCTCTTCCATGGAATGGTAAAGGTACATACGGTATCAATGACAATGACGTAAAAGTAGAATATTTTAACTTCTACTTGAACCTTTTGCTCCGGTCAAACAAAACGCATATTTTCTGCTATCTTCCCCTGGCTTTCCTCTCAAATTAACCGATCGATTCCTGATAGACGATACAAGAAAAATAAAACCAAATTTAGAAAGGTATAAATATGTTCGGAGCTTAGTTACCTCTGGCATCCGTAGAGAAAAAACTTCTTTTCGTTAAAGCTTTCCTAAATTTATTTCGTTGAAGCTTTCCTAAATATATCTCTTTAATTATCTTTGGATTAAAATCATTTTCCAAAACCACGTCATATTCTTCTGCTTCCTATACAGAAGTCCTAACATAAGTAACGAAGCCTCCACCTTATCTTTTGATACTATTTCCGAACAAATCTCGGGATTTTTGTCGTCCAATCCTGAGTGTGAAATCATCGTTGCGGGTGATTTCAATGTTCACAACGTTAAAAGGCTGACTTACTCAAATGGGCACCAATATTTCTGGCAAGGACGTCGAGCTCTTTGCAGACATCAATAACTTGCATCAAATTGTGGATCATCCCACAAGAGTCCCTGATGTTGCTGATCAAGGAAAATATCTCCTTGATCTTTTTCTAACTTCTCATCCAGCGCGTTACTCCGTCGAAGTTGATTCACCTCTCGGCAATTCAGACCACTGCCTAATCAGCGCTAACTTCCCATTCGAATTTCCCACCCCTCCCAAACCAGTTCGAAGAACTGTATGGCATTATGGGAAGGCCAATTGGCTGGGGCTTATTAATTTTTTCCAGTCTACAGACCGGAATCTGTGTTTCCGAAATAGAAACGCCAACTCTGCCGCTATCCGTATCACCAGGATCATACAGGCAGGAATGCATTTGTTCATTCCCCACTCTACCAAATCTGTGAAGCCTAGGCCCAACAGATGGTTTAATCGGGAGTGTATGAATGCCATCAAAACTAAAGAAGCCGCCTTCCGAGCGTACAAGAGCTTCCCGAGTGAATCGCTCCGTTTAGAGTACATACAACAAAGAAATTCTTGTAAAACCGCCATCAAGAAAGTCAAAACCTTATTATTTGACAACAAATTGAGAAGTAAACTCCTAAATGCAACCTCCGGTAGCAAAAACTTCTGGTCCTTGGTTAGTACCATCAAGAAGAATTTCACTACAACTTCAACCCCTTCCTTTATTCTCAATGAGAAGGTAATAACAGACAGCAAATCCAAGGCCAATTTATTAGCATCTATGTTCGCTTCGAATTCTTCTTTACCCGAAACTGATGTGTTACCCCCTGTATCCGAGCGTAACGGCCATTCAATGGACAGGGTTTTTTCAGGACTCGCGAGGTGTACAGGTGCCTCAAAGAGCTCGATGCCAACAAATCCACTGGACCCGATAATATACCCCCTATCGTCTTAAACAATGTGCCTCACCTTTGGCTAAACCTCTGCGCAAATTATTTTCCCTGTCATATTTCTCCGGAGTTTATCCTGACTCTTGGAAACTTGCCCATGTTCAGCCCATACCGAAAAAAGGTGATTCCAGCCTTCCCTCCAATTACCGCCCAATAGCAATTACTTCTATTCTCTCCAAAACCATGGAGACGATAATCAACAAAAAGCTTATGGGATATCTAGAATCCAACCTACTCATAAACGACAGACAGTATGGCTTCCGACAAAAAAGATCCACTGGCGATCTTTTAGTCTGTCTTACCACCTCAGCCGTAGTCTGCATGGATCCGGTGAGTCTAGTCTGGTTGCTCTAGATATCTCCAAGGCTTTCGATAGAGTTTGGCACTCAGCTCTGTTAGCTAAACTCAAAGCTATTGGAGTTGACTCAATTCTACAGAAGTGGATCGAGAGTTTCCTTTCCGGTCGTTCAATCAAAGTAGTATTGGATGGCGTCAAATCCGCATCCCACCCGATCTCTGCGGGAGTCCCCCAGGGGTCAGTTTTATCACCGGCCCTATTTCTCATCTTTATAAATGACCTTCTTTCAATCCCCTCCAACCCACTTCTCAGCTTCGCTGACGACGGTACTCTACTTTACTCGTACAGCTTCGATACAAGACAGACACATGCCAGATCCTGTCTTGATGATCGTGAACTAATGTTCAACTCTATTAATAACGACATTGAACTTATTCTAGAGTGGGGAAAAAAGAATCGTGTCGAATTCAACCCCTCCAAAACCAAGTACTGTCTTATTTCAAAGAAAAAGATCAACACATCACCATCCTTGAAAGTGGATGACGTGGTACTAAAGGCCGACCCATCCCTACACATCTTAGGCGTGACATTAGCCAAAGTCTTGCGATGGAATGACCATATATTCCAAATCGCCAAACAAGCATCCCAGTGCTAGGGATTTCTTAAGAGGTGCAAGTTCCTCCTCCAGCCATCGGCCCGTGCTGTTATTTATAAATCCTACATTCGGCCTCTTCTCGAATATAACTCCCTAGTTTGGGGCGGCGCCCCAATAACCACCTTAGCATGGTTAGATAAGGTCCAAAAAAGGGCCCTTAAGTTAATTAATGACGATACCGCTTGCTCCACCATCGACCCCCTGAGCCACCGTAGGAATGTAGTAGCACTGACAAAATTTTATCGCTACTACCATAGTGACTGTTCCTCCGAGTTAAACTCTCGCCCGACTCCACGGCACAAAGTGTTAATAAAATAAGAATATTAAGTCCCACGTTTTTTATGTTTCGTAAGTTAAGCTGTTTGACCAATATGAGATCAGGACAGCAACAGAGATTGCTGCAACTTTACTCACATAAGGAAAAACAGCTCATTCTATGCTTAAGATACCGATCGAAGAAGATCATATGCAAAATCCTGTTTGGAACAAATCTTAAAACCTCCGCGGAACAACCCTAACAAGACTGCATGATAGTTGTCTGCGAATGGGATGAATGTACCATGGCAAACAAAGTATATATTAACAGAAAACTGCCAGAGTTAAGATGTAAAAATCACGGGGAGAAACTGTTTTATTGGCATAGATTTCGGACAAATGTTGCCAGCTGTCCCGACAAATATGCGGGCCGATGATATTGATGCACGTCTGAAATGATCACTCATTTAGTGACAGATTGAAAAACGTCATTTAAATAAAAAGATGAGAACACAATCGGAATACTCAGAAATCAGTACTATTCCCTTCAACATAGGATATAGAAAATGTTCTGACATTAATGAGAATCATGATAGTGAGCTGCTCTGTCTTCATGTTTGGAAGTTCGTACAAGACGCGGAAATTTTAATGAGCGACATTTATGACGATTTGGAAAATATCAACTCAACTAAGTCGACTCAACTCAGCAATGCCACAAACGCTGTAATACGTACAAGTGAAACATCTATAAACAAGCGTTAAGGCCGTGACACAATGGTGGCTTCGGCTTCGGCTTCGATTTCGAAGCCGATGCCTGTCAAAATCAAATGTAAGCGTGGCAGTACTTATTAACACAATGGCAGCTTCGGCTTCGGATTCCATTTCGAAGCCGAAGCCTCAATCAAATGATATTTGATATTGGAAGCGGCGTCGGTTGAAATTTATTTGGAAAATCGAAGTGGGCTGTCCGGTAATTTAAATTTAACACGTGTTTAACATGGATTTTGAGGAAAAATTAATCGAGTTAGTAAAGGAAAATCCATGTATATATAAAAAAGGGTGCAAAGATTATAAAAATAATCAGAAAAAAGACCACGTATGGAAAAAAATAAGTGGAATCGCCTATTTTTTTGTTTTTGTCTTTTTTTTAATTTTAAATAAACATATGTTGCTACTCCCATTAATTTTATAACTTCCTCCCGTTTATTTTCCATTATAATTTAACAAAGTTTATTTAATATAACAAATTTTCCGCGATTTGCAAGACGAAGACGAATGCCGTTATTGTGTTATACTTGGCTTCGGCTTCGGCGTCGATTCTTAATTCAGCGCTTCAGCGCTTCAACGTCGCTTTCGAAGCCGAAGCCGAAGTCGCCATTGTGTCACGGCCTTTACAGTGATTTGTTAACCAGTGGAGTGCGGGGGCTGTGGCCAGAAACAACGAAACATGAAAACGGGAAGCAGCAATTGCCCTTTTCAGAATCAAATCAGTAGTGTCGTCTTATAATGTTGGCAATCTTTGTCTTAAGCCATGCTCGCCATGGGGCAAGTTCAGGGTGCGAATTATCTAGGAACGTCAAAATCTACGCGCCTCGAATTTTAAAAAAAGTTGTAGCTAGCACATTTTTTATAGGCAACTCTAAATTTTGTTATGTCTCCAAAATCATGTTTTGCAGATTTGTTCTATGTTTCATTCCACCCTTTTCTTATCTCGGACTATGCACACAAAATTGTTTTAAAAAAAGGAGTTGCAACGCACGCGGGTTTTTGCTAGTCTCCCATATGTTTAATAGCTGCCTTATGAAAGCACATTTTCCGCTTCAGTGGAAAAAAGCGAAAGTAATTGCCCTACCTAAATGTAAATCCCCAAGTAGTCTTGCCGAATATCGTCCTATAACTATCTGATGGTTTTTAAGTAAGGTACTAAAAAAACTAATGACAAATTGACAGTCACTGTGAGACGGGGTCCCTATTGAGTCGGGAACAGTCTGGCTTTCGCAAAGGCAATAGCTGTGAAGCTGCACCTCTGCGGGTTGCTACTGACCTTCGGATGGCTTTTGATTCCGGTAATGTTGCTTTCCTCGTTCTTTTTGATTTCAATAAGGGCCCTAAATTATTAGGACTCCATGGCGACGTCGCCAGTTACGTATCCAAACAATTCGTATTGAAATGTATGGCAGCTAACTCACTTAGCGACGGTTTGGCCACGACGCCAATACGGCATGTCGCCAATATAACACATCGCCACGACCAACCGCTCTGTATATGCAGTCTGGATACTCTGACACGCTGGCGACTTTGACAGTAAAATGTACACGAGTTGTACTGCAGCTCACTCACTCAGTATCCATCCAACCACCGCCATTGTGGACGCTCGGCTAAATATTTGTGTTAGAAAATGAGTTTCGATACAGAATGATTTATTATGAAGATTCAAAATCGAGACGTACTGACACGGACACTAGAAACTGACGTCGTCATGGCGTCCTAATGAGATAGGTCCCTAAGGCATTTGATAGTGATGACCACATGCGCCTATTTAACAAATTGCCAACCCACATGAGGTTTGAATCATCTGCTACATCTTTAATCCCTAGTTACCTCCTGCAGAATCGCCGCCTTGGGCTGGCTGAAAACTGTATGGCGGACATAAATGCAGATCTCAAGCGTATTTATCAATGGTCTGTATCTAACCGTCTGCAGCTTAATGCCTCTAAATCCTGTTGCATTCCAATGTATACAAATAAATTAGATACCGACCGTTTCCCACAGAACGATTTCTTATGAACACATCCTTATTAAACGCATGTCATTAACTAAGGCGTTTATCTGAATTCTCAACTTACCTGCTGCGATCGTATTTCTCATACGTTGTCTAAAATTTATAGTAATTCACGGCGTCTCTGGCTATACGCCTCCATCTTACCCTTAGGCTCGCGCTCGAAGGTAATAAAATCTCTAGTGTTATCATACTTACATTACGCTAGCTAGTTATTTCCTTCCCTTGATGCTGCATGCACAATTGATGCATGGCATTGACATTTGTATATTAGCTTCTACATTCCGACCGTCCATCTTGTCTCCATGAATATTTCCGAATTGGACGTACGTTTAGAAAAACGTTATCAATGCGTCTTCGCGTCTTCAACTTTTTGAATAACCAGTAATATTCCTTCAACTACATTATTTTGAATTTTTACTTGTTTTGCTCTTGTTTCTTTTAATTATCTACCTTTTCGCCCTCTTTATTAGTTCACTCGCTCATCCCGGTTCTTCTTAATTAACGTGTTGCCATTATAATGTACATGCTTTTTTCAGTGTCAAAAGATCATTTAATCTTAATGTACAATTCATGAAATAAACGAAATAAAAAAAATAAAAAAAACGATCTCCACACTTTTCCGTTGTCTTAAATATCAAAATCAAAAAACTAGAGTACGACATTTGTAGCAGTAAAAGAAGAACAATAAATAAAGTTCTGACATGATTTTAAGTTATAAGTTTCACTTATACTTTTCCTTTTGTCTTGAAACAGGGGTTCAATATAAACGATTCTTTTGTTACTATTTATCTTATCCTACCGATGCCACCAAATTTATGTATCGTACAATTTCAGTTAAGTGATTCTATTCTTGTGCTTGCTATAATACGAAGAGAACTTATCAGTGATAATTTAAGTACTTCGGCGGCAAATCTCTGTAGTCTATATATTTAAGGGCTCAACTCCCATCTGAAAGGCTCGGGCTACAAGTCCATGAACCGGAATGATTCTTCGTCTTTTTACGTGTGTAAATTAAGGATAATTTCTAAGATATTAAAAAATTTGTTGTCTGTAAAGAGGGTTTACGGACGATAGTTTAACGCGACAACGTCATGAGAAAACATTGATGAAATGATTGCATACTTTTATGAATAAAATTGAATCATTTATATTAAATTATCATTATTTTGTATGGATACAAAAAGGAGTGAAATGAAATGATAAATTAGCTTTTATTTGCACTAATGAATTCAAATATGTTTATTACTTTAATGAACAGATTATTTACAAGTAACAATGTGTAGTAACAAATTCATTTACAGCTTTTATACATGTCTGATATTTAACTTCTTGCAATCTGTGTTATTCTGTAAAGGATAGGTCGATGATAGGAAAAGTATGAAATGAATGGGAGTGTTTCAAGTGTAATGTGCCTTGAAAAAGTCAAATCGAGGGTTGTTCCTCTCAGCGTTGTTGACTTAGTAACATCTGATGTGCATTCGAGATTGTACATATCCTTCATGAATTTGAGGAATTTCACGTTTGTGTTGAAGTCGCCACAAAGAAGAATTGGTACATTGGTATCAACTTGCATGATCGGATGCACATACTGCCTGTTATGCAATACACTAATGTTTGAGACACTTGCTCCAGGATGAATATACACTGCGCCAAGTACAATTTTAACCGTTGTATCAGCAGTGAAGCATGTAATTTCAGCCAAGCAGACCTCGCCTGTGTTTCTGATGAGACGAGTTGTGTCCGACAATTCAACGTGGAGAACTTTGGCCGTGGATGTTGATGTTAATTTTCGAGTGGTGCCACTCCACCAGCTGCGTTTGTATCAGAATCCGATCGATTATTCTGCCTGGTTATACATTCATAATTATTGATTGGAACTGGATCAAAATCCACGTTTCAGTCAATACCAAATAATCCGATCTTGGTATCACGGGATCCGTTTCAATATCGGCGAAGTGCGCAGACAAACTCTGAACATTAAGGTTTATCACTACAGTTTGCCCAGCGTTGTTACCGTCATCACAAAATTTCACTGCTTTCGAAGTGATTGTTTGAAGGGCGTGTCCACGGAGTCGAATGTATTCGTTACGGACATCTCGCGTAGTCTGTGAGTCGCTCCCATCCCGTCCGTGTTTGAAGATAAAAGGCGCATCTTTTTCCGTGATGATGTGCAAGCCGTCTATATTCGTTATCCGACTCAGCGCCACGTACACCAACTGTTGTGGTTGCTCCGAGGAGTATTTATAAACAATAACAGTAAACGTCCCACCTTGCGACTTGTGAATGGTAATAGCACAAGCAGGAACGCAAGGAAACTGTTTTCGTTTGCATTTCACAGTTTTCGTCAGTGTAATGTTCACTACAAGGAGAATTGACGGAGTCCTTCCCAGTCAAGCAAGGCTTAAAGCAGGGCGATGGGCTGGCACCCATGCTATTTAATATCTGACTAGAAGGAGTAATTCGCAAGGTTAACATTGATGCGAACGCAACCCTGCTTAACAAATCCAAACAGTTGGCAGGATATGCCGACGATATAAACTGCCTTGCAAGATCACTGTCATATCTTAGAGAAACATTTACAGAATTAGAAGATGGAGCAAAACATATAGGGCTGCAAATAAACGCAGAGAAAAGTAAGATTCTAATTCAATCAAGGGTGGAAAGAAGAAGAAGTAACCACAATACCACCTGAAGGGAATATAACTTTGA
This sequence comes from Thereva unica, assembly GCA_949987705.1. Classification (NCBI taxonomy): domain Eukaryota; kingdom Metazoa; phylum Arthropoda; class Insecta; order Diptera; family Therevidae; genus Thereva; species Thereva unica. The sequence continues at coordinate 104,071,428 of OX465283.1, forward strand.
ACGGGTAAACCAATTTAACTACCTGGGGTCCACAGTCAGCGAAGACAACGATGAAACGATAGACGTACAAAGAAGAATAAACGCCGCAAACAGAACATACTTCTCACTACTGCCAGTCATGAAATCCAGAGACATCCACAGAAAAACTAAAATAAGAATCTACAAAACCATCATACGTACAGTAGCTACGTATGGTTGTGAAGCATGGAGTATCTCCCAGAAATCCGCAGAGAAGCGAATTGTACGACTTATACAAAGAGTGTAAACTTTCGACCCATGCCAAGCTACTACGTTTGTTTACGTTGGGCCGGCCATGTCCAAAGAATGGATGACTCAAGGATACCAAAAAAGCCCTGTATTTACTACCAGATGGCAAAAGACCAGTTGGCAAACCACGGTTAAGGGGGGAAGATAATGTTAAGGCCGATGCAGCAGAACTGATCAACACAAGAAACTGGAGACAAGCTGCGAAGCAGAGAAACGTCTGGAGGAAGAAGCTGATGGAGGCCAAGGCTCGATTGGGCTGTAGAGCCATCGAAGAAGAAGAAGAATGTTCACTATTTTCTTATACACCGGCACCCAGTTAGGAGACAGAGTGTTTGGCTTGCTTTGCTTATTGTTGACAATTTCACAAATTTAATCTAATTAAATATTGACAATTTTAATCAAATTTTTAAGATTACTACGGGACATAACGGGACAATGAGTCATCATTTTTCGTGCATGCAGCCGGCGTTCATCGTTTTAATAGACATTGTCACGTCAAAAAAACTGCCCGCCAGGTTCAATGTAATGGATTATTTTGTAACAAATTATCGTATCCCACCGCTGTCACCAATTTTATGTAGCGCACTATTGGTTACAGGATTCGGAAATTCACAGATGCGTAGTTTAACGTGAATTGGTGTTTTATCAGTTTTTTTTCGTGAGATTTGTGATTTCCACGAATCAATCTTGCTCAAATCCTTGCTAATTAAACAAAGTATACGTTTCCGGCTGGAAGGAAATCTCTCCAGAACAAAACATGCACTCGTTTCTTCTTCAATTCTGAGACCGTCATTACATGTGCATGATGTTTTGAGTTCTTGACTAGAAAGTTATTTGAAATTATCTTCTTGTTCGAAGTAAATTACAATTTCAAGGATTCACGTCTCGTTTGCTTGAGCCTTTTCAAGTTATACAGTCAGACAAATTTGTCTCAAGTACAATTGAAGTCAGAAAGAGTTTACATGTATATGTTTACATGCAATTTTAAGATCATTTTAACTAATCATGTAATTGTAACATGTAACGGTAAAAATCTCAGTGTAAATATTCAAGTGCTGATTCTTTTAAAAGTCTAAAGTTTTATGGTTAAGTAAACTGAGCCATTTATGCGCTAAAATAAACCCTAGAATAATTAACAAAGGGTGTATAATGTAAAGCAATGAACAAACTACTCACGGCATTACTAGCGACCCCTTTCATACTGGATTCATTATAAGCACAAGCAAATGTCTAGGATTAAATCTAAGGATTAACGCACACAAAGTTAAGAAATCCCTTAGATGCCAACTCATAGTGAAGTAGAAAAAGAGGATTTTTCCGTCGAAAAGGGTCTTAGGTCTGTTGAGGTATTTTTGTATCACCACCCATCATCGTCAGAGGAGAAAGCAGGAAAGGGAGAATGAACGTATTCAAACCTGTTAACATCTAAACCTCTTAGCTTCATCACAGCTCCTGAAACATAATGGAACTAGTTTCAACTTGGTTAGAAAAATTCTAACAGGATATAGCCGTGCAAAGACTGCCTTGTTTCTTAATTTGGGAGCCTAAAAGAGCTCATCAAGAATCTGAAATCCTAAAACTATGAAAGTTTTCATTGTTATTCCTACTGGAGTGCAGTAAACAGAAACTAGGAGTACTCAAGTCCTTCTCTAGACCTTTGAACATAATTTTAGTCATGCATATCTCCCATTCTTGTGTGAGAGTGTAAAAGAGCAGTTCATAACACTGAAATGCCATAAAAGAACATTTTTTGAGGGATAAGAGAATAAAATAATAATAACAATAATAATGCAGCAGTAAAATAAAGGTTGGGTTTATTTTTCAATTAATGAAACGAAATTACCTTTTCCATGGCAACGTTGGAGGAGCAAAAGTGTCACACAATTCTGTGAAACAGCCTGAAGCTTAATACTCTAGCATCGTTCCTTTACGAATTTTCCCCAAAAACAGTCTTCTATAAAATATTTCAATTAACTTAATGCAAATTATGAATTAAACAAGAGCTTAAGAAAACAAAATGTGCACAATTAAATATTTAGAACTGAACCGTAATAATTTTGAATTTTGCTTCGAGTATTTCAAATGTAAAAAGGAATTTTATTGTTAAGTCCTTTACTGGTTTGATACTATTTATTTTATTTGTTTCTTTGTTATTAGGGTACTGCTATGTGTTTTTATAGTAATATCATTGAACTTAAAGAAAAAAAGCCATGTTCACTTTCTATTAATACAAGTATTTGCAATAAAATAGCGTTTGAGTATCAAGTTAAAAATTAACAAGACTACTCTAGTTAGTTAATATTATAATCCTTGTGCTATGTTATTCTTGCATTAATCCCACAACCCTTAAAAACCCAGACAAATATTGCCTTCTCCATAAAATAAATCTGTATAAACAAAAACAAAACAAAATCCCACAAATACCATGCTCAAAATACTCGTACAACCCTCGAATTTAGGTAAGAAGATGAAAGACTTTTATCCTTTCTGCTTAACCTTTTCTTATGTTTAATTTCTTATTTATTAAGATGCTCGCTTTAAGGATCACATTACTTACGCAATTTCAAGTTCATGATGAAAATATATTTGTCAAGATTTTATCCTTATGTTACCCAAAAAAAAAAAATATAACAAATCGGAATAAGGGTAGAGAGGAGAGGGGATGTCGTGATATTCCAAAATTTGGTTCACTTTTTACTACTGAATTTTTCATAAGGATTTTATGATTACGTAAAAATTTATTTATAGAGATTCATCGAAATTGCAATTAAATTGTAATTTACGAAAAGAGTTTCGTCTTAAAATAAAAAACAATGATGGTGCGAAAATCTATTTTTGTGACGATCTGATAAATTTTTGCTGACAATGACATTTAATTAGATGTCCTTGGAAGGAAAGGTTGACGAAACTGCTACTCGCAGCATAACATAAGTAAACAACAAGCCAAATACTTAGGGGTGCCATTAGATATCAAACTCCATGAAAATTTGTAAATGGATAATCTGACGAGCAAAGAACATATATCTGTGTTGGTTTTTTGTTAATTTAAAACTTTATTCCTAAGCTTTTTTAAAGGATTTTTCTATTTTGTTCCTGTCGCGTCTCTAAAGACGCGAAAATCTGAAATCTGAAAACAAACAACAACAACAACATGAAAATAAAAACATTAAAATTTCGCCACGAAAATAAATCCACTTATTGACAAAAGAAACAAATTTATATACTAAAACTACACTAAACACTAAAGAAGTATTAACCTGCAAATAAATCATTAATAATAACAACATAAATCAAATATTTACCTTAAAAATCCACCGCCGCAAAACTCGCAAAATCCCGTCGGCAAACCTACAAGAAAAGCAAAATCAATCAATAGGAAAAACAAGTTCCACAAAATACTTACCTTCCAACACTGACGTCCAAACTCCGCCTCCCGAAATTCCCACCATCATAAATCACATCTGAAAATACATAAATATGGATAAATTAGTAATATAAAATATATTAACGAAAAACTATGTATACTTACCCACAATAACAATTCCATTTGACAGAAGAAGAAGAGAAAGAGACGATCAGCTGTTTGAGTTGCTCCATGAACCAAATTATATACTTCGAAATTCGAAATCAAGGTTCCCCACCAATTTCAGGGCAAAATAAATATCGGCGCACAGTCCGCGTCAAACTCAGATCACTTTTGGTCTTTAAGCGCGCTGAAGCTTAAGACTTCTAGAAAAAATTGAGCTTGAGATTTTTTCTATCGAAATAGTGATTTCACCCAACCCAAAAAAAGAGATCGAGTTGAACTCTCTTTAATATACCCAAGGATCTATTGACGCGACAAGTCAATATCCAACGAAAACTGCGTTGAAGGTTTTCACCCATATCCCATACGAGATCCGCTAACGAGACTGAGTTAGCATCTCAGACCCACAGAGGTCTCTAATCAGAAGCATTATCATTTCAGAGTAAAGGCAGAAATTGTCACCCAGAAACCCAGCGGAAGGCAACCAAGAAGAAAAACCCCACTGTACAATCTTATTGGATTCAAGGCGTATGAGTATTAAAATTAATTCTCAGAGTGATTATAGATTAAAACTTTATTAAAGATTGAATTTTTGAGTGTCATTTCATTAAAGATTGAATTTTTGAGTGTCATTTTATTAAAGATTGAATTTTGTTAAAGAGTGAAATTTTATTGAAGTAAATATTAAGCATTGTAATATATTTTTCTAAGTTTGAATTAAATTTGTTGAACTGAAAGCAACTACCCTTTTATTTGAATCACACCCTTCCGGCACCCCTCTCATTTAGTCAGGATTAAATTGCTAATTCTGAACAGTTCCAATATGTTCAATGCAATAGATTCTTTTGTTAAAATATATGGTATCCCACCGCTTCCACCAATTTTATGTAGTATGCTGACAAACATGCGCATCCATAAGGAATTTACAGCTTCAAACCCCGTATTCGATTTGACACCACCATCACAAGGTCCATGATAGCATAAAGGACTTTATTGTGGTGGAATTTTATATCACGGTTATAATGTGTATCATAATAAAGTTTTCGCAAGACACTACATGTTTCCTTTCTATCGCATTTCTTGGACAATCCTATGCTAGCATTATAATTATACAAGATGTGCAGCTATTAGCTAAGAGCAGTACGTGGTTGCCATTGGAATTTATAAAGCTTTAAGCAGTTTCGTTGCCGTGATCTTCATCGTTCAATATATTCAATCTATTGCACGATCCGCAATAAAAGGCTTTTAGGAGGATATTAGGCCGCCATATACGAGGCTTGAGGCCATATGCCCGAGTCCCAAACAAAGAGCCCGCTACGAGTCGTAGTGTTTCGCATAGCACAAGCTAGTTGGACAAAATTAAGTAATTATTATTGTGAGGTGGTTGGAATAATAATTAAAATATTTCATATTTTAAAAATTATTTACACAGAATAAAAACTAATTAAGTCCGTTAATATATCAAACAGAGATAACAACGGAAAAACTTAATTCAAAACAAGAAGTTACAAAAAAGCTAATTATACTATATTTACTCCTCGTCGTCATGGGGGTCGTCCGTTGTATCAGATAAATAATAGTCTTCTTCATATTGGAAAACTACACCAGACACAGACGTGAGGCTCTATAGTAGGAGCTACTAAAAGCTTTAACACCTCTATAGGTAATTTATCCGCTTTCTGTTTAGGAACCTCTCGGAGGCTATTGATCAGTGACAAACAACATGAAGAGTAAGTCTCTATTCGTGGCATTACTTGAGCACTTTCTGGTGTTGTGTTTGCGGAGCCTACGGCAATTTTTGTTTCTAGCTTCCTGGGCCTCTTCCGAAAACTGTCCAATTGAGTCAAGAGCAGTTTTGATGAGCTCTGTACTATGGATCAATATTTTATGTACAGTAGCAGTTAAAGGAATTTAGTTAGAAACTCTTCTTTACGCTCCTTTAATCCCTCATGGGACATAGGGCGGAAACAGTTGCCCTCCAACTCTGTTTTGCGCCACAGCTCTCTGCTCCGACCAGGATCTCCCAGTTGTTACAGCTTCTGCTAGTAGGGTTCTCCTCCACGTTGTTCTAGGTCTACCGACATGACGGGATCCTGGCGGATTCCCGTCAAGGGCCTGTTTGGCTAGATTTTCGTTTGCGCGTGCAAGGTGTAGCCAACCCGATTCTATTTCGTTAGCCTGATTCGGTCGTCTATCCTTTCTTGGCCGGCACGGCGCCATAGTTCTTCGTTTGAAATTCTATCTTGCCAGCGGACTTTTAGGATACGACGCATGTTGGTGAATGAATTGGGCGACTTTACATGTTTCAAAAGCGTACAAAAGTACTGCCTTAACGTTGGAGTTGAACCGCCGCATTTCGGTGTTAGTTGAGATCTCCGTTGATCTCCATTTGCGGGACAGGCACGCATATGCGCCTCGTGCTTTATTTATTCTGGAACTGTCGTCTTCTTCTGCCCCACCATTAATATAATACTACCGAGGTAGCAGAATTTATCGAGGTAGCAAAATTTATCTACCAGTTCCACGTCACGGTTATTCAGCGCTGTCCGTTTAATGGTGCTTGCATTTATCCGCATTTCTTTAGTTTTAGTCGGATTTAGCCTTAAGCCTGCTGGACTACTTTCTGTTGCCAAATTGTTTGACATGCTTTTGAGGTCCTGGTGTCTGTGGGCCAGTGTTGCTGGTTTCTTTGGACATAACCGATGTTCGTTTCCACAGCCGACAATATAGCGCCCTTAGGCGAATAGTTGCTACAACCAAATGGTGGTTGCTTCCAGTGTCTGCTCCCCTGAAACTCCTGACATCCTCCAGAATAGTTCTACATCTGCGGCTCACGGCCACGTGATCTATCTGATTTCTCGTTCTACCATCGGGCGGTACCCAGGTCTCTTTGAGTATCTTCTTGTGACAAAAGTAAATTCCACCTACTATGAGTTGGTGGGAGCGACAGAAATCAACGAAAAGCTCACCATTGTTATTGGTAACCTGGTTTAGGCCTTGATTTCCAATTGTTTGTTCAAGGCCGGTGTTGTCACGGCCGATCTGTACGTTTAAGTCACCCATTAATACAAGCACTTGCGATTATTGTTCACTCTGGATATGCGAAGCTTTTGAGCTTTTTTTTATTGAAGAGGGAAAGGAAGGAGCTAAAGAGAGAGTAAATATTTGATCAAGTTATGCTCTTTCACTAATCACTACTCATTACTTGCGTAGACCAAGAAAAACTGAAATATCAAAGAAAATCCACAGTGCGTTGTGATGTATCTGCAAAGAACAAAGAGAACTCGCAGCTTGCACCAAACCTACTTCCGATTCGTAATACTCTAGAAGCGCATCACTAAAGCTTCCAGTGAAAGCACTTGCATTATTTCCCGCTGGGTAACTTCTTCACCCTATGACTCATCATATTGAAGTGTGATGCAGTCCATTTCTGGAAATATGACAATAACTTTTGTCCAACTAGCTTGTTCTAGGCGAAACACTCTACGAGTATAGGATTGGTCTAACGTCCCAGCGGAAAATGAAGCCAATCAAAAATAGTACTGAATCGATTCTTTCGAAACGGAGGAATGCTTCTCGTACATTTCTTTTTTAACATGCAGGGAAGCGATACAATTAAGTTTATTTGCAACGATTAGAAAGTGATTCAAGGAAATACCGAAGGAAGAAGCTTTTTTTAGATTTGATTTCCTACTGCTAAAAAGCTTTTATATTCTTCATTGGGAATTATTGGGAATTAGCCTTTATAGGAAAGAAAATCAATGTTAATTATTATTTATTTATATACATATATTTTTTATGCACTGAACAATTAATTTAATAAAAAGGTTCCAAAGTTTGACAATAAAGAAAAAAAGAAAAAATATCAAAAAAACTTTACTTCACCACATCAGTAACACGGCAAAAACCAGAATGACACAAAGAGTTTACCTATTTCGGATAACATGTACTTATGAAAAGATTCCTTTGGCAGTGGCATAGAAGCCATTCTTTTGTGCTTCGGCTGGAAGCATGTCTTATATTTCCCGCTGGGTACTATGGATCAAGACACTCAAGCTACAGAAAATTGTCTGCTTGACTTCAAAAATACTATGGTATTTAAACCCATCTTGAGTACTTGACTTGAAAAATGATTTTTGTTTGCTTCAATTCAGTATTTGTTAAGCTGTGTTTTGAGTGGCGGTGCAATATTTTTAAAAATAATCTAAAACGGAAAAAAGGAAGGTCTGGTCTTATGAAGCAACATTTTCAATTATTCACCAAGGATACGACAAATGTCAGTTCAAGTAATATTTAATTCAAGTAGTGGTACTGGTACACGATTCAAGGTATTGACCAATTTCAATTTGAGCTGTCAATTGATAGTTAATACATGAGGAGAACAGAGTGAAGTTTTGCGGAATTGAGATGGTCAAAGGATCTGAAGCTGAATACGTTGTATAATGTCAAAGAAAGCCATCATTGCGAATATGCCTGTTGCAAGAGATTTGGCTTGACGTCACACAATGTTTACTAGTTCTACATACAGTGGCGTAGGAACCGTCCATAGGTTCCGTCTCCAACACCCCCCCCCCCCCGAAACGCCTTTGTATGAAAAAAAAAATTCATCTTGAACATTTATAATATCATCATTAAAATACACAAGAAATATAACCCTTTTACAAAATTTTATTCAACACAAAAATAATTCTCGACAAAATGCGTTTTTCTAGGACTAACATTTTAGTTTATTTCAATAGAATCGAGAGTATTCGGAAAGCGCGCTGTTTGAATGTAAATCTATCTCTGGAGTGGTAGCACGTAAGCCTTTCAATCGACCTCTCCATACAAAAATCTTGAATTTTTGTATGAAGAAGTCGATTGAAACAATTTACGTGCTACCACCCCAGATCTCACATTCGGTCATTCTGACGTGTCATACCCCGAATGATTAACCCCATCCTTTAAAGCCATCTGCTGCGGCTCGAGCTATCCTGGGTCGGTTGTGGTCACCTGTCTTTTCCAATTCATAACTTGACTGTAGCCAAGGCGCCCTCCTTATAAACACATGCGATACCATTTACCCTCTCTGCCTTACGCCAGTAGTGTTTAACGAATGTGGTATGCCTTCTTCTATGTGGCCATTTTGAAACAGTTCGGCTGTAAAAGCTGTTCCTCGGTACTTAGGTTATCAAAAATTTATGTCTGTTAATCAATCAGTTGACAACCTCCACGCTTGAAGTGGGGTACAACCAAACAAATTTAGATAACGAGTCCAATGTTACTACTAAGTCGAGAAATATAGCAGTAGGTAGACCCAAGAGGACAACAGACAACTTAACATTCGACACTGAAGACGTTCGGTAAGGGACTATCAAAGATGCAGAAGTGCCCTAGATGAAACCAAGATAGATATGGGCTGTATCGACATTGGATGGATCGATCTTCCTGATGAAGACTTTAGCAGCTGAAAAATGTCCTACCTTTTTTTTTATGCGAAAGACTAGAGGCTCAGGAAAGGCCCTTTACAATCAGGCAATCTATTTTTTTCGTATAGGGTGCAATATCGAACAGCAGCTCTAGTCGGAAGTGAGTTGATTTAATGATCTACTCTTCCACTGATGTGAGAATGACAATTAACTGTTCCCCTGGATTCTTAAATAAAAAGTCATGTTTAAGATAAAAATCTTTTTTATAGCTCTTAAATATTGGTCTTCCTTCTGTGCTTGTTTTATTAGGTAAGTTAACATATCGACATTTGGTATTGGAATTCTGCTCAAAGCATTTACGTGCCTCATTTTAATACCAGAATTGATGGTGGTCATTCTGGCAATTAAATTCTTTTAAAAACATATATATAATAATATATTTTCTTCTTTTTTTACAATATAATATTTTCATTGTCGTGGCGAAAGCATTGCAGTTGGTGACATTCTTAATTCTCCTTCCCAGAACGTCAACTCTTCACTTCCTTAGGGAGTGTACTATGGCGAGTACTTCTAGCCCGTAAGCGTGAGAGCGTTGTTCGGCTGGGCTTAAGACTCATGTATTGCAATGGATGCAACTGTTTATCGTCATTATTCCGTTGCAAGACAATAGCTCCGAATTGGTCTTTACTAGCATCGGGATGAATCTCCATATCTGGTCAAATCATCTGGTCATCTGGTTCAAATAACTTCAACATTGGTGCTTTTACCAATATATCTTTTAATGCTATAAATGCATTTTGCTGTCCGGTTTCTCTTTTAAATATGGCCTTCTTTTTTAGCTACTCGCTGAACGACTTTGCTTCAGCTGCCTAGTCTGCTACAAATCTTCTGAAGTAGAGCGTTAGTCCCAGAAATCTTTGTGAAGTTTTCCTATCATTTACAATATTCAAGAGGACTACTACTTTTGTTTTCTCCTCTGATGGTTTTCGTACTCGCTAGACATTGCGTGTATTTTCTTACGAAAAAAGGTGCAGTTTTTTTAGTAGCCCACGGGAGCCGAATATCTTAGGACGACCCTGGTGCAAATCAGTCTTTTCGCCAATATGAGTATATGAGTCCATCGTCCAACGCCCACACATATTCATCGATGCTTTAATCTGTTATCACACCTTTGCGCTAGTCGCTAACTGTGTGAAGATTGGAGCTACTCTAGCTGTAACCATTATTCCTAGCAACAAAAGAAGTTTTTCTACTTTAAGGCGTTTAAAGGAATGGCAAAGTAGTGCAATTGGAGAACAGCGGCTGTACGGTCTTTCTCTTTTGAGTATTCACAGGGAAATCCACGTAACGATTAAGAAAGTAATCCAAAAAATTTCTGAAAAGCGTAGAAACATAGAACTGTGACTTTGCCACAAGCATTGCCTATTATTTCTATTAAAACATAACAAAAAGTTATGTTTAAAGTTCAGGATTCGACTTTTTACCCCCCCCCCCCTGAAAATATTTCTTCTACGCCACTGTCTACATATATGTAGGTGATAAACTTCGTAATTTACATAAGGCTCTGCCATGACTCTTGCAAAAGAATATAACAAATCCAGACTAGGCCAAGTACAGAGAATGTTATATATCGGAGTATTACGGGCTTCGTTTGCACCTCAGAACTGAAGCAATGAACGTCATTATCCATGCGCTGCCATATGATCTATACATCAAGCAGCAAGCAGCCTACACGACCCTGACGTTATGAGAAACGGGCTGCTGGATCGGCAAGTCATATGGATACAAATATACACCGCATTCTCTATTACTGGAAATTGAAGAAGACCCTTCTGGCTACATGAGAGGAACTTTGAAGCTCAAACTCTCATTAGAAAACTTTCTATCTGACTTAAGCTTCACCCTAAGTTGCGATGTCCAAATCCTCGAATGGGAAGGCTTCTAGCAAGACAAAAGCTATGTGTTTAGTTCTGTACACATAATAGCTTCAAATCCTGTTTTTTTGTAATGAGCGAACAACTAATTAGCGGTAATTTAAATTCTTCGGCAGCAGATCTTTCTGCCTACATGTTAAGGCTGTCATATCAAAGGCTTCCGTTACAATCACGCGAAGCGGCATGATTCTTCATCTTTTGAATTGGGTGAATTCAAGGCTGATTTCTAAGCTTTTTTTTAAAGAGTTGTTCCGCTTTGTCCAAATAGGTTCAACGTAATAAGCTCTTTTGTTAGTATTTGTCGTATCCCACCGATGCCACCAATTTTGTGTAGCATACTATCGACTACAGAACTGAAGACGATGCCTTCTGTTGGAGGAGCTGCCAGCCCTCTTTATATATCTTCTTATGTGGGATTAAATTGGGTAAAGCTTTCAGCCATTAACTATTTTGAGAGAGACTCAAACGTCTACTTTCTAAGATGTGACAGTCTGTCTTTTGTTTTACTAGGCATATTTTTATAATTCATGCATTCAATTCGTTATTTTGAAGAAACTATTTCGTCACCCATACGATAAGAAACTCAGATTTTAAATGGACCATCATTTGCACGGGGATAATTATTAGTGGAAAGGTGATGATTTGTTGAAGGTCACTGAATCTGCTGTTAATATGAAACTCCTGTGGATCACTCCAAAATGCATTCCTTCCCAACTGGTTTTGAAATCAGATATAAAATTTCTCCATGGATGCACGAAACTTTCGATTTTTTCACATCTTCACACCTCCCTTGTCATAAGGAGCTGTTGCATCTGGACGTCTGTGACCTTGTTGTAGCCGACTATGGAAGCTTAATTTTTTAAAGCAGTTTTAATTGCTAACTTAAGTGGATTGATTGATATTGATATTTTGCTAATTTAAAAAATAAATATTTTTCGCTACTATGTTGAATTTTGCATTTGTTCTTCTCATCAGCTCGGGTCTTTATAAAACTGGAAGTTTTCGGCGATTACTTAACTTATTTTCGTTCTTTGTTAATTATTCCCTTACTACTTCTTTTATGTTGCTTTACGCCGCTAGAACACAAACCAGGTTTGGGTTCAGAATTACTGGGAAACCGATGTGCCACCAGCAATAATCGAATTTGTAATCAATTGAAACCTTATGAAACATCTGCAATCAAATCAAATATTAAATGACAAGCAGTAGGGGTCCAAAAGATATCTTATATACCTAACAGTTTTTTTTACTTCTGATCTTTAATATTTTTAAATGCCTGCGCAATCTCAGGAGGTAACCAACGTATAGGGCAGTAAGCGAGGAATGATTTTAATCCAGTCTATCTTGTTTCTTCGAAAAAAGGTTTTTAATTCCACGATGCTCGATCTTAACCAGAGTCGGACAGCAGTAGAGATAAAGATGGGTTATTCTTTGGCTTGTTCATATCAGAGTACCTCTTCCGTCGTTGGTTGTCATACGTGAAGAGCTTATCAGAGGTAATTTAATTTCTTTTGTGGCAGATCTCTATTGCCTATATTTTGAGATGTTCAACTGCCATCTCAAAGATTCCAGTTACAATTCCACCAAATGACAAGATTCTTCGCTTTTTGCCATGTGTGAATTCAAGGCTAGTGCCTGGCCTATTTTTAAGGAGCTCTTCCGTTTTGTTCGAATAGCTTCTTTTATTGCTGTTAATCCCTATCCAGCCGCTGCCACCATTTTTATGTGACGTACTATCGGCTTATTCGGTTGTTTCTTAGGCTTGTTCGTAGCAGGCCACCTCAACCAGAATATACATCATTTTGGTGAGTCTGATTTTGTTATAGACTTAGTTCTAAAGAAGTGGATTGATAGTTTAATTAGTTTGACTGTTCAATCAAGGCAGCCTTGAATGTGGTCCAGTCTAAGCTTCATACTATGCTTACCTGTGCTCCACAAAGGCAAATCTTATAATCTCATTTTTTCTGTTCTTCATAAACGGTCTTTTCCCAACCCCTCCAATCTACTGACAATAACGTCAATATTAACAAGCACATACTAAATCTTTCCTTTTAAATCATGCCAAACTCTATCATGCTCATGCCAAACTCTATCAACAAATTACTTCTTAATTGGGACTACAAAAACTATCTGCCAAATTCAATCCCTTCAAAACGAAGTACTCGTTAATAAAATCTGCATCTAGTGTGGATCTAACGACTGAGCCAGCCAAACAGCTTTAGCTGAGAATATACGACGGAATAACAACATATTCCAAATCGCCCGGTGCAAACTTCCCTTCAGTCAGCGGCTCGAGCTATAAGTCCTAAATTCAGCAATTTCTCAGCAAATTCTCGAAAAATCAGTAAAGTACAAAAATTAAGATTTCTTTAATGAAACATGTCTTTTATTCCATTAAGGCCAGTTTACATTCCAGCCTCTAAGTCAGCGTTGCCAACTCTATGTACTTCTTTTTGTGTAGATCTACGTATTTGAGGCCTTTCTAGCAAACCTACGAGCATCGACTTCTAAATCTACGTATTTTCAATTAAATTTTACAAAAAAAATTATTGTTTGCAAGTAAGAATTTATTAAAAATTCTTTTCATATAATTTTAGCGAATATTGAAATCTTAGTCTAAAAAGCGCATTAAAAAAAATTCAGAGCCAACAAAAGATCAAATAAAATTATTTAATACCAATATGTACAAATTTAAACAAAACATGTAACAACTTTATAGATTTCCTTCCGAATCCGTAAGTTGTTTTGCTTCTTCACACAAGAAATTCTGTACATTATGCGTGTACGGCAATTTTTGCAAATACAAAATATGTACAGAGATTATTTTGAATATTTTTTTCACTTTTTTTTATGAATTTCTGATTTCCGTCTGGTTTACCTGTCTCAACCCATTACCATAAGGTCATGCCGATACTTATCTGCGGGTAATTTTATAAGAACAAATGCTAGTTTTCAAATTGCTTCTACAGACAATTCTTCTAGACATATCAGTCTGATGTCGGTATTGGCATTTTTCTTCGACTAGAATATGTACATATATGTATAAGAAATTAGTACGTAGATCTACAAATTTTAAATGGTTTTTATGAGATCTTCGTACTTTTCAACTCAAGTCTACACATTTTTCTAAATTTGGTTGGCAAAGCTGCTCTGCTCTGGAAGCGCAAATCTGAACTCTTTTATCGCATAGAATATAGTATATGGTTCTGTCTCTGTTTCACCAAAGTGGCAACAACAAACGGCAACCTCAAAGTAGTGCTCTGTTCTACTTTACGAATGCGAAGTCCGAAAAAAAAAGCTTTTAGGTTCGTTAAATTTAAGTATTCTAATGTCTACTAGATGTCACTTTCGCGGTTCCTTGTGGTCATGTTAGAAGTTTTTGCATATTTATCTTGTTTTCGACAGTTTGAAAAATCAAAAACGAAATGTGGAAATATTTGAAACTAATAACAAGGCTTTGCAGCTCATTAAATTGTTTTTTCTGCGACAATGTTAATAATTTTCCGCTTGACAGTTGTAAAAAGTTTCAAGCTTTCGACGAAACTTTGCGCTTGTATTTTGTACAGGGCCACTTTGCTCTTCCACTGGGTCTGGGATGTAAACTCCCCTTTACAATTAAGGCCCTAATACACTCAGCGACGAAGTCCAACATGAAATTCAGTTCCAACAACAAAATATTAAGGGAAGCTTAAAAAAAAATACAATCACAAAATTAAACTAACCCAATCTCAAAAACATCCTAACACAGTCAAAATTACCTGTTGTGCACTGCTTGCAGTGCACAACACGGCCGCCGGAGGGGAAATCTTTGCACAATAAAGGGGTTCGGCTGCATTCGTATGTCTTGTTGGGCTTTACTTTATGAGTGCGTGCCCGAGGTAAATTTTCTGGCGACTTTCAAGAAATCTCTTCTGCGGTGTCGCCGGCTAGAAATTGAAGCCAGTGTTAGATAATTATGAATGGAAATTGAATTAATGTCGCAGTAATGCACTCTACGAACTTGTTCCTGTCATGGGATATGGAATAGATCTTTTTTGTTTGATATTTAAATTTTTCATTCATGTGAAATTTTGATATCGCTGCTTTTGTTGATTTGAAATTTAGCAAGTGCTAGATACTAGTTTTTTTTGTTTGGCTCCCACCCCCTTTACTAAAAAATCTGAAAAACACCCCCGACTTTCCGAATTTCCGGACCTCCTACCAAATTAACCCAGAGGTCCAGCAAAGCCCATATTTATAATACATACAAAAATAATAAAAACCATAAAAAATGAATTTACGCAAAATTTATCTACACTCATGTTGTAAAATACCTGTGCACACCTTTTTTGCGAATCTAGTTCCGGGAAGTTGTTACGGCTAAAAAGACAATAACGAAAAACAAGGATGTCATAAAACTTAATTATTACATGAAGGTAGTATTTGCCATTAAAATATTTTCTTGGGTTTTTCATAAAGCCAAGATAATAAACACCGATTGATCACTACCTGACCACCGGCAAGAATCCCTAAATTCTCAAATCAAGGAAATCACCATCAAGCAAGTCATTAAAATTCTTGCCAAACAAACCGATTTTTCCTCAGATTTTATTTTTTCCCGAAAATACGATCACCATCCATGCCTGCAACAAAAAAGGTTTGAAATTTCCCCTGCAAAAGCCGAAGCAGAAGCTCTCACTTATACAAACGCATCTCGTGTATGATTACGCAAATGCTTTATACAGAATACAACTAGCGCAGAGATTTGCTTGGAGCGGAAATTTGATGTATTAAAACTGAAGAATTTTAGGGAATTTTCGTTCTTAAATTTTGTGGACAATTTTTAAAACATAATTTACTCATGAAAGAAGGCTAAAATTCAAAAATTTTCCACCATGAATAGCTAGATAATCGATTTAAGTTTATCGTACATTAAAAAAATTTTAAAATTTTTCCACCTAAATAGGAGTATTTTCCGGGCGCAGGTACGGAACTTTGAACCATTATAACTAATATACTAATAAAAAATATTAAAATTTTCCACCATGAATAGCTAGATTTATGTTTTCTTAAAAATACCTAATTTAAATTATTTCATTTGGTTGGATAGTTTTCTTAATATTCGCGGGCGCGCGATACCCCATAATTGCTCGATTGAGTGTATTAGGCCCTTAAGTGCGAAAGATAATGTCGGCACAGCTCCGGCGGCACACGTCGATCCGCATATAAAAGTGTTTTATAACGTCTTGGCATACTTACTCCTCAATTTCATCATTGTGTTCTGAAATCTCGTCTTTGAGTTGCTGGATGGTGGTTGGGTTGTTGACATAGACTTTAATCTTCAGATGACTTTAAAGAAAGAAGTCTAACGGTTTCAAGTTTTTTAAAACCTAATTGGCCAACTGATTTCACTGTTTTGGCTGTGTGGCATGTGGCGCCATCTTGTTGAAACAACATAACATCGCTGTCTTAATCTACCAAATATAAACCACAAAAGGTGCATTAACATTGCGCATTTTGACAAAAGCTTTCCGAATCTTTTCAAAATTTAAAAAAGCGACGGTGATTTCAAATAAATAGTTTAAAAAAAAACTAAAAATACGCTTTTATTTTAAAATGAACCAAAAAGTAAAAAAATAATGTGTAAAGTTTTTATTGCTGCAGCCACTTACTCAAATGTAAAAAACCGTGGAACGCTCTTTACCTACATATATTTTTATTTTATTAATATGTACTGTAAATTTTCGTTAGCCTCACGCTTTTTTACATTTAAGTAAGTGGATGCAGCAATAACAATTTTACATTCAAAATTATTTTTTACTTTTTGGTTGGTTCATTTTAAAATAAAAGCGTATTTTTAGTTTTTTTTAACTATTTATTTTTATTTTCTACTTTTTAGTATAATATGTGTCTTACCCCGCGGCTGCGGTATACTGTAATTTACCTGTCGTACTCTTTCATTTGATACCCATATCATGGGCTCGGTGGAACACAATTGTCAAATTCAGCAGCCATCTTGGATCCGCCTTCATGATTTTTTTACAAAATGGTCAGATTGCATTTAGTACGTATACATGACGAGTTGAACTCAGGTTGAACTCTAGTCAAACTACATACATGTAGAGAGGAGTAGTGTTGCTGGGTTGAGTTGAAATTATGCATATGAACGTGAGTTCAGTTGAGTAGTTGGATTTAGTTGTCAGTAGCATCTCTACGGTTTGTTTGTGATTTTTTGTAACATGTAGTGCTTTTTATTTTCAACAGCACCTCAACTCAACTATTCAACTCATCATGTATGCACATTAATTATCACGCGAACTACGAATGTGTGCAAAATTTGAAGTTAATCGGTTATATTTTTTGCTTTTTAGCCTATTATAAGTTTTCCGCAATTTGTGTTGGCCGCCATTTTGAATTTGGAATGACGCCACTTAGCTAATTTTATTCTACCTGTCATATTCTGGAATACAATTGCAAAAATCGGCCGCCATTTTGGAACCCCATCTTGAATATTTTTACAAAATGGTCAGATTGATTGTCATCCAAACTAAACATGCAAAATGTGTATGCAAAATTTCAGCTCAATTGAAAACCGAAAAGTGCGTCAAATTCAACTTCCAAGATTTTATTACGTAGTTACAAGTGAAGCTAATAAAGGCGTATTAAAATATATGACAACGACACAGATTCGAATCAACTAGAACGGACATGGCACAATCTGACTATTACCGCAGAACTCCCTCCTCAATGAAATTAAGCTGGTTCGATACACAGGCCAAGGCTAAAGCGCCATAGAAATAAAAATATGGAAAACCATATCATAATTGATTGAATCGAGTGAAAAAAAACCAACTTGATGAAGATTATTGATGTTACTCTATAAAGCAATTATTAAAATATTATTATTATTTATTTTCAATTTTTAATATACTCAACAAATTCCTTTCAGTCACAAAATACATATATAAATAAAAAAAAAAACTTATTCTGAATTCCATTTTTTTATTAAATCAATATCCACTTTCCAACAAAAAACACAGAATTTAATCAGTATATCCTTTTATAATAGGACACACAAAAAATAATTAATTTATCAAAAAAAAAAAAAAAAGAAAAAAATTCTTGAAAATAAAACCATATTCCTGAAATTGAAAATTTCATTCATTAATCACAAATCAAAAACGCAATTACGAAATTAATTGAACGAACATTTTATAATTTCCTGCTTTTTATTGATTGAATTTTTCGAGAGGTGGAAAAGCTGCCGAGTTTCCAGGAGCAGGGATATCGGCGATATCTACGGGAAGAAGCCTTTGAAGATACATTTTCGGAAAGGTCGAGGGGTCGTTTAATAAATATAAATTGAAAATAAAATTCCCTCTCTGAATATAAATGCACGGAAAAATGTATATTATATACATATACACCCACATCACTCCTCTTCTTCGGGGAATTTCAGGAACTCCCAGTCCTGTCTAAATCCATCATTCCAACCATATTCGCCTGTAATGTAAACAGGAGTTAGTCACTTTTTATTTTCTAAAAATCCCTAAATTTACATTTTCATTATGACAATGCATTAAGAAAAAGGATTTCCTTTCCCTGGTGAAATGTTTCGGTCTATGATACAGAAAAAAGGGGAGTCCACAAGGAATGAGAAATGAAAAAAAAAAAAACTGAGGAAAATTTCACCAATTTCCTCCCAAGAGCATGAACGACTGTCAGGAAGTCTTAGCCCCAGGATGAAGTAGCCAAAATCCTTTTTTTCGCCGCACTGTGAACCGACCATTTATATATGTCGAACCCAGTGCCAAACAGATAGCTTTTCCGTTTTATATCATTTATAACAAAGCCGTGATAAGGTCATTTTATAAATGGCCATTGACCATGAAGGGAAGGACTCGACTCGCCAAGGCATAAGGACTGCTGGAAAATAATTTTGGAAACGTGTCAATAAAGAACTCTGGTATAGCCCCGAGCGAGTAGTGTCACTAGCTGTCGTCTGGAACTGGATCAAATCAGTAACAGCCAACACCAGGGTCCATATACACCACCCCCCCCCCCCCCGCGCAAAAGGACGAAAGATTATCTGTGTGCTTACGTCTAGGACATTATCGATTTGGCCAGACTAGTCGCATTCGGACAAAACACTTTTCAACACGTCACAAGAAAGTCGAAAAAAGGGGGAAAAGAGACGAATGGAAATTCACAAGTTGACGCCATACTATTAGAATCCCTTAGGTTAGGGCTCCAAGGACAAGGTAGCGTGGGCGTCTGATGGAAATGGCAAAGGCAAAAGGCTTCTTCAAAGCGACGAGAGTTCAAATTAGCAGCGATCCTTTTCGTGGAAATTTCAAGTCATGTTTATGACGAACGAGAAACTCTCCTCATTACACTCTTGGTTTTACGAGAGATGGTTTCTGTTTGAGCATCCGGTAAGCATTTTGGGCCAAGGGTATGCCTCGGGGATGCGAATTTACATTTGTATCATCTTCCTGTTTTACAACAGTACCATCCCAATCCAGGGGTGGGGCGGGGGTTCTGCTGTTAAAGTGATTGCTTAATTAAGAGCTTCGATTTTACTTGCACTGTGAAATGCTATAAACATCTGCCTTAGACGATGCGGAAAGTGGCCATAAAAGGGATTTACAAGCGTTTTATTGAAAATTTTTATTACTGGTATAAATCGAAGACAGATGCGTTACGGTTACTGCAATGTGGTGGTAGCTTGGAGGTAACTTCGAGGAATTTTTTATTTTTGATTTATTTTATTACTGTGAAAATTTCCACATGGTGCAAATATAACTTTAGTTATGCAAAGGGTGTTAAATGATCGTTGGTTGGTAATGAATTCCAAGGATCGAGGCAGATTACACCCTAGCTAACGTAGGTACTAGATTAAAATACTGAACATGGATGAGGTTGAAAATAGCGAAAGACAAAATGAACAAGCCACAGAAGCCGACAATAAAGGAACCAAAGCAAAAGGAGCAAAACCCCTAAGGAGATTTTTGTATGCATATATAGTTTAGGAGTGACTGTGAAAAATAGTCTCTCTCAACTACTCAGAAAATGTAACGCTCTTGTCTAATAAGTAGAGAATGACTCTCTTTGAATCAGTCTCGCATTGGATATCAATCGGACAGGTCCTAGAATCTTGTAACGGACAAAATAAATCGCTATTTAAAGATTATCGACTTTCTTTTCTTTTCGCCCGTTTGTAATTAGTCTTATTTAAGATCTCCCGCTGGTCTACTTTTCGACAGTGACCTTTTGTACTACCAGGCCATCAGACCTTACCCCTGATGGTGCAATGTCTAATTGTAACTTTAGCTCCGAGGATAGAATGAAGGTAAGGGGTCTTTCATCAATTACGTGAGGCGGTGGGGGGGTCCAATCTCACATGGGGGTCTCCGCAAATATCACGTAATTTTTTTCCTCAAGAAACAGTGTAAAATTGCTAGAAAACTGAGTTAAATTAAGTAAAACGTGTCTCCACTATAGACCCCCTTTCACTTACAGGCCGCCGACAGGCCGGTGGCGATGAACGCCACACAGTACTCGGTCTGACAGAGGGATGAGGACTTCAGGTATCTGCCTGACACGCCGTGGCATGCAGGTGAAGTCAGATTCCTTACACATGTGAAGACGACAGTTTAGCATAGCAGGTTGTTCATTCAAGTGCAAAAATGTTCATGGCCTCAACGAAAACTTTAAAGGCACAAACAGATTGGTGACTTAAAATACAGATACAGATTGGTGACTTAAAAAAAAGGCACAAACAGATTGGTGACTTAAAATACACGGATCACCATATTTGCTGACACAATGGGCAGGCCGTTACCGCCTCCGCGCCGATATGTTTGTGCCTTAAGTCGGTTCCACACTCACGCCGTGAACACCCGCGAATAAGCGCGAATGCGAGTGTGGATGGTTTTCGCACCTAGCTCGCGCCTGGCTTTCAGGTCGTGCCGTAAATTCACGGCTTGAGATTGAATAAAAGTTAGTAACACGTAAGTTGTAGAAGGTGGTAGCACGTAAGTTGTTTCAATCGACCTCTTCATACAAAAATGTTAAGATCGTCGACCTGCGGGTGAACGGGGGGCCTGGCCAAATCCTACACAAATTTTTTTTATCTAAATGTCAGAAAGTTCCATAGTTGCTTCTCGATTGTTTAGCCACCACGGGCCAGCCAAATGCGCGATTCAATGAATGCTGCGTTGTACGAGCCAAGTAAAGTCACAAACAGATTGGCGCGGTAGTCGTGGCGGCAGTCGCCTACCAGAGCGTTTCCCATACATTTAATTTCTCCGCGCTGTGCTGGCAGCGCTGTGCATTAACACTGAACCGTCAAAATGCCATTAGAATTTAGAAATATATGAAGGGCCCTCGCCGAATTTTAGGGTAATGAAATTCTTGTTGATTATAAGTGCTCACTTTTTGGTAGTTGTGTGTCCACTACAAGCGGAAAAGCGAGTGGAATAGAGGAGGGGCAAGTAGGAGTTCCAATTATCAGGTATCTATAATTAAAACTTTTGGTTACGCCTAAAAACGTATTTTTAGTGTTAAATACTAAATATTTTTTAAAACCTGAAAAATCTCACGTGAGATTAGGAGGGGAGGGGATCGAGCCAAATCTCACGACGTCTCACCAAGCGGAAGGAAGGGGCCATTTTGCCAGAACTTTCCTGGAGTGCCAGTGTTACCTAAGGAAGATTGTGATACTAGAAGGGATGTCAATTTGGGGCCTCGGTAGTCCAGGGAGTAAGGGACCTGGCTACCATCACAGAGGTTCCGGTTCGAGTCCCCGTAGCACCACGCTTCCTCGCCTTTCCCACTATCCTCACCTACAAAATTTTTTTTCTTTCTCCTTCCCTCTTTTCATTCCTGATTACTCCTATCATAGCCTTTACCAGCCCTTCTCCGCTCCACGAAGCGCATGTCATGGGTTAGTTGATGAGACTCATATCGTTAACTCGCATAAGTCCTCTCCAGCGAGTCGTTTCTTGATGCTCCGATGTCAGAGTCGCGAAGTAATGGTTGAGAGTAGGTGGAATAAAATATCATCACAGTTTGGTTGTGGCAGCTCCTTCCTTCACTTTTCTCTCTTCACTATCTTCCGGCTAGAGCTGCTATTCGATGTTAAATCTATATGAAAAAAATAGATTTTTGACAGTATAGAGAGGTTTTCCCTGAGCCTCTAGTGCTAGTCTTTCACATAGAAAAAATGCTTTGTTTTTAAAGGGCAGTTATGCCTGGTGAGTAAAAGAGGCTGACCAAGTTGGTTTTTAAAGTGTGTTTTTAGATAAATAAGTTCTTCAGGGTGTTAAAATAGTGTAGACAGATATATGTGAACTGAGCTTAAACGGCAATTATTTTTTGAGGTTAGTTTTTGTTTTGACATCTTCAATCATTTGCAAATTGAATCATGGAAAAGTTGAGCACTGTCGTTAAGAAATTCCAAGAAACCGGGCCTGTGGCAAGTGGTAAGAAGCCAGTAAGTGCTCGTGCAGGATGCGCACTCGAAAATATTGCTGCTTGAAAGAGAATGTGGCCGAGAGCTCTATTCGACACCGACCACAGGAATTGCACTTGTTCACGGCCACTTTGCTTCAGATATTGACAAAAGATCTGTCGTCGTCACGTCTACAAAATTCAATTAACGCCGGAACTTAAGCCGACGTAACATTTAAAGCACTGTACATTTACTGATTGGATACACGAACAAAGCCAAGCAAATAACTAATTTTCCACCAAAATCCTTTTCAGCGACGAAGCCCATTTCCATCTCAATGGCTACGTCAACAAGCAGAATTGCAGAATATGCGCTGATGAAAGTCCATTCAGAAAAAGTCACTGTCGAGGGTGCATTTTTTGCTGGAGCAACCATTGGACCATTTTTTAAGCGACTTCAAAAGAGAAGGATGTAGGTAATCAATTCGATGCGTAGGTGTGATTTGGTCCTGTTTCTCGCACAAGTTTGTCACTCAATAACTGTTTTGCTTTTTTCTTTCTTTTTTGAAAGGGTAGTTTCCACGGTGGTCTTGTGCAGTTTTTTTTAACACTGATAAAGGAGTTCGAAGATAGGCATACAAAACTGGTAAAATTAGTACACCTTAGATAGAAGTATTTTCAAAGCCATATTGTCCTTTACATTTGCATTTTGCGAATTCTCCAATAACTCCAAAATGTCTTCATTGGTTAAGGATTCCGGACGAGATCGTAAGTCTCCTTAATATCGGCGTGGCCCGTGGCATGTCTGTTAAGTCAATGCGACGGCCCTGATGATATCCACAATTTTTGTGTGCGATTCTTAGAAATTTTCCCCTTCACGTCCATCAAAGGGACACCCGGGCCATAATTACTTCCATCCTCCATTCATAGTGGAAACTGCAACCTTATCGCACGATTTTGTTTTATATTTTTCACAGCTTTCAATTAAGTTACGCCAAAAATGTTGGATGGAGGCATTTCTATTTTTCTAATCTGATTGAGCAGCTTCTATAAGTTGATTGGTATTAATTGAATTCAATGATATTAATTCAGTTTAACAATTTAATACAATTCAACGATATTAATTCAACAATATTATAAGACTAAAAAAAGAGAACTACAATCAAAAATCGTAGCTGGATGACCGCCGCTCAGTGCTGTAATTGACTGCCGCTTGCTTCTCGAGTAAAAATAAAATATGGCCTTACAACGAGCGAACACCAAACGTGATTTAAAAATAGCCCCCGGCTATTTGAAGGGCATCAGAAGGCCGGTTGCAGGACAGTACGGCCCCAGTGGGAAAAATTGGGAGCGATGCACAGGGGAGTGCACTTGGAGCACTCTTAAGGGAGCTTTCTTGGAGTTTTCATAAATTTTATATAAAAAAAGAAAACGGGCAATTATCTTCATGCCAGTGGCGGTTCCTCTTTGGAAGCAAAGGAAGCACTGCTTCCCTTGACCAAATAGGCAACTTCCTAAAAAAATAAATTTAAATACATATATCAAGATTAATCACAAGAACAATCTTAATATATTTCCTCCTCCACCGTCATGATGCAGCGAGCGGCAGAGTGATAATAGTGTCGCTCTCCGCTTATTCGAGACGTTAAATTTTTCTGGTGCCGCTTTTATCGTGGCCGAGGCCTTACACAGCATGGGGAAGCTGTAATATCTCCAGCTTATTTGGCCCAGAAAATCAATGTGAAAACTCCAACACATTCAATTTAATTGAAGTCATATTCACGCAAAAGTTTGCGTTTATACAGTACCCTCAGAAGCTGAGCCAAACGCAGCTTCTTCGGAACCAAACAGCGAGAAGTGACAAGAGAAATTTTCTGTATCCACTATATTCTCTTCGTTTTCTGATAATCTGTTCTGGCTTCGGGCAATATTAAATTTTCTCTTAAAATATTGCTTCGAAATTTTGTATTTGGCTCTTCTTAGAATATGAATTTTTGTTTATGGATATTGAGTCAAGAAAAAAGGGATCGAGGATAGGTCAAGTTTCTCTTTATATATTGTTGATTCTAATTGGAAAAATAGGGTTGTATTGAATAAAGGCTGATAGAGGTCCCGCCAAAAGAGTTGATGCCGGAGCGCGCAGCTGGGGAAATTAAAGCTGCACACAAATAAAAATTGCGCACATATTGATAAGAAATGCGCCCTTCGAAATTTGTTGCGACTAGGCTAAGGGACGGGAACGGCATGCGGGGATTCTACTGCGCATGGAAAACGCGACTTTCTCGGTATCAACTCTTTTGGCGGAACCTCTAACTTTGTAGCTTCCAGTACATTTTTTAAGATTCTCTTTCAACATGATTTAAAGGTATAGAGAATATTTTTATGAATTGAATGAATACGGGTTGCCTGAAGTGTTTTTTTTTGCAAGGAGAATGTAATGATTGCAGGCGTGGGTGTAGGGGGTGTATGCGAGGTATGCAGGATTTTATTATTATTGTTTTTTTAGATTTTGAACCAAAATTATGCATTTGTTATTAAAATAATTAAGATGAAAGTACCCAAGTAGAAATTTTTACTAGTAATCTACCAGTAACTGGTTAGTTTTTCCCTTTTTCTAACAAGTAACTGGTGAGGAAAACTTGTGAGGGCTTTGTAGGATTATGTAACGCTAGTTTTTGCTAGTGCCTTGTAGGGAAAATCTAGTCAGAAACTGACGAGCGCCTCGTCAAAAACTGGCCATTCACTCGCAATAAACTGGCCATTTACTCGCAATAAACTGGCCATTCACTCGCAATAAACTAACCAGCCCTTCGTAGAAAACTAGCCAGTTCCCAACCATTCTTTCGTAGAAAACTAGCCTATTACTTGCAAAAAAAACTATCAGACTTCTATTCGAAAACTGGTTAGTTTCTCGTTAAAACTAGCCAGTTTCTCGTAGAAAAGTAGCCTTTGCTTGCAGGAAAATAACCAGTGGCTCGTGGAGAATAACTGGTCTATTTGTTTATATAGACAAAAAAATTCATGATTGAACTTTTTTTTCGTAGTATTCCATAAATAATACAAATATCATATTGAAATATTTTATTAATATCTTTAAGCTTATTTTTCCAAAGGCAAAATTTTATTTCCTCTTCGTCCTACCACCGTCCCAATCTTTAACGTTCGGCAGAACGGTGGACACTGCTTTTTCGAACACTTTTTTTGTACAAGGGGAATGGGAATTGGCCATCTTTTTCCCCATGAAAGCTGCAATATAAAATATTTATCAATAACAATCCATCGCATACATTGAAAATATTGTACAGACGTTTTTCTCTATCATTTTCTAACAAGTAATTCGTAGGAAAAACTACTCTAGTTTTTCTCCAGCCTTTCCTCGCGAGTTACTTGTAGGGTAAAGCTGGAATAGGTTTTTCCGATTAGTTTCCCTCAAGTTATTCGTAGGGAAAACCTAGAATAGTTTTTCTCTAGCATTTCCTCACAAGTTACTTGTAGGAAAATGGTAGAATAGTTTTTCCCTATCATTTCCACTTGAATAACTCGTAGGGAAATACTAGACTAGTTTTTCCCCACATTTACTAACAAGTTACTCGTATGGCCTCGTCAAAAACTAGAAGAATTTCTACTTGGGTAGTAGTTGCTGTTTTTCAACGGCTTTTTCTTTGCACGTTTTAATTATTAACAGAGTCTGAAAAAAAGCGCAAAGCACCCACTAGCAGCGAAAAAATTAACGAAAAAATGCGATTCGATTTTTTCCACAAACTTTCTTGCTCACCATCATAAAATAATACTACATTTTAAAAAAGATAATATCTCATAAGATGCGATGTACAAAAATTAAAGGAAATTAATTTTCAAATTTAAGGACAATTTTTGGGATTTGTATAAGATAATTTGACCTGATATACTAGCCAGTTGGTGTTTATATTATAAAGTATACGTTCACCGAAAAAATCCGAAGTTAAACCAAAACACTAAAATTTAGTAGTTTTTTAAGTTTTTTTTTGAGGTTATGTGTACGGATAAAAATTTCATAATTTAATCGCTGATAGCCAATATCATAACGAACAGTCTCTATTTTTTTGCCTTTTTCGGACCCACACATGCCGAGATATACGCATCTATATTTAGAAGGAACGACCAAAATGATAAAATTTTCACAAAATGGTCAATAACTTAAGGAGCGGAGCCAGGGAGACTATACAAGGAGATATAACTCTTATGGGAAAAATAACCGGAAATGGATGGGTAGCAGAAACTAAACCTTTAGTTCATTTTTAGCCACAGATGTCGCCTAAAGCTGACGTGCCCCACATGAAGTTAGCTGAATTTTACCAGAAAATGGAGCAATGCAAAAAAAATTCATTGGAACATCCATAAATTGGTTAATTACGAAAAACCGCATCGATATAAATCCAATTTAGAAGCTGATTTTTCAAGTTAGGCGTAAACATAAAATATTTTCATAGTTAACGAACTTGGCCATGAACCGGATGAATATAATCGGCCATGTTTTTTGGGGTACATGTGACTGTGGCGCCCTCATTAATCAAACGAAAAGTGACAACATGGAGTTATATCTCCTTGTATAGTCTCCATGAGCGGAGCGTTGATTGCTAGAGCTAGAAAATGGCCATTTCTTATAGTATTCGATGTAACTAACATGTTCCAAACGAAATGTTTTAGACTGTAAACA
This sequence comes from Thereva unica, assembly GCA_949987705.1. Classification (NCBI taxonomy): domain Eukaryota; kingdom Metazoa; phylum Arthropoda; class Insecta; order Diptera; family Therevidae; genus Thereva; species Thereva unica. The sequence goes on from OX465283.1 coordinate 104,098,692, forward strand.
ATTCCTTATGTTTTGCTTATCTGACTCCACTATATGTTATTTTTCAGTTTTTTTTTGGTTAAAGGTTTCGATACTTTTACTTTTCTCAATCACTTTGCGCATTGCTTCCCTTATCCTGAACCTTACGAACCGCCACTGCATGCCCATAAAATGTGACATTAGCAAACTCAATAGCCCGGCTCTCGTTCGATACGGAGGTCAAGCAGCTTTGGAAGTTGATAGAGTTTAGTTGGGGGACTGCTTTGGTAAAGCCACTCTCGCGCTTGGAAAGAAAAAGGCAATTGCAGAAGATAAACAAAATAAAAGCTTTTCGATACCGGATCACATACCCACAGGCGCCCAATGCTTTTTTATAATGCTCCAACAACGCATTTTTGGGAGCATAAAAACGTATGCTCCCTCGCAATGACATGCAATGGTAAAAAGATTATAGAACGGGTATGGCAACGGGAGCACTCTATGCTCCTTTTGGTGCGCTCCAAGATGGCTCTTGGAGCACTCCTTTTCCCGCTGGGGCCCTACACCACACATACACACATACCGACATCTACATAGAGATATTTTCACGTACCCAAAAATATAATTGGGTTCGCCGAATATCAGACGCATACACAAACAGACAATCGCACCCCAGCGGGAAAACTAGCGAGGGGTTACTCAGGTAACCCAAGAATTCTTCAATGATTTGTGTAACCGCCTACATGGTAATCGAAAAACTCTACTGCAAATTTATTAAAATGAAAGACTTTACATTGTAATGTCTAGGTAAGCGATTAGGTAATGACTTGTGAAATATATACTTTCGTTGGAAATGTGATATGCATTATTATTTGTCTTTATCTTGTCGAAGACTCTCTTCTTGAGTTTATTCCGTCCTCAAAGTTCGTTCGGAGTGGGTCGTGACCAAGTGCAGTCAAAAAGATATCTTGCTAGTAAAATTCTCACCAAATGTAGCAGAAATGCAATTGTAATTTCAGATAGTAATGTTTTTAATGCTAAAACAGGTAGCTAGAAATTTATTCTGTATGCCTTACATGGTAATCTATGTATTCACCTAATACACTTCACCTCCGAAATAAGTCTTCGTCTGTAATGCCTACAGTAAGTACCTACCGCCCTAGGACATCCCTATGTAAAAGTAAGCTATATTTCATCACAAAGGTAATGGGTCCATCTTATTACCACCTCGCTTACCTAGCCATTACACTTCCCGCTGGGACCCAGCAGGAAATGTAGTGGTTACCGAACCGATTCTGTAAGATGTTACTGGTAAGGTCAATCGATTACTTTCCTTATTACAGAACCGATTACTTTTACATGGGCATGTCCTAGGCTGGTAAGTGCTTACTGTCTCCATTGTAGGTAAGGACTTAATTCAGACAGGAAATTTAACTGCTGAAAACAGCAATTACTACGTTATGATGATGTACGAGGTGTGACAATTAAGTAATGAGACTGATTATATTGCCGCGATTGTGGTAACCCTGCGACCTTGAAATTACCTTTCCCTTCTCTCGGCATCCTTCCCCTCTCCATTGATATATTTGCCATCGCTCTAGCTTGTTTAGTTCGCCTGCTCTGTCGTGTTGAGTAAACGTGTGTTCGTGGTGCTCGTCACGAAAATAATGAGAGTGCTCATATATGTATGCATTTGAATTCGAACATTTCAACAACACACTGCTTTATTTGTCTCGACTGTTTTTATTTAAATTCTTTTAAATTCTTTTATTTAACTTGCATGGTATGTGACCAAATCTTGGAAGTTAAATTTGACACACTTCCCGGTTTCGGATAGAGCTGAAATTTTGCATACACGTTTAGTTTGGATGACAATGCAATCTGACCATTTTGTAAAAATATCCAGATGGCGGTTCCAAAATGGCCGCCGATTTTTGAAATTGTGCCCCGCGGCTCTCTGACATGGGTATCAAATGAAAGGATATGAAACAATTAGCTATGTGGCGTCATTCCAAATTCAAAATGGCGGCCAACACAATATTGCAGAAAGCATATAATAGACTAAAAAGAGGAAAATATAACCGATCAACTTCCAATTTTGCACACACTCGTAGTTCGCGTGATAATTAATATGTATGCATGATGAGATGAATAGTTGAGTTAAGGGTGAATTGAAAATAAAGAAGCAGTACACGTTACAAAAAATTACAAACAAAACACAGAGATGCGGCTGTCAACTAAATTCAACTACTCAACTACTGAATTCATGTCCGTATGCATAATTTCAACTCAACCCAGGTAGCAGAGCTGAGTCGAGTTCAGTCGATCTCAACTCGACTCCCGTTTACATGTTGTTAGACTTGGGTTCAACCAGAGTTCAACTCATCATGTATAAGTAGTAAATGCAATCTGACCTTTTTGTAAAAAAATCAAGAAGACGGTTCCAATTGTGTTCCACCGAGCCCATGTCGTCATTTTTGAGGAAAAATCCGCCATTCTTTTATTTAACTTTTTCATTAAAATTGAAATTTCACGCCTTCTTTTACATATTTTTTATTTTTTACTTTTCAGTACATTTTTTAAGTTTTAAAAGAATTTAAAAAAAAAAATTAGCAATCGGATCCTTTCCTAATTTCGTCATAAGTATGAGGTCACTGCCTGTATCAATTAATGCTTGATATGGGTTTCCCTACATGTTGATTGGTAGGTGTGACATATCCGCAATTATTCGATTTACGGTTTTTCCTCTATGTCCATGTGGAGTTTTCTTCTGGGGACATGAAGAAGACATACATATGTCCGTATTCATTACATGTGAAACATTTTCTACCTTTGCTCTTATTTGGACAATTGTCCGTACTATGCAGGCCCGCGGCTAGCCGCTTCAGCGCCCTCGTGCAAAATAGACAATGCCGCCCCCTCCCTTATATTTTTTTCTGACTGACCTTGTTGGAAGGTGTTTTAGTTTTGTTACTTACGGGAATGTATAAAAAAAACTGATCGAAGTTCGATTAAAGGAGTCGTTTTGGGATACGATTGTCCGCCATCCTGATTACGTGGACGGCTATTCCTAGTCTGCTAATTTTTAGTAAAGTTGAGAGTGCCGTCAAAAATTTCATACAATTCGTTGTTGTATCTCCTTCGCCATATTCGATTCTCTCTGGTTGGGCTTATTATGCATCTAAGAACTTTTCTCTCAAACCTGTTGACTCGTTCCTCTATGTCCTGGGTCATAATCTCGCTACCATAACACAGTACTGGTTGCATTACTGTTTTGTAGAGTGAGAGTTTCGTTTTCGTGGGCACAAGACAAGGGCAGTATTTGTTTTTGGGCATAAAAGGCTCTATTAGCCAGTAGTACTCGTCTGGTTATTTCTTCTTTTTCTTCGTTTCCTTTTGTAATTGTAGACCCAAGGTAGATCTTTTTATCCACTACTTCTAGGCTATGTTCGTCGATGGTTATATTTCTACCCATTCTAAATCTTCCTCTCTGGATTGTTGCATCACCTTCGTTTATCTACTGGCCTATGTCTTTTGCCGCCTCTTTTAATTCGGCATAAGCTTCGTTTGTTGCTCAAAAGCACTTTCGCAAGATCTTCACTGATGAACTTCTCTGGACTGAATTTTCCTTATCACCCATTCTAGGGCCAGGTGGAAGAGCATTGGGGCCAGCCCATCTTCTTGTCTAAGTCCTTGTCGTACTTCGAACTCTTCTGTTACAGCCTTTGGGACCCTTACCTTCACTAAAGAGCTTTTTCTTGCGCATTTGATAAGTTGTGCCAACTTTGAGGGGACCCCTAACTCCCATAGGATCTCGGATAGCCTCTGTCTGTTTATTGAGTCATATGCCTGTTGAAAGTCAACAAATATCTGGTATATATCTACATTCCTTTCGCAGGTTTTTACCAAAATTTTTTTAAGGTCAACAGTTGGTCCGATGTTGACCTGTTCGTACTAAAACCCGCTTGATATTCTATTATAGGTTCCAATTTTTTTCGGCTATAGGTTCTAGTTTTTGTAGCACAAGGATTGTAATGGTTTTGTAACTGGTGCTGAGGAGAAAGATGCTTCTGCAGTTTTTACAGGTTAATTTATCTCCTTTCTTGTAAATTGCATATATAATCGCTTTCTTCCAGTCATATAAAATAACTTCTTCCTTCCAGATAGTGATGAGCAAGATTGGTCAAGGCTTGATCTTTCACATTTTGCCAGATCAAACCAAGACCAAAACAACACTGCAAGATCAAGATAGCAAGACTTTTTGCTCATTATTAAGTGCCGCAAGTCTTTCAGTGACTGGCTGGGCGACTTATTGGCAGCTCTGTTCGCCTCAAATTCTTCTTTACCGAAACTGATACGCCACCCCCGGTTCTCGAGCGCAACGCCCAATCAATGGACGAAATCTTCTTCAGGACTCGCGAGGTGTATAAACGTCTCAAGGAGCTCGAAGTCAATAAATCAACTGGTTCAGACAATATTCCCCCTATGATACTCAACAAATGTGTCTCACCTTTGGCTAAACCTTTGCGAAAACTTTTTGCCCTGTCATACTTCTCTGGAGTTTATCCCAACTCTTGGAAACTAGCTGTTCATGTTCAGCCCATTCCCAAAAAGGTGAAGCCAGCAACCCTTTAAACTACAGCCCAATAGCAATTACTTCTGTTCTCTCCAAAGTCATGGAGATAATAATCAATAGAAGGCTCATGAATTATCTGGAATCCAACCAAATTTTACACGACAGGCAGTACGGCTTTAGACGAAAAGGATCTACTGGCGACCTTCTTGTGTGTCTGACTGAGGCTCTCAACCGAAGCATCCATCGCTTCGGTGAATCTGGTTTGGTTGCTCTAGATATTTCCAAGGCTTTCGACAGAGCATAGCATCCCGCTTTGTTGTCTAAACTCCAAGCTATTGGTATCGACTCAGTTCTAAGGAACTGGAGTAAGAGCTTTCTTTTCAGCCGTTCAACCAAGGTAGTGTTGGAGCGTCGAATCCAAATCGCCAAACAAGCTTCCCAATGCCTGGGATTCCCCAAAAGATGCAAGTTGCTCCTTCAGACAACTGCCCTGGCTCCAATCTACAAGTCCTACATTCGGCCCGCCTTGAATACCTACAACTCGTATATCTGGCCGGTTGCCCCAAAAACCACGTTGGCTTGGCGGGACAAGGTGCAAAACCATTAAGCCATTAAGCTCATTGGCGATAGCACCCTTTGCACTCCCATCCACCCTTTAAGCCACCGTAGAAATGTAGCAGCCCTTAGCAAATTTTACCGCTATTACCATAGCGACTGTTCCACTGAATCTGAGCCAACTCGGCTCACCTTCATACGCTACAGCCCTCCTCTTCGCGCACACTACGGTTTAGTAGTTCGTTTATAAATAGAACAACTCGATTGTGGAACTGTCTTCCGCAGTCGGTGTTTCCGAACTCATATAACATCTCAGCGTTCAAACCCAAGGTTCATCGACATCTACTCATGCACCCTCCAGACCCTTAACCTATCCTTTCTCCTCTATTCTTCAAATCAAGCTTCTACTACTAGACACTGACCGTGACTTGAACGACATGACGGGCTAGTAGTACAAAGGGTGATTCCTAAGCTTGACTTTATCACATAAAAAAAATAATGCCTTATAAGTTAGAGATTAGCAAATATATTAGGTAATGACTTACTTTTTTAATCTAGGCATTCATCGTTCCTATTAAAAGTTTTATATCAATTGATGGTCTCGTTCTTATGATTTTTGTAAATTTCTGGTGAAAAAAATATATTTTAAAATCATCAATTTCTTTATGGAATTTTTTTTACAAGAAAATAAAAACTAAAGTTAGAACAAAAAAAAATGAAGCAGCTTTAAATAAAATTTTACGATATCCCCAATCGATACCATTCATTCTAGGACATTTAACACGAAATCCAATTGATTACAAATTCAATATTCATAAGACAAACACACACACACACAACGAAAAACATATAGCCACTATTATGGAGTTTAGTTAACCAAATAAAATATTCAAGGACACACAGTTTCTGGTAATCAAATTGTAAATTTTTCTGAAGCGATTCTTTTGAATATTTCAGTTGATGCGAAAAAGAATAAAATGGGAAATTTACAACAAAAACAACAAAAAAGGTCCTTGAAAGTCGCAAAACTTTTCAACTAATTTACCGACTTTCTAGAAATAAATTTCATCGATTTTGCACTGGGAAAACACACAATTTTCTTTTGCACGAATTTTCTGCACCCACGATATTGCATTTCCTGTCTAGCGTGCTATTTTTACAACCTTAAGCCCTGCTCGAGGGTCCTTCTTTAGGTGCATTCGTCCTTTTTATCCTCAAGAATAGAAGTCATTTTTCATAAAGCGTTACTTGCATGAATTTAATAGACTAAAAAATCGAATATAACTCATAAAGGATTTACCCGGAAACTTTTATGAAGTTTTAATTAAAAATAAACTTTTACGAAAACAGAAAAAAATTAAAAAAAAAATCCTAGGGGATTTATTAGTGGATGGAGGATAAAGTTTTTTTACACATTTATCCGCTAAGCTTAAGAGCGAATCCTTGAATATCCTTTGTTGCAACTGAATAGTAATAAAATTATGTTATCCTTTCTTGCCGTAGTCTACTTAAAATCGTGCAAAATTGTATAATTGTGAAATTTATTTTAGGTGCTTAATGTACTCTCTATAAATTAAACTAGCAAAAATTATTTATAGTATTTTTTTGGTGTACACAGTAACAACTTTTTTGTTTAATAACTGTGAAATATTCAACGAGTCAATTACATAACGTATAAAAAAGTTATAAGTAAAAATTATTTAGTGTATTAGAAATATCCCTAAATATAATCAGTGTATGTGTGTGTGCTAAATGTTTATCTGTGTGCTCGATGTTTTTAATAAAATAGTCCAAAAAAATTCAACAAAGTAGACTCATCCCAATCACGGCTTTTGTTGTCGTCGAACCAGTGCCAGTATACTAGCGAGAAATCTTTGCAATTATGTTTAATAATATTAGTAAATTGTTTACTAATGTGCAAAATGTGTTTTTAGAAATATATTTCATAAGAAAGTGAATTCATTTGGAGCCTGCGTTCGGGACCCGGAGGGCCTCACGATGGATGAGGCTCCCAAAAAGGGAAACCCATCATTGTCCATCGATCGAGCCGCTTTCTTATTGTTACGTGTAAAGAAGGCATTTAAGAAGAAACGACAACAACGAAAAGAAAAACAGTGAGTATTGTTTTTAATATTTATAAAACTATTGATTAAATTTGACGATGTTTAAAATTAACATAGAAATTTCTTGAGACTATATTCAAGTTTTAGACCAGTGCAAGAGCGCTTTTGAAAAGCCAAAACTAGAAAAATTCTTAGCAGTATATCGATGACGGGAAAATTTAGGAGAAATGCTACATAAACAAGGAAAAATCGAGAGTACCTCAACAGATGACCGGAAGGGGGGCGGGGATAGTGTTGGGTAGGACACGATAATAAAATGAGTTTGTAAGAGCAGCCTCTTTTTCCTTTGAACCAGTACAATGTCTCACTTCAAATGAGGCGAGGTGCCATTGTATTGCTAGCACCAGGACCGGCGCTTTGAGCAAGTACAGGGATAGAAATTAAGTAGGTAAATTTGTGTAACTTCTTCCACTTCCACATAAGTTCGGGAGATCGACGTCCAAATATTTTATCGTGAAAATAAACTGAAAAAATAAATCATGGTAATAAAAAGGAATTCTTTTAATAGATGAAAATCAAGTCATGCTTTTCAAGTTTTTTTCTTCGAATTCTAATTTTTTTTAATATCGTAATTTTTGAAATGGCGCCCCTGCCCAATTGCGCCCGGTGCAAGTGCACCATTTGCACCTATGAAAGCGCCGCCCCTGGCTATCACGTCACGTAGTGAATGGCTCAAATGTTGCGATGCGGGTAGATCTATTGCGTTTGCGAAAGAGAGGTTACGATAAATGATGAATGCATGAATGGAAATATTAATTATCGTGCCTATGAATGTTGATTACAAAAATATTCTTTAAAATTTTTGTTAACTGTATAAAGAAAAACATATTTACAAATTTAAAATGCAACTCCTTAAAATTGAAAATAACCCGAAAATATTTTATTTGTTACAGATAGAGATTAAAAAATAAAAATAAAATTTTACCTCCCTCGAAAAATGTAAGAAATATCTCTCCAACTTCACTCCCTCAAAAAATGTAAGAATTGTCTGTTCAGTACAAAATTTGCCTCCCTCGAAAAATGTAAGAAATATCCCTCGAGCACAAAACTTCACTCCCTCAAAAAATGTAAGAATTGTCTCTTTAGTATAAAATTTCACTCCTTCAAAAATGTAAGAGATTTCTCTCCAGTTCGTATTTACAATCTCACCACAGCTCGGTTTAGATTGGATATTTTACTGCGGCAAAAGCAGTAAGAAAATATCTATGCAGTTCGTGTTTACAATCTCACCTCGCCGCAATTCGAATTGGATATTTTATTGTCGCAAAAGAAATAATAAAATGTTGTTCCAGTTCCTGTTTACAATCTCACCTCGGCGCAGTTCAAATTGGATATTTTGCTGCTGCAAAAGAAGTAAGAAATGTCTCTCCACTTCGTAATTTACAAACGCACGATACGCGCTCATATCCCAGTAGTACATTATTTTTGAACCGGGACATTTAAAAAAGTTGAGGCCTCAGTACAATTTACTATCGTGTACGGGACGAATGAGCTGCCTCTTGTAAGTCCGGCTCAACTCTAGGCGGGGATGCCAAAATGTGTTATATAATATTATTGTAACTCACCACAAATATTATATAATTATAATTGATGATAAAAACACACTCTAATAAATCTTTCTTTTTAATTTTTTGTTTATCAGAAGATGAACAGGTAAAATTGTTTATTGATTTTATTTATTGTATGTTAAGTAATACGTACATCGTTATCATAATACTCATTAATAATATATTATTATTTTCTTGAAAACTATTCGCGCATTTCACATTTTACTTTTAAAGTAACGAAAAACTTAGTATTATAATCGAATAGTTATGTTTGCACAATTAATTTCACTTCTTCAGCTAAAATATAGAAAACTATCCTCGCATTTCACATTGCAATTTTAAAGTAACGAAAAACTTATTATTATAATAGAATATTTATGTTTGCACAATTAATTTCTCTACGTCAACTAAAATATAGAAAACTATCCGCGCATTTCACATTCCAATTTTAAAGTAACGAAAAACTTAGTATTATAATAGAATATTTATGTTTGCGCCTTTAATTTCTCTACGTCAACTAAAATATAGAAAACTATCCGCGCATTTCACATTCCAATTTTAAAGTAACGAAAAACTTAGTATTATAATAGAATATTTATGTTTGCACAATTAATTTCTCTACGTCAACTAAAATATAGAAAACTATCCGCGCATTTCACATTCCAATTTTAAAGTAACGGAAAACTTAGTATTATAATAGAATATTTATGTTTGCGCATTTCACATTTCAATTTTAAAGTGACGAAAAACTTATTATTATAATAGAATATTTATGTTTGCGCATTTCACATTTCAATTTTAAAGTAACGGAAAACTTAGTATTATAATAGAATATTTATGTTTGCGCCTTTCACATTTCAATTTTAAAGTGACGAAAAACTTATTATTATAATAGAATATTTATGTTTGCGCATTTCACATTTCACTTTTAAAGTAACGAAAAACTTAGTATTATAGTAGAATATTTATGTTTGCGCCTTTCACATTTTAATTTTAAAGTAACGAAAAACTTATTATTATAATAGGATATTTATGTTTGCGCCTTTCACATTTCAATTTTAAAGTAACGAAAAACTTATTATTATAATAGGATATTTATGTTTGCGCCTTTCACATTTCAATTTTAAAGTAACGAAAAACTTATTATTATAATAGAATATTTATGTTTGCACAATTAATGGCGCATTTCACATTTCAATTTTAAAGTGCCGAAAAACTTAGTATTATAATAGAATAATATAATCCACAAGAAACCATTATTGACAGAAACCGCCCGGTTAATTTAAAGTTTTTTTTTTGAAAAGAATTCGGTACGCTCCCGCCGCGCTCGATGGTTCAAACAACACTTTATCAATTTGAGACGCGCCCGCCGCGGTCAAGGGTTTAGACAACACTTGTAATAAAAAATTGTAGACGCGCCCGTCGCGGATCGTAGTTTAGACAAGACTCTCTTAATAATATTATCGACGCGCCCGCCGCCGCTTGTGGATAGAACAACCCTTTTTCAAAAAGGGAAGCGCCCGCTCGCGCTCGTGGTTTAGGCAACACTTAATTACTTAAAATTTTCACCCGCCGGTGGTGGCATGGAAAATTGTCCACCGGCTGGGAAAATCTCGCCCTTGAATTCGTTCCCACCTGCGCAACTTGCTTACCGCGCGTTTCTCACGCGGCGCATTGCAAGTTGCGCTTAATTATTGTTGGGTGGGTCAAATTACTTTCAAGAAAGTCAAAGTCAAGATCACTGTTTGCCAGAAAAGCTTGGGAAGGCTGCAAAGGTAATTGCGCACTTTGCAAATCTCACAAAATGCGCGCGGATCAGGTTACGTCTGGAACATTTGTTGAAGTGGAATTTTGTACGTTGAAGATTTGTCCGTTAAGGAATTTTGTACATTTGAAAATGGAAACAAGATCATAATTTTCCGTTTAGGATTTGTTGTTCGCAGGGAGCTCATATTGCATCAAACTCATTAACTGCGAATTTGATGTAAAAGGCTCCCTGTATGAAAGTATATGGGAATTTGTCTAAGGGCTCCGTTTTTCACCGAGAGAGACCCTTACAAATTCTGTATGTAACATTCCTTCCCCCCTGGAATAAGAGAATCGCTACGAAACGTAGTAAGTAGAGCGATTCTCTGTTTGGGTAGTTTGTGGTGAAGGTTTTGGGCTCGTCTCGCGAACTAGGGGGAGTTTATGGGATTGACGTAGCGCAGGTGAGATTTTTCTGGCGATCTCTTCAACCCTTTTGTATGAAGGTGGGTTGGTAGAGTGAGGCGTAGTGACGCATTATAAGGAGGCGTGGTGAATGGCGGTATGGCGGCCCGATTTACCCTATGGTTATTGGGGTCCCAGGCCCTGGTTGTACTAATTGTATGGAAGAGGCCCTTGGTAATGTGTGGGATCTACTTAGAGGCCGCACCGCGTATCGTTACCTGTGAATAACTTTATGGTATTATCGGAGGTTATCGATGGTACTCCAAGGTTGATGGTGCTAAAGTTAGTTTCTTTTATTACCGGAAAGTAGGGTAGGACTTAAATGGTGGCGTAGAGTTACGTTTTATTTTCGTAAAACGGTTTCAAGCGATTATTATGAACGGTGACCAATCTCCTATTTATTTTGATGGTAGTGTTAACAGCGCTTGGGACTGAAACTACTGTATAGGGCCCGACCCAGATTTGGGATAATTTATGCTTCCGAGCTTCGTTACGTAGGAGGACTTTGTCCCCTACGTGGAGTGTGAGTGGGCGTACGTTCCCATCATAATATGCCTTGGAGCGGTTCTTGCTGGCAAGTAGGTTCTTGCGGGCTAGGGCATAGGATTTTTGCAACTTATATCGGAGTTGATGGTAATAACTCTCGTGATTGTAAAGTGGCTCCGGGTTGCGTTTAAGGTTGGACGGGACGTCGGCAATGAAACCATATAGGCAGTCCATGGGGGTAAGTTTGGTCCCCTCGTGTACGCTATTATTGTACACGAACGCTGCCGTGCGCAGAAACTGGTCCCAATTGTTTGGGCTCTCATCTACTATGGTACGTAGGTACTCGATCAGAGGTCTATGAGCTCGTTCTAGCGCGCCATTGGATTGTGGGTGGTAGGCTGAGGTCTGAAGTTTTTTAACTTTTAGGAGCCTACACACGCCCTTGAAGAGGTCACTCAGGAAATTTGATCCCTGGTCGGTGACTATTTGTTTGGGTATGCGATAGCGCGTGACGATTTCGTCGAAGAAAATTTGTGCTATCGTTTGGGCTTCCCCATTGGGAATGGCATACCAGTCGACGAATTTTGTCAGGTTGTCCTGGAAGGTTAGGATGTATTTGTTTCCGGAATGGGTTTCTTCCAGGGGACCTACTACGTCTAAATAGACTTTTTCGAAGGGCTTTTCTGCTATGTCTGTAATAACCATGGGCATTCGGAATTGTCTAGAGGCCTTCATGGTTTGACATTTCTTGCACCTTCTTATGTAGCGGGTGATATCGCGAAACATGTGTCTCCACCAATATTTACGACGTACGCGATTATATGTCTTAACGACTCCCTGGTGTCCGCCGAAAGGGGAGTCGTGGTAGTCTTTTAGTATTGTAGTGATTTCTTCGGGACTTGTAATCACTTCAACTTTCCTTCGTAGCTCGCTGGAGCTATCTTTGGAGGCTTCGACGGGTTGTGGAATTTCCGTTTCAAGGTCTGTTTCTTTAGGCCCTTCGTCGATATTGGGGGCTTCTGCAGTTGGAACGAGTTCGTCTTTTTCCTCATCCTGCATTTTTTGTGCCTGAGCCCTAGTGACCACGTTGCATTGTTTCGGTCGTTCACTAGGAGGCAATGTATTCCCGTTTCTATCGGGTGATATAGTTAGGGGTTCACCGGGTTGGTGAATTAGAGCTTCCACCGTGAAGGTATTGGGCTCTTCTGCTCTTTGGGGAATCCGGCTGAGAGCATCAGCATTCGTATTGTATTTACCCGGTTTATACTCAATTTGGTAATCGTATTCGGACAATTTATGGTGAAACCTAACGAGTCGAGTTGTGGGGTCCTTGACGTTGAAGACTCCCTTAAGAGGTTTATGGTCTGTATAGACCGTAAACTTTCGACCCATTAAGTAACACCTGAAGTTTTTAACAGCCCATACTATGGCTAGCAACTCTTTTTCGACGGTGGAATAATTACGCTCCGCCTTGTTTAGAGTGCGACTTGCATAAGCTATGGGCTGGTCTTGACCTACGATTCCTTGAGAGAGCACCGCTCCGAGTGCCTCACTGCTGGCGTCCGTTGTTAGATTGAACGGTTTTTCGAAATCAGGGTATATCAGCAGTGGTGGGGAGACTAAAGAACGCTTCACCGTTTGAAATGCTTCCTCGCATTTTGGCGTCCATGAAAATTTCACGCCCTTTCTTAGCAAATTGGTTAGGGGGCGTACGATCTTAGAAAATTCTGGGATGAATTTTCTATAGTAGTTGGCAAGGCCCAAGAAGGACTGGACTTGCCTGACGGTACGGGGCGCCGGGAAGTTTTGGACACACTCCGTTTTTCTGGGGTCTGGTAGGGCTCCCTTTTCAGAACATACATGACCCAGGTAGACTACTTCCTTTTTCAAAAATTGGCATTTCTCCGGTTGCAATTTGAGGTTGTTTTCCCTCAACCGGTCGAATATGCGTCGTAGCTTGGAATTATGGTCCTCAAGGTTCTTACCATAGATGACTATGTCATCTAGGTAGACGAAGCATTCGAGGCCTTGTAGACCAGTAAGGACATAATTCATTAGTCGCTGAAACGTAGCCGGGGCGCCTTTTAACCCGAACGGCATACGTTTGAACTCATAATGGCCATAGTTCGTGCTAAAGGCCGTCTTGGGGCGATCCTGTGGTTCCACTAGTACCTGGTGGTAACCACTGGCCAAGTCGAGGGTAGAGAAGTATCTCGAGTGACCGAGCTGGTCTAGGATGTCCTCGATTCTTGGTAAGGGATACGCATCACCTATTGTCTTTTCATTAATTTTGCGGAAATCCACTACTACGCGCCATTTTTTCTCACCGTCGGGGCCCGGTTTTTTTGGTACCACTAGGAGGGGTGAGTTCCAAGGACTTTTGCTGGGTTGAACAATATCGTTGTCCAACATCTCTTTCAATTGGTCATTTATGACTTGCCTTTGCGTTTCGGGCAATCTATACATTTTTTGGTTAATAAATTGGTCGTAGACCATGGGGATCTCATGTCGTAGAGCTTCCGTGTAGGTTAGCTTGTCCCCTTTTAAATGGAATATGTCGGCATATTCGTAACAAAGATCCCGTATGGACCGCTTCTCGTCGGCCGTTAGAGGGTGGTCGAGGCTGAGTTCCTCGTCTAGCTGTTTGAAGCGCGTTTCACGCTCAAGGTCCGGATCCTCTTGGTCCGGGAATATGTATCTTAGATGACGGATGGAATCGATTTCCTTTTCATTCGTTTCCAACTTCACTTTTGCCCTTTTTCCCTGGGGTATACCTTGCGGGATTGCACCATTATTGGGTATACTTTGGAGTCTTGCATTAGATGGCGATGGAGTACTGGCGTTCCTGAGACCGTCTGGTTCAGAGCCTGTAAGATACTCACATGCGTCATTAGCATTCGTTGGAGACTCAGGGTTGTTGTTCGAGGCTAAGTGAATAGTCGTGTAGTCTTTGATTGGGACGAGCGTAAGGGATAGGCTCGTCAGGACTACTGGTTGGGTGTTAACGTTGATGAGACCAACATACACTGTTTTTGTTCCAGTTGGCAAGAGGGAATTGGCGAGGAATACTCCTTCGCTCGGCTCGTAAGATTCACAGAGCATTTCCTCCTCTAACCTTAGGGGAATGGGGACCACCATTTGAGACCGGCTTGGTAGGCGAATGGATTTCTCCAATGCCACGTTATATTTGCCTGAATTGGTCTCATAGTCGTTGGAGTTGTTTTCCAACCTTGAACCATCTAGAGATAGGCAGCTGGTATTCCTCTCTGAGGCTACCTGGGAGACACCACCGGGGTTTATCTCGGCTACTACGAGTTGAGATTCCCTAGTTTGGGTTTGCTCCTGCTGCTCTCTAGTGTTTGACTTGGCGGAACCATTGCGTAATGGAATTGCAATTTCTACTGGGTTGATTTCCGTGCGAGGAAATCGCAGTGTTTGGTTTGGACTTTCGACGTTACAGTTTTTGGAAAGAAAGTCGTTTCCTAACAGACCATCGTTAGGGATTTCTTGTGTATTTTGCACAATTTGGAAGGTGCATGGGAGGGGGGCGTTTAGAATGATGTTCCCCTGACAGCTCCCTAATGTTTGTCCTTGGCCGTATGGCGTTTGTAGTGTGCATTTTTTAGTGGGATCTGGTAAGTTGGGATCCTTTAGTTTTTTATGTTTTAATATACTGACCTCAGCGCCGGTGTCCACTGCTAGGTCGGCTTTGCCGTTAAGGCTTATGTCTAGAGGAAGAGTGACGAGTGGAACACTTGGTTCGGGTGCATGAGGCCCCCCTTTGGTAATATTTTGAGGACTTATTGTCGGGCCGGGGTTTCTTGGTCCGACTGCGGGGAGTTTCCCGCGTGTTGTGATTCCCAGCGCTGTCTTTGATGACAGTCATCCACCGTGTGGCCACGTCTGTGGCAGAAATCACATCTATATCTAATATTAAACACTGACCTTGTGTTGTTGGCTGCTTGTTGACGGCCATTGGATTGGTTGGATCCATTATTCATGGGTCGGTTGGTTGGTTGTCTATTATTGTTCTGGTTAGGGGGTTGTTGGTCGGAATAGCGATAATTACCCATAGGTTGTGACCGCGGGTCTGGGTAACGGTTGTTACCTTGGTACTGAGACCGCTGGTTGGGGTAACGATTATTATTATTATTATTATATGAAGGCCCCTGGTTTTGGTAGCGATTATTATTATTATTATTAAATGACGGCCCCTGGTTCTGGTAACGATTGTTATTATATGAGGACCTTGTGGGTTCTATTGGTCGGGGGCAGTCCCTCGCGTCGTGCGAGTTGGACCGGCAGATTATGCAGAAGGGCGTGTTCTTACGTTTTAAACAGTCTGCATAAGTATGCCCTCTGTTTCTGCAGTAGCTACAGGTGATGTTTAAGGGTTTATTTTCATTTTTTGGAACGGGGCTTAAAGTTGTTACTTGGTTGGCGCTTTGTAGTGGCGCCGGCGGTATTGTTTGTATTGTGTTTGCTGGGTTTGTGGGTGGGGCGTATGTTGTGTACATTACCTGTGGGCTTATCGGGCTCTGGAGTGTTGTTTGCGGCGTTGTTGGTGTTGGCGGGGCGGTATACTGAGTGTTTGTACTGGGCGTATGTGTTGGGGCTGTTTGATAGATATTTTCCGGCATATAGGTAGGGACTGGTTGTCCATAAGGGTTATATGCCGGTTGAGGCACTGTCATTTGATAGGAGGCATACATAGAATTTTGTTGCAGCTTCTCCATATCTAGTGCCTTTTGGGTTAGGCTATCCAATGTGTCTTCTCCCAGAGTCAGGAGATACTGGCAGAGGTGGGGGTTGGTAACCCCACTCCGCAGGGCATTTTTTGCGAAATCTTGCAGTTGGGCCTTTACGGCCGGTGCTGCCATCG
The DNA here is from genome assembly GCA_949987705.1 of Thereva unica. NCBI lineage: Eukaryota > Metazoa > Arthropoda > Insecta > Diptera > Therevidae > Thereva > Thereva unica. The sequence continues at coordinate 104,115,030 of OX465283.1, forward strand.
CACCATATTTAGTGGTGGCCGCCTCTTCGCATAGTGACAACTGCTGTTTGATCCTAGTGGTATAGGCCGTGAGCGGCTCTAAGGGGAACTGGCGTAATTGAATTAATTTATTAACCAGTTCTTGATATGTTTCCCTGGGAAGATAAGTCCTGTTTAGGAGGTTTTCTGCCTCCTCAAAAGTGGCAGGTTGGGAGGAGGCAATTAACTGGTAGGCCTCTCCCCGAAGTCTAGTTGGGTAAATTTGAATGAAAGCGGCTTTTTCTTGTTCTGTCAGGCACTGTAGTACCCGACGGCAACAGCCTAGGAACATTTGTAGTTCAGTTGCCATCGTCGGGTTTTGGCCGCCAGAGAATAAAGGGACTAGTTGGGCCGTTAATTTGGCGACTTTAATATATTCGTCGGCCATGGCTGTAGAAAATTCTTTTTGTAGTAAAGATTTGACAAGACGACTGTCTTGAAAGGTCGCCTCCTCTTCCTCTAGGAGGGACAAGGATCGGGTTGAGAGATCGACCCAATCCGCGAGCAGATCTATGGGCGCGTAATCGGGCTCAGGCGGTTCTATGTTATCTTTATTTTCACAGTGGTCCCTATCTTCTATGCTAACCTTATCTACTACCTCAAGGGGGCGTGGGAGACTATTTTTGAAATTGAGGAGGTCCTGTTTAAATTTTAGGGCCTCCTCTTTGAATGCTTCTATTTTAGCCTTTCTTTCTAGGCTGGCCCTTTGGATTTGTTTATCCACGGCCTCAAAGTGAACTATATTAAATTTTCCTGTCTCCTGCGCCCGCTTAAGTATGTAATCTAATCTTGAAGTTAAACCTACTTGTTTCTCTCCTTCTCCTAGGATTGTCCCACTTCGGAGACGTCTGGGGGATGTTTGGGGTGTTTCTGATGGGTTGGATGTTGATTGGAGTGCAGATAGTGGTGTTGAAGTCCCTCGCTGAGTGACCTGGCAGGATGCTGGGGTGTCGGTGGTTCCTGATGAAGTAGAGGGGCCTGGAGTGGTTAAGTCCCTCGATGGTTGGTGGTCCCTCGGAGGGGGAGTCTTGGTGTTGTTGTTTTCCCCTTGTTGGCCCTCTGTCATAGGGCGTCTCCTGGGCAGGGATGAAGCCCACTAAAAGTCCCGCGATGTAGAAACTTTAGGGGGGTGAGCGCGTGCTCGCCTGGAGCAGAGGCACCGTGGTTGTACACCCCCGAGCGAGGATTCGTGGAGGATCTGGGATATTTTATGCGCTGTAGTGGCAGACGCTAACACTGCCCCCAAGTCAGGCTCAGCCTTGGGTTGGAGGTCAAGGAGCCTAGACCAGCAGTATTAACGTTTTTACTATTTGCGCACCCAGATCCTACCGGCTGCGCCAATTGTTATATATAAAATATATACGTTGTATAATAATAACTCACACAACCCTCCAACCAGGGTGTTAACCGTTAACCAATTGTTATATAAAAATATAAACTCACCACACTTGTTATATAATGAAAGCAACACACTTTATTTGTTTTTTTTTTTGTTTAAATTCTTATATTTCACTGGTTTCCTTTTCATTTATTTTACGAATGATTTCACAATAACTAATACAATTTTTTTTTTTTTATTTTTTCTTAGCGGTTACAGACAACAAAAAAAAGATATTTCACCTTATCATTATTTAATTTATGTTCACCCTGTTCTCCATATTTACAAGTCACAGCAAAAAAAATTTGTTTTTTACTTTCATTTATTATTTTCAAATTTCCATCATCCGCTTTTTAAATTATTCGAAAAATGCATTTAAAAAATCATCAATTTATTAAATATTGCAACTGGAAGATCAGAGGTGGTTCGTATTATTTTTCTTTATATATTTTTTTTTTTAATTATTGGTTTATTTTAATTTTTTATTACCTTAAAACTATTCAATTTAATTTTAAGTGTGGCCTTTGTAAGTGGTTTACTTAATTTATTCAGTTTTAACTACCACAAAAAAAAAACAATTTTCTCAAATAAAAATTTTTATACTTATTATTTTTTTTAGTAAATTTGTTTCTTGTTAAGTTAAAGCACAGTTGATGTTTTTCTAAATTTTTATAACTCACACTTAACTTTTCAAAAATCAATTTTTAATACTTAAGTAAATATGTTTGTTTTTTTTCTTTATAATTATAATAAGTCACGCGAAGCCGCGCCCGCCGGCGATCGTGGATTTTTACAACACTTCCTTATTAAAAAATCACCGCCATATTTTTTTATTCTTACGCGCCCGCTGGCGTCAATCGTTAACTTTGAACTTTTTATTAAAAATTGTAGACTCGCCCGCCGCTTACGGTAGTTCAAACAACACTCTTTTTTAAAAAATCCGCCCGCTCGCGTTCGTGGTTTAGACAACACTCGCTTAATTATGGATGCGCCCGCCGCCGCTTGTGGATAGAACAACCCTTTTTCAAAAAGGGAAGCGCCCGCTCGCGCTCGTGGTTTAGGCAACACTTAATTACTTAAAATTTTCACCCGCCGGTGGTGGCATGGAAAATTGTCCACCGGCTGGGAAAATCTCGCCCTTGAATTCGTTCCCACCTGCGCAACTTGCTTACCGCGCGTTTCTCACGCGGCGCATTGCAAGTTGCGCTTAATTATTGTTGGGTGGGTCAAATTACTTTCAAGAAAGTCAAAGTCAAGATCACTGTTTGCCAGAAAAGCTTGGGAAGGCTGCAAAGGTAATTGCGCACTTTGCAAATCTCACAAAATGCGCGCGGATCAGGTTACGTCTGGAACATTTGTTGAAGTGGAATTTTGTACGTTGAAGATTTGTCCGTTAAGGAATTTTGTACATTTGAAAATGGAAACAAGATCATAATTTTCCGTTTAGGATTTGTTGTTCGCAGGGAGCTCATATTGCATCAAACTCATTAACTGCGAATTTGATGTAAAAGGCTCCCTGTATGAAAGTATATGGGAATTTGTCTAAGGGCTCCGTTTTTCACCGAGAGAGACCCTTACAAATTCTGTATGTAACAAATGTGGGTTTTGGGGGGTTTAACGTGTTTTTTTTTACGATTTCTGGGAAAAGTAGACGTCCTATCGAAAAACTTTAAATGTAAAAGTTGTAGATAATTAAAAAATATAGAGTTTTCATTCAAACTATTTTTCGGCATAACCTCAAAACATGGAGAAAAACGTCAAAAACCGATTTTTTCATTTTTAATTTTTAACTTTCACAAAAATTGTCCGATTTTAATGAAATTTGGTGAAAATGTAGATTTTCATATTTCGAAAAGCCCCAATTTTCTTTGAAGCGATTGATTGCTTAGTTTTGTTTTTATGATTTTAATTTTAAGAAAAAGGCCCTATTTTCAATCAAAAAAGTTGACTAAAAAAATTTGGATTTTTAAAACTTTTAAGACGGCTTTTTTTTCGTTGAATCCTCTACTTTTAGATGGTGTAAACAAATGATAGTGCCACAATGGAAAAACATCGATACAAATTCGATAAACCAAAAAACCCTTTTTCAAATATCGATTTTTCCGAAAATTTCACTAATCCTTTATCTTTCTTTGAAATAAATCTTTTAAAGTCGTGCAAAACTGTAAATTTAATGTTATATATTGCAAGGGAACTTCATGTAACAGTTTCAAATATGACGAAAATTATTTATACAATTATTTCACCCAAGAAACAGAGGAGCTCCGCCGTCGTCTGGTCCCAAGTCCAGGATGTGAAAGAAGGCGGGTGGTAGACCTGCCAAATTGACCAATAAAACTAGGCAAGGAACCGCTTTTTTAATGCGGCACCGACAGCAGCGTAGCCGTTGCGGAGACGTTCCGCTCGGACCGCCAGCTAACGGATCAAAGAAAGAAGAAGAAAAAGAGGAAAAAATTACATTTTCAGTAAAAAAAAATTTTTCTACGTGTTGTGATGACTTATATATTAAAACTTACTAGCAGGACCCAGAACTCACCATTCGAGCGCCATTTTCAAAACCTAGGAGGCTTCAATAACAAAATTTTTCGAGAAGAATGAAACAAAATTGTAAAATGAAACAAATTTTTTATAGTTGGAAAAAGCAATGCCAAAAAACACCTTTTATTATCTCATGCCACATATTAAATTTTTTTGTATTACACTCTACTGGCCGCACCATACAATGGTCCATGCGAAGATACTATGCCGTGTATAAATAAAACTACGATTTTGTACTTCTTAAGTTGAAGTGTTTAAACTCGGTAAAATGGTGTCACAAAATAAGTTGTTGCCGTTTAATTATTTGATAAAAAATTTATTCATATCTAATTTTTTGGGAAGGATGCTGCTCATCTTGGCACTCAACCCCTTTTTCGATCTCTTCGATAAAGTCTTTGACCTCGTGAAGGCCCTCAAACTCATCGCAATCTTCATTGTCAGTAGATAAAACGTACACTCGCTACATTTATAGATATATACATATATGCAAATACATATTTATATCAAAAGGAAGTAATCCTTACCTAAAAGCGGTATTGTTAAACACAATGGCCAATCCACACAAGTATTGCTTCAGCAGCAGTAGAACCCATTTTTTAGAAGAAAGGTATAGGAAGGACAAAAGAGAACTGTGGTAACCGGCTCACGAGAAAAATTCGGCGTGCAAACTTAACATAACCCATTCACAAATCGCCTTCACTTACTATTCTTACTCGCTGGTAGCAAGTATTATCGACACGCAATAGATATCTGCGTTTAAAGAAAAGAAAGTTATTCGCGATGAAAGAATACCTGCGTAGACCTAGATTAACTTCTAAAACCGGTTTTGCTGCTGCTGAAGGAATACTAATATTATAAGGCCCGGATTAGTATGTAATATAAAAGTCAAAATATGTACATATATATGTACTTATTTTTGGGAAAACATGTAATAAAAATTTGAAAATATGTAACAAAAAGTGATATTTATTATTTATTAATTATTAACAAATATAGATATATATTGTGTAAAACATAACAAAATTACATAATTTTGAGAAAAAATGCTGTTAGGAAAAAAATACAAAAATAGGTAATTTAGGAAAAAATACAAAAATAGGTAATTTAGGAAAAAATACAAAAATATTTGACAAAAAAATTGAGGAACAATGCCAATATTTCGATTATATAAAGATCTAATCATTAAAATTATTCGACACCACATACATTTTTAAATGCTCAAAACTAAAGCTTCTGCGATCTGGTCGCAAAATATTTTTGTATCGACTGAACGATCTTTCGTATTTGAATGATGCTAATTCTTGTGGCAAAAAAGAGGTGATGTTGTCGGACATTTTCCCTTCTAAGATAGCCGAAATATCTCGAAGTTCATTTAACCCTTTATTTTTGCATAGAACGTTTTCGAATTTTTGTATAATTTTTTTTCCGATAGCACCTGGAATTTTTTTTAAATTGTTGGTGCCCTCATGTACAATTGCCAAGCTTTCGGACAAACTCATGTTTTGCGTTTCTAGTTTTTTTATAGAATGGACAATAAAAATTAAATTCGCAGATATAAATGCCAAATTATTTTGTAGTGTCATATCCTCCATTACAGTTTTAGCCTTACTTATAGACACTGCCGTGTCACTGTCTAGTTTTGATAATACGTTCCTGATTTTTTCAAAATTCTTACTGTAATACTCGGCAGCCTCCAGCCATGTCCCCCATCTAGTGATGATTGGTTGTGGTGGCAAACTTAAATCGGGGTAGCTTTCTTTCAAAATCTTCACACGACTTGGTGCTTTTATAAAGATTTTTTTTACTGTGGAAATGATGAGATCAACAGAAGGGAATTCCGATCTTACAAATTTCAACTCGGTGAAACCCATGGGCCAGACATGTTACATGAATCATTTTAGGGTAAAAAACCTTAATTGATTGTCCCGCCTTAACCATGTAAGGTGCTGCATCTGTCAAAAATAAATAAACATTGTTGTGCAAAATACCACCAGGCCAAAGTATTGCCATCGAGTTGTTCAAAAATCTGGCAATTTCTTCATGGTTACAATGTTCTAACACGGCTATATTTAAAAGATATGGTTTACTGTCGTGCTGTGGTAGTTTCCCCACAATGATATTTGCTATGTACCGTCCATCAACATCTGTCGTCTCATCTATGGAGATCCATATTGGTCCTTCACCAATGATTTCGCGTATTTTAGATATGGTTTCATTATATATGCTAGGAAGATAGTTTTTTCTTATGGTACTTTCATCCGGCATTTTTTTACCAATATATTTTTCTAAAAAGTTTCTTAAACCGATATTATTTAATTTATGGAAAGGAATATCGGCCTGAATAAAGGCACGGCTTAAATCTGTAAATAACTCGTTACCTGTTGAAGAAGATGCAATTGATGTAGGTGCTGTCAATAAAACTTGTTTTAAAGTGTTCTTTTTTTGTTTATTCGCTTGATGCTTTGCTGTTGCAATATGTTGAACAATTTGAAATCGTTGAGACATCGATACAGGTCGATCACAGCAAGTGCAGTACAAAACACTGGAATCACCCCGAAAATGTTCATTAGGAAACTCGCTTAAGTACCTAGACACGAGATCTTTTGGTGTTGACTTCACTTTAGGCATGTTTATTCCTTGATATTTCGAGGCAAACTGAGAAAAGAAAATCTAGAAGGGAAGTAGGGAATACACATTGGAGGGAGATTTCAAGAAATTTTGTAGTAAGCAAAGGGCCGGCAGATTCTAAGAATCTGTGGAGAGATTACACCATAGAAATATAAACTAACACGGAACACATTTTACGTTTGTGCGTTTCTTAGAATTTGACTATGGCAAAGGAGAGTCGCATAGAATGGAATGGGTTTTAAAGTCAAATTAAATTATATGGTCGAAAACTGTGAAATATTGACAAAAATTATGTAAAAACAAGCGAAATATGTAAAAATATGTAATTTACTTAAAATATGTACAAATATGTGAAATAAAAATGGGTTTATTGGGTTGAAAACCCACTAAAACCTCTTTTAAAAACCATTTCAGACTATCAGAAAACCTAGGAGAAAATATGTAAATACATAAAAATCCGGGCCTTAAATATATGTAGTTACCCACAATGGTATTCTGCACTTCATTTTTAAATCATCGAATATGTAGTATCCCTGCAAACAATATCTCGGCTGCTCGCTTTCTCGAGAAATTTTCGAAAGAAAACTGGTCGAGAATTATTCGAGAAACAATCGTTAAAATGATCCCTAAAGCTTTTACGCTCTTTTCTTGGTTTTGTTATTATTTCTCCCTTCCGATTTAAATTTGAGATTTATTGGAGGGTTTTGCTATCGGAAGATGATTGCGTGCACATGACTATGCAGGAAACGCAGGCGCGATGGGAATAAGCTGGCGAGCATTTTCAATAGTAGAAGTACGAGCACGTAAGCATATAAAGCATTCGAGATTCATTCGATATCGATTCGAAAAAACGAAAAACACATACATGCAAAGCCTTCGATATTCCATCTAAACTAGTGGGATGTTGTGCCTAGAGACTAGCCACTAATTACGCTTTTTCATGGTAAACTTTCTGTTGAATAACACTTCAGACTGGATGATCATACAAAATCAAGAAAATGATATTTTTTCACTTTTAATTACATAAGTAAATGTTTATGTTCTCCTGAGTTTCATTATTAAATAATATAATTTAGTGATAGATTCAAAACATGTTCCACCGAAGTAAAAAAAAATTATTTTTCACCACGGCCGGACGAGGATTGAACTTGGTTCCGCGGGGTAGCATTCCAGCGCCTTACCTCTAGGCTACCGATATAATGTACTTTATTAGAAATCTATTTTTTGTTGTTAAATATACTTCCGGTTTGAATTTCCATACCATTTTCTCAGTTTTAGGTCTCTTGATCAAGAGCTACAATCTGAGATATGGCCCAAGTCTGTACCGACAGTACTTTCAGAGATGAAAGAAGGTCACAGACGGACGGCAGACAGACGGACAGAGCCTCTGTATTACCTTTTTTTTGTTGAAAATATTAGCGTCGGCCGCAGTAGCAGCGGTTAAGGCGACTAGCATCCTAGAGCTCCGCGGTTCGAATGCACTCCGCGGCATGGTCAGTCGCCTTTCTATTTCTCCCACCCGGATAACTTGACCTTGACTTCCTTCTTTACAAAAAAAATATATGCTTTATTTTAAAATGAATAAAATATACGCTTTATTTTAAAATGAACTAAAAGGTAAAAAATCATTTTGAATGTATAGTTTTTATTGCTGCTGCCAATATATGGAAACAACCTAGCTTTCGTAATGTAAAAAAGCGTGGACTCTTTACCTATATTCTTATTTTATTAACACCGGAACTTTTCGCTAGCGCCCACGTTTTTTTTACAGGTATGTTATTTCCATATACATACTGGCTGGAGCAATAAAAACTTTACATTCGAAATTAATTTTTACTTTTTAGTTCATTTTAAAATAAAAGCGTATTTTTTAGTTTTTTTAAACTATATTTTTTATATCCTACATTTTAGTTTATTATATCGATACTAGAAAGTTAAATTGCCACAAGTATCATTTCAGCAATTTCTTTGGAGAAGGAAACCCCAGATATCGAATACATGATTGCTATTATAAAATATCGCTTTATTTTTCAAAAAAAAAATCATTCAGTGATCTAATCTTTTCATTATTACCTATAAATGAAGAATGACTAATATTTTCATAAAAGCTGAAAAAAAGTATTATTGCAAAACAATTAAAAAGGAAATAAGCAATTTTGTGTTGGCCGTCATTTTGAAGTTGGAATAACGCCACATAGCTAATTGTATTTGACTTGTCATACCTTTTCATCATCGTATCAACCCATATCTTGGGCCGGGGAGCTCAATTGAAAAATTCGGCTGCCTTCTTTGAACCGCCATCTTATTGCATGTTGCATTGTCAAGCGAACATGTATTTCTATGCAAAATTTGAAGTTTATCGGTCTTATGGAAGTGGGTCAAAATCAAGTTGCAAGATTTGTTTACTTAGAACATACATATAAACATATATACGTAAATACATACATACATACATCCCGGAGAAGCTAATATAAAGCGTATAATTACATAAAACAAACATACATCCATCCATACATACATACATATAAAGACACATACTTACATACAGGTGAAGCTAATATAATAGCAGGAACACAATGCTCGCCATAAGCCGGGCTATACTATAAATCTTTTCGTTTTCAAATAATACCCATGAATCTTCGTACATATGTATGTAGATAGGAACGCACTAAAGGAAACTATCGGCGAAGCGACCATAACCACGGCCATAAAAATTAGAAACTATTTCTATTTTGTGATTGTCGCTTACATTTCTATCAATTATTATGACAAAAAGTTGACGTTTTGACAAATTATGCTGCGTCTGAGGGTACTTTATTTTACGAATAAAAAAATGCGTTTTTTGCATTCTCTTTTTCTTCATATTAGTTTCAATTAGGCCCTGTGCCAAAATGGCAATTCAAATGTCAATTTGTATGGAAAACTCATTTCAATTAGTAAATTTGCTCGACGGTTTGCGTCTGTGGAAATATGTAAATTATTTTAGACATTTCAGTTTTTACTTTAATCATAGCCATCAAATAAATTTAAAAAAGCAAACAAGTAATAAACAATAAATTATGAAAAAAGGAAATGCAAGAAAGACTTTATTTAAAATAATAAGTTTGTTTAATTATTTATTGCCAAACAAGGCACTTAACAAAAGGAATTAAAAATTAGATAAAAAAAATTTATTAACATTAACGTAAAAGAACATTGCGAGTATTTAAATATTAAACTAAGATCTAGGTCTATAGTGTTAATAAGAAATCAGAAGGACAACAGGGAAATTAGTTTTCTTTTATAGTAAATTTTATTAATTGAGGGAGAGAAACAGGTCGCGTAGGTATTGAAGGTAATGCAGCACCTGTTAACGGGCTCGTTTCTAGCATATTCAGTGCGATGCGGGTACTCTTTAACCAGTTTGCAATATCTTGTTTGTCGAGTATCGTTAAATTTGATGGTGTCCGACAGGAACTGCACCTTGAGGTTATTGTTCAGGACATCCAGGGTAAAACAAGATATAAGCAATTTCCGTCTAAGGGGTAGAGGCAAGAGATCAAGGATTTTGAGCCTGTCCTTATAGTGAGGAAGGTTGTGAAAATCCGAAGGATTATAGAGGTTCCTAAGCACGAAAAGAAGGAACTTCTTTGGGACAGATTCTATTCGATTAATACTAATTTGAAATATGGGATCTCAGATTTGGTACGCATATTTTATAATAGGTCGGACTTTTGAGCAAAACAAGGCTTTAGTAACCCATACATTGTCGAATTCTTTAGCTCTTGTCTTGATAAAGCCCAACAGCTTGTTCGGTTTCGTCGCTAATTTCGGAGTTTCTCGAAGTGGAGGTGGTGTAGCTCTATATGTTAAAAGAAACTTCAATTGCAAGGTTATAGCAAGATCTGGTGATAATTACTGCATTGAATATATTTTTGTCGAAATATATATGGTTTCTGGTAAGTGTCTTGTTGGTACAATTTACAAACCTCCAAATATTTCTGATTGGTCTACTCTTAATCTTCTTCTTGCTGAGCTTTGCCACTCATATGCGCACATTCTGATTTGTGGGGATTTCAATTCCGACTTAATTGCCCAAAAAAGTTGTGCTGAGAGCCTGCTGGAAATTTTAAGCATTTATGGTCTTTCTATTGTTAACAGTCATCCAACTCATTTTACTAGTACTCTTTTGGAGCTTCTAATAGAGGATGATATTAATTTGGTGTCTTTTAACAACCAAATCGCAGTACCAGCTTTCTCTAGGCATGACCTTGTAATCGTTTCGTATAATATAGAAGTGGACAACACAGAGAGTTTCTTTTCATATAGGGATTTCAAAAGCATTCGTCTAGATGAAATCTTCTCAGAAGGATCATTATTACATTGAGATCCATGACATCCGTTAACGAACAACTACTTTACTTTGAAGGTCTAGTGTCCTATCTCTTCGAAAAATACGTACCATTAAAAATGCGTCGAATAACTGATTCTAGTTGCCCATGGCTCACCACTAGTGTGCGTGCACTAATGTCTGCACGAGATATTGCCTACCGTAGGTGGAAACGCTTTAGAACACCAGAGCTGTGGGAGGAATATCGCCACTTACGTAATCGAACTTCTTTTCTTATACGGCGCTCCAAAAGAAGATATTATAGCTCGAAATTTATTTCTTCTCTGCCGACAAAAGCACTGTGGAGAAATCTGAATACCTGTGGCCTCGGAAAAACCAAATCGCATATTGTTGCAGAAGATCCTAACGTGATTAATGATAAGTTCTCTGAAGTATTCCTCTCCGATAACCATGAAAAAATTAGTAATGATTTTCTTGGTAGTTTTTCCTCAACTGGGTTTACTATATCTTCTTTTAGTATAGAAGATGTTGGTAGCGCTATCTTGTCTATTAAATCAAATTCTGTAGGTTTTGACAACTTACATCCGAAATTTATTAAATTAATTCTTCCGCTTTTCCTTTCTCCTGTTACACACATTTTGAATACAATAAAAGTCGGTATACCCATCTAGCTGGAAAAGAGCAAAAGTTATTCCTATCCTAACATTTAAATATCAAGGCAAGCGGTAGTTTGCCGAGTTCGTAAGGGCAAACAGCTAATGCCTTATTTACGCCTAAACATGGAAAACAAGGGGTTTTTTTCATAAAATTATGCGATTTATCACCTTTTTATAAGCAATATAAGTAATTTTTCATTTGTAAACGATAACCACAATATAAATAATTTATTATTCCATGAGTTTTTTTTCCTATCATTCTTCGTTTTCTTTATTTTTACATTTTTTACATTTCAAAACGAACTTTTTTTTTCTCCTTCAGTCTAAAAAAGTGGGTACTCAAAATTATTCTATCAGATGGCGCTATAGGCTATTTCAATTGCTCAATACATGAGATGGTGCTACTAATTAGTCGAAAAGTGTTTACTCGCACTATTGATGCCAGATGGCATTAGATGATTAACAAAATGTGTTCATATAAAAGTGGTTAGTCACAACTATGGTGTCAGATTACGTTAGGTACTATAAAAAACATATGTACTTCATAGTACAGATGTACAGTTAAATTTTGAAATAACGATTACTACTTTTGCATAGTTCGTAATTGTACTTTATTTCTAAAAATGTGACATATTCGTTATAAGTTACTCGAATCCAGCACTGTTGATGTCAGATAGCATTCCCTATCATTTCGATGATTAACAAAAAGCGTTCATATTAAACTGGTACAATGGAGTCTGGAGTCTCAAGAGGGCGGATTACCATTTCTTCACTACTCTACCGACATGGGTATCAATTGAAAGGGTATTATAACTGGAATACCATAAGCGATATAGTATACTCAATATATGGTTAGAATCCATGGCGGTCATCTCAAGAGGACGGATTACCATTTTCTTCACAACCCCCTAGACATGGGTATCAAATGAAAGGATATGATAAGTAGAATACAATAAGATATGTCGTAAAATCCATATCGGCGGTCTCAAGAGGGCGGATTGCCACTTCTTCACCACTCCCTCAACATGGGTATCAATTGAAAGGGTATCATAAGTAGAATACCATAAGCGATATAGTATTCTCAATATGTATATGGTTAGATCCGTCATATCAAGATGGCGGATTACCATTTTCTTTAGAACCCCCTCGACATGGGTATCAAATGAAAGGGAATGATAAGTAGAATACAATAAGGGCAATATAGTATTACTCAATATATAGTTAGATCCACGGCGGCCATCTCAAGAGGACGCATTACCATTTTCTTCAGCACCCCCTCGACATAGGTATCAAATGAAAGGGTATGATAAGTAGAACACAATAAGCTAGGTCGTAAAATCCATGGCGACCGTCTCAAAGAAGGCGGATTACCATTTCTTCACCACCCCCTCAACATGGGTGTCAATTGAAAGGGTATCATAAGTAGAATACCATAAGCGATATAGTATACTCAATATATGGTTAGATCCATGTCGGTCATCTCAAGAGGGCGGATTACCACTTTCTTTACAACCCCCTCGACATGGGTATCAAATAAAGTGGAATGATAAGAAGAATACAATAAACAATACAGTATACTCAATATATAGTTAGATCCACGGCGGCCATCTCAAGAGGATGCATTATCATTTTCTTCACCATCCCCTCGACAAAGGTATCAAATGAAAGGGTATGATAAGTAGAATACAATAAGCTATGTCGTAAAATCCATGGCGGCCGTCTCAAGAGAGCAGATTACCATTTCTTCACCCCCCTCGACATGGGTATCAATTGAAAGGGTATCATAAGTAGAATACCATAAGCGATATAGTATACTCAATATATGGTTAGATCCATGGCGGCCGGCTCAAGAGGGCGGATTACCATTTCTTCACCACCCCTCGACATCCAATGAAATGGAATGATAAGTAGAATACCATAGGCGATATAGTATACTCAATATCTCGTTAGATCCACGTCGATCATCTCAAGAGGGCGGATTACCATTTTCTTCACAACCCTCTCGACATGGGTATCAAATGAAAGGGTATCATAAGTAACAGACAATAAACAATATAGTATATCCTCAATATATCGTTACTAGTTATTCGATAAATTTTTACTTGCACTGTTGATGCCAGACGGCATTCGATGATTAGCAAAAAGTGTTCATATAAAAATGGTTAGTCGTTCGTATACACTCAAAAGATTCGTAAATCGGAAATAATTTTGGTAGCACCTGTTCTCATCATACAACTAAAATTATTCGAATTGAATAATAAAAAGTTTATTAAAATTGAGCAATGCGATATCAAAGCTGTCACTTCTGCAAAATTGCATATAGGAGGTTCAAATTATGAAGTGATTAGTGTTACATATATTCCATACAGGAACAAGGCCATTACATCAGCATGATGAGACGAGCTGGTTATGGATCAATGATTCCATAGTGCAGGAAAAATCTTGGCCGAGAAACGCGAAAGGAACTTATGTTTATTTTTTATAAAGGCAATAATATTAATTTGAATTCCTGCATTTTTTTATTATGTACCTACTTATAAAATAAGTAAAAAAATATAATGAACAATTAAATACATAATATTTCTTTATACAAAATATTATTTATTTTTTATTTTAGAAATTATTAAAACAAAAAAGAGTGATATCCCACCAAAAAAACATTAAAAATGTGAATTAGAAGTTCGTGGGCGCGAAATTATTTATTTGGACCATTTAAAGCAGACTTATAACAAAAAAAAGTGATATGGATTAGTCAAGATGAATCGTTAATAGCACGAAATAATTAAACACGTGCATCGTAACGGTTTAGCCGCTAGGGCGTTATAACCGGCGTATAACCTATTTTCATGGTTATGTTACCAGTGCACGCAGAATTCCTCCACCTATCTACAACGGTAAAAACAATGGTCCTATCTTACCAACTTTTGGAGTTATGAATCGCCAAAATCAAAATTTTGTTATTTTTTCACTAAAATTTCAACTAAAACCACCTTTTTCTCCAAAAAATACGTGATTAACCTAAACTTTTTTTTCTAAAATTAGAAAGCTTGGACAATTTCCTATGAATAATGCCTATTAAGTCTTAATGTAACTGCCTTTATTTTGGAAGATATAAGTCATTCTGTGGTGATAAGCAAAAACCGCTTAAGTCAAAAAACATGATTTTACACCAGAGCGATTTTAAGAATCAAAGTTATTCAATCTGTAATGGAAAAGCGAAAAAACAATGTATCATAACTTTCTAAATATTGGTCCAAAGAGAATCAAATTTTGTGTCGATGGGGATTCTTATACGGAGAATTCAATGACGATACGTCTGTTGGCATAATTACAGTATCATCAGCGAATGTTCCGATAAATGTGTTATCTGTTGTTGGAATATCCGCAGTATAAAGCAGGTATAGGAAGGGTCCCAATACGCTTCCCTGCGGAACTCCCGCTAATATCGGACAAAAGTCAGAATATGCTTCTTCATGGATGACCATGAACTTGCGATTAGAGAGGTATGACTCAAGCAGTTGGCAGTAATTTTGTGGTAGGAGTTTGCTCATCTTGTATATCAATCCTTCGTGCCAAACCCTGTCAAAGGCTTGAGCTACATCCAGAAATACGGCAGGGCAATATTTCTTTTCTTCTAACGCTTGCTCGATGACAGCAGTGATTCGATGGATTTGATCTATTGTGGCATGGTTATTCCTGAATCCAAATTGAAAATCAGGAATGTTTACTAACGGTTTCAGACGTTTTAGTAACAATTTTTCAAACAATTTAGAAATGATGGGAAGCAATGAAATTGGTCTATATGATGTTACTTCTTCATCAGGTTTGTCTGGTTTCTTCAGCATGATTATTTGGGCCGTTTTAAAACAGTTGGGCACATATTTTAAGCGTATGCAGGCATTAAATAAGTATGTGATCATGATGATTGCTTTTCGTGGAAGTTCCTTAAATAGACCGGGTGATATTCCATCGATTCCTGCTGCTATTTTTGGATTAAGATTTCTGTCGATCACTTCGGCAACCTCCATTGGCGTGAACCTTTTAAAAACTTGATTTGGTTGATAAGTAGGTCTTATGTCAATATTGGATTGTATGTTATGAGGTTGGAACACTGTTGCAAGGTGTTGGGCAAAGAGTTCAGCTTTTTCATTGTCTTGTCGAATCCAACTGCCTTGAGCTTTTCTTAGCGGTGGTATTCGAGTTACGGGTCGTTTAAATTTTCTTCTTGCTTTCCACAATGAGTAGTCTTTATCCATTTCTGGACTCAGTCCGCTCAGGTAGTTGTCAAAGCATTCCTGTTTGTAATTTTTAATTAGTTTATTGACATAATTACTTACTCTATTGAACGCTGTTTTATCAGCAGGATTTCTGGTAAGATGCCATATTCTCCTTGCCTTTCTTCTTTGCTTGATTTGTTCTCTGATTTCGGCCGGGTATTTGATTTCACACTCTTCTTTGTCTTCTAATTCAGGAGTTGCTATGCTGGCTGCCATTCGAATGTGTTCAATGAAGTTATTTGTTTGTTGTTCCAATTCTTCATTACTTTTAAGCCTCACTTTTAAGCTGACCAGCTTTTCCAATGTTTCTCTGAAGAGATCCCAATCTGTATACTTATTTGTGAGATTCTGCTTTTTCTTTTTCTTGATGATTGTCGCGCTTATTGACAGCAGAACGGGTGTATAGCTGGAAGAAATACCTTTTATGATGAAGAAATCGAGAAGATCTGGAATCTTTGCTGCATCCGTTGGCCAATACGTTGGTCCTCGTGAAGACAGATAATCACACTTGTTTTCGTTAATAGCACTTAGAAGTTCATTTCCTTCTCCGGGTGAAATTAGTCTGGAACCCCATGCCGTATGCTTTATATTGTAGTCTCCGCCAATAATGAATCTTGGACCAAGTTTATTGAAGACGTTGGTAAATTGAGATTTCGTTGGGGTATCTCGTGGAGGACAGTATGCTGCCGCAATATTTAGATCTGCACCATTATATTTAATTGAAATAACCGTCGCTTGAATGTAATTTTCACGAATGTTTTCTTGTTGGTAATGTTTGATATTATTTTTAATTAGTACAGCTGATCCACCCCTAGCTCTTCCACTTGGATGGGTTGTCCAATAGGAATCGAATCCATTTATTTTGATATAACTTTTGTCAGAGAAGTGCGTTTCAGAAATCAATGCAATATCTATGTTGTTTGTATGGAGAAATATTTCCAGTTCCTGGGCTCTTTGGTTGAGCCCATTTGCGTTCCATGTAACTATACGTAGGAACGAGTTAGTCATTTTTGTTTTTTCTGTCTTTTTTTGCTTGGCGGTTTGAAATTGATTTCCAAATTATCCACTCTTTCTGCTAACTGACTAAGTGTCTGTTGAATCTGACTGAGCATTTTAATGATATCATTGTTATTAGGCTCGTTATTAATTCTGATGTGTTTGTTGCCTTGGTTTGGTTTATCATCAGATATTTTGCTGACTTGTGCATAAGATAATCCAACTGTAGAAGGTGTGGTTGTTGCTTGTGGCTCAGGTAATTTTTTTATTCGATGTACAACATTTGTTTTATCCTTGTGTTGACTTTTAATTTTATTCTGATATACTGGACATCCTTTATAATTTGCAGTATGCCCTTTTTGATGACAAAAAGCGCATGTTGGTGCGCTGCCTGGCTCTTTTTTGCATTGTTTCGTGTGATGGTTTTCGGCACACTTAACGCATTTGCTTTGACGTCGGCAGAAGCTCTTGGTATGTCCGAGTTGTTGACAGTTCGTGCATTGTGGGATGCCCCTTGACTTTTTAGGTGGTTCAATTTTAACCACGCAATGTACTAAATTCTTGATATTATACACTTCTTTGTTGTTATCTTTTTGTTTTAAATCGACGTAAAACAGAGGAAAGGTTTTCCTGACTTTTACACCATCAATTTTGACCATCTTAAATATATATTAGTAATACCTGCGACTTCATGTCCCATTTTGTCTAAGTCTGCTTAAATTTCTTCGTGACTGATTGTTGATGGCAAGCCTCTAATGACAAATCTATACAATTTATCACTCTTCAGCTGAAAGGTGTGATATTCGATATTTTCTAGTTGATGACTGGGTTCTTTTTTTAATTCTTCCAGTAATTTTTTGAGATTTCTGTAGTCATTTTCGTTTTGTACGGTAATTTTAATATCACTGTTTGAAAGAGCTTTGAATTTGGTTGATTCTTTTGTAATTTTAAGTACCTTTTGTCGAAAGAGTTCAAAATTGTTGATGTTGCTCACATTTATTGGTGGAGGCAATGGTATTTTGTGGTTTTTCTGTTCAGTGTTGATGTTCTCACTTTGATTAGTACTTTTTGGTGGCGTTTTTGCTGTTGTGCGCCTGCGTTTCTTGTTATTATTATCTAGATTGAGAAATTCCTTTTCCAATTCTTCCTCATCTGTGCAATATTCCTCTTGACTCAGATTATTGTTATTCTGGTGAGAAACTGGAAATTGTCGTAACAACCAATTAGAATTATTTGATTGTTCATGTTGGCTGGAAGTAGGCTGACTTTGGGTGGAAGGCAGATTATTAAGTCGTGCCTCGAGTTCAGTTATTTTTTTATTCAAATCATTTATGATTTGTTGCTGACTACTGCATGTGTTAACGAGGTCATCGTATGTTGCCATAGTGGTGAATATTGTTAATAAAAAACATTATTACACAATCACACACATTACATACAATTCACCTTACACTGCACTTTAGTATTTTTGTGAACTGTTTTTCTTTTCTTTTTATACTGCTCAATATACGCACGCGGCGGTAAACACGTCTATACACTTCAAAACCGTGCAAATCCATTCATAAGATGGAAGATTTAATGGGTTTTCCCAATGAAAATGATTCAGTGCGAATCTAACGAATCTTCGTTGAACCGTGAGGAGACCAAACCTGGGACGCATATTCGAGTAATGGTCTGACAAGGGAAATGTATAGGTGTTTAGTAATCGAGGGGTTGTTAAATTCTTTGGACCACCTTTTAATAAAACCCAGGACTAAACTACCTCTGGAAGAGATATAGTTGATGTGAGTGTAAAAATCTAGCTTACTATCAAACCTAATCCCTAGCTCTTTAACATAATTAACACGAGGGATACCCTCATCAGAAAAGGTGTAGTTAAAAATTATAGGATCACATCTCCTATTAAAAGTCATGATCTCACCTTTACTAATATTAAGAACCTCCAAGCACAAGCACACAGCAAGAGTAAAAGGTGTCAAGGTCAACTTGCAAAAATTTGCAATCCTCGATACTCTTTATGTGACGGTACAATTTGATGTCATCAGCGTAAATCAATATTCTACAGTGCCTTAGTAAGGGAACAATGTCATCAATTAATAGAATAAAGAGAAGAGGCTCAAGATCAGAAGAAGCGTCATCTGGAGTCCCGCAAGGTAATCACCTTGGCCCTCTTCTTTTTATTCTTTCAATTGATGACATTGTTGCCTTGTTAAAGAACTGTCAAATCCTTATTTACGCTGATGACATTAAACTCTACCGTTATGTAAGAAGTATTGAGGATTGCAAACTTTTAAAAGTTGACCTGAACACATTCTATTCTTGGTGTTCCAACAACAACCTGGTACTCAATATTAGTAAGTGTGAGGTCATGACTTTTTGCAGGAAACGTGGTCCACTGACTTATGACTACACTTTCCTTAACAACACACTTTCCCGAGTTAACTCTGTGATCGATCTGGGGGTCAGGTTTGAAAGTAAGATGGATTTTTCCACCCACATTAATTATATTTCCTCCAAGGGCAGTTCAGTCCTAGGTTTTATAAAAAGGTGGTCTAAGGAATTCAACAGCCCCCTCATCACTAAGCATTTGTACATATCCTTAGTGAGGCCTTTACTCGAATACGCCTCCCAGGTATGGTCTCCTCAATACTCCTCCCAAGTTGGAAGAGTCGAATCGGTTCAAAGAAAATTCGTACGTTTCGTACTCAGCCATCTCCCTTGGGATGACCCACGCATCCTTCCGCCTTATGAAAACAGACTTAAACTACTCAACTTAAGCTCCCTACATAAACGTCGTGAAGTTGCTGACGTCATATTTGTTCATCGGCTACTAAATGACAAGGTAGACTCAAGTTTCTTACGAAGCCAAGTGGCATTCAGAGTGAGTAATTATAGCTTGAGGGGTGTACCTCTCCTGCATACTAACTCCTCTAATACCAATTATGGCAAGTAACGAACCTGTTAATCGCATGCTTAGTAACGTTAATAGAAATATTAGGGTTTTTAGCATGCTTACAAGTGAAGAGGCTCTCAGAAAGAGTCTTCTTAATGTGACGTGAGTCCTTGGTGTACCCACTCCCTCTTTGTTGTAGCACGCTTTCTTGTTAGAGTGTTTTAGTACTTATATTTATTTCTATATGTTTGCATGTCTCAGCCGAGCCCACGTGGTCGTGGTAAATGTTTCTCAGCCCAGCTGAGAAGTGCGCCTTCTGCATAAGAAGGGAAACTCTATTATTATATTATTATTAAGATGACTTCTCTGAGGGACACCGGATGTCGCTTCAATTGTTACTGATTTGGATCCACGAAAAATAACTTGGTAGGTCCGGTCACCTAAGTAAGACATAGTGTAAGTTAAAGTTTAACTTGCTGACGAGGACAAAGCCTAAATCAACAATGTGATTGACACGATCCAAGACATTGTCATTGAGATAATAATTTTGCAGCTGTTTGTTTCTTTTCCTGGAGAAGGTAATTACGTGGCACTCACTGGTGTTAAGAAGAAGATTATTAGTGGTGCACCAGTCTTGTGCAAACGATACATCAGAGACCTTATGGCTTTATAAATTTTGAAATCATCGGCGTAAAAGAGGTGCGGAATGCCATTTAATTTTTCAGATAGATCGGAAATGAATATGTTGAATAGAAGTGGTCCTAGGTGGCTGCCTTGCGGTACACCTGAGGTTACACTGATTTCTTTTGAAAGGAAACCCTGAAATCTTACCACCTGAGTTTTCATGTTAAGATAGGATGTTATCCAATCCAGAAGGGGGCCGGATATCCCAAATCTTAATCTATATATATAAAAATGAATCATTGTTTTGTATGTAATCGATGTTTGAAAAATTGGCTGTATGAAATGACTGATTGAGTGTGGTTTATGTTAGAAGACCTCAATAGCAAGGTTTATGTATATACATAGTTTTCATGATTATGTCTGTTGGTATTTTTGAAATGGCGCTTGAAAAAGAATTGTCGATATCCTTATTGGAAATTTTTTCTTCGCATTTAATTGATATGATTTGTACGTGAAATCGGTTTGTTTTATTAAATGAAATAAAAACAAGTAAAATCGTTCTAAAAAAGGATTGTAGCAGCGTTAGTGGTGTCAAATTATAAATGCATTAACCGAAACGTAACAGTAGTAACGTTAGAGTGCGTTTACATGTTACTCTCATTAGGCTGGCGTACACGGGTCAATATTTAACACTTGGTTAACCGGTTTGTTATCATACTCTCGGGGTACATGGGTCTTGCTTCACCAAGATTAACTTCTTATCTTTAGATGGGATATCAACGGCTATGGCCGAGTAATGTTTCTTTATCTATAAGGCATTTGTGCATGTGTTAGTTTTTAAGCAAAAATTTTTGTTGAACAAGGTACAATACTTCCCTCTCTTGCTATTGACCCAATTTTTATGTTAAAATGGACTTTATTTAGTAGTTTTCGACAAAGGCATATGTGAAAAAGAACAAAAAATATCAAGTTTGGCGCAGCCGAGCGGTTACTTTAACAATTTTAAGGTTCAGCAAAGAAAATCGATACAGTTCGAAACGAACGTTGGAAAATCGTTGATGCATTGTGTGTCGGAAAGCATATGTCCAATATCAATATGGTCGTCAGATTTGTTCATAACTTTTACTTGCAATCCACAATGGGATGGGACTGAATCATGATGCATGTTAGAAATATTCCAAGCGGTATTCAAGAGCATTGATTTCTGAAAATGTAATCGGGAACAATGGTTACCCAATGTATCTTCGTCGACCGACTAAGGTCAATGGCAAAGAGATAACTTGAAAGGTTACGATTGTGAAGCTGACAATCGTTGGGTCGTACTCTATTCGCCATTATTGTCCAAGAGGTTCAATGCTCTCATAAATGTTGAATTTTGCAATTCCGTCGAATCAATCAAATTCATATTCAAATATATAATGAAGGGGAGCGACATGGCTGTTTTTGGTGCTGCTAATGCAAATGCGATCGGCAAAATAACACAATATTAAATGGGACGTAATGTTAGCAATAATCTAGCGTATGGCAATTTCTTTCATTCGCCATTCATAAAAGATATGCAACTGTTGTTCATTTGGTTGGACATCTAGAAAATGGCCAGCGTATATATTGTACAACGGATAATGCTGCGGAAAGAGCTGAATGGTAACCATCCACCACATTGATGGGTGCAGCGAGGCGCAACGGGTTCCAGCTAGTAATTTTATAAATAAAATGTGGTGGTGTACTCGATCAAATGTGTTGCTAAAATCAGTGACAAAGCGAGCATTGTGTTCCTGCTATAAAGCGTATAAAAAATCCTTTTCCTTTTTTCTGTCATCGCCTCTAAACATGTCGATCCTTTACCCCATATGCCACATGTATTTCGGTCTGGAAAACAGAGGGCCACCCACCCCTTGCATTCGAGACCTTGGAGTTGAGTCCTGCGACACCAGCCTTTGTGCTATGTTCCATCTTTGGCCATCGTCACAATTGACGAGGTTGATGCTGTCGGGGCTGCATCAAGCTAAGTAGTTATTTTTTTATAAAATTTCATAACTGGACCCACGAGTGGACGGGAAAGTAAATCACCCACAGTGAGCCCGGCTAGTTAAAACTGGAGAACCAGTCGGCCCACGAGGAGAGGGTGTAGTATCACTTCCAGTAGTTCCACATTTCCTTACGGAACATAAAGTAGCTAGTTATGCTAGGTTTCCACTTGCCATTTTGAAATTGACAAATGGCCTATTCTTACGTCATTTTGAAAATTCTAAAGTGGAAATAGCGAAAAACTGCCTATAATTGAAGTAACCAACAGCACTAATCATTTAAATTCTTGGTAAGTCATTGACAAATGCTGTTGGTCAATTCATTTAAAGGCAGTTTTTCGCTATTTCCACTTTAGAATTTTCTAAATGACGTCAGAATAGGCCATTTGTCAATTTCAAAATGGCAAGTGGAAACCTAGCATTAGTCCCCCTGTGTACCTTTTGGATGGCCACCATTTCATTACACGAATAAATTTTTTTTGTGATTATCCTTGTGACTGGGTGCTGAAAATACGAAAACAGTCGATAGTCACAAACTATCAATGACAAGAACTAGTTACCAAATCTTATGACTGGTCATAATTTAGAAATGCCCTCCGCTAAGGGGGCTAAGAATCCGTCAAACAGATGTGATGTAAACACACGCGAAAAGAATCCGCAATATTTTACAGAGTACCGAATTGATTAGGTTGCACTGAAACTTTTTTGTAAGAAAATCCGAAGAGTAGAAACCTTAATATCCAACGCAGATTCAATTAAGTGCTAACGCCATTTTAACAGCCTGTCCAGTTCGTCGCGAAAGGTTGTCCAGTTGACATATCTAGGATTCCTATATGACCTGACTCTGTCCGAAGACACATGTCATCGTTGGTACATTTGCTGGTCTACTTTAACGACCTGGTCGATAAAAACGAACTCACAGAAACTCGACTATCCATATTGTCGTTGGACCAAATTGTTTCTTAAGTATATTTTCGAGGTTTCCGCTCTTGCATAAGGCTTTCAGTGTTTATGATCCCTTCATTAGGAAGCGGTATTTAATCCTGTACCATTGATAACTAAGGCTTTAAAATTTTTAGACTGTTTATTTATAGCATTTGAGCAACGTCCAACTTCCGAATTATTTTTTGTACTGTTGTTGAATTCCGTTTAAAATCAGGCGTCGAGACAATGTAATAGGCGCTAACTCTTGTCACAATATGAACGCACTGCAATCGGCTAGTTAGTATCTGTAGCAATCATGTAAGGTCCGCCACTCGAAGTGTTACCAATTCCACATCGATTGACTTTGTATAATCTTATTCCACTTCAACTGTAATAATCTAATCTGACACTCCCTTTCATTCCAGTAGTGACTTCTTGATTTTGCTTCTAAAGCCTAGTACTGAGTTCAAGTGAAATGAAAACTTTTCACAGGCCTGAAAAGTGGTTGAATAAAAGGTCGTGAACAAGTAGCCGTGGAGATTTTGTAGACTTCATGTTTGACGCTTCCTTTTTTTGGAGTTTTTTAATTTAGTTTCCATTTTAAAACACTTGCTTTTAAGTTTCTTAACACAACAGACTTGCATATGTCAACTTTCATCGGCAATTAAATGGCCACGGTCAATAAAATGCAAGTGAAAACAGTGGAGAGTAAGTTAGCGCCATCTCTTAAGGACTAGGAAACATAGTTTATTATCTCTCCATTCACAACCGAACTAAGTACTGGGATCGTGAAATTTCGCTAGAGAAATATTCATGGGCATGAAAACCTGAGGCCAAAATGTATGGAATTTGACAGTTCACGACCTTTTCACTCGAACTTAATACTAGGCTTAAGGTGAGTCAAGATATACCTTACATTTAGCAGGTCTTAGGGGAGTATGAGATAGCCCTCGACTATACACCCACAGATGCCTCAATCCACTCCATTTTCACATACGGATGTTTGATGGGCGAATTTTCGCATCATCAAACGTAAGCATTAATTTCATGATTTGCCAAAAAGGTGGCCTGATAATGTAAACCTAAAGCGTGTGCCAAATGGAATATACTCCTTCTTCCGTCGTGATTCTTGCGATTGCAGGTGGTTTGCCCACATCCCCATGAAACCATGAGGACTAGAAACAGAATTTCATTTCTCTTTAGAATGTACGCATACCTACGAGAATTTCCTTGTCAGGCAGACGTCGTCTGTCATCTCTTACGACATTACTCAGCCAAATCAGTTTAAAATTTGAATTTATTCGCAGTTCGCTTATGAGAAATGCCGGCGAAATTAAAGGCGAACATTTAATGAAAATAGATTTCAAGCTGCGAGGCGCACCTTGGCGAGAATTCGCATTATTCAGCGAGTAAACCTGCGTAGATTTTATGAATGAATATTTCTAACAAAAAATGCCGCTCCTTTTCGTTCAGTTTTTCTCCTTTTCGTAAAAAATGGATTTTCGCCATTAATTATCCTTGCTGAATGCTGTTATATACCAGATTCACCCATTATTACCCCCGGATTCATAGAATCCCTCAGCCATCCTCTTGGCGAGAAAATATCAACTATGGAATCTGGAAGATTTATGCAGGAAGGATCTGATGTTGTACATAAAGTCCTTTTCGTTGTTGGCTGACAATTAAGGACACGACTGATGGATAAAGACGGAGCAGGCGTTTTCATGAATATTTCATAATTTCATCATGGCATGTTGGAAATATGCGAGGATTTTTGTTTAGATGTACATTTGTGTCCCTTTTGTTATTTCTTAGAAATTTTCAAGGCTGCTCCTCTCTCGCTGGGGCATTTCCGCTTCGTTGTTGTGTAGTTAAAGGACGTTAAGGATAAATGAAAAATACAGCATTCAAGCTGTTGGATGTTTATGGATGATGGATTTCTTGGATTAAGATTATTTTGTAATTAAATTAGAACGGGGTGGAATAGGATTTTCACTTGGTTGCGAAATATTATTACCAAATTGACTAGGTGGGGAAGTGTGGGTTGCTGATCAGAAGTGTGATCAAGGGGCTGGAGTGCCCAGTCACTTTCTCATTGCTAGGCTTTTGGTAGGCACCCGCATAATATTGAAGCTGGGCAAACACACAACGGTATACTCAAAGCTTTAAACAGCCTCGATCGTTGATCGCGAAGAAAAATCCCAGACTCGTTCCTGGTCTATTCTTTTGCTGCGTCGTTCTAGAGGCAGCCTTTATGATCAAACTTGTCTATATTAATAAAAGAAAGTGTGTGTCTGTGTTACTGCTTGTGCGTACCGTCACTCGTTGGAGCCAAACTATAAGAGATAGAAATTTGATTTTTTTTGTGGGATACCCCAGCAGGTGGAAGAAAGTTTCCGTTTTTCGAAATTTTAATTAGTTTTTTCTTAATTAATTATCGCTTCTTGCAACTAGATTTTGACGCACTTTCATGTAACCCATCAGCCCCAAATTCTGCCCTTATGCAAAGTTCGTGTGACAATGTTATATGAAATTTTTGTAAAAAAGTCAAAATGGCGGCTCCAAGATGGCGGCGATAGATTTTGTAATTGTGTTCCCGATCCCCGATATGGGTATCAAATGAACGAGCAGAATACAGTTAGCTGCGTGACATCATTCCAAATGCAAAGTAGCGACCAACACAAGATGGCGGAAAAGATAATAGAATAAAAAGTAGAAACTATAACCTATCAATGCAATCGCTCCATTTGAAAATGCAATCGCTCCATTTTGTAAAAACAACAAGATGGCGGTTCCAAGATGGCAGGCGGATTTTTGCATTTGTATCCCCGATCACCGGTATGGGTAGTAAATGAAAGCATATGACAAATAGAATTAAATTACCTGTGTGGGGTCACTCCTATTTCAAAATAAGGGATTACCTCTTTCTTTACAACACGTTTGGTATGGGTATCAAATAAAAGGGTGTGACAAGTAGAGTGCTATTATCGATGTCGCGTCATTCTAAATTCAAAATGGCGGTTTACCTCTTTTTTTACAACGTCCTCGGTATGGGTGGGTATCAAATGAAAGTGTATGACGAGTATAGTACAGTAAGCTGTGTGACGTCATTTTAAATCAAATATGGCGGTCACAACAACATGACGAAAGACATATATAAGATTAAAAATAAAAAATACGCTTTTATTATAAAATGAACTAAAAAGTAAAATAATAATTTTGAATGTAAAGATTTTATTGTTCCTGCCAGTATATGGGAACAACCTACCTTTCGAAATGTTATAAAAGTCCCAGTGATAATAAAATAAGGTAAAGAGTAAGTATTTATGTGATTATTTTTAGTCTACAATCTGAAGAAGAACGACCTTCACCGGTTGAGTTACAGAATGAAATTTATCTCTTGGATAAAAAATATGCTAACAAAAGTAACGGTGATGGGTTGCCTAACGAAATATGTTCAAGGCTATATTTAACCCTAGGACCCTACACTGGGGTTCTTCAAACCCCACAAAGTTTTACCGGCCCTGGCGTTTCGGCTGTATTAGTGGTAGGGCCAAGCGATTTTTACCATTAGGAGAGGGACCAGTATAGAGAAGAGTGCTGCAGAGAAAATCTTTAGTTCTATTTTAGAAGTGACACAGTGAATATTTGTTTAAACGTTGGGGTTAGCGTAACCCCACTATTATTGCTATACTTGATTTCTTGATAATATTCATCGCTTGCAATAATTCTGATATGCTTCGAATTTTCGATTCATACATTTTTTACGTGTTATTTATACCTTTTTCTTTAGTACTCAAGCCTAAAGTTATTTAAAAAATGCACGAAAAAATTTAATAATTTTTTCCTTAATTTAAGGAAATTTTAATAAAAATTGCAAAAATAATTTTGTTCATGTTTTTAATTGCACTTTTTTCGGGCAAAATTTTATCTAATGCTATTTTGCCATATACCACGCGATTCTGCACCTTCTGCTGATTAAAATTAAAAAAAAAGCCTATCTACAATGAAAACTCACATAACGGTATCGAGTTAAAATACTGGGGTGCACGTAACCCCTATGTAGGAGATTTGTTATATTTGAATAGTGTAGGGTCCTAGGTGTTTTTCGTCTTTTCGCCTTTTTGTTTATTTTGAGGAGAAACTAGGCATTTTGGTGAAAACATCAAAAGAACAAAGTTGTAGAACATAAAATTTCCTACAAATTTTGTCCTCACTGTTTTTTCGAATTCCGCATAGTTTCACCGCCAGCGGCTTATTTTGCGCTTATTTTGTTAGGCAACCCATCGCCGTTACTTTTGTTAGCATATTTTTTATCAAAGAAATAAATTTCATTCGGTTACTCGATCGGTGAAGGTTGTTCTTCTACGGATCTTTTCTTTTTCTTTTTTTCTATTTTCATTATACCTTCTTCCATGCGCGGACGTACGTACTTACATAATCTTTTTATTGAAAGGTTCGTTGCAACGCACCCGGGTTTTTGCCAGTTCAGAATAAAATCCAATGAAATAAGTTGAAATAGTTGAAAGAGAATAAATAATCTACATGTAAGGAAAGTAATTATACTTCTGTGGCGCATCAAAATTCCGCGTCACAATCAACCATTACATTTTAATTTCGAAAATCCAAAATAATAACAATTAACTGATTTCCAACTGGCTTGGGGAAATCGGTTTGGGAGTCGCTCACTCTCTTCTTATTGAGCCGGCACCGGAACAAGACATATGTATATGCCTAATCTCCAATGAGAAAACCAACCACGAACCAACCACGTACCCGTAGGCTGAATTCGCTGACAAAATGTGTTCACACACATTTATATCACTGTAGATGTGAATTGTCAGAAATGTCTGTTTTGTTATTATTATTACTAGATTAGACTTTTCTGTTAACAAATTTTTTGGCGGGATATTGCAAATACAATTAAACGTCATTTATGCCTTGATTTTTGACATTTTTTGTACTAAATTGGCCGCTGAATTTCATGTGGCAACTCAAATGGTTTAACTAACACATACGGAAAGTTTCCCATGTCGACCAAAACACGAGCGAGACTGATAATTCAATTTACAATGGGAAGGAATAGGATGCAGCACTTTGGTTGGTTGGTTCGTGGTTGGTTTTGCCATTGGAGATTAGGCAATAGTGTGCGCGCTGTACTACTGTGTAACGTAGTTATTAATAATAAATTTGCAATAAACTAATAATAGTGAAATCTAATTTAATTAATTAATTACATAAATGTGAATAGAATTGAATGTGGTTTCTCATTAAAACACATACAGAACCCACAACTTCCCTAATCGAATCTGAGTTCCCACAGTAAACTAGATTCCTAAAAGCCACATTTGTCACACAATTTTGTTATTCAAGATAGATACGTGAAAATTGAAGAGCTTTGGAGAAAAGGGTGTAACGGCTCGCTTATTTCCTTTTCCAAAATCGACCTTGTAACTACGGTAGAATTATAAAATCCCCAAAATTGACCGGAATTATTTTTGGAGAAATTGAAAAAAAACTAGGAACAATTTGAGAGACAGTTAGTTATAAGATCTTAACGTGCATAAAGGAAAACGATTTCTTTTGTGAAATTCGGTGCAGGACGATCGGGATTGCGGTTGGAGAGATTTCGTTACAAGACCCCTTAACGGTTGGAGCCAACGGATAATTTAGCAACTAAACGTCGCCTGGTTCGGGTGAAAGGAATAGGCCACCCACAGCGAGAAGGTGGCCGACGGTTCCACGTCCGTAATCACAGCGTGGAGAACAGGACAATCAGGAAAACTCGTTGTTGGAAGTCCGGGGCAAGAGAGCATCGCCCGTGACGGACTACCGTATCCCCACAAGCGTGGAGGGTCGTTCCATACAGTCGGGGACTGGAGTAGACGTATGTAAGGCGGGTCTTAAGAAGAAGAAGAACACGGTGATAGTATCACGCCTGCACGTTTTTATTTAGTGTCACATTCTGATACATTTCGTTGGCTTCATTTTAGTACCATCAATTTCCTCAATTTCCATTACTTATGCAGAGATTTTTGTTAATTTTCACATTCCTAATTCCTACATTGTTTTAACTTACCTTATACTTGTTTTGTTGCTGGTATTTACTTCGTTTTGTTATTAAATGCTACACTTTCTCATTGTTACATACTAACAAGCAGGTTCTTAAATATTTGAATACACCACCAGATACCAACAGTTATCCCTGGTACCAGGGTGGGTTCTGTTGACTTTTGACTCTGAATTTTTGGGAGGTCGCAATTATCTCAGCTCTAATCGCTGGTAGTACGGTTTGCTACACAACCCGCTAGAGTTACAAGAAAGTTCGCTCTTTGTATACTTACTCCTAGGCTAAACTTGATGTTGTTCTTTGGTGTTGAATAAAATTGCATTTAAGTTGATATTGTACGAACCATTGCGTTTGTCTGGGATAAATGATTTTGATGTGTTGAAGTGGTAAGGCGTTCTGATGGCGAAACAACAGGCGACTCACCTCGCAAACTATAAAAGGGGCAAGACGAGAAAGAAGGACAGTGGAGTAAGGGCCAAGAAAGGAAAAGAGTAGGAGATAGAAAAAGAAAATACTAAAGAGAAGTAGAGGGGGATAGAAAAAGAGATGCTTGCTTTCTGAAAGCCTTGGCTGTGGCTATTCTTTGATTATTGCTAGGAAGCTTATTCCAAAGCCTAAACGAATGCACAAAGAAGGAATAGGGAATAGTGTACCGGACTGAGAAATGCTCGACGAGAGACGATGATAAACACTACCATGGAGCCTAAGCCTACGTAACGTGCCATAGAATTCGGAAATCATGAGTTAAGGTGGATTTACATATCCGACGTTTTTCTGTCGCGGCGCAATTTTTTACAATTTCGACCAATAGGAAACAACCTCTGTGACATCTTACCGTCACGGTGGAGAGCTGAGCGAACTTCAACTTTTTCTGTGACAGGGTGATAGAAACAGCTGATTGTAAGTAAAAGTTGAGGTTATGTGTAACTGAAATGCTTTTTTATTTGAATTTGTTTGGCTTTGCGTGGACGTAAAGGGAGGCTTTATTAAAAATTGTTTGTTTGTTAATTTATATTTTTTTGGTTACTTTCATTTTTACTCTCTTCACGTCAGTTGGCAAAAGTCACGATTGTTTTTGGCTGCGACAGAATTCGTCAGAAATGTAAAACGCATATTAAAAATCCGCGACAGAAATGATCAGCTGTAACCCGGCGCGACGGAAAAATGTCAGATATGTAAATCCACCTTTAGACATGGTTGCAGCAAGATACATAGTTTGGAATTAATGGCAACACCAAGATTATTAATACAGTCCACAACGGGAAGGGAAATATTATTAAGTTAAGTATAGTTGGAATATTGTCCAGAGAGAGAGAGCAACGACTAAGATTGAGTACTTGGGATTTATTAGGATTATCCGAGTAAAAATAAAAAAAAAACGGTCTTGTGGCGGTCAAGCAGTGGCCGCTTGGCTTTTTAAGGGAGATATGACGGCCGTAGAACTTTTAACCACTTTTAATAGGGGCACAAACGGCTTTTCGACAAACTTCACCAAAAGATTTCAATGGCCAAGAACCAAGCGGTACACCCGGGCGTTCCACCGGCAAATTTGTGCCAAAAAATAATCTGCCCCAAATGTATTGTTATTATCCTACAAGATTATAGATGCACAAGAGGAATAACAGCGCCTGCTTAAACTTTAAGATCTTTATGTGAATGCAATTCGATAGCGTTCCAGACTGAATATTCCTGATGAAGAGAGGCAATCATCCAGGTAACCATTTGTTCTCAGCTTAAGCGCAAAGGACCTATGGCGGATTTCTCTGTTTCACGCAATTTCTGTTACAGTAAAGCACCGATTCCATGTTTTAAGAATTAATTTTTAAAAATTTCGACTAGCAATCATTAACACCCTTCATCACCAACCCTTTCTTTGCAAAAATAACTATCCGCCCCCTGTATGTAAATTAGTCACCCTTACCCGCTTCGAACGATATCTTTAGCAACTTTAATTTAACTCTCATGAATAATCTAAAGCAAAAACTGTCACATCCTTAATTTCCTCCTTCAACGATTTACAAAAATAATTCCTTAACATCCAGACCCTACGTAGGAAAACAGCGTAGAAAAAATAAAACAGTGGATTTGAAGAAGGAAAACAAAAGACTGCCGCCGTTTCTTAAGGCATGTAAAAATATCTTAAGTAAACTTCCCCCAAAAAGAATAATCTCATTCCTTAAGAAGTCTCCGCCCAATACATACTTACATGAAGGGATCCGTGGACTGGCCCAGCGGGAAAACTAGCGAGGGGTTACTCAGGTAACCGACGAATTCTTCAATGATTTGTGTAACCGCTTACATGGTAATCGAAAAATTCAACTGTAAATTTAGGAAAATGGAGGTCTTTACATTGTAATAGCTAGGTAAGCGAGTAGGTAATGACTTGTGAAATACTTTCGTTTGGAAATGTGATGTGCTTTTATTATTCATTGTCTTTGGCTTGTCGAAGCCTCTCTTCTTGAGTTTATTCCGTCCTCGAAATTCGTTCGGAGTGCATCGTGACCAAGTGTAGTCAAAAAGATATCCTGCTGGTAAAATTCTCACCAAATGTAGCAGAAATGCAATGGAAATTTCGGATAGCAATGTTTTTAATGCTGAAAAGAATAGCCAGAAATTTATTCTGCATGCCTTACATGGTAATCTATGTATTCACCTAATACCCTTCACCTCTGAAATAAGTCTTCCTCTGTAATGGCTGCAGTAAGTACTTACCGCCCTAGGACATCCCTATGTAAAAGTAAGCTATGATTTCATCACAAAGGTAATGGGTCCATTTCATTACCACCTCGCTTACCTAGCCATTACATTTCCCGCTGGGGGGTGGTTTTCTCGGAGTCGTCCACAATCGAACTCCATATCCCCATACATATTTAGGGCGTAAAAGTGGCCCTTGAAGAAAATATTTGCCTTGAGTTAGCATACGGTGAAGTCATAGGACTATCTGCGGGGATTCCCCTTCTTTTTTTTCGGTTATATTTTTTTCCTCATTTTCTACTTCTCAATTTTTTGGGGTTTTTTGGGGAGCAAACAAAATTGTGTTTTCTTGCGAAGGAGAAAATTTACGAGAGTTAATTTAAGCATTATACGCAGGTGTGTGCGGGGGTGCCTTAGATAAATATGGGGGTACTTGGAACAGAGAACTTATGCAGAAATTGTTTCTTTGTTTTCATTCAAATACCGCGAAAACGTAACCAAATTTTACCAAATTCTTATCGCTTTTCTCTTTGGATTAATAAAAATAGAAAAAAAATCGATTTTTACTGTATTTTTTGATCGGGTAACGTAGGAAGTGTAGGTAGTGTGCTTTACAAAATCCTCTTAATTGCCAGTAGGATGCCAAATGAGCTTTACTGTATCCAGTTTGATACTCAACTTAAGGTACCTCTACGTGATTTGTCATATGCCTTCACCGTCCATCTGACTTCATATTACATTGTATAATTAACTTCCCAGTATAGGGAAGTTATTGTAATCGGTCCGAAAACCGAAATCGAAATTTTCAACGTATTTTCATTTTTCAAGGTCCAAAGAGCATTTTAAGCAAAAATTTGAGAGCAAGTATGTGTGCGTGTATGCGTATGTATGTGGTCATTTTTTCCTGCACGATATCGCACGAACCCAAAGAGAAAACGACTTCGTTGAGGTGTCGTTCGAAGCGTATTAACGGAAATATGATCTGATAAAATTGGGTCGAACCGTTTTTTGGTTTAAACGACATAAGTGATTTTTGTACCGGTGCGATAGCGCCCGAACCACAATAGATATCAACGTTCGAAGAATATTAACCAAACTATGATCTGAAAGGTTTCCATAAAATACGGCGGAAACGTTTTTTTTTTTTTTGTTTAAGCGACGGACGTTCGTGATTTTTGTACCTGCGCGATACCGCGTGAACCAAAAACTATATCGACTACTTTGAGGTGCCGAAAGAAGAATATTAACGAAAAAATGCTCTGAAAAAATTTCATAACATTCGGTCGGGCCTTTTTTTGTTTAAATGGAAAAAAACTTCAGATAAGTATCAGAAAGACCTTAAATGGATAAGTTTTGCTAATATCTAATAAACTCGATGCAATGAGACCCGTTCTAAACGAAGTGATCTTTTTTGGGTTCTGCACAGCGATAGCCTTCCAACAAAACATCACTTGTCAAAATCCGACAACCTAAAAAAATCGTGCAAAAATTTCGTTACCCTTTACAAACATCACGAATCTTTCAAACCTTGGATCAGCACTTTTTTGACGGGGAATTGTTTTCTACACGTGATACAGTTTCAGGAAATTGCGGTTCATCCCAGGATTTCTAGTAGTTGCAGAAAATTTCTTTCTTTTTGGTCAAGTCTGAAAAGTACTATCTCCTTAAAGCTTTGGAGTTTCCAAATGAAGTCATTTTCTTACCAGTTTATCAGCCCCGGTTAAACACGCTCAATACGAATTCGAACACCCGCTTTAGTGTAGCGAACGAAGAACGAAGGAAATGTTTGATTGCTAACGTTCGGGAAAAACAAACCCTCTAGAAAAATCTTTTAGATTAACCACTGTTATAGTTATTTGAACCAGCTTCTCTCAGGATTACTTTGTCTCCAGTTCTGATACTAGTCAATCTCCCCCTAGTGCTTAACGTACTACTATTTTGTAAGAAGACAGTTTATTACCTCTACGTTAATCATACTGGGTAGTTGAACGTGTGGACCGAAAGGGTCAAACCCACATCCCAGCTAGTTTTATTTTTTATAGCTTTTGTGCATACTATTTTTTTTTTTTTTTCAAAACTATTTTATTTTCGAGAACTCTCTTTTTAAGAACTTTTTATGAACTAATTTATTTTCGAAACTTTTGTTTTCATAACTTTTAAACGTTTTATCAAAACTATTTAATTTTTTTAAAAACCGTTTTTTTTGCTTGTTTCCAAAATTATTTTATTTTTTGTAGACCCTTGTGTCCTCTTCGAAATTCTAATCCTTATTCCCCTGGTGGCACCAGGTTTGGTGGCACAGAACGAAGCTTTAAGGTTTCATTACCAATTTAGGCAAAATTCAAAGAATGGCCTGCCTCTGCATCACTGGGGCCATCCGCACTTCCCGACGGCAGCGCTGGAGACTCTCCTCAATTTAGTACCCCTTCGCCTTGAGGTAGAAAAGTCCTCTTGGGTGCTGGTCTTGGGCGAGGACATTCTATAATGATCAACATCATAGAAGATATTCCGGAAGTGGAGATGCTGTCAGCAAGCATGCCCTTTAAAATTTCAAAATTTGAGCAACCTTCTGTGCACATACAGGATAGACTAACTTGGACTTTTCCTAAAGTATTGCCGGGCGGACTAGTATGGTACATGGATGGCTCTAAAACGGAGACAGGTGTAGGCGCCGGAATCTGGAGTGAAAGCCCCAGATTTAGCCGGGCGATATGCCTAGGCACTCTAGCAACTGTCTTTCAAGCAGAGGTGTACGCTATTCTGGCATGCACTCATGAGAACTTAAGAAGGGCCTACCAAAATAAACGGATTTTTATCTTCTCTGATAGCCAAGCGGCAATTAGAGCGATAAGATCCCGTAGGACCAAGTCGAAATTAGTTCGGGATGCCAACGTGCTCTTCATGAGTTGGGTGCTCTCAATCAAATTACCCTTGTGTGGGTCCCGGGTCACCGGGGCTTCAAAGGCAACGAAAGTGCGGAAGCTCCGGCTAAACAGGGCTTTGATATTGCATTCATTGGTGCAGAGCCGGCTATTGGGGCACCTTCCAGCTTGCTGCAAAGGGCCCTGGCCGATCGGACTTTGATGAAACATACTGAACGCTGGAGGTACGCGCCTGAACTGGCCAACTCTAAGCGGTTCCTTACTGTGAAGTCCCCGCAGCAGAAGTGATGTCAGGACACTTGTTGGCTTGATTACCGGACACTGTGCACTAAATTACCCCTTATGGAGAATAAGAAGGGCGGAGGACCCTACATGTAGGCTTTGCCTGGAAGAGGATGAGTCTGCCCTCCACATTCTCTGTGAGTGCCCCGCAATAGCGAGAAACAGGGTCTCTTTGTTCGAGGAGTCCCTATTCGCTGTAGTACAATAGGCCAAATTAATGGCCGCAGTACCTTTGGACCTAATACCTCACACAAGGAAAAAAAAGGGGGGGGGGGGGGGTGATGTGGGGGCAACGATCGAGCAGTGTCTAATCTCGCAGACACTTCAAATCCATGCCGTTATCAGACACGATCAAGTGATAAGGAATGCACCGAGAAGAGAAAATGTCAGTTTCGGCTCGATCATTGCCGGCACTTCACCGAAATCGTTACAATTAGCTGACATTAAAAAAAAGTGAATAAAAGTCAAGATGTTTGTTTTATTACCAAGTGGACTGAATTAGCGCCCCCGGGCCAAAACCACATCCTTAATATTCCAGATAGCCCAGTAAAATGGCGCAAAAAAGGGCCGGAGTTTGCGAGATCCGGAGACGTGAAGCTCAGTCGCCATCTTGGCTTGAGTGGTGAAAAATGGTTTTTTATATCTCGGAGACCGTGAGACCAACAAAATTTTTGTTAAAAAGGTGAGCAGATTTTATCTTCAAGCAGAGAACTCCGTTTGCATTGCTACAGAATCAATAAGAACAACAATAATGCAATAAATGACCACATAAAACTATTCGTAAGAAAATGCTCTACAAAGAAGCACCTGCGCATTTTTTATGTAAAATCAATAATTAAAGAGTTATAGCTTTTTGAAGCTCATCACCTCCAAAAATTTTATCATTTTTATCCCATATCTCTTTTATCATTTATATTACGGTAAAACATTAGCAAAAGCTGTAGATACTTTTATCTAAAAAAAAATACTATAGGTCTCATGGTTTCCGAGATATAAGACAAACCATTGTTCACCACTCAAAACAAGATGGCGGCCGAACGTCACGTCTCCGGGTCTCGAAAACCTTAAAATATTATTTTTTCTTGAAAGGGACGGCTTTGGGGAGCTGTGAGGATAGAACTGGGATTCGGTCCATTATCTTTCTATGTATTTATACATCTGTTCTCGTAGCTTAGACTTATGGTCTGGGCCAGCGGATAATGTGGGTATGGTGGGTAGCAGTACCCACCCGGAAAATTCTGGGTGGGTAAAATACTCACTCGAATCCCTACTTCTTGAAGAATCCCGCTGGTAACGGTTCATATTCGGGAATTTAACACAATAAAAGAAAACTTGCTCATTATCCTCGATACCTAGTCATACCAATTAAAGCGCTGAGCTATCGGGCTCGAAACGATGGTAGTATTTTATAAATCCTCCATTTCCACTGAGGGTCCACCGACTCTTAACAGGCTTATCTCACTTGTCTTGCCCTTACGTTATCTCTCGTCGCACTGACTTTGTCTCCCCTCCAACATATTCTGGGTCATAGGGACGCATGCCTTCTCTCGCTAGTATCTTTATAGGTATAACCCCTATCACGCACGTCATATGGTTGGATATGATCCTGTATGCGCAGCACGCGCAAAGGGCGCTTCAGCTGGTACGTGCGGTGATAGATATAATAAAAGTGCTTTCATTTAAATGCAACCTGACATATAGTTACGTTAACAGAACGCACGCAACGCAAAATTTGGTCTACTTTTCCTCATTGCCGCATTCACCATAGTCTCAAATACCCAGGCAAAAAGACACACAACAGCCAATGCTCTCGTCGCTTAGATTTTATGGTTATTCGTAAAAGACTAGACTGAACCCAAGCATGCAACTGTCTGTCAGCACTGCGCTGTACGCACGCACCTATCG
The DNA here is from genome assembly GCA_949987705.1 of Thereva unica. Lineage (NCBI taxonomy): Eukaryota > Metazoa > Arthropoda > Insecta > Diptera > Therevidae > Thereva > Thereva unica. The sequence continues at coordinate 104,152,152 of OX465283.1, forward strand.
GTTTCCAACTTTAGGTTGTATGCGGCCCTCCATTTTCTCTCTTTCTTGCTGTTGCATGCTGCCCATAGTGGCACTGCGTCAAGCTAGACTAAGCTAATCACCCTCGTCAACAGGAGGCGACGAATTGTTTTGGGGCCTCACGCTGGGTAGCATTCTTCGAAATGCAGCACTAATAGCGGAAGCTTTATCCGCCATGACCTCCAAGTGTGTTTTAAAATTAAGATCGATCATCACTCCCAGGTACCTTAAGGCGGCGAGTGAGTGAATGATCTGTTCCCACACCTTGATTCTACGAATACTTGTTTTCCCATTACTGATGCAGTTGCAGCTTTGCGGCAGACCAGCGCTCTCATTCGCACATAACTCGATCTCACCGAGGGATAGCCTCAGCACATCATGATATATTGTGATCCACCGGAAAGGTCCAAGACACCACATGTTTTTCTGAACACCGTAGTCGGCCCATCTCATCTTCCAATTCACAATGAAGTCACCTACCTTCTTTCCTTTTTAGGAAAGGTTGTTACCAAATAAGTTTCGGAGAGGGGATGTGTTTGTCTGACTACCCACCCGGGCCCAACATGATCCGTCGGCTCTTCTTATGGTGGTATGAGCACAACAATACCTCTAACAAACTGAAAAATAATACTTAAAGGCAGTAATGAAGTTGAAGACAACTTAAATGTTACTACAGCGTCATATTGAAAAGACAGGTTTCAAAAAACGATATTACCCTTCCCTAAAGAATCATAAAATCTTTTGTTATTTGCCCAAAAAGATTTCACAATTTGCTTTTCCGCACGAAATTTATCGCCAACACGCAAAAAAAAACTGAATCAAATCTCGTCCTGCAGGGCAAAAAGCAAATGGCTCGCAATTAAAAACATTTTGTTTTCCAATTTCACAATTTTCATTTCACTGAGGACATCAAGGACTCTGCCCTCTCTTCACATCATCCATCTTGGTGCAGCCCCGAAAAAACCAGTGTTCCCCAATAAATCTTTTCGTCCATGACAAGTGTTTTGTTGTAGGCAAGTGCTTGACCCCCAAACCAACATTCGCAAGGATACTCTTAACTTTTTCCCCATTCTTACGGTTTTGGGTGTTTTTTGAGCGGCTTTACTCCTGCTTCAATCATCGCGCTGGTTCGGCAGTTTCAGTTAAAACAAAGGACCACAAAAACAATGTCCTGTCAGCGCCGTTGGGGGAGCGGAACAAAAGGACAATAATCATGGAGAACTCAATTGAGACCGCATAAAAGCCAAACAGAATCCTAATTGGAAAAAGATTACGCAAACGATAAATTGTAAGGACTACACAGGGCAAAGTTCGGCCAGCCAAAGCCGATTTTCAATGAAAAGTGCCAACAAGGACGAAAGTAAAACAAAAGTTGCGCGGGGTGGGTGGTGTTGTGGTGTTGTTCCCTGTGTTGTTGTATGTGTGAGCTGGCTGTTCAAATCGGGTGGTAATCCGTGAGCTGGGACATTGGCGGAACGACAAATAAGGAGATTTGCGATTGGAATTCGGCTCGGTCAATTTGACTTAACAAGCTCCCTTTTATGACGGTTAATTGGAGCTTGATTCGGGAATGGCTGAATAATTTAAGCCGTTGAATTATTGCATTTTATTGGCTCGAGGGTTGTTTTGTGGCCAATGAATATTTAACTTTTATCTAGTGGAGACTGACGAGGCCGGACCCATTAGGGTCTTAAAACGTAAGGAAATTTTAAGATAACCTTAGTAAATAAATAAAAGGTTTTTCGATTCGTCCTTTGAGGAGATCCAACTTATGAATATATAAATATGTATATGAAATTTGATTAAGTTTTAGAAGAATTTCCCCCAAGAGAAAAGTGACAAGATAAAATGTCGACCACTTTCCAATTTTCTTAAAATAGCCCAAATGAAACTCCCTGAATTTCAAACTTCTGACCTCCAGCAACTTTGTTGATTAAAACTCAAAATGTCAACTGCGGAATTTGATTAAGAATATACAATCATGTGTTTGTATGGTGAACCAATTTATGTCAGGCGGAATAAAGGTACCGGTGGTAGTAGGTGTTGTTCTGTCCAAGAAAATTGAAAATGCATTTCAATATCATCATGACCATTGAATGGTGTATTGAGAGAATTTAGTTTTGAGAATCAAAGGTAACAGGTTCTTTACCATTTCTACGAGATTTCGCCACAGAATATTGCGGTCTTACTGTGGAATTTGGTGGCCCCAAACTTTGTGAAATTATTTATAACTTTTCTTTTATGAGCACGGAAGTGGAACCGCTTGGTAGGTACTAAAGATGATTCTATAATGTCGAATAGCAAGGTCTAGTTGAGAAAATAGTAGGGCAAAGAATGAAATAACTGCCAACTCCAACATACGAGATTTACTCCACCAACTCTCATCCAGTACTATTGGGACAGAAAGCGGCCTTAGGCCATAAAAAAATAAATCGCTTTGCCACTTATTATGCTTAAAGATAGTGGAAGTGAGCAGGAAATTGCTATAAAGAGCAAAGACAATAAGGAAGGTTTGTTATCTAGGTGGGACAAGTAGCAAGGCTAAGGACCATGCTGCTCCATGGAATCGAATCATCGGCTCTTTTGGGACAGGATAACCCACCCGAATGTCCGAAAAGCCCTTAGTCGGTACGTGGCTAACCATTTTTTTTGTTATCATGTTCAGTGTTGTCCCCAAATCGGGGCCACATAAAGCAAGACTAAGCTTGGCTGTATAAGGATAACCAATATATCTCACTCCAGTCGTGGAGATCAAACGCAAGGCCCAACACCACAGCAGAAATACATTTTTTCCATCGGAAACGAAGCGTTTTGATGCTTTAATCGGTTTAGCGTGTGTGGATGACCTGATTGTGTACAGGACGGGGCCGAAGATTGGAATGATCCAGACGCTCCTAGAACGTGACTTCGAAACAATAGAACGTTATTGTGATGATTGGAAGTTGAAGATCAATGTTAGCCAATGCGAATCGATCCTCTTTCGTACTGTTCTAAAAAGAGCTTCCTACGATGTACAAAGAAACTCGAAAACTTTTAAAATTTCGAACAATGCTGGACAAGTGTTAGAAAAGAAATCGGAAGTGTAACACCTTGGGCTTTGGCTGGATCAGTTCTTGTATTTCAATAGAAATGTAAGTGCTGCTCTGCTCTTGACAGGGCGCAAACAAGGCGTTTCACATGACTAAAGACTTTTTTATAGCAGACACGGAATAGAATATTAGAATTACGAATGAAAGATAATAATATAAAATGATAAAAAAAATTAAACTAAAAATAATTAAAGTTATGTTTTATTTATTTATTTATTTATTTTGCCAAACAAGGCACACTTAAATCTAAGTACACTTTTTAAATAGCTTAATTAATTATCACATTGTCAGGTACAGGTATAATTGGGCAAGGCTATTAGGCTAAATCTACTATACTAATTTTATTGCTTAAGTAGTAACGGGAGTTTGGGGTTTCATCATTAGTATTAACTTTCTTTTATAGGACAATTTGTTAGTGGGATGGGGGAAGCATTGATTATGATCATTGAAGACCATGCAACATCTATTAATGGGCTCGTTCCTAGCGTAGTCGGTGCGATGAGAATATTCCTTAAGTAGTTTCGTGTGCCTAGTACGCCGAACTACTTCATTGAGTATTATCCTATCCGACAAGAACTTCACCTTGAGATCGCCGTTTAGAATATCCAAGGTGAGGCAAGAGATGAGCATTTTTCTCCTGCATGACAGCGGTAAAAGATCCAAAACTTTGAGCCTGTCTGTATAGTGTGGAAGACTATGATAATCAGCGGGGTTATATAGATTTCTTAGTGCAAACAGGAGAAATTGCTTTTGAATGGATTCAATCCTGTTGCTACTGGCGTGAAATATGGGATCCCAGACAGGGCATGCGTATTCCAGGATTGGGCGAACCAGTGAGCAGAAAAGAGTTTTTGTGACCCAGATGTTATCAAATTCCTTAGCCCTTCTTTTTATAAAACCAAGGAGTTTATTAGCTCTGGCAGTAATACTATCGTAGTGTAGGTTAAAGTTTAACTTATTATCTAAGACAACGCCTAGGTCTACGATTTGATCAACATGGTTTAATAACTTGTTGTCAAGATAGTATTGCTGCAGTTGTACGCTTTTTTTCCGGGAGAAGGTTATTGCATGGCATTTGCTAGTGTTAAGTTGCAACTTATTGGTGTTACACCAGTCCTGCAATGCATTTAGTTTTGTCTGAAGGAATGATACATCGGTGTCGGACCTTATAACACTATATATTTTCAGGTCGTCTGCATAAAATAGATGTGGTATATTATTTAATTTTTGAGACAGATCGGAGATAAAGATGTTAAACAAGAGCGGACCAAGATGACTTCCCTGGGGGACACCGGAAGTAACTTCGATTTCTTGGGATAAGAATCCTTGAAATCTGACGACCTGAGTTCTACCGCTAAGATATGATTTTATCCATTCCAGGGCACGGCCGTTAATTCCAAATTTGAATAACTTAGCAATCAAAATATGGTGGTCCACACGATCAAAGGCCTTGCTAAAGTCCGTGTAGATAGCATCAATTTGATGGCCGTTCTCCATACCACATAAGAGTTCGGAGACAAGAATCATTAGATTTGAAGTGGTCGAACGCCCCTTTCTGAAACCGTGTTGTTGCTCGTTAATGTTAGGATCTATAAGTGGTGCAATCTTGTCGTGCACAAGCTTTTCGAAGAACTTAGGAATTGCGGATAGGATGGCAATGCCTCTATAATTATCCACTAATTTCTTGTCGGATGATTTATGGATTGGTGTTAAGAAGGATTTCTTCCAGAATTTAGGGAAACTTCCCAACGAGAGCGATTTGTTAAAGATAAGACGAAGAGGAAATACTAATTCATTTGAACAGCGCTGCAAGAAGCTCGCAGGTAGATTGTCGGGGCCGTGACCTTTATTAATATCAAGATTGTTTAAACCTGCTCTTATTTCGTCACCTGACAGAGATAGATTGTTAATGATCGTTGATTCAGTACAAGTGGGGTCAGTGTGCGTTGTGTTAGATTTGGGAGCGAAGACTTCACTAAATCTCACGGCAAACATGTTACATATATCCTGGGGGCACGAGGAGGAAGCTCTCCCATTCGTCATTGTTGCCGGATACCCTGAGGTCTTTCGCTTTGTGTTAACGAAATCGAAGAATTTCTTAGGGTCCTTTAAGATATTTTCTCCGACTTTGTTTATGTATGTAGTATAGGCCTCCCGTGACCTAAGAGTGAATTCAGATGCTAGTCTGGAGTGTTCGGATCTTAATTCATCGTCAACATCCGTTTGTCTTCTTATCGTGCGGTACAATTTGTTTCTTTGATTTCGCAGTGATCTAGTATTTTTGTCCAACCATGGCTCCGATAATTTATCCCTTTTTTTAATTTTGGGTACGTGTTTGTCGATGGAGCTGAGAATAATGTTGTAGAAGCATGATACCAACTGGTCTAGATTATCACCCGATAACCTATTTATCCAGTCAATATGGGATAATTCAAAGCAAATACTATTATAGTCTGCGTTTTTGAAATCAAAAACAATTGCATTGTTGTGAGATGCACGATGCAGGGTGACAGTGTAGTTAAGTTCTAATATCCACGCAGAATGGTGAAGCGTGTTAGAAAAAAGGTTCTCCTCATCGCTGGCGGGGAAGACGTTCACCTCGTCATATAGATTAGTGAAAGCCAGGTCTAACCAATTTCCATTAGTGTTCGGTTGCCTTATCACTTGCTGCAGATCATTGGCGTAAAAATTATCAATCAGCTTCATGTCAATAGCGTGTGTGACATTAATGGGTAGGAAATTATTATCGTCGTCAAGAGTAAAGGATATGTCGGGACGGTTGAAATCTCCCAGTATGAGCACCTCGTCATGCTTATGGCAGTCAAGTGATTGGAGAACTTCTTTTAGTGTATTTATAAAATCATCATACTTTGATTCGTCAGAATTAGGGGGTATGTAAACAGCGCCCATAACTATGTGTTTTTTGCCAGATTTGACACGAATGAAAACATTTTCGAATTGTGATCGATTCGTGGTGATCAATACACTGTTTAGAGGGTCTTTGACGGCTATTAGGACACCTCCCCCTCTCGAGTGCCCGGTAGAGTGATAGTCTCTATCGCAACGATAGATAGTCCAGTTATTATCCAAGATCTCCTCGTTTAGAAATGTATTATTTAACCACGTTTCGGTGATCACAAGAATATTGAAAAGACATGATTTCGCATCAATGAAAAGATTTCTTATTTTTCCTCTCATACCACTGCAATTGTGGTAAAAAATTCTTATGTCTTCAGGCAAGTTGGGTTTTGGGTTATGGGTGGAAAGGGGAAAGGGTGCGACGGAAGAAACTAGTTATGGACGATAGTATCTATTCCTTTCGTCGCGGCTTTTTTGGAGTTGCGACACATGCAGGGATCTGACATGAGAAGCGTATGCAGAGAGGTCCTTGCTTACTTGTTCCGCGGTAATTTGGTAATGCTTATAATACTCAGTGTAAAGTGCTAACAGAGTGTCCCGATCAATAGGTAGACCTTCCTGTTGGATCGCGATAATAAGACTGGTCCTGGTTTTACCGTTTATACAAGTAGAGTCGGGTTTGTTATGCATGTAAGCAAGGAAAAGCCGAACATTATCGAAGACCTTTCCTTCTCTCAGACGAGAGAGTAAATATCGACGATCGGATGAATCCGCCGACATTAGGGTATTTTTTACCACCGGAGGCTGTAATGGATTCAAGAAAGGTGGTTTGATTATGTGGTTGTTCATTCGGCTCTCAGAAGAAACGGCCGGTATAAGTGTGTTTGTACCGACAGTAGGCTGCGGGTTTAGTGGAGACTGATTGCTTGTAAGGGCCTCGCTGACATCGGCAAAGGAACGACCACCGACGACAATGTGGCTGCGTGAAAAATTAGGATAAGTAGTCTGTGGATTTCTGTTATTACTTGGCGTGGGGACGTTGGAGGATGTGCTGGGTGCAGTAGTGGTTGTATTAGTATTATAGCTAGTAGTCGGATTAGTTTTAAGGCTTCGGTTATTACTAGAAGACCGCGGGACAGTAGAGGATGAAGTTGGCGCGTAGTTTGAGGTGCATTCATAGTTATTTTTATTAGAATTAATATTATTAGGGTTAGGATATGAGTAAGGAGCTGAGGACGGGGTGGTGTTAGTTTTAATGTTAGTGTTAAAACTAGGAGGTTTTTTATTTGGCTTATTTTTAGTAGTAGCTAACTTACTTTTAGATCTATTACTTAACCTATCCTTCCAGAGACACAACGCGAGATTATTCCACCTGAAGATGTCTGTTGTGGAGTTTAGGAACAGCCACTCATATTTTGTTGGCATAACCAGCTTGAAATTTCTATATTTCAGCACTTTGGGTTTACGCGGGAGAATTGGTTCACAGTGAAGCAGATTTACCGAGAATTTTTTTTTGAAAAAGTTCTGCACCCAGGATGGATCTGCTTGTGCTGGTGCACCTTTGAGGTGATATGTTGACACATCAACTGACGAGGTGCATGGTCCTTCGATTGGAGCCTTTGTAATGACCGTCCTTCTTTTGGATTTTACAGATACTTTATTTTCCTCAGTTTTCTTCTTTTTCTGAACCTTGTTATGTGCGCTGATTCTTTGAAGTCTTTTATCCCATTCGGCTGTTGTCCATGTTGTGCCAAACTTTACAACAGTAGGTTCAGGTAAGTGCATCGGTGGCAAATACAGGGATGGTCTTGACGAGATGGATGTGGTCTGGTTGAAAAGGTTCTCCGTTAAATTGGGATGACCTAATGTAAAATCCCCGCGGCTATTGTTGTTGTTGCTTTGCAGGCGATAATTCTCCAATTCTTCATAGAGAGATATTCTCCGCTCATTCAGGCCAGCGTTCGCAGATGCAGCTACTTTGAGCACCGGAAGTTCTACTTCACTATTTTTCAGCGATGATCTCAGGATGTATAATTCCGACTCCACATGATCCAATTGAGTCTTTAAATCCATTTTAAGCTCCGAGATTTTGTGCTCGAGGGGGGAGAGCTTTTCGAGGAAGTCGCCGATTTTGGATAGCAAAATAGTGAGCTCCTGGTTGTTGTTGTCTGGGCAAGCATTATTTTCCATATTTAACTTTAGTTTTTTAATGCTTGAGTTGATCGTACTCAGTTCAAATTTCATTAATTTTGAAAAGTCGTCGATCGATTTGCTGGACATATCATCTTTGTTGGATAAAGTGTCCAGCCGGCATTTAATCATTTCAAAATTATTTGAACTGGTGTCATAATTCGTCTCGATACGATCAATTGCGGAAGAAAGCTCATCGATGTTTTCCAGCCGTTGGTGGGAGCTTTTGACCATGTTGAGCGTCTTATCGCTGCGGGCTTTCATATCGTTGACGGTTTCGGTTAAAGTTATTAAATTATCGTTGTTGGACTTAATTGCCAACAAGATATGCGATAAGTCTATAGACTTACAGTCTACACAGTAGAATTTAAAAACTTTCCGATATTCTTTGAGGCTTTTTATGGCTGTGCGGGAAAGTCCGATGCATGACGCATGGAATAAGTTATCGCATATTCCATTACACACTAGCCATTCGCTTTCGTCAGCGTATGAGAAGTTCTCAGCGGGGCACCCGTTATATTTGCACTTATACATTTTGTAATTATGGATTACACAATGGTGACACAATTTTTAGCTTATGCAGTCCAATTATTTAAATAATTTCGGCAAAGAAATTATGGGAATTTTAAATTTATGGCGAATAACAAACAAATTAGCACTTCTTCGGGCAGATTTACACTAGATCACTTAATTATATATAAATGTATGTTATTTATTGTGCACTAACGAAACGGGTAAGGGCGGTTGAAATTAACAAGAGAAGACTCGCGGCAGCACGTCCACACGGTATCACGGTTAAGCCGAATAGAAAAATCATGCTCCAAACAGTCCTATTAGAAATTAATTCGAAAAGATGCTTCCTGAAGATGCCCATTGAATTCACACGTTGTAATTCAACTGGGAGAGAATTTCATAGCAGAGCTGCGTGGACGAAGAAAGATCGCTGACCAATTAACGTATGAAAACGCGGAATCATCACACTATTATTTCGAAGTGATCTTGTGAACTGCACAGACTGATTGAAATAAAATGGTTTACGATGCTGGAGGATATCGTGAAACAGACGCAGAAATCTATACTCATGGTAGTCACAAGGTAGAACAGCCCATAACGGAAACGTTGAAAACAATTTCAAGTTTACGGGCCCAGGAGACGTCAAGAGCAGGAAATATAGGCAGGCCATCCATGAGGTAAAATTAGTGCCTTCACTAAGTACATACGGCAAACCGGGATGAAACCTAAGTTCCGACAGTTGTATGTTTTGCGAATGATGGAACTAATATGACTCAGCAGGTCATTTTGGCATTCAAGATAACTCCTTGACTTCTTACCTTCTCAATCCTGACTAAAGGGACCCCATTTAAAGCGATAGCGGAGAGGTCAGGACGAAGAGTGGCGGAATGGATGCAACGAGACTTCGAAGGATTAAGTTGAAGTAAGTTTGAGGTCGACTAGGAAGAAACATCAAGCAGCAAGCTCCTGAACACTTCTTTGAATTTGATCCTTGGGCGCTGAGATAAAAAGTTGCACATCATCAGCGTACATATGAATGTTAGAATGTGTTATACCGAAGGAAGATCGTTCATAAAGATGCTGAATAAGAGAGGACCCAGAATGGAACCTTGGGGTACGCCAGCATTGGTTTCCTTGAGCGACTGGACTAAGTCCTCCTTTCGTTTCGCATCGGTGTACGTTTGATAATTGAATTGTCAATGGAACTTTCAAATAAAGCGAGAGAGTTTTCGCCCCGCCGAAGTTTGCTTGGATGCGGATTAAGAGTCAATTTTAGCTTTTTCAAAAAAAAGCTGATACAGAGGCTCTGTCCGTCTGTCCGTCTGTGACCTTCTTTCATCTCTGAAAGTACTGTCGCTACAGACTTGGACCATATCTCAAATTGTAGCTCTTGATTAAGAGACTTAAAACTGAGAAAATGGTCTGGAAATTCAAACCGGAAGTATATTTAACAACAAAAAATAGATTTCTAATAAAGTACATATATCGGTAGCCTAGAGGTAAGGCGCTGGAATGCTACCCCTGGGAACCAAGTTCAATCCTCGTCCGGCCGTGGTGAAAAATAATTTTTTTTTTACTTAGGTGGAACATGTTTTGAATCTTTCACTAAATTATATTATTTAATAATGATACTCAGGAGAACATAAACATTTACTTATGTAATTAAAAGTGAAAAAATATAATTTTCTTGATTTTTTATGGTCATCCAGTCTGAAGTGTTATTCAACAGAAAGAATACCATGAAAAAGCGTAATTAGTGGCTAGTCTCTAGGCACAACATCCTACTAGTTTAACTAAGATTTGTTTTTATTTATTGAGTATCCTTCAATTGATCGGGTCCCCCCTTACACAAAAAGTGCCCGGGTTTTACCCGAATACTTTTCAAAACTCCGCCCGGATGCCGCGTCCTCCAAACTAGCCACGACCAACGGCTCCGTGTGTGGAGTCTGGTTACTCTGCTGCACTGACGACGTTGCCAATAAAATACACACGAGTTGTGCTGCAGCTCATTCTCTCAGTATCCAACCGCGGCCATTGCGGACGATCGACTCAACATTTCTGTTAGAATATGCGTTTCGATACCGAGAGATTTATTGTGGAGACTCAAAATCGAGACTGTATTGAGACTGACAGTGGCCACTGGATATTCTACTTGGCGACCTCGGTTGCCTCAGGTAGTCATACCCACGTTGCCGGTGACGTCGCCATGGCGTCCTCATCAGTTAGGGCTCATACTTTTGTTTTGCATACATTCGATTCACTTAACAATAAGTGAGCGATTCTCCAGAGTGCATCGCCAATGGAACGCGATTTTGGATATCAGAAGTAAATACGAGTAAAACGTAATGAGTGCAGGGGTAGTTGCGAGTACTTCGGAGTACTCGGGACTAGAAAATATTGCCCAATAAAACGCAGATAATATGTCAACTCTCATTTGAATACACCTACTATCTGTCAGCGAAAGCAACGCATGCACGGCTGTGTCTATTTCTCTGCATGGCTACCCCGTTTCTATTTTCTCCTGGCACTAGGCTCCCCATATCATTAGGTGAGTCAAATGAACAAAAATCCCGGCTATATTTTTGAATGACCTAGGCACATGGTGGCACGAACTTAAAACGAGATAAATTAATTAGAAAACAATAACCTAAATTTATAGAAAATAGAAGACAATAGCCACAATAGCAATAAAGGACTTATCTTTACTAGAAAGTTTGTTTAAGATTTCGCATCAATAAGAAGAGAAGTCTTCAAAGGAAATCCTAGTCCCAAAAGCAGGTCAGAAAGGGCAAAAAGTTTGTGACCACTAGTTATGTATCTTTTACAGAGGTTGAACTTGAAGAACTTTTAGGATGCGGGCAAAATCCTAGTCAATTATAAGAGCTTGAAGTACTAAGGTCAAAAGTCCTTTGAAAATCACTATTCATTATGGAACGTGGCGAAAATAATGGAGGCGAATGATAATCTGTTTAATCTGTTTAATTAGATAGATCTAATTAAAGGGAATTAGGAGCGGCTACTCTCTAAGCTTGTTACGAAATACTATAATAAAACTCTTACTTATCCCGGGTACCAAATATACGCGTTTCATATAATCTCTGCCTACACCAAAAATCCAAAATCAAATTATCCTGTTTCTCCCCGTCCAACCAGCAGGAGCCATCCATCATATGTTCAGTGTCGTGTGGCACAGTGAAAACATCTAATCTTACTTCATACTAAAATTACGAAAACCGCCATCACTATTAATCTTTAGCAGGACATTGAACTACACAGTACACCATCCAGCGACCACGCTATGCCCATCGACGGTGCTTTTAGCTCCCGCTCACCTTTCTGCAGATTACGTATGTTCACGGGAGCGCGACACAATACACTTCTGAGAAAATCAAAATTTTGCGGCTTAACTCAAAGCTGTGGTAATTGGTAATTCGCAGCAATTCCCCCAGTTAATTGCACATTACTGGCGGCGATGTTGCCAGGTGAGTCTGGCAGATATCTGGTAGGTGCAATTATCGTTCGTAACGTTGCGTACCTGGTGTGATGTTGCCATTCCCATTACAGCTAAGCTATCTCTCCTACGGCACCAAATTGCCACCCTATATAACCTAAAAAGCTGGCTTACCTCATTATTATTTTGAAAATGTTACCAACATCCCCGATTTTGATGATAATGCGATGGAGCAGAATAAGGGGGGGGGGGGGAGGAAGTGTAGCCAGCAAAAGTCCTTCAAAAGTAATTAAACGAAAAGTAATTACGGGAAATTTCCTCCTTTATTGGTGGAAGTTATATGCTGTCGAAGGACCTGTCTTGGGAGTCCTTGTCAGTAACTGAATGTACATAAATGACACGGAGTGGGGGTAATTGTTTGTTTATTCATTATATTTACCGTAATAAATGCCAAAAAGTGAAGAGACCAATTGTTCTATCTCGATTTTAGGGAGTTTTATTAGGAGATAAAAAGTTCCTAAAATAGGGACAAAAGGTTAGAATTAGGGGCTTAATGATTTCTTTGGGGAGATATACAGAAAGGCTTATTACAAACAAATAATGAGGGTATTGATTAGCTTTTATGGGTTTTAGTTTTAGTGGTGGGGGTTTTGGTGTATTATACTTTATGTGTATTTCCTGCGATTGTCGTTCTTTTTCATGTGTTTGTTTAGCCTCTTCATTGACGGTAGTGAATGGTGCAAATGGGAAAAGAATATAGGGAAATGAAATGTTGTAGGAAATTAGAACATAAATCATAGAACGATGTAAGGAAATTAGGCATGAGGCAGGTTGAGTAATTTGAGTGTATGTTACATTTACGGGATGATTAAGGCATGATTTGTATCTGTAATGTTTTGGAATTCAAATAAATGCTAAATTATGAGAAAACTGCGTGGTTAATATTTGGCCAGTTCTTGCCGTCTTTTCAAGCTACATAAATATAATTGGAGTGTTGCGATTTCAAAATAATTGTGTCTTTCAAAACTCATATAATAGATATATAAACTATTATAAAAAATTAAAAAAATTTAAAATGTTTGCCTGTCTGTATGCCTGTATGTCTGTTTGTCTGGGCTAATCTCGGGAACGGCTAATCCGATTGAGATGGGACTTTCACTCAAAGATTCAGTTTTTTCGCGGGCATGTGTTAAAGCTGTGACACAATGGTGGCTTCGGTTTCGATTTCGAAGCCGATGTCTGTCAGAATCAAATGTAAGCGTGCCAGTATTTATTAACACAATGGCGGCTTCGGCTTCAGATTTGATTTCGAAGCCGAAGCCCCAATCAAATGATATTTGATATTCGAAGCCACGTCGAGCTAATTTGCTTGGAAAATCGAAGTGAGTTGTCCGGTAATTTAAATTCAACTCAAGAATCATGGATTTTGAGGAAAAATTAATCGAGTTGGTTAAGGAAAATCCATGTATACATACATAAAAAATAAAAAAAAAATAAAAAATTTTTTTTTAAAAATTCTTTTATTTAACTTAAAATGATAGAAACAGTAAAAACAAACTAAAAAGTAAAAAATAAAAAATATAAACTAAATAAAATAAACAAAATATGTAAGCACTATGACAACAAAATAAAATTTCTACTTATCTTAAACAGTTAAATAAAAGAATGACGCCAATATGAGGAAGTGATAAAAATGCGTCATTCTTTTATTTAACTGTTTAAGATAAGTAGAAATTTTATTTTGTTGTCATAGTGCTTACATATTTTGTTTATTTTATTTAGTTTAAATTTTTTATTTTTTACTTTTTAGTTTGTTTTTACTGTTTCTATCATTTTAAGTTAAATAAAAGAATTTTTAAAAAAAAATTTTTTTTTTATTTTTTTTATTTTCTACTTTTTAGTCTATTATAAGCTTTCCGCAATTTAGTGTTGGCCGGCATTTTGAATTTGGAATGACGCCACATAGCTAATTGTGTTCTACCTGTCATATCCTTTCATTTGATACCCATGTCAGAGGGCCGCGGAGCACAATTTCAAAAATCGGCCGCCATTTTGGAACCGCCATCTGGATATTTTTACAAAATGGCCAGATTGCATTGTCATCCAAACTAAACGTGTATGCAAAATTTCAGCTCTATGTGGGTCAAATTTAACTTCCAAGATTTGACGACACGTAGTGTAAGTTAATTAAAAGAATCTAAAAAGGGTGGAAAAAAGTCAGTGGAATTTTAGGTATTCCGTTTCGATTGGTGTCCTTATTGAATTTTTTACCAACTTTTGGTGGATCAGCGCCAGCGAGTTATTGAAGCAACTAACACTCATTCTAAAGGTTTTCAAAATCACTTCATGATCCCAAGATTTTATTTGTTGATAGGTAGTTTTATAGAACCCACGTTCCTTCCTTTTCAGAAATATTCTCTTGACCAGAATCGCCTTTTTTTTATTTTAAATAAACGTATGTTGCTACTCCCATTAATTTAATAACTTCCTCTCGTTTATTTTCCATTATAATTTTACAATTTTTATTTAATGTAACAAATTTACTAAACAAATTTTCTGCGAAGACGAAGGCGAATGCCGTTATTGTGTTATAATTGGCTTCGATTCGGCTTCGATTCTATAACTCAGACGCGCTTCAACGTCGCTTTCGAAGCCAAAGCCGAAGCCACCATTGTGTCACGGCCTTTAGGCTACTTTTATACGCTTCTTAAGCTTCATCTGTATCGTCCCCTTCAAGTCATATAGACGTATCTCAGTTTTGGCAACTTTTCAGGAGAGCCAAATAACGTAAAGTTTGCGTGAACTTAATAAGTTAAATTAATGAGATACGCCGGGAAAAAAATGTTACATAACTCCTAAAACGTTACGAATAGAGATACGCCACATAGAGAGGACGTAAAGGGAGGTAAGACGAGTTTATCGCTGACGTATCTCAAAAATCAATTTTTGAGATACGTCTTTATGACTTGAAGGGGACGGTATGTATGAATGAATGTAGACAAATTTTGCAATTTGATTTCAACCCACTTCCCTTTAACCGATCAACTTTAAATTTTGCACATTTTGCATTTGCCATTGTAATCTGACCATTTTGTAAAAAAATCAATATGGCGGCTCCAAGATGGCGGACGAAATTCAAAAATGTGCTTCCCGACCCACGACATGGGTATCAAATGAAAGGGTATATTAAATAGGATACAATTAGCTATGTGATGTCAATCAAAATTCACAATGGCGCCCAACACCAAATGGCGGACTACCTTTTTATTTACAACACGTTCGATATGGGTATAAAATGAAAGGATATGACAAATACAATACTATTAGCTGTGTGGCGTCATTCCAAATTCAAAATGGCTTCTTTATTGCAAGGAGTGTCCAATTCAATTCCATTTCCTTCGCCTAATTTTGTCGTTTATCCTTTCTTGGCCGGCAAGGCGACAAAACTCTGTTGAATTTCTATCTTGCCAGCTTCATTTGAATTTCTATCTTGCCAGCGGATTTTAGGATACGACGTAGCCATCTGTTGGTGTAGACTTGTAGGTGCCTTTTTATGAATTTGGTGACTTTCCATGTTTCGCAACCGTACAAAAGAACAGGCTCAACATTGTAGTTGGACAGCCGCAATTTGGTGTTAGTTGAGAATTCCGTTGATTTCCATACGCGGAACAGGCATGCATATGTGCCTCGTGCTTTATTTATTCTGAAACTGACTTCTTCTTCTGCCCCGCTATTTTCGGTAATAATACTACCGAGGTAATAGAATTTATCTACCACTTCCACGTCACGGTGATTCAGCGCTGTCCGTTCAAGGGTGTTAGCATTTATCCGCATTTCTTTGGTTTTATTTGGACTTAGGCTTAAGCCTGCTGTACCACTTTTTGTTGCAAAATTGTTTAACATGTTTTTGAGGTTCTGGTGTCTGAGGGCCAAAATGGCGGCCAATACAAAAGGGTGGGTTACATTTTTAGGTGGCATGGTCAAGCTCAGGAATCACACTTTGAACCACTAGCCCGTCATATCGTTTAACTTATGGTGCAATGTCTAGTAGTAAGCTTGACTTTGGGCACCGTCCAGCTTGCTGCGAAGGGCCCTGGCCGATCGGATTTTGTAAGTGTCCCGCAATAGCAAGGAGCAGGGTTTCTTTGTTCGAGGAGTCCCTGCTCGAACACTCAGACTGCTGAACTTGTTCAAGCGGTCTGGCCTACAGATATGAGGTATAGGGGTTACAGTGCAATGATTGGCCGCAGTACCTTTGTATCCAATAACTCTCACAGGAAAGAAAAGCTTGACCTGAAAATAGAAAAAGAATAGGAAAGGTTAAGGATAGTCTGGTGGATGCGCAAGGAGGAGGGAGTGAGTCTCGCGTTTGCAATCCTGGATGTTATATGACTTCATTCATTTTTTAGCAGCTGAGTGAGTCACAATCGTCAGGGCTAGCGGGAGACAGTTTTATCGGAGCCTCCTGAAACAAGTGAATCCTACTAACCAGCCGACAAAAGCTGTGATAGGCTAAATAAAAGTGTATGACAAGTATAGTAAAGTAAAGTGTGTGACGTCATTTTAAATATCGGTCACTACAAAATGGCGGTAGACATAAAATGTAGAAAATAAAAAATATAGTTGGGTAATTCCATGTCAAATCGGACAAAAAAATTCCGACTATTTTTTATACCGGTAAAAGTATTTTTTTCGTTAGTTCATATCCCAAATCTACCAGAAATGACGTTGTTTTAACGAAATTGTTGTATTAACGCTGAAAATTAATTAATAGCAAATTATATAAAAAATCACGTTTTTTTTTTCAATCTAAATTTACAAAATAGCTTAAATTTAATGTTTTACATCCTTTTACATCCATTCTATTAGACCTTTCTTTGGAGAAAAAAATGTTGAAGTCATCATGGGGCAAGTCCTGCGCTGGGTGCCAATTACCTGGTAAAGCTTAGTACTGAGTGAAATGAAAACTTTTCACAGGCTTGAAAAGTTGCTGATTAAAAAGTCGTGAGCAAGTAGCCGTGGAGATATTGTAGACTTCATGTTTGGAATCAGTGAAATTGTAGTTTTTTTTTTGTTATTTCATCGGCAATTAATGGCCACGGTCAATAAAACGAAAGTGAAAGCTGTGGAGTGTATCTTGCGCCAACTCTTAATGACTAGGAAGAACCATGGAGTTTGACAGTTCACGGCGGTTTCGCTCGAGGCTTTATAGCATGTTCACACCGACTTGGTTACCACTATTGAGATGGTTTCAAGCGTTAACCATGATAATTTTGATGGTTTGTGCATGGTTTGCTATAGATATTCAAACCAAGCAAAAATCGCAAACCAAGCAAAATTTCAATGGTTAACGGGCTTAACCACGATAATTAACTGGCATGAGTGCCATCTATCAATGAAAGTTTTCAACAATCTACAGTCATGATATTTATTTTGGATATTATTTGTTGACATTATTTTAAATTTTTCGCTGAAATTAAAATGAGTCATGCAGGACCGCCAACGAAAAAAAGATCTGTTTGGTCCGCAAGGGTAAGGGTTAAAAAGAAATAGGAAAAATTCACACATTTTCAAAGGAATAACGAGTGCATTAGCAACACATGGCTCTATTTACTGTGGCCAACCAAGAAATTCAAACATATTTGCACAATATTACTAAGAAATACATAACAAATTATACTCCAAATTGCTCTCCAAATATGTAGCTTCCTTTTTTCTTTTAATTATTATTTTTATGACCATTACGTTCATAATTAAAAACAAACATATGTAACATATAATTGACACATTAAAACATGAATTGACATCGATATCGAATAATACAAATGACAGAAATAACCAATCGAGTTAGTGTGTACAGTTGTTAGTTTTGAAATAGTTTGAAACCACATAAAGAGATAACCAAGTCGGTGTGTACATGCTATAAGAGTCTGTTCTGAACGTAGTATAAAATCTTTTCGCTAGGTAATTTTAAAAAAGGTGAAGGTAACAAATTTTTTATTGGCTTTGCAGATTTGTTCTTTTTTATATATCCTTTTCTTATCCCGTACGTTTTAAATAAGTCAAGAGCCACAGAACACAGCTAAACGTTCGTTTGACATCTAAGGTGACAGGAAAAAGAGAAAAAAGTGTACCGTTAAAATTCAGGAGAAAAAAACAATTTATTCAAAAGCGACATTCAATGAAATCGGACCTCTAATAATACTTTCTGGGAAAGTAACATCCAATGGATACTTGGACGTTTTAAACAAGTGCGTTTGGGCTCCGCAGAGTCCTGGGGGCCTACTATGTATTCGGATCAGAAAGTAAAATGATCTGAATTCGGAAATTTCGTACTATGTATTCTGTTTTTCCAAACGCACCTCATCCGAAAGTACAATATGCCGATTTATACTACACCTTATTTTATTTGGGATTTGGGGATAAACTCATTTTACGTATAAACGGTATGCCATGCAAAATTGTGAGCTTTACCCACACAAACTTAAAGGAATATGTATACAAAAACTGTTTATTTTAAAATATTATGCAAACGTCAAAATTAATTTTTGGATATGGAAAATTCCTTTTAGTTCCCCAGATTTTTAAGGAAAACGGCTTTATATACAATTTATTTGTAGTGAAATTGAAAAAAGAGCTGTTTTGTGCAGTTTTAAAATGTGCGGATTCAGTTTAAAATAGTGGTTGTTTATGGCATAATATTCAGAGATTTATGCGGGGATGTAGACATGCCATCCTTTTATGTTATGCTTTTTTCAGGTCATTAGTGCATAATAATTGTATAATCACACCGTTATTTTTCTTGTGATAAAGCGTGATTGTGACTAATCCTCCGCGTAAAGGTTTCGAATTTTAAATCTGCCACGGTCACCATTTATAAATAAAGTGGTGAAAGTGCAAGTATTTACCTTTTTCAGATATCTGTTACTGCTGCTACTTTTAATGATAGTAAAACTACTGTTTATTTACATATAGTTAATTGAGGTAACATTAGTTATAATGTCACCAAAAGCTAAAACTATCTTCAATGAGTGATTTCATTTAATCATTCATACATATCTTAAGTATTTGCCATTGGAGCCCCGGTTTACAAAACAATTCTTACTTTGTTTGGAAACAAATTCACACAATCACATTTTTTTAAGTTTGAATGTGTGAGAACATCATCATCCATCGAATAACCTCACTTATTTCTGAAAAATATGCAAACTTCGCATAAAACAAATTTCGCATAACCTCACTTACCTATATTTGAATTGCATGTAAACTTCACCCGCCATGAAATTCAGTTGGAGCTCACAAGGGAAATATGCGAAGTGCGCAAGATCAAATATTCACCCATAACCTCACTAATTTTTGAATTTTATGGAAACTTCGCAAAATTCACCCGCCAAAAAATTCAGTTTTGCCTAACAACGGAAATATGCGAAGTGCGCAAGACGAAATATGCACCCACACAAACCCAATTCGAGGAAAACCGCAATGCGCATGCCCCAATCCCAAATTGATCGGGAACAGAAAAATTTACCCCCTCCACCGTAAAAGCTCATTTATTCCGGATTATCTTTTAGTACGTATACATGAGAAATCGAAGCCGGCTTCAAGCCAGCTTGGATCCCAGAAAAATCCATGTATACCCAAATCGAATCCAAATAGGATCCAACCGATTCGATCCAACATTTGGTGCTGGATCGAATCGAAATTTCGGCGTAGAGACGCGAATCCAAAAATCGGGAGACTGACATATTTTTCATTAAACATTAAAAATTGCTGTAAAACATTAAAATAACTACCACAAGCACTTAATAATATTTTTTCGCATTTCGGCATTTTTATTTGTCAGAAAGCCCAGAGAAAAACGATAAACTATAAATTTGTAGGTTATGTTCATTGATTTTCGATTACGTCTGAATCCATTTATAATTCGATTATTCGATCCGATGATGTCAAATACGCAGATCCACTTTCAATCTTTCGATCTCTGGATCGTTCGATTTTCTCATGTATACGTGGTATTTATCGTATATTCAGGCATATTTATATTCGGAATTAAATTTGCTGGGGGCCTACTATGCATTGGGATTTACTTAGAAAAAATCCGAAAATTGTTGCTTCAGTCGTCGGAATGCAATTTGCTATCGGAAACAAAGAATGAAAAACTTTTGAGCATCAAGGAAGTACTTTCTTTATTTAAATTAAAAGTTAAACATGTTAAATAATACGAAATTCAATAATATTGTTTAATATTATAATTTTAGCTTTAAAAAGATAAATAAAAATGAGTGAGCCCTAAGCAAGAACGATTTGAAACTGCTGGAATATTTGCTGTTTGGTGAAGAATGTTAATCTCGTTTAGTCCTAATTATATGGATATGTGCACCATCAATGACTTTCTTTTCTAACTCTGTCCTTTCCACAATGTTATCTATTTTGAACACAACGATTCTTCGATTGCACTTCCTATTTCGTCTAGTACAGCCGACAATATTTAATAAGACAAGCCGATGCAGAAATCGCCAAAAATTAGCTGAGCAAAAAATATCAGAGTTGCCCCAATTAAATGGCTGTTGATCGACGTGATATAGACAATTTTCCTTGATTTCGTCCAGCACAAACAAAAGCTTCTCTCGAAAGTCTGAATAAACTAATGAAACTTGAAGCATATAAATAATATTCGTATTTCATAACTAAAGTTGAATAACCGTGGAACTGGTAGATTAATTCTGCTACCTCGGTAGTACTATTACCGAAAATGGCGGTGCAGAAGAAGATGCCAGTTCCAGAATAAATAAAGCACGAGGCGCATATGCATGCCTGTTCCGCAAATGGAAGTCAACGGAGATCTCAACTAACACCAAATTGCGGCTGTTCAATTCCAACGTTAAGGCAGTTCTTTTGTGCGGTTGCGAAACATGGAAAGTCTCCCAATTCATCACAGTGCGCCTACAAGTCTTCATCAGCAGATGCCTGCGTCGAATCCTAAAAATCCGCTGGCAAGATAGAATTTCAAACGAAGAACTATGGCGCCGTGCCGGCCAAGAAAGGATAGACGGTCAAATCAGGCGAAGGAAATGGAATTGGCTTGGCCACACCTTGCGACACGAAAACGAGGATCCCGTCGAGTCGGAAGACCTAGAACAACGTGGAGGAGAACCCTACTAGCAGAAGTCACAACAACTGGGAGATCCTAGTCGCGCAAAACCGAGTCCGCTGGAGGGCAACTGTTTCCGCCCTATGTCCCATGAGGGACTAAAGGAGCGTAAAGAAGATAACTAAAGTAAAATAAAACCTGCTCACAGTTTTGTCAAAATTTATAATATATTTAATGTGTTCCGAATACTATTTCTTCGTAATAGAATACAATTCCCGTTAAAACTTACTACTTTCGTATACGATCTAGGTCATTCTTGTGTATCTCTTTTAAGTAATTCTTTGATGCATTAATGATGCATTTTTCTGAGACATGTGCTGAAAACAAAGAATTTTGGGTGGTTCAGATGCAAAATAACGATTTTAAACACCTACATAACTTCCAAACGGAGCCAGTTTCTCTTCTTTATGCCGAATTGAAGAATTCACAATTACCCAAAAAGCCCCCTCTGCGATAATAGGTATATGAGTTATTAAAGTTTAAGTAAATTAAACACTTTTCAAAGGGTATTTTCGTAAACACTCTCTATCTCAGTGGACAATTTTTTTCTCCAAATATACCCTATAATCAGCCCTTAATGGGTTAGAATTTAAGTCTAAAGCACCCTGTATATAATTTAAATTAATTAAAACAAACTTTTGATTATAAAAAGGCCAATACTTCATACTTCAAAAATTTGAATTTATAGATATGACAACCAAATTCAGATTTCAAATCCAATCAATGGTAACACTTTGTTCAGATCAGAAAATTTTACATTTTTCCAATCGGAAGTGAGTTTCGGAAAAATAAAACTTTCTGATCCGAATACATAGTAGGCCCCCTGACTTTTTTCAAGAAAAAATTCAAAAATTCCGAAAATGCTGGGAACACAGCATCGACGTGTATCAACTTTTCATCGACTTCAAATAAGCATACGACAGCATCGACAGGGCGCATATGTATGCGAAAATACTGGACCTAAACATCCCCTACAAGATATTAAAGTTAACAAAAATGAGAATGGAAAACACAAGGGAAATATTTAGGAATTATAAGATGGAACCAAACATATAGGGCTGCAAATTAATGCAGACAATAGTAAGATTCTAATTCAGTCAAGGGTGGAAAGAAGAAGAATAAACCGCAAGACCACATGGGGGAATATGACTTCGAATGGGTAAACCAATTTAAAGTCAGTGAAGACAACAATGAAACGATAGCCGTACAAAGAATAATAAACGCCACAAACAGCACATACTTCTCACTACTGCCAGTAATGAAATTCAGAGACATCTACAGAAAAACAAAAATGAGAATCTACAAAACCATCATACGTACAATAGCTACGTATGGATGTGAAGCATGGAGTGTCTCCCAGAAATCCGCCGACAAGATTGATATATTTGAGAGGAAGGTTCTTCGAAGGATATACGGCCCATTCAATGAAGACATGGAGAGTACGTTACAACCACGAATTGTACGATCTATACAAAGAGTGTAAGCTCTCGATACATGCCGAGCAACTGCGTTTACGTTGGGCCGGTCATGTCCAAAGAAAGGATGACTCAAGGATATCGAAAAAAGCCCTCTATCTACTACCTACCAGAAGGCAAAAGATCATTTGAGAAACCACGGTCAAGGAGGGAAGGAAATTTTATGGCCGATGCTGCAAAACTGCTCCACACAAGAAACTGGAGACAAGCTGCGGAGCAGAGAGACGTCTGGAGGAAAAAGCTGATGGAGGCCAAGGTTCGAATTGGGCTGAAGAGCCATCGAAGAAGAGGAAGAAATAACGATGTCACAGTGGTTCAGTTTCAGCAGACCCCGAACAGTCAGCTTTGGGCTGTGCAAGGCTTGTTGGTGCTTTATTCACAGGTTTTTTTCCGTTGATGCCCAATATCGGAAACAAACCTATGTATGTAAATGGAGTTGTGCTACTAAACTGAATCGTGTGAATCGATTTGTATATGGGTCATTCCACCAAATAAAAATTATTTTTGGAGGACACCCCTCCGATTTTGCTGAAACTTCACAAATTTGTTAGTTGCTTTGAACAGGCAATTTCCTGAAAATTTCAATTTTTTTTGGCGAATAGTGCTGCTACATGAGCATTACAAAGTTTATGAAAAAGAGAATTTAAGCCAAATTCGTTATCTTTAATTTCATTTTTCTTCGAAGGAAGAAATTCAAATAATTAACGAGCTTGATTTTTGTATAGAAAAACTTCAGCTTTCTGATAAAATTATTTATTTTTCATTTTAGATGTTGGAAATTGGTTAAAATGGCGTTTTAAGAATTAAAATGCATTTTTTTGCAATTGCGCAAAGTTTTTTTTGGAATTGATATTTTTTTCTGAAAGCTGAGAATTTTTTACATATCACGTGTAATTTTCAAGTTGGGGTAACCATAAGTTCGGACAGGAGGAAATTAATTGTAAACTCGTAATCATATACATATTTGTATTACCGACGATTTTGGATGAACGAATATCTAGTATTTGTTGTTGTTGGTTTTAGGCAAATAAATGAAGCCTAAAGAAAAGCAATAAAAACGAAGACTTGGGAACAACGGAAACAATATTCTTAGAATTAACAATGTAGGTCAAATTGAAATTTATATAAAAAGTCGGTTATTATGTAAATGTACCTCGGTTAGATTTTGAAGATATAATTGGGGTTAGTCTACCATACATCAAAATATCAAGCTTATTCTAGAATGTGATCATCATTGAATCAATCATTTTCATTTTTATTTACTTCAACATCGTTTTTGGTGTTTAACGATTTTTAGGATGCAAATTTTCGAAATTGGCAAAAGGCACAGACTTCATTGTAGAATCAGAGCCGATTTATAGCAATTTATTAAAAAAAAATAATATGTGGTGAGCCAACGGAATCATGCTATGCTAGAACATGCGGGGAATGCCCAAGTAAAGAGATCATAGTCAAAATTTTCGATGAATTATTTGGCGATTTCGGTATTGAAGAGATTCAATATAAAATGTGGACAGCTACAGATCGTTGCACTATTATCGATGTAATTTCAACGGCAGAGGAATTTATTGAGACACTGGCTACAAAACTTGTAAAGCTACTGAAGCATGACTATGTGGTAAAAGCACAAAGTCGATTCTATGCCAACTTGAAAAATAATTTAAAAGTAGGAGAATTTGTAGTAACAGTAGATTTTGCGGAAAATTATTCATTTGTAGTGCAAGAAGCGGCGCAAGCATTCCATTGGAATAATAATCAAGCTACTATTTTTCCAATGGTCATATATTATCGGGAACAAAATATTACTAAACACTGTAGCTTTGTCGGAATTACTGATTGTCTCAAACATGATACGACATCAGTTGGTCTATTCCAAAAACATATGATCGCTTTTTTAAAAACAAAACATTTCCTGAAGTGAAAAAAACATTTCCTGAAGTGAACAAGATCTTCTACTTTTCTGATGGGGCCCCTCAGCAATTCAAGAATAAAAATGCTTTTACGAATTTGTGCTATCATAAACAAGATTTTGGCATTGATGCGGAATGGCACTTTTTCGCCACTGCCCATGGTAAAGGGCCATGTGATGGATTGGCAGGTACCGTGAAAAGTCTGGCGGCCAGAGCATCATTACAAATGGGGACAAAAAAGAAATATTAACCCCATTAGACTTATTTTCTTGGGCATGCAAAAGCTTTCCTCTTATCACTTTTGTTTATGTTGAGAATGAGACTGAGACTGTTAGTAGATGCTCGATGTTCTAAATCTAAAACTGTCAAAGGAACTCAATTTTTACACACCTTTTTCCCGCTCCCAAATAAGATTGGATACGCACATGTTAAATCTGTGTCAACATCTGAAGATTTTTCAGAAATATATATTTTTGACTAGCAACAGGTATGTATTTAATTTTCTCACGTTCGAACTTATGGTTACCCCAACTTGAAAATTACACGTGATATGTAAAAAATCCTCAGCTTTCTGTAAAAAATATCAACTTCAACCAAAAACTTTGCGCAATTGCAAAATAATGAATTTTTATATTAAAATTGCCATTTTAACCACTTTCCAACATCTAAAACGAAAAATAAATATTTTTATCAAAAAGCCGAAGTTTTTCTATACAAAAATTGAGTTTATTAATTATTTGATTAATTTCGAATCCTTCGAAGAAAATGAAATTAAAGATAGCGAATTTGGGTAAAATACTCTTTTTCATAAACTTTGCAATGCTCATGTGGCAGCACTATTCGCCAAAAAAAATTGAAATTTTCAGGAATTTGTCTGTTCAATGCAACTAACAAATTTGTGAAATTTCAGCAAAATCGGAGGGGGTGTCCTCCAAAAATAATTTTTATTTGGTGGAATGGCCCATATATATATAGATTTTCGAGGGATATCGAATCAGACCACTATTTGCGGGTCCCTTTGCGTCCCTCTGCCTAGAGTCATCTTATTGGGGTTGCAGTGGGTTGTCCCATTGCTCCCTTACTTCGATTCCCCTAGTTATCGCAAGCAGCTGATTGAAGGGAGTCTGCCTCATGTCCTCCATCCAATGGAGTCCAGTTATGGCAGCCCTTTTCCTCGCCACCGCCGGACAGTGACACACTATGTGTGTGGCCGTCTCAGGTTCCTCCAGGCACATCCGACAGGTGTCATCCTCCAGAATTCCCATTCTTTTTAGGTGATACCTGAAACATCCGTGTCCTGTAATCAGTGCCACCAACAATCTGAGGGTTCTCCTTTGCATATGCAGGATCCTTCTTCTGGCTGCGGTAATCGGCAACGTAAGCACCATCTTAGCCTGCCTACACGTGGTCATAGCGTCCCACCGTCTCCGGTGTTCCTCAGCGACCCATTTCTCGATGTAGTTCCTTACCAACCCTCTGCCAATGGCAGAGTATGGCTCCGGTCCCCAGAATTCCGAGGTTGACCCCTGTTTTGCCAGGTTGTCAGCCTTTTCGTTCCCATCGATGCCTGTATGTCCTCTAACCCAAGCTAGCGTCACGTTGTTTTGTTGCGCACACCTGTTCAGTTTTTGGACACATTCCAACGCCAGAGACGCATTAATCTCTGTCTGATTCATGCGCTTAATCACAGCCTGATTGTCCAGTGCTATAAGGATACTTCTTCCCTGCACCTGACCCTCATTTATGTGATCCAGCGCGTGCAGCAGAGCAAGCATTTCCGCCTGGTAGACTGAGGTGTAATTCCCCAAAGCCAGAGAGCAGGTCAGATTTAAGTCCTCTGAGAAGACTCCCGCACCTGCTCTGCCGTCAATCATGGATCCGTCCGTGAAGATATATATGTCTTCCGGTCTCCCTTCCGGGAGCGTTCCGTTCCCTATGAGGGTTTTATGATACCTTTCGGTCACCCTCATTTTTGTGATCCCTTCCATGGGCATCATGAGCTCCCTAATCCCTTTAATGCGATCCAGGATCTTCATGTGCCCATATAAGGTTCCTGACGCCTGCCATGCGGCATCCCGTCTCATCCGAATCGCTGAGGCTGCCGCAGTCTTCATCACCTGGAGATCTAACGGCAGCAGACCTAACAGCGCCTCCAGTGCCGCGGCGGGTGTGGTGCGGAAAGCACCGCTCACACCTACGCTGGCCATTCTTTGTACCTTGTCCAAATGCCTCTTGACGGTTTTCTGTGTGGCTTTAGTCCACCAGACCACCGAGGCATAAGTTATGATGGGTCTCACCATCATGGTATATGTCCAGTATGCTAACCTTGGTGAGATACCCCACCTTAGTCCACATACTCTTCTGCACTGGTGAAGCACCCTTGTCGCCTTCTTAATCTTCTCTTCAACGTGGTATTTCCAGGTTAGTCGCGAGTCCAAGTATACACCCAGATACTTGACCATCCCAGACACCTTGATCCTCGATCCAAAAAGCATGAGGGGCTGAAAATCCAGATCTTTAATCTTCCTAGTGAAGATTATCGCGTCTGTCTTATTGGCATTTATGGTGAGGCCCTGTTCCGTACACCACTGCTCAACCACTTGGAGTGCATTCCTCATGATATCTGCCGTAGTGCTCATAAACTTGCCACGTGCCACAATCGCTACATCATCTGCATACCCAACGGTATGCACGCCCATTACCTCTAGCCGCCTGAGCAGAGTGTCCACAGTGATGTTCCACAGGAGGGGCGATAGGACCCCGCCCTGTGGGCATCCCTTGCTGACCCTCCCTCGAAGCCGCGAGTCTCCTGTCTGAATCCTTACCGCTCTGTTTTTCAGCATGCTGTCCACCCACCTTACAATCATGGGGCTGACCTCGCGCCTCACCAGAGCGTCTTTGAGTTTGTTGAACTGTATCTTGTCGAAGGCGCCTTCGATGTCCATAATAACGGCCATCGCTATGCCTCCGGTATACAGTTCCCCCTCGGCTACTCGCACCAGTTGGTGAAGTGCCGTTTCTGTAGATCTGCCAGCCTGGTAAGCGTGCTGGCTTCTACTTAAAGGGTGCCTCCTTAGCATAGTACTCTCCAGGTGGTCTGCCACCACTCTTTCCATTGTTTTCAACAGAAAGGATGTTAGGCTGACTGGCCTGGAGGACTTCGCCTCGGTGTAGTCCTTCTTGCCTGGCTTAGGGAGAAATACCACTTTGGTTTCCCTCCACACCGCCGGAATGTATCCTGTTGCTAGACAGGTAACGAATATTCCCCTAAGCCTGGGTGCAATGATTTCTTTGCCCCATTGAAGCAGCGCAGGGAATATTCCGTCACGCCCCGATGTCTTGAAGGGAGAGAATGTGTCTATTGCACGTCTCACCCCTTCCTCCGTCACCACCCCGTTAGCCTCCTCTCGGTTCATCCTTGTAGCCATTCTGTTACGAATAGTCCAAGATTTACCCGAGATATAGCTGCCAGGAAAGTGAACTTCCATCAGGATCTTGTTGGTTTCCTCCAGCGTCTCCGTCATCCTCCCCGACGGGTCACGAACGAGTCCGACTTTGGAGACCGGGTCCCTGGAGATCATTTTCTGAAGTCTGCTGGCCTCAGATATGCTCTCTATGCTCGAGCAGAAGTCCCTCCACGACTCCCTTTTCCGTCGTCGCAGAGTTTGTTTCATTTCTCTTTTCTTGGCTTTGTAATTCTCCCAGGCAACCGGGTCATTGCACCTCATCGCTTGGTTGAAAGCCTTTCTGACCTCTTTCTTCAGTTTCTCCAGCTCCCTACACCACCAGGGTGTGGGATCATGGTCATCCACTGACGTAAGAGGACACGCCACTCGAAAAGCGTTCTCTATCGCTGTCTGCAGGACATGCAACTGAGACTCTGCTTCTCTTGTGGTTTTCGGTGCCCTTGGCACGCGCTCCCCGAGATTCCTGCGCAACATTTCAGTATATCTAGACGTGTCCGTGTTGCGGGGAATTCTCGTTGTTCTAATTCCGTCTCCCCTGCCCGGGGTTCCGTACGCTATCTCAAATGAAATGGCTCTGTGATCTGACATAGTCGTCCGATCCATCACCTCCCAGTTGGTCAATCTTGTCAACATCCGGTTGCTGCATAGAGTTATATCTATGACTTCCCTTCGTCTAGCATCGACGAAGGTTGGTTCTACCCCTCTATTTGCAATAACTAGATTGTTGCATTCCACAAATTCGAGCAAAGCCTCTCCTCTATGGTTGTCGTTGGTGCTTCCCCACACCGTGTTGTGTGCATTTGCGTCGCAACCAACTATTAACCCTGTGCCTTTTTCGCCACAGGTAATAACCAGAATTTCCAACTCCCTGGTGGGCGGAGGATCTGGCGAATCGTACGGAAGGTAGGCTGAGGCTAGAATGAAAGCCCCACTTCCAGTACCTACGCGTACTGCTGTGAGATCTGGTGTGCACAAGTGCGGCAGTAAAACCGCCTGCACTCCGTGTTTCACCAGCACACACGTCCTCACTCTTTCATTCGCATTGGGAACGTACAGAGTGTCAAAGCTCCCAGATAGTCCCCTAATCCTACCCTTGTAGATCCAGGGAATGGCCCATAACTGTTCGCAAGATTTTAACCAGTATACGACATTAGACGGTCATCTTCTGGCTTTAACATTCTTATCTCTTTGATATTAATTCTCACTATATAAAAATAGTTACATCAAATTCACCAACACAGCTAACGTAGATTTAACCATAGAGAAAATATATGTATATTTACTCTATGGTTTAACATCATCACATACAAAAAACCATTTCCATTTCAAAATTGAAAAAAAAATCCTATTTGGCCCTAATTATATTCCCACATGATATGCCACCCGAAATGTATACGTGCAACTTAAAAAGGAGTCAAAAAAATTACAATTTGTTGATCATTGTAATGACTTCAATTGTCGTACTTAGTTACAAACAAAACAAGGGCAAATAGCGCCAACGAAAATGAAACTCATGGGTGTCGACTAGGAGCCACAGAAATAAAGGATATAATAAAAATGGCCAGACAGAATCTCATATTACCACTTTCACAGTTGACAGAAAGCTTTTAGTGGATTGGAGGAGGCTTTTGAGGTCATGCCTAATTACGTCGAAGGATTTGTGTCGCTTTATTTATATACTATAGTTGCAAAATTCTAAGGCAAAAACCTTTCTTTTCACAGAAAAAACAAGAGTCTAATGTGTGCTATTCAGGAAAACAATTTTTGAATGAAACCTTTAAAGGCGTGCTTTCAGCAGTAATTTCCTTTGCCTTTTATTTCACCAATTCCAAAAGAAATGTTAATTTTAATGGGAGTTGGTGCGGCTTTGAAACTTTAATTAAATTATACATATAATGAAAAGAACCGAAATTAACGAGCCTAGACAAGAGTGGGTGCGCTTGAAGGTTTTAAAGTGTTGTGTTGGTATATGGTTCACTGCCGCTTTCATAAATTCATTATGGAGTGATTGTTTTTGACGTGCATTCTTTTTATTTATACAAAGGGATTTTTATAGGGAGCCGATTTAATAACAATTTTTAATCAAAGTGCACAAGAAGCACACACCGGAGAAAAAAACAGTGGGTGTGTGTACATATGTACGCGCATTATAGGCCTGCAGCGAATCCACAAAAAGTGCTGTAGAAATGGAAAAAGTGATGTAAATGAGATAACCGGTTCAAACTAATTGCAATCGGTAGAGGATGTAAAAATGCATCTATAGCTGATTTTGGGGAAGTTTGGACATGGCCAACAAATAAAAAATCATAAAAATGCATTTTTTTCGTATATTCGTATATTTTGTACATATGTATTATTTTGCTTAGCAGACTCAAGAAGAGCATCGATTCCTGTTTTGCTTACTTGTGCAGCAAATTTGCGTTCGTTTAAAAAGATATCACAAAAAAAAACCACTTCATTTCTTTATCAGTAATAGACGTTTTTGAGATCTGTATATAAATACATATAATGAACTTAAATTAAATGTATTACCGTATATGAAAATATATTCAAACCTTAGTCAAAATAACTTTCTTGCAAAAAATTAACTAGCAGGAATTATTTTAAATCTGAACATTTGTTGCGTGCGAAGTCGAACGTCAACAGATGTTGCTGTAAATTTTGAACGGGAAGATATTTTGATCTGAAAATTTACAGAAAACTGCCTTAAGTATTCCACTACAATGTACAATAGCCAAAAAAGCGAATTTCAAGAATCTATAACACAACTTTTTGATTAGAAAAAGAAGTCTCACGAATCTGTTGGAAAATTTTTAAACATTCGCCAATTTGTTTTTAAATGACGTAAACAGTTCGGCTAAAGTTTTATATTTAGAGAATTAGTTAAACTAGATTATGTTAAACTCGATATCTGCAATATTAACTGAGTTATGGCGAAATAAAGCGAAAATTTCGTTCAAACAGCATATACGAAAAAAATGCATTTTTATGATTTTTTATATGTTGGTCATGTCCAAACTTCGGCCAAAATCAACTATAGATGCATTTTTACATCCTCTACCGATTGCAATTAGTTTGAACCGGTTATCTCATTTCCATCACTTCGAGCGATAAAATTAGGGTGCGCTGCAGAAGTTACACTTCTTTGGCGTGATTTTAAGACTAATTTTTAATTTTCATACAAATAATTTATTGGATTCTTTTTATTTTCCTGCGTTGGCAGTTGGAAGCATCATGGTGTTGACACGCTTCAGCCTGTCGGTTATACTGGACTCTAGTCCTAACTACAATTACCTACTAGTCGACTGATTAGGCCTAACTACAATGGTCTTAAGACGATTTTATGCACCCACGGACCACGATCGAGGACGTGAGAGTAGACACGCTGATTTATTCTACTGCGTTTTGGCCCCCATATCACAATATTAAAACTATTGTTAATTATAAAAATAAATCAAGCTCAAATATTAGGTACTATTAAATTAATTTAAAGATGAAAACCGTGTTACAATTTCTGATTAAGCATATCAATAATTTCAGCAAACAAGCGCTTGTAGCTTAATCCAATATTTTCGGAACTGAACATCGTGGGCGCTTCCGTTGTGGTGTTAATTCACATATTAAGGAAGTTTCATTCCAAACGTTGGTGGAATTGTTTCTTAGATTTTGAAGCTCGGTCTGAAAATCTCTAATTTTTTAGTGCAAAAGCTTATGCCGCTTTGTTTGGTTTGGAAAATTTCGAAAAGGATTTCGGTTTGGGGAAAATTTTTTGAAAACATTTTCAGCAGAAATACAAACCGAAAATCATTTAGAAGTACGGGGAGACCTCGAGCACTGTTAACTGTTTCGGCATCCTAAATATCTTCCTCATTATCCGTTATATATCCCAAAGAGTATTAAGATTAACTAAATTATCATAAATACAAAAATTAGTCTACCATTAAAATTCCCGCGAGTGTGAGGTACTTTTGGAAGTCTTCGCTTTAAAAACTTGTCGAGGAACAGCGGTTCTTTTAGTTGAGTTACTAAAGAAATTTGAGAAACATGTGATTGACCGAAAAAAGTTTCGGCCCTCCCACATGATTTCGATAAAACAAGATTTAACCGATGAGCAAAGTAGTCTACAAAAAGAGCATTTGGATAAGTTTCTTTAACTCGGGTTTGAAGACCACTAACTTCAGCAGAAACTACATGTTCATGCAAACGAACTGCTCTTCTATCATCGGAGATATTTTTAAAACTAATATATATTTCTTTTGTCCCACCAGAGGAAGAAATGTATCTCAAAGTGGTTGACAACATAGATCGACAAGAAATATCCGTGGTTTCATCACAAATAATTGCGACAAACTCAAAATCTTTGATTTCAGAAGTAATTTTTCTTGTAAGAGTGGAGGAAATAGCCATTATTAAATCATTTTGTATATTATTTGATAATCCAGAAAATGCTGAAGCTGTCTCTAAATGATTATTAAGTTCTGGATTATATTTGGCCAAAAATGAAATTAATTCAACATAATTTCCCCGATTAACAGAATCTTTCCCCTCGCGGTGTCCGCGAAAGGCTTGCTCCTGGCATGCCAAGTGGCAAACAACATCTATAAAAATTGTAATAATTTTCCGGTTCTTTTTAACTAACTCATTGTGCCTTATAATTGAGGATTTATAATGAGTAGCAACTAGATTTTCAATCCTTTGGCCTGTACCGAATTTTGAAAGAGCTCAAACCGATCTTAAATACTCGGAGATTTTTTTGCCATGACTATCAACAGCTTTATGAAAATTATAAAAATCATCATATCCCGAAGACCCCCAAATGTTCTTTCAGTTGAAAATAAAATGCAAGGCTAACAAAAATATGTTTGCCTTTTTTGACAACCGTTAAGCCGATTCGCGCTATCGTATAATTTAATTTAAAAATGCCTAGTGCATGTTTTATTTTCAGTTAAAATATTTAATATGGGTTTCGGTCCCCCATTTTCAATAATGGATTTCTATTCCGTAAACGAACGCGAGCCAAAGGATTGCTGAAATAAATCGTCAATTGCACAAAAATGCTTACCTTCAACACCACCCATGACAAACAAAAACAAACCAGCAAAAAACTATGAATATATTTTAAATTCTTCAAATTTCTTTTAAAAGTTACTTTTTTAAACTATTTGCACTATTTTGAACGCACAAAACAAATCTCACAAACTAAATCGCATGCAATACAATATATTTTAATTAATTTAATTAATCTAAAAACACTGCCTTTTGCTACAAACAATTAAGCCATTCAATTCAAACAAGATTGTTCATTTCCATATATTCATTGCTTTTAGAAAAGAAATGAATTCCCTCCAATCTTATTGGAAAACCTCTCTCCGCTCTCATCCAACAAGAAAATATACTCAAATTATTCTGAAAAAACTTCGTACGGATGCAAAATCTGAATTGCTTCCCTTGGAATTGGTCGCAGGAACAAACGTTCGTTGTGACTTCCCATCTCCACTTCCCTCCTTACCAACAAGTTCGCAGAGAAGTGCGTTATAATGAACAGCCATAGTCTAAGATCCGGTATAAGAAATACATATACATATACCCTCATCTGTTATTTGATGATGACAAAGATTATACATATGTTAGATAATATGTACATACATTGATAAATCGCACATGGGTTGCCTAGTTAAATCGCGCACCGAAGGTGTTAAATAAAAGATTGTAATTAATTTTTTTGGACCAGCATCCCTCATTTATTAATCATAAAAATCGACAATTAACTGACAGAATATGACACAAAGAAGAGGAAAAAAATAAATGGTTAAAAAAATTTCGAAATTTCAATTTTAATGAAAAAGTTAAATAAAAGAATGGCGCATTTTCATCAAAAAATTGAAAATATAATATAACTGTAAATCGGGTGAGAAATATAAAAATAACTCTCAATTTTTTGCTTTATTAATTTCATTATTTTTATATTAAGAAATTTACATTTTTTTTTATAAAATCATCATTTTTATTTTTCAATATGTTTAAGATTTTATGTATTAATTTATAAGGCGTAATAAAAAAATTAATTTAAACTTGTTGTTTTGCTCAATTCACTTTGAAAAAAATTCTAACAAAATTTTATAAAAAAATTTTTTTAATCATTTATTTTATTTTCTACTTTTTAGTCTATTATATGTATTCCGCCATTTTATGATGGCGGTTCTATTAGATTTAAAATTACGTCATACAGCTTACTGTATTCTACCTGCCGTACCTACTCTTTCATTTGTTACCCATGTCGTGGCCTCAGTGGAACACAATTGTAAAAACGGCCGCCATCTTGGAACCATCTTCTTGATTTTTTTACAAAAAGATCAGATTGCATTTAGTACTTATACATAATGAACTCAGGTTGAACCCAAGTCTAACTACATGAAAACGGGAGTCGACTTGAGTTAAGGCCGACTAAACTCGACTCAGCTCTGCTACCTGGGTTAAGTTGAAATTAGGCATACGGACATGAGTTCAGTAGTTGAGTAGTGGAATTTAGTTGACAGCAGCATCTCTGTGTTTTATTTGTGATATTTTGTAACGTTACTGCTTTTGCATTTTCAATTCACCCTTAACTCAACTATTCATCTCATCATGCATACATATTAATTATCACGCGAACTACGAGTGTGTGCAAAATTGGAAGTTAATCGGTTATATTTTCTACTTTTTAGTCTATTATAAGCTTTCCGCAATTTTGTGTTGGCCGCCATTTTGAATTTCGAATGACGCCAGATAGCTAATTGTGTTCTCCCTGTCATATCCTTTCATTTGATACCCATGTCATGACAGAAGGCCGCGGGGCACAATTTCAAAAATCGGCCGCCATTTTAGAACCGCCATCACAAAATGGTCAGATTGCATTGTCATCCAAACTAAACGTGTATTCAAAATTTCAGCTCTATCCGAAACCGGGAAGTGGGTCAAAAACTTCCAAGATTTGGTCACAAGTTAAATAAAAGAATTTAAAAAATAGAGCTAGCCTGATTTCTACCGGGCCCAATCGTGGGGTTGCCTGGTATAAACAGGTAAGCAAGCGTTGTAAATATACCCTCATCTGTTATTTAATCAATTCTTTTATGAAATGCAAGGCTATTTCATTCCCTACCTAATACTGTTGGATTATCCAACAGTATTAGGTTGCCTCAGCAAAAGTGTGTCCCGTGTGTTGACGGAGTAGTGGCACAAAGGGTGATTCCTGAGCAATTTTAATGTAATCCCACAAGAATCGTATTGAGTTAAACATGTCCGTTTAAATCTCACAGGGTGTCATCAAAGATTGTCCTGGATTGTCTCCGATCTTTGAAATTCCTCAGCAGGAAAACAGTGTCAAATAACAGATGAGGGTATATATTTCTTATACCGGATCTTAGACTATCAAGGGAAGCAATTCAAATCCTGCTTCTCGAAGTTCGTTGGCATGTTTCTTTGCGTATAAGAAATAGTTTTCGTATAAGAATTCAGAGAGAAGAGAGAGAACTGGAAAGGGGAGGCAATGTCCCTCATTTTCTCCCTTGAATTCCCCACTGTGTATAGGACAGAAGTTTCTTCTTCTACTCGCTTCGACGTCTCCCTATAGTTTTCTCCAATTCTTGGTCGTCCTACTCTTCTTTTTTCTGACGATGTACAAGGCCGGATTGGCCTATGGCCTATTCGAATAAACACTCGAAGGACCCGGCCGCAGGTCAGGGAGGTTGGGTGTTCAGGTTTTTTTTTGTAAAGAAACTTAAAGTTTCGTAATAATTGTGACTACACTCACGAAGATCGGCTCGGAATTGGCCTTTCCTCTTCCTCGTCTCTTTTTCCCGCCTTGAGCTCACCTTCAGCCGAACGCCCTCGCCGCCTGAGAGAAGTATTTCTCAGAGCTGGCCCTAAATCGAGCGAAAAGGTAGATGAGAAATTAGCACGGTGTGACAGTGATATAGACACACGGCGGGCGCAGTGCGATTGTTGCATGGACTGTGCAGTATTTGCTCGAAAATTTAAATTTTCTATGGAAACTGGACTCTGGCGCACGGCGTGGAACATGCTAATTTCTCCGAAGGTACATAAAATTTAAGGTACGATCTTGCACATAAGAGAATCCATCAATAGCAGGGTGGGCACCACAATCCATATCGATAGTATATCTACTTATATTGATATTTTTTCCAAGATCCCAAGATGGCTGATTGTGGTGCCCAAGATTTGTATGGAATTACAGGGCGTATTGCTGAAGCTGTCAAACCGCCCGGCTGTTGATAGGTTTTGTATAGACCAGCAAAAAATCGTATATATAATCGTATAAGATATTTTCAAAAGTAAGGCCGCAATCTATGCAATAAACTCCCACCTATCAATTGTAACAGTCAAGGTTTCAACCCCCCAATTTCCAGAGTCGTCAAAGCAAAAATTTTGTTTTTTTTTCCACTAAAATTCCAACTTCAACCACCTTTTTCTCCAAAAAATACGTAGTTAGTAAATTTTGTTTTTTCAGAAAAGCTTGGAATGGTTATGATTGGCCTTATTTGGTACTTTTCGATAAAGCTGAGGTGGAAAAGTACTAAAAAAGAACGAAAAAAAAAATTCAAAACGCTGGTCTATCCATAATCTATCCACAGCCGGGCGTTTAGAAAGTTTCTGAAATACAGCCTGTATATAAAACTTTGGCCGGTCAATGCCGAAATCCTCGGGCCGCTAAGGGGGGACAATCCGAGCCTGACGATGTACCATTGACGGTCCTGCCTAGCATTCATTCTCACGAAGCACCTAAAATGTCCATCTACATCAAAACTAATAGATTAAGGAATGCATGACACATTGCAAGAATACATAGATGACAAAAGTTTTTGAATAGGACAAGTATTTGGAGAGGTAAAAAATGAGTAAAGCCGGAATTACATTATTGTGTCGTGTTGTGTTGTGTCGCTATCTGATGCAATCAAATCCATGTATTTCATTGGAGCTGTTTACATTACTATGGTGTGTTGTGGTGTGTTGTGTTCCCGACTGGGCTTCTCCGATCTGCGTCAGAACCCTGGATAGCTACACAACACTCCACAAAGATGTAAACGGGTGCGTGGAAAGACAGGCCTCATAATTTATTTTAGGATGTGGATATAACAAGTGAAAATATGGATTTTCTAATTGAAATTATAAGTGAATATGAAGTTTTATATAATGTAAAATCTAAGCATTATAAAGATCAAGCAGTTAGAGCTGCTGCTTGGGAAGAAATTGCAATTTGCTGGCTCTGAAATATTGCTGAAATCTTTCAGCATCAGTTTCCAGCCCTTTATATAGAGTGTGGAATTCACCCTCGATCTCTCTAGTCTTATTTATGGGGTGGACCCAAAATCTTCGCTTTTTCCTCTCCTTTTTTTCGCATAATTGTGACACTAACAAAAATGTTAGGTTTTCAATATCGCTCTCGGAGTCGGATGAAAACATATCACCTAGCTTCACTTGAAAATTTTGCAAACTAAATGCGACACGATTCGACACTACACACCATATAAATGTAAACGCGTAGCATCACGACACACAGCAACACAACCCAACACGACACAGTAATGTAATTCCGGCTTAAGTAAGAGAATCAATAAGGAAGTAGTATGACATAGTTACAGCAGACGTAGGCACGATCCTTTGAAGTACTAACTTGAAAAAGTCAGCCATAAACCGAGCAAACCACGGCGTAATATGGGCTGTAGTCCCATAGAAACGAAGGAAAGATTAAATTACTATCTTCAATTTTTCGATCCATTAAAAATTCTGTAACTGGTTTGAAATAGATTATTACAAACATAGCAAGCAAAATGAGCCATAAATTACATGTTTTAATACAACAAGCAAACAACGAACACAACAAAACTTTTGATTGAAAGTCCCTCACCGCACCTATATTGAGTCTATACACCCAAAAACTCCTCGAGAATAACGCAAATCGATCCTTAAA
This sequence comes from Thereva unica, assembly GCA_949987705.1. Classification (NCBI taxonomy): domain Eukaryota; kingdom Metazoa; phylum Arthropoda; class Insecta; order Diptera; family Therevidae; genus Thereva; species Thereva unica. The sequence continues at coordinate 104,190,242 of OX465283.1, forward strand.
AAAAGGTGAATAATAAATTATCTTTTTACTGTAAATAACTTAATGTCAAATTATGGCTTCAATGTTTTCGTCCTCACAGAGTGTACCCCCACACGTACACAGAAGCCTCCGACTCCGATATCGTTTACAACCTCAAGAGCCTTGGCAGTTCCAATTTTCATCCTGTGAAAGGAGAAACACTTTTTATCCTTGCGTGCTGCTCGCAAGTTTCCGTCCCTTCGTGATAGAGCCCTAAGCTTCCTGAATTCCTTCACTTAATGTCTACCATCGGCTGTCGTGCCAGCTTCAACTTTTTTTCTACAAAGACAGGAAAGATTCTTTATATTTATTTTTATTTTTATTTAATTTTTTTTTTGCATAGAAGAGAGAAAAAAATTGAAAGGATAAAAAGGATCAGGAGAGAAAAATTTTTATCACTTCGTCTTTTTTCTTGAAACTTTGATTGTGTGTTACAATTCTGTTTACGGAAGATTGCTGCTGTTGGTTGTTTCTTGATTGTATTTTTTTGTAGTTGTGTTGTTGAAATTGTTGTGCTCACAACATTCTATTATCCTTGTGACATTCAATCGACTTTGAAAGGATATTTTCCTTTTGAATATCTGTAGTAATGTCTGTGAACTCTATTAAAACGGACATAGATCGACTATTCAATTTTCCACGTGCATTGTTCATAGCCGTCAGAGCTGATAGTAGCTCAATTACTCAGAATATAAAAAGGAAGCAGTTTATGGCAGGGGTAACAATAACACGGAAAAAAAGGATATTTTATACTTTAATATCCCTGGTGTAAAGTTTTATGCCTGTACGTGCGATGAACTGAATTGTTTCACATATGTGCACACACATATACATGCAGGGCAGCCATCCGATACAATTTCCAATTAATTTCGATTGATATATGGTTCCGAAATTGTAGCGAAGTGAGTGGAAAGTGATGTAGTTAAAGATTAATCGATATTTTATTGTAGCCCATTGAGTGGAGGTATTTGAGCAGTTAATGGTAGCAAATTGAACTTCCATAGAGCGATCAATATTATTCGTTCAAAGGATTTATTTATGTTTAGAGATTTTGAAATAAATGATTCTTTTTTCTGTTTTCATATTGGTGTAAAAGTAATCATTGAATGGATTCGAAAGAAGCGAGAGCAATGTACTCTTATTGATAGAATTTCATTCATATTTTTATATCCTGAGGGAGTGTCCGACGTAGCAGCCAAGCAGCCCAACTCTTTCACTTATGTAGTTCTACCCTTGAATCCATCATGCTACTCTGTCGATCTGACTGGGATTTGTGTTTCTGGAGTAAGAACCCAAAATCTTTCGCTCTCTGTATCAATAAGTTATATGGGACGAAATGCGTTTGTTTATTCTTAATTCTGCCAAACCTGCACCTGCATGTGGATTGCACGAATGCAATCAAAGGTAGGTAAATAAACCGCCCACAGAGCGTACTTGCAAGAATTTCTAAGGACGCAGCCTATGGATCATTGTCCGATTTAGTCATTGTGTCGTGAGTACATCAAGCTCTGTAATTCCATCATCAGCAAAGTAAAACTATCATCTGATTAGAGGCTGATGAATGAGACTCTGGATAACATTGTTAGCAGTAGCAACTCTTGATGTTTGGTAATTTACATCGAGAAAAATTCCCCTTCATCCACCACACTTTCTTTTAAGTGCAAGTGAAATATGATAACAGCCTGCAAATCCAAGGCCAGTACTAACAGTTACTAACATTCGCCTCAAATTCTTCGTTACCGGAATCTGTCATGCCACCACTCAGGGCCGGCTTTAGGTATTTTGGCGCACCGTGCGAGATATTTTTATGCGCCCTTAACTTTTTCAACATTCCTTTTCGGTAGATTTACAAGCTTAATAAGCTTTTATTTTAAAAGGAACCATAAAGTAAAAAATAACTTTGAATGTAAAGTTTGTATTACTGCAGCCACTTACTTAATTGAAAAAAAGCGTGAGGCGCTAAATTCTTATTTTAATTATACTAAAACTTTTCGCTAGTGCCCAACGCTTTTTTAAATTTCGAAAGGTACATTTGTACACGCCGAAAAGGGCAAGAAACTAAATTTAGATTTTTGAATTTTTACTTGTTAAGTATTGTTACTTGGTTATAATTTATATTTTTAAAAGGCTTAGCAGGCCGAGCTAATTGTTTGTACTTGTTTTCTGACAAATAAAAACAGAATTTTAAGAAATCGTTTATTGAAGAGGACGTGTTTCTTTATTGAACCAAAATACGTTTCTTTTTTTATTCAACGGTCTTAAAGATTGGTCCTTCGAGCCGGATTGCTCAGTAGCAATCAGCGAATTAAAAAAATTATTAAAAAGAAGAAAATTAAGAATAGGATTCTCAGAGATTATCTAAGCAAATAAACACCAACAAGCGGTGTAGAGCCTATTTCATTTACCGACGCTTCACTGGCTGTAAGGAAATCAGAAAAATGTCTGAGAGCTTATTAATTCAGAAGAGAGGGCGAGTAAAGAGTTCGATCAGCCGATTGAAAATCTTTTCAGACTCAATGGATGATACGACTTCAATTGACGAAGTAATAATACGAGTTGAGAGTTTGGAGAGATACTGGAGTGAATTTCTAGAGGTGGAAGACAAATTACTTCAATTAGCTGAGCAAGAGTCAGATGCACCAGAGTATGAAGAGAAATATTTTTACATAAAGGCCAAATTGTCGCAATATCTGCGAATAAATTCACCTCAAGTTAATTCACCCCAATCAGCAAATGAGCGTTCTTTGTCAGAACAATTAACCTCAACTATGAACCAATTTCTTTCGCAGAATCAGCAGATCTTAAGAAATGAGGAGAATAACAATCCAAATTCGTCACCAGCACAATTGCCAAAACTAACTATTCCTTCATTTTCAGGTAATTACAAGGAATGGCCAGCATTTAAGGATTTGTTTGTGGCCTCGATTCACACGAATCAGAATTTAGCAAAGGCACAAAAGCTACAATATCTGGAGGGATTGTTGCGTGGAAATGCGATGTCGATCATCAATCACTTATTCATTAGTGACAGCAACTATGATGAAGCATGGAATAAGTTAAATGAAAGATTTAATAAACCTTTGTATATGTACAGGTTTTATAAAAACTTTTATTGAACATCCATCAGTAGGAAGTCCACCTGTAAAAAATCTACGCCAGTTACACGACGTATATGACGAGGTTATTCGAGGGTTACGATCAATAGGTCAAAAGGCTGATGAGCGTGACCCCTGGTTAATTTATTTGGCTCTATCCAAACTCGATGCTGAAACAAAAGGGCTCTGGGCTCACCATAGCGCTGAAATGCAGTTTCCAAGCTTTGAAGAATTTCTGAAATTTCTTTCGCGACATTGTGATGCTTTAGAAGCCAGTAGTGTAACTATAAGGAAAACCCCAGCTCTTAAATCTCTTCACCTGACAACTGAGCAAGCCAAATTATGTCGGTTTTGTCATCAACCACATCCATTATTTAAGTGTCAAAGGTTTAGAGAAGAGGCTATTGAAAGCAGGCGCACATTTGTCAATGCAAATTCTCTCTGTTTTAAGTGTTTGGGTGGTGGTCATACAGTCAACGTATGTAGATCAAAAATTCGATGCCATAAATGCAAAGGCTCTCACCATCCATTATTGCATTATTATAATGTAACCGCTAATCAACAGGCTAACAAACCCACATCAGCTGTAGCTTTACCGAGCACATTTAGTTCATCAGCAAAGTATAATCAAGCTACACCCAAACAATTTTCAAGCAACAATGCTTCACCAAGTGGACAGTTTGAAAACCAGTCATCAGGCAACAACTCATTCAACAACGTGGAGTTAAATGAAAATCATGTATCTCCAGAGCAGGGTACATCTATTCAACATTACGTTTCTTGTATTGACAAACCAGCATCCTCATCACAGCGTCATGTGTCGATGCTTCCTACAGCAGTTGTGCATGTTCCTGATTCTACAGGGAAGTTTCAATCTTGTAGGATGTTGTTAGATTCAGGTTCGCAAGTCACGTTGATATCAGAGGCTTGTGTCCAACGTTTGGGACTGTTAAGAGAGAATGCTCGTCTTAATATTACGGGATTGGAATCCACCAATATGGGAGTAACTCGAGGTAAGGTGAAATTAAAGTTATTTTCTCGTTGGAATTCGAATGAATCAATATCAGTCTCAGCATTTATTTTAAGAAATTTAACAGCACTGGCGCCATCTTCCAATATATCATGTGATAACAACGTGCTTATTCGACACATCAACTTAGCTGATCCCACTTATAACATACCATCCAAAATAGATATCATTTTAGGTTGCGATAGAGTTTTTGACGTGTTAAAGGAAGCGGCATTACGTAGTGGCGAGGGCGTACAAGTAGCAAGAGAGACCATATTTGGCTGGATTTTATTTGGAAATTTAGCCACCGAACCAAGGTCCATTCAAAATTATTATTTATCGTCAGACATTGATAAAATCTTAACACGATTCTGGCAACAAGAAGAGATTCCGCAAGCGAAACTTCCATTGTCAGGTGAAGATTTAGAATGCGAAGTTCACTTTAAAAATAATGTTTCCAGAGACTCTACAGGGCGTTATACTGTAGCGTTACCATTTAAACCAAATTCACCACCATTAGGAGAATCTAAACATCAGGCAATCATGAGATTACTCGCAATGGAAAGAAGGTTTCAAAAGAACCCACTCTTTAAGGAACAATATCACGACTTCATGGCAGAATATGAGAATCTTGGTCATATGGAAATTGTGGGCAAGGATGAATTGTATCCTGACAACCAGGATAGTTATTTTTTGCCACACCATGCAGTTTTTAAGAAGGCCCCAGTACCAAAAATAAGAGTTGTTTTCGATGGCTCTTGTAAAACAATAGAGCATAATTCATTAAATGACCAACTCCTAGTTGGTCCAGTCGTTCAACGAGATTTGTGGTCTATTTTGCTTTCTTTTCGGAAATATGAAGTAGCTCTCTGTGCTGACCTGGAGAAAATGTACAGGCAGGTCTGGATTCGACCAGAAGATAGGGACTTTCGAAAATCCTAGACTGATTTTGAATGCGTCAGCTATTGGACACGATCTCTCCCCTTATGTCCATGTTTTCCGTCCACAACAGAGTCGTGGCCCCGCCACACAGTCTGCGACCATCAGGAAAGAGAGTTTACCTCTACTTATTGCTAAATTCCCGTCTGCCAATGAGCAACTGGAATTTTTGAAAAAAAGTCGTCAACATGGGACGTTAACTTTAAAAAAACTAAACCTTGGGTTCGCCACTGACAGTGTGGTTCGTGTTTCGGAAAGTTTGACGTCGAAGAATAATGACATATATCAGACGGCACGTAAACTTCTTAAAAGGAATCTCGTCACCTCTGTATTTACCAGGCGTGGCCATGTTTATGTCCAATTCGAACGTAATCAGCAGCCGCGCAGATTCACCTCGGCCCTGGACCTAAAAGACTGTGTTGGCTCTCCTCTATGATCTCACCATGGAGCTGTCCTTATGAATGCGTACATGAATTTAGCTGTTCTAAATAACTTAATTTTTATTATTATTATTATTTTTATTATTATTTTTATTACTATTGTTATTGTTATTATTAATGTTTTCTTTTTCTTTCTTCCTTTTTCACATTTATTTATATTTAATTTTGTTTTGATTTTACATTTAATTTTTAGTTATAAGTTAAGTCTTTCTTTTATGATCTCTGTTACTTATTTTTTTTCCTTCTTTCTTTTCTTTTCTCTTCTCGTACTTATATTCTACCTCATGTTTGCTTTTGTGCTTGTGGCTGTGCATCTTATTAGTCTCTATTACTAATAATTCTGCTGATCGAGTGCACTTTGAGGGAATGCTACACAGTAAAAAAATTTTACTACATTTAATGTAGGCAATTAAACGCCTACTCTATAAGCTGTAATTTTCAAACGCACTGTAAAATTACACTTCAAATGTACAATTACAACGCAACTTGTAAACCATTTCCATAACCGTGGTAAAATTACCATCGCAATAGATTTGCTTTCCAGTTGCAAGTGTAAAAAAACTAATCAGAAGACGAATATTACTTTACCAATGGTAAAAATGCATTTACAAGCGGGAAATAGTTTACACAGCAAGATGTAATTTTAGTATACTCCTCTGGGAATGTATTCCCTCCATTTGTGGGAAAGTTACCCTTAAATTGGAAAGAGTTTAAAAAATTTAGCTCCAAAAAAAAGGTTAAAGCCAGTTTCAGTTACGAGATGATTTATTTTTAAAAAAATTATTAAAACAAACAAAAATTGGACTTATACTTCAGTAGCCTATCCTTTTAACAATAAGTTTTTGATCAAACAAAGCTTTTATATTTACATTTTATTTTAAAGTTAAGCTTGAATATATTTATAGTGTGTATACGTAATTTAATAAATTCATTATTTATTATTATAGGACATTACATAAGCATACTCGTTTTACGCATTTGTTGACATAGGATTTAAAATACATAAATACAACATATTTCACTTTGACTAATTATTAAACATTTTTTAGTAGCCTATGTCGGCAATTGTGTAAGCAGTTATTTTTGAAAGTGGTATAGGTACATAAATCCAAATTTGGGAAAAAAGTTGTTATAAAGCCATTTTCAGTTACAAGATGATATGTTTTAGGAATGTTTTGGATGTTTGTGATATGTTACAAGATGATATGAGGTTTTTGATTTGGTTTGATATTTTGGAAGCAAAAAATCAAACTTATGCCACTTTTAAAAATAACGGTTATAAGTACACATACACATATTAATGAACTATTTCAAGTTTTTAACGTTAGCTACTAATTTAATAAATTTCGACATCGCAGTTATACTGGTTTTCTTTCCCCTACTGCCATCTGAATAGTCCCCAAAAATAAATCTTTGCAAGAATTCATATATTTGCGACACTTCCTTCGGATATTCGATGTTCAAAATAAAGTACAGACAAAAAGCTTGAGCTTCCTTAAAAATCATCGATGACGAGTTTACTAATTCATTGTCAGTAAACAAATAATAAATTGTATTATCACCGGTTTCTAGAATAAAGTTAGAATTACTATTCTTACTTAAATTGAAATCTATGAAATGTGAATGCACATACCAACTATTGCAAATCATGGCGTTGGTTTCGGAGGTTTAATTTCAGAAAAAGTTGTCCCAACCTGCAAAATCATAAAATGTCTATATTTTTAAATTTACAATAAGACTTGTACTTACAGGGTAAAGGTTAAAAATCATAGTCTCATCTTCGTTGAAAATTTGCATAAAAATGCAATAGCTGTTGAATATACATTGCTTCTGTCAGTTTGTTTAATATGTAACATTAGCTTTGCTTTGTTTTGCTAAATCGATGAATATATTGATGTTTAGTATAAGCTATTACATCTCCACAGCTTCTTTCACACAAGTTGCATGTAACACTTTCTAATGACATTATATTTAAACACAAAATAATAAAAATTAAAAACCCACCAAAAGCACAATGCAATTCAAAACCTGGAGATTAAGATCCTAACGCTTTGAGCAATAACCTCAAATAAATGCACAAACAAAAGCGAGTGTAGATAAAATTCACAATTGTTCTCGTAGGAAATTGCAGTAAAAGGGTGGGACAGTACACTTGTATTGTAGTAAATTTCCCATGGTGAATGTAGTATTTTGCCCTACCGCTAGTAAAAATACAAGACTTGATGGAACATGCTTATATAGATGTGTAATATCTAAAGCTAAAGCAAAGACGCCTAGCCCTACAAAATTTACACTTTCTTGTAAAATTTCAAGATATGCTGCAAAAGAACGTGGAAAGTACACTGTCCTATGTAAAATTTTTATTTTTCTAAGTAAATTTCACTGCGCAACGTAAATCTCAGCGCGGATTATTGTAATATCTCTTAATGCCTGTGTTATTTTCAAGTATTTCAGTAATTTTCGCTGAAAAATTGAGTTTACTACTCTCTTTGTAGTATTTATACATAACATCGGATTTATACTATAAAATCAGGTTAAAATTTACTATGACAATTTGTGCAAATTTAGATAAATTTTTTACAGTGTACTTAACATCCTTTGTTCCTCATCCTCTGGGCTGAACTTATGCGTTCTGAATGCTAGGAGTTTAAAAAATAAAATGGAGGAGCTGAGATATATGTTTGAACATACGAAAATGCACGTCCTTCTGGTAAGTGAAACTTGGTTGAAACCAGAAATTCCCTCATCCTTTGTTTCATTTCCAAATTTTTCGATGCATCGTAACGATCGCATTGATCGTACCGGTGGTGGTGTTGCCATATATGTAAACTCTTCGCTCTCGTCTAGAGTGGTAGGCAAGTCCAGTGGCTCTCATTTTGAGTTCATAGCTGTCGAAATAAAGTCTGCTGGCGATAGTTGTGTTGTGATCAATGTGTACTGTCCTCCTAATTTATTCAATCCAGATATCGCTGCTGAGTTTTACAATCTTGTCTCTAGCCTTTCTCGCCGCTATGAGAATATAATTGCTGCTGGCGACTTTAATGTTGATTTGTTGAAAGCTAATACACGTGCGAACACCCTTAGACATTTTCTTGAATCTCTGGATTTACATGTTTTAAATCAACTCCCAACTTATCTGCACTGTCTAAACCCGTCCCAACTTGATGTTCTTACTGCTACATCCATTGATTCAGTGTTAAAATTCAATCAAATCTCCCCTCCTAGCTTCCTTGATCATGATATCCTATTCCTCTCCTCTCGTTTTGATTTTCTTCCCTGCTCCGCACCTTCCTCCTTTTCTTATCGCGATTATAGGAATGTTAGTTCTGACCTGCTTTCTGAAGTCGCATCCTTTATGCCCTGGAGTGCTATCTACAACACAACTTCTGTTGACACCAAAGTCGATATCTTGACCTCATTCATTTTATCTGCTTATGATCAATGTGTACCCCTTGTGACAAGAGCACGTAGTCCCTCCTCTCCTTGTCCCTGGCTCTCTCGTGAAGTCCGTGACCTTATAATTCAGCGGGAGCTCTTGTATAGACGCTATCGCAGGACTAGGAATCTCAGTTACCGTAATGACTACAAACAGCTTCGAAACCTCATAAATAGCAAGGTTAAATCTTTGAAGCGTGAGTACTATTCTCGTAAGCTTGACCCAAAACTAAATTCTAAAGAGCTTTGGGCTAATCTTCGTTCGCTGGGCATTCATGCTCCTGCGGTAGTCCCGTTTGAGGCTGATGTGAACCTTCTCAATTCATCTTTCATTCAGTCTACCCCTACCTCTGCATCCACCTCCTTTCCTAGTCCTTTCTGCTTTGACTCACTTAGTTCTGATGGTTTTAACTTCCGCTGTGTCGACTCGGTTGAAGTCCTTGAGATATTGCTATCTATTTCTTCTAATAGCATAGGCTGTGATGAGCTTTCCCCCCGCTTTCTTAAGCTACTCTTGCCACTAATCGTGGAAACTATCACGCATATCTACAATTACTGCCTGACAACTTCTCAAGTTCCCTCGCTTTGGAAGAAAGCCAGAGTCATTCCCTTACCTAAAAAGTCCTCTCCTGCTGACTTAACAGATTTTCGTCCTATCAGTATTCTTCCCTTTCTTGCCAAAGGCTTTGAAAAAATTGTGTATACCCAAGTTCTGCAACATCTTGAATATAATAACCTCATCTCTAAATTCCAATCCGGCTTTCGTAGATCCCATAGCTGTGAAACAGCTGTATTAAAGGTAACGACTGACTTGCGCTCTGCGATCGACAAGGGTGATATTGCGATTCTGGTTCTTCTGGATTTCTCTAAGGCTTTCGATTCTGTGGTTCACTCTCTTCTGCTCTCCAAACTTAGCCAACTCTACCACTTTTCTTCCTCTGCTATTCGACTTTTCTATTCTCTTCTCTCTAATAGACTTCAGTGTGTCCGCCATAACAATGTTGAATCCTCGTTTCTACCTGTGCCTTTGGGAGTTCCGCAAGGCTCTATACTTGGCCCTCTTCTTTTTTCGCTATATGTCAATGATCTTCCCTCTGTTATCCATCGTTCCTCCTTTCATCTATATGCTGATGATCTCCAGCTGTATACATCATGTCCTCCTAGTCAGCTTGAACTCTGTATTTCGGATTTCAATGATACTTTATCCCAAATTAATGAATGGTGCTCTTTCAATTTCCTTAAACTCAATCCTAATAAATCCCAAGTACTATTTCTTAGTCGTCGCTCTTTGTCCACTGACAACATCCCATCTCTCTTACTTGATAATACCCCTCTTCCTATTGTTGACTGTATAAATAATCTTGGTATTGTTATTAACTCCAAACTATCCTGTTGCAAACATGTTTCACTTATGATCTCCAAGATCTATGGCACTTTACGCAAACTCTGGCTATATTCTAGTCTTTTATCGCCATCTATTCGCCTCAAACTTGTTAAGTCCCTCGTTCTACCTCATTTCCTCTATGGTGCCCTTGTATATATATCCCTCGATTCATCCTGCCGTCAGCGGCTCCAAGTTGCTTTTAACGATTGTTTAAGGTTTATTTTTCACATGCGGAGGTCTGATCATGTGTCTGGTGTGCAAAATTCCTTGCTGGGTTGCGGCCTTTTTCACTTTATTGATGTTATGGCATTGGTCCTCCTGCATAAAGTTCTCCGTACTAACAGTCCGTCTTATCTTTCCGACTTCCTTACGCCCCTCCAATCCCTGCGGTCAATTAAATTTCTCATTCCCGCACATTTCTCCTTAATTGGTAGTCGTTCTTTCTTTGTGCACTCGCTCAGGCTCTGGAATAGTCTTCCTAACTACATCCAAAGAATAGGCACAGTCACAGCATTCAGAAGGCAAGCATCTCTTTTTCTTTCTTCTTCTTCTTTCTAGTATTTCTAAACTTTCTCTTCTTTACTTCCACATATTCTTGTCCTATCTTAGTAAAGTTTTTTATTACTATTTTCATTCTCTCTGTTCTCTTTCCTCTCTATGATCTTTACTTCAAAATATTTTCTTTCTTTTCCCTATTTTTCCCTCTTCTTAGTTTATTAAGTTTAGATTAGTTTATATGTATATTAAAATTTATTTTTATCAATTTATTGTTCTATGTACTCTAAAAGATGTAAGTCTTGTGTACATCCCTATTCAATATGAAATAAATAAATAAATAAATAAAATAAATAAATAAATCGTATGGAGGAAAAATCCATCGCAACAAATACAGCAATATCGATTGAAGACGGTCACATATGGCACGTCAGCAGCACCTTACCTCGCAACGAGAATATTACAGAAAATTTCTGAAGACTATGAAACTAGTTATCCCGATGCAGCTGCTATTATAAGAAACTGCTTTTACGTCGATGATATGTTAACAGGCTGTAGTACACTGGCAGAAGCAGCTGCTCTGAAGTCGCAATTAAAAGCTGTTTTTAATGCTTGCGGTTTCAATTTAACGAAATGGCAGTCTAATTTCAGCGAATTATCAGGGGAGGCAAACCATTCGAATTGTGTATCAATTGATGACAATCCAGAAGTTTTGAAACTGTTAGGAGTTCATTGGGTTCCCAAGGAAGATAATTTTGTTTTTACGTTGAACATGTCTAAAACCAAGGAGCTTTCGAAACGAATCATATTATCTGAGTCATCAAAGGTGTTTGACCCACTGGGGTGGTTGGCACCAATCACCATAAAAATGAAAATCCTCTTTCAAACGTTATGGCTTCAAAAGATTGATTGGGATGATCATCTACCTGAAGCTGTCATAAATGAATGGAATGCAATCAACCACCAATTGTCAACAGTGCCGACAATTAAGATCCCAAGAAGAATACTTCATTCAACTAAGGACATCCAGCTACACGGGTATGCTGATGCTTCAGAAGCAGCTTATGCAGCTGTTGTGTACTGCCGTTCAATAGATGCTCGAGGTCAACCACAAGTAGTTATAGTTGCTGCAAAAACTAAGGTTGCACCATTAAGGCAATTAACCCTGCCAAGATTGGAATTATCTGGAGCTGTTTTGCTTTCAAAATTGTTAAAAAATATTGTAACTGCTCTTGGATTTCAGAATATACCAATATATGCCTGGGTGGATTCGACAGCTGTTCTCGCATGGTTAGCAGGTGTACCACGACGATGGAAAACATTCATCGCCAATAGAACATCCGACATCTTTACTAATATTCCTCAAGCACATTGGAGACATGTACGTTCAGCTGATAACCCAGCTGACCTTGCGAGCAGGGGGATTTCTTCAACATGTCTCATCACATCACAACTGTGGTGGCAAGGCCCTGAATGGTTGAGACAAAATTCTAAAAACTGGCCGCAGGGATCTCCTCAATTATCATGTGAAGTTGCTGAGACAGAAAGAAGAACTACTTCAGCGTTGGTTTTACATCAGAAGATACCTGAGCAGAAACCTACCACGGAGGATTGGGTGTTGGAACTAATAAATAGTAGTTCTTCATTTTCGAGACTTATTCGGATCATGGCGTACTGTCTCCGTTTCATAAATAATGCGAAAAGTCAATTTACTGACAGATCGTACGGACCATTGTACTCACAAGAACTTACAACAGCAACCAACCTGTGTATACTACATGTTCAACATGCAGAATTTTTCAATGAAGTCGAGCAACTTAAGGCGTCAAATTCAGTGCATCCAAGAAATAAATTAAGTAACCTTAATCCCTTTTTAGATAAAAATAACCTTTTGCGAGTGGGAAGCAGAATTCAACGATCAGGGTGTAGATATTCCTCAATTCATCCTATAATTCTTCCAAAGAACCACCATCTGTCCAAAATCATAAAAACCAATATGCATAAAGCATACTTACACCCAGGTGCATTGCAACTTATATCCTTGACTAGACAACAGTTTTGGATATTAGGCATCAGGGACTTGGCTCGCAAGGTAACAAAAACCTGCTTAAATTGTTTTCGACCACGAGCAAAACCATCTACACAACTCATGGGCAACTTACCTGAGGCCAGAGTCACAATTTCCCGTCCATTTTATAAGGTGGGTATAGATTATGCAGGACCAATGAAGGTTGCTTCCAAAACAGGTAGAGGAGCAAAACACATAAAAGGGTACATAGCAGTTTTCGTGTGCCTATCAACTAAAGCAATTCACTTAGAATTAGTTTCTAATTTATCAACAGAAGCCTTTCTTGCTGCACTTCAGCGTTTTGTATCTAGAAGAGGAGTGCCATGTGAAATTTGGTCAGACAATGGAACAAATTTTGTCGGTGCTAGAAGATACCTTAGTGAAATGCACACGTTATTAGCCGAAAACATTAAAGATAACATGATCTCAAATTATTTAGCCAAGTCAAGAATAAGCTGGAAGTTCATTCCTCCAGCTTCCCCTCATTTTGGAGGAATATGGGAAGCTGCGGTGAAATCTACTAAAGGGCATTTGAAGCGTGTCATAGGGGAAACAGCGCTAACTTTTGAGGAGTTTGCAACATTGCTATACCAGGTCGAAGCAATATTGAATTCTAGACCGTACATAGCAATTTCAACTGATCCAAACGACTTAGAAGCTCTCACTCCAAGTCATTTTTTGGTTGGCGAACCTCTAACGAGTTTACCCGAATCAAACTTATCAGAAATAAAGGCATCAAGATTAGGACGATGGCAGCATATTCAAGCTATGGTTCGGGGTTTTTGGAAGCGATGGAAGAGTGAATGAGGATCACGATAACTTGGAAGTTGGAGATCTCGTGTTGATTAATGAAGACAATACCCCGCCATCCTTCTGGCCATTAGCAAGAATAACAAACATTCATCCAGGGACTGATGGTAAAGTTCGGGTCGTAACACTTCGTACTCAGAAGGGAGTGATTAAAAGGCCTATTGTGAAACTATCATAACTACCTCTTGGTTAAGAAACCTTCTTAACGGGGGGAGGAATGTACACGCCGAAAAGGGCAAGAAACTAAATTTAGATTTTTGAATTTTTACTTGTTAAGAATTGTTACTTGATTATAATTTATATTTTTAAAAGGCTTAGCAGGCCGAGCTAATTGTTTGTACTTGTTTTCTGACTAATAAAAACAGAATTTTAAGAAATCGTTTATTGAAGAGGACGTGTTTCTTTATTGAACCAAAATACGTTTCTTTTTTTATTCAACGGTCTTAAAGAACATTGTTCCCATATATTTGATGGAGCAATAAAAATTTTACATTCAAAATTATTTTTTTACTTTTTACTTTATATTAAAATAAAGTTTTTTTTAATTATATTTTTATTTTCTATTTTTGGTCTAACATATGTCTTCCGCCATTTTATGGTGACCGCCATATTTAATTTAAAATGCCGTCACACAACTTAATGTACTATACTCGTCATAAATTTTCTTTTGATACTCATACCGAGCGCGTTGTAAAGATAAAGGTAGTCCTCCATTTTGTGTTATCCGCTATTTTGCGTTTGCCGCCATTTTGAATGACGCCACACAGGTAATTGTATTCTATTTGTCATACACCCTTTCATTTGATACCCATACCGGGAGTTGGGGATCACCATTGCAAAATTCGGCCACCATCTTGGTTTTTTTACAAAATGGTCCCTTTGTATTGTCACGCGAACTCAGCATAGGTCCAAAATTTCAAGTTGATAGGTTATATTATAGTTATAGTTGATAGGTTATGTTTTCCGGCATCTTGTGTTGACCATCATTTTGAATTTGTATTCTGCTAGTGCTGCTACCCTTTCATTGGATACCCATATTGAAGATCGGGAAATACAATTACAAGCTAGGCCGCCATCATGATTTCTTTTTACAAAAATGTTATATTGCATTGTCACGCGAACGTTGGGGTTGTTCGGTTACATGAAAGTGGGGAAAGTGGGTTACAAATTGCAAGAGCCGTAGAATGGATAAAATGGTGAAAATCTATACCTACTAATTATGTCTAAAAACGAAAACTGTTCGAATTTTTTCGAAAATACCAGTTTTTGAGTGAAATTTTGGCCAAAAATTGATTTTTGGTAAGTTTGACCTTGAATAACTTTCACAGGATTAATCGGGTCAACTGAGACCAACAAATGAACGTGCAATATGGCATACTGCGACTGCCGCAAAAAACCAACAGGGGTTCTAGAAGGGTCTTAAATTAGGTAATGAAGGGCGACAACTTATCTGCCTGTGATAAGTACAAGGCCAGAAAAACAAGAAATGGAAAAACTATAATACATCGAGGAAGAAGAATGTCGTGGTCAGCGAAATTCTGCAGATTACAGAATATATCGGAAAGTCTCAAAGCTCATAAAACAATGAGAAGGATGACAGGGAAGCTGGAGGAAACTAGTAAAATTACGATGAAAGTTCACTCTCCACGAAGCTTCTCCAGGATGGTAAGCATTGCAATTATTCGAAATCAAATGAAAACGAGGTTGGCCCGAGATTGGGGTGATAGGATCGTGGCAGAAGAGGGATTGAAACTTGCTATAAAAACATTTTCCCCACTCAAGAATTCGCGTCCTCGGCAAATATTTTCCGCTTTCTCCAAATCCACTTAAACAGGGGCGGCGTTTTCATATTGGCAAATGGTGCACTTCCACCGGGCGCAATTTGACTGGGACGCAATTTTTCCATTGTCCTTCATTGCGACCAAAAAATGAAGAGCATACTGGCATACTGCATCGGGCGCAAAAAACCCAAGCGCCGGCCCTGCGAATATCCCTAACAGCGATCACATTACAGAATATACTTCTAAAGCTGTCGTCAAATCATGACACAACTTTCCTTAACTCATTTGTTCACTCTATAAGCGTCTTCTTTTTCCTTTGAATCCCAATATTCATTCAGTCCAGAATTTATAGAGGTGGTAGAATTAGGAATATTCAAACAAATCCCCCAGTCTATAGATTTGGTGACACCGAGAACGATACAATTGGGGTTAGCTTTACGGAAACACACATCCCATTCAATGACAATGAAGTGAATAACTACTAGACAGTTCGCTTAGGAAGCAAAATGGGAAATTAGCACTGACTACGCTGTGATCTGAGTTGTCTAGTGGTGAGCATGCCTTCTTTGAATGGAAGTAAGAAATAATTCAACACGATTCGAGGCATATCCAGACACCTGATATCGATCTAAGTCAGTTTTATATGGTTCTTGAGTAAGATATATGTACATTACGACTGTGGGAGTTTTCACTTACATGAGACTCTTAAATAAATAATGATTAAATCCCTTTTATCTTTTGTAATTTATTAATGGTGACAACAGCCAAATTTCTAAAGAGGTATTTATAATTTCTTAGCTCGTCTTAAGCCTAACAAATTTAACTAATATTAAAGATATATAACTGCAAATAGTTTCCACAAAACCCTGAGAATAAATTACTTATTACAAATCAAAGGCACTTTATCAGCAGAACTTGGAGTTATTTGTTGGTGTAATTACTCTGAGCGGATTAATTCCAAATTTTCCATATCATTAGTTTTAATAAATCCCCCGCAAAACGAGCTATGATCGCCGACAAAACAGAATCCCACTTAAATTTGGCAATAACAAAATTCTTGGGGCGTTTTCCGTTTGCAGTTGGGGAAGGCCCCAGCGATTTATAAGTGCTGTATCCACAGTTACAGTCGCAGAGTCCTCGTCGAGTATTTCATTTAATATTTTAGAGCTTAGACTGCGAACCATCTGCTTACATTTAACTGCAAAACGGGGAGCCATTAATTTGATTAAATAATCCCTAACGAGGGGTATCCTTTCACCGGTACAACTACCCTCCCCCTGCCAGGCTTTCTGTTCCTCCCCGGCAGTTAGAAGCTGTATGCTACCCGGAAATATCCTGGAAAAACAATAACAGAGTTCTGAGGCTCCTGCTGCACACTCCTCCTTACTTCTGCTCCACTCCGGAGCATCCCAGGATCTGTAGTGTAGTGTACTTAGGGGCGCTATTATTGAAGTCGTTTCATAAACGCTTAGAAGACACAAGGTTTTTGCGCCATAATAGCTCCCATTTAAAGCCATTCCGTAAATTATAGTCGCTACAGGCGCCGAATATACTGTGCCCGCCCCACCGCTCGCCCCTGGAATGATGTCGCTGTCACACAATTAAATAAAATCGATGAAAGCTTCTATAACAAGATAATAACAGTTAAAGTAGCGAGCGGGTGCCAGGATACGGAGCACAGATGCTGGCGCTATGCTGCTCAAATGGATCAGACGAAGGTGGTTGGGGTGCAACCGGGCCGTCAGTGGGGTTGATATGATTACACGTCAGGAAATTTCGATCTTTTGTAAAACATATAAAAAAATAAGAAAAAAAAAATTCATTCAAAAATGTTTTTCTTGTTTCTTTTCAGAGCTGCCCAGCAGGCTGCCGCCACACTTGCCTCACAAACTAGAGCCTATAGAAAAGGACCCCCGCCACTGTTACGTTCAAGGACGCTCCCCGCTATTGTTGTACCAGGAATCTCAATTCTCCAGGCACAGATCGATCCGAATAGGCTATCAACAGGTAAGCAAGATAGCTTTATATCCATTTCGTATAGCCGCCAGCCTTTGGTGGTGCCGCCGGTGCTCCCCCGCTCTTCTTCTTCTATCGCGGTCGTCCCTGACTCCTGTCGGATAAATTTAGATCTCCCCCCGGATTCACCAGTATTAGCCTCGAGGCTTACACATTTGTTAAAAACCTTCCCTGCGGCAAGGATAAGTGCCGAGGATATACTAAAGTGTTGTTGTGTGTTGTTCGAATGGTGTTTATGGGTTTTGTGCAATCCCACCCACTTGGCCTCTGTGCCATGCTCTCCGTTCATCTTCAAAAAGGACTCTCAATTCAATAGGAAGGCAAATTCAAGGATTCAGCAATTCTAATTCTTTTTTGTTGTTGTTATTGTTGGGATCCTGTCGCTATCAGGAGATTGTCAATTGCATGACAAATGCTTTTTATGGTTAGCTTTTATTTGAGAGTTTACCGTCGTCGATTCAATTGAGCCCCGTTTTAAGTGTGTTAAAAAACGTGGTTTTTAAATAAAGTCGCTTTGTTGAAATCTTTTTATAAGCGAAGGTGCTACTACACAATTTTGGTTACAAAAGAGGGGATTATATAACAGGGAGGGAGAGTATTGATTCTGGATTATGCGGGCTGTGCGGTTTTTTAGAGATTTAAATAGTTGGCAAGAATATACAGGAATAAATTTAAATTCTCTTGGCAAAAGTAAACCAGAAGAAGAGACTCAAATTTGTATTTCTTTTGTGCCAAGATTCTTATGAGATTCGATCACGGTTTTGCCGGCTTAACGGATTCCTAGTATTAATTAAGGAATAAATTTTAAATGTTGCACGAAACATCCTTATCAACAATTCAATAACTACATACAAACACAATTTTTAAAGTTCGTATGTTAACCCTTGATTTAAGTGCTGTAGTTTCGGACTAGAAAAAATACTCTCTTCAAGTCCATTTTATAAATTTTATTAAAAGTTCTTGGTTTTAACAGCAGGTGTGTTCCGCTGCGAGATGTGATCAGGTCAAGAGTCTGATTAGAAGAGACGACAATAAAAGAATTCAGAGGCTCGAAGTGCTAAAATCTATCGTAAGCCGTCCATTGACCACATAGGCTGAATATGATGATCTTATCTAGTAAGTAGGCTGAGCGAAGTCTAACTTGCCGATGACTGCCCTCTCAGGGAGAGTTACCAATTGCAAAAAGTGCATTGTTCGCAAATATTCGCAAATGCTTTTTATACGCAAGCCTTAGTTGGGGAATATCCCATCGATCCCTAAAATATGTGAGTCAAGTTCGATGCATTGGTCCTGCAACCTTTATGTTATGTCATTCCGTTCAGCCTCAGCGATCTTAGCATCCCCATTTGGCCGCCATCTTGGAAAAGGTATGCAAATGGATTTTCCGCTACATCTCCGTAACAGTACATCCTTACAGAAAAATTGGAAATAGATTTTTTGTTTAGAATTAAATTATCTCCAAATCTGGCTTCGAAATATTCATAAAATTTGACTCAAGAAATGTAACTCGAGAATTGACTCAAAAAGTGAATGAATTGACCTTCGTCTTCGAGGATCAGAAGCAAAAATTCGGGGAAAAATGTCCCTAATGAGAGAAAAATCTTTCATTTATTTATTTATTCTTCTACCCTAGACCACGTTTTGAAAATTCTGTAAAAAGCACCATATCCACTCACACAAAAGAAAAATGATCCTGATGGCTCTGGATTGTGCATTGCTGTTTACCGTGATTGATTCAATTTCAGGGCGCTGTTACTGCAATTTTAAATTCTGTTCCAAGAATTTTTAAAAGAGGTAAATGAACGAAATGAGGAGAACAAATTCCTCTTAAATTTTTCTGTTTTCTTTGTTCCTTTAGGTTAGGTTAGGTTGAAATGGCTGCTCCTCCACTAGAGGGTCCACTTAGGCATGCCATTAGGCCCGTTGAGATGCCATTCTCGTGTTAGGATCAGGCCATTTCAAGCCATTTGGAGCTTTTATAAAGCAACAAAGGTCAGGAGCACCAGTGTTTTGCAGCTCACTCAATCCATCAAGGAAATGTGAGTCAAGAAAGATCATGCACAGAGAAGTTGGGAGACAGTTTCTTCCTCCATTCCCGGCTCGAGTTAAGCTTCTCACAGGCAGTTTATAGGTGGCTAAGCGTATTCCCATCTGGGTTAAGTGGGGTGTTCTTTCCATTTCGGTCCCCTGCCTAGCAAGCTCATCTGCCCTGCAGTTTCCTCTAATTCCACAATTTCCAGGAACCCAACACAGAGTTGTATCAAACTGAGTGACAGTCTCACACAGAGACCTGCGGCAGTTAAGAACAGTCGTAGATGTAACGAACTAATTAGAGCCTTGAGGGCCGCCTGGCTATCCGATAAAATACATATGAGATGTATTACATATTTGTCTTCAGCCTTTCGTGAGCCTCCCAGATTGCAGTGACTTCCACCTGGAAGACGCTGCAATGGTCGGGTAGACGAAGAGTCGTACCTATGTTCAATGCCTCTGAAAAGATACAACAACCTACGTTGCTCCCAATTTTCGAGCTATCTGTGTAGATACATAATGGCCGCAATGATGGTTGACAAATTAATATGGTCAGGGAGTCAATTCTGGTTCGGTGCAGTGAAAACGTGAAAAAAAGTTTTCACTTGACGTTTTACACACCTTTTTTCACTTTATCACTGCACTCAACCTGAAAAAGCGATTCTCGTTGCATTCGTGTAAACTTAATGCTGAATAATGGCTGAATTGAATTTTTATACTAGCAAGTGACAGTTTATCAAATCTAGTAGGTGCTTACCTAAAGTGTAAACTTTTCACGACTTCACTCTAAATTTCACGGTGTAAAAATATTTTATACGTGCAAAGTTTTTGACAGTGGTTTGAACGGTATAAGAATCGCAAACAAAGGTGTAAACGTGTAAAGTGTTTTCACGTTTTCACTGCACGGCCAACCAACAAAAATTGGCTATAATCGTCCATTCCCTTTTGAAGTTCGACGAAGAGTCGCATGGGTTTTGACAAGAGCTAACTTTTCCATCGAACATTTCACATGCTATGAAAGCGAGGTGGTAATGAGATGGGCCCATTACCTTTGTGATGAAATAACAGGTTACTTTTACATAGGGATGTCCTAGAGCGGTAAGTAATTACAGTAGGCATTACAGACGAGGACTTATTTCAGAGGTGAAATGTGTTAGGTGAATACATAGATTATCATGTAAGGCATGCAGAATAAATTATTTGCTACCGTTTTTAGCATGAAAAACATTGCTTTCCGAAATTACCATTCCATTTTTGATTCATTTGGTGAGAATTTTTCTGGCAAGATATCTTTTTGATTTTGTTGCTCATTGTTAGTGGTATAAATTAATCTTATAAAATTGATGAGGACGAAATAAACTCAAGAGGAGAGGCTTCGACAAGACAAAAACAAAGAATTATAAAAGCACATCATATTTCCAACGAAAGTATTTCACAAGTCATTACCTAGTCGCTTACCTAGTAGACCTAGATAGGTCGAACACTCAAGCCTAAGCGACAAGCCACTAGGTAGACTGCTGAATATGGGTTATAATATGTCAAGTGCAGTGACCGCGGTAATTTTGAACCCAAAGAAAAACAAAAAGTGAAAGAACTGGCAATTTTAATTACGAAGCTTACCCAATCCCCTGGAAAAAGAGGTGAGAGACTCTTTCACTGCCATTGGAACACCCTCAAAATGAGCGTGCTCACTTCCATCAAGGAAGCTTTGCAGCGACCTGAAAAGATCGTAGTCCGATAGTGAAATATCACAAGAGTATTGCTGCGGAGGTAAAGTTTCCAAACTCATATTTGAAATTTTTTGTGTTTTTGCCCTGGATACATGGGCGTTGCCGTGATGAAACATTATACATTTTCTGTTGACCAAAGAAAGATGTCTCCTTTCAAAACTTCAAGTTGCGTACAGTAACGATCAGCATTGACTGTTTCATTTTCTTTCAACAACTCGTAGTACACTACATCTTGCGGTCGCATTAACAAAACAGCATAACCTTATTCAGACGCAAACCTGCTTTCGACGTAGACGAGTTTCCCTATGCTAACTTATGATCTTTTTTTTGCTACGATTTTGTAAACTATCTAGTACTTCTCATCTTCGTCGGAACAGTGTAATAATAGGTACCTGATAGAGGTTGAACTCTGAAAATCCACTAGATCTGACATATACCAATCCGTTTATTCCTTAATAATGGCTAATATTTTGTGCAAACTCTTCGTCCTATCACACTTTTTTGTTTTCATTCAAACTGTTGGACACTAGCACATGCCTACATTTAGTACCGAATAGCTATGTAGTACATCTTCGTGGTATGATGCCATGCCGGACTGAGCTGAGAAGACAATGTCCCACTTACCTTATTTAGTAAAATTATCACTCACAACTCATCATATTAAGGCCACGTAGTCCGGGGAAATTAGCAAAAAAAAAACGCACGAAAGGAGGCAAAACTCCAAAATGCCTGAAAATTGGTACACAGTTTCCTTGTGAATTTAAAAAAAAAACAATTTCGGATTTCAAAAAAAAACATGGCCACCGGACATATCGCGTTTTTCCCGATTTTTTCATGTATCTCGGTAATACAACCCCGTGCAAGGGTCCAAAATGTTGACAATGAAATTCTCTACAACTTTAATTCTTACAAAAAAATTGACCCGATTAAACCTTTGAAAGTTAATCAAGGTCAAAGTTTTCGAAAATCAGGCCAAAATTTTACTCAAAAACTGGTATCTTCAAAATTTTTCTTTATCAGTCAAAACGAAATCTTTTTGCCTGCAAAAATTCGAAATTATTCAAGGCCTCCCTTTCGAAATTGGTCAAGGTCAAAGTTTGCAAATATCACTTTTTGGCCAAGAAATCACTCAAAAAAATTTTTGTTTTTCGAAAATTTAATTTTGTAGGCGAAATATTTTTTTCATCTAGTTATACCAAACATTATTGCAAAGTCAAAGTGACATCTGTCAAGGTACTTGACAGCGAGAACAAGGCTTATTGCCTTCTTGTCTTTCTTCTATACAACAATTCCCAGTCCTCTCTTCTGCTACAGCCTGAAAGTACAACTAGTTGGGATGTGGGTTCGACCCTTTCGGTCCACACGATCAACTTCCCAGTATGATGGATGTTGAATATTATGATTGGATATTTTAATAATAAATGAACAATAGGCAATATAGAATATATGTATAATACCGAGAATTTGTCACAATTGTTTATCAATATTTTCGCTAAAATGCCAAACTAAATGTGCGCACTTACAAGATTAGGATGACGAAAATGTATATAAAATTGATGTATTAATGTTTTTCGGCACCTCAATGAAGTCGATATAGTTTTTAGTTCGCGCGGTATCGTGCAGGTACAAAACTCACTTAAGTCATTTAAACCAAAAACCGCTGGACCGAATATTATAAAAATCTTTTCAGATTATATTGTCGCTAATACGCTTCGAACGGCACCTCAAGTAAGTCAA
Organism: Thereva unica; assembly: GCA_949987705.1. Taxonomy (NCBI): domain Eukaryota; kingdom Metazoa; phylum Arthropoda; class Insecta; order Diptera; family Therevidae; genus Thereva; species Thereva unica. The sequence continues at coordinate 104,213,230 of OX465283.1, forward strand.
TATCTTTCGTGGTTCGGGCGATATCGTGCAGGTACAAAAATCACTTACTTCGCTTAAACAAAAAAACGGCTGGACCGAATTTCATGAAAATCTTTTCAGATCATATTTCGGTTAATACGCTTCGAACGACACCTCAACGAAGTCGATATCAGTTTTGGTTCGCGCGATATCGTGCAGGAAAAAATGACCACATCCGTACGCACATACACACACACACATACATACATCCTCCCAATTTTTTGCTTAAAATGCTCCTGGGACCTTGAAAGATGAAAATACATTGAAATTTTCGATTTCGATTTTCGGACCGATTACAATAACTTCCTATACTGGGAAGTTAATAAACGAGGAAACCATCTCCTGTTCGACCAGCTAACTCAGCATTCTATCGAAGAAGTATCAAATGGGAGTAAAATCCCGTGTTGATTTTGGCAGTGTTCCATCTATCCTTACTAATATTATAAATTCGAAAATAACTCTGTCTCTCTGTTACTCTTTCACGTCTAAACCGCTGAACCGATCTTGATGAAATTTGTTACAGATTATAGATTAGACCTTGGAGACGGACATAGGCTACTTTTTGTCGCGAAAAAAGGTTTGAAGGGGTTGAAATAGGGGATGAAAGTTCGTATTTAAGTCCAAACAAATTAAAACATTAAAAATTTTAAAACCTTAATTGACAGACAACGCATAGCCCCAAACCGCTGGAGCTAAAGTGCTGAAATTTTAACAGTATATCCTTATAATGACATGGACATCCACTAAGAAGCAATTTTTCGAAACTTATTACCTAAGGGAGTTGGGGTTGAATAGGTTGTATGAGGAATTTTTTCTTTAGTCAGACTTTTTTCGAACTTCATATAAATACTATACACCATAAATAATGAAACATGGCGTCACGGATTTTGCGGAATTCAACCCCACAGTTGTTTGAGAAGTTATTTCTTTTAACAGATTTTCTCGGAACTTGGTCTAAAAACTATACAGCATAAATAATGAAACAAATAGTGAAACTCGAAATTGATTTTATTTAGGATTCGTCTGTGGTGGCTTCATAATTTTTTGCACCCACATGGACGAACAAACTTAACGACTGTTCGTCAAATCCTAAAATGTCACTTCTCTTGATGATTGTATGCATGCTAGAATCAAACTCTGCTTCAAAACTTGCAGATTTGTTGAGCAGCAATTGTTTAGCATATTTAATAAAAAAAATACAATATATTAACCCTTTTTGTGGGATAATAACAGCTGACTTTTTTGTTTGTTTCTTTTAAAGAAAAAAAACCCAGTGACTAAATTTTTGCAGATTTGTCCTCTTGCAATTATATTTCTTTCGTTCCACGGACATTGCACATTATAAACTTTTTTTATTTAAAGGCGTTGCAAGGCACGCGGGTTTTATGCTAGTTCTCTATATTTCCAACTAGATTTTGTCCTTCTACTTTGTAGGGCGGGTTTAAATCTTTTTGAATATCTCCACTTTTTCATTTTTTCAAAAAGGGGCTGCGATTTTAACGAGTGGTGGTTCCTTGGATAACGTTCGCTTTCGTGAATCCAGATCAATTCAGTTTTTTCGGGAAACTCAAACGATCTTTGAAAGAACCCTAGAAAGTACGAAAGGGGGTGGAGTAGGGAAGGAGTATAAGTAGGTTAAGGGCATCCTGAAGTATGCATGAGGAGGATGCTGTGTGCCTCGTTTTTGAACTCTTAGACGTTGCATGAGTCGGGGTTTGCGGAAGACCGCCTCGTCGGAGTGTTATGCCTCCTGCAACAAGGGAGTCCGGCCTCCCAGCCGATGAAGGCTGTGACGTAGGCAATACCAGACTACCAGATGGACAAGGAGGTGTACCGTCCGCTAGGTAAAGACCCGACCTAAGCAGAACTTTGGTACCTTATAATCAGCCGGTCACGCCCCCGGGATGCCTTATTAGACGGTGTTTAGACTATTCGCTTCCAGGAACGTACCTCCCGAACTTTGTCGATGAAGGGGAAGTGGGGATGATTACAGGTAGCACCCCACTTCTCACTTCATGTGCAAAGCTCGTGAGGAACGTTCCTGGAAGCAAACCGTCGAAACACCGTGTTAGGGTTATCTACCTCTAAGCTATAGACACAAAAAAAGATACCAGTAAAAAAGGCCAAAATTCTAGCTTACAATTATTATACCCGTATTATAAAAGTAGTCACAAGTCACAACGCAATCACAAGTGAGTATTCGAATTTTACAGTCACAATTTTGACACTCCACAATCTCTCCCAAAATTGAAACTGTATAAATAGCAGGTCACAAAAATTTAAAGATCGGGGTTTTAGCATATTTTTCATAATATTCTCAAAGCTTGACATAATATAGATAAGAACTACTCAGACGTTCACATACAATCAATACTTGCTATTTTGCGCCTTTGCTTTATCTTATTACATGAATGATAATCGCGAGTCAGAAAAGCTTGTGACTTACGACTGGTCACAATTTAGTTCTCCGCTATTTTTTTTTTAATATCTAAAACTTCTTGCGAAAACAGGCACGCTATCGTTTTTGCTGGTATTGTTTATGGTTGAGATAATAGACATCGGAATTAGACCCCAACAAGGATTCTAATATTTCTATTTATACCTTTTCTGCTATTAGCTCTAGAAACATTATTTATTTTGAGAAAGATGGTTAATAATTTACCCAAATAGCCTTCTACGTCTTCTAAACTTAACTCCATAAAACTATTGACAAATTGCAGTACGTGTTTTGAACTTTCTACCAACGTTTCCAGCACCAATATCTTAACATCGCCACTATCATAACTTTTGCCATTCACTAGTCTCTATGGATCAATAGCTTTTAAGAGCATGCCAAAATAAACAACCATTCAATACATTCCTCTTATTTACAACCCGAAGACATACTTTTATTTATCTCTCAAACTTAGCTACCGATGAAAACCCCATTATAACCGAAAGATGCTTGACATTCTCTGTTACAGGTGATGCCGTCAGTAACACATCCTCGTCGTTCTCAGCACGTTGGTCTCTACAGCCGAAATCATCGCGTGCATCTCTAGCAAGTGATGACAGTACCCTCGAGTATCGACGGAAGTCATCAGGCAGCACTCACAGCGGACCATGTTTGACAAACAACAATCCAGAGCCCTACATCTATGCGCATGATGACCTTGAGCGGCATCCCGATGGAACGGTTGTGCTCAGGTAAGCTCCAGCCCCCACTATATATATACAATATCAGCAAATAAATGCTGTCGCTACTACCGCCGAGTTCATTAGTTTCGTTTTATGGATCACAAGCCTTGAGTTGTACTAACATCTATCGACGTCTGAGGACTTCATCGCCGTCATTCGTGCTTTATGTAATAGAAGAAATTTCATTTCACCTGCCTCGGGGGAGTCTTCCTACCCCAAAGTCGAAATCGATTTCAATTGACGAAGCGCTTCAGCGTTCGCTCCCGCCCCTGGCTCATTCCCAGGGACCTTCTCGCATGTTTCGTCTAGCATTTCCTCATGAAAATGTCGCCCGTAAATAATAAAACGATTCGAGTTCATAAATTTTTCGTCTCTTTGGTTTCTTTTTGGGGTGACATTCCCGAAGCTTAACAGCCCGCAGATACTCCGTTTTCCAGTAGAAATTTACCGCAAATTGAACGTTGTAACATCCTCTCATTTTTTCTTACTTTTGCCCCATCAAGGATACCGGCACCTCATGTTGTTGCGGCACGTGCTTATCGGGTGTCAGCCAGCAGCAGCAATTCCTCTGGATCTGCGGGTCTCTTCGCCCAGCCACAGCAGGTACAGACACCAACGACAAGTGCCAGCAGCACAGCACTATATCGACTTGCGAGGCTTCTTAATCAAACCGCCAAGGGTAGTGGTCGGCAGAGCCCCACTCTCAACGATGACGCCCCCAGGCGTCTATCATGGGAACGGTAAGTGTTTTTCAAGTTTAATACCATAAACTAGCTCTCAATTCCGTGACTGCCAAATGTTATGCTCTGACCTCTAGACGTGACCGTGCTAACAGCCGAATACCACGATCATCCAGCATAGATTCGATGGTGGAAGCTGTGTGGAATGATTCGCCCCGTCCTTCATTAGATGTTCCTAGGGATGCACCGTTGCAGCAGTCCATATCCCAGAACCATATGCAACAGTATCAGCCGCAGCAGCCCTATCAGCTTAACATTAACTATGGCAGCTTTAGTGGATCGTTTGTTAGCAGACGCGAAAGCTTATTGAGTCCATCATCTGGTCGACGAACGAAGCAGAATAGGGGAATTGCAGGTAAGGATACTTTTGAGGTTTTTTATACCTGCGTTTAGTTTTATTCGAAAATCAATTCGAGTGGTTAACGAAGGGTGCTTGAATTACAAATCGAAGCCGATACTGAAAAGTTACTGCAATTGCAGCTAGAGTCAATCTGAAAGGATGGTGTCAAAAATATATTCAAGCCATAAAGCAATTTATCAAACTTGATAGGTTTTTCTAATCCACTAGTTAAATTGGGAGTTACTTAGTAGTTCAAGGCTAACAGCAGAATTTTATCAAAGCCTTGCATTTTATTATACCACATGAGGAAAAGAAAAGATTCAATTTCTAGTTATTTTGTCGACAAAATATGTTTAATATTGGAAAAAAAGCTTTTGAGAAGAGTTTCGAACTTCGGTTGAGATTTTTGCGCTTCTGCTTTTGACCTGCGACCTGCGAGCTTTGGCATGGGTAAAATGATGAAAGTATAGATCTTTTCAAACTCCGTTGCCAAATTTTATAAATATTGTTCTATCATTTCCCCTCTTTTTAGTTAAAACGGCAACAAACATAGAAAAAACTAAAAAAAAAAATGGGGAAGGGATGCGTGCATGCCGAATGAATAAAGTTAATTTATGTTTATATGTGTTGAGCAGAGCTTTTAAATGCTAAAGCCTCTGCACCACCAAGCCAGTTTATTCATCATAACCCAGCGGGAAATGTAATGGGTAGGTAAGCGAGGTGGTAATGAGATGGACCCATTACGTTTGTGATGAAATCATAGGTTACTGTTACATAGGGATGTCCTAGGGCGGTAAGTACTTACAGTAGGCATTACAGACGAGGACTTATTTCAGAGGCGAAATGTATTAGGTGAATACATAGATTACCATGTAAGGAATGCAAAATAAATTACTGGCTACCCTTTTTAGCAATAAAAACAATGCTTTCCGAAAGTACCATTCCATTTTTGCTACATTTGGTAAGGATTATTTTGTCCTCATCTCTTTGGACGTTTCATCTCTCTTCACTAACATCCCTTTGAAAAGAATCATGGACATTATTGATAAAAAATGGTCGGAAATCAAGAATCATACCAACATTCCAAAAAAGCAGTTTTTGAATGGGCTAGCTCTGCTTTTTGATAATACACATTTTTCGTTCAATAACAACATCTATGAGCAAACTTATGGAACTGCTATGGGTGCCCCTTTGAGTCCTGTGCTCGCGGAGCTTATCATGGAGGATCTGGAGTTAACTTGTATGAAAAATCTGGGTTTCAGACTTCCATTTTTCAAAAGATACGTAGATGATATAATTACTTGTTGTCCAAAAAGAAAAATTAACATCTTACTTAATACCTTCAATAATTACCATCCGCGTCTAAAATTCACGACTGAATTAGAAAATGCAGAACGTTGCAGGGCCGTAACGTGGATTTTGTGGGCCCTGGGCAAGACCTTCAAATTGGGCCCCCCTCAATAAAAAAAATTGAGAAAAAACTTACCATGGCTATAGTTCCTGTTCTTTCACATTTTTAAAGTTTAGTAGGTATATCACTTAATAAATAAACACAAAATAAGGAATCTTTAAATTGGTCCTGTCCATATTTTTTGAAATTTTTTTTTATTTTATATTTATGAAGAAAAACGAATTAAAAATTTATTTAAATTGCATTCTTCTTGCTTTTTTCTCCGCAAACTCATCAATTATATTATTAAAATCTATTTCTTGCACTATGTTAGATTCAATTGATATAATAGACAGGTTCGACAAACGCTGTTGTGAGAGCGACGATCTTAAATAGTTTTTAATTAACTTCAGTTTACTAAAACTTCTCTCGCAAGAAGCGGTGGTGACTGGTAGGGTTAGAAATATTCTTAAAGCAGCCACCATGTTTTGGTACGATTCGACTAATTCGAAATCATGTATAGTCTTGTAATATATTTAGAGGAGTGGTTTCTTTCAAATTTTCCACCAGCCCACATACTTGAAATTTAAAACTTTCATTCTCACAGCTTAATTCGTGACTATTCAAATCTTTATCATATTTTCTGGATAAATCTGCCGCCGCCTTTTGTAATTCAACAACGCTCATTGATTCTAATGACGAGCCAAAAAGAAAAGAAAAATCTTCACAATTTCTCTGTGAACCTTCACGGATGCACGATTTTTGAATGAAGAAGATTTATGAATGAAGTCACAAGAGACTTAGACTTCATTTGTGTCTACCAAGATAGAGGGTTAATGATAGAGGGATAGAGGGTGAAAATGTTTGTTACTAGCCTTTTTCCCGGTATTTGCAAAATATAGTGATAGAACATATTAAAAATCACTTCATTTGGTGAAAATTCAGAGTTTGAACTAAAACAGCCTGAAAATAAACTTGGTTGGCCAAAAGTACAAAAGATCATGATATATTCGTAAAGTTCAATTAAAACCCTTGCGATTTCATGTAAAACAAAATTTTTTGAGGTATACACATTTTGAGATATTTTAAGTTGAAAAAAAGCTGTTTTTTTTTTTTTTTTAAACGCCATTTGAACCATTAGATCTAAAAATTTCGCTTCGACAATGTCATAAATCGATTATACATAAAATTTCCTATCAGAATAGTGTATTTTTACATTTTTTACTGTTCACTATTTGCAAATTTAGAAGAAAATTCAACTATTGTGAATTCTGACTTCGATAAAAACATAAAATAAAAAATCGATTTTAAAAATCAATAGAATCAACGAAAAAATCTTATATTTGGCAAAATTTGTTGTTTTTAAGTGCAGAAAACGCCAGTGAAGTTGAATTTAAAATCCGTGATGGGCGGGTGGACACTCATGCTGAGTTGGCATGGAATTACCCATATGTGATTTGGAATATTCATTAAAATACGAATGAAAATAATTGAGATAATTTTTTATCGGGGTTTCCTGGGCCCCTCTGGGGCCCCCCTGGGCCCAGGGCCCTGGGCAAGTGCCCCTATTGCCCCTGCCTAGTTACGGCCCTGGAACGTTGCATCAGTTTTCTAGACATAGAGTTACGAGTAGATAACAATTGCAGAATTGTGACAAATTGGTATAGAAAACCAACTTGGTCGGGTAGAGTTCTTAACTTTTACTCGCACCATAAACTTTCACAAAAAATTGCGATGGTTTTCAATATGGTTGATAAAGCTATTGATTTGTCGAACGAAACATATCATACTGAGAACCTAGAAATTGTAAAAGACACTCTGCGTAATAATAATTATCCTGATGACTTTGTAGAAAAATATGTTGGATCGAGAATTGCCATGAAACAGAGAACAGTAGAAACAAAAAAATCACAAAATGATATAGAAAAAAGACAAACGGTTTCATTACTATATATTAACAGGATCTCACAAAAAATAAGTCAATCCTTGAGGAAATATAATGTTAGTACAGTTTTTACAAACAGTAACAAAAATAGCAAATTTTTTGACAAACTCAAAGATAAAACTGAAACACAGTTTGAATCGAATGCGGTATATAAGATTAATTGTAAAGATTGCGAAAAAGTCTACATAGGACAAACAAAAAGATATCTCAGGAAAAGAATATATGAACACAAGTACAATATTAGACAGGAACCAGAAAAGCATACTTCGTTAACTAAACATAGAATTGAAAACAACCATAACATTGATTACGATGGTATAAAAATAGTAGAAAAAGAGAATCTATAATGTTTCTCCTGACTAACGAAGGAAATGATTAACATTGTTAAGTGTGAGAACGCAATGAATGAGAGAAGTGATGTTGATGGGTTGAGTGTAATCTATCACAGCCTTTTGAAGTGAGAAGAGGATTCCCGACTTGCTGACTTGTCAGATTTAAAATTTCTCGTCTCATTCGTAATAGTGATAACGGGTCACCTCAGTTCTACACGTTACACTTAGCAAGTCACACGGTTTTTAAATTATGGTTTCGTCTCGTAAATGATTGGTTTTATGTTCTTTTTATTTATATACTTTTTGTTTTTTATTTATTTTTAATTTATTTTGTTTATTATTGTCTTTCGCTTTTTATAACGATGTTTTTTTAAACGGATTAATTTGATTGAATGATAGTTTATTTATTCAAATGACAGGTACGTGTAAGAATGTAAATTGAGTGTAGTAATAAATGAAAACATTTTTTGGATTGTAGCTCTGAAGAGGCATAAGCGGATTATGCGAAACGTTAGTGGAAATAATAAATAATAAGTTCTAAGTGGTGAGGTTTTTATTCTCATACCCGTTCCTCATGGTCACAGGATAAGGAAAAGTCGTTCTGACATTAGTTAACAAGGAACATCCTTAGGCATTGTTTTATTCAGTTATTTGATGATTTCGACCGAAAAATGCAGCACACAGTAGGCACTGGTTTTTTCCAATCGCTCTCCAACAACTACGATGGAACTACAAATGACGATATTGGCTGCCTCTCAAAACATCAACATGAGGTGATGAAACTTCGACAGCAACTTACCTTTTTGGAACGGTGCAAGGCTAATGGTGTTTTTCCTAAACACATTGAGAATTTACACTTTAGTTTTGCTTTTCAATCAGATAAAGTTAAGGAAAAGTATTTGTTGTTTGTAAAAACCATAAAAAGTAAGCTTCTTGATTTTGAAATCAACGACGCTTATTTACTTATTAGTAAACTCAATAAAAAAATTATCTGTTTGAAAAATAACATCCGTAATATCATCAACGTTCAGGACTATATTCGCCTTATGAACATTCTTAAAGATAAATGCAAAAGATCGAAAATCAAAAAAAAAACTACAAAATAAATTTTTGATTGTTAGCAGGGAACAGATAACAGTGAGAGAAAGAATATTCTCTTTTGATCATAGTAAATGGCTAGTAAATCTTAGCAATATTGTTATTCCTACTGATATCGAAAAGTTTTTGAGTCTCGGACCGAACTTTGGTTTACCATATAACAACGTTAATATACCTGTTGAAAAAATAGTGTCGGATATAGAAAGCGGTCTGTATAACACCGATGTAACTGAACATGACAGTATTCGCAGTGACATCTGTAACATATTAAAGAACGCGAGGAACAGCACTCGTGTAAGTCGAGAAGATCGGTTTATTACTGAGTTAGCTGAAAAATGCCGCCGATTTCTAGTTAAATATAAAAAAACTATTTTTGTCACAAAAGCTGATAAAGGAAACGTTACGGTAATAATGAATAAAAATGATTATATCTTGAAATGTAACGAACTCTTGTGTGATACTAGTACTTATCGCGTTTTAAAGAAAGATCCTACGGTAGCGAATCAAAACAAACTTAACTGCGTTATAAAAAGTTGGTTTGAAAAAGGCTACATAACTGAACAACAAAAGAAATTTTTAGTTTGCGAAAATGGTGTCATTCCTAAGTTTTATGCACTCCCCAAAATTCACAAACACAATAACCCTTTGAGACCGATTGTTTCTGCGATTGGAAGTCCAACTTACAATATCGGAAAATTCTATCATGGTATTCTACACAAAATCACTGGCACATTGCCCAGTTATGTGAAAAATAGTGTTCATTTTAGGGAGCAAATTGATAACCTGTTTATTTCGAGGAATTTAGACAAGGAGTCATTTGCATTCTCAAGGTTCGGTTTCAATGGTTTAAATAAGCACTGGGTGATAAGGCTATATAAGGCCAATTCTTGAATATGCATCATGCATTTGGAGTCCTCAGTATGCTGTTAATTCGAATAGAATAGCATCGGTGCAAAAATCCATAACCAGATTTACATATGTGTTTTAAGCTTAATTTATTTAAGGAACATGTTCCCCATTATACATCCAGACGATTATTATTTGGTCTTCCTAACCTTAGCTTTCGTCGAGATGTGAGCTGCGCAATTTTCATAAAAGATATATTATGCAACTCAATCAAGTGCCCTGAGCTGTTGAGTCAAATTAATATATATGCTATAGAAAGGCCACTTAGGTCGAGAAACCACCTATATGCCCCTTCTCACAGAACTAATTATGGCTCAAATGGAGTTATTACTAAAGGCATTCATACATTCAATATTTTTGATTTCAATTGATTTCACCCTGGATTCGATTCAATTTTGAATTCAGTTGATTTCACCCTGGATCGAACGATCTATAAAAATGTAATTTTAGGTTTAGGGAATCATGTTGAAATGAATTTTTCATAAAAATATGTCAACTTTATTTTAATTTAAATAAGTTTTTGGAATTTGTAAGTTTTCTAGTCTGTAAGATTGTAAGATTTTAATCAGTAGACTAAATAAAATAAATAAATAAATAAATATTTTACAGAGGTTTTCCAACTCTGAAAAGATTTTATTATTTAAAATTAAAATACTACAAATACCAAGGCTGGGTTGCGTGATTGCTTGCAGTTTAAAAAGTTTAAGTAGTTGCGTTGTATGGAGCACGCTTACTTATTTGTTATTTTGTAACGCCCTTTATATTTTTCTTTTTACTATTTAAACTTTGTTACCGGGGTGATTAGGTTTTGGAGTGCTTGGTGAGGAGGTTACCCCTCTCGCCCTTCCCCTATATCCGCCCTTTCCTGAGCCTTTTCCGATCAGTTCGGGTCAAATTGAAGAGAGATCAAGGAAAGCCAGCATAACTTTCTATGCCAGTCAACAGAACTTTGACAAAAGATGAGACTTAAAACCACATACGGTGTGCTGGTTCTACACACAGTGGTTATACCGATGCTGATATATTCCCGTGTGGTGCTCTACTCTTTTAAGAGAATATGAATAAATCCAGACTAGGCTAATTCTCAAGAAAGGAATATCTCGGAGTTGCGGGGTCGATATGCCAGCCTCACGAAAGCAATGAACATATTTCTTGATCTTCTGCTCAGCCTCCTCCTCTCCTGCTGAGCAGCCAACAAGCAACCTTCAAGGCCTCCTCTACTAGAAGTAGGTTGGTCGGTAAATGACGTATGGACACAGCAATACACTGCGCCCTCTATAATTGGGAATGGTAAAAGGGCTTTCTGATTACATGATATTTAACTTCAATCCAGGCTTCGATATCCAGTTTTCCACTAGGAGTGATTGAGAAAGCCTTTGGCCTGGAAAGAACTTTGACGTAGGTCTATACACAGATGGCTCCAAATCGAAGTCCAGGATCCAGATTAATATTCTTATCGGCCAGGTACTACTCGTAAGAGCTTTGTAACGTCGATGCTGGTGTTAATCTGTGGGAATAGCGCTACTGAACATCGATGGAACGAGAAAACGGGGAGGGATTGAAAGAAAATTATGTATACTAATCCTTTCCCTCTTTTTAAGGTCAATTACCTGGGATCACCACAAAGAGGCTATGATCGTACTTCCATCAGTTTGGAATGGTTAGGGTTCGTCTATAATTTCCTATACTACATACTACTCCTAATAAGAGTTATGATATTGAGGGTTAAAGAATATTTGCGTGAAGGAATTTTGGGCCGATATTAATACAAATTACAGCTATACACAATATTTCAAGTGCTTACTCTATTCCTTCTGTTCAATAATCGAATTGTGTACCAAATATTTTATGCCAATAAAATCCTAATTATGTAGAAATCATCTCAATACGTTACAGTATCAATCATCATTAGTCGATCTAAACCTGATTTATATCAAACATCCTTTTTACTGAGGAGCCATATTAACAATGCTTCATCTAGCTTCAATCCGACTTGACATAATACAGCACTTATATAACGGCAAAAAATATATTGTATGTATATGTATAGTTTATCACTTACTTCCATCATAATTAGCCCCATGTTGGGCATGTCCATCATTCCAAGTGAAATATCGATCATAGAAAGGACGTAAACAACCAGAAAGTCGTTGCATAAATTCCCCACTTTTAAGTCCTGTCAGTTGGGCTGTGACGTACTAGGTAGGGCGTAGAAGCTGACAACAAATCAAACTGATGCCGACAAACCTCCACTTTTGTGTCAATAAATCTTTATCAGAGAACTTACAACAACAACAAAAACGATAACAACACAAGGACGTCGGCAACAACGTGGCAGAATGGCGTCTCTGGATAGAAGGATCCTGCAGCGCGCACATACATATATCATTAACAGCTTTGCTCTTGTTGTATGCTACAGCAAGGACTCGAGCACTAGCGGGAGGTTCATTGATCCTTGTTCCGATGGCGGTATTATTATTTTCGTATTATTACTACAGTTTTTGTTGTTGTCATCATTTTAAGTGCCAAAGCTGCTTGTGACACTTCAATGCTCCTTTACTAAAAATTTAAGACGGGAAACTCACTGCGACAGGAATAACTTTTCTTGCTACTTTGGTGCTCTGCGAAACTTCTTCGGGAATTTCCAAAAATTGATTTTCCAGTCCAGTTCTGTTCTAGTCAGGGGGTTTCGTCCTTTTTTGCTAGGAAATACCCTCTCCGGGATTCTCTTTGTAATTTTTTTTATGTGCAAAAAGTTAGTGGTAATCACTAAGTTGCAGACGGGTACAACCCACCGGGGAGAGTCGAGCAAAAAAAGTTTTCTAAACTCGTATAAAGTCGTAAGGAAGAACTCGAATGGGAATTTGGTCGTTCTTCCTGGCTGGACTTGCTATGTTATTTTTTGTGTTAAGTGGTCAATCAATGTGGTGGGGGAACAAAATCTCCAAACTAATAAAAACAATAAGTGCTGCAGTCGAAACTCCTGTTTTTAACATGGAAACTCGCTCCACAAGCAATAATTTGTTATAAACTTTGAAAAGCATCGTCCTTACAACTACGGTCGCAAAAACCCAGCAGCAGATGTGTTCCTTTCCAGAAAGGAATTTTATATAATGTTCACAAATACATCCATGTACAATAACGCACACCCTAAATAACTTTATACATAATCAAATTGCGGTACTTATGCGTAAGTTTGCCCACTGCGTAACCACTACCAAATAATTACGACAGAGGACTTGGATTTGCTGCTCGAATTAAGGAAACTGCTTATCAGGGTGGATTTGCTAATTGCTAGCTAATTGCATATAGGCGATTATAGCTTTTCAGATGGATGTTGTTGGGGCCTTATACCGTTCGCCGGAAGTGTTTATTTTTAGACTTTTATTAACTCGATTAACTCTCATAAATAAACGCTTTTGTTGCCGTTCCTTTACTCGTTCGTATTAACGAGAATATAAAAGGAGATAGAATTCTAGCAACAAAAATGAACTCATGGAGGTTGTAAAAGTTATTTTGGAGGTAGTTTTAGATTATTTGATCTTATTCGAATTGCTAAGGCAGTTAGGTCTTCGTTTGGTTGTTTTGTGAAAGAGTGCAGTTCAAAGGTACTAGTAAGACTCTTTGTTCTATTCATCCATTCCATCATGCAGTAGCTTAGCAGAAAATATTTTGAGGGGGGGGGGGGGCTAAATAGTTATAGGTCGAATGATCAATAGTTCCAGAGCAATGGTTGTGGAAAAGTCACAGTTCTATGTTTCTTAGCCGTTACTGTGCATACTCAAAAGATCAAGACCGTTGAGCCGCTGTTCTCCAGTTGCACTACTTTACCAATCCTTTAAACGCAATAATGGTTACAGCTAAGGTAGCTTCAGAGAATTAGCGACTTTCGCAAAAGGTGTGATTAAAGCATCGATGAATATGTGTGTGCGTTGGACGATGAACTGATATATATTGACGAAAAGACTGATTTGCACCATTGCCGTCCTAAGATATTCGGCGCCCGTGGGCTACTAAAAAAACTGAGCCCCACTTCATAAGAAAATACGCACGATGTCTAGCGGGAGCAAAGACCATCAGAGAAATCTACTGCAGAAGATTTATAGCAGACTAGGTAGTTGAAGCAAAGCCGTTCAGCGAATTACTAACAAAGATATTTAAAATATAAACCGCACAGCAAAATGCATTAAAAGCATTTAAAAGAAACAATGGTAAAAGCACCAGTGTTGAAGTTATTTGAACCAGAGGCGTATATGGAGACTCATTCCGATGCTTGTAAGGACGAATTCGGAGGTATTGTCTTGGAACGGAATAATGACGATCAACAGTTGCATCCATTGCAATACATACATGAGTCGTAAGTCCAGCCGAACAACCCTTTTACGCTTACGTGCTAGAAGTAGTACACCCCCTAATGAAGTGGAGGGTTTACGTTCTGGGAGGGAAGATTAAAATTGTCACTGACTGCAATGATTTCGCCACGACAATAAAAAAGGAGATTTTCCACTGATAGTGGTTAGGTGGACTATGTTTCTAAAAGAATTAATTACCAGATTGAACATCGTTCAGGTACTAAAATGAGGCACGTAGATGTATTGAGCAGACTTGCAATACCAATTGTCGATATGTTAACTTACCTAATTAAACAAGCACAGAAGGAAGACCAATATTTAAGAGCAATAAGAGAGATATTAAAGACGTCCGCTCATGAAAATTTTTACCTTAAACATGGCTTTTTATTTAAGAATCCAGGTTAAGAGTTAATTGTCCTCGGAGATCATTAAATCTGCTCACAGGCAGGACATTTTTCAGCTGCTTAGGCCTAAGTCTTAATCAGGAAAACCTATTTTATTCCTGAAGACTCCATCCAGCCTTGGCTTCATCTAGGACATTTCTGCAACTTTGATGGTCCCTTGCAGCAGTCTCCAGTTTCGAAAGTTAAGTCTCTGTTTTCCTCTTGCTATATTTCCCGGAATTTATGATACCATAAGCCGGTTTGGTGCCCTCCATCCTCATTACGAGGCCAGCAAATCTTAGTCCGCTAATTTTTATCAAAGTGAAATGAGAGTAAGGTATTCCAGTTAGTCAAAAGATGCTTAGAATGCATAATGGCAGAAGGCAAGCCTTGGAAACAGGAAAGTCTAATAACAGCCATTGATAAAAAGGATCGTTCTCTTCAGACACCGTTCTTACCAGACTTTCGAGCATTTATAAGTGGCGATAACGCGACGACAGTACATGCAGGAAATGGTACGTCGAGAAGCCAATCAAAATATTACTAATCTACAAGAGGATAGGAGACAAAGCAATAAGAATAGTCTATAAGGAGGGCGGTTGGTTGCAGTCAAGGGAAAACAATTTAGCCCAGGGTCGAAATTAAAACCTAAGTTTTTGGAACCTTACCGTGTAGTGAAACGACAGAATCACGGCCGTTATGAATTGGAAAATACAGGTGACCACAAGGGACCCAGGATACCCCCAGCTGCAGCGGATGGCCTTAAAGGATGGGGCTAATCTTTCGGGGTATGATACGTCAGAATGACCGAATTTGAGATCTAAACTCGATTTATATTCAAGCAGCGAGCTTTCCCAATACTCTCCATTCTATTGAAGTAAACTAAAATTTGAGTCCTAGAAAGAGACACAGTGATTAGACGCATTTTGACGAGAGTCATTTTTGTGTAAAATAAAATTTTATAATACATATGCGTCCCGGGGCTGTAGCCCATTTAGCCCTGTGGTTAGGGTGGCCCTCATTTGCACTACTTGCTCGATGATAGACTGACTATGACTTAATAATTCGATATGCACAGTCGAATAAATTATACGAATAGATTTATGAAGCCGCATATTTTTACTATTGTAAGGAATATCAGCAGTAGGCGTTTCCTGTTGAAATGCGTCTACGTGAAAATTTCGTCGAACTTTAGGATTATCCGCTGAATACCTGGAAAAGCGCTCAATAATGACCCTTCATTAGTCAGAGCTTTGAAAAGATTTCAAATAATTTGTGAGTCTTAAAAAAAATTTGAGTGGATCAGAAAGTGTACTTTTCAATCCTAGGATCGGGAAAGTTATTATTATTATTATTTATTTGCATTGTTTGTACAAAAGAAAGATTCTTAAATTAGTACAATAAACGAAGGAAAAAAAATACAAAATGGAAAATTAACAGTAATAAAATAACCTACTTACTAACTAACATTAAAATATATCTTATAGTATACATAAATAATAATTAAGAAAACAAAGATAAAGTAAAAAATAAAGATAAAAACAAATTATTACAGAAAGAGCAAAAAGAAAAAAAGAGAGAGAAAAAAGAATTTTTTTAGAGCATTTTTTCTTTTCTAATAAACTACTTGAACTACTGAATACTATAGATTCTTCTTTCTAGATCCATTCTGATTCGATTAATGCTGTTAAGAATTACCAACAATTATTTCTTCCTTTTTTGTGTATCACGGGATTGGTTTTTTCCTGAAGTCGGTTTTTTAAACTTTATTTTTATCTTAATATAATATGAGGAATCTTCATTTTTGTATGGATTTAACAGAAGAAGGACTAGTTTCCTAAACACCAGAAATTGAATTAAAGTAACAGACCACCCAATTGGATAAAAATTTGTTGTCTGTAAAGAGGGTTTACGGACGATAGTTTAACGTGACAACGTCATGAGAAAACATTGATGAAATGATTGCATACTTTTATGAATAAACTTGAATCATTTATATTAAACTAGCAAAAACCCGCGTGCGTTGCAACGCCTTTCAATAAAATAAGATTATGAGGACACAGTCTGCGATAGGAAAAAGCTATAGTGAAAAAAGAACAAATCTGGGAAAATTGATTTCGGGAGATGACCGCCATGGACCAAATGATATATTGAGTATACTATATTGCCTATGGTGTTCTACTTATCATACTCTTTCATTTGATACCCATGTCGAAGGGGTTGTGAAGAAAATATTAATCCGCACTCTTGAGATGGCCGCTATGGACCAAACGATATGTTGAGTATACTATATTGCATATGGTGTTCTACTTATCATACTCTCTCATTTGATACCCATCTAGAAGGAGTTGTGAAGAAAATGGTAAACCGCCCTTTTGAGATGGCCGCCATGGACCAAATTATAAATTGAGTATACTATATTGCTTATAGTGTTCTACTTTTCATAGCCTTTCATTTGATACCCATGTCTCGGGTGTTGTGAAGAAAATCGCAATCCGCCCTCTTGAGATGGCCGCCATGAATCTAAAGACATGGTCTATGGCATTCTTCTTATAATGCCCTTTCATTTGATACCAATGTCGAGGGGGGAGTGAAGAAAATGATCATCTTCCCTCTTGAGATGACCGCCATGGACCAAACGATATATTGAGTATACTATATTGCTTATGGTGTTCTACTTATCATACCCTTTCATTTGAAATCCATATCGAGAGGTGTGAAAATATCGGTAATCCAACCTCTGGAGATGACCGCTATGGACCAAACGATATATATTGAGTATACTATATTGCTTATGTGTTCTACTTATCATACTCTCTCATTTGATACCCATCTCGAAGGGGTTGTGAAGAAAATGGTAATCCGCCCGCTTGAGATGATCGCCATGGACCAAACGATATATTGAGTATACTTTATTGCCTATGGTGTTCTACTTATCATACTCTTTCATTCGATATCCATGTCGAAGGTGTTGTGAAGAAAATGGTAATCCGCATTCTTGAGGTGGCCGCTATGGACCAAGCGACATATTGAGTATACTATATTGCTTATATTGTTCTACTTATCATACTCTTTCATTGGATACCCATTTCGAATGGGTTGTGAAGAAAATGGTCATCTGCTCTCTTGTGATGACTGCCATGGACCAAACTATATATTGAGTATACTATATTGCTTTTGGTGTTCTACTTACCATAACCTTTCATTTGATATCCATGTCGAGGGGTTGTAAAGAAAATGGTAATCCGCCCTCTTGAGATGGCTGCTATGGACCAAGCGCCTGCTTGGAATGCAAAACCGTGGAAATCGGATCGTGCGTTCTCTAATTATAGCGTCTGGAAGGAAAACCCGACTTATTTTTATATTATAGATAATAACAGTAAACGTCCCACCTTGCGACTTGTGAATGGTAATAGCACAAGCAGGAACGCAAGGAAACTGTTTTCGTTTGCATTTCACGGTTTTCGTCAGTGTAATGTTCACTATTTTCTTATACACCGGCACCCAGTTAGGAGACAGAGTGTTTGGCTTGCTTTGCTTATTGTTGATAATTTGACAATAATTTAATCTAATTAATATTGACAATTTTAATCAAATTTTTAAGATTACTACGATCAATTTTTTAAAATTACTTCGGGAGATAACGGGACATAACGGGACATAACGGGACAATGAGTCATCATTTTTCGTGCATGCAGCCGGCGTTCATCGTTTTAATAGACGTTGTCACGTCAAAAAGAAAAATTAAATTTGCAGTTTGAGAGAACTAGAGTGCAAGCAAATAGATAGATGAATAGTATTTGCATTTCAAGACGGTCTGCCCGTTAAGTATTCAAAAAGACGCCTTTTAAAAACACAGCTTGATTCAATAAATTGTAAACTATAAGGAAGAGTATTCCAAAGCAGAGCTGCATACACAAAGTATGAACGTTGGCCTAGCATAGAACGAAACCGAGGAATAATTACATTATTATTTCTACGCGATTGCGAGAACTGGAGGTATTCAGAAAGGTAGGAGGGTTTTCGCCGTCTAAGTATATCATGAAAAAAAATCAGCAACCTCAGGTCTTGATAAGTTTTTAAGGAACACCCCAAGACATTGTTCACAAAAGGCGTAGTGTGATCATACCGTCGTAGATTATAAATAAAGCGTATGCAATCATTGTATGCAACTTCAATTTTCCGAGCACAAGAAGCGTCTAACGAGGGAAAGACTAAGTAGCCATGCATTAGATGGGGCAGGAGTAGCGCTTTTGCTAAGCGCAAACGAAGGGCGCAATTCATCAAGTTTCCATACAGACGGAGTTTCCTGAGAAGACAATAGGTTTTGCTCACTATATAACGGATATGGTCACAACAGGTCATATCATGGTTTAGAGTTACTCCGAGATTTTTAACACGATCTACACGCTGAATAGGATTGCCATTTAAAATGACTCTAGGAAAAACCAGTCTGGGGTTAACAGAGTGAGCTAAGACTAGATATTGCGACTTGCCTGGATTGAGTGATAGGCGATTAACCGAAGCCCAAAGAAGGACATTTTGTAAGTCCTCGGATAATTTTCGCACTCCTGACACCAATTGGTCCTTAGACATAGAGAGGTACAGCTGTACATCATCAGCGTACATGTGAATTTTGGAGTTGTTTACTACTGCAGGAAGGTCATTAATGAATATACTAAATAGGAGAGGGCCAAGAATGGAACCTTGCGGAACCCCACAGCAGAGGATGGTAGAGGTTGAAGCACGATTATGCAGCACTACCTGTTGCGAACGGTTATTCAAGAAACTATGCATAAGCTTGAGAGCAGATGAGGAGAAACTAAACTGTGTGCGGAGCTTTTCGAGAAGTAGGGAGTCTACGAAAATGACTTAGCTTAACTTGACAGTTTGTACACAGCTACATAGACAATAGAATTGTTACACGAAAAAATTTCAGAACAGTCAGTTTATCGTGTAATTCGTATAACACGCACAAACCGGTTTGTTAAGGCAGAAAGTGTTATGCCGTGTAATTTGCCTCAATGGAAAACAAAAAACAGAATTCAATGGAAAACTTGAAACGACTTGTGTGCTGCCGGTCATATCTCCTATTTTGGGCTTCGAAACATTTCGAAAAACCCGTAAAAGAGGCTTACCAAAAACCCGACGACAGATAAGCAGAGACAATGTTTGGTTGACCCCTGGCTCTTTCTTCCCAACCGGTCAGCGGTGGTTAACCTTCATAAGGTCTTTAATATTACTGACGTTACTGGGCTTCGGGTCAGATTTGACCCAGTACTGAAAAATAACTCAAAAATAAAGAAAAGTTTTAATGAATTTATTTTACATTATTTTTATTTTATAAGAATTCTTATTTATTTATTAACTTCCCAGTATAGGAAGTTATTGTAATCGGTCCGAAAATCGAAATCGAAAATTTCAACGTATTTTCATCTTTCAAGTTCCCAGGAGCATTTTAAGCAAACAATTGGGAGGAAGTATGTGTGTGTGTGTGTGTGCGTACGGATGTGGTCATTTTTTCCTGCACGATATCGCGCGAACCGAAACTGATATCGACTTCGTTGAGGTGTCGTTCGAAGCGTATTAACCGAAATATGATCTGAAAAGATTTTCATGAAATTCGGTCCAGCCGTTTTTTTGTTTAAGCGACGTAAGTGATTTTTGTACCTGCACGATATGGCCCGAACCACAAAAGATATTGACTTACTTGAGGTGCCGTTCGAAGCGTATTAGCGACAATATAATCTGAAAAGATTTTTATAATATTCGGTCCAGCGGTTTTTTGGTTTAAATGACTTAAGTGATTTTTGTACCTGCACGATACCGCGCGAACTAAAAACTATATCGACTTCATTGAGGTGCCGAAAAACATTAATAGGTACATCAATTTTATATACATTTTCTTCATCCTAATCTAGTAAGTGCGCACATTTAGTTTGACATTTTAGCGAAAATATTGATAAACGATTGTGACAAATTCTCGGTATTATACATATATTCTATATTGCCTATTGTTCATTTATTATTAAAATATCCAATCATAATATTCAACATCCATCATACTGGGAAGTTGATCGTGTGGACCGAAAGGGTCGAACCCACATCCCAACTAGTTTTACATTATATTTAAAAAAATAAATATACGTATAATTAACCATTTGTACATTGGGTACATAAAACAGTTGTATTAGAAAGTTTTTTACATACGCATTCTTGCAATTCGCCCAGATCAAAGGTGTTTTATTGTCAGTTTTAGCACACAAGGGTTTCTTTTAACAGCTTTCTTAGCTAAAGTAGTATTATTTTTCTCTTGCTGGGTCGAAGATGATGAAGCTTGCACATTATCACTAGATTCCCGAATCTTTTTTGCAATTTCCATTGAAAAGGGTGCCCTTGGTAATGTTTTCCTGTTTTTTTATATATGGTGTTACCAATTGCATACTTAGGTTTTCCAAATAGTGTCGTCATTTAGCTAAGCACCCTTCCTTCCAACTACCGTTTGCATCCGTAAATAGTACAAAAGCATTGTATGATGATATGTCCCCATGTTACTGAATACTATTTGAGGCCACCTTTTTGTCTTTCTTTCGCAATGTAACTGGGGAAGCTTTATCCAGTGTATCCACGATGCCTTTAAATTTATTGTAGTCTAAAATTATCAGAGGCTTTTTATCTAAGTGATCACTTATTTCTGAATTGTGATGCAATGTGCTAAGAAGACACACAAACTTATTTTTTTTTTAAATTTAAGACACAATTGTAGTATCTTTGGTAAAAGCAAAACATGATTAATACAATGGTCTTCCTTTCGTTGCTACTATTTCTGGGGATAGTTCCGCCTAATTTTTACGCAAACTCTCTACTACAGTTTTGTTTTTCTAATAGTTTTTGTGCAAGTTCTTGTGAAGTAAAAAAATTATCCACAGTAAGATTATGGCCTTTCAGGCCGCATGTAAAATCAGGTTTTTTCAGGTGTACCTCCTATTTCTTTTCCGGTGTATGATTGAATATTACAAACGTAACTTGAGGCAGAATCACATAGAAACCAAAATTTGATACTGTTGGGAGTGCTCTTACATATGTCTCCCGGTCCAGGGCAATGAGTTTCAAAAGTCGAAATGAAAACATTTAAGTTAATGGATGACCGTATTTATTTACTAATTACATATAGGATACTCCGACTAAGAAAGCTTACTTTTATTTATATTTAAACAACACTATTTTTTCACTTCTATCTTCTATTTTTTTTTTCTGTCAACTCTAAACGCCTACCTCGTTGGGGTTTTCCCCACAGTTAAATTACATCATATTCGTCGTGTGTTTATACTTTTTTTCCACAATACCATATTAAGCTGGTGTATTGCCGGAATGGCCATTTTCCTCTAAATTCAACAAGCTGCTCGTCCGCTGTTATGTTTTCAGAAGGATTATAAAATTTAGGTAAAAGGTCAACCCACTGATTCCACAGTTTTTGAATAGGAGTAAACTTATCTAACAATCTTCGTTCAGATCGACTTTGTCTATTGTCAAACCTTATCACTCTTGATAATTTTTGGAAAGTTTTTAGTGGCACAACTGCTCCAAAAATAGGTCTTCCTTTCTCTATATCCCACAAGCTTTCATTATTTGAACGAAATACACCAGCTAGTAATAGTAGCCCAATATATGCAAAGAGATCAGTATCGTAAATATCATTCCAATCATCAGCGATTACACGTGTACCCTCCAGATTAGTGTATTTCAAAATAGTGTGTGTCAAAGTAGGAGGAAAAAATAACTGAAAACTGGATTTTTTTCTGAGGTAATCCTTGAACAAGAGTAACGCGTCAAACCTGGCATCATGATGATGATGTTTTCTCTGGAAGCTCTTCCACAAGATTTTGTAACGGGTTCTTTCGAGAACTTTATTAGTCCATTTTGGAGGTTAAGTGTTTGAATAAACCCTAATTCACTATCACTGTCCGAGCTATCGTACCTTTCAACTTCTGAACAGAATTCATTACTATCTGACAAATTTTCTAACACCACCTCTATTTCACTTTCTATCATTTTTTACACGTAAATTTGTTTCACAACTGTAAACAAGGATTTGCGGTGTTCAATTGTCGTTTACTGCAACACTGAAAATAGTTCAGCAGGCACAACACATTAGCGATTTATTCCCCGAATTCGAGTTGTTAGAATCACGATAAATTATAAAAAAAACCGTGCGGGTTATTGGTTCCTCCTTAGTTCTATCACTTCTCTCTCTATCTTACTATCTTTCAACTAGAGCTTGCTGTTCGACATTCCACTCTATACCTATAAAAAGAACGTTTGACAGTGCAAAGACGAGCTCAGTCTACAGCTCTAGTCGATCACATAAAAAACACAAAATTAGGGCGCTAACAGAGGGCATGTACGTTTTTTATTACTTGGGGTTAATTCTGACCCGAAGACCACCAGAGTAAAAAAAAAAAGCAAAGAGGTGTCAAGGGACACCCGGGTGGAACGAAGTTCCTTTCGATTCATACTTACGCATCTGAATGATGATTTAGTGTTTAAAGCCTGAAATTTTTTTTCCTATCGTAATATTATTTATTTTTTTGTTTTACAGTTTTAGGTATTTTTTTTACTTTCTTGTTGCTTTAATTTCTGCGCTTCATAATGTTTTTTTCTTCTTTCTACATTAGTTTTAGGTTTTTTTGTTTGCAATTGATCAGTCTCACTACATTCATGTGATCTCTCTGCAGTTATGTTTTGTACCATTGTATTTTGTAACATCTTTCTCTTACGATATTCTCTACATCTTTGTGCATTTGGCTTTTTCCTTGATGTTACAGTTTGTACCTCAGTAGTCGATGCTATAGTTGATTCGCTATTGAAATAAAAAAAGCCAAAAAATGAACATATACATACACACACAGACACACAGATACACACAAACACACACACACACACACACACACACACACACACACACACACACACACACACATATATATATATATATATATATATATATATATATATATATATATATATATATATATATATATAGGTATACTCTCTCGACTTCGTAAACACATCAGCCTATAGGTTAGAACACGCACGGCTTGCTAAATACATACGCATTGATATTGTAATATTAAAATATAATTTGCTTTTAATTTATTAAAGGTATGACGCGTACACTTGATAAACACACAATAATGGAGAGATTATAACGCGTATGATATAGATAGTATAATGCGTACTTGCTAAAAATACATAAGCATTTATTATTGTCTGTATAAAATCTCTACTTACCTAACTCCATCAGCAATATTCGGAACTTGTGCAGAAACACTGTCAGGATTCATTATTGTTATGACACTTTTCGAAAATGTCAAAAATTTGCAATCACATCAAAAATTTACAAGTCCTGCGACGATCAAAAGATTGCCACGGCAATTTCACATTTGCATTTGCTTTTAAGAGACTGCTTTGTTGCACAGATTATAATCAAATTGTTGACTTATCAAAGGGTTTCCGAACACCGTCAAAATTTGCTTAGAACACTTGGTTCAAATCAAAAACCAGTCATTGACACTTTCGAATTTTATTATTTACTGTGTACAAAAAACCTGTATACACTCAAAAAATAATTGTCGCGACACCACACTGTACAATGCGAAATAGAAAGACGAAACGAAAATAACTGGCTTGCTTTCTATGAGAGAGCACAACTATACCAAAAAGTGTCGTTACAACTTTTGGTCTTAATTTTTTCCGTCTAGCCCCCTTTCGCAACGCGCGATAAGGAACTTCGTTCCAAAAGTTCGTAAAATTGAAAAAAAACACACAAAAATATTTTATTTGTTGTTTTGTTGCCGCCTAACCTATTTCTTCTTTCTACCAGAACTTGAACCGCTTTAGAAAAGACGCGTTCAGAAGGAACAGCAGTTGCAACGCTGCACAGTCTTTGTTTAAAAAGTTGATAGTGTCTAGGATATTGACCTTTTCTGGAATAGCACCCTCTTTTCTGAGTCTTTGCATCTTAGCCACAGTGGTTCTACAAGGTATTTATCTAACTCCCTAACAAAGTAATTATCTAACTCACACACCTGCTTACAATCCCAAATACTACATATACTCCGATAGCGGAGACAATGTTCCCAGCAGGCATTATAGCTCATATTGAGCTAAATATGATCTATTCCCAGCAGGCATTATAGCTCATATTGAGCTAAATATGATCTATTTGCGATTTGCAATTTTTTCGTTTAAAGTCTCAAATAGTAATTTATGAGATACTTATGAGGTAATAGTGAGTTAATTGGCGCATGTTTCTGAACTAAATATGAGGTCAATATGATGTAAATCAAGAGCTAAATGCTATCTCAAAATGATCTCATATTGAGCTCACTGAGCAGAAAAAAAGTACTGAGAAATGTTAAAAAACAAAATTACTATTTTCACATTATTTTTTTTTTGTTCCTGTCTTTTTCTACTATTTTTTATATTCATATAATTTTTTATTATTATATATTTTACTTATGATTTGAGAATATTTTTTTTTTCGATTGCCTTGTACGAGATTCGAACCTGGGTCGCTGGAACATGAAGCCAACATTCTACCAAGTGCGCTATTGAGACTAATGGGTATACGCCGCCGTAAGAGGGTATGTATATAAATGACAAATATAATATGAGCTAAATATGAGCTCATTGTGAGATTTGTCTAAATAAATACCTAACGATGGAGGTTTTCTTATAACCGCACAGTGGGACGAATTGCCTAAAACGTGGACAAAAGTCCGAAAATAAAAGTATTGAAAAATACAGTATTGTTGACACTATTAAATCCCTGCAGTAGAAACGGTTAATTGTTTTTCCTTGAAGCTGCACAGCAGGTCGAACTTGGTCATTGTATATTTGTAAAGAATTCGGCTCTGTGCTTAAAAAACGTAGTGCAAATTGAAACTTGCATAAAATTATAACGACAATGCAGATTCGAAATATTGAAAATGGAGAATGTTTCTACAGGTGTATACTAAATTTTAAATGCTTTATGACATGTTAAGCGACGTGTTAACATTTGTTATTGAAATAAACAATAATTATGTATAATAACGAAAAAAATTTATAAAATTCAATCGAAATTAAGAGATAAGTTATGAGTTCCACGGAATACCACTAAGTGAAGTATTTTTTTATAAAATAAGTTATATTTACTTCAGGATTAAAAAAGAAAATCCAGCTACTAGTCGTAACTCTCTTAGTAAACCACATATGCAGTTACGGCTGCTACATTTTATTTTTGATGAAATGTCTATAAAAGTGCGGGAAAATTCTCCATATTGTTAAATTTGCACGAAATTTTGTGGTATTATGTTATCGACGTCGCTGATGACGAATTTGATGTCAAAATTTTAAAATTCAAAACGGCGGATCCAATATGGCGGATATAATTTTTGAAAATTTGTAGAAATAAGTTCAAAACTTGTATCTACATATATGTTTTTGAGCATGCCGATTACGAATCTGATGTCAAAATTAGGAAATTCAAAGTCACGGATATATATACCTATAAATATTAGGTCAGTCGTCAAAGCACATTGCGAATGCAGACCTCTAACTAAATGTTAACTCACGAAACTTTTTCTAAAAAAACAAGTTTTTCGTGAGTAGAATATGTTAAAAAAGTTTCGGAATATTGGTTGTCCGCTGCTCCGGAACAGAAAATTCCGTTTTTGGCCAATATCTCTTAAACGGCAAGTCCCATTCTAAAATATTGTTCACAAAGTTTGTAGATAATGCGATTATCTACAAAGAATCACCGTTCATGAATTTGTTTACATGACCTAATACGCAATTTGTATCGGTCATCAGACATTGAATAAATCCTCTGTTGGACTACGTGGCTAATATTTTCAGGCGTGATTTTTGGATGGTTTTGGAGAAAAAAAATTGTTCTAGAGAGGGGGCTATCCCCACTATCCACTAAGGTACAGGGTGTTTACGAAAGAAAAAATGTATTTATTTAATATTTACTTAAACTTGAATAATTCCTAGACTAATTATCGCAGAACAACGTAATTCGGTTCGTGTTTTAGGTAAATGTGTATTCTTTTATATGATATTAAGTGAATGACATCGTTTACAAGATATATAATTAAAAATGTGATCTAAATCCCAATGTTTTTCGTTTTTTCAGAAAAATTCCAATATTTTAGAATTTTGGTCTTATTTTGAACCTACATATCTTGTAAAGGGAGTCACTCAAGTTCCTGTTCTTAAAATGTTCGAATTCAAGTATCAAATTCGTATTCAGCATGCTCAAAATCATATAAATACAAGTTTTGGACAATTTTGATAAACTATGTCGGCCATATTGGATCCGCCATTTTGAAATTCCAAATTTTGACATCAAATTCGTAATCGGCATGCCCAAAAACATCTAGATACAAGTTTTGAGTTTATTTCTACAATGTTTTAAAAATAATGTCCGCCATATTGGATTCGCCATTTTGAATTTTCAGTTTTTGATATTAAATTCGTGATCAGTGAGCTCGATTACCCTATAATACCGAATTTCGTCCAAATTCATCAATATTTAGACTTTTGTCCACGTTTTCGGCAATTGAACCGTTGTAAATTCCAATTACGAAAGGTTCCTTTATAAACCCCTTCGACATTCGCAAGTATTGGCCAAAATTGCTCAGTTGAGCTATTAAAAATTGGCAAACCATCGACATTAATGTTTAACAAAATGCCATTATCTTTTTGTAAATTTTAAAATGCCTTCTTAGGACAAACTGTAACATCTTGCTGCTAATATTTGCATTCTTAATCGATGTTCGTCACTTCTACTGATTTTGGTGTCATCAGAACGGTTCTTCCTTCAGTTGGAAATTTACTAGAAAGTAGTTTGTTCAGAACACTAAGTAAATCAGTTATTTCCATTTTACCGATGCCGTATTTGTTAGCCCAACTTCCAATTCCCGCGATTGCATCTCCTACTCTAATATTGATATCATCATTATCGTCAAATTATTCAGATAAGTCGCCCAAATTATCAACTTCATTTCTCATTCGATTTGATTCTTCCTCATCCGAAAATTCGATGATTCCGTCTTAAAAATTGTTATCAAACCAATTGCTCAAAATTAGCTCATAACAACCTTCCAATCAATGAACATTAAGTGGGACATTCAATTTCGGTTTCTTTCTCACTTTCTTCTCATTATGATCTCATTATTTTCTCACAACTGGTTTAATTTTTTTTTGCATTTGGGATGTCATATTTTCCTCATATTGAGCTCTGTTAAGGAAAATTCACATCTTGCAACACCAGAGGTCCAGATGTGGGATGCAGCTACTGATATTGCTTTGTAAGCAAAAGCAGCGGTACCTAAAGCTGATGCCTTGACCTCTAAAAAACTTATCATCTGCTGTGAGGAGTCAGTGCTTAATACTCTGGGTCAGAGACCAGATCTCGACAAATTTATCAAACTTTACTTTCTTTGTCCCCAGTGGACGCATGTAAATCGAATGTGAAATCTTGTGTTAGTTAATCATCAAAAAACATTAAACTATTATAACGTAAACTGCGCGTTTTAATTATTAACATTTTTTGGTGCCGAAACCCGGGAACCTGCTTCCCAACAGTTAGTGTGATTAACCACCAGATTTGAGCATAACGGATTTACGGGACTTCAAACTCATCCCACATAAAGTACCCTGGAACCATGCGGTTATGATCTAGGATCTAGCATACTTATCTGGTGAGTCCGTTCCAATTTACATACACAGCTACTTTGCATATAACCACTAACCCTGTAGATAAATGCATATCATCATCATAATTAAGGGTAATACTACAGTATACCAGTACCCACCTCCGATTTTGATGAAATTTTTACACAAAGTACAGTTAATTATGTACATTCCAACTGTGAAAACAAAAAGTGTCGCTCAAGTCCCGTTATCCTGTAATTCCACTCTAAAGTACCGTTTTTTCAATAATTGAACAGGTGATAACTCCTGTGTTATTTCACCGATTTTGATGAAATTTACACACAACGTATATTTTGATGTGGACAATTTTTTGGTAAAAAAAAAATTGGGTCTCGTGTACCGTTACCTTTTTATTTAACTTAAAAGAACTAAGTACTTTAGAATAAAAAAAGGTACATCAAAAAAGTCATTTTTCCTACTTACAGACATTGCAGTGCTTTAAAAAAAATATTTAAAAGTATTTTTTTGAGGAGGTGACTATTTAGACCGTGAGGCAGGCAGGCAGGCAGAATGACTTTTTTGATGTACCTTTTTTTATTCTAAAGTACTTAGTTCTTTTAAGTTAAATAAAAAGGTAACGGTACACGAGACCCAATTTTTTTTTTACCAAAAAATTGTCCACATCAAAATATACGTTGTGTGTAAATTTCATCAAAATCGGTGAAATAACACAGGAGTTATCACCTGTTCAATTATTGAAAAAACGGTACTTTAGAGTGGAATTACAGGATAACGGGACTTGAGCGACACTTTTTGTTTTCACAGTTGGAATGTACATAATTAACTGTACTTTGTGTAAAAATTTCATCAAAATCGGAGGTGGGTACTGGTATACTGTAGTATTACCTAATTAAGAATTGTGTTTAGTGCTATTCCCAAAAAAAAAAAAAAAAACAAAATTATCCGAGTTTATGTATATTGTTGTGCGCGCATACAATTAGTTGATGCAACATTTATTAACATTTCATTAACATTATTTACCGTACAACATCAAACTAAAAGTTGTTTCGAAGTTTTCGTCGTCGGTGAGCATAATAACCTAGTCGTCGTCGTCGTCGTCGTCGGTGAACATAATTAGTGTTGACTTTATCATCAACTTTTTTTACGAATTTTGTTTTATTAGGACTTATGACTGAACAATAGAATCCGTTATTTAGTGTCGTGCATCATCAAGATTTCAAGGAATTTCATTTTCGTATTGTGGGGAAAAATTTTGTGCAACAATTTAGCGCAACATCTACACAAATTATTTTCGCGCAACATTTGCTCGAAAGCTTTTTTACATTTTATGTACTGCGAGTAAAATAAACTATATGTCTCAAATAGTGTACTTTATTATCAATTTTTTATGAATTTTGAGTTATTATGAATAAACAACAATTTAATGCATTTCATTTGCCATATTTTGGATAATATTTTGTGCAGCAGTTCGGTGCAATATCTCTGAAAATTATTTTCGTGCAGCATTTGCCCGCAAGCTCCTGACATTTTATACTCTGCGAATCTAACAGTTTAGTGGTGACTTTTATTATCAACTCTGAATCAAGTTGAATTATTATAAGTAAACAGTAATTTGAGGAATTTTGCTTGCTTTACTGTGGTTAATATTTTGTGCCGCAGTCTGCCGCAACATTTAGGAGAATTTATTTCCCGCGCAACATCTGCCCTAAAGTTCTATACATTTATGTGCTGCAACTGAAATAAGCTATATTTATTTATTGAATTAGTGGTGATCTTACTATCAAATTTGTCTGAAGTGTGAAATTATGATGAATAAATAATACAGTCAATCCTTTGTCGGTCATTATCAAAATTTTAAGAAGTTTCATTGCCCTTGAGTTTTCTGTGCGGCAAACAAAATAAACTCTACTTCCTCAACCAACGTCGATTATCATTTTGAATTTTATCACCGGATTAAAATAATCCTCACTCTGCCTGATTGACTTGACTGGTTATCAAAAATTCAAATTATGGAAGGAATTAGGGGTCGAATTACATTTGCAAAGGAAAGAATTGAACGTTTCCTAGTGAATACAAATAAAACTGCAAAGGATCAGAGAGATGAAGAATTTCTCACCTCGCGCATACATCTACTCAAGTCCTATTGGTCTCAATTCATGACTGCGTATGAAGAATTTTACGAGAACTCTACGGCGGAAGCGTTAGCCAAAGACCCATATGTGACAGCAGATGCCTTCTCCGATGTCGAGTGTGTCTATATTTCAACATTACACTGGCTTAAAGATCACCTAGCTGCCTTTAGTCCAAAAACGTCAAACGACGATCATGAAGGTTCCTTATTACACTCAACAGTTCACACACAGCCTTCCTCTACTCCACAACTCAAGTTGCCCAGGATACAATTGCCTTCATTCAGCGGCTCACATATTGACTGGCCATCCTTCCATGACACCTTCGTGGCGTTGATACACAGCAACAATTCCTTGCCCGACGTTCAGAAGTTGCATTATTTAAAGTCCGCGATCACAGGAGAAGCAGCTAAGCTTTTGCGGCATTTCGCGACTACTGACGCCAATTATAAGTCAGCCTGGGAGCTCATTGTCAACAGATTTAAGAACACACGAGTCTTGGTTAATGCCAACTTGAGATTGCTCATCGACCTTCCGCCTATGGTGAGGGAATCGTGTTCAGAACTACAGCGAGTGTTCGATACTTTCAAACAATCTGTTCGCGCCCTAGAGAACCTATCTCGACCTGTGCAACACTGGGACGATTGGTTAATCTACTTCTTATCCAACAAGCTTGATGCCACTACGCGCAAGGACTGGGAAACTTCCCTCAGTTCATCAACGGATGTGCCAAGATTCAGCTCCCTAGCAGGATTCCTAGAACGGCGGTTACAAGCACTCAGTGCAATCAAGGACACTCAACCGCTACCGAACGCGGCGCCCGGACAGCGAAGCTTTTCGGGGCAGAAACTTCAACCATCTAGAAGACCAAGTACCCACACGCATCATTTGTCCACCAACCCTGCAAGTACCACATCCTCATCATGTTTGAGTTGCAATGAAAAACATCATCTCCTGTTTTGCCCTCATTTTCGGTCAATGTCCATCGACCAAAGGATCGATCTTCTTCGACGGAAGCTGGCATGCAACAACTGTCTCCGGCCAAACCATATTGCAGCTTCCTGCCCGTCAACGAACAGGTGCAAGTTGTGTCATGAGAAGCACCACACGATGATCCACAAGCCTACTGAACCAAGTGAATCTACTACTCCCCAGAAGACCAACATGATCACAGTACCTGAAGCACCATGCCCTTCAACCAGCGCACATCTATCACAGGACGGGCTCCGATTTTCGTCCGTACTGCTCCCGACAATACTCTTACAAGTCGAAGCGACAAATGGTCGACGTTTAACGGTGCGTGCTTTATTGGACCAAGGCTCAGAGTCAAGCTTTATTACATCATCTCTGGTCAATCTGTTAGGTCTACGAAAACAAAAAACTTGCATAGCCGTGTTCGGAGTTATGAAATGTGAAGCAGGTACCGCTCACGCGTATGTGGACCATGACGTGATTTCTCTGCAAAATTCAGCGCATCGATTCTCAGTTCGATCATTAGTGATGCCATCTCTATCTCAACTCATACCCGGCTTCGCAGTTTCAAGGCAGGCTTGGCCACACCTCCTTAATTTGCCATTAGCTGATCCCAATTTTGATCAACCATCATCGATAGACCTTATTCTTGGAGTAGCGCCTCACGCGCAAATCATATTACCTGAAATACGCAAAGGTCCACCAGGTGCTCCAATTGCGCAGGATACACTTTTCGGATGGATAGTGTCAGGCGATGCTGATACTACTACAAACAGAGCGCCATCTACAATGCGCGTGCACACCTCTACTTTAGAAGTTGACTCTCTACTCCGGCGATTTTGGGAACTACAAGAACCTCCTCAAGCCACTCGGTTAACTCCTGAGGAAATTCAGTGCGAAGGCCATTTCGATCAAACCCACTATAGAGATGCTCATGGCCGATACGTTGTCTCCCTTCCTCTAAAGCTACCTGCTAGCTCGTTGGGATCATCTCGTCAGGCTGCCATGTCGGCACTTTTACGTATGCAACGGAGATTAACACGCGATCCCGAACTCCTCAGTTTGTACTCATCGTTTATGACAGAATATGAAACTCTAAATCACATGGAGGAAATTACAGAAGAAGCCACTGTGGAACCCGTCTACTATCTACCACATCATGCGGTGTTGAAGCCAAGTAGCACTACTACTAAGCTCAGGGTGGTATTCAATGCATCGCAACAATCGACATCACATCTATCGTTAAACGACATACTTCACGGGGGGCCGAAGCTTCAAAACGATGTAATTGCGGTCATTCTGAAATGGCGACTCTATCCTCACGTACTTACTGGAGATGTCGAAAAAATGTATCGGCAAATACGCGTTGAAAAAGCCGATACCCAACTACAACGGATCCTTTGGTCCCCCTCCAGTGAGCATCCAGTCAAGTGCTATCGTCTACTAACCGTCACTTACGGAACAGCTTGTGCGCCCTATTTAGCCTGCAAAACTCTCCAACAACTTGCACATGACTACACTACAGAACATCCAGCGGCTTCCAAAATAATCACTGAAAATTTCTATGTCGACGACGCACTGTTTGGCGCATACGATGAGGAGACTGCGATAGGACTTCGCGACGACCTCTGCTTACTACTGAAGAAAGGCGGCTTCAAATTGCGCAAATGGCTAGCCAACTCACCGACTCTGCTAGCAGGCATTTCGGAGGAATACCGAGCTCACTCACTTTCTCTTAAGGTCGTCAAGGACGTCTCAATTAAAACACTGGGCATCACATGGAACCCAACATCAGATGAATTCAGCTTCAGCATAAGTCTAGCTGACTCACCCACATCAACTAAACGGTCGGTGTTAGCAGATATTAGCAGGCTATACGACCCTCTTGGATGGCTATCTCCAATTACAATCACTGCAAAAATCTTTTTGCAACAACTCTGGTTGGCCACATTGGACTGGGATGATCCATTGCCATCAAATCTCCATCAGCAATGGATGAAATATAAACTGGACTTAAAGTGTCTACCTCATCTTCGAATCAATCGCTGGGTTGGGACCACCGCCAAACCGCTTGGGATCGAACTTCACGGCTTCAGCGATGCTTCACTCGCAGCTTACGGCGCCGCAGTATATTTGCGAGTCATCCACGATTTGGACACATTCCAGGTCACGTTACTTACATCAAAAACTCGTGTCAGCCCTCTCAAAACCATTTCGTTGCCCAGACTGGAGCTATGTGGGGCAGCCCTACTTGCTGAATTAGTGCTTTACGTCAAAACAACTCTAAACTTCGACAAGATTCCCGTACACTTGTGGTCAGACTCCACCGTCGTCCTCGAATGGTTGCGCGAACACCCATCAAAATGGAAGGTGTTTGTGGCCAATCGTGTTGCTCTTATACACGAGAAGGTACCCAACGCAACTTGGCATCACGTTCAATCAGCAGACAACCCTTCTGACTGCATCACCAGGGGAATAGCAGTGGCAGCCCTTAAGGATTATTCATTATGGTGGTTTGGCCCACCATGGCTAAGCCAAAGTTCAACATCATGGCCGCCTCGTTATGACCGTTGCAAAGGCAATTCACAATCACATGAACTTGAAAGGAACCCGAGCCACATATGTACCCATGTCTCCATGTCTGTATCTACTGACTTCGCTCCCAACCTACTTAAGACATTCTCAACATTAAAGAAGCTCATGAGAGTAACAGGATATATTCTTCGGTTCGTACATAACTGCAGGAACAAGGCAAACAAGCAAACTGGCGTGCTCACGCTCGAGGAACTTGACAAGGCCCTCACTCTATGGCTCAAGATAGTCCAATACGCAGCATTTCCGCACGAAGTAACCAGTCTCAAAGCCAAGAAATTACTTCCAACGAATAGCAAATTACGAAGCGTGAATCCATTCCTTGATGCTAACGACGTGTTACGAGTGGGTGGACGGTTGAGGCATGCGCTCATCGCTTACAATGAAAAGTTCCCAGTCATTCTTCCCAAGGGAGACCTCTTCACAACACTTATTATACAGCAGTCTCACCTAAAAACACTTCACGGAGGAGTACAGGCAACTCTCCACCATATTCGTAGTAATTACTGGATCCTCCGAGGGCGCAACATGGTGCGCCATGTAGTAAAAACCTGTGTGGTTTGTTGTCGGTACACGGCAGCCCCAAGAACTCAGCTGATGGGAGATCTTCCAACAGATCGCTTGCGCCCGACGAAGCCTTTTCTGCATAGTGGCATCGATTACGCTGGTCCGTTCATCACCAAGTGGCTAAAGGGTCGAGGACACAAAACCACAAAAACGTATGTAGCACTTTTTTGTCTGCCTGGCTACCCGCGCCATCCACTTGGAGTTGGTCCTAGATCTAACCAGTGCAGCTTTCATCGCAGCATTTCGCCGTTTCGTCAGCCGTCGAAGACGATGTGCCAAACTATATAGCGACAACGCTGGAACCTTCGTAGCTGCAGACAAGGAGTTATCACACCACCTCCGTCAACTTACCTCTAACCTATCGGACATTCCACAAAAGCTCATAAACGAAGGGACAGAGTGGCATTTTATCCCCCCCGCATCGCCTCACTTCGGTGGAATCTGGGAAGCCGGCGTGAAAGCCTTCAAACACCATTTCCGTCGCATTGTGGGCTCTCACACCTTAACTCTTGAAGAGATGTTAACACTACTGGCGCAAATTGAAGCGTGCCTCAATTCCAGGCCCTTGAATTCCCTAAGCGATGATCCTGAGGACCTGACTATACTAACACCAGGCCATTTCTTAGTAGGCGAACCACTTTTAGCAGTGCCAACTCCGAGCACATTGGACACTTCCTTGAATAGGCTCACTCGCTGGCAGCTAACCCAACACCTTCACGAACAGCTGTGGCATCGTTGGAGACATGAATACATCCACACCTTGCAGGCGCGCAACAAATGGCAACGACCTCAAGATCCTGTCAGAGTCAACGATTTGGTCGTCATCAAAGAAGAAAACCTGCCTCCATCCAAGTGGCTTCTCGGTCGCATCACCCAGCTACATCCAGGCATCGACGGTCACGTCCGTGTGGCGACTATTCGCCACAAGTCTGGGCACTTCAGACGAGCTATTACAAAACTATGTGTACTCCCCGTCCACGAAACTAACAACCAACTTCATTAACACAATTTACCTATACTGTTAACAACATAATCTACACTTTACTTACTTTCCCACAGGTTGTAATCATCCCTCATTCGTTCACGGCGGGCGGATTTCCATCAACGCTGTTCACCTGCACACCTATGTCATCCACTGGAATCGTGCTTCCACACGAGACGGGCGGAATGTTAAGGAAAATTCACATCTTGCAACACCAGAGGTCCAGATGTGGGATGCAGCTACTGATATTGCTTTGTAAGCAAAAGCAGCGGTACCTAAAGCTGATGCCTTGACCTCTAAAAAACTTATCATCTGCTGTGAGGAGTCAGTGCTTAATACTCTGGGTCAGAGACCAGATCTCGACCAATTTATCAAACTTTACTTTCTTTGTCCCCAGTGGACGCATGTAAATCGAATGTGAAATCTTGTGTTAGTTAATCATCAAAAAACATTAAACTATTATAACGTAAACTGCGCGTTTTAATTATTAACAAGCTCATTGTGAGTTGTAAGACAAATTTCTGGTTTTGTGAGCTCATTTTGCCTGCTGGGTTGTAGCTGTAGATTCTGGCATGGCTTCAGAATCACGGGTTTGAGTCTCTTATGTATTAAACCGACCGTACGTATGAAACCTCTACAGTGCACCGCCAGAAGTGCTTATGTACAAATATAACGATTTTGAGTTTATTGGATTTTTGTATTCAGTCAAAACAGTGACAGATGTGTCACTTCAATCTTTAATTGGTATTCTCATTGTCAATCTAACAGATTTCTAGCAAGTAAATCGACTAAATTTGTATTTAATTGTCGCAAGGTGGCGTGTGAAGTGACATTTTCTTCGATGCTTGTGAAGGCATCGACATTTTCATTCCACCGCGTCCCTCGTAGTCACGTCACCCGCCAACGAGAATACCACCTAGTATTTTATTCTTAATCGTTGTTATAATTCTCGTCTTAAACTAACTCCTGCCTCCACGGCAATCTTATAACCGCAACACCAGATTAGCCCACTCGTCTCATTCCCTTTACCTACAACTCCCCCTTTCACGCACTCAACAAGATATGAATTCGTTTGTTAATAGAACAACTCGACTGTGGAATAATCTCTCTCAGTCAGTATTTCCGAGCTCCTATAACATCCAAGAGTTCAAACGCGGGGTTCATCGCCACCTTCTTCAACACCCCTTCACACCCCCATAACCCTTAACCTATTCCCCCCACTCCCCCATAACCCTTAACCTATTCCCCCCCCCCCGTACTAAGCTTGCTGCTAGACATTGCACCAAGACGTGACAAACGACATGACGGACTAGTAGTACAAAGGGTGATTCCTGAGTTTAGCACTGCCACATAAAAAAAAAAAAAAAAAAAAAGTTGTGCTTGCAGAGTTATCGGACAAACAATCGGCAAAACTGCTTTTGTGCACAATTCTGTATATAAAAATATATTTGATAACTATTTTCTCGAAACACATATTTTGCACTTAAGCACTTCTGGCTGTGTACTGTACAGCTATGCCTTCAGAAAATATATTTCTATTTTATTAACGCGCCTTGCCTAAAAAGAAGTAAGAAATTTTTCTCGGATACAAAACTTCACTGCCTCGAAAAATGTAAGAAATATCTCTCGAGTACAAAACTTCACACTCTCAAAAAATGTAAGAATTGCCTCTTTAGTACAAAATTTGACTCCCTGGTAAAATGTAAGAATTGGCTCTTCAATACAATATTTCGCTCCTTCGAAAAATATAAGAATCGTCCCTTCAGTATAAAATTTCATTCTCTCCTAAAATGTAAGAAATTTCTCTTCAGTTCGTATTTACAACCTCATCACGGCTCGGTTTAAATTGGATATTTTACTACTAGTGCAGTAAAAAAAGGCCAAAAATATTGAGAGATAGGTGTAGTCTGGTAACAGCAATATTATGATTTTATCCTGTTTGGGGTATCACCAGGAGTATATTCATAAGTTTTGAACCTCGTGAGCCTTGTGCAAGTCTCTGAAGGTACGTACATAACCTACAAACCTGAAAAAACGAGAAAAAACAGGATTTTTTTCATTTTAGAACCCAAGACGGTCAACTAGACCAATTTGCATCAAACTTTCAGAAAATAAACTTTTTGATGTTATAGAAAGACCCTGAAGATGTCAAAAAATTAAACCCATTGGACAGAATTGCATTTGTTATCTAAAATTTAAGATGCCCGTCATTTTATGCCATTGAGCCCAAAATGAATTTTTTTTTTCAAAATGTAGATATCGATGCCAGCTTTCGAATGCAATTAAAAGGAATTTTGTTAATGCCATTTCGGTTGCTTTTTATTAAACTCTTTTCTTTACTTTCACTTCGGAGCATCAAATCTTGTAACGTTAATTTAACCGCCTTTTACTCAATGCAAATGGATGAAACTTTGCAGGCATACATATTCCCGATGACAATACACGAATATGACATTTTGTTACATTTTTTGTTGTTGATTTTGTTGTTGAGTAACAAAAAACGATTTTTAATAAAAAATGCTTGGAATTATTCGTTCTACTCAATGTAGAGTCTTAAAATTCACTTCCATTCAATAAAAATTGGTAAAAATTAACAGACATGTGTATTTCCGACGAAAACACACGAAAATGATAGTTCCAAATTAAAAATGGCGGCCAAAAAAATATGACGGATTACATTTTTCTTTACATGCCACTCGTTCGATATGGGTATCAAATGAAAAGTTATAACAAGTTGAATACAATTAGCGTCATCCTAAATTCAAAATGGCGGTAGAAAAATGGCGGCATAAAAGTGGCGGCCAACACAAAACAGAGGATCAATTTTTCTTTACAACGCGCTCGGCATGGGTATCAAATGGAAGGGAGTGACAATTAGAATACTGTTGTCTGTGTCCCGTCATTTCAATTCAAAATGGCGGCCAACACAAAATGGCGGTTTACCCTTTTATTTACTTCGCTCTCGGTATGGATATCAAATGAAAGTGTATTAAAGTGAGTAAGAAAGTAAACTGTATGACGTCGTTTTAAATCAAATATGGCGTTCACTAAAAAATGGCGGAAGACATAACATAGCTACCAATAGCAAATAAAAATATGATTTAAAAAGATGCAAAAAAATATGTTTCCAGTTTTTAGTTTTTATTGCTCCAGCCAGTATACGCGAGCACACTACCTTTCAAAATGTAAAAAAAAAAACGTAGAGCGCTATTAGATTTTTGAGGGGTCTTCAAATTGTGCATTTTTGGGCTGCACTTGAGAACTGTTGTAAAGAAACAAATACAAAACATGTCAAAAAGTTTCCTTATTTAACATGATAATCTAATTAAAAGTTTGGATATTGTAATGTATTAATTAACGCTATTCGAAAAAATCTCACACATTCCTTAAAGAAAAGCGTGGGGTGCGTTTTTATGAAACAAAATGCTCAATTAGTGAAAATTCGTAGCTGTCTGAAATGTTAAAAGGTACTCACGGCAGTCATGTTTTTTTAAGTTCAGGTTGGTATGGGCGCCCCACGCTTTTCTTTAAGGAATGTGTGAGATTTTTTCCATTTTGATTTAAAAGTTTATATTGTTTAAAATCTTCTTATTTTTTACCTTTTAGTCGATTTTTTTAGTATTTATATTAATTTTGTGTTCACAACTGATCAATATATTAAGGTAAAGAAAAGAGTTTCTTAAAAATTTTTTTTCTTTTTTTTTACATCTTCTTCTATATCTATAAAAAACTCATGTCACCGTGTTTGTTACCGAACTCCTCCGAAACGGGTTGACCAATTTGTAGGAAATTTTTTGTGTATATTTGGTAGGTCTGAGAATAGGTCGTAGGCTATATTTTATACCTTTAACCAAAAAAACAGCAGCATAATCCAAAAAAAATGGTAATTTTAGGAATTTTCACTTCATTTTAGTTTCAATAGCTTCATGGCCTACCTATTGTTTGACAGCTTCGTAAATGTAAATTTGTCATTAAATTGAATCATTACATTTAAGACCGGTTCTACACATTCAACTTTGCATTCCACTTTTTGACGTTCAACTATTTTTTCTCTTTCACTCCAATGCAAAGTTTGAAACAGACTAGAGTTGAAAGGAATATGGAAAGCAGCTCAGAATGGAATGGAAATTTGCGTTCAACTTTTGTGTTTTCGTTCAACATTTTTATGAGTGTGCGAATATGTATGAATATGAATGTACACGGATAGCAAAGACAGCCGAGATTTTCGATCTGCTTTTTGAAGAGTTGAAAATGTGTAGACGCGAGCGACAGAATTGAACGTCAAAAAGTGGAATGCAAAGATGAATGTGTAGAACCGGTCTAATGAAAATTTCGAATATACGCAGCTGTCAAACCATAGGTAGGCCATGACGCTATTGAAACTAAACTGATCCATGGCGGCCGTCTCAAGAGGGCGGGGTACCATTTTCTTCACAGCCCCCTCGACAAGGGTATCAAATGAAAGGGTATGATAAGTAGAATACAATAAGCAATGTAGTATACAAAATATACCTTTTGATCCATGGCGGCCGTCTCAAGAGGCATCTCGACATGGATATCAAATGAAAGGGTATGATAAGTAGAATACAATAAGCAATTTAGTATACTCAATATACCGATCCACGGCGGCCGTCGCAAGACCCATGTTCTTTGAGGCACTTCATCTGTGTAAAATTCATATCTCGCAAAATACTAAGTCAGTGGATGGTTTTTATTGTTTACTATTGGCTTATGGGTGCAGCGAGGCGTATCGGGTCCCAGCTAGTTTGTTTATAAATTGAATAACAACAATTGCATTTTTCCGGCCATTTGTAATATTTAACTTAAAACTTTTTATCAAATCTGGTAGAGGATTCTGAGAACGTTAATTTAAAAAAAAATAAAGTTCATTTTTGTTAAAGTAAACTCGAGATATTTCGCTTATTGTATTTTGTCCAAGTGTTAATTAACAAATGCATATTTAGAGATAAAATTTAGACTGTATCATCTTGTAACCTATTCATTTCATGAGATAAATTCAAAAAAAAGTTAAGGTTTATAGAAATTTATTTACAAGCATTACAATGTAAGTATTGTTAATTGAACGAAATGATTTTTTTATTTTTTCAATAAAACTTAGTTGCAAAGTGCAATAACTTGCTTGTTTTTGACAAGCTTTTTATATTAATTTCGTTCTCTGAGGGCGACAAATTTTGGGATCGATTTGCCAATCACTTCCCGATATCCGTTGAAGCTCAAATTTAGCACACACCTTTGGTATTGAAGACAAAACAATATCGTATGTTCAATTTCCAATATGGCGGCCACCATAAAATGGCGGAATTTCCTTTTCTTTACAGCCCTTCGACATGGGTATCAAATGAAAGGGTTTAACGAGTATTACAAAGACACTGGTTTTTAGTTCGGTCCGATCCGACTTATAGAACCGGAGTTATTCACATTTTAAGGTCGAAAAACGTGGTAAAAAATTTTTTAATTGTTTATAACAAAAGTAGCACAAGGCTCACGAGGTTCAAAACTTATGAAACCGGATAAAATCATAATATTACTGTTACCAGACTGTGCAAATTAAAATGCTTTTTTTACTGCACTATGCGGCAAAAGCAGGAAGAAAATGTCTCTGCAGTTCGTGTTTACAATATCACCTCGCTGCAGTTCGAATTGGATATTTTACTGCCGTAAAAGAAGTAAGAAATGTCTTTCCACTTCATAATTAACATTCGCACGCTCATATCCCAGTAGGACATTTTTTTTGAACCGGGACATTTAAAAAAGTTGAGGCCTCAGTACAATTTATTATCGTGTACGGAACAAATTAACTGCCTCTTGTAACTCCGGCTCAACTCTAGAAAATATCTCTATATAGATGTAGTATCCCAGTAGGGAATGGAAGCCTTCCAGAGTCGATTCTGTACACTTTCCTTCGAATACGTAATATCTACTCTCTAGATCGAATCATCCCTTCTTTTACCATTGCGATGTCCTAGGGTCGAAGTCATAACGGCCATCTTTTTCAATACAATTCATTCCAATATGAAGGTATAAAAGCTACCTTTTGCATAACTATACCTTCCAATATGAAGGCATAAGAGCTACCTTTTGCCATACCTTCCAAAAACATGTATGGATCGAAAACAACATTACTAAGTATGATGAGCAGGTTATCGGAAGTTGGAGAAAAAGTATCAGACGAGTACAAAAGACCACCTATGACAAGAAAGGGTCAAAAAACTTCATTGTAGATCTCTTATTATCCTGTTATTTCACCACCGGTTTCTGTAAAAAATTTCCCCGTTTCTCTAAAACTTTATAGATGGAAATCTTTACGCAAATTATGAATTAGTCGCAATGGCTTCGTTTCGGAACAGAGGACTTCTTTCCTGCCACCTATTGCCTACCTTATGACTTATGACTTTTAAGATATTTTATAAGTCCTTTAATTCCTGTTCTTTGAGTATTATTATCAAACTGAGCACACACGTCATTATTGAACTTAATATGTAAAATATTGGACTGAAATTTTCCACCCATACATTTAAAACTTGTCCTGTCTCACCTATCATATTTCCGTGTATGTTTGTAATTCCCTAAAGCACAACCTTCTATATAGAAAGCCATGCTCATGCGATGTTCACACACACATGTAAGCAATTCGGTGGTCCGGGTGCAATATTCAGTTTCTGTCAAATCGTATGGAGAAGTGGATTTTAGAATTATTTTTTGTTATTGTTTAGTGAAATAATTATGTTAAAAGAAAGGTATTTAGTCGATATGCCTGACAACAATTGAATTAAAACGTTTGCATGGAAGTGATACCTAGAAATTAAGAAGTTTATTTCGATTTTAGTGTTTTTTAGTGTCTTACAGTGGAAACTATTATATTCATGTAAACCTCATGTGATTTGATTAAAGAAATTTAAAAAAAATTGAGTGATTAAATGTGTTAATTGTAAAGGTGGCCACTTTGTTTACATTCGCGGTGGTTATCCCGTGTTTCATTAGAAAAAAATGTTGAGTTTTTCATGTTGTGCGGTGGTAAATAATAACTAGTGGGATGTTGTGCCTAGAGACTAGCCACTAATTACGCTTTTTCATGGTATTCTTTCTGTTGAATAACACTTCAGATTGGATGACAATATATTAAGTGGAGATTGATCCGCACTCACTTCCGACCCGCCGGATCTGGGAATCGAGGCCACTGCCCAAAACAATTACTCAAAAATTATGGAAAAACAAAATAATATGGCCTCGATTCCCAGATCCGACGGCGCGGAAGTGAGTGCGGATTTGACACTTTGCGATTCTCAAATTCGCAGTCGCGGATTTAATTAAATCAAAAATTCGGAGTAAAGACTCACACGCTAATGAAATACCCGATGTCGGATTATCTTAGGCGCATTTGTGGTTTCAAATCCTCAGAAAATTTGTTGCGGATCACACTTTTAAAGCACGGAAAATGTCAAAGAGAGATTCGCGGTTGCAGATTTGAGAATCGCAAAGTCTCAAATCCGCACTCACTTCCGACCCACTGGATCTGGGAATCGAGGCCAATAAATCGAAAGTGTCAAATTGAAAAAAAAAAAAAAAAAAAAAAAAAAAAAACACATCACACATGTAAACACTATATAATTATGTAAAACGAATCTAAAAATTTTTCTATGGATTGGAGGCAAATCTAAAATCACTTTGCACAGCAGAATTAGGTGTATTATTTTACTTAAACATACATTATTGTTAAAAATTCAGCTTACCGCGCCTTTTGTATTTATTTACACTTCAATTTAACTTTATTTTTTATTTTTAAAGAAAATATTATCATGCACGCACTTCACTTTTCTTTAAATGTAGAACATCTACTGAAAAACACAGGCACCTGTTTATCCATAGCATATATGCACGTGCACGCACACAAGTACCCCCACTTCGCAAGAGACCAACACCAATAATTACCCGCCAAAAATATGAAAGAATTGATATATTTTAATTGCACCCCATCTATGACAAAGAATAGTAAACACCATCTATGGCAATATTACATTACTCTTCGTTTTACCTATGATTATCAATTTCCATAAAATATACAAAATACATTTCATAAATAATAGAAAATCTGTTGTCATAAATCAGTTGTTTACTTCCTTCTAAAGTTTATACATATCTTTCATTGGAAGGTACCTTTTTATGAAAGCATAAATAGGTTTATTGCCACATTCCTACGAGTTAGAGTTTGGAGTAATGGGTTGGTGCTAGCTCGGGGTGCGACAGGACCCGGGTTCGACACTGGTGATGGCCGCGTACTATTTTTTTTTTTTTTAAGTTATGATGATTTTGGTAGTGTTTGTTAAATACTTTGTTAAGTTTTAGATTACGCAAAGTCTCACAACTTATAACCTACATAAGCCTTTAACAAAAACTTTGCAAGATTAATTATATATAGCGTT
Organism: Thereva unica; assembly: GCA_949987705.1. Taxonomy (NCBI): domain Eukaryota; kingdom Metazoa; phylum Arthropoda; class Insecta; order Diptera; family Therevidae; genus Thereva; species Thereva unica. The sequence continues at coordinate 104,257,319 of OX465283.1, forward strand.
GGTCAGTGTAATACTTATGAATCTCCATGGCCAAACTAGGATACAGCATTATGACAATAATTAAATCAATGCAACGTGAAATAAAAGTTTTAGTTAAAAACGGATTTGGCTTATTTAGCTTATTATAGATTGAGTTATAGCTCACAATTGAATATGTCCCAAAGGTTTTAATTAGTCGCCGCTTTGAGATTTTATCATCAACGCAGGCTTAGTTTATTATACTACAATAAATCATCATAACTAAAAAAGCTAAAAAAAGTACTTAAAAAATTCATCAAGAATCGAACTTGGTCCTTTCGCATCCCGATCTAGCGCCTTCCCATTACTCCAAACACTAACTTGTAGTAATGTGGCAATAAACCTATTTATTCATGCTTTCATAAAAAGGTACATTCCAATGCAAGATATGTATAAACTTTAGAAGGAAGTAAACAACTGATTTATGACAACAGATTTTCTATTATTTATGAAATGTATTTTGTATATTTTATGGAAATTGATAATCATAGGTAAAACGAAGAGTAATGTAATATTGCCATAGATGGTGTTCATTATTCTTTGTCATAGATGGGGTGCAATTAAAATATATCAATTCTCTCAAATTCTTGGCGGGCAATTATTGTATAATTCTTTCAGCAGCATCTCCATGAAAGATGCGTTAGTTTTTCGAGTTATTTGTTTGAATATTTTCGCAATTCTTCACAATCTTCACTTAATATATTGTCATCCAGACTGAAGTGTTATTCAATAGAAAGAATACCACGAAAAAGCGTAATTAGTGGCTAGTCTCTAGGCACAACATCCCACTTTTGTTTTGTTATTCTGAAGAGATAAATACAAATTTAGTTAATAAAAACTTAAAAATATGCTTTTAAACAAAGGGCTGCAAATTTTTTTAGATATGGGGCAAATCGTTTGTAAAATTTTTGTAAAATATTAAAAATTCTGAGAAAAATCACTTCCTTATATTCATGGACTATAAGGACGGTCTTAAATACATCGTTCGCGCAATTAAATTTATAAATTTTCATTCATTTCAGTAAGCGTTTATATGCCCTGGTAAAAATTAGATATCTACTTTTCGTTTTAAACCTACCAAATGTTTCGTTTAAATCATACATATTTTTTGTGACAAATCCACAGCGAAGTTCGATAAAATTAAATTTTTGTTTTGGTCTACAGCACCACCTACATGACTAAAAACTATAATAAAATGAACAGCATATAAAATATGCATATAAACAAATAAATACTTTATATTATTTCCGCGAAATTTCTTAATGATTTATAAAGCCGCCGAAGAGCCATAAAACCTCAAGAAAATGATTTTTTTGCACTTCTAATTAAATAAATGTTTATGTTCTGCTGAGTATCATTATTAAATAATATAATTTTTAGTGAGAAATAGAATTAAAACATGTTACACCGAAGTAAAAAAAAATTTTTTATTTCACCATTTTGCGGTCGGGGATTGAACTTGGTTCGCCTGGGATAGGACTCCAGCGCCTTACCTCTAGGCTACCGATATTTTATTAGAAATCTCTTTTTTGTTGTTTAAATATACTTCTGGTTGATTGTGACAAATCCACAGCGAAGTTCGATAAAATTGAATTTTTGTTTTGGTCTACAGCACCACCTACATAACTATAAACTATAATAAAATGAACAGCATATAAAATATGCATATAAACAAATAAATACTTTATATTATTTCCGCGAAATTTCTTAATGATTTATAAAGCCACCGAAGAGCCATAAAAACTCAAGAAAATGATTTTTTTGCACTTTTAATTAAATAAATGTTTATGTTCTCCTGAGTATCATTATTAAATAATATAATTTAGTGAGAAATAGAATTAAAACATGTTACACCGAAGTAAAAAAAAATTTATTTCACCATTTTGCGGCCGGGGATTGAACTTGGTTCGCCTGGGATAGGACCCAAGACCCTTACCTCTAGGCTACCGATAAATGAACTTTATTAGAAATCTCTTTTTTGTTGTTAAATATACTTTTGTTGTTAAATATACTTCTGGTTGAAATTTCCAGACCATTTTCTCAGTTTTTGGTCTTTTGACCAAGAGCTACATTTTGAGATATTTCCCAAGTCTGTATCTGCAGTACTTTCAGAGATGAAAGTAGGCTTCAGACGGACAGACGGACAGACGGACAGACGGACTTTTTTTTTTTAAAAAGCTAAAAAATTACGTGCAGAAAAATGCTAAAGAAAGACCTAAAGTTATTGTTTTGATTGCCATTTTAATTTGGGGCATATATGCATTTATGAAGGTTTTATCTTGAATATAAAGCCATTGCACATTTTGCCGATTACTGCTATACCCACAGTCTAGAATGATTTTATATCCAAAATTAAATATTTATACATAAATGCACAAAATATGCCCCAATTCAAATGTCAAACAAAACAATAACCTTAGCACTTTGTTTCACATTTTCTGCACTTATATCTTAAATAATTACACCATAATGAAGATACTATTCACTTTAAAATCACTGCAAATTCGATTACTATTGTTGGCCCACTGTATGGCACTAAAAAACACTAAAATTTAACTATAATTCATAATTTTTGGGTATTACTTCCATGCCAACGTTTTAATTTAATTGTTGTCAGGCATATCAACTAAATAACTTTCTTTTAACATAATTAAATCACCGAACAAACAAAAAATAATAATTCTCTCTCTCTTTCACAGCAATATGTAATTATTTTCATAAAATTATTCGCGCCGAAATAATTTTACCGCGTTCGATTTGAGTATTTTCGTACATAACCTTGTTAGGTTTGACGTTTCAGCCGGACCACAAAATAATACACACACAACTGCCTTACATGGCTTTGTAGTATAGAAGGTTGTGCCTAAACTGATTGCTGTTCAAAACTTAAACTTATACTCGTAGTTTAGTTTTAGAAAAACAAATTTAAATGTGAATTAAATCGATTCTGCGTGCTTTTATTCCTCCCTTTAATACATTTTAGAGATTTTTTATTTTTAGAACAGAGTTTTCTGATTGAACCCAAGATTTTCTTCTCTTAAAGGGGTATTATTTCCCTTAAAGAGGTAATTCATTTTCACTGCGCAAAGGATCGTTTTTTATATACCACACAAGAAGCACATATAAAAGCGCAAAAAATTCAGTATGCTTTTAGGTTCTTATCACGTTTGTTATTCGCACTTCAGCAGAGGTGTTACCTCCAACAATAAAATTCGATTTTTCTGGGAAAATGTTAAAGAACACATAAATTTTCCTAGAAGAAGTTTATAACTAAAAAAGAACATAAAGAAGCACGGAATTTTTGGTAAAGGAATTATAAATAAGCCGATAGGATCCTGTCGGATATAAATCAGGGATGTAGTTGACCAGAAATAATATATTTATTAATTAGATCAAAATAAAAATAAGTAATAATGGTGAAAATATGTGAAAAGAATTGATATTGAAAAGCTGGGCAGGGCGGGCTTTCGATATTTTGGGGCGCAGTGCGAGATATTTTTATGCGCCCTTAACTTTTTAAATTGAACATCAGGTGTTAAATCACCACAATGGGCCTATCCCTTTGGATAAGTGTATGAGCTCAAACCAACAGCTCAGCCAAATCTAGCCTAACCTAACGTTTGAAAGACATTTCTTTTAGGTAGATTACCTATGTTATTATTCACAAATTATACAATAAAAGATGGCTTTACAACGGGTGAGGCGAACACCTTCCGCTTGGGCAGATACGGGCTCACGACGATGTAAATGACCGAATACTGAGCAGTTGAAATTTAAACCAAAAAAAGAATCTACACCAAATATATTGTTGAATGAGCTTTATAGAAACTTCATAATTTTCCTTATTTACAATCGTCCTTTAGATTATTATACTTAAATACTATCGATGCACAAGAGGAACAAGCTCGTCAGTCATCGGTTTGTTTCCCCGGAAGTGTGTTGTGCGTGTAGGTAGATTTGGAAGTTTTGTCATTTAACCGCTCGAAGAAAAACAAACAATTGAAAAAAATAAAACATTTAATTATAGTGCGTTGATAGTCATTTTCAAATGTTGCACTTTCCCCAAAATGATTTCTTTTTCGAGTAGCTAAATTGCGCCAATATGTATACATGTATAGTTTTGCTGGGTGTCGGTGGTAAATAACAAAACATTTTCCCAGTAGGGAAAATCGCAAGTACTTACCCTGGGAAGTAGATTTGGAAGTACTTCTTTATTTAGTGTTTTCTTAACTACCAAAGAAGTACTTCTGTAAGTACTTCTTAGTAATGCAGAGAAGAATGGGTTTGGTGACCATGGGTTTGATTTGACGCAAAAAGCACCTTCAAAAACTTGGTAGCTGGTCGTTTTCTTTATTAAATCATCTCAGTCACGTCGTTTTACGTCTAAAAAGCGGAGCGTGTTGTTAATCAATGTATAAATTCATAGTCCAGTTAAAATAGATATTTTACTGCCAGTTAATTCGGAAGTTGCTGAAAATTGGATGAGCCCTTAAAAACATCATTATAAATAAAATGTCCAGTTTGAAATATTTTTATTCAAGATCAAAAGGTAAACATATCAGTTTTTATAATGATATTTTTTAAGGGCTCTGCCATTTTTCAGCAAATTCAGAGTTATCAACAATTTGAACTCTTTCCGTCTATTTTGACTGGACTAGTATAAGGGAAAACCCCATCCGACTAGTGAATAACAAAAATTATTGGAATATGTAAATCACAAGAAGTGATTAGCAAAATTGGCAGCATCAGCATAGGTATACAAAAGTTTTATTGAGGGCCAACAAATAGGCGTGGAAACCATGAGGACAAAATGAACTCATTACAAAAATATACAATAGAATCACCTTATTTATAGTAAATGTTGAATAAGTACTTCCAAAACCCATTCTATGGAAGGAGAAAAGGAAGTACTTCCCGCCTAGGCCATCGCCGTGTTAATGTAATGTCTTTTTTGTACTGGGTGGATGTACTTCTAAATGAAATGTCGAGTAAGTACTTCTTCAACACATTCTAAGGAAGGGAAAAAAGAAGTACTTCCCGGCCTAGGCCATCGCCGTGTTAATGTAATGTCTTTTTTGTACTGGGTGGAAGTACTGAACTGCTTCTGCAGAAGTACTTCTAGAAGTACTTTTTGAAGTACTTCCATTCCCTACTGGGTTGTTTCGTTTCTTTTTTTGTATGCCCGTGTGTGTGGTGTATGGCCGTACAGTCCGGCATACAGTCTTTTTATGCCCGGCACATGTCCAAAGACAATGTTTCAATCAGGGTCGATGTTCGCCCGTTGTAAGGCCATCTTTTATTTTTACTCGAGAAAGTACAACAGCTGTCGTCGTCAGCCAAACTGCACGCAATTATGTAACACATGAAATGTGATAAGGCAGCATTAAGCGCTAGTTCGTAAAAGCAAGTAAAAACAGTTTACAGTTTTGATGCTACATACTTTTCCCATCTATAAAATAATTTGTCTATGGTACTATGGACAATCGACGCAGTAATTTGTTAGTCTATTTCTGGGAAAACGAAAGACAAATAAAAAAAATGTCGTGAGCAAGTAGCCGTGGAGATTTTGTAGACTTCATTTTTGACGTTTGCCAGTAAAATTATATTTTTTTTTTATAATTTCATTGGCAATTAATGGCCACGATCAATAAATCGCAAGTGAAAACAGTCGAGAGTAACCTAGTAACTATAGTTCATTATGTCTCCATTCGCAACCGAACTAAGTACTGGGATCGTGAAATTTCGACAGAAAAATATTCATGGGCATGAAAACCTGAGGCCAAAATGTATGGAATTTGACAGTTCACGACCATTTCACTCGAACTTTATACTAGGCTTAAGGTAGAAAAAGTGCATGCCTATGGCGAAGGGTACATTCCTGTGGTGAGAGTGTGCATGCTAGGAGCATTCCCGAGTAAAAATAAGACTCGCGCGTACGTAGCATGAAGCAGGTGTGCACTAGCCCACACGGCGCCCGCAGCTATAGCTTGCACGCCTAATTAGAAATAAGACTCGAGTTAATGACACTTTTCGTGCGTGCTTGCTGTATGCTCGTTTCTCGTACGCTCGTCATATTTTTACTTAAGCGTGCAGCTGCGGGCGCTCTGCGGACTACTGCGTACCTGCAGCATACTAGCTGCGGGCAAGTTTAATTTTTACTCGGGAATGCGTAGTCGAGTCCTGTAATAAAAATTTAAAGTTCCAATAAATTGCAGAACCGCACAATAGTTAGCCTTTTGAGCGCACCAGCACAGGTTATGCTTTGGTACATGGAGCCCTTCTGTGCATAACCGGCGTTTATCATTTAATAGCTAAATAAATTAACACATTACTGGATCGCGGCGCCCCACATCCCACATCGGCCGAAGTTTCCCGGGGGCTTCTGGACGAGCACTAACTTTTGATGCTCTGTCTGATCTGTCCAGCCGTGTAGCTACCTGCCTGTCTAGCTTTCCACCTGCGAGCTTTAATTTAACTTATAATATTTCGCATACATATTGGATTTTGAAGCTATCAAATGTAATTGTTTAGAATAGTTTTACACAAAACACAGACTTTGACCAGATAATCTCTGCAGGCGAGACAAATACCTATCAGAAAGACAGACCAGAAAGACCAGCCAGACTAGATGGACCAGTCAGACCTCCTTCTCTTCCTGCTGTACGTCAATAGCTGTTTTCCCAGTCCAGTGGCGTAGATAGCTTTCTTTGATAGGGGGATATGAGTATAAAATTCCAAAAGTGCTTCTTCCCAAGTCCTATTTCTGATGACAAAAAAAATAGCTCAAAGTCCCTGGGCGAATTTTTTAACGTTTAGTAACAAGTTGAAACAAGCTTCCTTTTGACAAGAAGCCCAACTTTTCTGTTTGCGAAAATTCTCGATAATGGTCTCTTATGAAACGCGTGAGCGTTAAAGATGTCGGGTTTGGTGATTGCAAGAATTTTATTAATAAATATTTGTTTGTTAGATAAATTAAGAGATAATGCATAAAAGACCTCAAAAAAAGTTTGTTCTACAAAATTGATGGTCCAACCAAAGGGTCGCCCACCCTCAACATGTGGAAATAACTAGGTCATCACTACTACAATTACAGATTTGTGCCGAGCGTAGGACTGGGTAATCGGCCCATTTAATTTGAAGGACAAGGTGGCCATCTTCTTGTACGCACAAGTCATTGGACAGCGCCATTGGGCGCTGCAACTCAAATCGAGCCCTGGCCTCCTCTAGGGCATTTCCCCAAGTTGGAAGATTTCTCGAAGCAGTTCTCTAGCTCCGAATGTTGAGCATTGAGTAGCAGCCGTCACAGAGTCCGTCCATCTCCTCCTGGGTTTACCTACTGGTGTATTTCCCGAAATTTGTAATCGAGTTTTATTCTTTCTTTTACCTATTTTCCACATTGGTGCCGAAACCCGGGATTAGACCAATTATCGAGGGATAAAAATCGATCGAAACCGTTTAACGTAACACGCGTTTTTATTTTATCATGGACTTATCGAAGCGCTCCGTATCGGTTTTGCGAGGACAAATAACGAAGCTATCAAAGTCCATTAACGCATTTTTAGGGTCTGACGAATCGAAACCGAAAGACAATGATGTTGGAAGTCTGAATTTCATCGAAGAGGAGTTAGTAGTTCTGCTAGAACGCATAAAAGCGGTGCATGCTTCTCTTAAGATTGCCAACTCAGAGGTTCTGGCGGTTATAAAACCAGATGAAACGGAAAAGGAAATTGAAAAGTGTGCAGAATATGATGATACCGTAGTCAGCGCAATAGCACGACTAAATCAAAGATTGACCAGAATAAAGCTGTTTCAAGATTCGAATATTCATCGAGATGGCACTAATTTTATATCTCAAGAAAAGCGAAGCGGTGTAAAGCTTCCTAAATTAAATCTTAGGACGTTTGCTGGTAATTTCAGTGAGTGAATTCAGTTTTGGGAGCAGTTTAAAACTGCCGTCCATGAGAATCCTGGGCTGAGTTCAATTGATAAATTTAATTACCTGCAATCAGTGCTTAAAGGGAAGGCTGCTGAAGTGTTAGTAGGATTTACTCCTACCGAAAATTGCTACGAGAGTGCTATATCTTTGTTATTAGATGAGTTTGGAAATCCTGAAAAGTTGATAGATCAACACATACAAAGATTACTGTCTATGAAGCCTGTTTTATCGAAAATCGATACAGCGGGATTAAGACGTTTGTACAATTCTGTAGTCACTTGCGTTCGTTCCTTAGCTGCTTTGGGGGCTGTTTGTGGTAGCGGTTGGCTGGACTACAAAAATAAATTGTATTACATTTAGAAATTAGTTATATCTCCATAGCCCTCGGGAAGGTTTTTGGAGGTGAAGGAAGGTTGATGGGGCTTTGTGCCCTTTGAGACTTTTGATCTAGATGTTGAGAACTACAAACTTGCAAAATTTCAAGAAAATTAGCCGAAAGCACTTTTCCAAAGAAAAAGTGCGGGGTACTTTTTCAATATTTTCGGTCATTGGGGGACTTTTAGGGGTTGAACCTACCCATACGTGTATATGAACCTCGGATTTGTGATCTGCGACCCCAAAATCCCCCGAGAAACGATTTCCAGGCAAAATAATGCATTTTAAATATTTCCTCACACAAAGGGGTGCTCTTAGGGGTTGAAACCACCTCTACATGCAACCACCCCTACAAATTGGATTCATATCAGCGACCCCGAAAACCCCCGAGGGACTAGTTCCGAGCCGAAATATATAACTTTTACAAATATTTTTGCTACTCAATTCATAAGATTGCAGGGATAAAACCACCCTAATTTATTCATTTTTCGAGGTAAGGTTAGTGGTGATGAATGTTCCTGAAGGTCTACAGAATACGGGAAATAAAGAATTTTTGAAATCGGTGCTGTTCCACCACTTCTCCACATTTTATAGTTTTTTTCCGGCTTATTCACCGGGCTTTAGTCCATGGAAATGGTACTTTAACATTGCAAAAATGCAGGACAAGATTTTATTTTTGGGATGTGTAAGGGGGGTCAGAGTGAGCTTAAGTTTGAGTTTTCGGGATTCTACCCCCCCCCCCCCCCATTTGGCCGCCATCTTGGAAAACGTTTGCAAACGGTTTTTCCACTATATCTCCGAAACGGTTCAGTATTTTAAAAAAATGGAGTAACTAATACATGTTATTATTCAAAGAATTTAATTTTAAACCATATCGTACCTTGTAAAACAGCATAACAACAATAAAAACCCGCAAAAAAATGCAAAACAATTTTATTACATTACTCAAACATCGGCATTTCTTATAACGTATAGCCATTCATGCATTATTATTACTTGCTACCTGTTATTGCTAATTCCTAAGCAAAGTAGGAGGTTAAATCGTAATAAAAATATTCAGAAAATCTGTCACTTTCATACTTTCCGGGCGCTGTAAAACCCTTCGTAGTGAATGAAATTGAAAAAGTTATGAATCCCGAAAACTCAAACTTAAGCTCACACTTACCTAGTTTATAGCAGAAAAATTAAATCGATTTAACCCAAAGTTACGTCAAAATTTCGAATTAGCGTATAAACGGGTATTAAATACAATACGGTTCCCCCAAATGCATTCTTATAACTATGGCTTAAGCCAAAACATTTCGGTTTAAACCATAATTCGAATTACCTCGTTTATAGGGCAAAATTTTTTGGATGATCCATAATTCGAATTATTTTTGGAGTAGCTATAAACTAGGTAACTGACCCCCCTACACATTCCAAAAATAAAATCTTGTCCTGCATTTTTGCAATGTTAAAGTACCATTTCCATGGACTATATGGGTTTGATGAAAATCTGATTGTACATCCAATTTGACGTGACCAGCAACATGGCGTACTGGTAAAGGGTTATTCCTAAGCTTTATGATGAGCGCGATAAATTGGACATTCCTGTAACCACTGGCGTGCACACGGGTATGACAGGTATGGCAGCTGCCATACCAAACAAATCATCGGCGCCCCAACGCCTCCAAAAAATAAAAATTATTAAAAAAGAAATTCTTCTTTATTTTAATTTTTTCAACAATTTGTTTTTTAATTTGATATTTTCAAGCAGAATTTTCTGAAAAGTGCACTGCGGCTGTATAGAGTGCGCAGTGCATTTTTAATACTAATAAAATGGGGCCAAGTTGATGTTCATATACATAAAACGAATAAGGCTGGTCGTCCACTGGAAGGGTATTCGAGCGGCTACGCGCTTCGGCTTCATGGGCGGCTATAGGCGGCTACAAGCGGCTCTGAGATGCGCGGCTACACGCTACAGGGGTCGTCCACTGCAAGCTTTTCATGCTGCTCAGTTTGAAGTGAATTTGACATAATAATTTTGTGATTTGAAAATGTAATATCGTCGTTGCAAATTTCAAATCTCCTATGTGTAAAAAGTAACTTTTCGAGAAAAACGAAATAAACTTCCTGCTACAAAAAAATCTTAGAAAATATTTTTATTCCCTTGGTTATAAATAAAAACTAAGTGATTCCAATGTATTGAAATAGAAATAATTTAATATCATTAGTAAAAATGGACTAATTATATGATTTTAATTATTTTTGTACACATGGGTGATTTAAAATTGCAACATAGGTCATTTTGATTTACAATTAAATGTAGGCTGACACTTTAGAGGTTTTAAAAATGATACGTGCTGTTTCGATATAATAAGATATTCACATGGGAGTTTTTGCTAAGTATGCGTATTCAAAATTGCTTTTCAAATATCTGTAAAACTCATTTTTGAAGAAAATGTCACATAGGACATTTTAAATTTGCAACGACGATATAGTCCAGTGCAATTAGTCGAAAAAAGGGAATGAAATTGCATTTCATGATGTACGACATTTTTTTTTTTTTTTGGATTTTGTTTGGGTACATCTGACAATGTTAAAACCAAGTTTGTGGGGTCGCAATGTGTTGGGAAAAGCCGCCATCTTGAAAAAGAGGCAGAGGTCGTTTATACCAAATAACCTGTTTCCATGAAATGATAGCTGAAAATGATCAGTGGCAAAGTGTTGGAGAATACAATTATCTACAAAATGAGCCCTCAACAAGGTCTGTATGTTGGTTTGGCTCAAAGTTATGGCCGCTCAAAGTAGCACGATACCGCGCGAACTAAAAACTATATCGACTTCATTGAGGTGCCGAAAAAAGAATATTAACGAAGAAATGATCTGAAAAAAATTTCATAATATTCGGTCGGGCCTTTTTTGTTTAAATAGAAAAACTTCGCCTAATTGTCAGAAACACCTTAAATTGACAAGTTTTGCTAATATCTAATAAACTCGATGGAATGAGACCCGTTCTAAACGAAGTGATCTTTTTTGGGTTCTGCACAGCGATAGCCTTCGAACAAAACATCACTTGCCAAAATCCGACAACCTTTCAAAATTGTGCCAAAATTTCGTTACCCTTTACCTTGGATGAGCACTTTTTGATGGGGAATTGTTTTCTACGCGTGATACAGTTTCAGGAAATTGCGGTTTATCCCGGGATTTCCGTAGTTACCGCAAAATTTGTTCTTTTTGGTCAAGTCAGACAAGTACCTAACAGTTACAGTTTTGCTAATATCTCCGAAAAGCTTTGGAATTTCCAAATGAAGTCATTCGCTTCTCAGTTTGTCAACGGCTCGGCGCTTCAGCACGCTCCATACGAATTTGAACAATCGCTTTAGTGCAGCGAACGAAATACGGAGGACATGTTTGTTTGCTAACGTTCAGGAAAAACAAATTCTCTAGAAAAATCTTGTGCATTTACTACTATTATAGTTATTTGAATTAGCTTCTCTCGGGATTGCTTTGTCATCAGTTCTGATACTAGCCAATTTTCCACTAGTGCTAAACGTATAACTATTTTGTAAGAAGTCAGTTTATTCCATTTTCGTTCATCGTACTTTAATATGGCGCCCCAAAAAATTCTGCCATACCAAAGGGGAGCCCCTGTGCACGCCACTGCCTGTAACGTTTTAACAAAGAGCTCTTTCCAGTAATTTGTGGTCCAATCGTCGCGAATACCAATGGACCATGAAACCTATGAACATATTCTCATTCCCGTAAATTAAGTTATTTGAAGTAAAACCCTATTCTCCATCATTTTTATTAAATCAACAATTTACAGCTCCTCCTCCTCCAACAATTCATCAACTCCCCCGAAATTTTGTGCGATTTAGAAGACTTTAAACTTTAAATGTATGAAAATTTCATTTTTCTTTTCTAATAAAAACATCAACATTTCATGCATGCAAACATAACGAAGAAAAGCACAGGGTGAAATGAAGGAAAACAACATAAAAGTTTTTTTTTTGAGGAAATAAAGAAGTAAAATTTAAGAATTTTATTAAAAAACTGAGGAACAAACCCGTAGTATAAAGTCTCATTATATGTATGTAGTATATGAGCATGTGTGCTACCCTAGTGCGTCCCCTGTGATAATACACGGTTGAAGGAACAGAATCGTCACAGGTGCATCCGTACAAATTGAATCCGGCTATTATTACGGCTAAGGGAGGAGTATACAGTGTATGCATGCGATGCTGCCTGAACGACAGGTGATATCATATGGAATGATTCTTTTATGAAAGATAAAATTAATGAACTATGCAAGATCCTAGGATAGTGCATATCGAGTAAGTGAAATGCAGGTTGATGGCTGTATATATCCTTGTTCTGTGCGCTTTCGCCAAAGGGGTTGTTTTGCTGTTATGGCATCACATGATATTCAGAGTAATTGTGTTTTGGAAATATCATGGGAGAATTGAAAATTCGGGTATTTGATGAAGAATGGTTTTTGATAAATTATTGAAGTTAAGATGTTTCCTTTCAATTAATTACTATCATTATCTAAAATAATTCATCCTTGCTAAATACATGTAAAACCCCCTTACAATAGTGTTTCGCTCCTATACAATAATTCTGAAACTCTCATAGCTCACATAACAACAACGATTTTACTTTAACCCAGCAATTCAATAATTGTAAAAAAGGGTCGCCTAGTGACGTCAGCACTAATGCAGAAACAACAATAACAGCTTCGATTGCGTCAGACAAAAGCACGCATGAGCTTTTAATTTTCTGAGTAAATTGAGAAAGCAAATCAATTTTAATTTGAAAGGCCGTACGCGTTTTGGTAAAGCTCCTATTGTGCGGACGTACAATGTACCTTTACAGCCTTTTGTCCGTGCAGTTTGGCCGTACTGCCTTTGCAATTCAAAATATCGTAAAAAAGTCATTAAACTCTATATGAAAAAAAGGCAAAAACGCGTATGAGGTAAGTCCGCGTAGTGTGGATGCATCATAACATTACCTTGTGTCAGGGACGGATTGGCCCCCCCTCGCGGCCCGAGCGTTTCGGTAGTGACCGGCCCAAATTTTATATATACAGGGCAGTGTTGGGCATTAATCAATTAAATTTTCAATCAATTAATTAATTGATTAAAAAATTAATTGCGATTAATTTAATTGCAATTAAAATTAATTGCGATTGAACTATTAATTGCACCCCACAATTAATTTATTTGGATTAATCTGTATTAATTGTATATTAGAACTAAATCAATTGCAATTAATTTATCAATTGCAATTAATTTTGTCAATTGTTCTAAAAAACAATTAAAACTAACAATTATTCCGCTTCAATATAGATATAGACACTCCAATTTTATATGATCCTGCCATTTTTTTGGAGAATCATTCATATAAAGAGCATAATATGAAAAAAAATATGGGGAGTATGGCGGCCAAAATGGCTGAAAGAAGAAAAATTCAAAATGGGGGACTAATTTTGGAAATTGTGCTCCGATTGTGCTGTAAATTAGTGTCGGGGGGTTTTGAGGGATCCAAATGACAAATTTGGGGTTAAAATTTTAAAATTCAAAATGGCGGACTAATTTTGGCAATTGTGCTCCGATTGTGCTGAAAATTAGTGTCGGAGGGTTTTGAGGGATCCCAATGACAAATTTGTGGTTAAAATTTTAAAATTCTAAATGGCGGACTAGTTTTGGAAATTGTGCTCCGATTGTGCTGTAAATTAGTGTCGGGGGGTTTTGAGGGATCCAAATGACAAATTTGTGTTTAAAATTTTAAAATTCAAAATGGCGGACTAGTTTTGGCAATTGTGTTCCGATTGTACTGAAAATTAGTGTCAGGGGGTTTTGAGGGATCCAAATGACAAATTTGTGATCAAAATTTTAAAATTCAAAATGGCGGACTAATTGTGTTCCGATTGTAATGAAAATTAGTGTCGAGGGGTTTTGAGGGATCCAAAAGACAAATTTGTGGCCAAAATTTTAAAATTCAAAATGGCCGACTAATTTTGTAGTTTTAGATGGGTGGGAGTATCATTGCTACGATATTCATGAAAATAGGTCCTAGGGTTACTTAAATTCAGGGTGATACGTAAACCTGCACCAAAACAAAATCGCACTAGCGGCTAAACCATTACGACTCCAACCACCCCCTTTCCCTCCCATACTATCCAAAACCTAACCAAAGTCAGCCGCTTTGAAAAATCAACGGATACTGTATATCAAAAACGAAACCGTAATGTTTTTTTGCGTTGTAGTGGTGTATTTTATGTTATATGGTAAAGCGAATTACCGTAAAATTTGGCATGAATATAATACGCGTTAATACTGATCATGGGCGCAATAACAGTACTTGTTCCTTATAACCCTAATAAAATGTACTATCAATAACCTATCTCAAAAAACCTAAACAAAAATATATATCATAAAAAAATGTATGTGTGTCTGGGCACATTTTGGAAATTAAGACCTCTATGGTCATTCTATATGTCCAAATCAATCTTAGTCCTACAGAAGGATAAAGGTCAATAAATTTTGTATATACAATAATACATAATACATAATACGTAATCCGTAATATATAATACATATGTAAATAATACATAGAACATAATTCATAGTACATATTACACAATATAGTACATAGTAGTAGTGAATAATACATAGTTCATAGTAAATAGTACATAGCACTTAGTACATAGAACATAACACATAGAACATTGTACATAGTACATAGTTCATAGTAAATAGTACATAATACATAATAGATAATACAAAACATAATACATAGTTCATAGTACATAGTGCAAGTACATAGTACATAATACCTTTTACATAGAACATAGTATATAGTGTTTGGTACAAAGTACATAATATTTAGTAGAAAATACATAATACAGAGTATATAGTGCAAAGTACATAGCAGATAACACATAGTTCATAATACTTAGTCATAGTACAGAATAAATAGTACATAATCGCAGTACATAGTATATAATACCTAATACATAGTACATTGTGAACAGTATATGGTACCTAATCATAGCCCCCAATACATAGTACATAATACATGGTACAAAGTACATAGTACATACTTCATAGTACATAATTCATAGTAAGTAGCACATAGTCCGTAATGCAAAGTACATAATACCTAGTACATAGCAGATTATACATAGTACATAATACCTTGTACATAGTACATAGCACATAAAACATAGTTGACAGTATATAGTAGGTAGTATATAGTCCAAAATAAATAGTATATAATACTTAATACATAGTACAAAGTACAAAATATATAGTTCATAGTACATAATTCATAGTAAATAACACATAGTCCGTAATGCAAAGTACATAATACCTAGTACATAGAAGATTATACATAGTACATAATACCTTGTGCATAGTACATAGCACATAAAACATAGTTGACAGTATATAGTAGGTAGTATATAGTCCAAAATAAATAGTACATAATACATAGTACAAAGTACATAGTACATAGTTCATAGTACATAATTCAAAGTAAATAGCACATAGTCCGTAATGCAAAGTACATAATACGTAGTACATAGCAGATTATACATAGTACATAATACCTTGTACATAGTACATAGCACATAAAACATAGTTGACAGTATATAGTAGATAGTATATAGTCCAAAATAAATAGTATATAATACATAATACATAGTACAAAGTACATAATATATAGTTCATAGTACATAATTCATAGTAAATAGCACATAATCCGTAATAAAGTACATAATACCTAGTACATAGAAGATTATACATAGTACATAATACCTTGTGCATAGTACATAACACATAAAACATAGTTGACAGTATATAGTAGGTAGTATATAGTCCAAAATAAATAGTACATAATACATAATACATAGTACGAAGTACATAGTACATACTTCATAGTACATAATTCATAGTAAGTAGCACATAGTCCGTAATGCAAAGTACATAATACCTAGTACATAGCAGATTATACATAGTACATAATACCTTGTGCATAGTACATAGCACATAAAACATAGTTGACAGTATATAGTCCATAATAAATAGTACATAGTACATATCGCATAGTACATAGTCCGTGTACATAGTACCTAATACATAGTGCATAACACTTAGTATATAGCACGTAGTACATATTGCTATATGTTACATAATAATATATAATACACTAGTCCCTCTTTAAACACAAAACGAAAAATAGCAAAAAAAAATCAAACACAAAACGAAATTCCCTTCTGTAAAAAATTCTCTTCCGGTCAAACAAAAAAACATAAAATAAAAAAAATCTCTTCTAAAAATGGATTGCTCCATTGATTTCGATTTCGAAAAATGTTGAAAATGGCACAACTAGAATGTTATTATAGATAACTCATACAATACAAACTAAAATCCCCAAAGCCAAATTGTTCCCCCACGGCACGCAAAAAATTGACCGTGACGCAAAGGTGCGCAACGTGGCTAAAAAAGTTTTTACTTTAAAAACTAAAAACACGCTTTTTAAAATGAACTAATAAAAAATAACATACTACTACTCTTTCCATATAATAATAAATTTTAATTTTTAGTTTTTAATCAAATCCATAAAAATGATTGACAATTGATTAATCGTCTTTAATTGTGGAAACTCACGACTAACAATTAATTAATTGTTAATTGCGAATTTTCACAATTACAATTAATTAATTGTTAATTGCAATAGACGCGATTAACAATTAATTAATTGTTAATTGCGAGTTTTCACAATTACAATTAATTAATTGTTAATTGCAGTAGACGTGATTAACAATTAATTAATTGTCAATTTTTAATCGTCCAGAAATTTAGTTTTGCCCAACACTGATACAGGGTATATTGCTGAAACTGTGGAAACGCCGAGCTGTGGATGGGTCTGGAATAGACGTACAATTGAAATTGAATTAATTCCTTATTCACATAGATGATAAAATCGTTGGCCTGCTTCTTTATATCATTAAGTTTTCCTCGAAGACCTTCCAAGTTTTTTTACCATGTTATAAGCTCTCAGTATATCTAGACCGCTAGTTTGAAGATACTTCGAGAGATGAGTTGTAATGTCAAATTTATTTCGAAAAATAAAGGCGGTCAGTATGGTTTTATATTGCAAAAGACCTTCCTTGTAGTTTCTTGTGTTATCTCGAGAGCGAGGATGATCCTGAATCTTTTTTTTTTTATGTGGCAGTGCTAAGCTCAGGAGTCACCCTTTGTACTACTAGTCCGTCATGTCATTTGTCACGTCATGGTGCAATGTCTAGCAGTAAGCTTAGTACGGGGGAGGGGGGCGGGTTATAAAGGTACGGGGGGTATTGAAGAAGGTGGTGATGAACCGTGCGTTTGAACTCTTGGATGTTGTATGAGCTCGGAAATACTGACTGCGACAGATCATTCCAGAGACGAGTTGTTCTATTCACAAACGAATTCATATCTTGTTGAGTGCGTGAAAGGGGGAGTTGCAGGTGGAGGGAATGAGATGAGTGGGCTAATCTGGTGTTGCGGGTATAAGATTGCCGTGGAGGCAGGAGAGCGTTTAACTCGGAGGAACAGTCACTATGATAGTAGCGATAAAATTTTGTCAGTGCTGCTACATTCCTACGGTGGCTCAGGGGGTCGATGGTGGAGCAAGCGGTATCGTCATTAATTATCTTAAGGGCCTTTTTTTGGACCTTATCTAACCATGCTAAGGTGGTTATTGGAGCGCCGCCCCAAACGAGGGAGTTGTATTCGAGAAGAGGCCGAATGTAGGATTTATAAATTACAGCACGGGCCGATGGCTGGAGGAGGAACTTGCACCTCTTAAGAAATCCCAAGCAATGGGATCCTTGTTTTGCGATTTGGAATATGTGGTCATTCCATCGCAAGTCTTTGGCTAATGTCACACCTAGGATGTGTAGGGAGGGATCGGCCGTTAGTTCAACTTTGTCCACTTTCAAGGATGGAGAGCTGTTGATCTTTTTCTTTGAAATAAGACAGTACTTGGTTTAGGCGGGGTTGAAATCAACACGATTGTTCTTTCCCCACTCTAGAATGAGTTCAATGTCGTTATTAACAGAGATGGACATAAGTTCCCGATCATCAAGACAGGATCTGGCATGAGTCTGTCTTGTATCGTAGCTGTACGAGTAACGTAAAGTACCGTCGTCAGCGAAGCTGAGAAGTGGGTTGGAGGGGATTGAAATGAGGTCATTTATAAAGATGAGAAATAGGGCCGGTGATAAAATTGAACCCTGGGGGACTCCCGCAGAAATGGGGTGAGATTCAGATTTGACGCCATCCAATGCTACCTTAATTGAACGACCGGAAAGGAACTTTCAACCCACTTATACAGAAGCGAGTCAATTCCAATAGCTTTGAGTTTAGCTAACAAGGCTGAGTGCCATACTCGATCAAAAGCCTTGGAGATATCTAAAGCAACCAAACTAGATTCACCAGATCCATGCAAACTTCGGTTGAGGTGTTCTGTAAGGCAAACTAAAAGATCACCAGTGGATCTTTTTTGTCGGAAGCCGTAGTGTTTGTCGTTGATAAGTTGGTTGGATTCTAGGTATCCCATTAGCTTTTTTTAATTATCGTCTCCATGGTTTTGGAGAGAATAGAAGTAATTGCTATTGGGCGGTAGTTGGAGGGATCGCTGGAGTCACCTTTTTTAGGTATGGGCTGAACATGGGCAATTTTCCAAGAATCTGGATAAACTCCGGAGAAGTATGATATGGCAAAAGGTTTGCGCAGAGGTTTAGCCAAAGGTGAGGCGCATTGTTTTAAGACGACAGGGGGTATATTATCGGGTCCAGTGCATTTATTGACATCGAGCTCCTTGAGGCACCTGCACACCTCGCGAGTTCTGAAGAAAACCCTGTCCATTAAATGAGCGCTGTGCTCGAGAACCGGGGGTAGCATATCAGTTTGGGGTAAAGAAGAATTGGCAGCAAACAGAGATGCTAATAAATCGGCCTTGGATTTTCTGTCTGTTATCACCTTCTCATCGTGGATGAATGAAGGAGTTGTGGATGAAGTGAAATTCTTCTTAATGGAGCTTACCAAGGACCAGAAGTTCTTGCTACCAGAGGTTGCATTAAGGAGTTTACTTCTCAATTTGTTGTCAAATGAATTTTTGACATTCCTGATGGTGACTTTACAGGAATTTCTCAGTTTTATATACTCTACACGGAGCGATTCACTCGGAGAGCTCTTGTAAGCTCGAAAGGCGGCTTCTTTATTTCTGATTGCATTCATACACTCCTGATTAAACCATCTGTTGGGCCTAGCCTTCACAGATTTAGTTGTATGAGGAATGAACAAATGCATTCCTGCCTGTATGATCCTAGAGATACGGATAGCGGCAGCGTTGACGTTCTGTTCCAAAGTCCCAAGAGGAGTTACGTATGCCAACAATCCAAACACCTTAGTTAAGGTAACGTCTTTGGCCCACCATCTTGTTTTTACTCTAATATTCAATCTTCTACAATTTTTTCCTGATAGGAGAGAAACCCAAATATCCATTTTCTTATAAGAGTCTTTGTTCAAAAGCCCAAAAAAGTGATACTTGCTGCCGTACTGCTTGTAGTATCCACCATAGCTAAGTTCAATATGTAGGCGTAGCACCAAACGTAAACAAATTGGGGAAGTACAGCCAAGAGAAGTGCTTGAAAACTGTTATATTTCCCTCTCATGCTTGAAGCTCCATCTATCGAAGAACCACTATAGAACTTCAGATATATGCCATTTGCCTGTAAAATTTCCAGGAGAAGGTCTTTAAAATCTTTACCCATTGAATCATAGCAAATAGCTTCTCTCGAACTTGATCACGGTAAACATATCTAATAATAATTGAACATTGATCTTGATCCTGAGACGTAATATCCTGAGTGGTGTCAATATGGATTGAAAACATTTTTGATTCAGCAATCTTTTGTACTATGGCTTCTTTCATCATTCTAGAGATGATTGTAATGATATAATTAGCGGAAGTTTTGGAGAACATAGTAGCGAGATTCCCTCTGCCGCCCTGGATTTTACCATTCCTTCGTAAACGTTGCGATTCACTCTGAGCAATGCTCTTACTTACGTGCTCATGGACACAGGTATCATATTTTGAGAGGAGTATTAATATTACCAGCAAATTTCCGTGATTGACTTCTTTATTGTATGAGGAGTACGCTGCTTCTTCCTTGTTTCCCGCCAGCTCAATCCCTTTCCCGGAATAAAATATTTCAATCAGGGAATCGGTACCACTAAATAAGCTAAAGAGCTAAATAAATAAAGGGTAGTCAGCTCTGATGTCTTATTACTCACCTATGAGCTTGACGATATCTATTATGCGCTCCATCATCTCTCTATTTTTGACAACTTCGACGTATTTATGAGAGTGCAGATTTTTATTAATAAGATGTTCAATATCTGAATTATTATTATTATTATAATTTTTTTTTTGTTTTTTGTTTTCAAAAGAAAAGCATCGACACTTGGTCTGTCCTCTTTGGTCATCTCGTGCTCAGCGATCTCGTATGTATATACTTCCTTCCTTTCTCTCGTGCAGTCAATCCTCTTGTAAGAAAGTTCGCATCAACAGAATTTGAAAATGCAATATAGGCAAAGCAAAATAGAGCCTTCCCTTCTTCGTCGTATGAAAGCCAACCACATTTAGTGCCGCCTTTCCGCAAGAAATATATCTACACGACTCGATCATCAGATTTTTCCTGAGGGTAATATTTAAACAGAACTACAGGTATTCTTTACCAGGCTTTATAAAAAATGCTTATTACCTTGAAATGAATTGACATTTGAAGTCGTGAAGGGAATTGCTGACATTTGTTAATAATTTCGAACACTAAAGCTTTCAAGCACAGTTTACATAAAAACCACTCGAGTCGAACTTGTCTCGTGTCCGTCCTACAGAGTTCTATTGCTCTAATATAGCCTACGCCAAAACAATTGGGAATTCAAAAATCGCTTTTTCCATGCGCAGTGAGAGTCTCAAATTCCCACCACGATCATTTAAAACCGCAAATATCCCGCTCATTTATATTCTCAATCCAGATACTATTGGGAGTACCGTTGCCCGTAAACCAATTTCACAGAGGAAATTACACTGCACGTGCGCTTGTATTTTAGCCATACACGAAATGTTACTGTGCGTGGAATTGTTATTTCCCGGCCTGCGCGTAAAATTTCTAATTGTTTTGACGCACGACATACCTCCGGGTGTCAGAAAGGATAAAAAGCGTTTTTCTACGCCTCTGTTAGAATACAAGCATTCTGATATTGCTTTTAGATACGGAATTAAGAGCATTCTAGAACCGTGTGGAATATTCATTTCAACACTTGTTACCACTAGTGGCGCCATCTGGTTCTCGTAATCCCAGAATATGATGGTTTTATACATGAATTATAAATTAAAGGAAACAGGGGTTATTTCAATAATAAAGAATCAGTAATAAATAAACTGTTCAGTTATTAAATTACTGAAAATAATAGTAGAGGCGGCATCAAATGTCTCCTTAAAATGCTAATTTCCCCGAACTAAAGAGCAACAATAAGAAAAAGCTATGTTGGAGTGGTCAATTTTTAATCAAAAAAATTTTTCGACCCACATTTTTAAAGGAAATTTGGTCTACTTTTTTTTCATAAAGCAATACATATACCTATCTCTAACCTAAAAAAAGATATAGGCAAAGAACCAAAAAAGCAAAAGAACATCGAAATTTTGTATATTTTTTTCTTCTTGTTTTAACATTTTTGACATAAAAAATTTTTTTCAAATTTTTTTAAATAAATCATTTCCATGGGAAATGTAATTCTCGACAAAAAAATTCATATAAAGAATATCGAAATTTTGCTTCGTTTGCGAGATATACTGCAACAACAAAAAAGGGTCCATTTTGAACCCTATCTCCAATTTCCACCCTCTAATTAAATAGCACTCTGCGGTTTTTTCTTCTTAAATGACCCATTGAACGATTCCTGCAATAAAAATCCATGAACGTCTTAGTTCCTTTCTGCATGACATAATCAATAAACTATAAGCTATGTTTCCATGTTGAAAAGCTTAAAGGCAATTTGTTAGAGAAAAGATCTGAGTGACGTCAGTGGAAAGCTTTTTTCCCTTATGAACTGAGATCCGAGTGACGTCACGAAGCCAGAGCTTTTCCTTATGAGCCTACCTTGTATTATTGTACCATGGACTTGAGAAACGACACGGGGGCTTTTATGAGCTTACCTAGAGCTTTTTCTAGCTTTTTATTTTCTGACGATTGTAGAATTTCCCAGTTGAAGAACATTGCACAGGGGTCCATTAGTTGTCAACCTCAGCGCACCATTTACAGTGTATTTCTCTACTTCTAGAGGTACCAAATTGAATCTTCTATAGCACTACGGTCGGCAACATGCGTTTCCTAGTATAAGATACTGCAACCGAGTTGTCGGGAAAACATTCAGTCCCACCCTAATGGATCCGTGGCAGGCTAAGATAAGTGCATGGGTGACCTTGACCTTGACTGGTTAACACTATAAGAATATCGTTTGCGTAACCTTAGACAAAAAAGTTTTCGATACCGTGTAGTTTTCGGAGTTTATCTGCGGCATACCAATACAGGAGCTCAGATAGAACTCTTCCTTCGTTATTCAATGTTGAAATATCGAAGGTCTAGATCAGTGATTCTCCACCTTTTTTTTGTTGCGGCACACTTTTAACAATTTCAAAATTTGGCGGCACACTAACAATACAATAAATTTAAAAAAAAAATTACTTATAGACCATCAGCTAGTGACAGATTTAGGTGCCCCATTTTCTAATGCGAGCTTCGAAGAGGGTTGAAAGATACATCGATGTTGAGTTGGAAAAAGTTAAATTAAGGTGCCGCTCCTGGGGATAACGTAACGTATTTTTCGTAACAGAAATAAGAGGCGTAAATACGTTACGGTATCCCCAGGAGCGGCACCTTAATGAGAACCACTTGCAATTGAGGAGCAATAGCTTTGATCATGCTTCTACTCAAACTCTTCTTACACTCGTTCAAATTAAATTCCATCTACAGTTGCAGTTATTACATACATGCATCAATATGAAATTATATTCACAATGCCACAACTTTTTTCTACCAAAGCATCATTTTTAGTTAACAAACTCCACATAAATAATATTTCAATTAAAAAACCTGTTTAACGGCTGCTCAAGTCAAAATATTCAAAAATCCGCAAAACCCACATAAATTATGACTAAAAACGTTTTCCACACAAGAGTTTACCTCTCTCAAATACACCTGAAGACACTCTTAAAGAACGTCTTGACTTCTCTTTTGTAAAAATAAATTGCATTCCACATTCCACAATGATCTTCATTCCACACTCGAAATACAGCATTGCCCAATAAAGCAGTAAGACGCATCAGTCAAATTCGCGGTCTCTTTTGTTCTGCGGGCACATAAATAACGCTGAACACAAGCATAAAAACGAGACAGAGAGTAGTTATCATCGCATCGTTGCTGCTTGAGCATATTTCGATATCGGACAACAGGTTTTTCTTGCGCATGCCCAACTGGTCTACACACATAAGATGGTGTGGCCACTTCAAGAAAACTCTCAAGCAAGTACCTTAGGTTAGGTAGTAAAATAGGCACAGGGAAGAGAGTGTCTATCTGTTTACATATTTTTGTCGCTTGTTTGTGTTGTGTCCCACTCTCGAGCCTGGTGGTTTTAATATTGTAGGTAGGTACAGGTATGACATGCGAGATCACTTTGGCATAGGCCAGTGGAACTGTTCTCGCTCCCACCGCTGCGTCGCCGCAGTAATCCGCGAAATCGTTACGCGATTTAGTTTTATAACATCGATAGTGTAGTAAAAATTTCACCGGAGAGTCTCTTTAGTAATTGCTAAGCAGAGGAATTTAGGAATTAAATTTCGATTAATCGGAACCGATCGATAACAATGTAGTCGCAGTACTTTCACTTGAACCAGCGATCAAAACGGCAAGATCACGGTTGTTTCTTAGATCCAGAGCTGAAAGTACTGGAAAACTTCTTATAAGGAAGTGGTTGGTCGACTCTCAAGACGTTGATCAATACGATCAGCTTGAACGTGAGTCCGATGGAAATCTTATAGTGGAAGTCTCTTCGAGTGCGGGTGCTGTTATACGTACAGAGATAGAAAGAGGGGACAAGAACGTTCAATGTTCGCTCGATCGCTATCCCCGCGTCCGTTTTTGGATTGAAAGTGACTAGCTAGATGCAGCCGTGAATTTCAATGATCGGGCATTGTTTTGTAGTGAATTGACCTGCAAATAGCATATATACAAAGTAGGAAACAAACAAATCTTGCCGCCTTCGTAGGTGGTGATCACAATTTTACGATCGTAACTGAATGATAAATCTTAACAACAAAAAAAAATAATCGCGGAATTCAATATCTTTTTGGTGGATTTTATTACTTGTAAGGTGATCTGTGTCAGAATATCGATCGCGAATGATCTTGCGTGGTGTGCGAGTAGAGGTTCTCCTCTCCAGAATTGTGTGATAACCAGTTTGGCAAATTCACGTGTGACCTCCATTCTTGAATGTGCAAGGAGCCCGAGTGCAATACAAGAACCGCTACTAAAATACAATAAATCGATCGATGGTGATCATGAAAAATAGAAATATATATGCCTCAAGATCGAGTGTTTTTTTTTGAGTGAAGAAGTAAAAAAATAAAAGAAGTAAGAGGAAATATATGTATATAGAAATAGTGTGCAAAAGTTTTTGTTCAATTCAGGTTCTTACCACATTCAAAGGCTTAATTGCCCAGAACAAAGCCGTACATAACGCTAACCGCAGCACAACCGCAGGACATTCACCTGTACACACTGCAGCTGTGCACCAATTGGATAAGGGCACACACCTGAATAGAGGAGCCATCGGTATCGAGGATAATGCGAAGGTAATTGTTAGTATGATTCTAGCTTATGGAAAACTCGCTTAGCATGCACCTCAATTATTATTAATTTTTTTGTGTAGTATGCTAACTCCCTGAATCACTTGGGACAGCTCATGCTCGTATATCTAATTAATCTTGAGCTCTAATTGGATATTTCGTAATCCAGCGGGGTCATGCTAATTTAGTGAAGTGGAACCGCATTGCAAAGTCCACATTCGTACAAAATACTGTACGAAATGTATTTCGTAAAAATGAAGGTCGTAGAAAGTTATATGTTTTTATATATCGTTACGATATCACCAGTCTTATCTTACAAATCTATTGTTTGCGTTTTCGGGGCTGGTGGCTCGCCACTGATTTCGCGATATGATCGTAATTTACGAATTAAGCTCTCTTTTTTACCACATCGGAGATAATCACACCTGAAAATAAAAAGCACTTCCTGCCTCCAGTGGAAGGGGGTGTTTTAGTAATCGCGTTTCTCATTACTATTATTGTTATTACTTAAATACTTAAATTACAATCTGAGAAAACTGACGTCAGCAATTTCGTGCACTTATCTCCACTTGACTGTCGGGTTCCACATGGTTAAATGTCGGTATTTGTCGCAGTAATTTGCGTCCACTTAGCATAGCCTTTTTTCTGCCGCTGGGGTGCTTATCGAATTAGTTTCTAGTCACTTTGGGCATGCGCGCCTTCGAAGAAATTAGATAACTTTTGCGGTTTTTGTGGTAAGTTTGTTTCTCTTTGTTGTTTGTTTCTATGCTTCGTTATCTTACATATTTTATCTGGAACTCCGTTACATCTTTTGATTGTTAGTGGTTATTTAAAAATACGTTTCTGGCGGCATTTAAGATATAATCTATGATTGTGAGATTTTTGTTTTGTTTAATTCGTCTGAGGTTGGGTCCGAAAAGTGACGGATTAGTTGTAAAAGATTTGAAAGTAGAGAATGAAGACAGCATTTTTAGGTCAATTCAAACTTCTACACAAAAGGCTAGGGTATCTACGTATCAAGGTTGAGCCAGTAGTAAATGTTTGGTCTTTATTTATGCATACATACATTTATCAGCCTAGGAACGATGGAACATTGTTAGCCACAAAGCAGGCAAAACCGCGGCAAACGTTCAAAAACGAGGTGTCCTCTCCCATCTTCAATTGACGATTTTGATTGATTTTGAATTTGAATTTGGAGGGCATATAGCAACAGGTGTCCTAATAATTCGACATATATACATCGGTGGTATATCCCCTTCAACCGTTGTTTATTCAAGAATCAGACTTTCGTTAATAACAGACCTATTGAACCTCTATGAAAAATCTCTCGTAGAAGCAAGCAAAACAACAGTTGGGGTCTATGTTAACCATGGGAATACCTCAAGCGAATTTGGGAACAATGATAGTAGTTAAATACACCATCAGAGCTACGCCACAATGAGGTGTAGCTTGCCTTACTGCGGTTCTTCTTCTGTCCTGACCTCTCGCAACTGTTCTCTCCATCGGTCCCGATTCTGTCATACAGTTTGGCATCCCTAAGCTCTGAGCGTCCTGGTCTACGCCAACCTTCTAGCGAAGGTTGGGTCTCCCTCGTTGTCACGCTCCATAGGTCTTCATTCAGACGAACTAGATGCCCTGCCCACCGGAGCCTACCGAGTTTTATTTTCTTCACAACATCGCGATAGCGTTCGTAGGTCTCGTAATTGTAGAATCTCCGGAATCATCCTTCTTCACATAAGGAGCCAACAATCCTCCAAAATATTTTCCTCTCGAGCACGGCTTGATTGCTTTTGCTAAGCACCCACGTTTCAGATGCTTATGTGAGAACCGGTAAGATCATCGTCTTATATAGTAAAAGTTTAGACGTTATGGTTAGATGCTTGGATTTAAAGAGCCTTGACAGGCTGTAGTAAGCTTTGTTGGCTTTTAGCAGTTGTGCGCGTTTTCCTGGTTCCATGCTATTGTCGGCTGCTACTATTGACCCAAAAAAAATAAATGATTTTACCACGTCAAACTCGTGTTCCTCTACCTTGATTGTGGGACCAATGTTAGGTGTTCTTGTAAACCAGGCCACCATGTACTTTGTTTTGCTTTCGTTAATGTGCAGTCCCAGATTTCCTGCCGCCTACTCAATCTGAGTGAAAGCTTCTTGTACAGTTGTTTATGTTATTCCGATGATGTCAATGTCGTCTGCATAAGCCAGTAATTGGGTGGACTTGTGGAGGATTGTACCCCTAGATGTCACGCCCGAATCTCGGATCACTTTCTCCAACGCCAGGTTGAAAAGGAGGCAGGCCAGACCCTCCCCTTGTCGGAGTCCATTATAGATGTTGATTGGTCTGGACAGTGTTCCGGATACCTTTACTTGGCTTGTCACATTGGTCATGGTCAACCTACATAGTCTTGTCAGTTTGTTGGGGATGCCAAATTTTCTCATGGCTTTGCTATCTCTGGTTATGCTTTCTCTGGCTATGCTATCATAGGCGGCTTTAAAGTTTATGAAGAGGTGTTGAATTGGGTTTTGAAACTCTAGAGATTTTTCCATAGCCTCCCCCAAGGTGAAAATCTGATCAGTTGTTGATTTGCTTGGGCTACAGCCACACCGGCAATGCCTTTTATGTCTCTGGTTTCAGGATAGCGGAGAATATCTTATAAGCGGTACTCAACAACGTTATACCGCGATAACTAGTGCGCGCCGTGATATCTTCTTTTTTATGTACCGGCCAGAGGATGCCTTTTCTCCAGTCTTCTGGCATCACTTCCTGCTCCCATACTTGTACAATTAATTCATGAATCGCTTGGTGTAATGTATACCTTCCTTATTTAACCAGCTCCGCTGCGATATCGTCTACACCCAAGGCCTTGTTGTTTTCGAGCCGGCTGATGGCTTTGCTAGCTTCTTCTAGGAACTATGATGCACTGCTAGTTTAGTACAAAGTCTAGAAATTTAATCTAGTTAATGAGTGGAAGACGAGCAGCTATATGCAAAAGTTCTTCAAATGACGATGTATGGCTATCAGAGAGAGAATGCAACATTTTTATACGCGTTTGCATACAACTAAACAGCTAAACTTTTATGAGTTTATATAGGAATAAACTTAATGTATTGGTGCATATTTGCTCGTGTGTTTTGCTTTATGAAAGAAAACAGCTGATTCAATTTTCTTTCCTTTTCTGTTATGCATACTTTATCGTAAAGAGAGAATCTGGCTTTGTCTCGCTGAATTCACGAAGTATGCGTTGAGTTTTGCTCAACAGTGATGTTCATATATGAACGCACACAGCTAACCGGGGGAAAATTTTGTATGAAGATGAAAAACTTGTTATTACTAGACTTTGGTTTAGTAACTAACAAGCCCACGCGCCAGAGAGTAGCGAGTAATGTAGCCGGCTTTCAACTTTCTCTGCAAGCTCTTTGAAATCTACTAGTTGTTCACTAGCTAGCACTGCGCTAGCTTATTAGCAGTTTGTGAATTCGTCGGCTAGTAGCTTGTAAACTCGCTCAGTGTAATCGAGCCTTTAGAGAGCAGTCCAAAACGGATTTCGAGTTGGGTTAAATATTGTCAAAACGTCGTACACAATCGTTAAACGCTACTTCAAGTAGCCATGCATAGTGCTGTGAAGCCAGCATATGCTCATGCACATGCTTATTTTTTTTCCTTTTAATTATTATAAATATGTTTCTAAAAAATCAATTATTTGTTATAAATTTGCTCTCATAACTTTCCTGTTGTTTTTATTTTTAAATTACGTCTTTTCGACCCCCGAAAGTATGCAACATGCCAACCCCCGAAACAACATGTCATCCCCCGAAAGTATGCAATATGCAATTTAAGAAATTTCCCAAAATCTCGATAGAAACCCCGATAAAACCTGGGTTTTGAGATTTGTATGGGGAAGAACTATACAGTTCATTAAAAAAAACACGGCTAAAGCTGCACATCGACTGTATACCTTGTAATAAAAGTGGCCCAAGAATGGAGCGTTGAAGGACTCCAGCGTGGAGTAAGGCACTTGAGGAACTTTAGCCACCTAGTTAAACTTTTTGAGAGCGGTTAGATAAGAAACTTTGCAAAAGCTTAAGATCAGACAGAATGAACAAAATGTACCTACTTGTGAGGCCAGTTTTTGCAGAAGCAGGACGTGATTTAAAACTGTTATGTTTGCGAAAGCCTGATTGCCAAAATTATTTGAGTAGCCATCAGCTGTCCTTAGAACCTTTGACAGAATTGGAAGAATACTGACAAGCCGAAAATCGGAAGGGATGGTAGGTTAAGGGCACTTGGGAATGAGAATGATTCAAATATACTTCCAAGTCGGGGGAAACTTTGATTCCGCGAGGCAGGAGTTGAGAATGTGAGTTAAAATAGGCAATAGACGAGGTATGGGCATTTTTAAGAGACCAGGCGCGCGACACATGATATTCATTTTTCGTAAATTCCATTGAATTTTGACGAAACGATTCGCTGTTGAAAATTGAACCAAGTTTCACAACTATTTGTCTCATAAATCACAAATTACAAAACTAACAACTTCAATGTAAAAGCGATTCTTTTGTATGTTTGCGAAGCATGGAAAGTCGCCCAATTCATCAGGCGCCTTTATGTTTTCATTAAAAAAATCCGCTGGAAAGATAGAATTACAAATGAAGTACTATTACGACGTGCCAAGAAACGATAGATGACGAAATCATACAAAAGAAATGGAATAGAAATGGTCACACTTTGCGAGGTGCAAACGAGAATGTAGCCAAACAGACGCTTGACTGGAGCCCGCCGAGTCGGAAGACCTAGAACAACGTGGAGGAGAACCCTTCCAAAAGAAGCCACAAGGAGAGAAACTGTGCAATATGTCACATGCGGGATTAAACGAAAGAGTCCTGCACTCTTAACACACTAGTTTGATGTTGATCAAAGAAGTGTACTTGCTTGTAAATATGCTTGTTTTTTCTGCTACCTACATGACACTCAATTTTGTTGCGGATACAATCTTTATTTTGAATTGTTTCGGAGAAAAGCAATTGCTTAGATTTTTATCCACCAACTCGGTCACTCGGTACACCCCGGGTACTAACTCTGTATGGCAGGTTGTGAAGTTTAATCATTGCTCATTGGTGGCTTTTTTTTCCTTTTTACCTGCTGGAAACTTGTAGTACAAAATATTTCGATAAATCTTGTTGAATCTCGCGGGCCGCATAATCTCCCGCTAAGGGCCGCATGCGACCAGCGGGCCGCAGTTGGCCACCCCTGGGTTATAGTTTAATCAACAAAGCTAAGTTTAATACTCGTTCCGTAATCGTCTGTTTTACAGGTGAGATTATTAGCCTCGCATACGTCAACGAAATTATTCCTGTTCTCCCTTCTAGGACATTTACCAGTGGCCAATGCTTAAGAGTAGGGAATCCAATCCCGCATCAAAATCTCAATCCCGCGGATTTGCGGGACTACAAAAAAATTCATAGATTTTGTTCTAAATAGTTATGTTCATAAATTCATGAAGTATTATATGAAATAAGAGTGTAACAAACTACAGTCAAACAAGGCATTCAGGCCAATTCTGAACTGCGCTGGATTTTTCTTACATGGTAGCATAAATTTTAATTTCGAAATTCCTCTCGGTTGCAGCAGAGTTTTTGCTACCACCGATGTTAGAAATTTCCAGCGGAATAAATTCTAGCGTAGTTTAGAAATGGCCTGAATATTTTGTTTGACTGAATCAGTTGTTCGTTTGAAATACAACACAATTAGCCGCGAGAGTGGTCCCCTTACACTCACTACTGTGTTTCCATGTAGAACTTACCCTGGGTTTTCTCAAAGTAGGCCCCATGGAAACGGAAGTTGAGTAAAGGTTCGTCAGTCGGGTTCAGCCGAGTTTTGCATTATGTGTGTGATTGAGTTTCCTTTACTGCACATATGCCAACGGCGACGCAATGCAATATTATTTATCTGTTAATTTCGCCTAGAGCCGTCATGCAAACGGCATCAAGTTAACTTGAGGGAAAAAGGTTTACTCAGGGAAAACTCTACCTCGGTTCATGGAAACACAGTAATGCACGTAGGGAATCCCCTGTCGTATGCGTAGGGTAACTTTACATTTACACTTGCACTTAAACAAACACATATGCAAAACCCAGCTTAATCCGACGTGTTTCATGGTTTTCTTGGATTTAACGAAACTTTGCTCAACCCCCGTTTCCATGGGCGCTTACTCTGGGCTAACCCAGGGTAAACTCCGCATGGAAACTCAGTAACGAATCACCTTTGGATACACGCCCATAAATATACTACACAAGAACAGTCGCACGCGATCAGTATGGGTTTCGTTTCCGTCGACCCATGTATGGATTTCCACTTTCGTACACGGGCAAGATCACGAAACAGTTGCAAATCAGTCGACTCGGAGGGCCTAAATCTATTTTTATTAATACTTGGCAATATTCTTAAGTCCCGGTTCTTATAACCTTCTTCTCTATTCTACTGCCCAAATCCCGCGAATCCCGCGGATCCCGCATGTCTAGTCCCGCATTACTGATCCCGCAAAAATGATGCGGGATCCCGCGTTTGCGGGATTGGACTCCCTACTTAAGAGGTGATAATCAAATTTCCTCAACCTCGGTGGTCTAGAGGTAAGGCGCCTGACTACTATCCCAGAGGTCCCGGGTTCGAATCCCGGCCAGCCCCAAGGTCCTTCGCCTTTTCCACTTTCCCATCTACATAACTTCTCTTCTTTCTTCTCCCCTCTTTACATTCCTGATTCCTACTGTCATAGCCTTGGCTAGTCCTTCCCCGCTCCACCAAGCGCATGTCATCGGTTGGCTGATGAATTCAACTCGTTTCAGGAGGCATAACACTCCAGCGAGTTGTTTCTCAAAAAATGCCCCGATGCCAGAGTCGCGAAATGGTTGGAAGTAGGTGGAATAAAATATCGCGGCTAGGTTGTGGCAGCTCCTTCCACTTCTCTCTCTCTCTTTCTACTCTCTATCTTCCGGCTAGAGCTGTTGTTCGACATTCTATACCAAAAAAAAAAAATAAATAAATAGATTGTCGAACAGTACAAAGGGACTTCCCCTAAGCCTCTAGTCTATCACATAAAAAAAAACCATCCTGCCATCCACGATTATGACGCTCTTTCTGACTCTCATATACGTCGCAAATTCAATTGTGAAAGATGCCGAATAATTTCAAGAAATGATTAAATGTGTTTACCATATCAAGGTCAATCCCTTAAAAAATACATCCAGTGTCAGTCCCAAGGCAAATGATCCTAATTGCTGCTTATTTTTTGCCTTATCCTATTTCCCAAAAAATGGATCCTCTCTAGACTATTGCAAAGAAATATATTATAGATCCTTTTCGAAAATGAAATTTATTTTAACCTCCCACAAAGTAATCTGTCAAAAGGTAAACAAATTCCCCAAATAATACATTTTCGATGGTTTTTTCGGAATAAGGAGGAAAAATATTACTCAAATTCCCAAAAGCAACGAAGCAGATTTCGCAACGAGCAAAAGAGAAATATCGCGAGAGGGGATGAAGGCTTCTGGTGGAAGTCAATTACATTCCAATCTACCAAATAAAATCTGATCATCCCCGATTTCCGAATTTTCACTGGCTTCAATTTAATATCCTTGAACCCAGCGAAGCCTTACACAAAAAAATGATGAAATATAGAATTTTTTTATTGGAATATGAAGTGACGTAGATTGAAGGGATTCACTTTTTTCGGGTGGGTGGAGGAGGGCCTAGTCTCTAGGGTGATGCCTTAACACGTAGAAATGCTGTAATTGATCTAATTGCAAGCCGCCGGTTCTACATAGTTGAATCAGACCATCTGAAATCCTATGGGAAGCTATGAACGAGAGCCGGGAATCCTTTTTAGGGGCGCGATACTGAAACGTAAAGGAAGCACTTTCATGGTTAATGTATCACCTATCAGGATGTGTCTCACATTCCCGCTTCCTTTTCGGTGAATAGCGAAGGAATTTGAGCGGAATTCACGGAAGCATCAATATTTCAGGGTGTATGCCAAGTAGAGCAACTTATTCGGTTGTATGTGGAGGATGATTATGCAGATGTTCTGTGGTGCGTTCGGGCTGGGACTGGGGTACTTTGTCACTCTTGATATGACAAGACGACAGCGACGACTGTGAATTACCAAGTGTAAGGGACCCACCAGCACCACACAAAAATACCGCTGGAAAGTGTGCACAACTTGCAGCTGTCTCTGAAGGAAGCGATTTTCTGGGTAGTTTCTTTCATTAGTTTAAATTGATGGAGCGATGCTCATGCTAGCAGACTTCTGATATATCAACTACAGTCCAGACCATATACATATCTTACACGATCCCCCACAGAGCAATTCCTTTGCTAAAGTTAGGGCTAACACTTGCTTTTTTTACGACAACAAAAAATAAATGCCCTAAGGAAGTGATAAACCAAAAGAATTTAGGACGAAAGGATAAAAGTGCTTTTATGGAGTTTTCCCATTGTCGTAACAAACTGACTTTCTGGCCTTGCAGCAAGCTGATAGCACCCCAGACTGTAGGCGGAAATCTACAGCAGCACATATCTCCTGATAACATACAGTCTCTCTCAAGCCAACAACGACAACATGAAAAAATGTTTCTTCTTCAGCCAAACTCAAGTTTTGCACCAAGTTTAAGTATATGGTGACAAGTTGTAAACTGTTCTCATTGCACACGCTCAGTACTCGCGCCCGCAGTGCATCCCGAACAAGTGTTCTTAACCTCGAATCAATTTCAAGTCCGAGATCTTGGCTAGATTTTTTGCTTGTTGCTGGTTGGTGCATCTTGGTAGTGTTGTCTTAGAAGTCCTCTCGTTAACTTAAGTGCAGCTTTACAAGTCTCCATTGATTGTCAGTGCAATAAGATAATTTTCCACTGTGGGAATTAATTTCTGTTTTAATTGCAATTGATTATCTCCAAAGCAATTGTTTTTGGTGAAATGAATTGTGGAGAACTTGTGAAATATAAGGAAATCAGTTTGTATTGGAGTTTCTCAAGAAGATGCCACTACTCAGGTTTTTAGGTAAATTTCAAATTATATTTTTAAATGATAATAATATTTAACAAAAAAATACTAAAAAATATCTAACAAGAACAATGATTTACAAAAATATATTGTCAACATAAGCTTGGTTTATCAACAGCTATTCCATTTATACTCTGAGCAATGTAAATGAATTTAAACATGAAAAGTTTTTCTACAATTCATCCCAACAATTCTGTAATAAATATAATGTTTTATAAATTGAAACCTCAATCCTCAAAATAAAAAAAAATCATTCAATTATATTGCAATCTTAATCATTTCTCGTGCAAAACGAAGGCACGACTTCCAGTCAGATAACAGTCAGAACTGTTCTTCTATATTTGCATTTCGCATTAATAATAAGCACAAAAATTATCTAGCTTGCTCTATTTCGATATCACATAATTTTTGCGTTTTTCAAACACAAATTCATTCTGTGTTAATTTGTATGATTTGTCCGATATTATCTACTAGCGACGTAGCGTATCTGTGGACCGGTTATTTTTTTCTGCATACTTTTAAGGTAAAGGTTAAAATGTGGTGAATTCATATTTATTTCTGCATAGCTTTAGGGTTTAGTTTTTTATTAATGTTTGCAGTGGATTTGAAATTTGCTAAGGGGAAAGGTCTTCGACCATGAAAAGGGTAAATGGGCAGAGGCATTTCTTCAACCCTAGAAGTCCTCGGGAGGAGATGGAATTTTCCGGCACTTCTTCAGAAGACTCTCTCGACAGCCTGGTCTGCTTCTTTAGAGCCAGCTTCAACTAGGGGTATATTCCAACCATCTGTAAGAAAGTCGTGGTGGTTTTTATCCCGAAACAGGACAACAGACCCTTGGAGCTGTGTAAATCGTGCAGACCTATCAGCTTATCCCCTTTTCTTTTGAAATCGATGAAAAGGCTGCTAGACCTTCATATTAGGTGCAAGCTGAAGCTCTCTCTTCCTCTACATAACTTCCAGTTCTCTTACTCCAAGGGAAAATTCAACAGAGGTTGCTTTACACCAGCTGGTCAGTAAATTGGAAAAAGCTCGCTAAAGAACTTCTTTATGTGCGTTCCTTGACATCGAAGGTGCTTGTGACAACACTGGCTATGATGCCATACTTGTAAATCGTGACATTCTTCTACAGACTAGACACCACAAATGATGTACTGGATGTATAATATGATCGTTAAAGCTGTGTTCTGTCGCTATAGTTTGGTGGCCCAAGACTAAACAGGTTACGACGATCCTCAAGTGCACCAAACTGCAAAGGCTTGCTTGCCTCTGCATTATTGGAGCTATGCTGTCCTGTCCCACAGCTGCAACGGAGGCGGAGATCATTGGATTAACCCCTTCGCATATCTTCATATGGAAATCCGCCGCCATAAGTTCCTTGATACTTCAGATCTCCTCCAACTGGCCCTATATATTCAAAGGACACATGGATATTCCAAAAAAATATTCCAAACATATCCCATTTCCATTTCCCGCGTATCTGACAATATGGTTAGTGAACTGCTGTTCCGAAGAAAATTCAGGGAGGATCTTATTCTTCCTGGGGATCCAAAACATCTCCACTGGTTTACTGACAGGTCAAAGATGAAACATGGCACAGGGGCTGGTGTCGTAAGACCCAACTCGATTGCAATGGGTAAGTGGCCCTCTGTTTTTCAGACTGAAATATATGCCATGCGACCTGCGCTAGGCCCAACCCTGAAAAATTTCTGAAAGACGCCAACATTAAAATCTTTTCTGGCAGCCAAACTGCCATCAAGGCACTCTCAACGAGGAAGTTTTCCTCCAAAAATAATGGTGTTTTGACGTTTCATGGTGTTTTGACGTACTCCAGAGCCTGACGAGAAGAAATGAGGTCTCGCTCTGCTGGGTCCCCGGACACTGGGGTATCGAGGGGAATGAGGCTGCAGACAGCCTCGCGGGGGAGGGATGTGTGATGTTAGTCCAGGGCCCAGAACCCTTCTGTGGCATATCTTGGTTCACCTCCAAGTCCCTGGTGGAGGACAGGATTAAGGGGCTAAACCTAGCCTATTGGCAGTCAGTCCCAGGTCTTAGACTGGCTAAAGATCTTATAAGACCGACCAGACTTCCACACATATTCTTTGTGAATGTCCTGCTCTGATCTGGCTTAGAAAAAGAACTTTTATCAGAGAGCTTTTGAGTCCTGCTCAAGTACGGCCTTCATTCATTAAAGACCTTCTTGCCTACATCCGGAAAGCTGATAGTCTGCTCCGCTAGTGGGGTACGTATATAATAGGCCTAATTTGGCCGCAGTGTTTACCATGTGGGTTACTCCCTCACTCCTTAAAAGGGGTTTTGGTACGAAACCACTCACCCACAAGATTATTGCTTCAACTCAATGTACAATTATTGTCCAGAGGGGTTAACCCATTCCTTTAACTTTAAAAAGGCAAACTGTCATCTAAGGTTGCATCAATTGAATTGCATCAACAGCTTGCTTTCCGCAAATGAGTAGGGTGTCGACGTGGGACGGTTTTATGCCGTACTTTATGAAGCCGTCGTTTCTTACGTACCTCTTAAGCTTCGAAAATTGCCCAGTTCATCTCCACCGTGGCTCAATAATGAGCTAAAGAATTAAAGAAACCAAAAGAATAGACTCGATCTACCTATCTAAAGGGAAAGGAATCTACCTATCTAAAGAATTTAAAGTTTTTTATAAACAAAATTTATAAACAATTTTATTAGTTTGTTTAAATATTAAATTTTATAAATTTTGTTTATAAATTTTATTTTTCTGGCATAAAACTCGATAAAAGTCGAAATCCGATGTTCTTCCGCAAGAATCTGAAGTACGATGTTTTTCGTCTCAGATCCCTTTTTCTACCTGGAAATTGTGTTTTTCAGACCGACCCTTTGAAATCCGATGTTCTTCGCACAGTTGTTGAAGTCCGATAGTCTTCTACTCAGGCGTCGATTTGTAGTTAAGAGGTAATCAAAAAGGTTGGGCGTTCGCATGACATCCTACGATGTGTTGCAGTGCCAGTGTTGCGCCTGCAAGCCCTGTAATGCGCCGCTGCTTACCCATGACTTGGGCAAAAGGCACGTCAACAGCTTGGGTGGCCAGCATCTTGCAAGGAACTACCGAGTCAGCCCTATGCAGGCTGCACCGGACTACCCACATCCTCGGGCTATACCTGCTGCAGGAGTCTCCTTTTTTATACCAATCACCTTGGCTTTTATTCGACGGAAACCGTAATAAAGCGACATGCCAAATTCTTTTAGTTGCATTAGCGACCTCTCGTCAATGCTAAAGGCAAGAGTGGGTTTTGGACCGCTATCCTGCAGATCACCTGCTCCGTTAGGAATCGAGAAGGTGATTCTCTTAAATTTGGAAAGGTATTCTCCTCAATTAATTTGAGGTTGCACTCCTCCTAAACCTGTAGCTCCTTCGTCAATTTGCTTTCGGGAAAGTTGTCCAAGCCCAGTGCCATGGTGATCCAGCCAACTTATCCCGGTATGAGGGTCCTTGCGGCTCGCCCCTTTTTTCTCCTGCTCGGCTCATACCTCATACCTTAAGAGTAACGGAGAGTAACTGAACCAGCGAAGGAGATTATGAGTAGATAATTTATAAAGAATAAGATAAGTAAAAGAGTGAGAGGCAGTGGTAAAAAAGATGTGGGGTTTAGATTTAACGCCGAACAATACTACCTTTATTAAACGAGTGAAAAGAAAACTCTCCATATAGTTCTTAAACCTGAGTCGATACCTATAGCTTAGAATCAAGTCAACAGGGCAACAGGGTACCATACTCCATTCTTGGGAGATATCTTGAGCACCCACACCAGACTCCCCAAATCCATTATTACTTTGGTTGAGGTGTTCAGTTAATCACACAAAAAGATCACCAATATATCTTTTTTAACTAAGGCATTACTGCTATGTGGTGTAATGCTTAATTGCATTTGTGCCAATTTCAGATTAATGCTTTTTTGTAGAATCTATGTAAACATAGTTGCAGCCTATTCTCCTTACCCTTTGCTCAACTAGTGAAGACTCTCAGGTATCCTATTATTGTTTTGTATTTTTCATAAGGGACGTGGATCATCATTCGGTCTTACATTTGCATAATTTTTGCAGGTAATGATTAGAAATTCCCTTCTTGAATTGTTCATAGGCTCTATAGACTAGAACCTCTGCCAAAAATGGTGGACAAACTCCGAAGATACAGAATAGATATCTAGGAGTCGGAAATAGTAGACATATGGAGTAGTTAGGTTTCTGGGCGGGAACGCCTCTATTACTACTTATTCATTTTTCTTGTTTCATTAGAGTGCAACTGAGTTACTGAGCTTAGAATTTCGCTATAATTACTAACCAGCTCCGCCTGAACTGTAACAATACATAAGAAAAATAAAAAATATTAATAAAATTCCTCTCCACCTACTTTTTATTAGATATAAAAATTGTGCCTACATTTCTGCACCTTCAGATTCTTATCACAAAATTTTCAAATTCTACTGCAGTATAGTCAATAAAAATATCTTCCATTTCCCCGCATTTATTCTAACCCACCCAGCAAACAAAAACTCATTTCCCCAATATTTTTCCTCAGTTTATCATAAAATTATTCACAATCAGGACATTCCCATCCATGTTATGTCTGCAGTCCCCCTGCAAGAAATGTTGTCCCTTCAAGCAACAAAAAACGATGATGATAAATTCATATAAAAAAACATACCGAGAAAATTATCCCCAAAGGACAACTCTCCATGGGAAAAAAATTACACTTTTCTGATTTGAAATTACCACAGCAGATACCTAACATGTCTGAGCCAGTGCTAATAAAGTGGGACACAGTCATGTCCTGAATCTGAAATGCGAAAATCAGCTCAATTGAATCTTCCCTGAAGTTCGTTTTCACAACCTTATTGGTGGAGGGGGTAATATCGCCAAAATATTTATTATAGGGATGTTTTCTATGATATTGGTTGAGAGTTTTTTTATGGAGAGGGTGTTTGTTCCTTTTGGAATTATGAATTAAATAAAGATTTTTAACTATCCTGTTTTGAAAGGATTCTAGGTATAATGTACCATCAAAAATCAAGAACTTTTCTTTACTGATCTATCGCCTATATTTGACTTCATACTTGTTTAGCATAATAATACCCCCGATTCCATTCCAGGGGCCATGAGTCAAATTTCTGCCAGCTCTGTACTAAAATAAATATCAATTCAGAAAATTTGATTCCTTTAAAAATAAAAAAATACCCTAAATTTATGCAGTATTAAACTTAAACAGAATTTTTTAAGAAAAGCCTAAAAGTATGTAGTAAAATAATAACCGGTCCACAGAGGCGCTTCGTCGTTAATATCTTAAATAATTGGTCTTCTACTAAGAACTCTTCAACTACTCATTCAAAAAAGTGCAAATTAACCACTATTCATGGGAGTTAAAAGTTATGTTTCGCTACCTGACACCGGAAACCAAATTTGCGCTTTCCATCGAGTTTCCGGTGCCAAGTAGCCAAATATTCCGGCGGCCTTTAAATCCTGGGTTTTAAATGGTGATTCCTGCTTCGTTTCCTTGTTCTGGTAAACCCAAAAGAGAGCTCCGCACTATAAAGTGCCCTGGCGATAGGGGGTTTATATCATTGTGATCTTGGACAGAGCACAAAGCGGTCTAGTTTTCATAGTTATTTCTCGTAGCTAGGGTTTGTCGGTTTTTAAAAACCGGTTTTCAAAACCGGTTTTGAAGAGAAAATTATGGTATTCGAAACCCGGGTTTTTTCAAAAAAAAATCGCGGTTTTAATGTAAGAAAAATATACTCAGCAAGTTGTACTTTGCGGCGAAAGATCTGGCAGTTCTATTGCCTATTCGAAGGGCAACTCCACGTAATATGCTGACTAGACATTTATGTGTATTGAGGTGGAAACAGAAAAGGCCGAATCGTATATAATGCAGCGCTGCAAACACAGTTGAGCATACCAGCGTATAGAACCTAACAAGCGTACTGAACCTCTCTCATTTCCTAGTTTTTCTGCACGCTGTCAATTTTTGGATATGATGCAGCCTATACATACATATACGTCTAGCAGTGCTGGGTCATTGGGCTAGCTTTATTAGACTGCAGAAGTTTGTAATTGATTTGTTTTTTCAGTAGCTACTTGAACAAGTGTGTCTTAAGATTATTTAAATTAAATTAAGAAATAACTTCCATTTTTATTATTTTATAGCAGTGTTGATTCATCTGATATTATTGTAATTTTTTTACTGTGTAAAGTGTTGCTTTTCAAATATATTTATTTATTTATTTTGTTAGTCCAAAATGTCAGATGTGTGGAATTATTTCAAAAAGGTTGAAAAGGAAAAGGCGCTTTGCAATTACTGTAATAAAATGTTAAGTTGCAAAGGATCATCCACTAGTAGCCTCCACAATCATTTAAAAACAGTCCACGATAAAATAACGGACAAAATTTCATCTGCGGGCCCGAGTACACAAAACCAACCCAGCATCTTTAACTATTTGAAAAAGAGTAGTTTAAAAGAAATTGTATCAAGACTTGCTGCCTTGGATGGATTATCCATTAATAGCATTACAACAAGCTCGTTCATACGAGAGTCGTTACAACAACGAGGCTATTCCTTACCACAAAACAACTCTCGAGTAATGAATCTCATTTATTCATTTTATGAAACTATCAAAAATGAGACTATAAATGAATTAGATTATATGAAGAATGATGGGAAAAAATTTTCTATAACGCTAGATGAATGGACTAGTAAAAGAAATCGCAGATATTTAAATATTAACGTACACCATATTGAAAAAGATTTTAATTTAGGATTAGCTCCAATAGCAAGTTCTTGTGATGCTAAGAAAACGTTAAAACTGGTTTCCGAGAGGCTAAATTTTTTTCATTTGGATTTAGCAACTGATATAGTCGCATCTACAAACGACGGTGCTGCTGTTATGAAAAGGTTTGGCCAAATATCACCAATAATTCACCAATTATGTTATTCACATGCCATACACCTAGCAGTTACTGACATATTATATAAATATAAAAATCCTGTTGAAACAGATGTAAATGATACAAGCGAGGACTCTGAAAATAACGAGTCTGAAGATGGCTATGAGGAACTAGACAATGTTGACTTGGATCATAATAAATTACCTATTCCTGTCTTATTAGATAATTACAAAAAACTTATTTTTCAAATAAGAAAAATTTGCAAATATTTTAGAAAGTCACCTGTTAGAAATAGTATTCTTCAGAATTATGTGAAGCAGAAATACGGCAAAGAATTAAATCTAATTCTTGACTGTCAAACCAGATGGAATAGTTTAGAGGCCATGTTAGGAAGATTTGTGCATTTGAAAGAATGTGTTATTTTAACTTTGAATGACCTAAATGCTTCTCACATGTGGAATGAAGATGAAGAAGATTATTGTAAAATTGTAGAGCTTCTTCAAGTTTTAGGACCAATAAGATTAGCGGCCGAAGCCCTGAGCAGAGATGACGCGAATCTATTAACAAGTGAGGGCATATTTGAATTTTTGTTGGGTGAATTAAATAAATTGAAAACTGAAATTAGTTGCAAATTATTTCACGCTATTAAGACACGGATTGAGGAAAGAAGAAACACGGAATTAGTAACACTGCTCCTCTATTTACAAAACTCACAGACAGTGTGGACAAAATCTTCTTGTAAATTTCTTCCGGTAGCCACAAAAACTGACATAATCAAATTATCCGGACAAATATTATCGAGATTATTTAAAAATTATGCTACAGAAGAGGACTGCAATGAAGACGACGAAGAAGGTAGCAAAGGCGTATGTACTATGAGAAATGCTATGGAAATAGCCATAAATAAATACTTGCAAGAACCCGAAGCAGTAACTCCCTCTAGTCCCCATACTCTAAAGAAGGAGTTTTTGGTCTTAGAGGCTACAAATAAAAGAACAGAAAATTTAGAATTACTATTTAATGCTTTAAAGACAATTAAGCCTAGTTCAGTGGCAAGTGAAAGAGTATTTTCTATTTCTGGAAATTTTGTGTCCAAAATAAGGACGCGATTAAGCAATAAATCCATTGATGTTCTTTGCTTTTTAAAATCTTACTTTATTAAGAAACAGAAAGAAGTTAAATAATAAAACATATGTTAATTTGTATAATTTTTAAGGATTTTGTTATTTTATGTACTATTATGCACGTATAGAGCCTTATGTTTTTTTTGGTATTTTTGAATTATTATAAATAAAAAAAATGTAAAAACTTCAATTACAAACTGTCTTGTCTTGCTTTTTGACTGCAGAAATTCGAAACCGGTTTAAACCGGTTTTTTGGAAAAGTTGAAACTCGAAAACCGGTTTTTGAAAAAGTCGGTTTTTGTATAAACCCTACTCGTAGCATTGATTACTATTTTGTCAATATAATTTTTGCTTCCAGGTTTTAGTTAGGTGTTCAAATTTGAAGAGCATTGAGGGACTTTCTGGTACTGGCTGTTATTGGTTTCTATTAGTGACTAAAGGTATGTGAAGGATTGTACTCCTTCAAAAACATATTCCGCTACCTAAATTGTAATGTATAACCCTCTCAGCCAGAGTGAAGGCTTGCTGTCTTTGTATGGCCTGCGTAAACAAGTATTTGGAAGAATTAGTGGAAGATTGTGGTTGTTGTTGTCACTTAAGAATCTCATCTCGGATTATGGCTTACCCCATTGGCCACGGTCAAACCACAAAGTCATATGAGTTAGGGGTCGTCCATAAATTACGTGAGGCGTCACTTACAAGCCGCCGGTAGGCAATGGCCTTTCAAACCAGGTCGGCCGGCACGACTAAGCTTGACTCAGTAAAACTGAGGGATGATACTTCAGTTATCCGCCTGACAGGCAGTGGCATGCAGGTGAAGCTATGATTCCCTACAGATACACAGACGAAAAGACAGCTTAGCATAGGAGTTATTTATTCAAGTGCAAATGGACTCAACGAAAACTTCAAGGCGGCTCTAGTCTCACGCCGTGAACACCGCCTCACATCACCATCTCACGTAAGTGTGGATGGTTTTCGCGCCTAGCTCACGCCTTGCTTTCTGTTCTGAGTGGATACGGCGTGAATTCTTGCCGTAAATCCTCGGCTTGAGAGTGAATGGAAGTTCAGATCTTCAGGCACGAACTGACGATAAACGCGATTTTTGTCAGCTTTCTTGAACTGTAGGCCCCATACAGTTTGCGACATGTATGTAAATTGGGGCCTTAAAATATGGCTGAAATTTTTACGCGGTTATGCAAACTCCAGAAAGCAGCACAGTAGTTCCTCGATTATTTAGCCTCCACGGGCCAGCCAATCGCGCGACTCGGCGAATGCTGTCAAGTACAAGCTAATTAATACTGACCCGCGAAAAGGCCCTTAGAATATAGAACTTCAAGAAGGCAAATTTTAGCGTAATGAAATGCTTGTTGAGTGCGCTCACGTTTTGGTAGTTGTGTGTCCACTACAAGCGAAAAAAGCTAGTGGAATAGAGGAAGCCAAGGAGTCCAAATTATCAGTTATCTCAAATAAAATCTTGCTCCCTCACCCCCTTCCTCACAAATGAACTGTATACACGCCTTTCACTCCGAATTCTAGTCAGCTGATGGCATTTTATCTTAATGTAAACAAAGCAGATATAAGTTGACAGTCACGTATACGGATTTTATACGTGAGGACCTTTTCTGCAGTTATATATTCTAAGAAAGACTTGCTGTGGTTATGACATTTTTTCTAGAGATTTTTTAAAATTTGAAAAAACTCACGTGAGATTCTGGGGAAGGGAGTCGAGTCAAATCTCACGAAATGTCACCAAGGGGGAGGGACGTCCCTTATTCTAAGAGAAGAGAAGAAGTCGCACTAATCTGACAGGAATCGATCACTCACATCCAAGACCACAATCGCACCCAAGTCCACAACCCATGGTTTCATTGAGGTCGGACCAACAAAACTATACTACTTAGGATTTGTATATTACAGCCACATACATTGGCTGCAGACGGATTTAACTTCTTTGGGACGACCAACTTTGGATTGGAGAACTTGAAAAAAAAACAGAGGTAACTGAAGGAAAAGACTTCAGGAGGGCCGAGTGAGTACTAAAAGCATGTGGCATCATTTAAGAAACGACAGATCGTTTGTATTACGCATTCAAACCATAATTTTCTGTTC
Organism: Thereva unica; assembly: GCA_949987705.1. Classification (NCBI taxonomy): domain Eukaryota; kingdom Metazoa; phylum Arthropoda; class Insecta; order Diptera; family Therevidae; genus Thereva; species Thereva unica. Next base: position 104,301,802 of record OX465283.1, read on the forward strand.
TATTCCAACTCCTTATAGAAATTCAGTGCACCTTTAACATTTCAAGCAAATTTAAAACTTTTACCATACTACTTATTCAAATTTCAAATTGACTCAACCCAACCCAATCAACTTTGTCCTAGTTGAAATGCACAAAAGCTAAAAAATCAAATTCAATCAAACTGAAAATTGAATTGTCGCCATCCAATTTTCACTTCCTTTTAAAGTTTCCTTCTTGATTTCTATAAAATGCACAAGGAGTCGCCGACAACGACCAAGGCAGAAAGAATGGAAGGCATTTATGCATCTCTACAAAGGCGAAGTTCCTTCCTTAGAAGTGGACCAAACGAAAATAACATTTTTCCAGATCAATAATCCTGCTATAAACTGTCTTACAGCTCAATGCTTTTAATGGAATCCTGCTCGTCGTCCTTACAGCAACTATAACCTGTTTACCATCTAGACAATCCGGGGCGGCCGCGAAGGGCACGGGGCATAAGGTGCATCACCTTGCGAAATGCTGTTTTAAACGTGCTTGAAAGGATTCAAAGGAATGTACAGCAGTAGGACTTGAAATGGCCCAAAGTTTACATAGCCGTGGGTGTTGGTTGGTTGGCAATGCAATCTGTTCCGAAAGCAAACATGAAAGTTTAATAGAGAACAGAATGTCGCCCGTGCACATTTTTGTGTAAAGTTTACTCGCTTTTGTTATGCTAATGACAAAGAACAACGTGAAGCTCCCTTTATCCTTTTGTATATCCTTCAAATGTACGAACGTCCTTCTTGTGTGTTTTTGATGATTCTTTGATATGTGCGCGTTTGTGTGTTTTCATATGCTAAGAATCATATTTGGATACTGTCGTATTGTTCATTTTAACATGCGACAACAAAAGGTGATTTCAGCGGAATGTGTGAAAATATTGTCTTTTGTACGTCATGCTACTAAGTAATACGGAGGAGACTGTATAATTTCAGTTTGAATAAAATATACCCTACGTAGCGATTATAGGGGCCACAGACGAAGAACTTGTCGCTTTACTCGGTATGGTAATAGGTGAAGTAGAGCTCGTGTGTGGGGTTGACGTTAAAACAATTTCAAGTTACTCGATGAAATTACAGGAATCCCATCAACGAGTGCTGGCAGATCATTAGTGCGTTTCTCCCCTGAGGGACTTAGATATATCTTTATTCCCCCAAATCTCGTTACTTCTCCCCTTAAATTTTTGAAACGTATACTTACTAACTCATCTGCGTTGTGTTGGCCTGTTGGGTCGTGATCCACATTATGGAGCGAAGAAAGAAGAAGTGTTTTAGTTTAAACAAAATTAACATTTCAACTAACTTCTTTTCCAGATATTTGCTTTACTAAACATTTTTCAATTATAACATCCTTGCATTAAAGTTATAATCAAATCAAAGAGATTACATTGTTAATTGTAAGTTAGGTTAGGTTAGGTTGAAATGGTGGCTCCCCAGTCCCCAGTAGGGACCTCACTTAGGCACACCATTGGGTCCATTGTGGGACAAAGTTCAGGCCATTTCCAGGCATTTGGAGCTTTTGATAAAGCGGAAGAGGTCAGGAACCCCAGTATTTTGCAGCCGCTTAATCCATCAAGGAAAGGTGAACCAAGGAAGGGCCCTCTTTCCCTCACGAGGGCCGGACACGTATAGAGAAGATGGTAGACAGTTTCTTCCTCATCTTCATTACAACAACTTCTGCATAAGTCTTTGTGGGGAAGTCCCAAACTATCGGCGTGCGGGCCAAAGGGACAATGACCGGTCAGCACCTTCACTACATGGCTTCTCTCATTTTTGTTCAACTCATCAAGAGATTTTGAACGCTGTCGAAGTCGGCCATATTGTGTGAAGAGTGCGGCACATTGTTGCTGTGAACCATCTTAGCCCGGCTCGAAGAGTCACAGCCAGTTTATAGGTGGTTAAGGGCATTCCCATCTGGATTAAGTGGAGTGTCCTTTCCTCTTAGATTCCCTGCCTAGCAAGCTCATCTGCCCTGCAGTTTCCCCTGGAGGAACCCAACACAGAGTTATATCAAACTGAGTGGCAGTCTCACACAGAGACCTGCGGCAGTTCAGAACATCCGTGGATGTTGCAACGACAGAATTAAGAGCCTTGAGGCCCGCCTGGCTTGGCTATCCGAAAGAATACATATATTCTTATGAAATATATTATTTATATTCAGCCATTCGCGAGACTCCCAGATCGCAGTGACTTCCGCCTGGGAGATGCTGTAATGGTCGGGTATCTACATATGTTAAATACCTGAGAAGATAGCACACCCAAAGCTGTTCCCAAGTTTAGAGCCATCTATAATGACCCAGTCGGGATAACACTATCTGTCCAGTTATCTCTGGCCGGAATGATGGTATTGAAAACTTTCTCCAAGCTCCACGTAGGTTTAGTATAATGTAGGTTGTCCGCAGCGATGGCGAACCTCCTAAGGATGGATGAGTGACCACAAGAATATAGAGCCCACCCAAGAGAAGCCTTTGTCCTGGCGGCCGCCCAGGGTGCCATTTACTTGGCATGTATATCTAAAGGAATAAGATGCAATAAGGCATCCAGCGCAGCCTCTCATTGCACCACTAATACACAGCTCAGCTGTTTTTTGGACCCTTTCCAATATCCTACGATGCGTAAGCTTCTGTAATGCAGTCCACCATACTGATACGTCATTCATAAGTATAGTTCTGATTTAAGGCCCCAATTCACTTCGATTGTTCTTTGGCATAAGAAGAGAGCTATCTTAGCCGTATTAGCTCTCTCCAAAAGATTCGGCCTCCATGTTAGTTTCCTATCCAGTAAGAGACGTAGAAATTTCGCATCCTCCTTAAGCTGCAGCCTTTCATTGCAGAGTCGTAGAGAAAGTAAATCGGGAAGTCTATGCTTCCTTGTAGCACTACTACAGTCGTAGCTGGGTTAACGCTTAGACCCTTTGTAGTAGCCCAATGAACAAGAGTATCCAATGCTCGTTGTATTATCTCTCTTATTATTGAGTTGTACTTGCCTGTCAACACCAGCACAATATCATCAGCATAGGCCACCGTAGCACAGTGTGACGAGGCTATGGGACGAAACGGAAAAATATATGGGATTGAATATTTAATGTAAGAACCATAATCCTTGCATACTAAAAATAATTTCCATGCATTTTGCGAAAAAGGACGAAAAAGGATTCAGGACCAAAAAAGGATATTCTCATTTATAGACAGCTTAATGGACGGACTTTCATATACAATCATTAGAATTGGTCGATTATATTAACTTTAATGAAATATAATTAATTATATGTACCAAGTTTGTATGGGAGTATATGAAAATTGAAAACTTCAAATCCGATTTGTGGAAGAAACATTTTTTGTGTTTAAATATAATGTAAAAAATTAATTTCATGTTTCTGTATACAAATTTTATTATATTAGAATAATTACAATCAATATTGGTTAAAATCAACATCAATTTCATCGTGTTCGTACTCAGGAATCTGTATCATCTTCATCTAAATCTAAGATATTTAACACGGAATTTCTTTCGGAATTTCCTCCTTTGCCTTTGTACCTCCTAAAAACTTGATGTATGGGTCTGAAGACAGGAACAATCGCTTAATCAAATCTGTTTCCCGAGTGTGTTCCAGTCGAAATCGATGAACATCTTTTGTTCGAGTTTCCTGTGCCAACAAAATCGTCCGGAAATTTTTAATTAATACAGCATTAATAATTCCAGTAATTCTTGCACTTTTCTCTCCAAGAAGAACTTTCTCGCCGTATTACTGTCATTGGTATTACCGAATCCTGCTAAGGGTTGATCCATATTCAACGCCATTTCCTTAAGAAACGCTTCCTGAATGGATTTCTTCCTATCATCTATCGCAGCTTTATTATCCTTGTTCTTCCTGTACACCTGCCACTCGACTTTGTAACTAATATGAAGTAGGCACTGGAATGAGTTAATCCAGGCATGAAGTGTGGATATTCCGTATCGGTAATTATCTTCTTTTGCAGGTACTTGTCTCGGGCCATCAGTTACAATCGAGTTTATTTGACCCGCAAACGTAACAATTAGCCTAACCTTTATTACCGGTAATATGGTTAATGACTTTCTCATCGACCATGGTCATAAAAATATTATGTCCAACTCATGGTGTTGCCCTTAGTTGATGAGTTTTCCAATTTATCTAACACATCTACACCACTAAGTTCACCTTCCGCATGCAATGATTTTCTTGACGCCGATAACAATTCTTCCGATCCAAATTTTTTAAATGTTAGCAGACGGTTCCTTTTCTGTCGATCACTGAGGGAACTAAATTCACCACTGAAGGACGACCACGCTTCGACGAACCCGGCTGTTTGTCTTGATCTTCGAACACTTCATCCTCCATCTCCTCCTCATCGCGTTTCAAAGTGAAACTGAAAACCTTAGCCAAATAATCAGAAACGTCTGCCACACCCGATGAATTTCTTATTTAAATTCAAAAATTCAAATCGTACAATGTCCTGGACGTCCAACTGATCCTCCAGAACAAAACCTTCAGGTATTCGGGTCAAAATTTTGGTGAACAAATATTCCACAGCTTCATTTTTCGATGAATTTCGTCGCGCCTCCATGAAATCTTTGCGCTGATTTTAACGACGCATTCTGAAAAATACTAAAAAAAAAGTAATTTGCGAGGGTTTGCGCAGGCACCACTATATATTATTATAAAATACATTAGTTGTACTAAAATGTGTAGAAGACCACATTTGTACCATATTTTACCATTTTTTTAAAAGCTTCAAGGAACTAATATGATTGAATTAAAAGTGATAATTTTTATATGATTTCGTTAATGTTCACCAAAATTGTTATACATATATCAGTCTTATTTAAATAATTTTAATGAAATAATATTATACATGCCATAAACTATTCGATTCATTATGATAAAAAATTTACTTTCACGTAGTGCGCCCTGACTCCCTTAATGTTATCATCACTTCGTTGACTGTTTTTTTTATGTGATATACTAGAAGCTTAGCGTAAGCCCCTTTGTACTTTTCGACAATCTATTTTTTTCATATAGAGTGCAATGTTGAACAGCAGCTCTAGTCGGAAGATAGAGAGTAGAAAGAGAGAGCGAAGTAGGAAGAAGCTGCCACAACCTAGCCGCGATTTTTTTTTATATTCCACCTACTCCCAACCATTTCGCGACTCTGGCATCGGGGCATCAAGAAACAACTCGCTGGAGTGTTATGCCTCCTGAAACGAGTTGAATCTCATCAACTAACCGATGACATGCGCTTGGCGGAGCGGGGAAGGACTAGCGAAGACTATGACAGGAGGAATCAGGAATGTTAAGAGGGGAGGAGAAAGAAGGAAAATTATGTGGGTAGGAAAGGGGAAAAGGCCAAGGACCATGGGGCTGGCCGGGTTTCGAACCCGGGACCTCTGGGATAGTAGTCAGGCGCCTTACCCCTATACTACCGAGGCCACTCTCAAAGGAGCGACGATAAAACCCCATCCTGCGGTGTGCCTGACTTCTTCGGAAAGCCCCAGACCAAACTTTATGCCCTGCACTTAGCAGCTGATCACCAGCATCTGTCAACACCCAGACGCTTGAGGGCCCCCATAAGCACAGAAGATTCAACATTGTTAAAAACACCTTCAATAACTAAGAAAGCAGCCAAAATGAACTCCTTGAATTCAAGGGATTTTTCAATAACCGCTCCCAAGGAATGGAGAGCAGTGTGATTTACCTTTTGTGTAGGCATGCTGTGAGGGGAAAGCAGTCTTCCATCAATGCTTTGCTTAATATGAATCTCCATAAGTCTTTCGAGGATCTTAGGAGAAAGGATGTGAGACATATATGTAGGTCTCAAGTATTTTGGATTATGATAGGAGGTTTTACCCACTTTCGGAATGAGAGCCACCTTCGCTACCCTCCAGGACGTTGAATTGTAGCTTGGCTGCAAGCCAGTCGAGAGTTAGGTCTTTTTTAGGAGTGAGGGAGCACCCCATATGGTGAACACTGCGACCAAGTTAGCCCTATTATGTATGTACCCCACTAGTGGAACAGTCTATCAGCTTTCCTGCAGCAAGACAGAGAAACTCACTGATAAAAGTTCTACTTCTAAGCCAGATCAGAGCAGGGCATTCACAAGGAATATGTGAGGAAGTCTCGTCGCCTTCAATGTCTCGTCGGAATTCTGTCTCTTGAGACAGTCCTAGGTTGTGGAGGTGAAACCACAATCCTAATGGCCAGTCAGATAACCCACCAGCATCCATAGGTCCGCTTTGTTTAAAGTTTTAGTGCCCCTTAAGGCAAATGTTCTTATAAGACCTTTAGCCTGTCTAAGGCCTGGGACTGACTCTGACACTGATAGTGCCTTGATGGCAGCTTGGCTGTCAGAAAATATTTTAAGGTTGGCGCCTTTCAGACCTTTCTAAAAGGTTGACCCCAGCGCAGGTCACAATAGCATTTATTTCAGTCTGAAAAATAGAGGACCCAATGCAATCGAGTTGGGTCCTGCGACACCAGCCCCTGTGCCATGTTCCATCATTGACCCGTCGGTAAACCAGTGGAGATGTTTTGGATCCCCAGGAAGAATAAGTTCCTCCCACTCAGAACGATCCGGGATAATCTCCCTGACCATATGGTCGGATACGCAGCTAATGGAAATGTTTGTTTTATTTTTAAGGATATCCATGTGTCCTTTGACTGCATAGAGCCAGTTGGAAGAGATCTGAAGTCAAAAGGTACTTACGAGGGTGGATTTTCATATGAAGATATGCAATGGGGTCAATCTACTGATTGCCTTCATCGCAGCTGTGGGACAGCTCCGCATAAATCCGGTAATGGAGAGGTAAGCAAGCTTTTGCAGTTTGCTGCACTTGAAAATCGACATAACCTGTTTAGTCTTGGGCCACCAAACTATAGCGGCATAAGTGACCACAGGTTTAACAATCGTAATATACATCCAGTACGTCATTTGTGGTGTAAGACCCCATGTCTTACCCAGAACCTTTTTGCAGGCCCATAAGGCCCTTGGGGATTTACTGATGACGTAGTCAAGTTGAGCGTTCCAGTTCAGTCTCTTGTCTAACTTTACTCCAAAATATTTGACTGAGTCTGAGTACTCAACTGTGGTACTTTGGATACAGATAGGATCTAATTCCACATTTTAACATTTGGAGAAAGGTACCAAGACAGCCTTATTTGGGTTGATTGACTGGTCCTCCGTGGTAATGGTCAAGTCAAACTTCCCAGAGGCAATGATGGCAAGATCATATGCATAACCGATGACACCGAAACCAGATTCGGATAGTTTGGTCAAAAGTTCATCCACAAGTATTGACCGGAATAACGGGGATAAGACTCCACCTAGTTTGTTTAGCGAGGAAGGCTTTTTCGATTTGACTGACCAGCTGGTATAAAGCAACCTCTGTTGATTTTCCCTTGGGTAAGAGAACTGGAAGCTATGTAGAGAAAGAGAGAGAGCTCTAGCTGGCATCTGATATGAAGGTCTAGAAGCCTTTCCATCGATTTCAAAAGAAAAGAGTTTAAGCTGATAAGTCTGCACGATTTTCGCAGCTCCTTTGGGCTGTTGCCCTGTTTCGGGATAAAAACCACCCCGACTTTCCTCCAGATGGTTGGAATATATCCCCAGTTGAAGCTGGCTCTAAAGAGGCAGACCAAGTTGTCGAGAATCAGATCAAGGCTTTAAGCCTTCTGTGGCCCATATTTATCAGTCAGTGGCAAATGCGTGTTTAACAGTCTATCGACCTAAACAGTGCCGGCCCTAGCCTTGTTGAGGATGGAGCGAGATTGTCTTTCGGCGCCATTTGTTCGACGTTGTCACTTCACATAAATTGTATTTCCAGTTGTCCTAGATAAAACTTTTTTCGAGTACTGTCTGCCTGACATTAACAGGATTATATCTCCCCTTTTGCAAGCCTTTATGGGAAGGGGCCCCCATAAGGATTTCGATGGTGGTTTTAGGGTCACAGTTCCGCCTGTAGCGGCAATATAGAAAGTATGTTTTCTCAGAGTTGCTTCCCCGACGTTTCGCCCACAGCACCACCTTCTTTGGAGGCTATTTGGTTGTTTGTATTGCATAGTTGGGTATTAGGGCTTGCCCCAGCTAGTAAGGTTGAGATGGTAGAGAGAGTCACTTTCTCGTTAAAACTCCAACTCAACAACCCCCAACACCTGCCATCTTGACAACGTCATCTCTGTGAATTTTATGCGGTGCACTTTGGGGAGTCTTCTCCACTCCTACACCCTTAGAGCCTTCTTTTGGTCCCCTATCCTTTCCAAATAATGCCAGTGGGGCCTTCTGTTGCTGCCGGAAAGTATCCCGATTACAAAAAGGCTGCGCGTCCGCTTGTTACCGTTTACAGTAACAAGGCTTGCTCCTTCTAAGGCTTAAGGCGGCCCATCATAGGAGGCGCACCGACCCCTACTGACCTGGGCTGTTCCGAGCTCTGAGCCAAATCGGCTACCGCCTCCAGAAGACTTCCTTGCACGGTAACTAGTTGTTTCGTGGTCAGAAGAGTCTCCGGATTGTTAGTCGCACGCACGCCAATCCTGACACTTTCCGCTATTTGGCCGAAGGTAGGCTTTGGAATCGTTCTAGACTTCATTAGGGGTGCGTCCGACTTTTCACCGGGTTATTATGCCGTAGAGAACATCCAGATGATCTAACCCTCTTCTTATTAAACAAATCGGTATCCCTTTCTTCCTCGGGGGCCACCCGCACCCTACCAGCCTCTACGGAGTAGCCAGCTTCTGCGCCACCCCGTCTTCTGAAAGCGGTCGTTTTTTCGAGTCGCCTCTCCAATTAGGTGCCCTTACTTCCGCAGGAGATCTAAGTAGATTTCGTTTATTTTTCGTTTATTTTCGTTTATAACATAAATTGTACATCAAGATTACATAATCTTTTAACGCTGAAAAACGCATGTACATTATAATTAAACACATTAATTAATAAAAAGCGGAACGAGTGAGTGAACTATTAAAAAGTGATAAAAAAGACAAAGCAAAACAAGTAAAAGTTAATAAGAATGTAGTTGAAGGAATATTACTGGTTATTCAAAAAATTGAAGACGCGTTTCCTGAACACATTTAACGACCCCGCATTTTGTACGTAGTTAGGCAGACTATTCCAAACTTGAAGAGAATGAACAAAAAAAGATCTTTGCCTAACCAAGAAAGACACTCTTGGCAGTATAAATAACGTTCTTCTAGAAGTACGTCCAATTCGGAGATATTCATGTAGGTAAGATGGACGGTCGGAATGTAGAAGCTTATAAACAAATGTCAGTTCCTTGAGGAGTAGGTAATCATCAATTGTGCACCCCAGAAGAGAATAACGATATGGACTGATGTGCTCGGATCGGCGAAGACTGTAGACAAACCTTACGCAGTCGTTGAAAGCCACATTAAGCTTACCACGGCATGCAGCATCAAGAGAAGGAAAGACCAAACTGGCGTAGGTAAAGTATGGTAACACTAGAGATTTAATTATCTTTGAGCGCGAGCCTAAGGGTAAGATGGAGGCGTAAAGCCAGAGACGCCGTAAATTACCATAAATTTTAGATAACGTATGAGAAATATGATCGCAGCAGGTAAGTTGAGAATTCAGATAAACGCCTAAATTAATGACACGCGTTTGATAAGGTAGATGTGTATTCATAAGAACGATAGGTGGAAAACGATCGGTATCTAATTTACTCCTATACATTGGAATGCAACACGATTTAGAGGCATTAAGTTGTAGACGGTTGGACACAGACCATTGATAAATACGTTTTAGATCTGCATTTATAGCCGCAATACAGTTCTCAGCCAGTCTAGGACTACTGTTTAAGTAGATCTGAACATCATCTGCATACATGTGGAGTTTGCAGCTTGTCACGACACTGCTAAGATCATTTATGTACATAGAAAATAGTAATGGACCTAGTATGGAGCCCTGCGGAACATGTGGGTTGCCAATTTGGTAAATAGGCGCATGTGGTCAACACTATCAAAAGCCTTACTGAAATCAAGAAGCACGAGAAAAGCAACATTACCGGAGTCAAGAGCCACTCGAAGGTCAGTAGTAACCTTCAGAAGTGCAGTTTCACAGCTATTGCCTTTGCGAAAGCCAGACTGGACCCGACTCAATAGGGATCCCGTCTCACAGTGACTGTCAATAGATCTCCCAATGAAGGAGTAATCTCAACGTACATTCACGCAGTACCATTCATAACTTCAGCACGATTATGTACACATAAGAATTGCGGTTTTTATCGAGTTTAGATCCGCCGCATTCGGTCTGCTCCATGGATCTCGAGCAGGATGTGGCCTAAGGCTATGTACGATCGGTCTTGGAGTGAGTGCTCGCTGCTTGTGCCGTGTTAGAGTCATATTGATGAGTACATAGACTTGGCTAGCTACAAACAACGCCCTCAAAAAGTGCCATCAAAATTTTATTTTTTGCTCGAAATTGTTTTTCGCATTCATTTTGGCGCCCCTTACCACCTGGCGCCTAGAGCGACCGCTCCACTCGCTCTACCCTAGAGCCGGCGCTGGACCTAAATTATATTCAGTTGGGTTCCCAAAACCTGTTTCCGCAGATGCCGCAAGAGATGTCGTGCCAGTAAAGTGGGTATCGAGCAGGAGTTGCAATGACTCCTGACTGCTTGTGATCCATGTATAGATTTTTTCAAACTCCGTGACACAAAAAATTTGAACAGTTCTGCGCACCTCATTGCCAAATTTTATAAATATTGTTCTATCATTTCCCCGCTTTTTAGTTAAAACGGCAACAAACGCAGAAAAAAACTCAACAAAATAATTTGGGAAGGGATGCGCGCATGCCGAATGAATAAAGTTAATCAATCTTTATATTATGTGTTGAGCAGAGCTTTTAAATACATGTAAAACTCCTGCTCAACCAAGTCAGTTTATCCATCGTAATAAGCATAATTTTATTTATTTATTTATTAATAAGCCAAAACAAGGCACACTTAAACTAATTTACATCATTGCCCTTATTATAGTACATAAATATAACTTAAGCTATATTGATTAATACAGGACTAGGATGATAATAGGGATATCACTTTTCTTTTAAAAGACTGTTTACTTATGGAGGGGGAAAAACAGGATTTGTAGGTATTGAAGACCACACAACATCTGTTAACAGGTTCGTTCTTGGCATACTCGGTGCGATGTGAATATTCCTTAAGCAATTTCATGTGTCTCGTCTGTCGGACATCGTCATTGAACTTAATTCTATCCGATAGAAACTGCACTTTGAGGTTGCTGTTTAAAACGTCCAAGGTGAGGCCTGAGATAAGCAACTTTCTCCTACATGACAGTGGTAAGAGATGTAATGCTTTGAGCCTGTTCGTGTAGGGTGGTAGACTAAGATAATCGCGCGGGTCGTGGAGATGACGTAGCGCGAAAAGAAGAATTTTTTTTTGTATTGATTCAATCCTGTTACTACTTACCTGGAATATGGGATCCCGTATCGGGCAAGCGTATTCCAGGATTGGGCGGACAAGGGAACAGAAAAGAGTTTTAGTAACCCAAACATTGCCAAATTCTTTAGCTCTTCTCTTAATAAATCCTAACAGCTTGTTGGCTCTGGCAGTAATGTTGTCATAATGCAAATTAAAATTTAACTTGTTGTCTAGAACAACACCTAAATCCCTAATTTGATCGACATGGTCAAGGACCTTGTAGTTCAGATAATACTGCCGAAGCTGTATATTTTTTTTCGTGAGAAGGTGATTGAGTGACATTTAGCGATATTGAGATGTAGTTTATTCGTTGTACACCAGTCTTGCAGAGCATTCAGTTTTGATTGAAAGAACGATACATCACTTTGGGACCTTATGATGTTGTATATTTTTAAATCGTCTGCGTAAAAGAGATGTGGAATATCCTTCAGTTTGTCGGATAAATCAGAGATAAATATATTAAACAAGAGTGGGCCTAGATGCCCTGGGGTACACCGGAAGTCACGTCGATTTCTTTAGATAGAAATCCTTGAAATCTAACCACCTGAGTTCTTCCGTCAAGATAAGATCTTATCCATTTCAGGGCAGCACAGGTGTTCAATGCAAATCAACAAAATGATAATTTGCATTGGAAAAAAAAATAAAAACGTGATGGTTAACATTAAATTCAATTATCTTTATTTTAATCAGTAAACAACAACAAACAACAATGTGATGTGTCTTAGTAACCCGTATGTATATATACAATTCTGTAAAATAACGTGCAGGCAAATTGACATTTGTTTCAATTATGTGTATTTTAACTAATAAACAACAAAACAATCAAAAATGTGGTGTATTTTCTCAAACCGTGTATAAACAACGTGCAGGCAATTCTCCGCTACTTACATGTATTTCAGAGAACACTGCTACGTTGAAGTAAAATGCAAGAGTGACCGGCCGTTAGTTGCACTCGACCTTTTATAGGCTGGAGATATTCCACCGCCTACCTTTAAGTAGACGACAAAATATCTCCCGCCTGCTATTCAAACTACTGTATTTAAGTTTTTTGTGTATAGTATATGTTAAGTATTTTATAAATTTTAGTATTTTTTTTCTGTAGATATTTTAGGAGGATAGGATTGATTGGGATTGAACAACCGGATATTCCAAATTTTGAAAGTTTTGTTATTAAAATATGGTGGTCAACACGATCAAAGGCTTTGCTAAAGTCCGTATAGACTGCGTCGATTTGATGACCATTCTCCATACCACATACATAACAGTTCAGAGGTTAAGATCATAAGGTTTGGGGTGGTTGAACGCCCCTTTCTAAATCCGTGCTGTTGCTCGTTAAGAAGTGGGTCAATGACGGGAGTTATCTTGTCGAAAACAAGTTTTTCAAAAAGTTTTGGGATTGAAGAGAGAATGGCAATCCCCCTAATAGTTGTCCACCAAGTGCTTATCGCCTGCCTTATGGATTGGTGTAAGATAGGATTTTTTCCACAGCGATGGAAACACTCCTATTGACAATGATTTATTAAATATTAAAGAGGGAGTAACATTTGCTTTGAGCAGTATTTCAAGAAACTAGGGGGAAGAGTGTCAGGACCATGACCTTTATTGTTATCAAGACTGTTTAAACTATAATTATGCTAAATATTTCTCATCCCTAAATTTAAAATAAATTACAAGAATTGCTGGAAAAATTTCTTTTAAAGATATGAGCATTTTCATTCATAAATTGAGAGTTCTCCGCAGCCGCAAGCAACACAACCTCCCCAAGCAGACGCGCGCTTGCGACTGGCGGAAAATGTCAAAAATCGAGTAATCAAAGTGATAAAAACACAAATTTCGTATTTTTTAGTAGAAATTACTACAAATTATTTCTGTAGCATATGTGTAAAATATAAAAACTTTAAAATAAAAAAAATATATAAAAACGGGTGTTTTTCAGTCATAATTTGTAAATTTTTTAAATAATCATTGAAGTCCCAGAAAAATACACCTCCCTTTAGCAATACGCAGTCGCGACTGATTACATGGCAGCAAGTGATTTGATAGGAGGAGTTAAGTGAAGCTTTTGTCTGAGAATTTAAACATTTTTAAGAGCTTAGCTGGGGAACATGCGCGGGATGTCACGAGGTTTGAAAACAACTATACCGTCTGCTTGTTTCAGCAATTCTTGGCACATTGGGCTTTTAGAGAAAGCTTTTCTAAGTCTTGCGGTGTCTGAAAAACCTTCTATTGTCCCACAAAAGGTCGTCCAGGACTCCCTCTTTGACTTGCGCAGTTCGTATTTGAACTTCCTTAGACGTCCCTTATAGTTGTCCCAGTCCCAATCCAAGTTAGACCTTTTGGCCTTATTGAAGGCCTTTCTACCCTCAGACCTTAGTTTGAGAAGCTTACTGTTCCACCAAGGAGGTTTGGTTTTACCCCTGTACTTCCCATTCGGACAGGCAGCTTCCACGGTTTAACTTCACAAAATTATGCACAAAATTGAAATATTTATTTTTGAAAGAAAAACAAACTGAGTCTGAATACATTAATTTTTTCTTCGAACTCTTTAAAATTACTTTGATGCTTCTTCCAACATTTTCCTCTAGCCAGTTTTATGATTAAACACTTGAGTGTCTACAAATACGATTTGAAAACAAAATTATACCACTGCAAATATTATTTTTGATCCAAAGTGAAAAAAAATCAGCAACAACAACACTAATGAGATAATGGCAAATTTAAAAGTAAAAAGCAAGCAAAACAAAGTCCCTAACAATAGCCATCAGCTTTTGCCCCTCAAACATCCTGTCGGACTTAAACAATGCAAATTTCATCCAAATAATATTTCAAAAAATCCTTGAAGCATAACAAGTGGTCTTTCAGTCGGGAGTATGGCGGATACATCAATGCGACCCCGACCCCTTAGGTATGTTATACTTTCCCAATGCATGTTTCATGATTTTTTATTTATTTGGGCATTTTGTAACCCATCAAACCGAAACGGAAGCTTATAAAAAAATACGTTTTTCCTTTTTCTACCATATTTCCTCAAAATTTTTCATTTACTACGAATTTGTGTAATAAAATCTGCAAGGATTTCCTTTGACTGATTCCAAGTCCTGTGTCCTGTAGGTGGGCGCACAGTAGAGTTCCGAGTGCGATGCTTTATGGGAGAAAGGGTATCCAGTGACATTAGAAGGTAAACATTTGAAGGATCGCAAATTATTTATATCCTTGCCCCATGCTCAAAGGACTACGGGAAAACATGTATGTCCCCAGAATATTCTTTTCCTTCAGAATATATTTGTCGAACGTGTCCTTTTTTCGCTCTACATTCGGATATTTTTCGGGGGGAAATCGATTTTAAAGTTTTAAAAACTGAATTAATATTGTCCGATTGGTTTTTGTTTTGTTGATCAAACAAGGATTGGATGTGTGGATGCAGTCCAATTTCGAAGTTTGTCCTCGTTTTGTCAATAAAGTCCACTTTTGTAGACATTAATTTCAATTGCCGTGCGGAGTGGATTTATGATTGGTTTTGCGCCTACGATACTAAAATTTTGATTAAGAATACTCAAATATTAATTGAACGTTTTTGAACGATATAAATATTTTAAATTAATATCCTTTTCAATTGTTTTATGATTAACAGAAAGCTTTAAAAATTAATTCTATATTTGTTTGCTTCTAAATTTACTCGCGTGGCCCAGTTTCATTTATTTAGTTACGCCAAACAAGGCCCACTTGAACTATATTACGCAGGGATAGAAATGACTATAGCTAAAAGTAACAGTTTACAGTCTAACAATTATTATCACAGAGTATATTTATAACATACAGCACAACTTAGTTATAGTGTTAGTTTAGGGTAATTCGGACGACAGGAAGGATATCAATTTTTTCTTGTAGGATAATTTGCTAACCCCAGGGGAGAAGCAGGAACTGTGGCCATTGAAAATCATACAACATCTGCTGACGGGCTCGTTCTGTCCATACTCGGTCCGATGAGAGTATTCCCAAGGCATTTTCGTATGCCTGTAATTCTCTACTAGAATTTGTAATGGTGTTTCGTTCGGTGGTTCTCTAAACTTCCTTTTTCAAGGGAGGGTTGTCAGGGAGCTTTTGAGTTATCTAGGGTCTTGTGAGGAGAAAACCTTCTTACAAAAATAATATCTCTTTATTCTATCAAAATCCTTATTTACTAATAATTTCAATCTCTCAACTCTAAGCAACTACTTATTATTTCTTACTAGTATGGCTAAGCAACTACCTACTTGTACCTACTTGTTATCTCTAGATACATGTTTGTTACAGGTATCGCAAAGCAGCTACCTACTTATTACTTTTCTCTACAGTTGTGTAATGGTTAGTTAGGGGGTATATATGTACAATGGGGTTTTCGGTATATTGTCGGTGTTTGGTTGGGTCATACCTTGACACTGGTCTAAAAAAGGTTGCCGACAGAGTTCTTGTCGGATCGTACACCTCGAAATGCCTTAGAGACATTCCCCAGGTATTCGGTAGTAGTCGGTATGTGGTTGGTATATAGTCTGTATGTGGTATGTGTGTGGTCTGACCATGCTGGATCGTGCACCTCGACACGGTACACGAAAGGCTGCCAGGAACATTGTCGGATCATACACCTCGACAGCCTCCCACAGGCATTCGGTATGTGGAGGGGGTGTGTGATGAGCCTTGATAACTGATAATCGTTGATTCTTTAAGTCGCCCTCGATATTTTTTATAAAGGTTTCCTTCGGTGCCGATCGCTGAATTCTCCTGGCTGCCGGACAATCTCGCCAGAGAAGTTTACGCGGCAAACGATTATCATCCTTCGGCAAACATGTCCAAACCACCGTAGTCGACGTTTTTGAATTTTTTCTTCGATCAATGTCCGTTGATCGCATCTTTGTCTAACCGGACATGGTGGTTACGAAGTTGTTGTCGCTGCTGGTTGAGCCATCGTACGACGCTTGGAGAAGTTGTATGATTTTCAATGGCACGTGTTCGGGTTCCAAGGCTCTCCACACGCTGTTCCAATCGATGCAACCGGAAGCGGATTTGAAATCGATGAAAACGACGACAGTTCGTTTGCCACAACGAAATCTTTTTTCCATTAGCTGACGGAAAGCGAATATTTGATCAATACATCCTCGATGTGGTTTAAATCCAGCTTGTTCTTTCCGGCTCGTTTGCTCTCGATGTTTCTGTAGCCTCGATTGTATGATTTTCGTAAATACTTTGCCGACGATCGAAAGAAGGATAATACCGCGATAATTCTTGCATTCCCGACCTTTTTATTCAAAATTGGCACAACGATCGTTTTCTTCCACGCCGACGGGACACGATCCTAATGCCATATGTGTGTTATGAGGACATGGAGTCGTTGTGATAAGACATCACCTCCGACTTCGATCATTTCAGCGACTACTTGGTCTATTCCCGACATTTTTCCATTTTTCAGCGATTTTATTGCCGTCTTCACCTCGATAATAGTCGTTTCGGTATCGACGCGCTCATGGGGAGAAGTCAGGAAAGGTTCATCCGATTTTTCGATGTTGTCGTTTGTTGATGTTGTTTTGCCGCCTGACCGCCAGATTGTCTGGTACAAAGTCCTTAACGCCGCTTCTTCCATATCGGCCGCAACGTTATTCCAGTACGCTTCTCGTTCCGATTTCATTTTCTGTCGAACTTCTTTGATCAATCGTCGGTTATGCTCAAAGTCTACATGTTTCATTCGCTTCCGACGAGATTCAGACAGCTGTCCGAGATCCATAGCTGCGTCCGTTTACGGATAGGTGGACACAACTCCATTGCACATTTCATAATAGACTCCGACAATTGCCTTTCTTCTACATCGATATCGTCCGGTATTGCGAGCGCCGCAAATTTGTTGGCTAATGCAATTTGCAACTCTCACCCGATGGCCGGGTCCCGTAGGCACACACAATTCTTCTTGGATGGTTTTCGTGCCGTTTTCTTCGCTCGTTGTAATCGCATCTGTAGTTTTGCTCGAACAAGATTGTGGTCCTATTCGCAATCGGACCCACGAATTGCACGTACGTTTTTGAGCGTCGATCGGAATCTTGCGTTGATCAAAACGTAGTCTAACATCGCCGAGTCGTTGCCGGATGGATTTCACCAGGTGAGTTGGTGTTTGAGTGGTTGGCGGGAAATGCTGTTGCCAACGATCAAGCTGTTTCACGCTGCGAATGAAAGCAGGCGTAAGCCGTTGTGGAAATTAACCAACCAATTCGTGCCCCAGTTTGCCTATCATTCCTTCCCAGCCGGTTCGATCTGCTCCTGAATGTGCATTGGAGTCCCCCGGTTCGAGGTGTTATTGCTTGTTACCGCTCCATGCAATTTTTTTATAAAATAAAAGTTATTGTTATTTTATTATCAATTCACTTTATTATCACAAGTTTTATATATAATAATAATTCCTTAAAACTTCAGTTTAACTTTGATCGATATATTTCGATATATATATATATATATATATATATATATATATATATATATATATATATATATATATATATATATATACCTATATATATATATATATATATATATATATATATATATATATATATATATATATATACTAGCATAAAACCCGCGTGCCTTGCAACGCCTTTAAACAAAAACTGTTTATTATGTGCAATGTTTTCCTTAAAAAAAAAACAAACAAAAAAGTCAGCTGTCATTATCCCTAAAAGGGTTTATTATAGTGCATTTTTTTTAATAAATATGGTAAACAAATTGCTGCGTATATCACCTCTGCTCAACAAATCTGCAAGTTTTGAAGCAGAGATTGGCATGTTTATGTCCCCCATTTCACTGCGTTAGGGGATGAATTTCGAAAAATTGCTTCTTAGTTAATGTAAACGTCATTATAGAGATGCACTGTCAAAATTAAAGCCCTTCAGCCCCAGCGGTTTGGGTTAACCCCATTTAACCCCCTTAGGGGATAAATTTCAAAAAATCGCTCCTAAGTGGATGTCCACGTCATTATAGGGATGCACTGTCAAAATTTCAGCCCTATAGCTATAGCGTTTTGGAAACACCCCATTTCACTCCCTTAGGGGATGAATTTCGAAAAATCGCTTCTTAGTGGATGTTCACATCATTATAGGGATGCACTGTCAAAATTTCAGCCCTATAGCTCCAGCGGTTTGGGAAAACCCTATTTCACCCCCTTAGGGGATGAATTTCGAAAAATCGCTCTATAGTGGATGTCCACGCCATTATAGGGATGCACTGTAAAATTTCAGCCCTATAGCTATAGCGGTTTGGAAACACCCCATTTCACCCCCTTAGGGGATGAATTTCGAAAAATCGCTTTATAGTGGATGTCCACGCCATTATAGGGATGCACTGTCAAAATTTCAGCCCTATAGCTATAGCGTTTTGGAAACACCCCATTTCACCCCCTTAGGGGATGAATTTCGAAAAATCGCTTCTTAGTGGATGTCCACATCATTATAGGGATGCACTGTCAAAATTTCAGCCCTATAGCTCCAGCGGTTTGGGTAAACCCTATTTCACCCCCTTAGGGGATGAATTTCGAAAAATCGCTCTATAGTGGATGTCCACGCCATTATAGGGATGCACTGTCAAAATTTCAGCCCTATAGCTATAGCGTTTTGGAAACACCCCATTTCACTCCCTTAGGGGATGAATTTCGAAAAATCGCTTCTTAGTGGATGTTCACATCATTATAGGGATGCACTGTCAAAATTTCAGCCCTATAGCTCCAGCGGTTTGGGTAAACCCTATTTCACCCCCTTAGGGGATGAATTTCGAAAAATCGCTCTATAGTGGATGTCCACGCCATTATAGGGATGCACTGTAAAATTTCAGCCCTATAGCTATAGCGGTTTGGAAAAACCCCATTTCACCCCCTTAGGGGATGAATTTCGAAAAATCGCTTTATAGTGGATGTCCACGCCATTATAGGGATGCACTGTCAAAATTTCAGCCCTATAGCTATAGCGTTTTGGAAACACCCCATTTCACCCCCTTAGGGGATGAATTTCGAAAAATCGCTTCTTAGTGGATGTCCACATCATTATAGGGATGCACTGTCAAAATTTCAGCCCTATAGCTCCAGCGGTTTGGGTAAACCCTATTTCACCCCCTTAGGGGATGAATTTCGAAAAATCGCTCTATAGTGGATGTCCACGCCATTATAGGGATGCACTGTCAAAATTTCAGCCCTATAGCTATAGCGGTTTGGAAAAACCCCATTTCACCCCCTTAGAGGATATATATATATATATATATATATATATATATATATATATATATATATATATATATATATATATATATATATATATATATATATATATATAATTGATTATTAAACACTTGATACATATCACACGATTTGTTTTTAAGCACGAGCGGATTTTGGGTGTTTCACCATGGGACAGAGTGTAGAGTGAGATGCCGGAAATTGGTTCGATCACTAGGCGTGATCGGAACGGAACGAAAAACGGCAAGATCACTGAACTTTGCGTTCGGTGATCGATTGAGTGTTCCGACTGAGCGTTTTGATCGTGTCGGAAGTTGTTGTGTGACATTGCGTAAAGTTTGGTAATTAAACTTTACGCGGTCACTACATTATCATATCCAGCCTCTGTTGAAACTGATCGTAAAATTCGTCCTTGTTCGCCACCGTGCTGGGTCTTGATCGTTCCACCGATGGTTATAACCGCCAAACGCTCGGATATCGGTTGGAATGCGATAACGGTACTGGTAGCCCGTCGATCGACCATAAACCCGACGCCAGCCTCTCGTCTCTCACAACCGGAATAGTAGAGCGTCATCATTTTTTCGATTGTTGGCGGGACGATCGTCAATGCCCCGGATCCTGTAAGTCGTAGTTCCGATAGCGCAGCAACTAATATTTTGCATTTCAATAATTCCATTGCTATGAATTCCTTTTGACCGACGCGATGTCCTGCGAATTGAATTTCTGTTTTCGGTGTGACTAATTTTGGTGTTCGGCCAGTAAGCAGTAACCCACTTCTCACCAGCATCCCTGGGGCCCAGTGCTGGCGCATAGCCTGCCCTGGATGCAGTAGCATTATTTCGGACAGTAACCCGCTTCTGAATAGTTAGTTCGTGTAATGCGTTTTCTTGCCTAGTTTCTTCGGTTTCCCGATTCTGGACCACCCTCCTCCTTTCACATCGTGGGCTTGGGAGCAGACGATGGCGCCTGGTTACCAAACTAATTATCATCAAAATGATGTCGGGTCAAGTAGAACTCAGTATCTGAGGATTAAAATAATAAGTAAATTCCACCATGCCACTATGTTTTACATCAGAGAATCTCTTCAACCGTCGCGTCGTTCTTGAATAAATCGCCGCTTGTGCTTCATACATATATTATTTTCTTTTTTACACACCCTTTTGTGGCATGACATTCTCTAAATAAAACAGAACACGAATTATGCTACCACCGCATACAAGGGTTTAATGTATTATTCTAAATTAATCCCATCCGCTTAACCAGCTTTCCGCCATTATTCCACTTATAAACAACTCTGTAAAATTTTATGGAGTTGCCAAGAGTGAGTTGTAAAAACAGTAAAGCAATATAAAAAGCACAAACTGTCCCTGCATATAAAATTACCCTGAAAATTGCTCCTGGTTACAGCAATTTTATGAATCTATGCTCACCTCAGAGCTTGCACGTAGTTAAAAATCCCGGGAAAAGAATGAGCAATTTTCAAGGATGGCAAAGTGACACGTAAAAATTCTAGTCGCAAAAGGGAGTAACAAAAAACGAAGGAAAATAATAATAAAAAGTAAATAAAGGATCTTATTTCTCTGCAAATTTAAACAGTCTTAAGGATGTTGAAAGTGTGTTTTTTATTTTCATTCAAAGGATATAAATTTGCCACACACATTTTCCTTTTTCATCCCCTACCACCTCTGAAGGAATCGTGAATATTCTATAGCCATTGAAGAGCCATACACAAAAGCGCCTTTCCAAATGTGTATTTGCTTTGATTTTCAGAGTTTTGCATGGTAAATAAAGGACTTTTAAAGCGAATGATTGCCAAACCACCTTCTTCCTTCCAAGAAGTCCTTAAGACGTCAGCTTCTAGGCAATGTCCCAGCTTCGATTGATTTTTTTGGAGATGAAGGGTAGAGTGACGCCGCAATTTCCGAAGAAAAATTTAAGTTTTTTTGGCAAACTATAAAAAAAACCCTAATGCTTGCTACAAAGTAAAAGGTAAATATGGTGTCCTTTTTGGACGACATCTGTATATAGGGGTATGATTTTGCAAGTCCTCAAAAACTCAGCCAAGATTGAGCATACAGATTTAACTTCTTTTAAAGTAAAAAAAAATAAAAATCCCTAGGGGAAGCAAGCTTAAGGTCAGGGTAAGGTAGGACTTGTCTTCAGGTGATATATATCTAGGACGTGATCAGACATTTGGGGAAGCACGTTTATCCTGTTAATGTCCTTGACATCAGAATAAAATGAAACTCCCAGAATTTTAACTTAACGCCAGTGGAAGGTGGCCAGATTAGAGAGAGAGAGAGCGCAAATGGATGTTTTGTTTGGGCTGGTTATAAAGAGGATATTAAGGGCGATATTCGTTTTTTGTAATCAAGATGTCCCTGAATCCTTGCGAAAGGTTAATTAACTTGATTGATATAGCGAATTGCTTCCAGTAACGATCAGCACAGAACGTTAGTATGAGGATCTTAGTGATTATGTTATGGTTCCCTCTTTTATCTTACACGGATTTAATATCTTAATCTATTCAACTTTTTCAACTTTTTCTTCTTGCTTAATTTTAACCCTACCTACTCTGCTGATAAGAATTCATTTCACATCACCCCATAATTAGCGAAAAAGATATACGGCGGGAATTTCGTTAATACAGCGGTTTATAAACAAGGGGCGCGACCTCTAAAGGGGGCGCTTATAACTCAAAGGGGGGTGGGGGGGTCGTATGATTTTATCCTTTTGACTTTTTGACTCACTGTTCAATTTCGACTTAAATTTTATTGTGTCTTTTTATTATTCATCTCGTCTGCTGTAACGTCATTCAGCATCATTTCAGCTATGAGTCTACTCACATCGAAAAAACTCGTTGAAATTGTAGCGTTCTACATTGAAAATAATCGTTCAATTGTGAAGACTGTGCGCGCTAAAAAATATGGAAGAAATTCGATGCCTTCGGACAGCACAGTTCGTAGTTTGGTGAAGAATTTCTTTGAGTATGGTCTGTAGCCACTCGTGAGCGTCCCATTCAACGGCGCGGCGTCCGCGACTCTCCAAAGTAGTTGCTGAAGCGGTATTAGAGAGTCTTGCCGATAATCCAAATATGTCGTATCGCCGCCGATAACAGGAGTTAAACGTGAGTTGAACGACTCTAATGAGGATTATGAAGCAACTTACTCAATGTCTGTTGCCAACGGACGAGCCGCCTCGTTTGTAATATGAAAAGGCCGTCGCAATGATGTCGATGTCGAGCCAGATTTTTGGGACAAATTTTTGATGACGAACGAAGCTCATTTTACACTCTTTGACGGAGTCAATAAACAAAACTGTCGACAGATAACCCACACGCCGTTCACCACTGCACGGCGAAAAAGTCACTGTTTGGGTCGAAGTTTGTTCAAAAACCATCATCGGACCATGACCAAAGCTCGAGGAACCCTCGACGACGCACGGTGCTGGTGCACTTCGTGTGTCCAAAAACGCGTGAAAAAGGTATGACGAACCTTTTTTCAAAAAGACGGCACACTTTACAACACCGTCGTCGCTACGATGAAGTTCTTGCAAAAGTAAATTTTATGCCAGCAAGTCGAAGACCATTGACGAACTCAAAGCAAAC
Source organism: Thereva unica (assembly GCA_949987705.1). Taxonomy (NCBI): domain Eukaryota; kingdom Metazoa; phylum Arthropoda; class Insecta; order Diptera; family Therevidae; genus Thereva; species Thereva unica. The sequence goes on from OX465283.1 coordinate 104,325,138, forward strand.
ATACAAGCCCGAAAACAGTTGCCCTTTGCGTATCGAATGGAGAGCATTTAATCGACATTGTATTCAAAAACAAATGGTAGAGAATATCTTAAATAAATCTTGCTCATTTGTCAAAATCGGCCAAAAAATGTCGGTTATTCAATGTTGAAATGCCGTAGGTCTAGATGGCGCACCCCACCGAGTGATGGGCAAAAATGGTCCTGTTCTTGCATTCTTGTCTTGCTCTTGCACATTTAGCAATATCAAGAACAAGAACAAGATTTAGTTATGCTTGCAAGAACAAGACCCAGAGCAAGACTTAAGCAAGATTCTTGCAAAATTCTCACCAGAATTTATTCTTTTAAAAATAAAAAATATAAAATTGATTAACTTCTTTCTTCTTTACGCTCCTTTAATCCCTCATGGGACATAGGGCGGAGACAGTTGCCCTCCAGCGGACTTTTTTTTGCGCGATAGCTCTCAGCTCTGACCAGGATCTCTCAGTAGGGCTAGTAGGGTTCTCCTCCACGTTGTTCTAGGTTTTCCGACTCTACGAGATCCTTGCAGATTCCAGCCAAGGGCCTGTTTGGCTAGATTTTCGTTTTTGCGTCGCAAGGTGTGGCCAACTCAATTCCATTTCCTTCGCCTGATTTGGTCATCTATCCTTTCTTTTCCGACACGCCGCCATAGTTCTTTATTTGAAATTCTATCTTGCCAGCGGATTTTTAGGATACGACGCAGGCATCTGTTGATGAAGACTTGTAGGCGCCCTGTGATGAATTGGGTGTCTTTCCATGTTTCGCAACCATACAAAAGAACTGCCTTAACGTTGGAGTTGAACAGCCGCAGGTTGGTGTTAGTTGAGATCTGTGTTGATCTTCATATGCGGAACAGGCATGCATATGCGCCTCGTGCATTATTTATTTTGAAAGTGACGCTTTCTTCTGCTCCGCCATTTTCGGTAATAATACTACCTAGGTAGCAGAATTTATTAACCAGTGTTTGCATTTATCCTCATTTCTTTAGTTTTAGTCGGATTTAGCCTTAAGCCTGCTGGACTACTTTCTGTTGCGAAATTGTCTAACATGTTTTTGAGGTCCTGCTGTCTGGGGGCCAGGAAACAGATATCATCTGGGCAGTTAAGATCCTCAATTCGGTCTAGCCAACCCCATTGTATGCCGCCTGTTCTACTATCTAGAACGCCGACAAGGATGTCATTTATTACTATAAGAAATAGAAAAGGTGAAAGTAGGCATCCTTGTCGTACTCCTGAGCTCACCTCAAAGCTGTCGGATAATTTTCCATTATGGAGAACTCTGCATTTGGAATTGTCATATAGGGGTTTTATCAAGTCTTTTATTTTATCAGGTAGTCCACGTTGCCGTAATGCTTGCCATATAAAGCTCCTATTAACCGAGTCGAACGCTTTCTCATAGTCTACGAAAGCAAGATAAATGGGGGATCGGAATTCAATAGACTGCTCCACTATTATTCTCAAGGTGTTGATATGATCAATACATGAACGGCCCTTCCAGAATCCGGCCTGCTGCCTCCTAAGCGTTCGGTCTACTGCTTGGTTTAATATTTGTTGAAGGTTTCCAGCGAATTCTCGCTTTTTAACGCTCTCCCGCAAAGGTCTACGTTAAACCGTCTACGGTTTATAGCATCGCGTGGAACGTTTCTGATTACGGCGATTTTAAGGCGAAACTATCAAATGGTGGTTGCTTCCAGTGTCTGCTCCCCTGAAACTCCTGACATCCTCCAGAATAGTTCTTCATCTGCGGTTGACGGGCGAGCAATCTATCTGATTTCTCGTTCTACCATCGGGCGGACCCAGGTCTCTTTGTGTATCTTCTTGTGGCAAAAGTAAATTCCACCTACCATGAGTTAGTAGGAACTACAGAAGTCAACGAAAAGCTAACCATTGTTATTGGTAACCTGCCTTAGGCCTTGATTTCCAATTGTTTGTTCAAGGCCGGTGTTGTCACGGCCAATCTGTGGGTTTAAGTCGCCCCTCGGAATAGAGCCAAACGCCTCATTCAGTCGCATATAGAACTCGTCTTTGATGTCATCATCTGCATCTTCAGTTGGAGCACAGCATTGGACTACAGTAGTACTTCTACTGGACCTGGCGCTTCTTTGGTGAGTATTACGCCAACGCCACTCCTACTGCTTTCAGTTTCGTTTCTCCCAAACTATAAGAAAGACTCACCGTTTGGACAGATATGCTTCCCGCATCGGCCCATCTGGTTTCGCTAAGTCCCATGATCTTGATTTTATATCGATTTATCTCGTTGATGACTTCATCCAGCCGTCGCTCAGCAAGCAGTGGTCTCACGTTCCATGATCCGATTCGTGTCCTTGTTCGAAAAGCAAAGGTCGTCGTCGTGTTGTCCATCCGGTTCCGAGGCATTGTTTGCCGATTCGTAGCATGATATAAATACATGTGTGTATATTTACTTTTTAGTATAATTGTAAAAGTATTTGTACATAATGTGCATAATGACTCTGCATGCATTCTGCGCCAACTAACGATGAGCAAAAATGGTCTTGTTCTTGCAGTCTTGTCTTGTTCTTGCACATTTAGCAGGACCAAGAACAAGACTTAGTTATGCTTGCAAGAACAAGAACAAGACAGACTGAACAAGAACAAGACAAGACCAAGACTAGATTAGTCTGGTCTTGTTCTTGCTTTTGCTCATCACTTCTATCGAAAATGCAAATTTACATATTTGAAGAGGTGCGCAGTTTGCTTAGTAGCCCACGGGCGTCGACTATTTTAGGACGGCCCTGGTGCAAAGCAGTCGTTTCGTCCATATATGTATAACAGTCCATCATCCAATCAACGCACACACATATTCATCATCACACCTTTTCCGAAAGTCGCTAATTGTCTGGAGATTGGAGATACCTTAGCTGTGACCATTATTGCTAGTAACGAAAGAAGTTTTTCAACTTTAAGGCGCTTAAAGGATTGGCAAAGTAGTGCAACTGAAGAACAGCGGCTGAACGGTCTTGCTCTTTTGAGTATTTACAGGGAAATCGACGTAACGGCTAAGGACGTAATCAAAAAATTTGCTGAAAAGCGTAGAAACTTAGAACTGTGACTTCTTCACAAGCATTGCTCTAGAACCATTGATCAAGTATGTCAATAGCTAATAAACTGAATTCCTCTAAAACAGTTCTTATGGTCTTATTTATATTAAAACATGAAAATATTTCTTGCTACGCCACTGACTGCACAGATACAAAAACCTCAACCGCCAACTAACCACAAAAAGCTTCTGGCAACACTGAAAACGTAAACCTGCAGACCTGCAGAGCCCATAAATTCCCAGCGGGAAATGGAATCATACCAAGAGGCATGATGGTGGCCTTTTTTGGAAGGCGGAAAGGCCTTCCTTTTGGCATTCCGCTCCATATCTTTTTTGTGAAGCCATGTCATTAGGAGGAATGAGTTGAAAAGCTCTAAAAGCTCATTATCCTTCCCCACGCATTCCCGGTAAGGCGTTTGTGATACATCTTTTTTGTTGCTTCCAAGGCAAACGCAAAAACCATACTTATCCATGTTTGACCCTTGCATTTTACTTTTTAGGAACTACGAATACGAACTCCTTCCTAAAAGCTTCTTGAGGAAGGCCTTCACACTTTTCCCGCTGGGTTTCTAAACTACAAACACCAGAACATATTTCCCAGCAAATCTTACCAAATAAAGGACGGCTTCGAATGGAATTTATACAGATCCTGAAAATTCCCAGTGCACAACACGACAACATAGCATCCAAAAACAAAAGGAATAATTGCCCATTATCCCGCAGTATTGCACCTGGCATCTCGAGCCACAGCGACCATCAGCGCTGCTCCTGGACATATTCCGCCCAATTTGAGTCACGCACAGGACATTCATCCGCCGCTTAAAAATTTCTTCCTGGAATTTTTCTTTCGGTGAATTTAAGTTGATTTAAAATCTCCATTAAAAGTCCCCTTCCAGGGATGACTGTGCCCCCTGCTTCCGCCACCACTCACCGCAGTGTGATGAGAGCGAAAAGCAAATCAACATTATCCCAAGTGATTTAATTTACGGCAGGGCAAGTAAACCAAATTACGGAAACAGGTAACACACAGGTAGCCCTAAGCTACTGCCTTGAATCTGAGGTGTTGGTGCAAGACAGAGATAGCGAGACAGCAAAGATCACCCCAAACATTGATTTTCCTGACGTGATGAATGGTGTTGTTCGGTTCATGAAGGAACGTGAATTTATAAACCACACTTTTCCTCCTTCGTTTTTTACCTGGCAGGATTTTTACAAAATAAATGGAGTCTAATTACAATTCACCAGCGGCGGTTCTGCTTTTCTACAACAAATCATCCTTGATTGGTTTTGACTTTTAAAGTGTGAGCAATAATTGCGTTAATTTTTTTTTTTCTATAAAAAAAAATTTCACGTTTAGGTGAAATGCTGACGTGTATTTGCAAATGGAAAGAAAAATGAGACCATTTCGAACGTGTCATCGCGATTATGCAAATATTGGAATTGTGCTCGAGCAACCATGAAAGTCAGCTTCAGCTGCAAACATCCATCCTTTTTTCGATTTGTGGATTAACTTTTTTCATGGTCGTTGTAATCCTTCCGAAATGCATCGAATATATTGATTCTGATTTTTTGTTGCTTACAAGTGCTGATAGGGAAATTTCACTTGATTGTGCAAATACCATTCACATTCAGAGTGAAGCCACCTTTGACTAAAAGGTTATTGGAATTTTCAAGGTTTTCGTGATAAATAGTAAATGTCATATTTTAGGCTAATTAATTTTTTACTGATACAACCAGTTCGATATGGTATGTTTTTTGTTTGGCAATGATCCAGTGAAATGTTTGAAATTCGAAAAATTGTTAATTAAAAAACTTTACTCCAGCGTTATTGTACCCAAATACCCCGTTTATGACTAGGTTGAAAAGATGAGTCGAGGTTGAGTCAAATTTCCACCATCGTATATGATGTCAAGTTGAATTCACTTTGGATTGAAATAGAGTTGAACTGAAATCAAAACATGACCTCAAATTTATGTGTGAAATTCTCATTTTAGTCCAGTGCAATTAGTCGAAAAAAGGACATGAAATTGCATTTTACGATGTACGAATTTTTTTTCTTTTTTTGGAATCTTTTTCGGGTACATCTGAGAATGAAGAACCCAAGTTTGTGGGGTCGCAGTGTGCTGGGAAAAGCCGCCATCTTGAAAAAGAGGGAGAGGTCGTTTATAATAAATAACACGTTTGCGTGCAATTATCTACAAAATGAGCCCTCACGAGGTCTGTGAGTTGATTTGGCTCAAAGTTATGGCCGCTCAGAGTTCAACCTCCATCGTGTGGTTAGGGTTGAATGCCGTTTTTTGCGATTAACTAAACTAATTATTCCAGAGCTTGTCACTCTTCCTCACTGGTTTCAACCGCCAATCGGTTTAAAAATTATAAATGTTCCGGCTTTTGCGAGCTTTTCTTGCACGGTGGTTTTTATTACGAAACCTCCTGGAATATCTTCCAAAATTAAACCCACATATCCTGGACTTCAAGAAAAAACACACCACTCTGATCCGAAAATTCAGTCTCGTCTCCCCAATTTTTTCCCATTTTTCCTTGTTTTTTTTCGCCTACCCCTTTCCAATTTCTTAAAACTTTCAATCAAAGTAAAGGGTGTATTTTCGATAAAGAGATAGCTTGCCGTTGCAAAGGTGAAGTAGTAATTTTTCTCTATGGCTAATCTTGCAATGCCTACCACCATGTTGACTGCAGCAGTCGTTGACTATCCTTCATGAAGCCGATTTGCTTGTCCGACAGGCTTCCTTCCCTTTTGACGCTAGAGAGTATTCTGTTACAAACCATACTGCGGTATAAGCTCGTCATTGTTCCCGGTCTAGTATGTGGTACGATCTATTAAATATGCCGCCATCTATTTCCTAACCTAGTTGAGAGTTGTAGATCATCAAAAATTTCATACAACTCGTTCTTCTATCTTGTTTTTGGGCATAAAAGGCTCTTTAGCCAGTAGTATTCGTCTGGTTATTTCTTCTTTTTCTTCGTTTCTTTTTGTGATAGTAGACCCAAGGTAGACTGTTTTATCGACTACTTCTAAGTTATGTTTGTCGATAGTTATATTGCTTCCAATTCTAAATCTTCCTGCTCTGGAATGTTGCATCACCTTCGTTTTTTCTTCGTTTATCGCCAGTCCTATGTCCCTTGCGCCTCTTTTAATTCGACATAAGCTTCTTTTGCTATTGAGCTATTTGTTGCACATTTTATCAGTTGTACCAACTTTGAGGGGACTCCTAATTCCCATAGGATCTCGTATAGCCTCTCTCGGTTTTTTGAGTCATATGTCTGTTCGAAATCGACAAATATCTAGTATATACAAATCTATATTCCTTTCCCAGGTTTTCTCTGGAATTTATTTTACGGTCAGCAGCTAGTCCGATGTTGACCTGTTTGTCCTAACATCAGCTTGATATTCTCCTATTAGAGGGTTTTTGTGTTACAAGAATTGTGAAGATTTTGTATGGTGCTGAGGAGTGAGATGCCTCTGAAGTTTTTACAGGTTAATTTATCTCCTGTATATTGGGCATATAATCGATTTCATCCAGTCATTTGGTATAACTTCTTCCTCGCAGATGTTGCATATGGGTTCGTGTAAGGTTCTTAAGAGTTGCGGTCCTCCTTCCTTTAGTTGCTCAGCAGTTCCATCGGCACCTGGCGATTTGTTGCTTTTTTGCCTTTTTACAGCTTCACATACCTCATCCAGTGTTGGTTGTTCTATTGAGATATTATCAAATGCATTTGTCTGTGCATTCTCGTTTAGTATGTGGGTAGGATTCAATAGGTTCTGAAAATATTCTCTCCACCTTTCTTTTATCCTATCAGGTTTCTATCTATATCTTTGCGGATGTCCGTTCTTAGCTGAAACTTATTGGTGATCTGACGAGTTCCTTTGTGCGCTCGCCTAATAGTTCCTTCATTGAAGTCTTCCTGTATCTGTAAGATCCTCCTGTTTAGATATTCTCTCTTCTTCTTTCTTGCTCTTGTTGGCTTTGCGATGTACTCCCGGCGGCTCTGGCTTTTTCCTTCAATTGCGGCTCTACAGTTCTCACACCAGTGAATTCTAGTCTGTCTGGGGGCGCACCCTAGTGCCTTTTCTGCTACCCCTTTTATGCTACTGTTCTTTTGTCCCTCTCAAGCTTTGTAGAATAGTATGCTGGCAAGCATCCCTTCTTACTTCCAGTTTTAGTTTATCTATGTCTATTGGTTGAGTTTGTCCTCTATGCCTTATGGTTGCTACCTGGGCTCTCAATTTTACCATGACTAGATAGTGGTCCAAGCCACATCATTCTCTCCTCATTGTTCTTAAGTTATGGTGTTTGTTAGCTCTTGGTAGAATTCTTCTTTCTCTTCATCCGACTTGTCTTCTGTGGGAGTGGGGGCATTTATGAGACTAATGTTATGTAGTATTGTTTTAATGCCAAGTATGCATGTTCTATTGCTTACTGGCTTGAAGTCCAGAATCAGTGATTTCATTTCCATCTCTAGGATAAACGCTGATCCGAACTCTCTTCTTCCATTCAGTACTGGAGAGTACCGTGTAGGTTTTTAGATCCATTATACCACTATGGGTCCATTTGGTTTCTTGAGAGCTGTGATCTTTATGTTATATTTTTGTAATACGAAGCGAACGCAGAGTGCCGTTCTGTTGAGTGTCCTGCCAACATCGAATTCCATATTCTGTTGCCTGAATCGTTGCTGTTGACGATGGAGGGTTGTCAGACTGCCACCCAACCCCAACTTGGAGGACCAGTCCGGTATTTATTTCCTTTTAAGGCGCAAAATACTCGCCTTTCACCTTCCTCCGTCTGTTACTCTGGAATAAACAAGAGCATCCAAGGGTCTCCCGATGTAAAGTCAACATCTTCGTGGAGGTGGAGATAAGATTCGGTAGCATATCGGAAGATCTTAGATCACGTGGATCTTAGATCGCAGATGGCGTGTCTCACGATTCACCTATGTACCGGCACCAACAAATGTCCCTGAGGACGTTACTACCATTTGACCCCCCGGGCATTATACTAATCTGCTTTAAATATTGGAGATGGTCTGTATACTAAATACTCTAAAAGAAATATTTCTCTCTTACTGCATCCTCGTTTTTAAATAGTTTCTGAAAAAATTTCACAGGAAACCAAATATTTTCAATTCTTACTTTGTAATCTCCTTTAAAAATAAATGAGTTTACTAACCAACTTCCTTTTCCCGTATAAATTTATCCAATTATTGGAAAAAAAAACTAACTTTCTTAGTATACAAATCTGGCAACCCTTTACATTTCTGTCGTATACACATTACAAAAATCAGGGGTCATTGGCTACCCTTCATATTCGTCCCTTTCAAACAGGATGAGTCAGGAGCGCATGAGCCGAGGGCTTGAATTACTAGGATTTTGGACCCTCTCCCTTCCATCGAATAACACAAAAAATCCTTGTTTTCCCTCACGATAGATTCAAATGCGGGAACTCAGTCAGAAGTCACCTTCATACCGGTTCGGTGAAACCGTAGTTCTAGTCCTGCATCCTGTCGAATGTCCTTATTTACACCGCGCGCAATTAAAGTGTTTATGGTGATTTTTTTTCCTGTGAAAATGCTGAAATCATTGGCCAGAAATTATAGCATTTCGTGATTGTGTGATGTGCTGGTGTTAATAAAGTGATAAAGAATAGAAAAATGTGAAAATCAAAATAAAATCGGAAAATAATAATCTATTCGGCGTCAGATCGATGCCGTCTCCTCGATCGTGTTTAATCGCAATTAAATCCGTAGTTCTGATTACTACGACACGACGACGACGGTGAATAAATTTAGCTCGATTAACTTTTATGGCAATTATCTAATTAAGGGAATATTCCACAAATGCGACAGAATGAAGGGTGGCCCACGATGATTGTAATTTATGATAAGCGCAGAGAGAGTTATTGCGAAATATAGACCGATTAAATATGGCTTATTTTATCAGTGTCCTGATGGCACTAAAGGCTTTTATTTACTCGCCATCATCGGCGCTGGTTCATTGCCTTGCAAGACGCGCCAGATGGTTGGATATTTGCTTTTGATTGAATTGTGGCAAGCATATGTTTTGGATTAATATGAATTATGGATAAATTGAAACACGTTATTAGGTTTAGTTTTAAACATTTCTATTTTTTTAAATAATCTAACTTTGTGTATTTGCGCATAAACAAGAAAAATTATATTTCCATAAAGTGATGTCAGGACTTTTGTAAATTCCCATTGCTACATTTTTGAATTCTTACATTCATTGTGCCTGTCCTTAGGCTAACTGATTATAAACACCACAATCCATAAAAAATGCGACCTTTTATACAAAAGAACTGTCAGATACGAATATGCAATTTTTTCTTGGTTTTTCTTTCAGTCTAGCGATGGGCACTCAAATTTTTTAATTCCTCCCTCCCTTAACAAAACTTCTTTCAAAAATTAAAATAGAAAATCTCCCCTAAAAGTATGCAAAATGTTAATAATAAAATATTAATAATATAAGTATGCAAATATTATATAAAAAAAACCTAAAAGTATGCAAGGTAGAGGGCCACAGAGACGCTACATCGTTAAAAGATAAAAAATAACAATTTGGAGATAAACTTAAGTGTTTTCTTTGAAATTCAACAATATGCGGCAGTGACAATAGCCGTGTTTTTTTAATGAACTATATAGTTCTTTGTCGAGTTCATTAAAAAAACGACAAGGGAAATTTCATGTACCGCCTACTTCGATGCTTAAAAATTTCAAAATTAAACGGAAGTTAAGTGTTATTTTTTGCACTGTTACACGAAATCCTCGCTAGAAAATAATAAATATGTTTCTAAAAAATCAATTATTTGTTATAAATTTGCTCTCATCACTTTCCTGTTGATTTTATTTTTAAATTACGTAAAGTATGCAACATGCCAACCCCCGAAAGTAAAGTATGCAACATTCCAACCCCCGAAAGTATGCAATATGCAAATTAAGAAATTTCCCAAAACCTCGATGGAAACCCCGATAAAACCTGGGTTTTGAGATTTGTATGGGGAAGAACTATATAGTTCATTAAAAAAAACACGGCTAATAATAATGTCTTACTTCAGATTGCAATATTGCTTTGGTAAAAATTGGATATGAAAATAAAACTTCAATTTTGGTTTTATAACGAACTAACCCACAATATTAAAGCGCAGCAGACATAGCTTCCAAAATACTCCAATCTGAATTTTACCCGTTTAGAGTGGCTCAGCTAAGTTATAGGGATGTATCGCCCCATATCAATGGCTTTCTCAATTCATGCCTGGAACTCCTGGCGATAAAAATCCTAGAAATTTTTAAAATTGTTTTTGGATTGAGGCTCTGGGTTGTTTGTGATATTCATATTAGACAGTTGAGGAGTGACTTTTCAAAAGGCCTTATTTCCATTTTTTACTTTAGAGCAAATTTCGATGGAATCCAGTAGCAAGGCTAAATTATCACCTATTCACGTTAATAGGACGAAAGAAAAGTCCTTCGTTCCTATAAAAAAATGGATACCAATATATATCCAAAAATATATCCTAAAAAGTAACCAAAATATAGCTTGGATATCTAACTTTTAGCCGCTTTTTTATATCTCAGATATATCTCAGATATAGAATATATATTGAGAGATCTAGATATATTTTCCTAGATACATATGGAATATAAGCGGTAAGAATATATCCATCAATTATATCACAGATATATTTATGATATAAAGTTTATATCTTGCCTATATAGGATATATCTCGAGGTGCAAACCGACCCAGTGGGAAAAGGGAGTGCTCCAAGAGCCATCTTGGAGCGCTCCAAAAGGAGCAGAGAGTGCTCCCGTTGCCATACCCGTTCTATATTCTTTTTAACATTGCATGTCATTGCGAGGGAGCATACGTTTTTATGCTCCCAAAAAGGCGTTGTTGGAGCATTATAAAAAAGCTTTTTAAAAAAGAAATATTTATGGGCGCCTGTGGTTATGTGATCCGGTATCGAAAAGCTTTTATTTTTTTTATCTTTTGCAATTGCCTTTTTCTTTCCAAGCCCGAGAGTGGCTTTACCAAAGCAGTCCCCCAACTATATTCTAACCACTTCTAAAAGCTGCTTGTCCTCCGTATCGAATGAGAGCCGGGCTACTGAGTATGCTAACGTCGCATTTTATGGACATGAAGATAATTGCCCGTTTTCTTTTTTTATATAAAATTTATGAAAACTCCAAGAAAGCTCCCTTGAGAGTGCTCCAAGTACACTCCCTTGTGCATCGCTCCCAATTTTTCCCACTGGGGAGTTATATTTTTTTGCATGTGGGCGCTCAATGGAATCGAGCCTTAAATGACTATACCTTTCTTTGTGTTCGCAGCACAACTTTGGAGCTCTCAAATTTGAATCACCCCGGCCCACGATACCATTTATGTTGGCGACCCATGCTGTAGAAGTGAATACCATGTCTAAAAATTGTATCTATTTTTTAATTTATTTTTAATTTTTAAATTCTATCAAGCATGTCAAGAAGGATTTTCAATATACATATTTAACCATCTGCTTTCAGTAGGCCAAGTCAAACTCGGCTGAATTAGCAATCATCACTTCTAGTCACGATTTTAGGTTGGGAAATCTTTTATGTATTCAAACACTTTGCATCTTATTATGACATAAAAAAGTGGGTTACAGTGCACAGCCTTGTGTTATTGCACTGTGCCCTGTAAGAGATTCCAACAAATCGCAATTGCTTTGCACATTAGCAATGGCTAACTATGCACAATAAAGATTTGATAGATGCCTTAGACTAGAATAAATTTCCAACCAACACTGAATTTTAAAGGCAATAATAGCAAGGGAATTATCAACCTCAAACTTCATCTACGTCCATTATTTTTTTTACTGTTAAAAGCACTAAGCTTTAATCAACTAGATTTCGTTGCGATTAAAAGAATGCATTAACTGCAACTATTACGTCTCATAAAATGTGTTTTATAGTTTCGCATTCGCGGTCTGATATAAAAATGGTGGTTTAAAATAATGCCATAGAAAAAATACTTTCCTCCAGTTTTGATGCAATTAGATCTAATGAAAAGTAGTTATTGAAAGATAGATTCGACTTGATCTTCGTCTTCATTGCTCCAATTGCGCCGAGGCTAATTGAAAGTTTTTCCAGCCATCCAAGCACCCGTAGTGCATCGTGCAGTTGCTGTGGGTTGTGCAACGAAGAGCTATCAGAATTGCATCCATTGCCGCCGCTCTAATGATAGCTAATGGCTGAATTTTCCTTAATGAAGCTCCGTTCAAAATCTATTAATTGAGGAGCTTCCTTGGTCGATCGGCAGTCGGGAGCGTTTTTAATTGGCCCCAAAGAGAACAATTAGCTGTGTGTGTGTGCCGGATGGGGTTGAGGGGGTGGCTAATGTAGTGTAACAGTGTAGTTTGTGATAAGAAAACTCCCGAGGAAACTTTTAAAAGCGTTTTTGTATGCTATATCAGGGAAATATTTACATCTACAAGACTCACTTAAGATTAAGCAGGAATACACTTAAAAACATAAATAACAAGACATAAAAAAGTGTAAGCCTTGAGTTCTTGTTGCTGCTGCCAAACTTGGTGTTCCGCAAGTCATTCCCGAGTTGTACAAACTTTCACTTATTTACACTTGGGGTCTTGTTGCTGTTGCCATATATATGCACATGTATACGAGCCCCAACAACAAGAAAGGGAACTTTCCACAGCCATTACTCGAAGCTCATTAGAGATCCATATCAAGAAGTTGCAAAGACAAGAGCCATATTCCCGCTAGCTCGCTGGAAGCGTAGACCGGAGTCCCTCTTTTGTTTTTCTTATTACAATAATTGCGGAGCCTCCTGCTCGGCAGCAACTTACAATGGGATCCAATGAACTTGAAGGTGTAATTCCGCACTCAATTTCTAGGCTGAAGGTTTGTTTTTGCTGGGCTTCTGCTACACCTTTGGGAGCCTCCCCCAGCCCCAACCATCTCATACTATACGATGGTGCAGAATGGATAGAAGGCATTTTACCAACATCCATGCAAACGAACATCTATGAATGTTAGCTGCCATTACGACATTACTATACAGAGAGATCCTGGATTGCTGAATGCGGGGAGCATACACATAAATTCTTGAGACTTTTGTCATGGGAACCTCAACGTCCTATGGATACACCATCAGGTGTGAGAACATCTTGTGATGGATCTAGTCAAGTGAAAAAGAAGACAATGGATCTTACACCTAGTCTAACTCGCAGTTCATGTTACCTTTAAGCGCAGTTTTTCTTCTGAATTATGTATGCACGTGTTTTTGTTTTTTGTTTTTGTTAAAAGAAGAAAAATACCGGAGATAAGACTGAAAGTGAAATTATACTTTTCTTGTCCCATGGGAGACTTTTTTTATTTTTTACGCAGGAGAAAAGCATTCACTCATTTCACTTTCGTTCGTGCTTTTAATTTGAGTAAACATAACTTTCATTACATTTTAAAATTTATTTATTTTTTTCGCCGTTTTCTTCTTTCTTTAAAATTTCCACTTTTTCCCTTCTTATTGCGTAGATTGTAATTGAAAGTTATGAAAATTTTATTAATTTTGTAAATGTTGCTCTGTCAGCTAAGAGCCTGAGTATTTACTTTCAGTTGGTCTGGATGGTTTAATAAAGTCCCTTTAAGAATCAAAGTTCAAGAGTTCGTTCTCTGTTTGATGTTTTAAGTCCTTCAAGGTGGTTTAGGTTGTGTACTAAGTCCCTTTTAAAGCTGGTATACATAAATTAATGAAAAAGGGTTTATTTTCGAAATTTAATATTAAATATCCTCCATTTGCGATTATATAATTAATGTGCTATTAAAAGTTCAAATATAAAACTTTAGGTATGGGTGTTTCTCTGTAAACTGGTAAATTTTTGCAAGAAATCTGTCCCAGTAACTTTTTTACGTGAATATGAAAAAAAAATATACAATTAAATAGATATCTATCTGGTGGATAATAAACAGTAAGGGACCCAAATATATTTGTTTTATTTTAGGACTTATTGAGTAAATTTAAAAAATTCATATGTCAGAGGACTGTTGCATATGTCAGAGGACTGTATATATAAGTGAAATGAGCATTTATTAGTAGTATATATACTTTAAAAACATTCCTCATGACGCATATATATAAAAATAAAACAGTATTTTTTGGTAGTTCCAAGTTCTCTGTGTAGTTCCAAGTAAACTTGTGAACTTTTATTTCTTCCTTAGACACTTTCTTCTTTCTCGCGCCATGATTAAAAGATGGTTATAGACCTAAAACAAGGCAAAAGTACAATAACAGTGCCCTAATAAATGAAACAGTCTCCTGTTTCTGTATGTAGCGGGGGACTGCTGACGGGGACTGTTGGCAGGGGACTGTTTAATTTGTGTAATTGGTACGGTACCATAAAATTCCTTCATTATGACTTTATTTTGTTATATAGAAACAATATAAGCCATCTTATTTAAAACTATGCACAATAGAGAAAACTGGAACTCTTTAAAAAAAGAAAAATAACACTTAGCAGAGGACTGTCGAATGTTGCGTACCGATACGCGCATGTGCCCCTCTAACTCTTGTAACACTAAACAAAATGAGGTATAGCTACTTTTGGGAGTAACAAAGCTAATTTCATGTCGTTCACGTTTCGTTACGCCCATTAACAAGTCTGTCTTTACTGTAGATGGCCTGATGCGTAACTCGAAACTTTGGCAGGGGACTGTTCATGAAATTCGGGGACCAACTTTAGGTTAAATTAAACTAATCAAAAAATAGTTTAAATAAATTGATATTAGAGTCTAATAGCATACCATTTCATATTGATTAGATTGTGTTATATAAGTTAATTGTTTTTAAAGTATTAGTTCAATTAATGAACTCAATAGAAAATATTTTGGTTTGGGGACCGGCTAGGGGACTGTTTTTAGACCTAAAAAATACGTTATTGAAACCATATAGGTTTTTAAGTGAGATATTTTCTATATTGTATACTATAGTTTAGATAGTTATAAATTGAAATTTGCAGAAATATAAATATTTCTCACCATAGTTTACGTAATATTTGCCAAGGACAGCGATTTTACCACTTTGGTGAGAAACACCCGTATACAAATAATTTGTTGGTTTAACATTATCGCCAACGAGGTAAACAAATCATCGCTAGTCTACTAGCTGAAGGCAACTAAATATTGGACTTTGAAAGAGGGACTATTAAGAAACTTCAGCAATAGAAGCAGCGAAGCCTCGTGTGTTGGACTATGACAAAGAAACATATTGGTTCTCTTCGAGGCCCAGTCTGCCTGGTACGAGTTCACCAAATTACCGTCCTAGGGGTTAAGGCGCCCGACTATCGACCCAGAGATTCCTGGTTCAAATCGAATCCGCAGCATGATCCTTCGTCTTTACATTTTCCCTCTGAAAAAACTTTCCCCGCATTCACTTACCGGCCGCCGCCAGGACAGGTCCGCAGGCACGGCCCGATGAAGGCAATACAATACTCAGTCTGGCTGGGGGATGAGGACTTCAGGTATCCGCCTGACAGGCCGTGGTGTGCATGTAACGTCACGATTCCCTACAGACACACAGGCGAAGACGACAGTTTAGCATAGCAGGTTGTTAATACAAGTGGATGGCCTCAACGAAAACTTTAAAGGCACAAACAGATTAGTGACTGGAGTAACCTTTAAAATACACGGACCACCACATCTTCTGACATAATGGACAGGCGACGCGGAAAACTAAACTGTATGGGAAATTCTCTCGCAGGCGGCCGCCGTCACCGCCTTTGTGCTAATATGTTTGCGCCTTAGATGGCTCCAGACTCACGCTGTGAACACCCGCGAACAGGCGCGAATGCGAGTGTTAATGGTTTTCGCGCCTTGCTTTCAGGTACGACTGGTTACGGCGGGAATTCGTGCGGCAAATTTGCGGTTTAAGACTGAATAGAATTTCTGGGGTGGTGAAGTGGTTGATTGAAGCAGCTTACGTGCTACTACCCCAGATCTTCAGCCACAATCTGATGACAACTGTCCACTCATATAAAGATTTTTTCAATTTTCTTGGACTGCAGGCCCCATCCAGCTGGCAGCCGGGGAGGTGTGGCGAAAACTTTCAGGCCACGGCCTGCTGTCGACCTGTGTGTAAAAGGTGGCCTTGAAATATGGCTAAATCCTACACAAAAAATGTATGCGAACGCCAGAAAGTAACATAGTAGCCTCTCGATTGTGTAGCCGCGACCGGCCAGCCAAACGCACGACTCGACGATGCCGACTCGCGAAAAGCCCATTAGAATATATAACTACAGGAAGGGCTCTCGTCGAATTTTAGCGTAATGAAATTCTTTTTGATTATGAGTGCTCACGATTTGGTAGTTATATAAGCAGAAAAAACGAGTGGAATAGAGGAGGGGCAAGTAGGAGTTCGAATTATTACTCATCTATAATTAAAGCTAGCAGTTGCGACCGTAAATACGTATTTTTATTTAAATAATTAGATTTTTAAAATCTGAAAAATCTCACGTGAGATTAGGGGGAGGTGAAGGGAGTCGAGCCAAATCTCACGAAATCTCACCAAGGGGAGTGGGGTCGAAAAATCGCCTCACGTAATTTATGGACGACCCTTTAGTCTAGTCTTATTCTTGTCTTGTTCTTGTTCAGTCTCTCTTGTTCTTGTTCCTGCAAGCATAACTAAGTCTTGTTCTTGTTCTTGATAAATGTGCAAGAACAAAACAAGACTGCAAGAACAAGACGATTTTTGCTCATCACTACCCCCAAACTAAGCTTGCTGCTAGACATTGACTGACGTGACAAACGACATAATGGACTGGTAGTACAACGGATGATTCCTGAGCTTCAAAAAAAAAGGGGATCTTATTCACTCGACCTCAGTTCAAATCTGTCACCAATAGCTTTTTAAGCCATACATCACTTTACAATTTCATTCCAACTAACACACCTATGGAATAGTCTTGCACAGTCTGTATTCCCTCGACGACGACTCTATTTAAGCCATTGTCTCCTCTACATACTCGCTCAAAATAAAATATTTATAGACACTGCACTGTGATTCGACCATTAGGAGAACGGAAAGGGGGCAAAATGAATGCTCTTGGAGTTAAAACTTTCACATTAAAAAAAGAATCACGAAGTTCGAACAGCATCGCCTTTAAGTTGGCACGAAGCCAAAGATTGAAATCTTTGCCCTACCCAAAGCAGTTCATTCCACAATGGCGGAAATGAACTTTTAACATCCGTCTTCCTCTCCATCTTCTAGATTAAATTTTTAAACAAACAAACAAAAAAATACAAATCGGAAATTCATTATTTGTCCATGACGTTTTTATAACATTTCCATGGCTTCCAGCAGCCGCCGGAAATTTAGCATCGTTTCCACCTCATTCTCCTTGCTTAAAGCACAGAGCACAACTTAGTGAAAATCCTTGAGAAAAAAACAAAATCCCAAATCCTTGATAGCGGCAAGAAAACGGATAAGGCTTACGATTACTGCTCCAGCACGTTACCTGGCGCTCTGGCGGAAAGGAAGCCAACTCATGGCACAACTGCATACACATACACGTACTGAAAAATTGTTGAGGATTATCGGAAATCTGTATTGAACTCCTCTTAATGGACCGTCGTTCGAAAGCATCCTCTACACTAGAAACATTTTCTACACACTACGTGACCCGACTTCAAAGGATCCTTTAAGTATCATTACGGTTGTTGTAAATTAGTTATAGATGGCCAAGGAGGGTATGGAGTAGACGACGCTGCTGTGGGGCGCTCCGCCTGCTCGGTTCCTCTCACGGGGCTCGAATCCATGCCCTCGAGGAGGCTAAAATTTCAATCTCCTTTCCTGATGTAATTGATTTCTTTTCCTTGTTGTGTCATTTGACGTCGCGTAATTTATTGGATGTCGTCATTGTCATCGAAATCCTATCGCAGTTTTTTTTGTTCGTCCTTTTTGGTATTTTTCAGGTCCTAGTGTTGTGTTCGATGTCAATTACCGTGTCCTTTGGGGAATGTAAGGGATCGTCCTGCTTTTATCGACGATGAAATTGATTGTTAACGTCGACAATTTATAATCAAATCAAAGGACGACAAAATTATAACTGTTTTGCTGATAGAAGGGAGTAGGGCTGTGTGTGTAGGTGACAAAGAGGTGATTTATTATTGGCCACATTTATTGGTGGAGAGGTCGGGTAGGACACGGTACAAAAATATCGGACATTGATAGAACGATTTCTTGAAATAATTTGCAGTTGTTAGTTTCGATCCATATTGATTTTTCGGTAAATGGATGTCATGGGAAGGATATTATGAAATTGTCAAAAGTTATTTGAGGGCAGCCATTATATCTAGAAGGAGTCTAGAGAAAATTCCCCTTTAATGAAAATAAATAAGGAGAACGAAAGAAAGCACTTAAGGTATATTTACGTGACTATTATTGTTTGTTTGTTCCTTTCATGTGATTCTGATTATTATCAAAAATATTTATTTGTCCAAGGAGAATTTGTTTATTGATTTATTTACATAAGTCAAACAAGGCACACTTAACCTAAATTACATTATTGCCCTTATCCATATAACCTAAATATAATTTAAGCTATATTGTTAGTATAGATGTCAACAAGGATATCACTTTTCTGTTACAAGAAGAGGAAAAACGTGATCTATGAGTATTGAAGACCACAAGACATTTTGTAAAAAGCTCAATCTTTGCGTATTCGGTGAGATGGTGTGGGTATTCTTCAACCAGTTCTTAGCGGTTGTCGAACTGCGTGTTCTTCTTAGATGGCGCTAGATTCCTTGTAGGACTCGATTAAATAGTCGACTAGATATCGTAGTTCCTTAAGTCATTAATCCTTGGACGTTCCTGAGGTCTCTGTCATAAATCCTGACTGTTCCGAAGCTGATTTCTTGATTTCATAACAAGAATTATTTTTCGAGGAGAGGTTGTCAACCTCTCGGCTAACCCCATACCAGGAGGAGGGTCCCCGAAAATTTTTATCTCCACGTACCACGAGTGGTTCAGTTATTCCTCTTATATATTTTACTAAGGAATATACCTGTTCCTTTTTTCGAGCAGGATATAGGGCAAACTTCATCGTAGAATTTAATTTTATCTGACAGATACTATACATACTTTGAGATTGCCGTTTAGGACATCTAGGTTTAGGCATGAGATAATCAATTTTCTTCTTCTGAGTTTGTTCGCGTAGTCTTTGATATCTTTGATATATATCATGGAGATGTCTTACCGCAAAGAGAAGAATTTTTTAACTGATTCCATCTTGTCACGTATGGGTCGCTAATATGGTGGCCAGCGTTGAGCAGGATCTATAACTTCACAACGGTGGGAAGGGTTTAGAGAACGGCAACATTGGGGAAACAGGGGCCAGACTGAGGGATTCCGCGACCTCGACCTCAAAACCCTACGGACATAGCAATGCTTTTAATCTGCTACCTGAGGGTTTGTTCGCTGCAATCAAACACTACCTCCTCTAGATTGACTTTTAGGACGGACTTCTCCGTCAAACTACCCTCAAGAAGAAAGTGGAGAAACGGAGATGTCCTGCGAAAGTTCGATATACAAATATTCATGCCGCGCTCTGTATTACTAAAATAATACAGGCAGAAATGTGTAATCCTTATTCTACCAAATCTATAAATCCTAGGCCAAATAGATGGTCTAATGGGAAGTGTATGAACGCAATTAAAGCGAAGGAAGCCGCCTATAGAGCGAACAAATGTTACCCAAACGAGTAACTTCGGCGTGAGTATATCAAATCGAGAAACTCCTCTAATTCCATCATCAAGAAGGTCAAAGCATCATTTGACGACAAGTTGAGAAGATTCTCAATGCACGCGTAGGCCCAAAAACTTCTGCTCTTTGGTAACTTCCATCAGGAAGATTTTTACGTCTTCCACAACTTCTTTACCCGAAGCTGATACCTCACCACCGGTCCTCGAACGCAAAGCCCATTCAATGGGCGGAATTTTCTTCACGACACGAGTGGTGTATAAGTGTCTCAAAGTGCTTGATGTCAATGAATCCACTTCCCACTATAGTACTCATGAAATGTGCCTCATCTTTGGCTAAACCTCTGCGCAAAATGTTTGCCTTGTCATACTTTTCCGAAAGATATCCCAACTCTCTAGTACGGCTTTAGACCGAAAAGGTTTCCTGGGGACCTTCTTGTGTATCTAACTGAGGATCTCAATCAAAACATCCATCGCTTCGGTGAATCTGGTCTGGTTGCTCCAGATATTTCCAAGGCTTTCGACAGAGTAAGGCATCCCACTCTGTTGTCTAAACTCCTAGCTATTGGTATCAACTGAGTCGATAAGGAAGGAAGGAACTGGATTGAGAGCTATCTTTCTGGCTGTTCAATCAAGGTAGTATTGGTCGGCGTCGCATCCACTTCCCATTCCATCTCGGCCGGCGTTCTCCAAGAGTCGATTCACTCACCTTTCCTCTTTCTTATATTCATTATTGATCTGCTCGCAATTCCCTCCAACCCACTTCACAGTGCGCCGATGACGGTACTCTGCGTTACTCCCACACCTTCGATAAGATAAGCACGTATCAGACCTTGTCTGGTAGAGCGTGAACTCATGTCCACCTCTATTAACGGGGATATTGAACTAATTCCTTCTTGGGGCCCCAGAAAACGTCCCGAATTTAATGCACCTAAAACAAAGTACTGTCTTATCTCTACATATACCTGCACCGCCCATGCCGCAATCTCAGTGGGCAAAAAGAATGTAATGGCGGACCCATCTCTTGACATCCTAGGCGTAACGTTATCTTCAGATCTGCGATGGTATAATCACCTATGCCTCACCGCCAAACAAGCTTACCAATGCCTAGGATTCCTCAAGAGAAGCAAGTTCCTCCTTCAACCAACTGCGCTGGTTACAATCAACAAGTACTACATTCCGCCCCGTCTTGAATACAACCCGTAAATCGCGGCGGTCGCCCCAAAAACCACCTTGGCTTGGCCATCAAATTCATTGGCGATAGCACCGTTTGCTCTTCCGTCGACCCTTTAAGCCACCGCAGGAATGTAGCAGCCTTCAGCAAATTTTACCGCTATTACCATTGCCATACACAGCAACCTTTTCCCGCAACACAAGAATAGCCAACTCGACTCACCACCACACGCTACAGCCATCCACTTCATGCACATTACGGTTTAATAGTTCATTAAAACAACTGGATTGAGCAACTGTCTTCCGCAGTCGGTGTTTTCAAAGTCATATAACATCTCAGAGTTCAAACGCAAGATTCTCCGACATCGACTCACGCACCCGCCAGACCCCTAACCTATTCTTTCTGTTCTACCCTTCAAATCAAGCTTTCTACTAGACGCTGACCATGACTTGAACGACATGACAGACTAGTAGTACTAAGGGTGATTCCTAAGCTTGACGTTATCATATAAAAAAAACAGACCCCGAAGCGATATTGACATCACGGGACATTGGCCCATAGGAGTCCGTGCTGCCAAGCTGGGCATCCCGTTCACTGTCTGTTGTCGTTTCTGGGAGACAAACGAGAGCGAAATATTTGTTCGGCTCCTGTGTAAATGTCTGGCTTTACCTTAACATTGTGTATGCCAAAATTTTTTGGTGAACATGTTACTACACTACCCTCTTGTACTTTCTATACCTCTGTTGTGCAAAATACTGGTGTACATTGAGCCAATATGTGCATAAAAGCTTCAATCAAGAATTTAAGCTGCAACCTTCAAGCTCCGAAAATTAAGCTGAAATAACAATAATTGCTCGATACAAGTCGATCACAAAGTGGATTTTGGGCGATCGCTCGTCTTCATTTAACGTGATACAAGTGTAACATAAACGTAACGCGCAAATTTAACAGTGTGCAAATGCAAATAGTTAAAACAGCTTTTTGAATTCTGCTTGATAAATTGGTTGTGAGAAATCTGAGGCAGATGGAGGTTGCGCTTGCTCTCAGTGGAGTATATACATATACCCATCTCGTTCAAAATTCCGTTGCACCCACGCACCAAGCCCCGCCACATAACCTTGCAGGGCCTGAGGCTATAATTCGAAATTTAAAAAAATCGAAGAAGTTCATTCAGAGCATTAAATATACGATGTTGTACGGTCGGTTTTTAATTCCCGAATGAACCTAATGTTACATAATGCAATCTAAACCGGAACAGCTCCGTGGAGGCAGGCTCCTGTAGGCAGCTCTCGTGCTTAGTACTTATATTTCTTTTGGCGGAATAAATCCAAAAGCTATCTAGCAACTCTTGTATAGATATGGATGAGCTTATAACTTTTCTCTCTACACTACAAACTAAGTACTATTTAGTTTAAAGTATTTAAACCGTTGTAGGTGACTTTTAAACGCTTAACGCGGTTTAATTAACGTAAATACTTAAAAATGTTCAGTAGTAATACTTTGTAGCTTGTTTTAGATGAAAAAAGGATTTCTAAACCCAAGCGGCCCCCCAACTAAGTACCAACACCTTCCAGTGCTGCTTGACCTCCATGACCGAACGAGAACAGGTCTACTGTGTATGCTAAATGGCACCAACAGTGTTTATCGTTTTTGCTTAGGTTAAATTTATTAGTGATGATTATTGAGGTTATCACTTTTTCAGAACTCCTTCGACATGGGTATCAAATGAAAGGGTATGATAAGTAGAATGCAATAAGCAATATAGTATCCTCAGTATATCGTTAGAACCATCATGGCCACCTCAAAAGAGCGGGTTACCATTTTTTCAGAACCCCTTCGTCATATGTATCAAATGAAAGAGCATGATAAATATAGAACACCATAAGCAATATAGTATACTCAATATATCGTTAGGTCCATGGCGGTACATCTCAAGACGGCGGACTACCGTTTTCTTCACAACCCCTCGACATGGGTATCAAATGAAAAGGCATCACAAGTAGAATGCAACAGGCTATGTTGTTAGATCCACGGCGGCCATCTCAAGAGGGCGGATTACCATTTTATTCACAATCCATTCGACATGATATGAAGTAAAAATAATAAAATATGTGACGCGATTCGAGAAAAGGGACCTACTGTCCAAAAAGAAAACTTTACAGGAGAAGCGATTGAAAGAAAGACGGAGGAGAGCGAATACACTGAGCTGCCACTTTAAACACTTTTGAAGACACATTTGTAAATATTTATTGCTCAGAAAGTAATTGGAATAAATTAATTCTGATTGCACAGAATTAAAGAGGAGATTTAAAACCTTAAGAATCACTCATAATCCGAAAATCGATTTTTTGGACAGTAGGTCCCTTTTCTCGAATCGTGTCACATATACAGATTTTGTTTGGAGTTACATTCCCAGTTGTAGAAAAATTGTAAGGAACTTGGTTCCTGACGGAGGTCCCATGACCGCACCTGTATTTTTTTTATTCTAAAACTTTAACAAACTGTTTCGGCCGAAAAATATACACTTTGAGCGAGTAGCTCATTGTTTAAACAGATACCTATTTTGAGTATCTTCCGTAACAATATTATTTGGACGACTAACTACACTACAAAATTAAAAAAAAAAACACCGAAAATAATTCCAGGCTCCTACATTATCTATGGACTTATTGAATGACGCTCGTATTTCCTTAAGATTTCACAGCTGATTAGGTACTAGTTAGTGTCAACAATTAATTTATTTAAATTCTACCTGAAGTATTGAATTGCCCATGTAATTGACCTAATCACCAATAAACTTGATTATATAAACAAATCACATAAATAAAAACGAGCAAGACCAACTCTTCTCGAGAAATTTCTAATTGTGCCATACTTCAGCACTAGGGACAGAATTTCAGCTGAATTAAGCGTTTCGGTTGCAGCTAGCTACTCACTAATTTCTATCTAAGCTTTAAAAAAGGCGACAATGTGAATAGAATGTAAGTAGACACCACTCAGTTTATTAGCGAGTATGGAACACGTGCTCAGACTGCAAAACTCATTACGAGCATACAAACTCTTTGAGAGTGCACCCAGCCTGAAAATGAAGTCAGCCCAGCCCAGTCTAGCCGACTCGGATGCACTCTTCTGGAAATCCGCCCATTCAATGTAGTTAACCATCGTCAACAAGCACAGTACTGCTCATGCATCTCTAGTATAACAGTAGCAGAGGGGTGGGGTAGTCTCTGGAAGATGAAGTAATCTACCTGAAGGGGAAGAGTCTGCACATGGATGTACTAATTACAATGTCACCTAGCATTACATGGCCCAGAGGCTGCACGCGTTGCACCTGACATACCTTTAGACATCGAGCGCTTCCCTTAAGATGTTGCTCTTCTCTGCACAGGGATCATCATTTTGCCTGCAGTGGAACGATTAAAGCGAACGGAAGGAACGCCTTAACTTAATCTCTGTTGACAATGAACGGATTTGGCAAATAGCACATCCACAAGAATCGTTGGGCGGCTCTTGGGTACGCGTGGGCGCACGTAATGGCATAATCTGGAATGATTCCGGGATAAAGTAAAAGAACGAAAGAAGATAAACAGGAATCTAATTAAGGGAGCAAGGACGTCACCGGTCCTTCGTCGTCAGCGTTATTCAAGAAATCTGCCTGCAAAATAAATTCAGAAAGTTTCTCCGCTACTTCCCAGCTTCGGTGTAGTGCTCTATATGCCTCCTCAAGTAGATAAACATCGGATGGGGTGAACGTGGTGTGGGGGTGGCTGTGAAGCCAGGGTATGGGGTGAAGAAAATTGTGACTAAGCTTCCAACTTTTCATTAATTTCTTGTAAACATGCAAAATGAATTTTAATTTGTGAATTGCTTTTGATTTGTTGGTACAAAAAGGTGAACTTCAACGTTGTGAAATGTTGACAAATGCTAAAATTAATAAAGTTGTGAAGTAACCGTAAAGTGCAGCATTTTGCATAAGAGTATGAAAACGACAAATAGAAATTTGAATAGAAATGCAGGAATATGATGAAGAATTTGAGCACGCATACACCACCTTCAACAAAAAGTTTCAGGAATGATCACCGTGTGGCGCTGTCAGTTACCTGCATTTCTGTATTTTTGTTAGGCTGCCACTTCTGTCATTGTCATTCTCAACATATTTCAGCCTCAAAACTTGACAAGTTTTGGGTGTTTTTAGCCCAGCCACTTTATACAAAAAAAGTCCAAACCTCTAAAAAATCCAAATGCAGATTTTCCAGCGCGATACTCTGTAATTTGGGGTCACAAATAAATTCCGAAAAGTCCATAAAGCCTACTGACCGGGCACTCAAGTTATGGGGGGTTAAAGGTCATCAAAATCATTTTATATTAAATATCTCGTAAATTATCGGCTTTATGTAATTTTTGGCTAAATAAAGTTTGTCCGTGAGATAAATCTGCATAAAAATGTCAATGTCTAACACAAAATTTACGTAGAATCAATAGTTTTCGAGGTATAGGGCCTAAGAATACCCGGAAATCGCGCTGCATTCATTTCCGCATCACCTTTGAAGTAGCATGCATGCAACGTTTTTACATGGTATCCCCAGCATAGCTGCCTAAGTTACTCCGATTGGAGTATTTGTGCTCCTCTCGAGACGTCTATAGTCCCATACTCCTCACAGCGAAATTTTGCTCCCTTTAGTAAATTTATTTCAAAACTCGAAAAGGGTAGATTTTTGGACTAATGCTCCATTTACACACAGGCCGCCGGCAGGCTATGGCCGGAAGCTTTCTTCCCTTGAGGCCAAGTATAATCACATACCCACCGCCCGGCAACTGGATGGGGCCTGCAGTCCAATAAACGAACTAAAAAGCTTTATGTGTGTGGGTATTTCTATTCAGCCCTTGCCTGAATATCTGAGGGGTTATCCTGGAATGCGATCTGAAAGCCATGGAACTCGGAAATAAGAAAATGGTATCCTCCAATGCGAATTCGCATTAAATTTATCGGTCTGCCATCGAGTTTCAGTTCGTGAATTAAGCAATTGACGAATGCCCTGCATCAAAACGCCAAATTAAGGGCAATAATTTCAATATGATGCGATCGCATTCAGCGATATCAAAACTCAATCGCATCGCAAGTGGCTTCTGTTTGTTTCTCACTTTTGCATAAGACTTCAGAGGTGGTAGGGGTCTATCTAGACACCACTAACAGCTCACTGGTCTGGCATCCTTCAACGTAAGATATTATCTTTCAAGCGGAGGTGCTGGCAATTTTGAGGGCAGCCAGATACCTACACCGAACCTACTCAAGAATGTGGCAATTGATTTTTCGATTTTTCTTAGATAGCCAAAAAGCTCTGGGTGATGCGCTCCAAGATAATGGATCGCTTCAGCGCTGAGCTATATAGGCTCTATGATGCCCCAATTTTATTATTTATTTAATTTAAACACTGCCTGCCAGACTCTCAACTAGCCTAATGCATCTTTCTCCAAACATCGTTACCCTAACCATGCACAACATTCAAGTCGCGTAAATGATTCGATTTTTGTTTCCAAACGGTCATCTTTGGGCTCATGTAAATAATTAAACTACACTCAAAACTTCAAGACTAGCCAACTCGGCTGTTTCCTAAACACACTGCAGCCCTCCTTTGCACGAACAGTACGGTTTAGCAGTTTTTTTAAATAACATCTCGATTGTGGAACTGTCTTCCACAGTCGGTGTTTTTGAACTCATATAGAATCTCAGAATTCAAACGCAAGGTTCATCGACATCTATTCATGCACCCCTAGCCCTTCCTTAATTTTCTATCCTTCAGATCAAGCTTACTAGTAGACATTGTACCACAACTTGAACGACATGATCGACTAGTTACTCCTAAGTCTGAAGTACGCTCACACTTTTTCTAGACTAAAGAGAGTAATAAAGAGAGCCTTAAAAATTTCAAAGGACGAAGAGAACTGACCATTATCTTGGTGCCCATTAAGGGAGCCAATCGCATACTCAGTAGATTGATTTTCGTTCGATTTCATAGGTCAAGCAGCATTGGTCGCGATTAGTGCTTTGTTGGGTGACTGCTTGGTAAAACGACACTCGCGTTTGGAGTGATGAGAGTGCATTTATAGATGTTTATGCCTGTAGTGGGAGCGTGCAGCCCTCTAATGCCGGTGGTGGGAACGTGCGTACCCGTGTGGCATGCCCACTTGTTCGCTATGCGTGCAAGGTGCAGACGCGTCCATGCTTTTACGAAAATTAACCAACTAAATTATTTTACTCGCGTTACCATCAACTCCACTATGATTTAGAGGCTCAACACCGAATCAACTCTAGTATGGTTTGTCGGCTTACCACCGGATCCTTTATTCTGGGGTACTCGTCCAGTCATCAGGCAAAGGAATCAACTCTTCCACTGTTTGATCGTTCTGAACTCTTTAGGCGACCAGCAGTCTAAGCTCTGCTTGCCTTGCTGCGTTGTCGATTGCTAGACCTTTAGTCGTTTGTTTTGTTTCACTGTTTCGTACAACGTGCCCACCAACCATCAAAATCAAAGCACAATGTACCTTATGCGTATCCATATACTCAATTCAGACAAAGTCTTGGCAATATTTCATCGCGGTTACCATAGCGACTATTCCACTGAAATTATCGTCCTCTTGCGTGCACGGCTATAGTTCTTCCGCAACACAAGATTAGCACACTCGATCAGAACACCAACAAGGCTTTTGTTTATACCTCTCTCACTCGAACTCACTGCATTTGCCTATTCCTTTCTCAGTTTAGCTGGTCTAGAAGTTCGTCTATAAATAGAACAACTCAGTTGGGGAACAATCTCCCATAGTCAATATTTCCGAATTCGGACAACTTTTTTGAGCTCAAACGTAACGTTCATGGCCGATCGGTTCACCACCGTGTCCAGACCTTAAAACATCTCCTATTCTCTTTATCATTTAATTTAGACTAATATTACTACTGGACATTGCACTATGGCCTGAACGACATGCCAGACTAGAAGTACAAAGGGTGATTCTTAAGCTGGGGCTTTCCACATAAAAAAACAATAACCTTCCCTTATGAAATCACTCTTCTTTTCCATTGCCTAAACAAATTCAAAGCGTTCACAAACAAATTCAAAAAATATGTTGTTTCCCCTTTTGAAATGAATAGGTTAATTGAAAGCAATTTTCCACACGATTAATCTTCAAGTAATCGCCTCCCCGTTCAAATGTGTGTAAACATAAAATTCTTCAAAAGTGATTTCACATAATACCGAAATGAAAACCCGCATAATAATGTCCCAGAGCTAAACATACCGAATTCAACAACGCCGCCGCCACCAGAGCTGACTCGAATCATTTCCTGTCTAACGGCCAACAACAAAGCATCATCATCATCATCATCATTTCCACACAGAGTATTCAATTCCACCATAAACAGCCATTGTGCTCCTCGATCCGCCTCGGCTATATTATAAACGTTTCCTTTACTTGACACTGATATCCCGAAACTGACACATTACATATCGTGTATTTTTTATTTCGCCACGGTTTAAGTTTTGCAAAAAACAAACACCCGGTTTCTTGATTATTTTAGTAAATAAACGTGCGCCTAATTAAACTGAAATTTGAACCGTAAACAGAAGACGGAGAACGACACGTGAGACAGTAGTGAAGCCCTGCCGAATTGTGAATTAGTAGTGCAGACGAATATCGAATAATTAATGGCATAAAGTGTGAAGTTTGATAAGAAGTTGGTGCGGGCGAGGGTGTTTCTTACCAACTAAGAAAATACATGTGTATATTTAGTAAATGAGACTTTTTTAGTACAGCTTTAGGCCGTCCATTTGAAGGGAAGGAACGGCAAAAGTTTGAACCAATTGAAATTCAAACTCTCACAGTTTAATGCCGACCATTATTCACGGAGAAGTAACGATTCACTTGAATCTTTCCGTTGCCGCAAGAGTCGCCAGCGTCAGTCAACATTGCGCGTTGTTTTTCAAAAGATAACGACGACGACGAGTTGAACTACAATCACACCGCGGCGGTGGACTGAAGTGGTGGAGTAATTCATATCGTCGTCGCCGTCGAGTGTGAAAATCTGATATGTTAATGAGGCAGTTTGGAGCCTACACTTCGTACACTCTTTTATTATATTATCCAGATGTCTACCATTAGTGCTCCCCAGTAGACGCGTTGACTTCTTTGATGGAAGACACACGATGATGGACGGACGGTTTCTAACTGAAAAGAAAGTGAAATTTTTTATAAACAAAAGTTTTTACTTTAATTGTAATTAAAGTTTTATCTCAAGTGTTTTAAATTAGCTTTCACTGAATAAAATTAATTAATTGTGTCGCTATCTAAATTAGAACGGGTATTAAGTGATAACAACCACCCGGTTTAAGTTAAAGTTATGCAAAAAAAGAGTGAACACCCAAAAAATGTTCCATCCAATTATTGATTCATGTATCAAAAATTAACGAAGGGAAATTACCAGAAGAAAGTTGGATAATTGCCATAATTAGTGATCAGTAGTCTCTTGAAATAGAGGCAACAAAACGAAAAATCCAAAGACACAAAAATTTAAGTTCAAGAACGATTCATCCACTTGAAAAATTATAATTTGAGTAGTCTGTATCAATATAAAGAAGACCTCCTCAACGTTCACTTCATTACCATCGTTTATCGTCGTAGTAATCACATCAAATCGAATCAGAAACACTTCAACCACCCCATCGCATTTCCACACCCCCCAGTCCCGGCCACTACAAACCAAACCCACTTAACCACTTTACCATTAAGAAATCTCGAATATTTCATTTTCGTCCTTTTGTAGCATAAAGTATGAATTAAATCGAATTAATTTTTGACGATGAAAACTACTACTACACTCACAAGTCACCAAACATAAAGCCTGAGCACAAACTGAACATCCACCAACGAAATAATGGAACGTGCCAGTAAGGAACGAAATTCCTATCGTCGACTATCATCATCATCGTCATCCCAGAATCAATTCAGTTCACTTAGACGAACACGTTCGGTGCGAGCATCATTCCGTCTGCTAGGATCACGTAGTAAATCGCTAAAAGAATCGCCATTTAAATTCGATCCCGAATCGCTAATAATAAAAAATAACATAAAAAACTTCACGTTCGACAAATACAATAATCAAATCGAAATTAATAATTGTGAAAATGTAATTAAAAATCGTGAATATTTTCGTGAACAAAAAGTGAAAAATAATCAAAAACTGTTTGAGTTGTTCGCAAAGGAAAATCATAATTTGAAGGGGTTGCAACGGTTGAAATCAGTGCCGAAAAATATTTTGCAAATACCGAATATGAATACTAATAGTAACGGCTCCAATTCGAGTTCGAATAGTGCGAAACATGGAGTGGCGATGCGCTACAATCGAATGGAAAGTTCGAATTGTGGTGGTGATATTGTTGTTGGTGATCGTGTTTTTCGCGGAGCATCGGAGTTTAAAGTTTTTCAGCGATCTGCTTCAGTTAGTTATGACAGAAGATTACCACCGAAAACAGCAACAATCCGACGTGGTTCTGTTTGG
This sequence comes from Thereva unica, assembly GCA_949987705.1. Classification (NCBI taxonomy): domain Eukaryota; kingdom Metazoa; phylum Arthropoda; class Insecta; order Diptera; family Therevidae; genus Thereva; species Thereva unica. The sequence goes on from OX465283.1 coordinate 104,355,707, forward strand.
GCTAATAGTAATTGCAGTAAGATCAAAAAATGTTTTTTTTTATTTAATTTTATTTTTAGTAGATTTGGTTTTTTATTCCATTTTTATTTAGTTATGTGAAATAAGACTTGTTGTTGAAGAATAAGTTCAAACCTAAACTCAATTAATTATGTTCATCTATTTATGATGGGTCCACCCGACTCGGACTATTGTTTGTATATACCATTCTACAAATTCTTATACACACTGTGTAATTAAAGTGAAAAGGTTCGCCCAAATATGTCGACAGAAAGTCTGGGCGAGCATTTATTACAGACGCACTGGCTCATTGTAGGTTCACGGGAAGGGGGTTTTGTCCTTTCGACTTCTGTACAGACTGAAATTTAAATGCCAGCGGAGAAACTCTGGAGCCAGGAACGGCGCCTTCATATGTGCAAATGGTGCACTTTCGTCGGGCGCAATTTCAGAAATTAAGATTTAAAAAATAATAAAACTTTGAAAAAAAAAACAATTGGAAAAGCGCTCCCGTGTCTCCATTTTTGCTTTTTCAAAAAAAAAGTTTATACAAAGGCTCTGTCCGTCTGTCTGTCTGTCCGTCTGGGACCTTCTTTCATCTCTGAAAGTACTGTCGCTACAAACTTGGGCCATATCTCAAATTGTAGCTCTTGATCAAGAGACCTAAAACTGAGAAAATGGTCTGGAAATTCCAAAATGAAGTATATTTTACGACAAAAAAGAGATTTCTAATAAAGCACATACATATATCGCGGTAGCTTAGAGCTAAGGCGCTGGAAACCTATCCCGGGGAACCAAGTTCAATCCTCGGCCGCGCAATGGTGAAATATATTTTTTTTACTTCGGTGGAACAACTATCACTAAATTATATTATTTAATAATGATACTCAGAAGATCATAAACATTTACTTAATTAAAAATGAAAAAATATAATTTTCTTGATTTTTTATGGTCATCCAGTCTGAAGTGTCATTCAACAGAAAGAATACCATGAAAAAGCGTAATTAGTGGCTAGTCTGTAGGCACAACATCCCATTAGTTTATATATTAAAGGAATTCATTTTTATTACCACGATTTACTTTCACGCTAAAATGTTGGAGAGCATGAAATTATAAAATTTAGCAGTTGCTGCAAAAATGGAGTCCATGTAAAAAATGCTCCAAAAAATATTCACAGGAACATAGCGAAGAGTTCGGAAAACAGGATCGGTTACAAAGTTTTTATAATCCGTATCGCCAGGGCCAAAGAGACAGGAATGCATTTGTTCATTCCTCATTCTACCAAATCTGTGAATCCTAGACCCAACAGATGGTATAATCAGGAGTGTATGAACGCAATCAAAACTAAAGAAGCCGCCTTCCGAGCGTACAAGCGTTTCCCGAGTGAATCGATCAGTTTAACGTACATACAACAAAGACATTCCTTTAAAGCCACTATCAGGAAAGTCAAAACCTAATTTGACAGCATATTGATAAGTAAACTTCTCAATTCAACTTCTGGTAGCAAAAAGTTCTGGTCCTTAAGTTCCATCAAGAGGAAATTCACTAAATCTTCGACCCCTTCCTTAATCTACAATGAAAAAGTGATAACAGACAGAAAATCCAAGGGCGATTTATTAGCATCTCTGTTCCATTCAAATTCTTTTTACCTGAAACTGATATTTTACCCCCTGCTTCCGAGCACAACGCCCATTCAATGGACAGGGTATTCTTCAGGACTCGCGAGGTGTGCAGGTGCCTCAAGGAGCTCGATGCCAACAAATCCACTGGATCCGATAAAATACCCCCTATCGCCTTAAAACAATGCGCTTCGCCTTTGGCTAAACGGAGTTTATCCAGACTCTTGAAAACTTGTCATGTTCAGCCCATACTTAAAAAAGTGACTCCAGCAATCCCTCCAACTACGGCCCAATAGCAATTACTTCAATTCTCTCCGAAACCATGGAGACGATAATCAACAAAAACCGTATGGGATATCTAGAACCCAACCTACTCATAAACGACAGACAGTATGGCTTCCGCCGAAAAAGATCCACTGGCGATCTTTTAGTGTTTCTTACAGAACACCTCATCCGTAGTCTGCATGGATCTGGTGAATCTAGTCTGGTTGCGCTGGATAACTCCAAGGCTTTAGATAGAGTTTAACACTCAGCCCTGTTAGCTATTGGATTTCAATTCTACAGAAGTGGATCGGGAGTTTCGTTTCCGGCCGTTCAATCAAGGTAGTATTGGATGGCGTCAAATCCACATCCCACCCGATCTCTACGGGGGTCCATCAGGGGTCAATTTTATCTGCCCTATTTCTAATTTTTATAAATGACCTACTTTCAATCCCTCCAAGTCACTTCTCAGCTTCGTTGACGATTGTACCTTGCGTTACTCTTACGGCTTCGATACAAGACAGACACGTTCCAGACCCTATCTTGGTGACCGTGAATTTATGTCCAACTCTATTAAAAACGACATTAAACTCGTTATAGAGGGGAAGAAGCAAGAATCGTGTCGAATTCAACCCCACGAAAACCAAATACTGTATTATTTCTAAAAAAAAGTACAAAACCTCTCCATCCGTGACAGTGGGTGAAGTGGTACTAATAGCCCTAACTACAATGATCTTAAGACGGCTTAAGATGTCTCTTCAAATTCGCTTAAGACTGGCTATTCTTTTGTCAAAATCTAATGAATCTTAGCCTTTATAGCTGAGCTTAAGATTCATTGCGATTTGACATAAAATTAGCCAGGCTTAAGAGAATTTAACGAGGCATCTTAAGCCGTCTTAAGGCCATTATAGTTAGCCCTAATGGCAGACCCCTCCCTTCACATCTTAAGGCCCATTTACAATGAACGGATCTACGCGGATTGAAATGTCAAAAGAACGGAACGGAACCGGAACGGATAGGAAACTGCACGGATTACAATGAACGGATCTGTTCGCGTCTAAACGTCAAAATGTTTTCGGATTGGGAAGACGAAAGTGGTGCAAAAATATGTACAATATTTTATTAATTCTAATACAAATGACACATTGCGAGTTCGTTGTATAGCATGAGTCTTAGCTGTTCTTCTAAAGGTAACAAATTTCCTTAGAAACACTATAGACTGAGCCACACTGAATTCTTTCGTAAATGCACGTGTTTAATTATTTCATGCTATTAACGATTCATCTTGACTAATCCATATCACTTCTTTTTGTTATAAGTGTGTTTTAAACTGTCCCAATAATTAATCTCCGCGCCCACGACTTTTCTAATTCACATTTTTAGTTTTTTTTTTTGAAATACATTTTACAACTAACAAAATAAATTAGTAATTAAATTTTATTAGCTTAAGGAATCCAGGTTCATCTTGCCACAAAAAAAAGTTGTTTTAGCCAAATGTTAGAAGTTTTGGTTACAAAATTTTGGACAGCTCAATCCAGCAACTTCTAAACTAACGAAAATGAATCCGTGTGGTTGCGGTTAAATCCGGTTGTATCCGTTCATTGGTCTCGTTGAGGTGGAAAACGCATGTTACGAAAAACACTTTGACAGTTCAAACCGAGTACATTGCGTTCAAATCGGTTCATTGTAACTGGGCTTTTATGCGTGACATTGGTCAAAGACGAAACAAGAATTACAAGGGATTTCTTAAGAGGTGCAAGTGCCTTCTCCAGCAATCGGACCATGCTGTTATTTATAAATCCTACATTCGGCCTCTTTTCGAATACAACTCCCTCGTTTGGAGGGGCACTTCGATAACCACCTTGGGATGGTTAGATAAGGCAGTTCCTTCCTTCCCCGACTAGAGCTGCTGTTCGACATTGCACTCTATATGAAGAAAAATAGATTGTCGAGATAGTATAAAGGGCCTTTCCTAAAACTGTAGTCTTTCACACAAAAAAAAGGTGGGAAAAGGCCTCTTAAATTAATTGATGACGACACCGTTTGCTTGAGCCACCATAGCAGCTGACAACATTTCCTCGCTACTATTATAGAGGTTGTTCCATCGAAATAAACGATCTCCTGCCTCCACGGCAATTTTATGCCCGCAACACCAGATAAGCCCACTCGTCTCCCTCTCACCACTTGCAGCCTGTCTTTTCGTGTACTCAATAAGTTAGTCATTCGTTTCTAAATTGAACTACTGTGGAACAATCTTTCGCAGTCGGTATTTCCGAGCTGCTACAACATCCATCTTCTTCAACACTCCTCATAACTCTTAACTCAACGGAAAAAAACACAAATTTCTGTGCGATAAAAGACCTTCAAAGTGCACTTTATCCAAATTCATTAAATAATACACTCCTCCGAAATAATACACTTACGCAAACACAACCCAATCATCAAAACATTTTTCAAACGCATTTTTTGGAATCGACTTCTGTATTCGTCACGAATTCTCCTTTACGCCATCTACCGGGTGCCTCGAAATGGTAATTTGAGTTTTGGAAAAAGAAAAAAATCGGCCGGAGCCATTTCAGGGTAGTATAGGGAAAGTTCCATTAGCTTTGTGGAGTTTTTCGCCATAAATTCGTTCATAATGATAGGCTTGTGAGATGGTTCGCTGTCGTTTTGCAAAATCTATGACTTTTCTTTCCACAAATCTGGTACACACGCTTACATAATATTCTTTATTTACGGTCTCACCTTTTGGCAAGAATTCCGAATCCGTGCACTGCCGTAATCGAAAAAAACTGTCATCTTCACTTTTGGTCGACTTTGATATGCCTTTTTCGGTTTCATCTCAATTGGGAGGCGCCATTCCGAAGCTTGTTAACTGGCTTGCATGTCAAACTTGTTTTATGAATGTGGCCTGGGCGGAATTGACTCGTTCTAATATGCCTTCATAGTCCAAGAGCTGGCTGCAAAAAACGTGACTTATCGAGTAAGAAGATGAATTTTTTTGAAATTTTAGTACTCATGATGACCATGAGAAATATTTTGGTCTGCCTGGGCGGAAGTGGTGCCGAAGTTTGGAATGTGAAATTTTTTGAGACCACAAGGTGACCTATCGAGTAAGAACTTGGAATTAATCTTAAAATGTAGAACTTACCTAGTGAATTAAAAATATGTTGGTCTGCCTGGTCAAATCTGGTGCTAATGCCTTGGCAGACCACACTTTTGTTGTAGTTTTGGGACCGCAACTGACGAGTAGGAGTTTCAAACTACAACCAAAATAAAGTTTGAACATGTTTATATTAGAAAACACAGGTCTGCCGGAGCTGAAGTAATAAATTACGTCGCCGATCGATCGTCAATGTTCAGGGCAAGATCATTGATCATTTTAGTCAACTTTACTCCCAATTACATAACCAGAGGTCGCTGCTATAGGCTGATATTGGGCTTCCAGTCTGGAGGAAACTTATTCTAGTTTCCTAACGTTGTTAAGAAGCTGATCCTTTTAATTTCGGGGAGGTCATTCTTCTCCGATAGCCGTTACACCAAAAACTGGAGTGAACAGTCACCTGCAAGGCTTTCAAAATGGAGTTATAAAGAAAACGGACAACTCCTTTGGCAGTTTAAGCCTGAAACAGAATCAACGCAGTGTGCAGTATGCAGTGCTTTTTACTGCTTGTCAAAAATTACGGCACTGCGTCTTATAACGAAATCAACGCAGTGCAGTGTTTGTCAAATCAAGTCAAACGTCAAATTTGTTGTTAATTTCGAAAACATGGTGCGGAGAAATTTAAGAAATATTTTTTTATTGGCGGCGTTAACAGTTTATAGAAATAATTTGTTTTTACTGGCACACTACCACCGTTATAAAAATTTGAAGTTTAATTTTCTAACCTCACACTGCAGAGCAAATTTAGAATTTAGCCTAAACCTGCAGTGCAGTATTCTGCTGCTTACTGCGCTATATGCAATTGTGTGCCGAGTAATAGAAAAGCACAAAACCAAACTTTGACAGGCAGTGCAGTGTACTGCACTGCATTGATTCTGTTTCAGGCTTTACTCTGGGGCAAACATGGGCGCAATGACAGTTCAACCTTGGCTTAATAGGGCTTAGAGGGTGTGATTCTTGGTTGCCTAACCTACTACATTAATTCTCCTTCTTCCACTCTGATTAACCACCCATCCTTTATTCGGAGCTAACAATGTCACGAGCTGAAGATCGAAATAGGAGAGAGACTGTGAGATTAAATGGAAGACAAGAATATCCACGATCATTAGGCGCATCTTTCACCATTTTGATGCCAACAATGTTATACTCTATATTAGAATCTCCAACATTTTTGATCGTTCTATTTAAATAATTGTTGTTGCTGCTGCTAACTATCATGCTTTTAGTTTTGCATATATTTATTGATTTGCTTAAGTTATTACAGAAATTATGTTTTCTGAATTCGAACAAATGTGATATGCTAAACTGTGATGATCAGTCTATAATCATAAGTAGAGTATTGATTTGGTCTGCACAGCTTATGGTGGAATCCTGTTCGATTATCTCACATCTATTTAAAACTGATAACCTATTGAACATGGTATCCGTTATGATCTTGTAGATCTTCGGTTGTTGCAGTCTTTGCATCGTTTTTTTTTGTTGGTTTAATAACTATTATACTTTTCTTTCAAGAATGTGGAATGTGGGTTCTCATTAGTTCAAACATACAAAATATTCTGTAGATGTATTTATATTTACATGCCGCCAGAAGAATTGAGACTACTGGGGCTTTTGTTATTATGTCAGTTCTGACAAGCCTGGATCTGCCACTGGACCCAAATACATTTAATTTTGCATTCAGTTTTAACTAATACAATTTTTACTCGATCATAGAAATGCTAACGTACAATTTCATCCAATATTAATTCTACAAAAATATTAACTAATAAAAATCTGGGTATATTTGTAACCATCTATTAAATAGTAAAAGTAAATTATAATTAAAAAACAATCAGAAATCAAAACTTTAAACCAAAAAAACCAAAACTTCTTCAAACTTCCTTTTCAACTTTTTACCATATTTTCAGGTGTCAAGGTCATGAGTCGAAACACCCACTAACCGGGTGCCTCCTTTCGCCCACAGTGATGCTCCGTGAAAAATCCTTTAGCAAACTCAATGAGCTGCGAAAAATCAAATCTGAAATTTATCCATCTGGTAAGCAGAAACGCAAAATAAAACCTTCGGGAAAGGATTATTCCCTTAAGGATCCTTGCCAATTATTAATGAATCTGATTCCCGAAAACGTGGTGGTTGAGGCAACTAACAATATAATATCCTTCTGCCCTCTGCTTTTTTTGCATTTAAAGCCTCTCTAACATCTTTTCTTAATTTTTAAAATACAGCAACAACAACAACAAAATCCGGGCTTATCCCTTATGATTAATCTCGCTTTTATCCTTTTTTTGTAATCTTGGGATTTTTATAATTTTTTTTTAATTATTGCTAATTAGAAACCATTTTCCTTCCTTTGTAATTTTTATATAATTTTTTCCTTTGTAATGGGTGTTAAAATTTAGAAAAATTAAAACCAAAAAATCCTTTCTAACACTTTCGAGGGGCGGAATTTTAAAGTGAGCATTATTTCCTCTGTGGCCAAACATTGTACAACGCTACAACAATGGGAATTACAGCGGAAAATTGCTTAAAAAATTCATCCTTAATTTGAAGCCGCCGCGGCGCGAACAGCAAATAAATAATTAGCTTAAAGCAGACGAGAAAGGATCCGGCACTTTCCTAACACCACTTAATATCGTAACATAGCTTTTGTCGGTTCTTAACCCTGTTCGCATTGCACAGTAATTGCCCTTAATTAATAAGAACGAAATATGTATAATGAGTCTTAAGGGATTCCATAGCGATACTACACAACTGTTAGCACCAGCTGCAAGGATGAGAGTAGAGGGTCCTGGAGAGGGTGGGAGAGGGTCCTTCAGAATATTCTAAAAAGGATTTCAGTTTTTTTTTTTTTTTCAAATTGCAGGGTGTTTTTGTGGGGGGTGTAACCTTGAAAACGATGTGTTCGCTTTGTGTGTGTGTGCCCGTCTCCAACTTAAAAAAACACAAGGAGCCGGAATATACTTTTGTGTTTGCTCAAGCATTTATGCCAAGGAGGTGGTATTTAATGTGCTTCCCTGTGATGTTCACTCTTCTCTCACTTTGAGAAAAACGAGAATTATTTAAAGAGTGGTTTTAAAGTGTTTTTAAACAATTTAATAATTCTATCAAACAAATCCTTTTTAATGCTTGATGTTTTTTTTAATGTTTTGGCGGCGCATTTAAGGATTGTTTGAATATTTTACGCTGGTCGTTCTGCTCTAATTGGATTCTTGTTAATTGAATAATAAAACAGAATTGAATGACTAGATTTAATGGCGATATCCAACATAGCAACATTAATATTATAATTTGTAAATTAATTTTCTACAAAGCACTAAACAATTAAAACATTTCACTACTGTATATCTGCCATATACTTTTAGTTACAGAATTAATTTAATTCCTAATTGGAATTCTAACAAGATATATGTATTCAGCGCAGCTGTCTCATGCACCTATTACACTACAATTTATACTCTTCAGCTTTGTAGGCCAGAGCGCTTCAACAGATTCAGCAGTTGTTGAGCTGAGAGTTGACATGAACAAGGCATCTACGATCCCTTCCTTCTTGCTATTGAGGGACAATAACTGAGAACATGAAGTATAAATTCATCCTCCGCGAACTTTCTAGTCGTGTTGCGTGAAGAAACTGCTTAACTTGACCTGACCAACCAAAGCCTACGGCTCCAGAGCTCAGTGTCCGTTGGTCGAGGGCGCCATTTACCACTGGCAAACCTCCAATAGGTGATTGTGCGCCGATAAATATAGTGTCAGAGACCTTTAACTTCTTTCAGGATCCAAACAAAGCTAACTTTCTTGAGGATATCCAGCTCAGCAATGATACATTGGCAAACTAGTGTTGACCTGGTTCTGCGAGACTTTATCGCTCAAATTACCTTGTAGCTGCAAGGCAGATAAAAATTTGCTATTTAGCATAGATTCTTTTTTAAATTGCATGCCAGTATAACGCGCACCTTAACTTGAAATACAGTAGCTACGATGGCCAAAACGGACGCTCTACCAAACTCGGGGTCCCATTCCATATCTCAGCATACACTTACCTCCGTCTTCGAGTTATTGCTGGGAGGTTTGTGAATCTTTCATTAGTGGAGCAGCAGAGGGATGTGTGTTTGACCGCATGTAGAGCCCATGCTGAAAACAAGAGACACCAACGGGATTTGCACCCAGATGGTAGTGTCAGATTCCTACTGAGTAAACTCTCCTTTTCATGACGTTTGGGTCCAGTCCGGCATAAGCCGTAAAGGCATGGTTTTTTGTTTTGGTTTGGCCTATTTTACTGCAGCCATATACATACCTCATATTTGTAGGCCAGATCGCTTAAACAGGTTCAACAGTCTGCCTAGTGGCTTGTCGCTCAGACTTACCGACTGTTCGAGCACGTCCTCGTTGACCAACGTTATGGTGATTCCAGCCAACTGGGGCTACCCGGGTTCCTGACCGCAAACCTGCCTTCGATCTGTTGGGAAACAGTTTGCGAAAGTGTGGTCCGTGGGGCTTCCCAAATACCACTCCGGCAGTACTTCCTTTGCCCCTCTCTAGCTTAATTGGTACCATCCAGACAGGGCCTCCATATCAGGGTAAGGCTTTATACAACTGGGTGCGCCCGGTGCTCAGAGGGGATAGTTAAACGACAGTGCAAAATCTACCCACTGCCACGCAGCCCTCAATTCTGCTTGGTAGGGCTTGGTTTGGTAGGTTCTTTGTTGAGCCTTCTTCAAGAGAAGTTGGCGCGTCCGCTCTAAATTTTCGCATTCATCAGCGATGTCGTTCTCTCATCTGGTGGCAACTACGCCTTGTCCGGGAAACTCGTCGCCTATGCAATTTGGCTGCTAGAAAAACAACCCGAAGTTTGAAGACCATAGAAAGGAGTCAGTATAAAGGGTCTTCCCTGAGACTCTAGTCTTTCACATAAAAAAAAAAAGTTGCTTTCTCAGCTGACAAAAGACCAATTGTCTTTTGAGGCTTGGTGAATGATTTTTCGTCTCTCGGATCGTCATTTCTCTGAAAGCAGCGCAATCCGATTTGAGATGACATTGACGGCGTTTATGTGCAAGAGTCTTGAGTTTATGTGCGCATTCGAATATAAATTTTAGCAATCTTGTATGAATGTTTCAATAATATTTAATTTCACTTATTTTTTACTTTTTACTTTACTGCACTAGAGGTTATGCTTTGGTCTTTGCTAAGGTCCTAAACAGTTTATGTATCTGTACCTAAATGGTTCGGTCCGCTATGGTTCACCATAAAGACCGAAAATGGCTCGGTCCCGTCCTCTTTTATGTAGGGTTTCTTTAGTACTTTGGACCGATTCGGTCCTGCACATAAACGCGGACATTTGTACCCTCAAACTTCACATAGGAAGTATGAAGTAAAATTGCCTCAATCTATTTATTTGAAAGAACTGGGGTTAACATTGAAATCAAATTGAATAGTGTCAGAGTTTTATTCTGATTTATATCTATGCTTCCATCTAAACTTTGCATGATATGTAGACAAGGTAGTCGATTGGCTGCGATATCCATAATGTAGTACTCGCGAATATGTTCTGTTTTATCTCGAAGTAGTACCAACCAAGCTAGGAAGATCAGCAACGCTTCGATGGCTTGTGATTATTTGCATAAGTAATAGCAGGAACACAATTCTCGCCATAAGCCGTGGGCTATGAAAGCTCTATCGCTCTCAAATTTTGCCATCGCTGTCAATCGTAAAACTAAAATTATAATAGAGCAAAGCGATATCGTAGGCGTTGAAAAAATATTTTTCCTGTCAAATGAGTTTCAAATTTAAATTGAAACTAATTTAAACTAAGGGGGATGATACACGGGTCAACATGTTGATCAACACGAGCTTTTTCTGCGCAGTTCGTAGGCCAAGCGTAGGGTAAGGGTGTAGTTTGCGTCCACAAACATCACCCGTATCCTTCCCTTGACCCACGAACTGCGCAAAAAAAGCTCGTGTTGATCAACATGTTGACCCGTGTATCATCCCCCTAATATGAGAAAAAAAAGATTATTTTTAAAATCAAGCACCCTCAGACACAACAAAATTTGTCAAAAAGGCACTTTTTTGTCAAAATAATAACGTTTTATTTGTTGACACCGGTGTTTTTTTGTATGTATGATTTGGTAGAACTGTAAGCGTCAACCAAAAAATAGAAATAGGTTCTAATTTTTATGGTCGTAGTAATGGTCACTTCGCCGATAGTTTCATTATGTTCGTTCCTAGGTAGATACATGGTATTATTATTATTTGACAACGAAAAGCTTTCATAACCCACGGCTTAAGGCCGGGACACACATATCCGCACCGTGTCCGCACCGCATCCGCACCGTGTGTCGGACAACACACGGAGAGAAAGTAAACAAGTACAATTTTACCAGTAGGTCCCCACATTTCCGTGTCCGCACCGGGTCAAATTACTTGAGTTTTGTTTTTGCCCGGACACGGTGCGGATGCGGTGCGGACGCGGTGCGTATATGTGTGTCCGGCCTTTATGGTGAGCATTGCGATCCTGCTATAAAGTTGCACTCCTACATAGCGCGATAGCAAAAATAAAACATTTAGCTCCTTTATTCCTACTGAACATTAGGTCTGTTCCCAAACCTGCAGAAAGGACGGAACCTGTCAGTTGCTTCGAATTACTATTAAGAGAATTGTGTTCGCTTACTTTTACTGCAGCCGCCAAAACCATTTCCCCACCCTGCAGAAAAACGCAGAAACTCGCAGTAGCTAAGAGTTGCTGTAACTTGCTGCAGCTCAGTTATTTGAAATATGGAAATGTCAAAACTGTCATTTCCGCGTTCCCTGTACTTTCTGTACTTCATCCCCACCTCTCAATAATCAACTTCCAGTAAGTGACAGAATGCAGAAAGTACGGGAGCAGACCTATTATTGTTGAGTCGCTTATATCAGCGAGCACTAATAACAAGAGTGATGAGCTAGAACAAATTTTTAAAAATGTTTCATTGCCCTTGAAATCAGCTGATAAAAATTTCAATAGGAGTGAAAAAGTCAAAATGAACAAAGAAGTAATATCTATGATAAAAGAAGGCAGAATTACTTAGCCACTAAACGCAGCGTATGTGAAAGAAAGATAAAAAATGAAGGGGAAGTGGCTGGAATGTATATTATAAGATTCCCGCCTTTTTTAATGGACAATACAAGTGCATTCGTACGCCCAAAACAACAATACATGTGCATTCGTAAGCCAAAATCGCTATACCAACACGATATGTTTACCCATCAAATTACTGCTCTGTTCCAGTTTTGCTTCCATTTGAATGTAAACATTCCAGTAGGGGAATCAAGGAACATCTTCTGTTTCTTTCGTAATAATGTATTTTTTGGATAAGATGTATTTCCATCGCGCGTTTGTTATTATTTTTTTGACATTTTTGCTTAATGTTATTTCTAATCTCTTCTTTCATATGTTTAACTCTTTTACTTGTCCTTGAGCTCTACCTAATCACTCTTGTTATTAGTGCCAAAGTCTAGAAATTAACAAGTCTTTCATCTTCATATGGTTAATGAGTGAAAGGCGAACAGCTGCATGCACAAGTTTTTCAAATGACGATGTCAGGCTATCAGAGAGAGAATGCAACATTTTTATACGCGCTGGAATACAACCATAAGTCGGAAAATTTTATGAGTTTATATGGGGATGTATTGGTGCATATTTGCTCGTTTGTTTTGATTTATGAAAGAAAACAGCTGATTCAATTTTCTTTCTTTTTCTGTTCTGCATACTTTATCGTAAAGAGAGAATCTGGCTTTGTCTGGCCGAGTTCACGAAGTATGCGTTGAGTTTTGCTCAGCAGTGATGTTCATATATGCACGCACACAATCAACGGTCGGAAATTTTTGTATGAAGATGAAAGACTTGTTATTACTAGACTTTGATTAGTGCTCGCTGCTTATATATTGATTTTGTTGGAGCTGGACTTAACACTTAAATCTATTCCTGGTGTGTTTCCTTTCCAACAATTAAAATTAGTTGAAAGTAACTTCTTGGAATTCTGTCATCATTCCAATTGTGGCCCTTATCAAGTTCACACTGACCCACACTTCATCACTGCCGAGTGGAACCTAAAAATAAACCCCAAATACAAACGGTGAACAAGAAGAAAATGAAAAACTTCAAACGAAATTACAAGTGTCGCCCCCTTTTTTCTGAACAGTCTCGAAACTTGTTTAGATCCCTTAACTGTTCATCATGTGGGGCGCCCTAACACCCTTGTTCCTTCCGGCGAATAAGGGAGCTACATATACTCCATAACATATATATGAAATCCACTCCTCGAGAAGATCCTGTGCAAGGATTCCACATAAATTTTGAATGGATGGTCAAAGGGAAATTTCCGTCGTGTTTTCTCTGGCTGGATTATGTGTGTGAGCTGCTAATGTATTTCTTTGAATCGGAGTAGAAAAAGGGATTCAAAGGAAGCATCAATGGAAGTCTGGAAGTTTTTTTTTCGTTTTGTTGGTGGGTTCTTAGTGAAACCTGAAGGGTAGATGAAGGGAATAATGTTTTCATATTTAAGGCATAAAGCTGTTGTTGTAAGGGAAGGATACCATCGGGGAACGGGGGAGAAGCAATTTTATCTTCAGGGCAAGGATATTCGTGTGAATTTCTCTAAAAATAATGGAGAAGGAGACGGGAAAATGTGTATTCCCTTCCCCATTGAATGTGGTGTGAAGGAACGTGAGGATTTTTTTGCAGAGTATCTGCGTGTGACAGGTTTTACTTGATACGTAAAAGCCTGTTACTATGATAATTGCGAAATGACGAATTTTTAGTTACAGATCGGGCGCTGAAGGGAAATGAGTATGCAAAATGTGAGGACCGCATACCGTCAGCAGATTTCAGTTGAGAATATCTCAAAGTGAAATTATAGCGATGTTCCCGTTTAATTTTTGGGTCCAATTTTTTTACCCCCTATAATTTTAGTGCCACTTCGACGGTTTCCGTGGTCCGCTTTTTGGCGATGAAATAAACACGCAATAATCACTCTTAGTTTCCGAGATATTGTCACTTGAAGTTAACGTTTTGAGGTATATTTCCCAAAAGTTTCCAGTTATATCAAAGCTTCGATTTGCCTTGCGCCGTTCTTTTAATTATAAATTTGGATAAAACACCCAAAAATAAGACGGAAATACATATAAACTATTTTTTTTTTATATCTCACTTCGTTTTTGAGATATTGATACTTGAAGTTTTAGGTATTTTCAAGAACATATACTTTTCAACCAACCTACTGTTTTTGTTAATGTAAATTACATAGAATTGTAATTACAGTGATTGCATTTCCTTATGTGGAGAACAGTGACGGATGGGCCCCCCTTTGCGGCCCGAGCATTTCGAGTGACCGGCCATAATTTTATATACCGCTCCAGGGCAGTGTTGCCAGATCAGGGGAATCTCTCCTAAATTTAGGGGAATTTATGCTGGCCAGGGGAATTTCAGGGGAGAAAACCCGTCAGGGGAACTTCTAGGGGAATCCAATTTTTACGTTATATTCTTGATTTAATTGAATCAACTTAGAAAATAATAGTTGCCCTACAATATTTGAAAATCCATCCATCCAATGGCGCTACAGCCCAAATCGAGCCTTGGCCTCCTCAAGGGCATTTCTCCAATTTTGACGGTCCCTTGCAGCATGTCTCCAGTTCCGGATGTTGAGCATTGACTCTGCGTCAGCCGTCACAGAGTCTATCCATCTCCTCCTGGGTCTACCTACTGGCCTACTTCCCGAAATTTCTGATGCCATAAGCCGTTTTGGGATGCGATTGTCCTCCATTCTGATCACGTGGCCGGCTAGTCTCAATCTGTTGATTTTTATTAAAGTTGAGAGTTGTGGGTCGTCAAAAATTTCATACAACTCGTTGTTGTATCTTCTTCGCCATATTCCATCCTCTCTGATTGGGCCTATTATGCATCTGAGAATTTTCCTCTCGAACCTGTTGACTCGTTCCTCTATGTCCTGGGTCATAGTCCAAGTCTCGCTACCATAACACAGTACTGGTCGTATTACTGTTTTGTAGAGTGAGAGTTTCGTTTTCCTGTGCACAAATCTTGAGTGCAGGATTTGTTTTTGGGCATAAAAGGCTCTATTAGCCAGTAGTATTCGTCTGGTTATTTCTTCTTTTTCTTCGTTTCTTTTTGTGATAGTAGACCCAAGGTAGACTGTTTTATCGACTACTTCTAGGTTATGTTCGTCGATGGTTATATTTCTTCCCATTCTAAATCGTCCTGCTCTGGATTGTTGCATAACCTTCGTTTTTTCTTCGTTAATCTTCAGGCCTATGTCCTTTGCCGCCTCTTTTAATTCGACATAGACTTCTTTTGCTGCCAAAAAGGACCTTCCCACGATGTTTACGTCATCCGCATATCCAAGTAATTGTACCGACTGGGTAGCTATTGATGCACTTCTCTGGACTGACGTTTTCCTTATCACCCATTCTAGGGCCAGGTTGAAAAGCATGGGGGCCAGCCCATCTCCTTGTCTAAGCCCTTGACGTACTTCGAACTCCTCTGTTATAACATTCTGGATCCTCACTTTCGCCAGTGAGCTATTTGTGGCGCATTTGATCAGTTGTACCAACTTTGAAGGGATTCCTATTTCCGATAGGATCTCATATAGCCTCTCTCTGTTTATTGAATCATATGCCTGCTGAAAGTCGACAAATATCTGATATACATCTACATTCCTTTCCCAGGTTTTCTCCAGAATTTGCCTTAAGGTCAGCAGTTGGTCCGATGTTGACCTGTTTGTCCTAAAACCAGCTTGATATTCTCCTATAAGGCCTTCCGCTATAGGTTCCAGTTTTTGTTTCACAAGGATTGTGAAGATTTTGTAGCTGGTGCTGAGGAGTGAGATGCCTCTGTAGTTTTTGCAGTTTAATTTATCTCCTTTCGTTCTTCCTTTATTTGAAAATAATTAACAAAAACTCGTTCAGTGAACTCCCATTTCGCAGCAATTTGACGCCGGTCGAATATTTCAACTATGGATAAATGTTATCAATTGTTATCCGAATATTTTGTTTTCAGTCAAACAACAATGCTTTTTGATAACACTAAAGGAAGAAATGCCCAAAAACGTACCAAAGAATAGCTTTCGTTTAGAGAAAATCAGCATTTTCTCAAATAACATCCGACATACAAGATATTTGGCCTCGAAATTCAAAAACGTTTGTATTGATGTTTATGAAATTATCAACCAATGGAACCTTCTTCATGTTCTGGGTGAAAGTTCTTGAAGAAGTAGGTGCTGGGGAGGCGCCTTTATAGATATAAGCGTATTTGCAAACTCGTTACCGCTTTGTTGTCGTTGCCATTTTCAAATGCCTTAACACTAGAACTACCAAGACCCGTCAAATTGACGGATACTCAATTTCTTCCCTCATTGAATTACATATTTCTTGAATTCTCTTCAGATTTATGCTAAAATTCAATAAGATTAATCATTGCGAAATATTAAAAAACCTTTTTCCATTTATAATTACTAATTCGAACTTGAATGTGTATCAGATTAAAGGTGTAAAAAATTGTTAAAATTACAGACTTGTGCGTCGGTAGTTCTAGTGTTAAGGCCCAATTATAATGAACGGATTGGAGCGCAACAAAACGGATTGAACTGTCAAATTGGTTTTCCCAGCATACATTTTTTTTTTTTTTTTTTTTTTATTTTTTTTTATCGCCAAGCAAGGCACTTAAAACAAATGGATTACATTAGATACAAAAAATACGTAATAATTAACGTAAAAGGAACATTGTGAGTATTTAAGTATTAAACTAAGATCTAAGTCTAAGTGTTAGTGAGAAATCAGGAGGACAGTAGGGAAGTTAGTTTTCTTTTATAGGACATTTTATTAATTGAGGGAGAGAAACAGGACGCGTAGGAATTGAAGGTAATGCAGCACCTGTTAACAGGCTCGTTTCTAGCATATTCAGTGCGATGCGGGTACTCTTTAAGTAATTTGCAATGTCTTGTTTGTCGAGTATCGTTAAATTTGATGGCGTCCGACAAGAACTGTACCTTGAGGTTATTGTTCAGGACATCCAGGGTAAAACAAGATATGAGTAATTTCCGCCTAAGGGATAGAGGTAAGAGATCAAGGATTTTGAGCCTGTCCGTATAGTGAGGAAGGTTGTGAAAATCCGAAGGATTATAAAGGTTCCTAAGCGCGAAAAGAAGGAACTTCTTTTGGACAGATTCTATTCGATTTACACTAATTTGAAATATGGGATCCCAGATCTGGCAAGCATATTCAAGAATAGGACGGACTAATGAGCAAAACAAGGCTTTAGTAACCCATACATTGTCGAATTCTTTAGCTCTTCTCTTAATAAAGCCTAACAGCTTATTGGATCTGGCAATAATCTTATCATAGTGTAAGTTAAAGTTTAACTTGCTGTCGAGGACAATGCCTAAATCAACAATGTGATCGACATGATCCAAGACATTGTCATTGAGATAATAATATTGCAGCTGTTTTGTTCTTTTCCTGGAGAAGGTAATTACGTGGCACTTACTGGTGTTAAGAAGAAGATTGTTAGTGGTGCACCAGTCTTGTAGTGCATTAAGTTTCGACTGTAAAAAGGATACATCAGTTTGAGACCTTATAGCACTATAAATTTTTAAATCATCGGCGTAAAAGAGGTGCGGAATGCCATTTAATTTCTCAGATAGATCGGAAATGAATATGTTGAATAGAAGTGGCCCTAGGTGGCTGCCCTGTGGTACACCTGAGGTTACATTGATTTCTTTCGAAAGGAACCCTTGAAATCTTACCACCTGAGTTCTCCCGTTAAGATAGGATGTTATCCAATCCAGATATCCCGGATATCCCAAATCTTAATAGTTTCGTAAATAAAATGTGGTGGTCTACCCGATCAAATGCCTTGCTGAAATCAGTGTAGACAGCGTCAAACTGCTGGCCCTGTTCCATACCGCATAGCAGTTCGGAGGTCAGAATCATAAGATTGGATGTGGTGGAACGACCTTTTCTGAAACCATGCTGCTGATCGTTTAGGTTCGGAGCAATTAGAGGGGCAATCTTGTCATAGATAAGTTTTTCAAATAGTTTAGGTATAACAGATAGGATAGCAATGCCCCTATAGTTGTCTACCGCATGTTTATCACCTGATTTAAAGATTGGTGTGAGGTAGGATTTCTTCCATACCGAAGGAAACTTACCGGTAGTTAGGGACTTGTTAAAAATTAGGTGAAGAGGGGAAAGAATGAGTTGGGCGTGGTTCTGCAAAAAACTTGCGGGTAGACAGTCCGGACCGTGACCTTTATTGACCTCCAGATCTATTAGACCTGTCATTATATCTTCGGGCGATAGAGATATGTTGTCTATAAGGACCGTGGTCACTGGATGCTCTCTTGGGACAGTGTGCGAAGTCGAAGAAATGGGGGAGAAGATTTCACTGAACCTGTCCGCAAACATGTTGGAAATTTCTTGAGGGAGTGAGGAGTGTGTGACACCGTTTGTCATTGTTGACGGATAACCTGATGTTTTTCGTTTTAGATTAACGAAATCAAAGAATTTTTTTGGATTACTTATGATATTTTCACCGACAGTCCTTGCGTAGGTAGTATAGGCCTCCCGTGACCTATGATTAAATTCTGCGGCTAACCTGGCGTATTCCGATTTCTGCTCAGCACTAACATTGTTTAGATTTAGAACCAGTTCTGAGAAATCCTTTTCTCAGGCGGCGAGGGCGATCGGCCGAAGGCGAGCTCAAGGCGAGGAAGAGGAAAGGCCAAAATCGAGCAGATCTTTGTGAGAGTAGTCACAATTATTACGAAACTTTAAGTTTCTTCACAAAAAAAAACCTGAACACTCAACCTCCGGCCCGCCGGCGGCCCGGCCCTTCGAGTGTTTACTCGAATAGGCCATAAGCCAATCCGACCCTGGTGGAGAACCAGGGGGAGATCCCAAAGTGATTCTTGGGGGGAAATCAAATTTTACTCAAAATCTGGAGATGATGTTATCTAAAATAGTATTCGGTGCACAGTAAAAATTATAGTAAAGAACTTGACTCCCTAAGAATAAAAAACTCCCAAAAAACTGCAAATCGCAAAACACCCCTGTGTACTATTCGTCTAGGGGCCGCCAAACTAGATTGAAAAGTCAAAACCGGGATATCCTTGCATTCTAAAGTAATCCATAAATCATAGAGCTATTGGAGGGCAAATGTCCCTCATTCAACTATCATCAGACTATAATTCAGAAGTATAGAACCAAGTCCAACCAAGCTGAAGGCCTTTTCTCTACTACCAGTGACTACCAGTGATGAGAGGATAGTTTTCCTAATCTTTATTATATTGTATTTTTTTTTTTTTTTTTTTTTTTTTTCAAAATATGCATCTTAATGAAATTTGTATATTAACTACAAGAAATTACTTTGTGCATGTTCATGTGTACACTTGATACCTTCATTACTAATAGTTTGTAACAGATATAATTTCTAATTCCAACTACTCTTGTGCCTTGAGGGTTTCATTAGAGAGAATCGAATTTATTTGTTATATTGATTTCTCCCAATCAGTTGTAATTCTGATATCGCTCTAGAAATGGGTTTTACCATTCATCTTGATTCCCCAAACAGGATAATATTGTACATTGTCCTACTTCTGTCGTGACGCAGTAAAGCAATTAATTAATCTAGCATACGAGTATGTACATATACTCACAACCCTTAACCTATTTGTTCATTCTCCGTCACTTGAGTCTTATTCGCTTCAGAAATCATGAGGAGTATATTTCCTGTTGCGTTATAATTTGCACTCATTTTCGTGGAAGAATTATTGTAACATTTCTTATTTCCTAAGATTCGATAAGAAATCGCCTCTTTTCATCACACACTACACAACACACTGAGGGGAGACTTGAATTGAGATGCTACATTTGAACTGGAACATTATTTTTGATGTTAAGTAACAAATCATGATAACAAATGGATGGGCATTAAGTGAAAATCATGGAATATTTTCTTGATGGTATTTTTTGATTTCTAGTTTCCACGGTGGTTATAAGTAATGGTTCCTGTATGTATATTTATGACATTTCGTTAGATCTGGAATGATTGGTGAACAAGTATATACCTGCCAGGAACTTGTAGGAAATATTGCAAATTATATCGAGTACAGAATAGATCTTTTTCATTTCCTCACTTCTACTAGATAGTCACCGACTTATTATCCATAAAACGATCAAGTTCGCTGTTGTGATATCAAACAGAAAATGTTGTTAAGAGAACACATGGTACTTGCTTGTTCCTTGTGAGACTGCAGCTATCTATAGCTGTGTTTAAAAATGCGTCCTTGCGTTCATACCGAGGGAGTAAGTTGCCTTCTCGAAAGTGGACTAGCTTTTCTGGGTTCAGATCTTTCTGGTGGGGCAAACATTCTGTACACCCTTGCAGGGAAAACAAGTATGTAGTTGTCAGGTCGCCTTTCCCTAAAGTGATCAAGCATCTTCACATTCCTTCATCTTGTTAGCCAGTTCGTGGGATTAGAATTATCCGGGGGCTTTGGCAGAGGATTATCGGGCTACCTATTAAGAAGTGTTCAGATGTCGTCAATACTTTCGAGTTGTTACACAAGCTTAGCCTCAGAGCGGGCAGTTCCTGAAATATGAGCATGGAATATCAATAATAGTTTAATTTGGTGATTGATAAAATTGACTCCTCTCTTCCACAGTCTGCCGAACTCTAGTGCATGTGATGGGATGAAATACTGCACAATATCATGGAAGGTTTAGTGACGGCTTACATAACTTTTCAAGATGGATTAGGATAAAAAAGGCTTGTTTCATTTCCTTCGCAGACAAAGTTGTTGAAACATTGCAGAATTTTATACCAAAATTATAGGACGAATGTCATTTTGTTGATGAATGTGAGTGATTGACCTCTGGAAAACTCACGCGCCAAACAAGCCGTCTGAAAACTATATCTAAACACTTTTTTAAGCTCCTAATATCTTATTGCACTGAAAATTGTTAAACGTAGGCCACATAGCAGTTTTCCGAGTTCCGCATATCCGTTTTCCGTCTCATCATCGTTCCGTGACCCGATATTAATTTGTATGTTAGCCACGATTGTCCGTTTTCTGTCTCTCCGTGTTTTGGTGTTCCGATATTTATTTTTATATAGCCACAAGTGTTCGTTTCCATGGCTTCCTTGATTTTATTGACAACTGAGTGCTTTTGCGAATTCTATTTACTCAATCTACAAAAAAGTGAGATATAGTTTCCGTCAATCCGTTCAATAGTTGAAATTTGTTTATCTTCTCCGCTTCCGTGTTTTTACCGTTCCGTTTTTTTTTTGTTTATCTGGTCAAACAGTATTAAGAGATAGCAACCAACTTTGAGAGGAAGCGGAACACGGAGAACAGAAGACCTGTGCAAGGTGGCTCCCGCATTATAGGAAATATAAACTACTGCAGAAAATCGGATTTGATTTTCCAAAAAAAAAAAAATTTGCATTCTCCTGTATTCAAAAAGTAAACGCTAAAATTTTAACCAAATATGACGTGCGGTACCCTAACCGTACGTAGTCTAACATACGAACATGAGTGTTCCTATAGAACCGACCTAAATTAACTTAATAGACTTGCATATATTCGATCGTTAGGGCACTTACGGCTACGGTACGGCACGTCATATTTGGTTCAGCCTTTAGTCTTATCATAAAAAAGTTTCAAAGTTTGTAGGTTATTATTATTCCCGTACGAAATGCCATTCATGTTATATCGCCGTTTTTAAGATTAAAAATATTCATATATCCTCAGAGGTAGCTCTAATAAAGCAAATGAGGCACATCCCCCCTCCCACCCCCCGCGCTATGAGTTTGGATTATTTCAGTTCTAAAAAAATATATCGAGTGAAATTGAACTAGGAAATTTACTAAATATTACTGTCTTTATTTTTAACGAAAAAAAATTGCCACAAAATTTTTAAATTGTAGCTGTGTGCTTAGTTTGAAATGTTACTTAATCAAAATAGGTCTGTATCTGAAATTGTTGAATTTTGAAAAACGCGGCCTAATCGAAAACTCGTTTTAGATCCTACATGTAATAGTTACAATAGCTCTGTGAGCTTTTTGATTAACAGATTCCATATGGTAAGACTGAAGTAGGATGAAATGGGTCAGACTTAGTTTACTTCTTCCATTGACTTCCCTCATTTCATTGCAATATAAAAATTTAGTATATTGTCATATTAAATTAAAAACTTTTATTTTATAAAGATATTTTTAATTCCACAAGAGATATTTTTAAATTAACCGTTATTTTAAATTATGTAACTGTTATAATAAAACTTTTATAAGTACTGCTTACGTGTTTGAAATTCTAACTAATACTATTACAATTATTCAAAATTATTTTTAATATTACAATATTTGTGTGGCTATGTTTTTTAAAATTGTTTCTGTGTACAGTGTATACATACGTGATATGACAATCTAAATTCCCCAAGTGTATTTCATAGTAGTAGTGAGAATCCAAATTATGACGTAACCAAAAACACTGTACTCGAAATTATTACAGTACAGAAACTGAATAGATACTTGAATAAAACTTACTACAACGAAAAACGTATATACAAGTAGCGACTGCTACATAACTCCCCCTTCAGCGCGAGCGTCCATGAATGTACTATCATAATTTACTTTAATTATATAATTACTCAAAGAAAACGAAAAAAAAAATTTTATCATTTTATAACCGAAATGAAACTTTTTTCTTTGAACTTCTAGTAACTGGTTTTTCAGTATCTTCCTTTTTCTCAATAAAGGCGGGTTTTAATCTATCAATTGATACCACCATTATTCTTCCGTTGACGTTAATAGTGAAAATTTTCTTATTTCTCTTCATAACTTTAAAAGGACCTTCATAAGGATCTTGCAAGGATCCTCTACCTCTATCCGTCCTCAAAAAACAAATTCGCAATCTTCTAATCCTTTCGGAACATAGAAATTTCTTCGTTGATCCCGAGAATCTGTTGGAACAATATTCCTCATGTGATCTCGTAATTGCGTCACTAGGTCTGTCGGATCTGATACTTGCTGTGGGTCTCTCACAAAGAATTCTCCCGGAATCCGTAGTGTTTGACCATAAACTAATTCAGCCGGACTACAATTAAGATCCTCCTTAACCGTTGTTCTTAAACCTAGTAATATAGCTGGGATGTGCAACAACCAATTCGGATTAGACATCTTAGCTCTAAGAGATGCTTTTAACTGTTTGTGTAGTCTCTCCACCATTCCGTTTGATTGTGGATGATACGCTGTTGTTCGAATCCTATGGGTTCCTAATAATTTTGAAAACTCCTCAAATAGCTTTCCTTCAAATTGACCTCCTTGGTCCGTAGTAACTGTCAATGGAATCCCAAATCTCGGAAAATATTGCTCATACAATGTCTTGACCACTATGCTGGCTGTGATACTCTTTAGCGGGTATACTTCCGGCCACCTGGTGAATCGATCCACTACGGTAAACAAGTATACGAATCCTTCCACCGGATGCAATGGGCCTACCAAATCTACATGGATGTGTTCAAACCTTCCCATAGGTATCTGGAATTTTTGTATCGGAGATTTTGTGTGTCTGTGAATTTTCGCTTTTTGACACGTTATACATGACTTCGCCCATAAATTAATATCAGTATTCATCCTAGGCCAAAAATATCTTCTTGTAATTAATTTCCTTGTACCTCGTATTCCTGGATGGGATAAGTTATGGATTTTGTCAAACATGCTTCTTCGTAATATCTTTGGTACGAATGGACGATCTCTACTAGTGGAACACTCTAACCAGATTTTACTTTCTGAGAAAGGTACATCTGTTTCCACTAAAATGAATTTCGAACTCTTATTTGAATTTTCAATCAACTGTTTTAGCTCGGTATCATCCTTTTGTGCATCTGCGATAATGCTTAAATCTATTTGTTTTTCGCTAATCGCGTCACAATTGCTATTCTCCATAGTTACTCGTGATAAAGTATCTGCTACTACATTAGATTCTCCTTTGATGTATCTTATATCGGAGGTGAATTGGGTAACATAGTCTAACTGTCTTGCTTGTCTTGGACTCCTCTCCGCTTTGGTCCAAATTGCAGATGTTAAAGGTTTGTGGTCCGTGAATACTGTAAATTCACGACCTTCCAAAAAATGTCTAAAATGTTTAATACTTGAGTACATGGCCAAAAGCTCTCTATCAAATGTAGAATACTTAATTTCTGCATTGCTTAATTTCTTGGAATAAAACGCTAAAGGTTCACTTTCATTGTTGTTAATTTGTTCTAACATTGCTCCAATCGCAATGTTTGATGCATCAACTGTCAACTTCAACGTAGGATTTTCCGCTGGATGCACTAATAAAGTTGCCGAAATAAAAGCCTTTTTCACTTTAACGAACGCGTCTTCGCATTCTTCCGTCCAGTCAAAATTTTTCAAACTTTTAGGTTTCTTAAGCTCCCTAACTAAATGTATATGAATGGGGCTTAACAACTCTGCTAATCGTGGAATGAATCTGTGAAAGTAATTTACCATTCCTATAAATTGTTGAACCTGTTTAATGGAAGTTGGCGAAGGAAAATCCTGGATGAATTTAATTCTACTTTCAGAAGGAAGAATCCCATCCTTCGAAATTTTGTGACTTAAAAATTCAATTTCATGTACACCAAAGAGGCACTTCCCTGGATTAATATTTATTCCGTATTCTTCTAAACGGCCGAATACCTGCTCTAAGTGTTTCTTGTGTTCCTCCTTATTTTTGCTTGCAACCAGAATATCATCAATATAGACAAAAACGAATTCCAAACCAGTTAAAACTCTGTCCATAAATCGTTGGAAAGTTTGAGCAGCATTTCTAAGTCCAAAGGGCATTCGAGTAAATTCGAATAAACCGAAAGGTGTAGTTATCGCTGTCTTATAGATATCTTCTTCTGCCATAGGTATGTGATGATAAGCTCTCACTAAATCAATCTTCGAAAATATGGTACAACCATTCAAATTTAACGTAAAATTTTGAATGTGAGGAATCGGGTACCTATCTGGAATTGTTATTGAGTTTAGTCTCCGGTAATCTCCGCATGGTCGCCAATCAGTGGAATCTTTTTTTGGAACCATGTGTAGTGCTGATGAGACTGATGATGAAGATGTTCTGCATAAGCCTAATTTTACCATGTGCTCGAATTCTAATTTAGCGATCTTAAATTTATTCGTGTCGAGTCTTCTAGGTCTTGAAAATGGTAGTTGACCTTTAGTGGTAATAGTATGCACTACATTATGTCGTACAGGTAAATCATAGCGTGGAGGTTGAGTTAGTGAGGGAAATTTTGATAAAATTTTGCCATATCCACTATCAAAGGAACAATGCCTGGGTGATGGACTGTCTGCCTTAATCATAATTCCATTAACACTTAACTCTGTATCGCCGTCAACTAAACGCTTCCTTTTAAGATCTACCAATAAATTGAATTGAGTAAGGAAATCTGCGCCAATGATAGGTTTGTCGACGCTTGCCATAATAAACGGAAAAGTTAAATCTCGTCTTAATCCAAAGTTTATCTTAAGAAGTTTGGTTCCGTAAGTATGGATGATTGATCCGTTAGCCGCAGAAAGAATTAAATTTGGATTTTTCTTACACTTTCCATAATATGTATTCGGTATGACTGATAAATCGGCTCCTGTATCAATTAAAAATTTAAATTTATTTTCTTTATCAAAAATAAAAAGTCTGTAAGTCTGTAACTGTAAGCTTCTTAATACAATCTGTTAAATTTTCGATTTTATTTTCTAAATCATTAACCTTTTTAGCGAAATCAATGTTATTTATATCGATACATCTTTGGTTTACAAAAGGATTTAAAGAACAATCATTGATAGATGAAATATACTGAAATTTGGAACATTCGAAAATTTTATCTGCTAAAATTAGAATATCTTGGATGTTTTGTTTGCCAGAGGACATCAATGCGATGTTAATACTAGGCGGTAATTTTCGCATCCAAAGTTTTCTAATCAGGTCCTTTCCTAAATTCGAAGATGTTCCCGCAAGTATCTCCATTGATCTATAAAATTCTGATGGTTTTCTATCTCCCATCTCAGAATTGCACAATAATTGTTCCAACTTTTTCTCTTCAGATTCTGTAAATCGTTGAATTAATGTTGTTTTCAATGCTTCATACTTGTTTTCCGGTGGTGGGTTTTGAATGAAATCCAATATATTCATTATTATCTCTAAAGGAAGAGCTTGGATGACATGTTCATATTTAGTCTCATCCAGTCTAATTCCTTTCGAGTTAAATTGGCTTTCTGTTAAAATAAACCATGCTTCTGGGCATGGAGACCAGAAAGTTGGTAGTTTTACAGCAGATGCACTGATACTCTCACTATTAACGTGCATTCTCTCACTTTCACCACCTTGGACACTCATATTAATCAAAACTTTTTAAATAAAACTCGCGTAAAAAGAAGTTCAATAAAATTTCGACTTGACTTAAAAACTTCGCGATACTTTAAAATAACAACCGTGGACGTTCGCGTAAAGAGTCGATTAACATTCAAACTTAAATAAATTCCCGAAATTTTATTCAAGTTTTCACTTCCTGAAAAAGAAAAAAATATTGGCAGAAATAAATAAATTGAATTGTCACCACTACTAAGTTATGTAAGTGTAATGTTGAAATTTTGTAAAATTTAAAGTTTAAAATTAAAGAAAAGGAATTGTTTAAAATAAATACTTGATTTCCTCAATTAAATTGAATCTCTTCTTTCTTCTTTAAATTTTTCACAAAAAGATTTCTTTCTTGATTTTCTTCTTTTCTTCGTCAGTTTTCTAAATTTTCTTCATTATTTCTTTCTTCAAAAAAAATTTTTTTAAATGGAAATTTTTCTTTCTTCTTTCTTCATAAATTCTTGTTTCTTCTCAGTCGGGGTCACCAGAATGAAATGGGTCAGACTTAGTTTACTTCTTCCATTGACTTCCCTCATTTCATTGCAATATAAAAATTTAGTATATTGTCATATTAAATTAAAAACTTTTATTTTATAAAGATATTTTTAATTCCACAAGAGATATTTTTAAATTAACCGTTATTTTAAATTATGTAACTGTTATAATAAAACTTTTATAAGTACTGCTTACGTGTTTGAAATTCTAACTAATACTATTACAATTATTCAAAATTATTTTTAATATTACAATATTTGTGTGGCTATGTTTTTTAAAATTGTTTCTGTGTACAGTGTATACATACGTGATATGACAATCTAAATTCCCCAAGTGTATTTCATAGTAGTAGTGAGAATCCAAATTATGACGTAACCAAAAACACTGTACTCGAAATTATTACAGTACAGAAACTGAATAGATACTTGAATAAAACTTACTACAACGAAAAACGTATATACAAGTAGCGACTGCTACATCCCACAAGGAAAATTGAGAATGCTTCCTATTGGTAGGAATAAGGAAGCCTTCCTGTTCGTTGCCCAGAGAAGGTATAGAGAATTTTTTGAATTTTATTTCCGCAAAAGCTTCATTCTTAGTCTTCCATCCAATGACATGGATGGATAAAAAGAATATGAACTAGAGAACGGAAGAGAATGCTTCCAAACTCGAGAATGCTTCCTCGGAAGGTTTCCAGCATTCATGATTGTATGTTTCCTTTTCCTTGTGGGATAGGACAGTACATTTGTCCCTTACACGACGGTAAATTGTACAGACTGCTCATTTTGCTGCCACACGTTGAAGATGACGAACGACCCGGACGCCCAAGCACATCAACAACCGATGAAAACGTGAAAAAAGTGGAAGAAATGGTTATGAACGATCGCCGAATCACAATCAGAGAAGTCGCTGATGATGTTGGCATATCAGTTGGCTCATGCCATGAAATTTTTTCGGATGTTTTGGGTATGAAACGTGTGGCAGCAAAATTCGTTCCAAAATTGTTGAATTTCCAACAAAAACAGCGGCGAATGGAAGTTGCTCAGGAGTCGCTAAATGAAGTTAATAACGATGCAGAACTACTAGAACGTGTTATAACAGGTGACGAAACATGGGAAACATTTTTTACGCAAAATTTAATACAAATTCTTTGATCCATTTTTTTCACAAACGAAAATCGCCGAGCTCGAAAAACACGTCTAACGTTAGCGGCTGCCACTTAAAAAGTAAGCAATGAATATAGCTGTACTTCAGAGGCATGTGTACCAACATAATAAAAAAAATTGTATACAGGCGGACTCTCAAAACCCGCGAAATTTAAAAATTCTCGTTACTTTTTGAACACACCTCGTACATACTAACAGAAACTTGAGTGACTCCATTTAGAAGATATGGACTCGCAGGTTCAAAGCATGAGTTAAATCCCAATATTCTTTGGTTTTTAAGCATTTCGCGATTTACAATGTTTTTTTTTGTGACCCGAGTAAAAATAAAAGATGGCCTTACAGCTTTTAAGAGGTATATGATGGCCGTAGATTTTTTAACTAATTTCGTATTTTTGTCTGACTGTCTCGTTTCGAAGGCGATCGCGTAGACACCGAGGATCTGCCTCAAGTATCGCATTTGGAAGACCTCGAGCTTCTTAACGTCTAGTTTGAGCAGTATCCACGTTTCAGATCCATAAAGATGAATCGGAAGGATCAACGTTAGGAAAAGGTGTACTTTTGTTTTGATGGACATATTTGTTCGTTTCCATATGTACCACATGAGCGAGGCGAAGGTTGTTGTTGTCTGGGCGATGCAGCTGTGAACGTCGGACGTTGATGCTACTTTCTTAAATGTACAATCGGCCTCTCGATTATCATACTTAAATGCTATCAATGCAAAAAAAAAACTAGGTTCGCCAGACGTCGGTTTGTGAAGGCACCGCGCCGTTGATTTTTGGTGTTGATTTATATTTCACTGAGATATTTTGTTAGTTTAGCTCTAGCTCTAGCTTCTAGCTCATCACTCTTATTATTATTGCTCGGTTGTATCACCTTTTCGTATCTGTGTTTAAGTATCCAGGTGTGGGAGAAAAGACTCTTTCGATCGCTAGAGAACGACACAAGTAGTCCGCGACAACGTTTTGTTTACCAGACAGCTTCATTGGGCGCTCGCCTGTTTTATTGTCGATTTTTAATAATATACCAGCATTGAATAGTAAAAAGTAAAGAAGTAATTATATCATAAAAAAGTAATTATATCGTTTGAGATTCCATCAGTTGTGCTGTTTCAGCCCTGAGGTTATTATTATTATTTTTTAATTTATTTTTTATTATTTTATTTTAATTTGATTTTTTATGTTTATTTTATTTTATTATTTTTTAGAGATTGCTCTGCCTGACCTAATTACTAGATCGTCCCTGCAAGTAGGCTCAAATAATACTCTATCAGCGCCACCGACACCCACAAGAACGACAATAAAACAAGCAGATGTTGTGCCAGAAACATCGAAATTCCCTCACATAAAGATAAAATCACCATTATTTCGGCAAATATCCAAAACACAAATCCCGCCAGCAGTTGAATATTGTAGCAGCAATGAAATGGAATTTTTAATACCCCATCCGCCGCGACACGGACGCCCAACACAGAACGGAAGGATCGTCCTTAATAGTAATGGTGTCAATGTGTTGCAACAAAGTCAGGAACAAATAAAACTGCAGCAATCGCAGCAGCAGCAGCAACATCATCAGCTACAACAACAACACCAACAGCAGCAGCAAATAGCTCCAAACCATAAAATGACTAAAAAACAACTAAAATTGGCCCAGGCCCAGCTGGAGAAGCTTTCACAAATCAATATCCACCTACATGGTACGTGTTTCTTTTTTTTGTTATCAAGTCTGTCCTTGATGCAGTTCTGGAGCTAATAGACGCCCTCTTGAACCGTCACGAAAACCCTCAAGCCACACTCGAATTGATTTTCGATTCCTTTTAGGAGTCCTTAAGTTTGTTAAGAAGAATCTCCTTAAGACGAAATTAATTCTAGTCCTTATTCTTCTATCTTTCTTATAGCGCTCTTCTCTGCTGTCGAACATGGACATCTGGAGAAGGCTAGGACTATTTTGGAATCGACAGACGTAGACGTGAATAGGTAAGGACATAAATCAGATATTTTAAAGTAGATGTTTTTATTCCATTTAAATTTTCAATATTTTTTAGCTTAAATAGTGATGGATTGTCGCCATTGGATGTTGCTGTTCTTAGCAATAATCGATCTATGACAAAAATGCTGCTGCAACATGGTGCTATTGAAGGAAGTCAATGTAAGTAAACATTCACAAATACCTACCAATTACCACCCAAATAAATAATGAAAATCCTCAAATTCCTTTCCTTAAAATCCCCGAAAAGCATGTCTCCCAGCGCCATCTGTTATTTGTTTTTCCTACCAAATACTTGGTGTTAAATATAGTCCTTGAGTAATGCCAGGCTCAAACAGTTGAAATTTATCAAAAGGTCCTTCGTACAATAAATGTCAAGCACCTATAAAGGTTCAACTTGAAATGGTAATTGATGAGAGAAAGTCCTTGCTCCTTGTTCAAGATGATGGTTAAATCCTTGAATTTACTGCTCAAGCTCAGGCCAACTAAAGTATTCTCCTCAATACATGTACATTTACGTATAAATATATAGAGGAAGAGAAGGCCTGTCGCTGGGTCGAGATTGATGCTATGCCGACACATTTTCTTGTAAATATAATGAGTGACATTTCTGCATGAATACAGGCTCATTAGGTGCCCCATTCACCGGTTGAATTACACAACAAGAAGCTATGGATTTTGAATGAGTTTTTTTGGGGGGACGGGAGGCTAAGGACTAAGTTAGTTAGTTACATGGTAACAGAATATTACAGGTTGCCCATAGTGATTGATGTGGAGGTTCTGTGTGTGTATTTTATGATAATTTCTGTTGGAGTTACTGATAAGGAGGACGACCTTGATAGCAGCGACAACTAATGGAAGAGAACGGAAAAAGTAATTATGAAGTCTCCTCTGTGATTTACTATCGCAGCAACTGGAAAATATTTTCTACTAGGCTTTGTGACAAGTCTTTAAGTTTTCGACACGTGGTTCTCCTTTTGAAATTTATCTCAGCCGGAATAAGGTACTTTTATGCGAGGTGCAAACGAGCTGGTCAGAATATGTAGCATCATCTAGACATTATGAGGAATAGCCTCCGAGCAGTACAACAGATAAACCCAAGCAAGAAATATCTAACTTTCTAATTATTGGCCATGAGTCGAAGTCGATTTGCTATGGAGGATTTAATCTGTAAAGAAGCAGACATCCAGGAAAGTGGATTTCTATAAATAGCCCGAGGGCATTCCTTTGATATAAGTGATTTTTCAATAAATGCCCTGTACAGCCTCGAAACAGCGGGAATTCTATGTCATCACAGAAGGTCCACAATATTCTTCTCTTAGGTTAGGTGATATTATCTGCTCGTGCACAGCACAAACACTTAGGCCAAATGATCCCACTTTAACCTGATGTGAAAGTGCCGTTTCTTCGCTAAACCGCCTTGAGGACGTATTGAATCCTCTTAATTGCGCGATCCCAATTTTCGAAATTTCCGCAAGCGTGCTTTAGGAAGGGTTCGCCAAAAGTGGTAAATCTCCTTGACTGCATGCGTCCCTATCAGACAGTGTCTGGTCAGCATTCCCAATGTAACTGAGAGGTCTCGTCTACTGAGGCTTAGTGGTGAAGTGGTTCGGCTGAGATCGTAGTCATTTTGGCCAAGGTGCATTTGTTAAAATCTTTCCAATGCTGCTCTGCTAGTTGCATTGTGTGCTGTTTGCAGGTGAACCAAAACATACCAACCCTTTCCTTTCCGGGAAAGAGAGTGGCGGTCGCGCCTTTCCTAGCCAGTTTGTCAGCTTTACAGTTTCCCTTTATATTTCGGTGACCGGACACCCATACGAGGAGGGTCGTGAACTGATGAGCCATCTCGTTAAGAGATCTTCGGCATTCAGAGATAGCTCTGGAGTTTTTAGTGCAAGAGTGCAGGTTTGTTTATCTGAGAAAATGTAGACGGTTCTGGTTCTGTCCACTTGCTGGTTGATTTGCAGAACAGTGTCATGTGCGGCTAAAACTTCGGCTTGATATACACTGAAGCGAACGGGTAGTCAGAAGGAGACTTCATTCGCAAGATCCGGTGAAAAGACTCTTTCTCCCACTATACCATCGAGCTTAGAGCCATCTGTGAAGAAGTTTATGTCATCCTGAATATTATGTGGGCTATTATTCCATTCACGACGTGAAGGGATGTGGACCTTGTAGTTCTTCGTGAAGATGACCTCGGATATGCGAAATCGGTTTCTGTGGGAACGTTCAGTCCAGCACCTTAAAATGCCCCCTGATTCTGGTCCAAGATCAAGCACATTAAAGTGTCCTCCTCCTCCCCTGATTCCAGTCCAAGATCCACATTCTTTTATTCTAAGGCCTGCAATAGTCGCGTTTTTCCTTGCCTCAAGGTTCAAAGCAGGGACATATAACATAATATTTAGTACATCTGCACGTGTGGAGCGAACTGCCTCACTCACTAACTGCGCACATCTTTGCACTTTCTGTAGTTTGTTTAGCACAGTGGACTTACTCAAGGTTGCCCAACATACTAAGACCCCGAATAGGAGTATTGGGCAATCAATATTATTACAATCGCTGTGGAGATCCATTGTACTATATTAGGGGGGAAGCCCCATTTTTCCAAGCGAAAAGCTTTAGTTCACTTTCCTAATGCAGGAAGTTTATTTTCCAGGACTACTCCCAGGTAGTTGGCACTGTTACTAAACTTGAGCCTAACATTGTTAAGCCGGGGAGGAGTTAAGGATGGGGTTTTATACCTCCCAGTAAAGAGGATTAATTCTGTTTTTTCTGGGGTGACGCTGGGTGGCAGCTCAATTTGAAAGGGTTAGCAACGCCGGCTCCTTGAAATCACAGAGGACTCCGCGTACGCCGGAACATGGGGTCCCACTGCCTCCATGCGTCGCAGCAGCTGATTCACAGTCACGACCCATGCGGGCTGCGTGCCAGAGAGTTTCCATGTTAGGATGGTCTGATATATTTCAATTAGCCTTTCTAGAGTCCTCAATTGAAAGGATGATAGGCTGATTGGCCTGAAGTCTTTGGGTGTTGCATGGGAGGCTTTTCCTGCCTTTGGTATTAAGACCACTATTACCTCTTTCCAACTAGAGGGAATGCAGTTAATTTGAAGGCACCCGGTAAACATGGCCTGCAACTAGGGCCTGATATAACTAAAGGTGCGTTGCAGCTGTGCCGGCACTCTGGTGTCAAGGGGTGATTGCTAGGCCTGGATGGTGCTTACAAGCCATTCAATTCTTGCTCTGTTTATTATGGATTTTACCAGCTGTAGTAAGGCTGGAGGGTTTATCCCGATGGTTGTCTCAGTCATAGTACTACTCTGGAAGTGTGTGTCCATAGGGTGTCCAGTGGGTGTCTGTCCATTCGCCGTTTTCTTTGCATAAGTAACTTAGCATTAATGGCGCTTTAGTTGAGTCCAGCTGAATTGAATTCCTTTGTGCACTCTTTCCGGAGTGTTTGAAGCTCGCGATACCACCAAGGGGGCTTTGATGCTTCTTTGTGCGGCCTGTTTGCTTTGTGAAAATATTCACAATGCTGTCGAGCTGCTCTCGGTTTTTGGGAAGACAGGGTAGCTTAGAGGCAAGGCTCTTCTAGTTTATCCTCTTTAGGTTCTTTATTTTAGAAGCAGGGGTTGAGTTAGAGTTTTGGAGATGGAACTCTATAAGCCTGTGGTCTAAGAAAGAGTATATCTTCAAGACCTTCCAAGCCAGTATTTGGCCGGAGTGACAGTCCGAAACAAGGGTGATGTCCAGCACTTCCTCACAAAGGTGGGATCATTTCCCTTGTTACAGATTGCAAGCCTGGTGCCTAAAGGGTAGTTAAAAATAGCATCACCTGCATTTGCATCGCCTCCCATAACCAGAACCGTGGTATCATCAGTGTATCTTACCAGGTTCTGCAAGGTCATCGGTGGTAAAAGGCCCTCATCTTCGTGGACTACATAGAAAGAGGCCAACCTAAGTTTTTTCTGTTTTAACTCTAGGTCAACTACCGTAAGGCTACGTTCAGACGGCGACTGTTTGATTCGAGTTTTTCACGTATATGGTTTTATCGAATACGAAACGAGTTTTTACACAGGACTATTCGATTTGATTTTTTCACGTAAATGTGAAGATTTAACTGGCAATTAACATTCGGCGCACGAGTTCGTAGTACAGACTAGTAAAAACTAGTTCGAGATGTGAAATTTGGTGCATGTGAACGACGTAATACAAAAGTAAACGCCACTTTTTTTTATGTGAAAGACTGGAGTCTCAGGAAAGGCCCTTTATTAGGATGGGTCAAATTGTTCGCAAAGAATGTATCATGGTCCCTTTCAGCGAAATTCTTAAAATTCGTGTTATTTTAAGTATTTTTCGCGAAGAAACTATATATTTTGGATGAAGTGTACCCCCCCCCCCCTTTTCAATAATACGTTTTTACTAAATAATACTTTTTTTTAAAAACACTTTCAAACAAACCGCTATAACTTCTAAAATAATTGTGCTAGGATAGTGATTTTGGGCTCATTGGATCAGGAATCCAGCTATATATTTTGGTTTAATTCTACCCCCACTTTTTTCCAAAAATATATTTTGCACTAAATGATTATTTTTTTAATAACACTTTCAAAGAAATCGCTATAACTTCTAAAATAATTATAGTATTATATTGATCTTGACCTTATTGGATCGGGAATTTTACACCAATGTGAATATCAGCTGTTTACTTAATTATAGTAGAAAGAATTTGATGTTTATTTGCAAAAAATTAAAATAACACCCATTTTCTATGACTTTTTCCTCGAAAACCATTTTTTTCAGCTAAAAAAAACTTCATAAAAAACTAACAGCTTTTATTTGGGTCTATTATTATATATTCCTGTTCGATTTGGTTGAAAAGTTCATTTAAAGTTTGAGCCAACAGTAACAATTTAAAAATTTCACAGTTTACCTAACATTTTTACCACCTTCTCCAAAACATAAAATTACAATGAAATGTTAAATAAAACTTGTATAAAAACTTTTAATATAAAAATTTTTAAAAGGATTTATTGGAAATTGTTTTTGCTGTCAAATCTGGGGATTTTTCTCGACTCCGCAGACGCGGCAAGATCTCCTGGTTTGTTTTTTTCTGTAACATGTTTTGATGCTCTAGTCAGCTCTTGTACATTGCGTT
Source organism: Thereva unica (assembly GCA_949987705.1). Lineage (NCBI taxonomy): Eukaryota > Metazoa > Arthropoda > Insecta > Diptera > Therevidae > Thereva > Thereva unica. The sequence continues at coordinate 104,391,013 of OX465283.1, forward strand.
CAGTGCTCTGAATGTGCCACGGTATTTGAATGTTGATTATCAGCTCATCGCTCTCATAATAGTCTTCGAAGTGCTCAAGAGGCATGTCTCTTGTGTATAGTAGTTCGTACAGAATATTGTTGTCATCCAAATCTACCATATTAATATAATCAGTGCAATCAAAATTAATTTTAGGTGTTTTATACTCCCTTAATGTTGTTCTGTCTAGGATTTGCCTGATGTGTATTATTTTTTTAAATGCTATTTGATGAATTGGTTTTCTCTCGTCGCAAATCATTGCCAACAAGATACTTTCTGAGCTTGCGAAAAAGCAGTTGTCTGCCATAACACCACCACCAGTTGTCTGCCATAACATAACGAATAACTGAAGCATAAATAGACCCGGAAATGCTATTATACTTATGTCGTTAAATCACTCCGGGTAATGAAATAACCAATTTGAAGCCACAATGATCTTTTTTAAATCGATTCAATTTAAAAAAGAGTGTTCAGGATTTCTCAAGATCTATTCTATTTTTCTCAAGATCATGATTCACCGAAAGGACAAAAGCAGGCAATAAAGTAATTAAGGAAAGCCACCTAAAGAAAAAAGGATTTGAATATTTTTTAAGCCGCCTAATTGAAGGATACGACATTCCTTGTTTAAGCTTCAAAGGAAAGAGTGAGAAATCATACAAACATAAAAAGTGCTCTTGAAGGCGGATGTTGTGACATGATCTAATTTGTTCAAAAGAAATATCTAAAGCGTTACCGTTAAATACTTAATAATGCCCAGGAAATTTTTGAATTCCAAAAAATGGTATAAATGTTGTGGTAATATGTAAGAAGGTTAATTTTTTACTGTTTTCTCAATCTTTGGATCAAATTTTTTAACAAATCGGACAGGAATATACAATAATGGACCCAAATAAAAGTTGTTAGTTTTTTATGAAGTTTTTTAAGCTGCAAACAAATATTTTTTGAGAAAAAAGTAACAGAAAATTGGTGTTATTTTGAAAAGTGCCATTTTTTTTTCATTTTTGCAACTAATCATCAAATTCTATCTACTATAATACAAGTAAACATCTGATATTCACAATGGTGTAAAGCTGCAAAAATTCCCGATCCAATAAGGTCAAGATCAATATCCTACTATAATTATTTTAGAAGTTGTAGCGATTTCTTTGAAAGTGTTATTAAAAAAATAATCATTTAGTGCAAAATATATTTTTGAAAAAAAAGTGGGGGTAGACTTAAACCAAAATATATAGCTGGATTCCTGGAGCGCGTTCAAAAACCGTACTATAGTAAACCATGAGGTAAGCTGTGGTTATGCTACATCACTTCACTTAACCACGAAAGTTTATGTTTAACCATGGAGGTTTTTGAACGCACCGTGGTTAACTACGTGGTAAAGAAAATTTAAAAAATGTTTCCATAAAATAGTGTCGGCTATTTGCCTCAATTATTTCCAATAATTATATACATACATACATATTTAAAATAATTTCACAAATCCCACTTTGATTTGTTCATTATTAACATTAAAACAAATGTCAAAAAATTGTTTTTATTCTTCTTCTTCTTAACTATCGCTAACCATGCTCTCGAGCATGGTTAAAATTTAACTACACCATGGTTAACCACGGGAGTTTTTGAACGCCAAAAAGTTATGCTCGTGGTTTTGTTGTAGTTAACCACGGGGTTTTTGAACGACAAAAGTTTACCATAGTTAACCATGGTTAACCATACTAAGGTTTTTGAACGCGCTCCTGATCCAATGAGCCCAAAATCATTATCCTACTACAAATATTTCAGAAGTTACAGCGGTTTGTTTGAAAGTGTTTTTAAAAGAAATTATTATTTAGTAAAAATCTGTAATTGAAAAGTGGGGGGGTACACTTCATCCAAAATATATAGTTTCTTCGCGAAAAATACTTGAAATAACACGAATTTCAAGATTTTCGCTGAAATGGACCCAACAAATATTTGACCCACCCTACCCTTTATACTGTCGACAATCTATTTTCTACGTATAGAGTGCAATGTCAAACAGCAGCTCTATGCTCTAGTCGGGGAGGAAGGAACTGCCACAACCTACACGCGATATTTTTAGTCCACCTACTCCCAACCATTACTGTCCTTGACAACGGGGCATCGAGAAACAACTCGCTGGAGTGTTATGCTTCCTGAAACAAGTTGATTCTCATCAACGAACCGATGACATGCGCTTTTGGTGGAGCGGGAAGGGCTAAGGAAGGCTATGGCAGAAGGAATCAGGAATGTAAAGAGGGAAGAAGGAAGAAGGAAAGTTATGTAGATGGGAAAGTGGAAAAGGCGAAGGACCGTGGGGCTGGCCGGGATTTGAACCCGAGACCTCTGGGATGATAGTCAGGCACCTTATCCCTGGACCACCGAGGACCCCCCACGCATTCCAAAAATATATTCGAAATTTATCGAATCTTAGTGACAAGCTCGTTCGGTATACGTGAAAACAAATTTTACGAATGCGGGATTTTACCGCATGGGCCTAGTGGGAACATAGTAATATAATTATCATTTCCACTGTTCTATTCGATAAGTTCCCCTATACGGTATACGGAAAAAATCACCGTCTGAACGTAGCCTAAAGTCTCCGTCGGTAAATTAAGTGAGCATAAAGGTGTTAATATCGTTGTTGGCCAGAATACTTGTTCTGGGTTTTTCCTTACGTTTGGTATTAAAGAGATTAAATTTGGGCGTCCTTAAGCTACAGATCCTCTCTCCAGCGATCCATGGCTCTTGGACTAGTGCTACACCCACTTGCCGCTTTATAATGATGAAGGTTTATCGGTATCACCGTTTTGTTGATTGTTGGCCTCGACGATGGTCACCTCCGCTTCTTCGTCGCTGGAGATGTCCTCGCCGATGTCCGAGCTAAGGAGGGCGCATGTTACTCGTAGCTCTGCCCAGTTCGGAGTCTGTCGATGCGCCAGCTTCGCTCAGAGCTTCGCCATCGCCATCGGTTTGCATGTCTCCGGCTACCTCCCCTGAGGCCTTGGTACAGGCTGCTCGATTTACTATGGCCTCCATATCAGACCTTCAGCTCTATCTTCTGGAAGCCATAGTTTACCACGCGTTTTCGCTTCGCTAGCTACTTTAGGCACTGTTTATTAAGGAGAAGAATAACTTGCATACTGGTCTTGTTTGTCTGCTCCATTTGAATAACCTGGGGGTTTTAAGCTGGGGGTTAAAGGTTTTTAACATTGCTAAGATTTCTTCTGCCTCCGACGGAGCTACTGGAAACTATGCTCTGGCCCTTGGACGTAAGAGAATGTCACATGCTTCTACTTCTTTGAGTCGATCGCTGGGGTAAACCTCTCCGACTCCAGCTACAGCAGCCTTGTGCAGTTCTGCCGATCTAGTGTTGTCGCAGGCTTTTCAATTCTTAATAAAAAGATCGTCAGAGTTCGTGGTATTCGATCAGACCAGTGGTTCGATTACACAAAACAAAACATGATACAGCTTAGCTATGAATTCCTGCTTTCTAAAGAGGCACTTTTACGGACACATTTTCGTTCCCTTTGAGCCTTTGACAAGAAATTTTTCGATCAATAAAGACTGCAATGATCCATCGTGCCTTGGATACCAAAAGTCAAAAACAAGTTGGCATCCCGCCAGAATTATTGAAAGCCGACTCAATTCTCATAGCAGGTGTACTACCGCCAATCCTGGAATAAACATGGAACGCCTGTACCTTTCAGGAGGATTGGACGGAAAGGTATCATAGGCAAGATACCAAAAAACGGGAACCTAACATTATGTGACATATTGTCCCACATATTAATATAGAGGAAATATTAGAAAGACAATAGCCCGTACGCTTAGAAGATAGCAGGCTGGATTCAGGAAGAGCCGCTCCTACATAGACCATATGAACACCTTGAGAATCATAGTGAGCGTTATTCGCGTTGGCGAGTGGCGTGACTACGAAGGACGTGGCGGAAAGAAAATGTCGATACCTACACACGTATCAAGGAAACCTGCGATAATTAAATATAGCTTTGTTCCAGGTGGGAGCAAGAATTCACCCAATTTGTGTTTCTTTACTTTTTCATGACAGGAAAAGCGGGGAAATTTTCACTTCCCCTCGTGCAGGAATTAGCCGGAGGTTTTCGGTCCTGCGATTTCTTGCAAGTTGTGAATTGACAATTTTTTGTATGTATGTGGGTATCTTGAAAAGCGGCATACGCATAGACAATCGACATTTATGTTATTTTCTTCTTGATTTGCAGGAAATTGCCCAAAAAGTGTTTCTTTACTTTCTGGATTTTTGACAAAATTATCCCCACCATTCAAGTAAGTTTTTGCCCGACAAGTTTTTGCAGGAAAAGTACTGGAACAAACCTTATGAATTTTGTCACTTTACTCGCCAGAAGTCTGTTAGCTTGACAATGAGAATACAATTTAAGGTCGAAGTGAAACATCTGTCAAGTCAGTCGACAATGAGAATAAGGCTGAGTGCAGCAGTCTACTGAATTACGATCTCCCTTTACCTTGCTTTCGTTGTACATGTTGGACACACAATTATGATTACTTCCAGTCGTCTCTATACGTCTTGCTAGTTCTCTCCAGTTTGTTACACGAAGATTCCGTATATCTTATTATATATTGGTCGTCCTCTTTTTAATTGTCAATATTTAAAACAAACCAACTTTATTAGCTGGAAAATTTAGGGCTGAAGAAATCAAGGCAAGCGGTAGTTTGCCGAGTTCGTAAGGGCAAACAGCTAATGCCTTATTTACGCCTAAACATAGAAAACAAGGTGTTTTTTTATAAAATTATGCGATTTATCACCTTTTTATAAGCAATATAAGTAATTTTTCATTTGTAACCGATAACCAAAATATAAATAATTTATTATTCCATGAGTTTTTTTTTCCTATCATTCTTCGTTTTCTTTATTTTTACATTTTTTACATTTCGAATCGAACTTTTTTCTTCTCCTTCAGTCTAAAAAAGTGGGTACTCAAAATTATTCTGTCAGATGGCGCTCTAAGTTATTTCAATTGCTCAATAAATGAGATGGTGCTACTAGTTAGTCGAAAAGTGTTTACTCGAACTGTTGATGCTAGATGGCATTAGATGATTAACAAAATGTATTCATTTAAAGTGGTTAGTCGCAACTATGGTATCAGATTGCGTTAGGTACTATAAAAAACATGTAGTTCACAGTACAAAATGTACAGTAAAATTTTGAAATACTGAATGCCGAGATCGTAATCGCAGTTTATTTCTAAAAATATGACATATTCGTTACAAGTTAGTCAAATCCAGCACTGTTGATGTCAAATAGCATTTCCTATCATTTCGATGATAAACAAAAAGTGTACGCATGGTACGCGTCTCAAGAGGGCGGATTACTATTTTCTTCACAACCCCCTCGACATGGGTATCAAATGAAACGGTATGATAAGTAGAATACAATAAGCAATATAGTATACTCAATAAAAAGTTAGATCCACCTAGGCCACCTCAAGAGGACGCAGTACCATTTCCTTCACAACCCCCTCGACATGGGTATCAAACGAAAGGGTATGATAAGTAGAATACAATAAGCTATGTCTGCCGTCTCAAGAGGGCGGACTACCATTTCTTCACCACCACCTCGACATAGGTATCAATTGAAAGGGTATCTTAAGTAGAAGAAAATAAGCAATATAGTATAGTCAATATCTGGTTAGATCCACCGAGGCCACCTCAAGAGGACGCATTACCATTTTCTTCACAACCCCCTCGACATGGGTATCAAATGAAAGGGTATGATAAGTAGAAGACAGTAAGCAATAGAGTATACTCAATAAATAGTTAGATCCACCGAGGCCACCTCAAGAGGACGCATTACCATTTTCTTCACAACCCCCTCGACATGGGTATCAAAAGAAAGGGTATGATAAGTAGAATACAATAAGCTATGTCTTTATATCCATGGCGGCTGTCTCAAGAGGGCGGACTACCATTTCTTCACCACCACCTTGACATAGGTATCAATTGAAAGGGTATCATAAGTAGAATACCATAAGCGATATAATATACTCAATATCTGGTTAGATCCATGGCGGTCATTTTAAGAGGGCGGATTACCATTTTCTTCACAATCCCCTCGACATGGGTATCAAATGAAAAGGCATGATAAGTAGAATACAATAAGCAATATAGTATACTCAATAAAAAGTTAGATCCACCGAGGCCACCTCAAGAGGACGCAGTACTATTTTCTTCACAACCCCCTCGACATGGGTATCAAACGAAAGGGTATGATAAGTAGAATACAATAAGCTATATCTTTATATCCATGGCGGCCGTCTCAAGAGGGCGGACTACCATTTCTTCACCACCACCTCGACATAGGTATCAATTGAAAGGGTATCATAAGTAGAATACCATAAGCGATATAATATACTCAATATCTGGTTAGATCCATGGCGGTCATCTCAAGAGGGCGGATTACCATTTTCTTCACAACCCCCTCGACATGGGTATCAAATGAAAGGGTATGATAAGTAGAAGACAATAAGCAATATAGTATACTCAATAAATAGTTAGATCCACCGAGGCCACCTCAAGAGGACGCATTACCATTTTCTTCACAACCCCCTCGACATGGGTATCAAATGAAAGGGTATGATAAGTCGAATACAATAAGCTATGTCTTTATATCCATGGCGGCTGTCTCAAGAGGGCGGACTACTATTTCTTCACCACCACCTCGACATAGGTATCAATTGAAAGGGTATCATAAGTAGAATACCATAAGCGATATAATATACTCAATATATGGTTAGATCCATGGCTGCCATCTCAAGAGGGCGGATTACCATTTTCTTCTCAACCTCCTCGACATAGGTATCAAATCAAAGGGTATGATAAGTAGAATACAATAAGCAATATAGTATACTCAATAAATAGTTAGATCCACCGAGGCCACCTCAAGAGGACGCAGTACCATTTTCTACACAACCCCCACGACATGGGTATCAAATGGAAGGGTATCTTAAGTAGAAGACAATAAGCAATATAGTATACTCAATATCTGGTTAGATCCACGGCGGTCATCTCAAGAGGGCGGATTACCATTTTCTTTACAACCCCTTCGACATGGGTATCAAATGAATGGGTATGATAAGTAGAATACAATAAGCTATGTCTTTATATCCATGGCGGCCGTCTCAAGAGGGCGGACTACCATTTCTTCGCCACCACCTCGACATAGGTATCAATTGAAAGGGTATCATAAGTAGGATACCATAAGCGATATAATATACTCAATATCTGGTTAGATCCATGGCGGTCATCTCAAGAGGGCGGATTACCATTTTCTTCACAACCCCCTCGACATGGGTATCAAATGAAAGGGTATGATAAGTAGAATACAATAAGCAATATAGTATACTCAATAAATAGTTAGATCCACCGAGGCCACCTCAAGAGGACGCATTACCATTATCTTCACAACCCCCTCGACATGGCAACTTATTGATCATGAATTTGGAAAACGAGTAACCTTGAGTGGTCAATGTAAAAATTGTTCGTACACTCAAAATATTCGTAAATCGGAAATGATTTCGGCAGCACCTGTTCTCATAATACAACTGAAATTATTCGAACTGAAAAATAAAAAGTTTATTAAAATTGAGCAATGCGATATCAAAGCTGTCACTTCTGCAAAATTGCATATAGGAGGTTCAAATTATAAAGTGATTAGTGCTAAATTCCATACAGGAACACTCGAACAAGGTCATTACATCAGCATGTTGAAACAAAAATCGAGCTGGTTATGGATCAATGATTCCATAGTGCAGAAAAAATCTTGGCCGAGAAACTCGAAAGGAGCTTATGTTTTTTTTTACAAAGACAATAATATTAGTTTGAATTCCTGCATTTTGCTATTTTGTTATTACCTACTTATAAAATAAATAAAAAAATATAATGAACAATTAAATACATAATATTTCTTTATACAGAAGATTATTTACTTTTATTTTAGAATGTATTAAAACAAAAAAGAGTGATATCCCACTAAAAAACATTAAAAATGTGAATTAGAAGTTCGTGGGCGCGGAAATTATTTATTGGGACAGTTTAAAACACACTTATAACAAAAAGAAGTGATATGGATTAGTCAAGATGTATCGTTAATAGCATGAAATAATTAAACACGTGCATTTACGAACGAATTCAAAGGCCAACAACTGCCAATTTTTATTTAAAACTCAATAAAGTAAGTATTATAATACTTTATTGAGTTTTAAATAAAAATTGGCAGTTGTATAATTCCTTTGAATTCGTTCGTAAATGCACGTGTTTAATTATTTCATGCTATTAACGATACATCTTGACTAATCCATATCACTTCTTTTTGTTATAAGTGTGTTTTAAACTGTCCCAATAAATAATTTCCGCGCCCACGAACTTCTAATTCACATTTTTAATGTTTTTTTGGTGGGATAGTAATATACTTGTAGTGTCCTTGCTGATTGGCTACTTTAGAACAACAAGAGAAACCTGCAAGATTAACCTTAGAAAATATTGTTACATATATCAGAATTCCTGAGAAAGCAAACTCCATTAAAATTTGAAAACTTATTTTCTAAAGAGTCGCAGTCCTTATGATCTCAATTCTTTTGTGATAAATTCAAAGTATATGACAACATTCTTGACTACCAACTGTGCTAACAAAACTTTATCCATGCTCCATCAAGGATTAAAACGTATTGTCAATAAACTTATACCAACACTATCTATCAATTAGACTTCGACGTACAGCATCGTGCAACTTTTTAAACAAACTTTCCTTCCGTAGGAGATTTTAACGTTACTCTATCCTCAGATTTAAGTTCTGGGCACTTTAGGAAAGTTTCATTCTAGTGCAAATCCAACTTCAACTTTAAACTGATGCCAGTGAAAATTTTATCTTTGCGTGGATTTGATAGTTAAAGCTCCTTGAACTATACATATACTAGTTTGGAAATTACTTACCCATCACAATATAATTACCACAGAATACGATGGATTCGTACGTTATTAATATATCGTTTTCGCATTGCTTAAACTAATGGTAATGTACACCGGCAAAAGTTAGAAAAATTCGTAACGATTTAACGAGCCTAATGCACTCATGCATCTTATAGGAGTGCCAACTAGGAAGGAAACTATAACTCACAATTTAATCTATAAAAGCAGCGCTGTCGGGGATTAGAGCAGGAATCTTTTGTTTCACAGGAGAGTGTGTTAACCATTTGAGCCACTTTGTACAAAACCAGTATTTATTACTACAGCTGCAAGTTATGGAACCATATATTTCCAGCTGAAAATGGTATTTCAAAAGCGACTTGACGTTGGTTGAACAGCGCAGAACATTTAATTAAATCATATCAAAAACCTTTTAAGCAAAATCTAGGGCAAAAAAGAAGTAGCTACTTCTAATGCACATTTCATTCTGCCCCTAACAGAAAACCCTATGCATAGTACACTAACACATGTGCAATACGTTAATTTATTAGTGACTTTAATTTCATTTTCTGTCTCTCATTTCAGTCAAAACCCCTGATTCACTAGGAAATCACCTAAATGGACTTCTACACGATGCAGAGAATCGCGTGCAGGATCTAAGTGGTGCAGAGGATATACCACAGCCACAGTATAGCACAAGGGCTTCGTTCTCTAGCATAATTGGTAAGCGGACACCCGAGAACACTATATACTTTTTTTTATCCTCTATCCATGACCTACAAGGGGGAAATAATTTACAGCCACGGGTTACACCACACTAGGTGTTTTTATCTTAAACTTTAGCTAAACAAGAGTCGGGGATCAGAACGTCCAGGTAAAGGTAAACACACAGGTGACTACATACTGTGTAAGGTACCCCCGCTGCCATGTCAAAAGAGCCATCATGAATATTAAACAGTCTGCCCCCGTCCATTGTAGTCATATTTTCATTACAGGGCATTGTAGTATACTGGAACTCTTATGGTGTTTCAATGGAGCACCAATGTGGAAGCCGGACTCTTTGTCCAGGAGGACACAATATATAAGTATAAATCCGTATGCGGTTTTTAACAAAAATGACCAAGGATAGACGTTCATTATTCATATTCTTCGTGACAGCATGAGGATTGTGGTTTTATTTTCCAGGAGGGGATCCCAGGTCTGCGAAGTCGCATTCGTTTTTTTTTTGTATATTGATTTGAAAAGAAAATCACTTGGTTTTTCCTCCAGTACTTAAGCACTTGATTAATACTACACGGCTGACCTTTTCGCAGTAACTTAAATCAAGAGTAGGGCCTACACAATGACAAGGACTAACACTTCTGAATGTCAGAATCTTAACAAATTGCTGGGCAAATTCCTTCTTAGCAATTTCAAGCGAGAAGAATCTTGTCAAAAGATAAATATTTTCGACATTTCTCCCTGATAAGGGTATCTTAGAGAGAAGTCCAGAATTATTTTTATGCCAGAAAAACAAAAAAAGGAAAACAACCGAAAAAAAAGATCCTGTCTTAGGACTTTCACCCCAATCAAACTTTTTTGATGAATTGTAGATTTTCGTTTCGTGATTGCCTTGCTTTGAATTTCATCTAAAAGTCAATTCTAGGGACAACGCGTTTATACAACACTAGGAGGAAGGCCAGTTTCCCTTTTGTCGGCCGAACTCTCTGCTCCTTTTATTTTCATTTTTTTGTCAAGTAAAATCTTTTCCCAATTTGCACCATGAACAAAGGAGGTTCTTGGTGAAGTTTTACTTGATGAATGAGCATTCAATGAATTGAATACAGATATCGAACTGCCAAAGTCAATAGGCGTCGCCGTCGGCATCATTTGCGGAGGGTATTCACTATTCATGAAATAAGTTGAAAACGTAACTCGGCAATAATACAAACAAAAAACAAGAAAAATATCGATTAGATTTTAGGCAATGCTTTTATAGAACTCGTCCCTTTTCTATACTATAAAAAGCCAAGTAGGAAATGAAGGAAAGTCACTTTTCTTATTAATATAATCGGCTTACAGATGAGATTCCAAGAAGTCCCGTAAAGAGACTACCTTACTAGAATGGAGATGAGCGACGTTTCTGGGAATTTGTTAAATAAGTTCTAGGTGTCCAAATCCTACTTCAATCTCAGAAGCTTATTATATAATGTGATTTGGGGACCCACATAAAAGTTTGGTAGGTCCATCTTCTCTCATGCTTTGCTGGTGAATATGAGGTGTTCACGCTGACAGCTAAGCCATTAAAAAATCGGTTAGCCGATGCACAGTTGAGGAATTGTCGTGAATACGTACAATAGTTTACGTCTACTACTTAGTGGTTTAAACAAAGGTTCTGCATCGTCATGAAAACATCAAGATTTGGAAAATGTCACCCAGTACCTGACGTAAACTTCTAGATGTATTCATATCAAAAATCATAAGGGAAGCAATAAAGACTCAAGGTGGCTGCTGGTTTTGGACCATCCAATGATTTTATTTTGTTACGTGTGAGCTAGTATGTGACCTGGAGACTGTTGTGACGCAGCTCACTCAGGTGCTGATTTTACCCTACCATGACAGCAATCCTTTGCACAGTGCGTAAACTTGCATTAATTCCGACTTCAGTTCCAATTTCCCTGGTCGTCATGAAAGAATTTTACGCCGTTCACAGGATCGTTATCCTTTTTTCTCTGTTGTGGCCCTTGGTTTCCCTGGTGCCTTCTTACCGTACTTTTCGGTGTCTGTTAGAGTACCCTTCTTCTTTCAACGTTTTGATTTGCTCGATTTTTTCACGGGATAAGCGCTTATCACGCCCACATTTGTACCGATTTAATTTACTAAAAAAATTAAATTTACAACTTCACTAACAACTGGTGACCTGGTGAGGTCAAATTTTTGTCGCGTCGGTTTTCTCATATTTCTTACAAATTGTACCTTATTTCTTGGAATACTTAGTAAAAGTTGGTAACCAAATCCTCAATATCTCATAAAATCAACCCGGAGTTCTACAAAATGAATTATAATGTGGTCAGTACACCCCACATTAGCTGATTCTCATTTTACACCCTGAAGGCCGTATCAAAAGCTCAAAATTGGCAGCGTGCAGCAAATTAGAACATAGATGAACACGCAGCACGCTGCTCTGGTGCTGCTTTGCTTGTCATTTTAGCAGTCTCAACCAATAGAAACACTTGTGATTGCAGCGCTGCATGAGGTTCTGACTTTTGTTGCGCAGCGTATTTCATTTATTAAAGTATATGCATTTTTTTGAGCGTTACGAAAATTATAGTAAACAGATACAGATGTCGAAAGTTTCACTGGCCTACAGGAATCATTGTGGGAGTCTGCAAACTCTAGCAGCTCCTCTACATGGACTGCTTCACCTCTAACCAGGAAAAGTACTTTTAGGTGCCTGCTCTGGGAGCACTTTCCGGGATCAATTTTCCAGACCACCTATCCCCTGGTGGCTGCGTACAGTCATAGGATCAATCCGGAACCTTTCTAGGAACAACTTCACCCGGGATTCGTTTTAAATTTTACAAATATTTTCATAACTATTGCAAATTTACAATCACAAATTTCAGTTCAGTTCAGATGTTGCCCCGATATCATCTAGTTTGGCATTTCTAGGATCTGAGCGTCCTCGAGCATTTAAGGAGAATATGCGCCGCATTCTCCTTATCGTCCGAAGATTCTGGCAGAACAGTGAATCGTCCAACCTGAAGCGGGGAAAGTATACCCTATAACCTCCATGCTCACTGGCTTCGTTAGCAAATATTTCGTCGAGTTATAGCGCCAGGGTACATGATAACCACAGAAGAGCACCTAGGACAGTGACTAGAAGAACTCCGCAAGTTGTCCTCAATCCCTTACTCTCTCGTCTGACTCGCAGTGTGGTGTTCTGCCTTCAATCAATTTTATACGCCTCGACGATCTTGAGTCAGTTCGCGGTGTGGAAAGCATTTTTCATGTCAAGCGCACCACTTATTCACATCCATTGCTGCCCGTGCTACGCTAGTCACCATAGCAGAATCTGTTGTCGATCTAACCTTTCTGAAACCGAATTGCCTTTGCGACAAGCCGCCTTCGCTCTCGGTACTTGGGAGTAATCTGTTGTTTATCACCCTTTCGAAAAGCTTACCAGTGTTTAGAAGACAAATCCGCCGGGTCCCATGTGGCTTAACACAAACCTGTTATGCTCTGATATCCCTTTCAGAATAACAAAATTAGTACTACCAATAACTTTGTGTCCTTCAATACAATCCCAATAGTTGACAGTCGTTAATATATGCACCAGCAGTAGTCACGATCTTTCGAAACTTCGGACCGAAGTCGGGCAGTTTTATACAAATCAAAAGTCTTCAAACGATCAAAAAAGTGTCGTGTGGCCAAAATTTGGTGAAATGGTCTTGTTAAGCTGCTCTGGTTGGTTCAAATCAACTCTGTTTTTCTATGTTCTTTCCTCTGAACGATGTTGTTAACCCAGTATTCAACCGTTCTGTTTGGATTAAGTTTTCTAATACTTCTAATTCTCAACTCTAGTAGTGTTATGCTATTTTTTGTGAGCACTTAGTTTTCTTTAAACATGAGTAGCTATTGAACTAGCTACACATAATTTTGTAACTTCATCAATTAGGCGTTTCTATTCTTCTGTTATTCTATTCTTGTTATTTTTCTTACATATTTCCACCTTTTGCAATAAATCTTATCTTATATATTAATAAAAGAAAGTGTGTCTGTGTGTCTGTGTATCTGTGTGTCTGCTTGTGCGTACCGTCACGCATTGTAGCCAAACTAAAAGAGATAGAAATCTGATATTTTTTTGTAGATGCATGTATACCCCAGAAGGTGGAAGTGAGTTTCCGTTTTTCGCTATTTTGATTAGTTTTTTTTAATTAATTAATTAGTACGATTTTTCACCATTTTTTACGCTCTACGCCTGATATCTCGGCTAATGTATATCGTAGAACATTATTAATGCCACCAATTGAAAGATTAGACAATTCTGGTTTAAAATTATTGTTTCAAATCTCAGAAAGGCCTGAAAAAAAAATACTGTCCGAAGAAAAAGGGTAAAACATCAAATACGGCAGCAAAAGTAGTAAAGCAAATTTTCAGAAACTGAGTTTTTATGATACGTTTCCGGTAGGTATACAAAGTAATAAAATTAACGGACTGTATTCCCTCGAAGTTTTTTACCTGTTTCATCTGTTCCCTGGGTTTTCGTTTTTTACCGTGAGTTATTAGGAAAGAAAAAGAGGGCTTTCCTGTTGCATCCTGAATGAATTGGATATGTTATATTATAAATGCGAAAGTAACTCTGTCTGTCTGTCTGTCTGTTACGCTTTCACGCCTAAACCACTGGATCGATTTTGATGAAATTTGCTACAGACATAGTTTATACCTTGGAGACGGACATAGGCTACTTTTTATGGAGAAAAAAACGGGTTGAAGGTGGTGAAATGGGGTTCAATAAGTTGTAAGGGGATGACGTGGACATCCACTAAGAAGCGATTTTCGAGATTCATCCCCTAAGGGGTTGAAATGGGGTTTATCTAAACCGCTAAAGTTATAGGGCTGAAATTTTGAGAGTGCATCCCTATAATGGCGTGGACATCCACCATGAAGCGATTTTTCGAAATTCATCCCCTAAGTGGGTTAAATGGGGTTAACCCAAACCGCTGGAGCTAAACGGCTGAAATTTTGACAGTGCATCTCTATAATGACGTGGACATTCACTAAGAAGCGATTTTTCGAAATTCATCCCCTAAAGGGGTGAAATGGGGTTACCAAACTACTGGAGCTATAGGGCGGAAATTTGGACAGTGCATCCCTATAATTACGTGGACATCCACTAAGAGGCGATTACTCGAAATTCATCCGCTAAGAGGATGAAATAGGGTTAACCCAAATCTCTGAAGCTGAAGGGCTGAAATTTTGACAGTGCATCCCTATAATCACGAAGAAATGAATGACTCGAAATTCACTTTATTTAATATTCATTTGTGATTGCTTCATAATTTCTTGCACCCACGTAAATAGGCGAACAAACTTAACGAACGTTCGTCAAACCCTAAAATGTCACTTCTCTTGATGACATATACATGCCAATCTCTGCTTCAAAACTTGCAGATTTGTTGAGCAGAGGTGATATACGCAGCAATTTGTTTACCATATTTATTAAAAAAATGCACTATAATAAACCCTTTTTAGGGATAATAACACCGGACTTTTTTGTTTGTTTTTTTTTTTTTTGAAGGAAAACATTGCACATAATAAACAGTTTTTATTTAAAGGCGTTGCAAGGCACGCGGGTTTTATGCTAGTATTGCATAAAAAGAGCATTCATAAAGCCCTTAATCTACTTACAAACCACGCTGAAACACTAACAAACTTCGGAAACATGCTAAAAATAAAAACACTTTCACACAATGTAACTAACTTAGTAACCATAAACAAAATTTGCTTTGTTTCTAGCGAAATTGCGGCCAAAGCGGGATAATTTTAGGGCATAAAACTTTTCTCATTTTACCAATAGACACAACTTCTTCCTCATGCTTAATTTATTTCTGGAGGCCATCCTCCGCCCACACTTTTGATTATATGCAATGCTGCCGGGAATATGATAAATTGCAAATTGCAAACGGGGAAACTTTAAGCGCAGCAACAAAGTTAAGAACTTTATTGAACACTGCCGTGCAGCAGGACTCCCCACCCCCGCCAGTTTTATATACTTAACCTTTTCATAACCAGTTCGGATTTCTCAAGGAGTCCTTCTGCTGTCGAAAGTAGAGTTTCAGTTCTTTCAATAGAAGGTTAAAGAGTAAACCTCCTGTGGTTTTGAAATTCATAAGTAAAGGGAGCCCTGCCGACGCTGTCCTTGACTGATTAATAGTCAGAATAAATAATAATAACTAGAACAGGACAATCCCTTGATAGAGAAATGGGGTTTGTTTGTAATTTGTATTTATGATAGTCGAGCAATTTACACTTCAAACAACCAACCACAGCACCAGCAATGCCCTCTGGTCACGTTCTCCGTAATAGGATAATACCTCCTGTTATTTAAACTGAATTATCTTTTCAATTGTCTCCAATGTCCATTCATAAAGCATTAAGGATAATAAAACGTTTTACCATTTCAGGAAACAGTGGACCATCAGTAACGGGTTGCACGGGCACAGAAGCAGATAAACAACTTGGCTTGTGGGAGAGACGCGTTAAGGGACTAAGACGAATGCTGCTCGGATGGGATCAAGCACGACCCCCAGATATGCCCAGCGCTGTAACAGTTGATGTAGCTGGACTAAATTCAGTAGCAGCCTGTATCCTAGAACCAATGGAAGGCCCAATTGGCACAAAGTTTAAAGGTATATTTATACATATATAATCCTTTCACAATTCCACTCCCACACCGAAAAAACACAACAGAAGTTCAATTAATATCAAAATTAACGACCGATGTTTTTTGTTATCTAATTTATGGCCGAATGGACACAGATTTCATTTCCTAGGCGAAGTTGACCTTAAAGGTTAATAAAATTGGGATCGTAAATCCGCTGCCACCAAAAAAATGGGAATTTTTTGGAATATACACAAGAATCCGCCTGCTGAAAGTTTTCGTCATAAATCTTTCCCCCGCACACTTTTGCATTTCATAAATGTATTTAATTATTACACAGTAGATATTTTATGGATGTCGCATTACAGCACCCTAGGATATTCATTATGGGCTTCAGCCATAACCATCTGGCCATTAAATTTCCTGTAAAGGAAGACATAATGTTGATGTCGTAGTTCATAGATACATACATATCATAACAAAGGGAATTATGCCAGGAAAACCAAATTATTAAAGCTCCTACATTGACTTATCATGGGGGAGATTGTGTCAGAGGTAAATTATCTTTACACACGTTCAGTCAATATCGAAAAATGATTACTAATCGTATTTGATGATTCAACTCAGTGATTGCAATCATTTTATTGGATTTTGTGGATGTTGGTTTGGGGTGGTATTTGGTTTACAAATACGTTATAGGCAATCTTGTTATGTTCAAAGTACGCCCACTCATTGGCTCATCTTGCAATTTCCGGAACTACAAAGCCTACAAACCTGAAATTTGGATTTTAGGTTTCTTATACAACATAGGCATTCGCACTTGGAAGGAAGTCTCAATCTCTGACTCTTGAAATACAAGGTTTCCTGGAGTTAATCGTTCCATCGAGAGCGTATCAAAGTAAAAACATTCACCAACTAAATTAAATCATCATTTGATAATCGGTTGAGAAGTAAACTCTTTAATGCAACCGCAGGCAGAAAAGACTTGGTATGGGGGTATGGGGGTGGACCGCACGGGCTAATCTTGTGTTGCGGGAAATATATTGCCGTATAGGCATGAGGTTCTGAATTTCAGTGACCTTAGCGGCAAAGTATCCAAATCTTCCTGAGAGCAGGGAGGTCGAAGTGGAAAAGACCTAATCTTCTAGCTTCACAGCCGCACAGCAAGTACTCTGAAGTTTCTGGAGCTGACCCGTAGAACAGACGGTTGCAATCAACTACCAGCCCTTTTCTACTTAGATGATAAGATAATTGAGCAAACAGTGGCTCGGCAGAAGGTGTTATAATTTTCAGCTCACACCTCTTTAAATTTAAAAGTTTGCCCGCTTTAGCGATTGGAATGAATCTTTTAGCTTGACAAGCGTCTTGTGTCCTTATCCAGCTATGACAAACATCAGGTCAACGCAATTCTTGAGTTCAACAGAAAACCTCAACCAAAGTATGCATCGATTTGGTGACTCCTGTTTGGTTCTTCTAGATAAGGCTTTTGATAGAGTTTAGCACCCTGCTCTGTTAGCTAAACTTCAAGCTATTGGTACTGAGTCAGTTTTAAAGAACCGTAGATCGAGAGTGTTCTTTCCGGCCATTCAGTCACCATAGTATTGGATGCCGCCCAATTCCAGCCCCACCACATCTCTCTCGTGGTCCCCCAGGGATCAATTCTGTCATCTATTCTATTTCCAACCGTTTTAAATGATCTACTCCTTCCGACCACTTAACAGCTTCACTGATGATAGCTCTATGTTACTCATACCCCTTCGACAATGCAAGGAAAGCACTGGCCAAATCCTGTCCATGCGTGTCAGTGGATAAAGTAGAATTAATTTGCTAACCCATCCCTTAACATTTTCAGCGTATGATTATATAATGCAAGGGATTCCCCTTCAGAGGTGGACGTTCCCCTCGGTACAAATATAGTAGCCCTTCTATCGCTGATATAGCGATTACTCTATTAAAATAAAAGCTTCTCTCTTTTATTCGTAATACTAGATTCGGCTCAATCCCTTTGCTTACAGCACTCCTTTTCTCACACTCTACAGAGAAAAAATATAGCAATCCGCCAGTGGAACAATCTCACGCATTCTGTATTTCTGAACTTACACAATCTTACGCGAGTTCAAGAGTTCAAATGCAGGCTTCATTCCATTCATCTCCTTCAACACCCCCCACTGGACTCCTCGTAACCTTGCACCGCTTGCACCATGACGTGACTAACGACATGACGGACTGGTATAACAAAGAATAATTCCTAAGCTTAGAACTGCCATATTAAAGAATGCGTGAAATATTTTCACGATCTAGGTTTTCTGCCAGTTTGGCTGCGGCGCTTTCATAGGTGCGAATGGAGCACTCGCACCGGGCGCCATTGAACGAGGGCGCTAGTTCAGAAGATTTATAAAAAATTAAATAATTGGAAAAAATGAAATTACATGAACTTACACAAATTTTCAAGAAGTTACACAATTTCTGTCTCAGTACTATCTCACGCGATAAAAAGCGGCGAAAATTTACTCCCCTCGCTCAGGAAGTTACACGAGATTTTTGCTTCGAGATTTTCATATAATTTCTGCTCAAAAAGTGAAACAAGAGAGGCAAAAGTAAATATTTCAGAAGAAAAATCCACCAAGTGAGAGAAAATCTCTCATTCAACTGTGGCTCTCAAATTTTAACATGAGAAGTAAATACAGAATTGAGCAATAGAATGAGCGAGACGAAACACAAAATAATTTCATTTTCACGACGCTGGAGCACTTTTTAAAAATTTTGTAAAATGCACCATGTCAACTCACACAAAGAAAAAAATTTTCCGATGCCTCTGTGTTGCGTATTGTTGTTTATTGTGATTGCTGTGATTGATATTATAAACTGCAGGGCGCTGTTGGAGCACTTTTAAATTGTGTTCCAAGTTTCGTAAAAGAGGTAAATGAACGCAACGAGAGCAAAATATCTTGTGGCGAGAATCCTAACGATTTTTTTATGTTATGCGAGTTATTATGGTGCAATTTTAAATTCTGTGCCCCTGTAGAAATATAATGAAGAATATACGAGTGAAATATTTTTATTTGATTTCAAACTTTGAGTGATACAAGTGATTAATTAATTAAAATTAATGATAATTATTAAATAAGTATGTAATGCTTTTTTAAAATGTGTTATTTATATTTATATGTTATTAGAAGTAATTTGCTTATTGTTTTTTTTTTGTATTTTTAAGAAACTTAAAATATTTTTCTATGCTTATCTTCAAGGTGTGAGTTACGTAAGTTTTTAGATAATCTGAATAAAAAGTAGTCTGATGTAGTTGAAGAAAGTTAGGTAAATACTCAAAATATTTCCCTGCTACGATAGATCCAAGGTATTACAGTAATGGTAAATAACAGTGGTAAATTAGTTAATAGATTTTGGTTGGTTTATTCAATTTAAAAAAACTCCATCTTTTGTTCTTGTTTTTTTGTAATCTTTTCCAAAACTAAAGTTCACTTTGCTGTTCGAGATATACTGATTGGGAAGACTAGTAAAAAAAGGTGGCAAAGTTTTACCAATATGGAAAATTTTAAATGTCGGAAAGAAATAGAATTAACATTCAGGGTGAATAAAACAGTAGATTCTAAGTTGCAAAAAGAAATGTCTGAGGAAGCTCAGCAGTGGTCAGAGATTTTAAGACTAGCACAAAAGGATTTTTGATAGATTTACGAAATGCTGTTCCATTTCAGGAATTTATTAAAAAAAAAAAGAAATAAATTGTTACCAAATTAGAAGTGCCATGTGTATTTCCCGTCCTTGCGATCCAGATGAAAGAATCTTTTTATTAAATGTTTAGCTGACCGGGCGCAAAACAACCACGCGCTGGCCCTGTATGTACCCTTCAATAAATACAATTACTCTACTAGTCAATAATATTCCTTCAACTCAATTATTTTTAATTTTTTTCCTTCTATCTGCTTTTATTTCATTTCATTATATGGTAAAATATAAACTTCTAACCATATTAAGAATTCGATTCATTACACTCCACTAAAGAAAAAAATGCCACTACAAATACCAACATAAATTGCAATACCGTTCCATAAATAGAGAGAAGTGCTCTATTATTTTCTCTACAATAGATATTTCCAATATTAAAAATCAAATTGTGACAAGGCTTCACCGTAAGAAAGCTATCTGAAAGTATATAGTAGAACGAGTACAAGTTATCATACCGACCCTGATACTGCTGACTCAGATAGAACGGCAAGGATAATAACATGATAACATCTTTTGCGACAGGATTGATAAACTAAAAAATCGATTCGTCCACTTGGAAACCCTTAAAGGATTTCTTAAGTAAAAGTACGAAACACACTTAGAAAATTCTTGATTTTATTAACGACTTAGCGCGTCTGTGGCCCGGTTATATGTTTGTGCATACTTTTAGGGATTTTTTTTAAATTTCTTAATTATATTTGCATAGTTTAGGGGAAATTTTTTATTTATATTTCTTATTGAAACAAAATTTTTATTGAGGAAATCGGGCTAGTAGATCTCAAAACGCAAAATCTCCCATTCAATATTATTCAATCGATAATAATAATTCCATAAAATTAAGACACCGCCATCATCAATATAAATCAACAAAAAGTCCATAAAGCCGTCTTTCGCTAGCGCATTATTTTTACAGCCTTCGAAACGATCTACTCGTATACTCAGCATACAATTCAAGGGTCCTTACTTATTTAAAATCCTCCTCAATTTATACTCAGCTTCAGGATTACAATGGGAGAGAAGGCAAAAAAAATTTAAGTATTTACGAATAAACCAAGAATCCCGTATCCTGACTGTGTCATATCAGCTTACATTCCAGGTTTTACGTACCCATAAATCAAGGCGATCATTTCCTATGTATGGATTTAATCCTGTTTTCCTAGGCAGCCGGGGAGTGGGATGGAGAGAACATTAAACATCGTTTGTGATATTCGGATTCGCATATAAAAATAAAGGATTCTACGAAAATCTCTTTTGGCATTTATGTAATTCTCTGTATTTTTTTGTTTTCTCCTTTGCAGTTCAATGGTCTACACGTGCAGATTTTAGTAATATCGTTGGTGAAAGGGAGATTTATGAATGGACCAGTTACCAGGGTGTCATGGGTGCCACATGCCGAATAAACGACCTGACCCAAGGTCGTCGGTATTTTTTTCGTGCCAATTGTGGCAACGTTAAAGGCTGGGGTATACATCGCTTGTCAGTTCCAGCAAGTGTTGTACCTTCAAGTAAGTTGATTAGCCATTTTGTTTTTGTTTTTGTGCTCTTTGCCCTTTTTTACTTTAAGGATATGTGCTTTAATATTTCTGTTTTTGTTTCATTTTTCCTGCAAGGTTGGCGAGATTTGGAAAATCGAGAACATAGATTTGCTGGAAGACAACGAATTCTTGATGACCTTTTTACGGCTGTGCGTTTAGCTAGACCAGAGGATGCATCTGAAATATCCTTAGAAACTCCTGCGATACAACGACGTAATCCAAAGAAGAAAACAACTATTAAGCAACTTTTTTCAGCTGCATCAAAATTTCAAAAGAACTTAAGAAGGTAAATAAATCAAACTGAAATATTGATTTTTGCAAAACACAGAAATCCATCCATCCAATGGCGCTACAGCCCAAATCGAGCCTTGGCCTCCTCTAGGGCATTTCTCCAAGTTTGACGGTCCCTTGCAGCATGTCTCCAGTTCCGGATGTTGAGCATTGACTCTGCGTCAGCCGTCACAGAGTCTATCCATCTCCTCCTGGGTCTACCTACTGGCCTACTTCCCGAAATTTCTGATGCCATAAGCCGTTTTGGGATGCGATTGTCCTCCATCCTGATCACGTGGCCGGCTAGTCTCAATCTGTTGATTTTTATTAAAGTTGAGAGTTGTGGGTCGTCAAAAATTTCATACAACTCGTTG
Organism: Thereva unica; assembly: GCA_949987705.1. Taxonomy (NCBI): domain Eukaryota; kingdom Metazoa; phylum Arthropoda; class Insecta; order Diptera; family Therevidae; genus Thereva; species Thereva unica. Next base: position 104,413,269 of record OX465283.1, read on the forward strand.
TTGTATCTTCTTCGCCATATTCCATCCTCTCTGATTGGGCCTATTATACATCTGAGAATTTTCCTCTCGAACCTGTTGACTCGTTCCTCTATGTCCTGGGTCATAGTCCAAGTCTCGCTACCATAACACAGTACTGGTCGTATTACTGTTTTGTAGAGTGAGAGTTTCGTTTTCCTGTGCACAAATCTTGAGTGCAGGATTTGTTTTTGGGCATAAAAGGCTCTATTAGCCAGTAGTATTCGTCTGGTTATTTCTTCTTTTTCTTCGTTTCTTTTTGTGATAGTAGACCCAAGGTAGACTGTTTTATCGACTACTTCTAGGTTATGTTCATCGATGGTTATATTTCTTCCCATTCTAAATCGTCCTGCTCTGGATTGCTGCATCACCTTCGTTTTTTCTTCGTTAATCTTCAGGCCTATGTCCTTTGCCGCCTCTTTTAATTCAACATAGACTTCTTTTGCTGCCAAAAAGGACCTTCCCACGATGTTTACGTCATCCGCATATCCAAGTAATTGTACCGACTGGGTAGCTATTGATGCACTTCGCTGGACTGACGTTTTCCTTATCACCCATTCTAGGGCCAGGTTGAAAAGCATGGGGGCCAGTCCATCTCCTTGTCTAAGCCCTTGACGTACTTCGAACTCCTCTGTTACAACATTTTGGATCCTTACTTTCGCCAGTGAGCTATTTGTGGCGCATTTGATTAGTTGTACCAACTTTGAGGGGACTCCTATTTCCGATAAGATATCGTATAGCCTCTCTCTCTTTATTGAGTCATATGCCTGTTGAAAGTCGACAAATATCTGGTATACATCTACATTCCTTTCCCAGGTTTTTTCCAGAATTTGCCTTAAGGTCAACAGTTGGTCCGATGTTGACCTGTTTGTCCTAAAACCAGCTTGATATTCTCCTATAAGGCTTTCCGCTATAGGTTCCAGTTTTTGTTTCACAAGGATTGTGAAGATTTTGTAGCTGGTGCTGAGGAGTGAGATGCCTCTGTAGTTTTTGCAGTTTAATTTATCTCCTTTCTTGTATATTGGACATATAATCGCTTTCTTCCAGTCCTCTGGTATAACTTCTTCCTCCCAGATGGTGCATATGACTTCGTGTAATGTTCGTAATAGTTGGGGTCCTCCTTCCTTTAGCAGCTCAGCTGCTATTCCATCGGCGCCAGGCGATTTGTTGCTGTTCTGCCTTTTTACAGCTTCCCGCACCTCATCCAGTGTTGGTGTTTTTATTGAAATGTTATCTTGGGGAATTACAAATGCCTCTGTCTCTTTTTTTTTTTTATGTGAAAGACTAGAGTCACAGGAAACGCCCTTTATACTGTGTCGACAATCTATTTTCTTCATATAGAGTGCAATGTCGAACAGCAGCTCTAGTCGTCCACCTACTCCCAACCATTACTGGCGACTTTGTCATCGGGGCATCGAGAAACAACTCGCTGGAGTGTTATGCCTCCTGAAACGAGTTGAATCTCATCAACCAACCGATGACATGCGCTTTGGTGAAGCGGGGAAGGGCTAAGGAAGGCTATGATAGAAGGAATCAGGAATGTAAAGAGGGAAGAAGAAAGAAGGAAAGTTATGTAGGTGGGAAAGTGGAAAAGGCGAAGGACCGTGGGGCTGGCCGGGATTCGAACCCGGCACCTCTGGGATAGTAGCCAGACGCCTTACTCCCTAGGCTACCGAGGCCCCCACGTTCTGCATTCTTGTTTGATATGGAGATAGGATTCAATAGGTTCTGAAAATACTCTCTCCACCTTTCCTTTATCCTATCAGGATCTGCCAACAAGTTCCCATCTATGTCCTTGCAGATGTCCGTTCTTGGCTGGAACTTATTGGTGATCTGGCGAGTTCCTTTGTACGCTTGTCTAATTCTCCCTTCATTGAAGTCTTCCTGTATCTGTAAGATTTTCCTATTTAGATATTCCCTCTTCTTCTTTCTGCACAGCTTGTCAGCGATTTTTCTTTTTTCCTTGAAGACTTCCATCCTTGCTCTTGTTGGCCTTGCGATGTACTCTCGGTGGGTCTGGTTTCTTTCTTCAATTGCGGTTCTACAGTTTTGGGCAACCAATCAAATCTAGTCCTTCTGGGGGCCCAGCCTAGTGCCTCTTCTGCTGCTCCCTTTATGCTGCTTTTGACCTGTTCCCATTTGTCGTTGATGCTGGGCTGCTCATCTACCTCTCTCAAGTTTTGTACGACAGCATGTTGGTAGGCATCTCTTATTTCTTCCCGTTTTAGCTTATCTATATCGTATTTTGGTTGAGTTTGCACTCTATGCGTTTTAGTTGCTATCCGGGTTCTCAATTTCACTTTGACTAGATAGTGGTCCGAGCCACAGCACGCTCCTCTCATTGTTCTTACGTCCAGTATACTCGTGGCCCCTCTTCTTTCAATTAGGACGTGGTCAATTTGATTATTAGTTACTCCGTCTGGTGATTGCCACGTCATCTTATGTATATCTTTGTGCGGGAACACTGTTGAACTTACTACCATTGCGTTTGAGCTTGCGAAATCAATCAATCGACTACCATTGTCATTGGTAACGTTGTGTGGGCTATGCTTTCCTATGACTCCTAGGAACTCCTCTTCTTTTCCTACTTTGGCATTCATATCTCCAAGCACCATTTTAATATCGTTTGACGGTATTAACCTAATGGTGTTTGTTAGCTCTTGGTAGAATCCCTCTTTCTCCGCATCCGTTTTCTCTTCTGTGGGCGCGTGGACGTTTATAAGACTGATGTTATGTAGCCTTGTTTTAATGCGAAGTGTGCATATTCTATTGCTGACTGGTTTGAAGTCCAGAATCAGTGATTTCATTTCCTTCTCTATGATGAATGCTACTCCGAACTCTCTTCTTCCATTTGATGATCCGCTGGAGAGTACCGTGTGGGTTTTTAGATCCATTATACCACTGTGGGTCCATTTTGTTTCTTGAAGGGCTGTGATCTTTATGTTATATTTTTTGAGGAGTAATAAAAGCGAACGCAGAGCGCCAGTTCTGTTGAGCGTCCTGACGTTCCATGTTCCAAAATCGAATTCCATATTCCGTTGCCTGAGTCGTTGCCGTTGAGTCCGTCCTGTCCGAGGTCTGCCTTGAGGATTCGTGACGGGTAGGTTTTTACGGTGGAAGGTTGTCAGCCTGCCGCCCAACCCCCAACCTGGGGGACCAGTCCGGTATTTGCTTCGTTTTGAGGCGCGAAGCACTCGCCTTTCACCCTCCTCAGTCTGTTACTCTTGTGTAGACAAGAGCATCCAGGGGACACCCGATGTAAAATCTACATCTTCGTGGAGGTTGAGGTAGGATTCGGTAGCATATCGGAAAATCTTAGATCGTGAAGACCTTAGATCGCAGGTGGCGTTACCCAGGACAAACACAGAAATACTATTGTTAATTTTCCTGGATCAACGGGTTCGTCCTTTATTACACTTTTACGGTTGGGGACCCTTTTATCGCTGGTAACATTTTGGTTGCTTTTCTAAACAATTACTTACTTTTTAACTATCGCTCTGCCTGTACTTAATCTCGAAGATCCTTCTCTAATTTCTATACATTTCTTTTTTCGAACTTTCGTTCCGCATTTTTCTAAAAGCTTCGAAAGCCTTTTCACACTATATTGAACTTCGAAAGTATGGTACAATAATACAAGGTAGGCTCATAAGGAGAAGCTTTGGCCTCGTGACGTCACTCAGATCTCAGTTCATAAGGAAAAAAAGCTTTCCCATGACGTCACTCAGATCTTTTCTCTAACAAATTGCGTTTAAACTTTTCAAGATGGAAACAGAGCTTTTCCTTGTGAGCCTACCTTGTATTATTGTACCATGCTTCGAACGCTTCGGGGACAATTCGAGCCTTGGTCTCCATCAGCTTCTTTCTCCAGACGTCTCTCTGCTCCGCAGCTTGTCTCCAGTTTCTTGTGTTGAGCAGTTTTGCTGCATCGGCCTTAACATTGTCCTCTCACCTTGACCGTGGTTTGCCAACTGGTCTTCTGCCATCTGGTAGTAGGTACAGGGCTTTTTTGGTATCCTTGAGTCATTCATTCTTCGGACATGACCGGCCCAACGTAAACGCAGTAGCTTGGCATGTGTAGAGAGCTTACACTCTTTGTATAGATCGTACAATTCGTGATTTTAGCGTTTTCTCCTTGCATTATCTTCATTGATTGGGCCGTATATCTTCCGGAGAACCTTCCTCTCGAATATATCCATCTTGTCCCCGGGTTTCTGGGAGATACTCCATGCTTTAAACCCATACGCAGCTACTGTACGTATGATGGTTTTGTAAATTCTAATTTTGGTTTTTCTGTGGATGTCTCTGATTTCATTACTGGCAGTAGTAAGAAGTATGTTCTGTTTGCAGCGTTTATTCTTCTTTATACGTAGTTAAAGTAGTTAAATTGGTTTATTCGTTCGTAGTACTATTCCACCCAGGTGATGTTGTGATTTCTTCTTTCTACCCTTGACTGAATTAAAATCTTACCCTTGTCGGCATTTATTTGCAGCCCTATATGTTTGGCTCCCTCTTTTAATTCCGTGAATAGTTCTCTAAGGTATGACAGTGATCTGGTAAGGCAGTTTATGTCGTCGGCATAACCTGCCAATTGTTTGGATTTGTTAAGCAGAGTTGCGTTTGCATCAATGTTTACTTTGCGAATTACTCCTTCTAGGCAGAGATTCAATAGCTTGTTTGCCTGGGAAAGACTCCGTCAATTCTTCTTGTATTTTGACTGTACACCTTGTATTTTCCATTGTTTTTTTCATCAGTTTCACTATCTTTAGGGGTATGTTTAGGTCCAGCATTGTGTATTGGGTAGATAATGCTTTGTTTCCAATCTTCAGGCATTTTTTCGTTCCTCCATATGCAGCATAGTAATTAGTAATTCATGTATAGGTGCTGAAAGCGATTCGCCTCCTGCTTTGATCAACTCTGCTGGGATGTTCTCAATTTCTGGAGATTTGTTGTTTTTTAAGGTTTGTATGGTACTCTGTAATTCTTCAAGGGATGGTACATTTGTTTCTCTGGCGTCATCGCGTAGACGGAAATCTGGTACATGTCTGGTGCTCCAGATTCCTCCTGGATTTTTCAGTTTTTTAATTGAAGATTTTACAGGTAGTAAATGTTCAACTAATTCTAGTAGAAGGCGTTACATTACTACATTAACCATGGCACTATAATAAGCATTAATTTACGTTATTGAGTTCAACCTAGAATGGACCACTAAAAAACAAATGTTCATTCTTCCCAGAGATCATTTTTGGAATTCTGCTGACCTCTGATTTGTTCTCTAAGCTCAATATGAGAGATATGTCATTTTTCTTAGCCTTCTTCTTCTTCTTCTTTAAACTCCTTTAATCCCTCATGGGACATAGGGCGGAAACAGTTGCCCTCCAGCGGACTCTGTTTTGCGCGACAGCTCTTAGCTCCGACCAGGATCTCCCAGTTGTTGCGGCTTCTTCTAGTAGGGTTCTCCTCCAAGTTGTTCTAGGTCTTCCTACTCGACGGGAACCTTGCGGATTCCAGTCAAGGGCCTGTTTGGCTAGATTTTCGTTTTCGCGTCGCAAGGTGTGGCCAACCCAATTCCATTTCCTTCGCCTGATTTGGTCGTCTATCCTTTCTTGGCCGACAAGGCGCCATAGTTCTTCGTTTGAAATTCTATCTTGCCAGCGGATTTTTAGGATACGACGAAGGCATCTGTTGACGAAGACTTGTAGGCGCCCTGTGATGAATTGGGTGACTTTCCATGTTTCGCAACCGTACAAAAGAACTGCCTTAACGTTGGAGTTGAACAGCCGCAATTTGGTGTTAGTTGAGATCTCCGTTCTTAGCCTTAGCCAAGCAGTCATCGCATTTCATTGCCTAATTAAAGGCCCTTCTTCCTTGTTCAGTTTCGCCAGTTAGCTACATTAAGAGGACATACAACAGGCGTAGAAGCGCACACCAACGGAAAAGCGGTCTCTATCGCATGCAACTGAAATTCTGTACCCGTTGTGGTTTTTGGTGTCTTTGGCACTTTTTTCCGGAGATATTTTTCTGCTTCTTTTAAGGTAGGTATTAGGCCCAAAAACTCCACCGTCGTCTAGTCCCAAGTCCAGGGTATGAAAGGAGGAGGGTGGTCAACCTGCCGAATTGATCGCAGAAACTAGGCAAGAAACCGCATTTTTTAAAGCGGCACCGAAAGCAGCGTATCCGTTGCGGGGAAACCCCGCACGGACCGCCAGCTAACGGATCAAAGAAGAAAGAAGAAGAAGATCAGGCCCAAAAGTACGGAGGCCGCTGTTTGACCTATTGTACTACACCCCTATATCTTGTAGGCTAAATCACTTGAAAAGAATCAGCAGACTGTCTAGTAGTGGCTTGTCGCTTAGACTTGACTAACAACGAGACCCTATCCCTTGCTATCGCTATCACAGAGAACATAGCGCACCAATATCCAGTTGCCTATGGATCAACACATATCTTAGCCCTGGTTATCCAGGGCATCGGCCTTTTCATTATACATATATCTGGGTGCACCGGTGCCCAGAGGACAGAAGAGATCGTTATAGCGAACGTGCAGAAACTACTGTCCAACTCGAGACGATTACATGCGCCCTCTTACTTACTGCACTGGTTCTCCTGGGGGTTGCCCAGCATCCATTTTAGTTAACAGCCTCAGCACTCAAGGGCGTAGTTGGAGATTGGGAGTAAGAGGTATAAGGCATCATATTCGGAATACTTCGAGGTATCCAGCTTTATCAACACCTCGATGATCTTGCTCCATTTCATGATGCTGAAAGCTTTTTTTGCTTCAAGGGTTGCGTCAACTCTTATTCACATCCATGGTAAGATATGCACAAGCGTTTAATGCTTCCATTGCTAAGGGAACACTCCTTCCCTTGGAACGCTGTTAATACTTGGGCGAACCCAACTGGTGGCACACTGACTGCCAGCTTCTATGATATCTATCTATTCCGTATACCGTCCAGTCCCTGGGCGGCAATCCTTATGGCGGCTTCCTCAGTTCTCCCTAATTTACCTCTGGGCGTCTACGTCATTTACATTTACTGCAGGCAGACTGTCCGTGCTTCGATTCTATGAGAACAGAGTCTGCACAAAGCTTTGCAACATTACAGGGCAAGTAATCGTTTAGGACCGCTTACATTTACGCACTCTCCTATGGATTACTTTTACTTTGCTCCACCAGAAGTGCACTTCTGCCATCAAAAACTACTACCTGTGCTTCTCTCACTACGGCTTCTCACCATATATCCCATTTTATGTCGTACGTAGGCTACTTGGGCTGAAGCTATTATAAAAGCCGCACTTCATGTACCTAGGCTCTAGGCTATGAGCTGTCGTGCACACAAGTACAGCAGCAGTAAGAACATTTAAATTTTGAGCTTCATCAGAACACATATTCTCATTCCGCCATTTACATATGGAAGTGCTATATATAGTGCAAAATTTTGTTTATAGGCTTACACCAACTACATAAAATAACCATAACTTTCTTTTCATTTAAAGGGGTATCTACTTGGCATGTATCCTTTACTATGACGATAAAATCCTAGTAACAAACGAGGACTTTCTTCCAGTGATAGAAATTGACGAAACATATCCAAGCTCCTTACATGGCGATTACCATTGGTTTATGAAGGTAAAAAAAACTACTTTCAATCTTTTAGACAAAAAAAATTAATAAATTCTCTTAAAGGTCGCCTGCACATGGGATGATGTTAAATCACTACGAACAGATATGGAAAGAAATTCAACATCAGCAATTCATTTTCGAACAAAGCTACTATCAGCAGCATGTCAGATGCAATCAGCCTTGTGCATAACCGATCTAGGTCAACTCTATCATAAGCCACTTAGAGATTCTCATGGCACTGTGGTACTGTGCTGTGTGAATAGTGTTAAAACACCGAAAACCGTTTCTGTATTAAATTCTCGTTGGGTACCACTTAATAAAATTCAAAAAAAAGTTACCGCCCTGCATGAAGACAATAACATTAACGAGATATTGATTAGTTCGATTAGTGAGCAAATTAATTATCATCAAACATCGACCAATCGATTGTCGAGAGGATTATATTTGGGCTATTTGAAGATGCAAAGTTCTGTTGATCAAATTCAAGTTGTTGTCTCTTCCAAAACGCCAAATGTTCTGCCACATTGTAAAATGCGAGAGAATCCGCATATATCATCGGAAGAGTGGGAAGTATTGAAGCGTGACAAAATAATACGATGTCTTGAATTTCGTCCGAAATCGGCTGGGAATACTGAAGTACAAAAATTGTTCCTAGATGCGCTAACAACGGCTGCGCACAGACTTTTTAGTTATATGAATGTCAATGCAGAAGATGCCCTTACACATAGATTGTATGATGTTGAAGTAATTGAATTGAGTTCTGATGTTAGCTTCCTGATAGTTTGTCCACCTGTAGAGTCGTCATGTGCTGTTCCAGGCCAGAGAGAGATCCTGCTACAGCGAGGTGATTTACTGAGCCTTCCAATACAGGCATTTGAAATGGTCCATCTTAGAACATACCAAACTAGTATTATACAGAAATATTCCAGACTTTCTTGTATACTTGAACTGGATACTGCGCAAGCGAATCATTCTCATCGGGAGGCGTTTTCTACACTTGAACTGCAAACGGCTAAGGAGAGATTGTTAAAACTTCAAGAACTAACCGCGAGTTTAAATGCTGTTTGGAAAGGTGTTCGGTGGCTTATGGATGTGATAGGATTTGCTAGAGATCGTGGATCACTGCCTGGTGTTACTATAAAAGAGATTATTGAATTTAACAAAGCAGATGTGATTGATGATGATTCATGTGGTAGTAATAACAAACTTCAATTGCCTCAACGTGATAATAAGCTTGTCAAAAGCAGTCCAGGTCGTGGATCATGGCCAGGTCCAGCTGCTAATAATCACTTAAGTTCAAGCTGTTTCTTAATTACAGAACATTCAAAATCTGAACAAAATTTAGGTTGCACATTGAGTAGACGGTTTTTAAGTGCCACTTCTGGGATAATAACATCATCAAGAAAAAACAGTGCAGATTCACAATCTGGTAATAGTTATTATTCAGCTGGTGAAGGTCATGAGCATATAGCACCGAGACTACCACCCTCTAGATCTGAGGATACTTTATTTGTTACTAAGAAACATCCACCTACAATTCATCGAAAACGGTCCACCAATACAAATCATAATTCTCATGCGCATGGGCATGCCCATCTTTCAGCTGCATCTAGTCCGCACTTGAATATTAAATGCAACTATAAAGGTACAACTGAATCTCTACAAAGCTTGTCAAGCGATTCGGAGAGTGCTAGCTACTCACCGTCGTCGTCTACACCTACTAAGCAGAAAACAAAGAGTAAGAGTGATGATCATAAACGGAAGAGTGAAGGTAGTTGTTTCTTGAAGCCAACACTGACTGCATTGCAGAGTGAAATGAAGATGTCACAGGAGCCACTGCATATTACAGAACCAATGTCACCAAAAACAAAATCATCATCGTCTGATAGACAACGAAGGATTAGTGTTCGACAATCGAGTGATGAAGAGGATTTAGCTGCTGGTTTAGGTACTAGTGGTGCACCATCTGGATCAACCAAGTCTCATCATCCAGGTATTATCCAAGTATACGCCGCTTATGAAACTGGTTTGGCACAAGGTACTAGCCTTAAGCTTCATGTAACACCAAAAACATCTGCTCGAGAAGTAGTTGATCTAGTAGTTAAACAATTAAATATGGCAGTGGTACTCAAGGGCAAGGATGGACCAATTTATACGCCAGAGAAGCTAGAGAATTTTTGCTTAGTTGCTGTGATCGGTGCTAGGGAGCGTTGTTTGCGTGATGATTTTAAGCCTCTACAGCTGCAGAATCCATGGAAGAAGGGTCGTCTATATGTTCGTCAAAAGCATGATCTTTTAGCCGCCATTGAACATTCAAATCGCGACGCTCAATTAATTTAAGTAGGAGAAAATTTTAAATTTTTTTTATAAAATAAAAAAAGGCAAATTAAGAAAAAAAAATGGATAAAAAAACAAACAAAATACTCACGGTATTCTATTCACACAATTTAGTGTACAGTTGATGTATTAATAATTTTTAAGATTAGAAAAGTTGTAAACGAAAAAAAATATTAAAAAAATAAAAAGAAAATGTGAAGGATAAAAATACTGTGGATGAAAAAAGAGAATTGTTTTTTAAATGTTAGTTAATTAAATAAAATTAACAAAAAAATAGCATCGTAAGTTTGTATATGTAGGGATATTTTTGAATGTTATATTCTTAGTTCTGTGAACTGGTTATCCTTGTAAGGATGTGTTCAGAAAATATATAAATATACATATAAAAAAAATATATAATTTATTTTTTTGTTTATTTTTTTAGTTTTTTATTGAGTTTTCAAACAAAAAAAAAACAAACACAGGGTAACTATGAAAATGAATGAGAGAAACACCATAAAAGTACGTGCATATTTTCTTTAAAAAAAAACGTATAAATCTTATGATTATAAACTAATTGAAAAATATATTTAAATTATAAACGAATTTTATTCGAATAAATAAATTCTTAATTATTAAGAAAATACACACACGCGCAGGAATGAATTCATATAGTTTAGATAAAGTGATTTTTTTTTTTTCAAATATTTATATACCCGTTTACTTTGCACTACTATTTTCGTTTGTTTTTTATTTTTTATAGTAAATATATATAAAAACAAATAATTTATAACCGACATAAATAAGCAAAACCATAAACTAAAAAATTAGAATATTAATTATAAAAAAAAAATAGTGCAAAGTAATAGAAACAACTAATTATGAAATTTAAAAAAAAAAGTAATAATAATAATAAACGAAACTATTAAATAAAAGCTTTAACCAATACAAAAATTTAAGAAACAAAACTGCAATTTTCTTAATTAAATAAACAAATTAAAACCTTTAAAACCTGAGAGACCATTTTTTAATAAAAAAAAAGAAAAAAAAGAAAGGGGGTTTCATTTACATAAAAAAATCAACACTTTGTAATGAAAAACGAAAAAAAAAACAAAATCAAAAAAAGAATTTATATTTCGATTTATAAACATAAAAAATATCACGCCACGATTTTTATTTTTATTTTTTTATTTTATTTTCTGTTTTTAGAAAAAAAAATAAAAATAAAATCATACTATAATTATAAAAGAACACGACATCAATATTGAGAGTAAAAACAAACAAAAAACAGTATTTTGAGATATATACATGGAGAAAAAATATGTTAGAGATAAAAATTAAATTTAAATATTAAGAAATAAAAGAAATGATAAAAATAAAGAAAAATTCAATTATTATAAAACAGAATTGCTGTTATTATTATCACTTTGGATTTATTGTATATTATTAACTATGATGATGAGAGAGGATTTATGAAAATATATGTATGAAATGAAAATAATTATATATGATTAAAAAAAGTGTAATTATTAAAATAATTATAAAATAAATCAAAGTTCATGTAAAAATGTTTGTTTCCCTATTTTTATTATTATTTTTTTTAGTTTTTATCTTATGGAAAGCTTAGTAATCATTATATGTACTACTAGCACCTCATGTTATTCAGATGATGGTGTACAATGAGTAGTAGTAAGCTTAGTTAGAAGGGTAAAAGAAGATAAGACAGGCTTAGAAGGGTCTAGGATGCTCAAACAGGCGATGAACCATACATTTGATCTCTTCAACGATTTGGGAAATACTGACTGTGGGAGATTGTTCCATAGTCGATTTCTTCTATTTATAAACCAGCTAGTGTTGGCGTGAAAAGAGGATTGAAAGAATGTCGTTTATAAAAATCAGGGGATAAAATTTAGCTCTGGTGGACACACGGAAAGACTAAAAACTATCTATAACACCGATTGATCCAAAATCAGACGTGCTCGGGTGTGGAAAAAGATTCATTTTGTTTGCAAACTGGTTGTGCGCTTGATTATTTGGGACTGCAAATCAGTCGACTCCACAAAATATTTAAATGCGTTAAATGAAGATATCTGCCTACTAAGCAATAGAGTAATAACACAAAATCGTCTTAGTATATTTAAGGGCGTGTATCCGAACATTATCAATTACTGAGTTTCCATGCAGAGTTTACCCTGGATTAACTCAGAGTCAGCACCCATTACCGAGTTTCCATGAGATTTCAACCACAGTTGAACGTGAGTTATACTTATGCAAATAGACACAGTTAAGAGTTTTCTTTAAAACATTTCAACTCTGCTCAACCCAATAAAAATGGGTAGGTTGAACAGAGATCATGCAAACAACTAAAACGGTACACTGGCAAAGGTGCAAAAAGAGCAAATGTCGCGCCTCGCTTGAACGCCAGAGACTTTATATTTAATAAATACTTTTAAAGAAAAATATATAAGAAAATTTATTATATACAGGATGAAAACTCAGAAATGGAAACGCATAGAGTTAAGTCGTTGAGTTGAAGTGTCATTTCAACTCAACCACAATTGAACAATTGAAACTCGGTGGGTACATGGAAACGCGGGTTGAGTTAAGTTTCGGTAAATACAAGAAAACTCCACGAAACACGTCGGGTTAAGGGGACAGGCCCCTCAAGCGTCCGAGAAATAAGCGTTTTTTCCTGATTTTTTTTTCTTACAGAAAGAAACATCGGAGACATACGAATTTTGGGATATGTTTTAGTCATACTTTAAACTTTATTAACAAAAAAAATTACATCTGAAAAATTTCAAATGGCTGAGTTATTGACGTTTTCCGGCAGCGTTTCAACACGGTCGGAGTCCATTGGCGGGCACGATAGCAGCCGTTGTTTTCAACTAAAATCAAAAATTTTTTTTTTGTTTTCTTCGTTATACTTATTTGTTCTATGTGAACTACGGAAATTCCAAAAATCGAAAATTTAGTCGAAAAAATATGATTCAAAAAAAAAAGTTAATTTTTTTACATTTATTTGTTAATAAAGAAGGTATTGAAAATCGGAATTTTTCAAAATCCGTAGTTCACATAGAGTAGTTTTTTATACTGAATAAAATAAAATTTAGTTGAAGAAAATCCGTTGATAACTTTTTTAGTTATCTTGCCCGCCAATTGTAAAAACATGGTTTTGAGAAAACGCACTTTAAATTTCGTAATTTCGTTCAAAACTTACTAGTGAGCTTTGAGCGACCGAATGAATTTTCGTGTAACTCCCGTAATACTTCGAATTTCGAGCTAAAATTTTACACACATAATCTTGAATAGTTGCCAGATCGATTAAGCAAAAAAAATAAAAGGATTTTTTGAGACCTATTGAGGGGCCTGTCCCCTTAAGCCGGGTTTTACATATTTGATTGTTTTAGTGTGTTTACTGCTCATATATCAACGGAGTCACGACGTAAATTTAATTATCTGTCACTTCGACCCAGAACCGTCATGGAAACAGCATCGAGTTAACTTGAGGAGAAAAGCCTTCTGTAAACTCAACGAATACTCTAGCCCGGGTCATGGAAACATGGTAATTGTCAAATTGCCCTACGCCTACGACAGGGGGTTCCCACCGTACATGGAGTGTACGGGGATTACCCTCGCGGCAAATTATATTGTTTGTCAAACAAACTACTGAGTCAGCCAAACAAAGTATTCAGGCCAATTCTAAACTACGCAGGATTGATTCCGCTGGAATATTCTTACATTCTAGCATAAATTCTGCTGTAACGGAGAGCAATTTCGAAATTACAATGTATACTTTATACTACTATGTATGAAAATTTCAGCATAGTTTAGAATTTTCCTGAATTGGCTCTTATTAATGTTTACTTATACTACTATGTATGAAAATTTCAGCATAGTTTAGAATTTTCCTGAATTGGCTCTTATTAATGTTTTTTTCATATAACACTTCATAAATTTATAAACATAACTACTTAGAACAAAATCTATGTTTTTTTCAGTCTCGCAAATCCCGCAAATCCGCGGTATTGTTGACCTGGATCCCGCAAGCCTACGGGATTGAGATTTTGATGCGGGATTGGATTCCCTAAATGCACGTAAGAAGCGCACGTCGTCTGGGACTCCCGTGGAAATCATTTTTGTCGGCCATAATGGAAGTACGTTCTTCATGTTGTTGCTTCTTTAAGCTTCGTTAAACTAGGCGATTCCAGTGATAAATCAGACACCAACGAGTGTTGCATCAGTGCAGAATAAGGGTCCATTTAAACTTCCACAACTTGAGCTCAAACTTTTTAGCGGTGAGCTGAAGGAGTGGTTGCCATTCTGGACACAGTTTAGTAAAATAAACGAAGATGCGTCGATCGATGAAGGAGATAAATTTCAGTATTTGCACAAGCCACTGTTCCTGGTTCGAAAGCGCGGACTTTAGTTGATAGCTTTGCAACAATTAAGGAAAACTATTGTAAAGCTATTGAATGTTTGCAAGCGAGGTACGAAGGAGAAGAACTCTTAGTGGAATTTTATGACAGGGACTTACTAAATTTGGTACTACAGAATACTTTATCGCAGCAGAAAATGGAACTGTCTCTGTTGCATGATCTATTAGAATCAATATTTAGAGCGCTGGACACTTTGAATGTAACGACAAAAAGATGCAATGCTTATGCCTTTAATAAAGTCAGGCCTACAATCCGAGGATACAACCATTGAACTTGAGGTGGACGATGATGACGCCAACCCCATTTCGTTATTTGCCTCTGTGGTGAGTGTTGATGAAGGTGACAATAGGGAAGAAGTGGAGATAGAAGAGATAGAGAGATAATCAAAAAAATTATTTCATACCTTATATCCTATGGACTAGGCCTACTACGGATACCTAGCTGATTTCATTATTTTTTTTTTATGTGGTAGTGCTAAGCTCAGGAGTCACCCTTTGTACTACTAGTCCGTCATGTCATTTGTCACGTCATGGTGCAATGTCTAGCAGTAAGCTTAGTACGGGGGAGGGGTGGGGAAATAGGTTAAGGATTATAAAGGTACGGGGGGGTATTGAAGAAAGTGGTGATGAACCGTGCGTTTGAACTCTTGGATGTTGTAGGAGCTCGGAAATACCGACTGCGAGAGATTATTCCACAGTCGAGTTGTTCTATTTACAAATGAATTCATATCTTGTTGAGTGCGTGAAAGGGGGATGAGTTGCAGGTGCAGGGAATGGGACGAGTGGGCTAATCTGGTGTTGCGGGTATAAGATTGCCGTGGAGGCAAAAGAGCGTTTAACTCGGAGGAACAGTCACTATGATAGTAGCGATAAAATTTTGTCAGTGCTACTACATTCCTACGGTGGCTTAGGGGGTCGATGGTGGAGCAAGCGGTATCGTCATTAATTAACTTAAGGGCCTTTTTTTGGACCTTATCTAACCATGCTAAGGTTGTTATTGGAGCGCCGCCCCAAACGAGGGAGTTGTATTCGAGAAGAGGCCGAATGTAGGATTTATAAATAACAGCACGGGCCGATGGCTGGAGGAGGAACTTGCACCTCTTAAGAAATCCCAAGCACTGGGATGCTTGTTTGGCGATTTGGAATATATGGTTATTCCATCGCAAGTCTTTGGCTAATGTCAAGCCTAAGATTGTAGGGATGGGTCGACCTTTAGTTCCACGTCATCCACTGTTAAGGATGGTGAGGTGTTGATCTTTTTCTTTGAAATAAAACAGTACTTGGTTTTGAAGGAGTTGAATTCGACACGATTCTTTTTTCCCCACTCTAGAATAAGTTCAATGTCGTTAATAATAGATTTGGACATTAGTTAACGATCATCAAGACAGGATCTGGCATGTGTCTGTCTTGTATCGAAGCTGTACAAGTAACGTAGAGTACCGTCGTCAGCGAAGCTGAGAAGTGGATTGGAGGGGATTGGAAGTAGGTCATTTATAAAGATAAGAAATAGGGCCGGTGATGAAATTGACCCCTGGGGGACCCCCGCAGAGATGGGGTGAGATTCAGATTTGACGCCATCCAAAACTACCTTAATTGAACGGCCGGAAAGGAAACCCTCAACCCATTTATAGAGAAGCGAGTCAATTCCAATAGCTTTGAGTTTAGCTAACAAGGCTGAGTGCCATACTCTATCAAAAGCCTTGGAGATATCCAAAGCAACCAAACTAGATTCACCAGATCCATGCAAACTTCGGTTGAGGTGTTCTGTAAGGCAAACTAAAAGATCACCAGTGGATTTTTTTTGTCGGAAGCCGTATTGTTTATCGTTTATACTTCACTTCAAAGATGGTGCAGAAAAGAGTGCAGTGCGGTGCCCGAGGTTTCTCAGCCCCATATCTCAAAAATATTGGTTCTACGTAAATTTTATATAGAACAGTTTTATGCAGATTCATCTCCCCAACAATCTTTACTTAGCCAAAAAAGAAAACCGATAATTTACGAGATATTTGAGAAAAATTGATTTTCGTGATCTTTGACCCTCCATAACTCGAGTAGCCGGTCAGTTGGCTTTATGGATTCTTGGGAAATTATTTCTCAGCCCAAAATAAAGAGAATCCCGCTGATAAATCTCTTGCATATTTTCAGAGGTTTGGCTCTTTTTTTGTATAAAGTGACTGGGCTATACCGTCGCTGTACAATATGTAGTAGATAAATTTAAGATTTTGTTAAAAATCTCTAAAAGAATTTAAAGAAATGGCAACAATGCCTTAAAATTATGTTCCAAACAAACAAAACTTCCAAGGCCATAAAATTAAAAGAACTCTCAAATATTTAAAATGTAACACGTACAGATATATCCCATAATTGTATAGAGCCCTTAAAGGCCATAAAAATGAATATTATGTAAAGAGCAGTGCTATGTTGTTGTTGCCTTCGGGTCGTAAAAATTGAGGCGCGAGCAAAGAACAATAGAAAAAGGGAAAATCGGCAACGACGTAGCAATGTTCTCAAAATCGAATGTTTTTAAATGACCAATAGGAGATCACATGTTTTGAAATATTAAGGTTCTGGGAAAATGAAAAGAATTTGAGGTATATAGAGTTTTCGGTTGTTATGTAAAGTAAATGGGATGATGAAATAGTTTCTAGAATTTGGTAAAAGATGACGAAATAGTTTCGGTTTTGGTTTGAATTAGGAGCAGTCGAGTTATGTCGGGACACTAGAATTGAGCAGTCGAGTTATGTCGTGATTTTAGCATTGAGCGGACGTGGTTCAGATCGTGAATTATTGTGGACTTTTTAGTATTTTGAGAATTGTGTTGTCACATTAGTATTGAGTTAACAAAGAATAAAGTATTATTGTTACTATTGGTGTTTTTTTATAATTATTATTTCTTTTATAATTGTGGATATTAAAGACGTGTCGAGTTAGCAGACTAAACATTTTATCCTGACACAACCAGCCAAACGGCTACAATTTTATCAGAAGTGGGATATTGATTAATACTAGTATCCTTCCTTCTTTTAACATTTTTCCTGACACACCACCACCACCACTCCACTACTACAATTTCAGAAGTGGGATTGGTAAATCCAAGTGACGAAGAAAAGGCCGGCATATTGCATCCTTAAGCCTTGCGAGTCTGCGATATCTTGAGTGAAATTATTGAACGAAAAGTGCGCGAAGATTTTTTGTTTACCATTGCGGATATTGTTGAGTTTTGTTTATAATTGCGGATACTGTTGAATTTTCTTTATGATGGCGGATATTGTTGAGTTTTGTTTATAATTGCGGATACTGTTGAATTTTCTTTATAATTGCGGATATTGTTGAGTTTTGTTTATCATTGCGGATACGGTTGAATTTTGTTTATTATTGCGGAAATTGTTGAACTTTGTTTATCATTGCGAATATTGTTGCGTTTTGTTTGAATAATTACGGCTATTGCAATGGAGAGTCCCATAAATATTGATGAGGATTCTACAGTGAAGCAGCTAAGGCAGAAATTGAGGAAGCTAGGATTACCGGTGACTGGTAGACGGGATACGCTGCTAAGACGATTGGAACATCATCAGACGCAACAGGAGCTGCATTCCAATGAGGAGCATAGTATTGTGGACGAAGACGAAGACGGTGGACGAGTATTGGACGAGCTGGAGTTAGTTAAACGGTAAAGAGACCTATTATTGAGGGAGAGAGAGCTGCTGCAAAGGAAGTTAGAATTGGAGAGACAACAGAGGAGCCAAGCAGTTGAAAGACCGGCTACAAACAGCAACTTTCTGAAAGATTTGATCCCTGATTTTGATGGGATTTATGATTACGATAATTGGAGTTCACAGGTCGAAGCGGTCAAGGAGGCATACGCAGTTAGCAACGAAGTTATGAAAATAACAGTGATTGGAAGTTTTAAAGGACGAGCACTCACGTGGTTACGTTCCAAACCAGACCACATCAAGTTGGCTTACGATGACCTATTAAGTGAGTTAAAACGAATTTTCGGAAGAGCCGCAAACCGACTAGAGGCACGGCGCGAGTTTGAAGCCAGAAAATGGAGAGCGCCAGAAAATTTCATAGATTATTTTCACGCGAAAACACAATTAGGAAACCATATTTCAATTATTGAGGACGAGATGATTGAGTATATCATTGACGGGATTGGAGATGAGAATATTAAAAATCAGGCTAGGATGAAGCAGTTCAAAAGTTTGAGAGACCTACTTGAGGTCATGAGTTATATTACGATTGGAGCAAAAGATGACCGTAGGAGGACACCACCAGTGAGAGTGAATCCGAGAAGGACGATTCCAGTTCCAGATTTGGTCAACATGAAGTGTTATAATTGTGGATGCAGAGGCCATTTAGCTAGCAGTTGCAAGAAACCCAAGCGTCAGTGGGGGACTTGTTTTAAATGTGGTGAGCCGGGACATCGAGCAGACAACTGCAAGAAGGAAGACACCAAGAAGACGAACACGGAGATTAGGGCGTTAAATCCGGACTATCCAGTTTGGGTAGAATTTGTAGGCGAGGCGCATGAATGCCAACTGGAAGGCATTGTGGACTCAGGATCTCCAGTGTCGCTGATTAAAATTAGTACTGCACGAGAAGAACAGTTAATATTCGGACCAAATCGAGGTAACATTAATTTTTTTGGACTTAATTCATCCCCAGTAGATGTTAAAGGAGTAATGGATCAACTGATAGAAGTCAACGAAGTTCGTCTCAACCAACGATTTTATGTCAGATACTACGCTTTCCAATGGCGTATGCTTATTGTTAGGTAAGGACTTTACTAATAATCCAGAAATACAAATAATTATTAGAGATAAGAAGCTTACGGTAAGGAAACGTAATGCAGACATTTTTGATTTGCTAGTTGGAAATATTAATGAGTTAAAATTAGAGAAACTTGATTATGTTGTTAGAATTAAGCAGGATGAAGATTTAATTAAGAAGTTTTTAAAGAATTATGGGAAGTCTTTTAAAAAATTGTGAGACCAATTCCAACAATTTTCAGTTTAAAATTTGTTTAAAGAAAGAAGAACCATTTGCTTTTAGACCAAGGAGAGTTTCGTATTCAGAAAGCGAAGTATTGCAGAAATTAGTTAAAGAATTATTAGAACAACAAAAGATTATGATATATTTTGACGACATATTTTTGGGGGATTGAAACATTTGAAGAGAATTTAGAAGTTTTAGAAAAATTATTAGAAATATTAGCAGCTAACGCTTTAGAAGTCAAGCTTGTAAAACTTTTGAAAGATAATATTATTGTGGAATTACTAAGATTACTCCCAAAAGGAGCTAAACATTTCGACACCATCCACATAGACCATTTCGGTCCATTAGAACGAACAAAGCAACGATATAAATTTATTTTGGTAGTTATAGACGCATTTTCTCGCTTTGTCAGATTGTATCCTACGAGGAGTACGAATAGCAAGGAAGCTATTAATTCATTGCAGCAATATTTTAGGGCTTACAGTAGGCCAGACAGAATTATTTCGGATAGAGGAAGTGCTTTTACTTCAAAGGAGTTTGTAGAATTTTGTAAAGATAGTAATGTAAAGCAAGTATTAGTTGCCACTGCCACACCACAAGCAAACGGTGCAGTTGAGAGAGTCAATAGGACACTCAAACCTATGTTGGCTAAATTAGTAGACAAAGGCAAAAAATTAGAATGGGACCAAGTATTAGATAATGTAGAATTTGGAATTAACAATACTCAAAATAGATCTGTTGGGGAATGCCCTAGCAAGTTGTTATTTGGAATGGAACAAAAGGGAAAGATTGTTGATCACCTAAAAGAATATTTGACTAAGGAGTTAGATCAAGATAACGAGGATAGATTAGAAAATTTAGGCAAAGTTAGGAAGCGTGCTGCGGATAAGAAAGATAAGTTGCAACAATATAACCAGAAAAGATATAATTTGAGGCATAAGAAACCACGGAGTTATAGAATTGGAGATTTAGTTACTATTGTTAACGTAGATACTACCATTGGGGTGAATAAGAAGTTGATTCCCAAGTTTAGAGGACCGTACAAAATATGTAAAGTGTTAGGGAACGATAGGTACTTAATAAAGGATCCTGATGGATACCAAAATAGTAATAGACCATTTCAAGGAGTCTATTCGGCAAGCAAGGCCGTACCCAGAGGGGGGGTCAGAGGGGTTGAAACCCCCCCCGAAATTTTCCAAAAATAAGTATTTTCCAGAAATAAGTATAAGTAAGTAAGTACAGTTTTCCTGAATTAAAGAGAATGATATTTTCTTGATATTTTGCTATCTGTAAGTAAAGTATTTCCTAATTTAATTAATTAATGGTGCTTATGAATTGAACTGGCAACTGGCCTGGCCAACAGTCTCGCGAGGCCTACTGTGCATATATTAATTCTGTTGGTGATAGTATCATGTGATCCTAAAAAATTCTTTGATTACGTTAACATTCTTGAACAATCTTGATATCAAAAAAGGTAATGGTCCCGACAATCTCTCTCCTATTTCCCTGCAGTGCTGCTCACAACACATCGCATTTTGTCTTTATCTCATCTTCAACAAATCTTTATCGTTAGGAAAGTTTCCCAAGCTGTGGAAGAAATCCTACCTAACGTCAATCTATAAATCCGGTGACAAGCACTCGGTAGACAACTATAGGTGCATTGCCATTTTATCATCAATTCCTAAGCTTTTTGAAAAACTTGTTTATGACAGGATTGCTCCTCTTATCGATCCATACCTAAACGAATAACAACATGGGTTTCGGAAAGGACGTTCAACAACTTCTAACCCTATGGTCCTTATTTCCGAATTGCTATGCGATATGGAGAGCGGCCATCAATTGGATGCTATGTACACTGATTTCAGAAAGGCGTTCGATCGAGGGGACCACGCCATCCTAATCGCAAAACTATTAAAGTTTGGTATATCAGGTTCTGCCCTGGAATGTTTAAAATCATATCTGAACGGAAGAACACAGGTTATCAGATTCCAAGGATTTCTATCTAATGAGATCGAAGTAACCTCTGGCGTTCCTCAGGGTAGCCATCTCGGCCCCCTTCTCTTCAATATTTTCATCTCCGATCTTTCCGATAAATTAGCAAATATTCCACATCTCTTTTACGCGGATGATATCAAAATTTATAGTGTCATTGAGACCCAAACTGATGCTTCCTTCTTGCAGATAAAGCTCAATGCCCTACACGACTGGTGCACCATGAATAAACTGCAACTTAACACCAGCAAATATCATGCAATTACCTTCTCCTGCTTAAAAAACACACAGAACCATAACTATTATCTCAATGGCATAATGTTGAATCAGGTTGATCATATCGTAGATCTAGGCGTCGTCCTTGACAAATAACTCAATTTCAACCTGCACTACGATAATATAACTGCCAGAGCCAACAAACTTCTAGGTTTCATTAAGAGGAGAGCCAAAGAATTTGGTAATGTATGGGTCACAAAAACACTCTTCTGTTCTTTAGTCCGCCCAATCCTGGATTATGCGTGTGCTATCTGGGATCCTATATTCCAAGTGAGCAGTAGGAGGATCGAATTCATTCAAAAGAGATTTCTTCTTTTTGCCCTGAGACATTTACACAACCCCCATGACTACCAAACCCTGCCGCACTATTTGGACAGGCTCAAAGTGCTTGATCTCATGCCGTTGTCTAGCAGGAGGAAACTGCTCATATCTTGCGTTGCCTTTGACGTCCTAAGTGGAAAGCTTAAAGTGCAGTTTCTGTCGGACAGAATCAAATTCAATGATGTAGTTCGACACACACGACACACTAAACTACTTAGGGAATATCCACACCGCACCGATTACGCAAGGAACGATCCCGTCAACAGATGCTGTATGGTTTTTAATAGCCGTAGCTCCTCTTTCTCCCCTTCACTCAACAAGGCTTCCTATAAAAAATACTCAGATCCCTACTAACACAACCCCCTTGACAATAGTAGGTTTTTAGTAGCTATCAGTAGTTACAGTAATATTATATTATATTATAAAAGACTGTACACTATGGCCTCGATTCCCAGATCCGACGGGAGGGAAGTGAGTTGCGGATTTGACACTTTGCGATTCTCAGATCCGCAACCCCGAATTTCTTTTTGACATTTTCCGCGCTGTAAAAGTGTGATCCGCAACAAATTTTCTGCGGATTTGAACGACAAATGCGCCTGAGATAATCCGACATCATATATTTCATTATCGCGTGAGTCTTCACTCCGAATTTTCGATTTAAACCAATCCGGGACTGCGGATTTGAGAATCGCAAAGTGTCAAATCCTCACTCACTTCCCTCCCGTCGGATCTGGGAATCGAGGCCTATGTTTTAATCTAAGTATTATACCTAGTTTAAGTGTGCCTTGTTGGGCGAATAAATAAATAAATAAATAAATTTTTTAGTCAAAATTCTCGAGTCAAACCATAGTTTTTTTGCCTCTAAACTCTGGTTAATTAAGAGTTAAACTAGTCCTAAAAATGCGTCACTTTACACTTAAATTTTGTCAATTTTCCTGGACCACCGCCTTACTAGGGGGTATTCCATACATCCCAGACCCCCCGGTGTTTTAACCCCCCCCGAAATTTTTTCCTGGGTACGGCCTTGTCGGCAAGGAATATGAGGCCTTATTTATTGAAGGATTAGGTTAGATGCGATGAGCCACTTATCAATTATTAAGGTTCTGAAAAATAAATATTAGTTAATTAAAGAAATATGAAAGAATTTTTTGGATCGGTCTTATACTTTTGAAAGTTTGAATAGAATTGTGTTTATTATTTTGAGAAGCTTAAATGTATAATTTTGTGATAAAATATGTTTGTGAGATAAAATTTTGTAATTAATAGAATTTTGTGAAGAATTTATGAAATTAGTTATGTAAGTCGAGGTCGACTTAGAGTCAGGATGGCCGAATTGTAGTAGATAAATTTAAGATTTTGTTAAAAACTCTAAAAGAATTTAAAGAAATGGCAACAATGCCTTAAAATTATGTTCCAAACAAACAAAACTTCCAAGGCCATAAAATTAAAAGAACTCTCAAATATTTAAAATGTAACACGTACAGATATATCCCATAATTGTATAGAGCCCTTAAAGGCCATAAAAATGAATATTATGTAAAGAGCAGTGCTATGTTGTTGTTGCCTTCGGGTCGTAAAAATTGAGGCGCGAGCAAAGAACAATAGAAAAAGGGAAAATCGGCAACGACGTAGCAATGTTCTCAAAGTCGAATGTTTTTAAATGACCAATAGGAGATCACATGTTTTGAAATATTAAGGTTCTGGGAAAAAGAAAAGAATTTGAGGTATATAGAGTTTTCGGTTGTTATGTAAAGTAAATGGGATGATGAAATAGTTTCTAGAATTTGGTAAAAGATGACGAAATAGTTTCGGTTTTGGTTTGAATTAGGAGCAGTCGAGTTATGTCGGGACACTAGAATTGAGCAGTCGAGTTATGTCGTGATTTTAGCATTGAGCGGACGTGGTTCAGATCGTGAATTATTGTGGACTTTTTAGTATTTTGAGAATTGTGTTGTCACATTAGTATTGAGTTAACAAAGAATAAAGTATTATTGTTACTATTGGTGTTTTTTTTATAATTATTATTTCTTTTATAATTGTGGATATTAAAGACGTGTCGAGTTAGCAGACTAAACATTTTATCCTGACACAACCAGCCAAACGGCTACAATTTTGTCAGAAGTGGGATATTGGTTAATACTAGTATCCTTCCTTCTTTTAACATTTTTCCTGACACACCACCTCACCACTCCACTACAAATATATGTTAGCACTGTATAAGTACTAACGATTTGTTTTATTCTCTGTTGTATTTAGTTTAATTATGCCTTGCTTGGCGAATAATCAAGAAATATAGTGCACCTCTGCAGCCGCTCCACCCCCTGAAAGATATGACAAAGTGCGACTCCCAAGCAAATCAACCTCCAATACTCTAAAATACGGAGCCACACAACTCCTACATTGAACGACACAAATGCTGCTCGTTCCGTAATAATTCTTTTTTTCCGGTGAGCTTATAAGTGTCACGCCAACCTTACTTGGAAGGAACTAGGCCGATAATATCCTAAGATCCTCTCTCATAGGATAGTTACCGCTAGGAGGTTATGATCGCACTTCCATCAGTCCAAAATAGTTGCGGCACGTGCTTTTTATGCTACATGTTATTCCCCCTATTCCGCTGGTGTCTGACAACTCAGGACAGGATATAGGTCACATAAATTAATGAAATTGGAATTCACTTAAAGGAGCAGAAATTAATCCTACTGACAATTTTCATGCAATTTTATCGATTCTCCAATATGCATAGCCTGGATTTTCAAGCTCAACTTTCTCCTATTCATCCCCCATGCAGCAGCAACACATTCATTGTCTCTTTCAGATCCATCCCTGCAAGCACTAGCAGTTTCCGCAATATCTTACCGGACTAAAACCGTATGGATTCAAATGAATGTTGCGTTTCATTAACAACTGCCAGACTCCTCTTTACCATATTGTCCTATGTATCTGCACTTGAAGTCTTTTGATGTTTCCACTGTGCACGTTTTATGCATCAATGAAGTCTTGCCTCAAAGCAGAACCACTAAAGGACTATTAGGTGTGGTATGTGTCTAGCTTAAATTTGTCAAAATATCCAGAAATATGTCAGCAAATTGAGCTTGCAACGGAGACAAGAGATTCTCCCGAATCGTCAATCGGGTTGGATTAATAATGCATTGTAGTTGATCATATCTTCTCTAGGTGAGACCATCAAGGAAATTTTCCGGATGAAAGGTAGTGAATAGTGGAAGGCTAAACAAGGAGTGCGGCTATCAAAATACCAAAGGACTTCTTACAGTAGTAATCCTGCTATCTCGATGAAGACTGCCAACGTTAGTAGATGTGCCTGCGCATATTGTTCCAAATAAAACAAGCTAGCTGGACAAACTTATTTTCTTGAATTTTCTGACTCCAATGCCCGTATCTATTATTATGTAATAAAAGTGTAATTAACCTATCCGAACAAATTACATATGTACATAAATGACAAGAAAATTGAATTTTTACGACTTTCGTCTACGAACTATTAAGATTTTATTATTTGGAAAATCCCATTTATCAACAGTTCTAGTAATTATCGATAATCTACCTGAAATGCTACCTAGAGGTAAAAATAAAAAAGTTCAAAGAAAGAATTGCAAACAATGCGGATATTGTAAAACTTCTAATTTTTTTGTTCTGCTTGTAAAAAATAATCCTGGATTTTATTTGGGACAGTAATGTTTGAAGAATTTGGCAAAAAAAAGTTTCGAATAATTTTATTTATGACGGTTTTATTTATTCCCGTGTAAAATTGTTTCAGTTTCAGACGGACATAGGCTACATTTACTCCTATGGGCCATAGAAGGCTTTCAGCCTTATAAAACACCTGGGCCCGACGGAATTTCTCCTATTGAAATTCAGAAAGTAAGTAATCTAATTCTGGAGAGTCTTGCAACCATCTATAAGAGTTCCCTTCGCCTAAGCTACATTGTGGCGAAGGTGGCTTTCATTCCGAAAGCGGGTAAAATCTCCTACCACAATCCAAAGGACTTATTAATAGTAATAGAGTAAACTCTACTAAAACAGAAGGCGCCCTTCTCAGCTGGGCCAAGAAAGATTTACATACTCAGCACAATCAAGCGCTGAGATGAGGCTCTCAACTAAGCATGCAAACATAAAATTAGTAAATTAAAAACATCTAAATTAACATGTAACCCACGCAAGCAACAGGTCACGTGAGATTAGAAAAACTCTTTTTATGGATATCTTTGCTAATACTCACGCTAAAGACATTAATATGACAGGTTCAAATCTGCCGTAATTCGTGTTAGAGTAGTCGATTTGTAAAAGAGGTGGACGTCTCAGATTATAATGACTCTCTCTAAACGACGCATAGCGACCTAGAAAACCTGAGTCGACCTTCCCATTAAGGAGCTGATGAACAAATACAGGGCCATACGATCATTAAGAAACAACAAATCTCCAGGAAATGATAACATCCCAGCAGAGTTGATCAAACAAGAAGGCGAATCGCTCTCAGTAGCTATACACGAATTACTATGCTGCATATGGAGGAACGAAAACGTGCCTGAAGAATGGGAGCAAAGCAATATCTGCCCAATACACAAGAAAGGGGACAGATTCAACTGTGGAAACTATAGAGGCATATCTCTTTTAAGCACAGTATACAAAATAATGACCAACCTAATTAAGGCTGGATCAACTTTTTACATTAACGCAAATCCTCCGAAAATGTTGGGAATACAACATCGACGTGTATCAACTTTTCATCGACTTTAAACCAGTGGCGGTTCGCAATGTTCAGGATAAGGGAAGCAATGCGCAAGGCGAACGATAAAAGTTAAAGTATCGAAGACCTTAACTAAAAAAACTGAAAAATAACATATAGTGGAATCAGATAAGCAAAACATAACAAATTGTTACCAGTTTCTAGTTATATCGAATGCTATACGAATCGAAAATCGTGGTTTTGCAGTTTTTCGAAATAATTTCGCCGCTAGATGGCATTTTGCGCCTTTTTTTCAGATTCTGTTGATAATTAAAGCGTTTAAAAAAAGTTGTTGAAAGACTGCAACTACTACTTCGAGCTCATTTAAATTTTCATGCAAATGCATAATTTTGGCTCAAAATCTAAAAAAGATAGTAATAATAAAATCCTACATACGCCCCTATTTTCTTTTGTAAGCTTCGCTCATCATCATTACAATCTTCCTGCAAAAAAAGACTTCAGGCAACCCGAGCTCAGAAATGCAATTCATAAAAATATTCTCTATCCCTTTAAATCAACTTTAAAGAAAATCATAAAAAATATAATGGAAGCTACAAAGTATCAGCTTATTTTCAATAAACGCCTCCTGACACCCCAATAGAATAACCATTAAATAAAGAGAAACTCCACTTATCTTCGATCTCTTTTTTCTTCAGTCAATATGCAATAAACGAAAATTCATATTTTAAGAGTCTCCAACAAATTTCGAAGCAAATTTGCAAGAGTAAATTTAGTTCTTAATTGAAACGAGAACATTACCAGAAAACGAAACCAAGAAAACAAAGAGAACATGGAAACTTTCTCTATCTTCGACTTGCTATATCCCACTGTTCGGTTCCGAAGAAGCTGCGTTTAGCTCAGCTTCTGAGGGTACTGTATCAATGCAAACAAGACCCTCTCCATTACAGGCCATGAAGTTTTCTCTTTAACTAATACAACCATAGCTGAAGCCGGTCCACAAATCTGACATTTGGTTAGAATAAACATGGCGCGGAATAGGCTCGGGATATTTTTCGTTATATTTTTGTGGTAAAAAGTGGAAAATCATTGTAAGTTATTACTTTAAACTAAACATGGATTATCAGTGATTAGTTCTTTAGTGATTTAATAAGAAAAAATTAAAAAAAAATAGTGATTTAGTGAGTTTTAAGTGTGTTAATTGTTGAGGTGAGCAATTTATTTTACTTCCGCGGTGTTTTTTTCGTGTTTATTAAGGAAAAATATGCTGATTATTTAATTAAAAGTGATTTTAAAGTCATTAAATAATTTATTATGCAATTATTATTAAACATATATATGCAGAAAAGTGTGAAATGAAAAGTGAATAAGAAAAGTGTTTTTCTACACCTATATTTTTAATAATAATTACATAATATCCCAGTAGGAAATGTAAGCATTACCGAATCGATTGAGTAGTGTCGATTTGTAATGTCAATAGGTTACATTACCAATTACAGAATCGATTACTTTTACACGTAGATGTCCTAGGGTGGTAAGTACACTTACCAGACATTACATTTGTAAAAGGTACCTTCAGCACTTTCTGACATGCTTCATTCTCGCCCGACTAAAGTGTAGTTATTACCTATTCGCTTCTTAGTTATTACAAATAGAAGAACTTACTTTATTTGATTTTTCATGCATGAATTCTCTGATTACCCCATAAGCGCTTGCACTATTTCCTACTGGGATATGTATTAATCACTGTAAAATCACTTGTAATCCCATAACTAAACAAAACATTAAATTTTCAACATTTTTTTCGTAAATAAACATGAAAAAACACCGTGAATGTAAAAACAGTTGTTCGCCTTAACAATTAAAACACTTAAAAGACACTTAATCACTAAATTATTTTTATTTTTTTTTAATTAAATCACTAATAAACTATTCACTGGTAAATCCAAGTGCAGTTAAAAGTGTTAAAATACAATATTTTACCACTTTTTACTGCAAAACTATAACTAAAACGTTCCCGAACTTATTCCGCGCCATGTTTATTCCGCTCACTCCGGTGAATTTATGGACCGAGTTGACGACCATGAAAAACTCTCCTTCGGGGCCTGTAGTTGAGAGGGTCTTGATCAAAGCCTTCTACATTTACAAGCCATGCACAACAAAATTTCACACTCACATTCAAAGGTGCATGGGACTTCAATTTTGCTGTCAGACTGTGTGGAGTGCGGTTATGTACGTTTATTGGGAATAAATTATTGGGGATAAAATCTTCTTTAAACCAAATAAAAACAAAAATTATGGACATTAATTGTAACATTTATTAACTACATATTATAAAGTTGTGATAATAATGTAAATAATAAATGTAACGTAAATAATGTAATGTATAAATGTAATAAACGAAAATTTTGCTTTTATCTTTATAAAAAAACTATTATTTTTAACAAAAAATCCCGGCACTTTCATTAATAGAAAACTTTCCGCGGCACGAAACACTTGTTTTCCTCGTTATCAAAGGGATTTTGATATTTTTTTCTAAATTGCCAACATAAACCCCGTAAATCTTATTAATAACACTATTTATTTAAATTGCAAATTTATGACAGGTAAATTGGGTACTTTTTGCATTATTGTACGTTTTTTACATTGATGGAATAGCTCTTATTTTCAATAAAATCACACTCGAAACAGCACTTTCCGCGGAACGAAAACTTCTTTCCCTTTGATTTTAATGGGACTTCGATATTTCACGAATTTAAGTTGGGACTTCATACAACCACACACACACACCTACAGCATGGCTTGTAAATATAGAAGGCTTTGGTCTTGATGCAAACCTTTGCGTGAGTGTGGGTTCAATCAAATGAATGAGTTGGAGTTTTCACGTTGATTTTCTGTGGCAAAGAAGCTGGAGATATTACAGCTTCCCCATGTTGTATAAGGCCTCGGGCACGATAAGAGCGGCGAGAGGCACTTTAGTGTTTGCCACTCTGCCGCTCACCATTCGCCGCTCGTATCGTGGCCAAAGCTTTACTCTTTGTATACAGTAGTGTAATAAATTTTAATTGTACATTTTGTATACAAAAATCTGTACTGTTCTCACGTAGTGCCAGAATGGAAAAAAGAATATGTAATCAAAGTACTTTATTTTAATTAACAATATGTAGTTTCTATTCACTATTTAATTCAATATAAAAATTCGATGAACTTATCGCCATGGCGTTACTGCAGAGAGTGAGGCAGTTGCTGCCTCCTTGACCTCTGTCGTTCGGTGGATGCCTTTCCGGTGCTCTGGGTACTGCAGTTTTAGTGGGATTATTGACTGCTGGTTTTAGTGGGATTGTTGTACGACCGGATATGCGTTGCAACCGCCACATCACTCCCCCTCTATGGAGAATTTCTGCATTCCAATATCGTACATCTGGTTATTTCCTTATAAAATCTACAATCTTAAGTTCTAAGCTATTTCTTATATACTAGTAATTAATCCTGTTTACAAAATTCTAAATTTCTAAATATATTTTTATTACTAAGTAAATATTGTTTAAATTAAGCAAAACCAAAGAATTCTAAAATATTTAAAAATATTGAATATATTTTGTAAATTTTGTTTTTATTGAAATTTTTTTTTTATTTTTTTTTATATATATGTGTCTGTAATTAAATAAACTGTTAAATTTTATTTGTGTATTCATTGTTTGAGAAAAGAAAAAAAATTTTATTTAAATTTTTTTTTTTATAAATTCATTAAATGTTGAATCTTATTTTCTTTTTGTTTGACTCTGATCGCGTGATGCGATTACTATAATTCAAATCTTCGTTCAAAACGAATGCTGGTTTGATTCTATCAATGGAAATTAATTTATCTTTTTCGTTCATGATTATTTTGAAAAATTTTTCGTGTCGTTGCAAAACTTTGTACGGTCCAGTGTATGGAGCATTTAAACTTCCTTTTCGTGTTTCTTCCCGTACAAAAACGTGTGAGCATTTCTGTATATCTTGAGGGACGAAAATATTATTTTGCTTGCGAACTCTATTTGATTGTGGTTTTATTTTACATAGACTTTGTTGGATTTGGTTTGCCAGTGTTGTGGTAATTCCCGTTTCGGATTTTGTCTCTGTCGCTACGAATTCGCCGGGTAATCGTAATCCTTGCCCATATAGTAACTGAGCAGGTGATGTCCCGAAATCTTCCATAACTGTTGACCTGATACCTAGAAGTATCCATGGTAAATTATGATACCAGTTTTTAGCGTCATTCGTGGCACGAATCGCGGTTTTAAAATGACGGTGGAAACGCTCGATAAATCCGTTTGCTTGTGGGTGGTAAGTAGTAGTTCTTATACGATGACTACTTAATATTTTTGATAATTCGCGAAACAAGGATGATTCAAATTGTGTTCCCTGGTCAGTCGTGAGTGTTCTTGGGACACCATACCGGGAAATCCATTGATGTAGAAAAACATCGACTATTGTGCTCGCTGTCATGTTTTTAATGGGGATTGCCTCAGGCCAATGTGAAAATCGATCTTAAATTGTTAGAATATAATTGTAACCGTTGGAAGGTGGAAGAGGTCCGACAATGTCTAAGTGTATGTGTTCAAATCTTCCTGTAGGAATATTAAACTTTCCGTGTGGGGATACTGTGTGTTTATGGATTTTAGCTTTCTGACATGGGATGCAGGACTTGGCCCAGCGATTAATATCGCCATTCATTTGTGGCCAGAAGTATTTGGAAGCAATCATTTTTCTCGTAGGTCTGATGCCTGGATGTGACAAACCATGTAAAGCATCGAAGATGATTCTACGCAGATTGTCGGGAACATATGGCCTATTTGTACCAGTATTGGTTTCACACCAAATGTTTTGTTCTTCCAACGGGACGAAAATGTTTTTGAGTGTAAAGGAATTCTTTGTTGATTTTTGGTAATTGGATAAGATTTCCTTCAACTGTTCGTCCTTTTCTTGTTCTTGAGCTAGCGTTTTTATGTCCAGTTTTAATTCACTAATTGTGTCCACGTGTGCCCTGGAAAGTGTGTCTGCTACGATGTTGCGCCAACCTTTTATATATCGTATATCGTTTGTTAATTGAGCAATGTAATCTAACTGGTTAGTCTGTCTCGAAGTCTTTTCGGACTTTGAACAAATTGCTTTTGTTAAAGGCTTATGATCGGTGTAAATGGTTAAGTTTTTTCCTTCGATGAAATATCGAAATTTTTTAGTGGCTAGAAAAGCTGCAAGAAGTTCTCGGTCGAAAGTTGAATACTTTCGTTCACGTTCTTGTAATCTTTTCGAGAAAAAACTTAAAGGTTGCCATTTGCCATTGGTATATTGTTGTAATACACCACCTACCGCGTCTTGTGATGCGTCAACCCATAAGCTTACTTTTGCATTCGGGTCCGGGTGGACTAAAAGGACACAAGTTTTTAAGTGTTTTTTTATGTTATCGAAGGCTTGTTGTTGTGTGTCCGACCATGTTATCTTTGACTTTGATTTTTTGTTGGTTGTGCATTCCTTTAGGCAATCGTATAGTGGTATGCACAATTCCGCAATATTTGGTAAAAATCTATGGTAAAAGTTTACCATACCGAGAAAACGCTGTAGTTTTTTGGAAGTAGTCGGAGTTGGAAACTCTGAAATTGCTTTTATACGTTCTGGAGATGGTATTATGCCATTTTCGGATATTTCATGTCCTAAAAAAGTTAATTGTTTCTCTCCAAAGATACATTTGGTTGGGTTGACCTTTATGTCGTATTTTTGTAGCCTTGCTAATAATGTCCTCAAATGCTCTTTATGTTCCTGGGGAGTTTTGCTACCGACGAGAATGTCGTCTATGTAAGCAAAGGTGAAATTAAGGCCTGCAACGACTTCATTGATGAATCTTTGAAAAGTCTGGGCCCCGTTTTTTACCCCAAAAGGCATTCTTAAGAATTCGTACAACCCAAATGGTGTGGTGACAGCTGTTTTGTGCACGTCTTCCGGGGCTACCGGTATCTGGTGGTATGCCCTTATAAGATCGATTTTTGAGAATATTGTACAGCCGTTCAAATGCATTGTGAAGTCTTGAATATTTGGTAACGGGTATTTATCGAAAACTGTGGCGGCATTTAGCTGTCTATAATCGCCACACGGTCGAAGGTCTTGTGTACCTTTCTTTGGTACTAAATGTAGAGGAGAGGCTACGTATGAAGAAGAAGGGCGACATATACCTAATCTGACCATTTGTTCGAATTCTTTTTTTGCGGCTTGATATCTTTCGGTATTAAGTCTTCTTGGACGGGCAGACGGTAAAACGCCTTGGGTGTTGATGCGATGCACTACGTCGTGCTGAGCGTTTGTGGTGAAATTTGGTGGAGTTTTTAAAGTTGGGAATTCGTTAAGGATTGCTCCATATTCTCCTTGAATGTGGCATAACTTTGGGCTGATAGTGTTAACGAAGCGAGTGATACCTTTAACTGAAAGCAGGGTTGATTTATCTATGAGTTTCCTTTCGCATATGTCAACTATCAGGTTAAATTTATATAATAGGTCGGCACCTATTATTGCGTGGTCAAGAGGGGCGATTACGAATGTGTGGTCAAAGGTTCTATGTAGGTTTAAATCCACTGTTAATTATTTAAATCCATATGTTGATATTTTTTCCCCGTTTGCGGCTTCTAATTTGAAATCAGAATGTTTGTAAACTTTTGGATAGTATTTTTTAGGAATAATTGATATTTCGGCACCTGTATCAATTAGATAGTTAATCTTGCTTGTGTTGTCGTATATGAACAAGCGGCATGATTTGTTGCGCACATTCGTTGCCGTGGACGATGTGGCTATTCGTCGTTTTTTGTCAGTGCTTGTTCATTGTTGCTTTTGTTGCATGGATGCAAGCATTTTCGTGCCTTATATCCATATTTTTGATGATACCAGCAAACATTTTTCTGTTTGTTAAAATTATTTTTCGAACTTGATCGCGAAAGAGATTTGTTGTTTTTAAAAGTTTTATTCCTGGAAGAGCTGCGAGCTCTTGACCGTGACAACCTACCTTCTAGACTTTGAATTCGTCGACTTAAATCTTCTACTACGTTTGTAAGTCTTTCTGTATTAGTGTCATTTAAGTTACGTGCAGTATGTTCTACGGTTGAAACTTTTGGGGATGTGGTGGAATCGTGAATGCTGTCTGCCACCGCAAATAACTCCTCCTGAGGAGTCCTTTGTTTGATGGCTATGATACACGCCTGCATGGATGGTGGAAGTTTGTTCATCCATAATTTATGCAGTAAGGGTTTGTTGACAAGGCTATTGCCTCCAGCTAGTGATTCCATCTGCCTAAACAACTCCGAAGGTCTGTAATTCCCGAGTTCCACTTTGTGGAGTAGGGTATCGAGCCTTCTCTCTTCGGAATCTCGACAACGAGTTAATATTAGCTTTTTTAAGTGTTCGTACTTCTCTTGTGGAGGTGGATTTAATAAGGTGTCAGCGACCATTTCCATTGTTTCCTCTGGTAGGGCCGCGACGAGATAGTCATACTTGGTTTGGGATGTGGTGTATAAACCATAGATCTGGACGATTGTTCCAGAATGTAGGGAGTTTTATTGAAATGATTTGAGGGTTATTTAGGGTCTTATGGCTGGGAACACTAGCACTAGGCTCACCAATGTCCACTAGGGCTTGGTGCATTTGTGGTTTTTCGGTTGCCTGCGTGTCGTTTTCGTCAAGCATTGTGACTTTAGTTTGTTAAGGTATTACCAAACTTTAGATACACGATAGTGGGTAGAAGAAATAGTCTACTTTCGCTGATAGTTCTATCCAAATGAAGATGTAGGTAAACAAGATATCTAAGAATGTATTTACAAGAGTCGAGCTTTACTATATTTTTAGCGCAATTGCGGATGGTTATTAAATTTTTGTTTTTTAAAGATTGCTATGTATCTACTGAGCCTGATGCTAGAAACTCACATCGAGATAAAAAATTTTGCAACTAACTTCGAATTTATATTGTATTTTTAATTTAATTAATGTTTCAAAATAATCATGAAATTTTTTATTTTATTTGATTTTATTTTCGTTATTAATTCCATTTATTTTTTTTAAACTGTACTCACTCTGAAAAGTTTTGTAATGTCCAGCATTCGCTTAGATTTTTTTTTTGTGTATGAAGATTTCTCTATTGTTCAATTCTTCTTTTGTTTTGAATATTTGGTTTTTTTTTTCTTTCCTCGTTTTCCTCGTTTTTTTTATACAGATTTGTTTTATTGCTAGGTTCCTAAAATATTTATGAAAATTCAATTAGAGACTTATTTTTATTAGATTATATATTATATTATGAATTTCACTTAACTTATGGTTAATTTTTTATGCTATATTTATGATGTTCAGCCATTTTTTGGAAGTGGTTGAGTGTTTCAGCGCATGGCGTGGTTGATGAAATCTATTATTTTCCGGATAATAAATGGTCATCTGCTGTCGGAATTGTTCTTTTCTTGTTAGTTTTTTGTTGTGTTTGCTGATTCTTCGATGATTCTTTCGATGCACTCTGTTGTTTCATGGATTTTTGCCATGTGGCTCCATTGTTAGGTGACTAAATGTTGTCTCGATTTCTGCAGCTTCGATTTAATTTATTTAATTTTAAAAAAATATTTTAAGGGCAATTGTCTGTATCTTTGTTTTTTTTTTTTGTTCTTTTAAATATTTTAAGTTCATTTATGTTCTAATTAGAAAGCAACCACTCTGCACACATGATCACATTTTATTATTTTTCACTTTAAGATCACCTTGGATTTACTTTCAATTTAACTCTCGGGGTCACCATTTATGTTCTCACGTAGTGCCAGAATGGAAAAAAGAATATGTAATCAAAGTACTTTATTTTAATTAACAATATGTAGTTTCTATTCACTATTTAATTCAATATAAAAATTCGATGAACTTATCGCCATGGCGTTACTGCAGAGAGTGAGGCAGTTGCTGCCTCCTTGACCTCTGTCGTTCGGTGGATGCCTTTCCGGTGCTCTGGGTACTGCAGTTTTAGTGGGATTATTGACTGCTGGTTTTAGTGGGATTGTTGTACGACCGGATATGCGTTGCAACCGCCACATGTACATTGTATCCTTAGTGTTTCCAGAGGAGGAAATATATTGAGATTTTTCTTCTGATAAATCTTGATATATTTCAATTAATTTTTATGAAGTTGCCTATTTGGTCAAGGAAAGCGGTGCTTCCTTTGCTTCCAAAGAGGAACCGCCACTGCTTTAAACAAGCTTCTGACAGCATCCACAGGGAGCAAAAGCATGCTACAATGTTGGACCTAAACATCCCTCTAAATATAATAAAATTAACAAAAATGACAATGAAAATACAAGGTGTGCAGTCACAATACAAGGAAAATGGACGGAGTTCTTCCCAGTCAAGCAAAGCTTAAAGCAGGGCGATGGGCTGGCACCCATGCTATTTAATCTCTGCCTAGAAGGAGTAATTCGCAAGGTTAACATTGATGCAAACGCAACCCTGCTTAACAAATCCAAACAGTTGCAGGATATGCCGACGATATAAACCGGTTTGCAAGATCACTGTCATATCTTAGAGAAACATTCACAGAATTAGAAGATGGAGCCAAACATATAGGGCTGCAAATAAATGCGGAGAAGCGCAAGATTCTAATTCAGTCTAGGGTGGAAAGAAGTTTAAGAAACCATAATACCACCTGGGGGGAATATAACTTTGAACGGGTAAACCAATTTAACTACCTGGGGTCCACAGTCAGCGAAGACAACGATGAAACGATAAACGTACAAAGAAGAATAAGCGCGGTAAAAAGAACATACTTCTCACTACTGCCAGTAATAAAATCCAGAGACATCCATAGAAAACCCAAAATAAGAATCTACAAAACCGATACGATATATAAGATAAGGATATACGACCCAATCAATGGAGACAATGCATGGAGAATAAGCTACAATCACGAATTGTACGACTTATACAAAGAGTATAAACTTTCGACCCATGCCCAGCTACTACGTTTACGTTGGGCCGGTCATGTCCAAAGAATGGATGACTCGAGGATACCAAAAAAAGCATCTACTACCAGATGGCAAAAGACCAGTTGGCAAACCACGGTTAAAGTGGGAAGACAATGTTAAGGCCGATGCAGCAAAACTGCTCAACACAAGAAACTGGAGACAAGCTGCGGAGCAAAGAGACGTCTAGCGGAAGAAGCTGATGGAAGCCAAGGCTCGAATTGGGCTGTAGAGCCATAGAAGAAGAAGAACAAATACAGGCACCTATTTGTCTTACATATCTACTTCTCCTCAAGATTCTAGAAAGACTTGTGGTAATTTATATTAGACAAAGCACTGATAGAAAACTGCCAAAGGGTTTTTTTTGTGATAATATGAAGCTTAGGAGTCACCCTTTGTACTTACTACTAGTCCGTCATGTCGTTCAAGTCATGGTGCAATGTATAGTAGTAAGCGTGATCTGAAGGAAAGATGAAATAGGATAGGTTAGGGGTCTGTAGGGTACATGAGTAGATGTCGATGAACCTTGCGTTTGAACTCTGAGATGTTATATGAGTTCGGAAATACCGACTGCGGAAGACAGTTCCACAATCGAGTTGTTCTATTTATAAACGAACTTCTAAACCGTAATGTGCGTGAAGGGGAGGGCTGCAGGGTGAAGGGGTGAGCCGAGTTGGCTAGTCTTGTGTTGCGGGGAAAAAATTGCCGTGTAGGCAGGAGGTTTTTGATTTCAGTGGAGCAGTCGCTATTGTAATAGCGGTAAAACTAGCTGAGCGCTGCTACATTCTTACGGTGGCTTAAAGGATCGATGGAGGAGCAAAGCGTGCTATCACCAATGAGTTAATGGCGCGGTTTTGCACCTTGTCTAGTCAAGCCAGGGTGGTTTTAGGGGCGCCCGCCCAGATATACGAGTTGTATTCAAGGCGAAGCCGAATGTAGGACTTGTAGATTGTAGCCAAGGTAGCTGGGTGAAGAAGGAACTTGCATCTTTTGAGGAAGCCAAGGCATTGATACGCTTGTTTGGTGAGTTGGAGTATGTGATTATTCCATCGCAGATCGTTGGATAAAGTCACGCCGAGGATGTTAAGAAATGGGTCAGCTGCAATATTATCCTCGCCCACTGAAATGGAGGGAAAGTTGGTGCAGGTTTTAGTGGAGAATAGACAATACTTGGTTTTGGTTTCATTGAACTCCACACGATTCTTGCGGCCCCAATCAAGAATGAGTTGAATGTCCGCGTTAAGAGAGTTTGACATAAGTTCACGTTCTAAGAGACAAGGTCTGGCACTTGCTTGTCCTATGTTGTCGGAGGGGTAGGAGTAACTCAGAGTACCGTCATCGGCAAAACTATAAAGTGGATTGGAGGGGATTGAGAGCAGATCATTAATGAATATAAGAAAGAGAGTAGGTGAGAGGATCGCCCCTTGGGGAACGCCGGCCGAGATGGAGTGAGGGTTGGATTCAACGCCATTCAATACTACCTTGATTGAACGGCCAGAAAGAAAGCTCTCAATCCAGTTCCTTAGAACTGAGTCAATACCAATAGCTTGGAGTTTAGACAGCAGAGCGGGATGTCATACTCTGTCAAAGGCCTTGGAGATATCCAGAGCAACTAAACCAGACTCACCGGAGCCATGGATGCTTTGGTAGATGTGTTCAGTCAGACACACAAGAAGGTCGCCAGTAGACCTTTTCGGTCTAAAGCCGTACTGCCTGTCGTGAATAATTTGGTTAGATTCTACATATTTCATCAGCCTTCTATTGATTATTATCTCCATGATTTTGGAGAGAACAGAAGTTATTGCTATTGGGCGGTAGTTTAAAGGGTCGCTGGCTTCACCTTTTTTGGGAATGGGCTGAACATGAGCTAGTTTGGATAAACTCCGGAGAAATATGACAAGGCAAAAAGTTTGCGCAGAGGTTAAAGCCAAAGGTGAGGCACATTTATTGAGTACCATAGGGGGAATATTATCAGGGCCAGTGGATTTATTGACGTCAAGCTCTTTGAGACATTTAAACACCTCACGTGTCCTAAAGAAAATTCCGTCCATTGAATGGGCGTTGCGATCGAGGACCGGTGGTGACGTATCAGTTTCGGGTAGAGAAGAATTTGAGGCGAACAGAGATGCTAAAAAATTGGCCTTGGATTTGCTTTCTGTTATCACCTCCTTTCCATTAATAAATGGAGGAGTTGAAGAGGACGTACAATTCTTCTTGATGGAAGTTACCAAGGACCAGAAGTTTTTGCTGCCTACGTGAGTGTTGAGGATCTTACTTCTCAATTTATCGTCAATGATGCTTTGACCTTCCTGATGATGGAATTACAGGAGTTTCTCGATTTGATATACTCACGCCGAAATGACTCGTTAGGGGAACATCTGTACGCTCTATAGGCGGCTTCCTTAGCTTGAATTGCGTTCCTACATTTCTCATTGAACCATCTATTTGGCCTAGGCTTTATAGAGCCCTTAAAACAGAACATATACTGTGATTACATGCATACTTGAAGTCGGCTTCAAGTAGACTTGAAAGTCAAGTAACCTCAGATCGACTTGAAGTAAGCTTGACTCAAGTAGATCAGAAAAATTTGCCGAATTGACTTGAACTAAATCATGTAACCCTTGCTTCAGCGCTTGAGTTTTTAAATAATTTCTCCGTGGATTGTGCAGTTCAGTTCCGGTGCAATTCACTTAACAAATTTATTTTATTTATATGTATAAAATGCACATAATTGCAAAAAAGCATTTTTTACATTACGTATTTCAAAGCAAACTAATGCGAAGTGTCAAGTATATTTCAAGCCAGTTTGAAGTCAAGCTCTGAAGTAGGTGAACTGTCGCTGCGGATTGAACTGTCAGTTGGATCTCAAGTCAAGTCCTCAATCCGGCATGTAATCATAGTAATAGCGCACTTGTAATCGGATTCGAGGGAAGTATCCAGAGCTAATCACATCTCGTTCTAAAAGGAAAAAATCAACCATATGTTCATAGTTTAGACAGCTTGAAATGTATAGATTTTTTCAAACGTCGTGACATTCCGCGCATCTACTCCAGCAAAGCTCTTAAAAATATTTAAAAGCTCGGACAAAGCTCCATTTAACTCCTCCTATCAAATCACCGGCTGCCATTTAAGCAGTTGCGACTGCGTATTGCTATAGGGAGGTGTATTTTTATGGGACTTCAATGATTATTTAAAAAATTTACAAATTATTAATGAAAAACGCCCCTTTTTATACATTTTTTGTTCTAAGGTTTTTGTATTTTACACATTTGCCACAGAAATAATTTGTAGCAATTTCTACTAAATAAATACGAAATTTCTGTTTTTATCAGTTTGATTACTAGATTGTTGACGTTTTCCGCCAGTCGCATGCGCACTTCTGCCTGGGGAGGTTGTGCTTCTTGCGACTGCAGAGAATTATCGTTTTATAAATGAAAAAGCTCATGTATTCAAAAGAAATTGTGTCAGAATTTTTATTAAATTACTTTAAATTTAGGGATGAGCACTCTTTCGCATAAAAGAGTAAAATTAAGCTTATTATTATGAATAAACTGGCTTGGTTGAGCAGGGGTTTTACATGTATTTAAAAGCTCCACTCAATATATGAGCCGTTTATTTTGAAAGTGGCATAAGTCACTTTTTTTTAAAATTTGTTTGTATCAAAATGAAAAGATACCGTTCAATTGTATTTAGTTTTGCCATTAACTCGATTTTTTTGAAAAAGTGACTTATGCCACTTTCAAAATAAACGGCTCATATATAAAAGATAAATTAACTTTATTCATTTCTCATGCACGCATCCCTTCCCAAATTATTATGTTGAGTTTTTTCTGTGTTTGTTGCCGTTTTAACTCAAAAGAGGGGAAATGATAGAACAATATTTATAAAATTTGGCAAGGAGGTGCGCAGAACTGCTCAAATTTTTTGTGTCACGGAGTTTGAAAAAATCTATACACAATTGACCGCAACAACAAAATACCTTGAATAATCCTCAAAAAGCGGGACTAACCCTGTCCCGCGCGGGACATGTGTTTTTGGGCTAAAAATTGTGACGTCCCGCTAAAATCGGGGCGTCTAGCAACGCCGGTACACTTCCACATCGCTATTTTGTACATCTTTTATTTTAATATAATCTTTACTACTCTTCTTCTCCTTTTTTAGCGGCTCTACAACCGGGATCCAGTCCTGGCCTCATAACTGTTCTCTCCACCGGTCCCGATTCTGAGCCAATGTCATCCAGTTTGGCATCCCTAAGCTCTGAGCGTCCCTGTCCACGCCATCCTTCAAGCGAAGGTTGGGTCTCCCTCGCTGTCGCACCCCATAGGTCTTACCGTAGAGAACTTTCCGAGCAGGCTCATCTGCACTCATACGAGCTAGATGCCCCGCCTACCGGAGCCTACTGAGATTTATTTTCTTTACAACATCTATGTCGCGATAGCGCTCGTAGATCTCGTCATTGTAGAGTCTCCGGAATCGTCCTTCCAACAATCCGGGGCCAACAATCCTCCGAAGCATTTTCCTCTCAAACATGCCCAAGAGGTTTGAGTGCTTTTTGCTAAGGATCCACGTTTCGGATGCATATGTGAGAACCGGGAAGATCATCGTCTTATAGTAAAAGTTTAGACGTTATGGTTAGATACTTGGATTTAAAAGCCTTGACAGACTACATATAGTAGGCTTTGTTGGCTTTTAGCAGTCGTGCGCGTATTTCTGGTTCCATGCTATTGTCGGCTGCTACTATTGACCCAAGGTAGGTAAATGATTTTACCACGTCAAACTGGTGTTCCTCTACCTTGATTGTGGGACCAATGTTAGGTGTTCTTACTACTCACATTACCACATTTAATATGGAACCATCTCCCGCAAAATCCTTCACATTAAGGCTTTATCATCAGAATCAACATTTTTGCATTTCTTGCACAGATCACGTTTACTTTCGGTCGCATTTTTTTAGCCCAGTGCAATTAGTAAATGAAATTGCATTTCATGATGTACGAAATTTTTTTTTTG
Organism: Thereva unica; assembly: GCA_949987705.1. Classification (NCBI taxonomy): domain Eukaryota; kingdom Metazoa; phylum Arthropoda; class Insecta; order Diptera; family Therevidae; genus Thereva; species Thereva unica. The sequence goes on from OX465283.1 coordinate 104,454,962, forward strand.
GTTTTGTTTGGGTACATCTGACAATGTTAAAACCAAGTTTGTGGGGTCGCAGTGTGTTGGGAAAAGCCGCCATCTTGAAAAGGAGATAGAGGTCTTTTATACTAAATAACCAGTTTCCATGCAATGATAGCTGAAAATGATCACTAGCAAGGTGTTGGAGAATAAAATTATCTACAAAATGAGCCCTCAACGAGGTCAGTAAGTTGCTCAAAGTGGCTCAAGTTACCCAAAACCCAAACTATAGATAATTCAGGGCGTTACATAAAATTCTAATTCATCCGACACACGAAACTGGCTGGAAGCGAGTTATTCGTCGAGAAGTGTCGTAACCTTCGCTGTTGACTTTTCACCCGTTATGTCGCGGACATGAAACGACATAGAGTTTCGGTCAATATCCCATTTGAAAGATATTTTAATACCCGTATTTCTGCTGCTTACTACATTATCATATGAGCAATCGTTAAGGAGATATTAAAAAAAATGGCGTTATCAGTTATTTCAGGCACGTGCATTACGAACTTTGGCGTTGGATTACTCGCAAACTATACTAACGAGAACAACGACTAAGCAGTGGCGGCTCGTCTTTAGGGGCTAGTGGGGCTTAGCCCCACCAGAAATTATCGATCAAATTATAATCATACATTTTTAATTATTTTCATTTTTGCAAAGAAGCAACGCAATTTTTTTTTTGTAATTTATTACAATTTCTAAAAAAAATCTCAAAATAATAACCCACAAAAAAATTCGAAGTTGAACTTCATAAAAAAAGTATCAAAAACAAACCAAATAAAAAAAACAAAAACAAAGAAAAACTCAAAGCTCTCTTCCCTCTATCAAAATAATCTGACCGAATCATAATGTCATTCCTATAGGAAAAATATATTTACATGTAATTCTCTACCCTCAGGGGCTATCGTTGAGTCAGCCCCGAATATGAACCATTTTGTATGCTAAATTTCTTGACTCAAGCGATTGATTCATGCACTTTTGTTCTACCGAGCGGGGCTAAAATTTATTAGCCCCGAGCGATTCATTGGGATTCTCTCACTGGCATGTATGGATTCTCTCGCTCTGCTGGGTTTACTCACGCACATAGAGTGCCAGTGTTATCGATTCGTTCTTTTAGTTCTCTTGATTATATTTCTAAAGGAATTTTGCGTGCATTTAATACTAATTGGCCGAACATTTAGAAACTTTTTTTACACTTGTGGGTTTTATATACGTGAAGGGCTGATTTTATTTAGCCCGTAGCAAATACTTGGATATAAATTTAGTAATAAGTAGTAAAAAGAGAAATTCTTATTGGAAAATGGCTAATTGGAGATTTTAATTGAAAGTTTCAAGTTTATTTAAGTGAAAAATGTGTGATTGCAAAATTACGGTAGATATATATTGAATTATTCACCAATAATTAGTATGTTTTAAATTATTAGTTATTTAACTATTTGTTAAATATTAATAAACCATTTTTTAATATGTATATATATTTTTCTTAGATTAGATTTATATTGATTCAATTCTTGTTTTTGCTTCAAATGAATCACGTAGATAATTTATTGAAGAAAAAAATTTCTCTTTTGTTATTAGAAGAAAAATTAGAAATTAAACGTTTAGGGCCGCATCAATCATTTGATTTTAAATTAATTTGCACTGCAAAATACTAAAGTAGAAAATTAAAGTCGGATTGGTGTTCCAAAAAAGAAATGGTTTACGATTAGAATAGAAAAAAATTCATTGTCTTGTTTTTATTGCGGTTTGTTTAGAGGAGAATCGGCTTGGACGTCAGGCGGTATCCGGGATTTAAAACATGTATCGGAAAAAAATAAAATCCATGAAACAAGCGCTACGAATTTAAAAAATTATTTAAATTACCAAACCTTCTGGTTGGTCAATATTATCGCACTGATCGATGCAGGATATGCGAGTTCTATAGCGAAATATAAATAATCGTCAAGTTATTGAGTCAAATTTTAGATATCTTAAAGTTTTGCGGTGGTCACTATTTTACTCTTAGTGGCCACGATGAACGTGAATCAAGCAGTAATCGAGGAATATTTCCTGATATGGTTACATAAAACAGATCAATAGATATCACATTCGATGACTACTTGAAGAATTATCAAATGGTAAAAACTCTTCAAAAATTAGTTACTTGAATGCTGTTTATAGGTTTATCTAGATAAACTGAAATCTGAATTACAAGCAAAAGTTTGTGTATGTTCAATCTGATGAAACAGAATTAACAGATTACATTATCAATATGTAATAAATACCTATGTATATTTCCGAGATTCCAAATTGTAATGAAAAGCTATTGAATTGTTAGCGCAGCAAAAAGAACATCGGACAGATTATTTACATAAAACAGTTTAATTTGTCTTTTTTCTTTTACTGATTTGTTGAATTTTTGTTTTGTTTTGTTAAATATTTTATTCTTTTATTTTATTCGTTTTCCAAAGAAGTTGAGCTTATATTCTTAAAATTAGTGGGATAGGCCTAAATTTGATAGCAACGAATACAGTTAAATTCCTTTTTATAAAATCATTTCTCAAGCCCCACCAAATTTTAAAGGCAGGAGCCGCCACTGCGACTAAGGGCTTGTTCTAAAGGTAATTACTAGCACTTTAAGTTTGGTAATCGGCATTAACCCACACAAATTAATATTTTACAAGTTAATCGCAAAAAACTGCATTCAACCCCAACCACATGATCAAGGTTGAACTTTGAGCGGCCATAACTTTGAGCCAAATCAACTTACAGACCTCGTTGAGGGCTCATTTTGTAGATAATTTTATTCTCCAACACCTTGCTAGTGATCATTTTCAGCTATCATTACATGGAAACTGGTTATTTAGTATAAACGACCTCTACCTCCTTTTCAAGATGGCGGCTTTTCCCAACACACTGCGACCCCACAAACTTGGTTTTAACATTGTCAGATGTACCCAAACAAAATCAAAAAAAAAATTCGTACATCATGAAATGCAATTTCATGCCCTTTTTTCGACTAATTGCACTAGACTATTTTCAGTTTGTTCTATTCGAAACCCTGTGCTGCGTTTTGGAAGATTAACGAGATTTATTACCAAAAAAATAAATAATAGTATAATTATAATTTAACAGAAATTCGAGAAAAAAAGGAAAAAAACTGACGACGAGGATGGGATTCGAACCCACGCGTGCAGAGCACATTGGATTAGCAGTCCAACGCCTTAACCACTCGGCCACCTCGTCATGTGTTTCGTTGCTCCACAAAACATTTATAGACTTTCGTATTTTTATTATTGCACTATCAACACGAAAAAACTCCATTGTCTTATCTCACTATCAACAATCTTAAATTACATAATTAATTAACGCATTCCGCACTCATTTCTGCTAATTTAATTGACAATTTTCTTAAATTTTTATACATAATGATACTTTCCTACAGGTGCCGCTAGAATCGTTGACAGAATAAAGTCAGCTGTTCGTTAAGTTCCGCAGAGGGGGAGGAAATTTTGACATAGCGTTTACGAAAAAAACCAAAACACGTAAATGATTCAACTGAGCGTTTGTTTACATTCAAGAATTGGCCATTTTAAGAAAGTTCATTTAATTATTTTCTTTTTCCTCGAGTTTAGTGAGTAATATAGTGAGAAAATGAGCGACGATAAAATAAGTGTGAATTTCACCTGCCAAAGATGCTTACAGCCAATTATTTTAGACGATAGCTTCGACAATATCAGCGTCCATGCCTTGGCAGAATTGGACCGTGAGTAATAATTTCTTTGTTTTAAACTCTTTTTTAATGAGCTGCACTATTTTGCATTTTCAGTGCCAATCTACTCAAATAACACAAATGAATTAGACTCACAAGATACTAGCTTTGATCACTTCGTGCCACCATTTCGCCTAACAGATTCCATAAATGGCACAGGATTTATGGTGGTTTCGGATGAGCGGGAAAACCAACAAACCCTTAGTGCAGCTCTTAAAGTTAAGGCAGAACTTTTTGATTATTTATCCTCAAATTCGGAAATAGATCATCCTTTGTGCGATGAGTGCACTGATTCCCTGCTGGAGCTGATGGACAGACAATTAAAAATGGCCGAGGCTGAATGGAATGACTACAATAATTATTTAAAGAAATTAGAACTAACAGATGAGAAACCTAATCTAGATCAATTAGAAAAAGAACTATCAGACCTTCAAATTGAAGAGAAAAGGCTAATAGATGAATTAAGTAGACTTAAGGACGAAGAGGAAGCAGTTAAGACGGCCATTAAGCAGCAAGAGGAAGAAAAGTCGCGTTTAGATGCTCAGGAGCACTACTATTGGCGTGAATACACGAAACACAGGCGGGACTTGATGGTTACAGAAGACGATAAGCGCAGCCTAGAGTGCCAATTAACATACGCCCAATCTCAGCTTGACAAATTAAAGAAAACGAACGTCTTCAATATCACATTTCACATATGGCATGCTGGACACTTTGGTACCATAAATAATTTCCGTTTAGGAAGGCTACCATCTGCTCCAGTCGATTGGTCCGAGATAAACGCAGCTTGGGGTCAAACTGCATTACTTCTGTGTGCTTTAGCCCGTAAAGTAAATCTGACTTTTAAAAAGTATCGCATAGTGCCCTTCGGGAATCATTCCTACGTAGAAGTACTAGGCGAGAACAAGGAACTGCCTCTCTATGGTACTGGTGGATTTAAATTCTTTTGGGATACGAAATTCGATGCTGCTATGGTAGCGTTTTTGGATTGTTTAACACAATTTAAGGAGGAAGTAGAGAAAGGTGACACTGGATTCTGTTTACCTTACAAAATGGACAAGGGGAAGATTGAGGATTCATCTACTGGAAATTCATACTCAATAAAGTAATTTATATTTTTTTGATACTTAAATTCTATTCAAAGTTTTTTTAATATGATTATTTAGGATTCAATTCAATTCAGAAGAGCAATGGACAAAGGCATTGAAATTTTTACTAACAAATCTAAAATGGGGCCTTGCTTGGGTGTCATCACAATTTACAGAAGAAAAGGAGTTTCCTGCTGAGCAATGAATATTGTGAAACTTGCTGTCTTGTGTATATCGTTATACGTATGAGAAAACGTTATTAAATAATTTAAGCATTATTTAGTCTTTTTTTCTTCTTGTATGTTACTCTAGTAAATCTGGGTTGGATGCGGAACTCTACGCAAATTCTTACGAAGGAAATTATTGTTGCCAATGCATGATGATTAAAAGGCATAGTAGCAAAACTTTACAATAACGAGTTCTCCAAGCTCACATCTTTTGGAGAGAAGCTCTTAGTGAATTCGAAAAAGGGAACAGGGAAAATTCTAACAGCTTGCTAACCATCTATAAGCGTAAGATCTTGGATCTATAAAGAAAACCGACCGTTGTTCTGGGTCTTCGGCTCGACGGGATCCTTGCGGATTCCAGCCAAGGGCCTGTTTGGCTAGGTTCTCGTTTTTCGCGTCGCTAGGTGTAGGTAATCCAATTCCATTTACTTCGCCCGATTTGGTCGCGGGCATGGCGCCATAGCTCTTCATTAGGAATTCTATCTTGCCAACGGATTCTTAGAATACGAGGTAGGCATCTGTTGTTGAAAACTTGTAGGCGCCTTGTGATAAATTGGGTAAATTTCCAGGATTGGTCATACTGCCTTAACGTTGGAGTTGAACAGTCGCAATTTGGTATTAGTTAAGATCTCCGCTGATCTCCAAATGCGGAACAGGCATGTTTCGTGCTGATTTATTCTGTAACTGACTTCTTCTGCCCCGCCATTTTCGGTAATAATGCTACCGAGGTAGCAGAATTTATCTACCAGTTCCACGTCACGGTTATTCAAAGCTGTGCTTTCAAGGGTGTTTGCAGTTATCCGCATTTCTTTTGTTTTAGTCGGGTTTAGTCTTAAGCCTGCTGGACTACTTTATATTGGGCCTGATGTCTGTAGGCCAGCAAACAGATATCATCCGCGTAGTCGAGATCCTTAAGGCGGTCTAGCAAATCTCATTGTATGCCGCCTTTTCTACTATCTAGAGCGCCGACAAGGATGTCGTTTATTACCATAAGAAAGAGTAATGGCGAAAGTAGGCATCATTGCCGTACTCCTGAGCTCGCCTGAAAGCTGTAGGATACTTTTCCATTGTGAAGGACTCTGCATTTGGAATTCTGGTGTTTCAAGTCTGGTGTTTCAATTCTGGTGTTTTATCAGGCAGTCCACGTTGCCGTAGTGGTTGCTATATAAAGCTATTGATCGAGTCGAACGCTTTCTCATAGTTTATGAAAGCAAGGTAAAGGGGTGGTCGTAATTCAGAAGACTGCTCTACTATGATTCTCAAGGTGTTAATATGGTCTATACATGAGCGGTCCTTCCTGAATCCAGCCTGCTGCGTTCCAAGGGTTCGGTCTACTGCCTCTCCTATCCTAGATAGTAATATATGGAACAAATTTTTTTTCCCACAGTAGATAATAACAGATGTCTCTCCAGTTGTTGCATATTGTTAGGTCCTCCTTTTTTGGTATTTTGACTATGATACCTTCCATCTAATCCTCCGGAAAGGTACAGGTGTTCCATGTTATTTGCAGGATTGGCTGAAGCGCATCTGCTATGAGGCTTGAGTCGGCTTTCAGCAATTCTGGCGGGATGCCATCTTTCCCAGCTGCTTTACCATTGGCCATTGCATGAATTGCCGTTTCTAATTCCGCCTTGGATGGGGCCCGGGTGGTGATTCTTATTGGCTGTGCATTGTTGCTGTTTTCCTGAGGTTCCTGTGTAAGTGAACCATTCAGGGCGGCGAAGAAGTAATCTCTCCATCTTTGGAGTTGCTCCTCGCCGCTGCACAGAAGCCTTCCATCCGCACTCTTAACGGCATGTCTTTTAATAGAGTGTCTTCCCGAGAGCCGGTTAGTAATTTGGTACAGTACATTACTGTTGCCTGTGTTTGCCGCGTTTTCCGCCCTTTCTGCGAGCTCGTTTATCTGCCGCCTACGCCGAAGATTTCTCTTTACCTCCCGGTGTAGTTGGGAGTGTTCCCGTTCTAGTTGATGACGTTTGTCCGGGTCGCTGTTGTAGTAGCTTACTGAACAAACTAAAGCTAGATGGCGTTCATGTCATTTAGATGAAAGATGGAGACTTAACATATTTCTGTGAAGACGAAGAAAAGAAAAATAAAGAAGAAGAAGAAGAGAGAATTATTATTAGAGACTTAGGCTGGTCGTCCACTGGAAGCGTATTCGAGCGGCTTCGCCCTACGGCCATACATATGAGCGGCTACAAGCGGCTCATTTGTATGGCCGAAGCGCGAAGCCGCTCGAATACGCTTCCAGTGGACGACCAGCCTTAAGAGGAAGCAAGCGTGGTAGGGACGCGGGTATATGTATTCCATTTTTTATTGTGAAAAATAAAGTTTAAGTTTTGTTTTTTTAAACCGAAAATACGATCTTTTCAATCTCCACTGATTTTCCCATCCCATCCGCCGAGGACATCCTACAATATCAGAAGTGGGATGCGTAGAAGATCTTCGAGATTGATAAGATTTTTATGGATATTGGCACGATGGCGGAAAATTGTGAGCCGATACACAAGTGCAGTGTAAAGCAATTGCAGAAGAAATTGCGTCATGTTGGGCTGAACTTCGGGTAAAAAGGTTGATTTGATAAATCGGTTTGAAACACACATGAAGGAAATTATCGGTGTTTCTTTACCAACAAGGTTAGATGAGGATAGCGGCGGTCAGGAGACCGAAACGGATGTTCGTGCATCTACTCCAGTTAATGTCGAAAAAGACGATTCTGAGGAGGATAGTGTTCCCAGTTCGAGATATATCCGAATGGAAAGCAAAATTGTTTGAGATGCGTAATGCTGAGAAAGCCTTATTAGAAAGGGAAATCCATTTATTAAAACGTGAAAAAGAATTGCTAAAAATAAATAATAAAGATGCTCGACATGCCGAAGAAAAACTATTGCATCCGACGGAAGTCAACGATATAATCCCACATTTTGATCCATCAAAAGGGTTATCTTCTAAGCAATGGATTGAACAATTAGACAAACTTTCCGATGCTTACGAAATTCATTCAGCTCTGAGCAGAAGATCGAAGCGGTCAGATGAAAGTTACGAAGATTACGTTTTTGCCATCACAGAGATAGCAAGAGGACATTCTGTTGATGAGCAATCTCTTATTAAATACATCATAAAAGGTATAAGGAATTATGACGTCAAACAAATTTTATCTTTACAGAACATAAAGTCTGTGGACGATGTTTTGCATCAACTACAGCAACACGACAAATTTAAAAGGGACAATATCATGGGAGAAAGTTACAAACATCGAACTTCAGCGAGGGAAGATCCTAAACAGCAAAAAGGTCAGTTAAAAGTCAAATGTTACAACTGTGGCGATTTTGGACATTTGACTATGAATTGTACGAAGCCAAAGAGGATGCGAGGTTCTTGCTATTGTTGTGGTGATCCTACTCATATAATATCAAATTGTCCCAGACAGAACAAAGGTTCAAAAGGAGAAAGCGGAAAACAAGTAAGCGGTGTCAACTTTTTAAAAAATAACTTAATTTCCTCAAATAATAATTTTAATATATTGCAAAATGTTAAAGGTAGTTCTAGTATTTGTGAGACCGTTGAAGAAAATGTTAATCATTCTTGTAATCATTTGGTAAATCCCAGTTCATATATAGATATTATTTGCTCTCTTAAAATCCATTAACAGATGTCAAATGCATCCTGAAATTAAAAGGTTTGGTTGACACGGGCAGTCCTGTTAGTCTTATTAAGCAGAGATAAGTTCCGATCAATGTCGTTAAAGTAAGAAAAGATCAAAGTCATGATTTCTTTGGAGTTAATAATAGCAAAGTTGTTCTATTGGGAGAATGTTTAAGCTCGTTGGAGATTAACAATTATATTTATTCTGTTAACCTTTATGTAGTTCCGGATGTTACCATGCAACCATTTATACTCTTAGGTCGTGATTTCTTAAAATTAAGTGACGCCGAACTTCTCTTAGAAGGAAATTCTGTGATAAGATTTAGTGATGGTGGTCACCAATTCTTAAACATAAACGTGGAAAACGCTTACGACCAAATAGAGAATAAACTCGATATTGGTCCTAGGTTAGATTACGCTACTAAAGAAAATTTCTTGAAAATTTTTTACGATAATTATTATTTTGCTTCAAAACCTGATCATCCAGAGACGGTATTTAAAATGCACATTCACCTTACTAGCAGTAAACCCATAACATCAGCTCCTAGGAGGCTATCCTACGCAGATAAGGAGAAAGTTAGGGCGATCATTGATGATTTACTGAAAGAAAATATCATTAGGGTTAGTGAGTCACCATATTCATCGCCAATAGTACTGGTACGAAAGAAGACTGGTGATATTCGTATGTGTGTGGATTTTAGAGCATTGAATAAGATTACTGAGCGTGATAATTATCCGCTGCCACTGATTGAAGACCTCATAGATAGATTGAAAGATAAACACATTTTTAGCAGTTTTGATCTTAAAGCTGCATTCCACCATATCCAAATGGACGAGGAATCAATTAAATTTACTAGCTTCGTAACGCCGTGTGGACAGTTTGAATATTGTAAAATGCCTTTTGGGTTACGAAATGCGCCCTCGTCGTTTCAACGCTTTATCCACAAAGTGTTTAGGAAAATGTTAGATGAGGATAAGGTCCAAATTTATTTGGACGACATTTTAGTGGCTACAGTAAATTTAGAAGAACACATTCAAATCCTCAATCAAGTTTTCGAATTGTTAACTAAAAATAAACTCGAACTTAGATTAGATAAGTGTAGATTTCTCTATCAAGAAATCAGTTATTTGGGATACATTATTTCGAGCCAGGGTATTCGAGCTAACTCGGAAAAGATTAAAACCGTACAAGATTTTGTTGAACCCAAAAATGTTAAAGAATTAAGAAGTTTTCTGGGTCTTTGTTCGTATTTTCGCAAATTTATTGAAAACTTTTCCATTATTAGTAAACCATTATATGACTTAGTAAAAGAAAACGCCGAATTTTGTTTCGATGAAGTCAAACGAAATTGTTTTGAATTATTAAAGAGGAAATTGGTTGAAGCTCCTCTATTAGCTATATATTCACCCACAGATCCCACCGAATTGCATTGCGATGCTAGTGCACAGGGATTAGGTGCAATCTTGTTGCAAAGAAAAGTAGATGGTCGATTACACCCCATCTTTTATTTTTCTCGTCGAACGACAGAACCAGAATCGCGTTATCACAGTTATGAATTGGAAACGCTCGCTATTATTCTAGCTCTTCGAAGATTTCGGATTTATTTACATGGTGTTCGATTCAAGATCGTGACGGATTGTAATGCGTTGACGCTAACGCTTAGCAAGAAGTTACTGAATCCTCGGATAAATCGTTGGGTTTTGGAACTTCAAGACTATGATTATGAGATAGAACATCGGGCTGGTAGCAGAATGCAACATGTGGATTGCTTAAGTCGCTACCACAATATTCTAGTATTAGAAGAATGCCCGTTCGAGCAACAATTATCTATCTGTCAAAACCAAGACCGATCATTGAATTCATTGCGTGAGGAATTGGAGAAAGGAGATCATCCATTTTTCGAGTTGAGAAATAAATTGATTTATAGAAAAGTGAATAAAGAAAAATTGCTATTTGTTGTTCCTGAAGCTATGCGTGTCCATATATTGCGAAATAGTCACGATTTACACTCGCATGTTGGAGTAGATAAAACATGCCAGATAATTAAACGGAGTTATTGGTTCGCTAATATGAAAGAGGTGGTAAGTGAATACATTGCAAATTGCCCTAAATGTATAACTTATAATGCGGTACTTGGGAGAAAAGAAGGGTTTTTGTTCAATATCCCAAAAGGGACCCGACCATTTGCGGTCATTCACATTGACCATTTGGGTCCATTGGAGGAAACTCCTAAGAAAAAGAAGTACATTTTCATAGTCATTGACGGTTTTACAAAGTTTGTAAAATTTTACCCCACCAAAACTCCAAATGCCATGGAGGCCATAAATTGCTTGAAGACTTACTTTAACTTGTTTAGTGTACCAGATAAGATTATCTCGGATCGAGGATCCGCCTTTACTTCGGATAGATTTAAATCTTTCATGAATAAATACTCTTCTCAACATGTTTTAGTAGCAGCTGGCTCCCCTAAATCTAATGGGCAGGTTGAGCGCGTAAACCGTGATCTCATTCCAATGCTTTCTAAATTAGTAAATATTAGCGAAAGCACACATTGGGATAGTGTCCTTATGCAAGCGGAATATTCCTTTAATAACACTATAAATCGTTCTATAGGCACGACATCTAGTAAAATGCTGTTTGGAGTGAACCAAAGAAATTTTGTGATGGACAAAATTAAAGAATTTGTTGAGGAAGTAGTTAATGATTCCGATTATAATTTAGAAAAAACTAGATTAGAAGCCATGAAAAACATGGAAAAGAATCAGGACTATAATAAAACATGTTTTGATAAGAAGAGGAAAAGTCCAAAAGTGTATAGTCAAGGTGATTTGGTTGTCGTTACTAATGTAGATACTACTGTGGGATTTAATAAGAAAATGATACCAAAATATAAAGGACCATATAAAATTAAGAAATGCTTGGGGAATGATAGGTACATAGTAGCCGATATAGAGGATTTCCGTGTCACTACCCGACCATTTGAAGGAGTATTCGACGTCTCTAGATTGAAACCTTATATTCAGTTGAACTAATTAGTTTCCAAAGTGGTCAAACTTTTAATTTGATTTACCAATCGATATAGACGTATTTTATTTTAAGGCAAAATTGTATTTTGATCTCATCGAATGATGCAACTATTCTACAGATATTATTGATGGATTGTGAGTGGATAATAAGGCGGAAAATATTTATGGTTCGGTTATTCAGAGAGAAAGGCGTACCTTATTATTATTAATTAAAGAGAAAAATAGTGGGAGAAGCCCTTGCTCGCAACTTTATTAATTTGACAATTAAAATTATTACTAGTGTAATTGTCATTATTATTGTTAGTGATATTATTATTAGTAGCGAAATTGGCAGATCCACTGCTTATTACTTTATTGTTCTGTGTCCGCCTCTCTCGATGATCATTTTTTTCCTCATTTTTTTGATTATTTGAGCCACCAATCCACCAATAACGTCTGTCAATCTTTAGTTGGTTTACTTTTGTGGCATCAATTCCTTGGGATGATGAACTCTTTCATTATAGTTTATGATGTTAAGTAATTTGTCATGCTGAAATTGTTTTGATTGTACTTTGAATTTATATTTTTGATTTTTATGACAAGATTGATGTGAAATGTTGGGTCTCAATCTATCATTTTTTTTGTGTGTCAATCGGGGACGATCAGGCCGCTATTACCAGCGAGCACTAATAACAAGAGTGATTAGGTAGAGCTCAAGGACAAGTAAAAGAGTTAAACATATGAAAGAAGAGATTAGAAATAACATTAAGCAAAAATGTCAAAAAAATAATAACAAACGCGCGATGGAAATACATCTTATGCAAAAAATACATTATTACGAAAGAAACAGAAGATGTTCCTTGATTCCCCTACTGGAATGTTTACATTCAAATGGAAGCAAAACTGGAACAGAGCAGTAATTTGATGGGTAAACATTTCGTGTTGGTATAGCGATTTTGGCTTACGAATGCACATGTATTGTTGTTTTGGGCGTACGAATGCACTTGTATTGTCCATTAAACAAGGCGGGAATCTTATAATATACATTCCAGCCACTTCCCCTTCATTTTTTATCTTTCTTTCACATACGCTGCGTTTAGTGGCTAAGTAATTCTGCCTTCTTTTATCATAGATATTACTTCTTTGTTCATTTTGACTTTTTCACTCCTATTGAAATTTTTATCAGCTGATTTCAAGGGCAATGAAACATTTTTAAAAATTTGTTCTAGCTCATCACTCTTGTTATTAGTGCTCGCTGCTATTACATTAGGATGCCATGGCAGCGTAGCCAGCAACGTAGCCATCTGGAATATGTACATTTGCATTATGAGTATTAGACCTGGCGACGGCCTGGCCACGTATCCAGAATGGAAGCGTGGCCATAACGTTCACACATCCCAGATCTATTTGGTTACGTCGCCGGTGAATTTTTTTACTCCGATTAGCTGTCACTTTCCGTATTTTATTTGGGGTCTGTTCAAGATTTCTGCTATAGCAGCTTTTAGCAGCTATTGTCATGCTTTTCCTGTTCAAAACAGCAAAAAAGCTGCTAACGAAGCTGCTATTTTTGTGTTCAAGATTCGAGAAAAGCTGCTAATGTAGCTGCTTTTTGTTGCTCGCAGTTTCGACTGCAAGCAAGAAAGCAGCTACGTAAATCATACATGTGTGTGTAAATGTCATTGGTCGTTTTGCCAAAATGACTGACTCGAGTGAGGTTTTGTTGACATTAATACATATTAAATAATAAATTTAGGGATTGCAACTGCACGGCCAGGCTTTTTTCTAATTGTGGGGAGAGGAATAGTTGACTGCAAGAAATACTCATACACATAGGCCCATTTTACACGATGAAACACAAAACATAAAGTTTCCAGCAAGCTTAGGCTAGGGGTGAGAGAGGGCTTGAGGGGACGTGAAATTTTGCCAACAAACTTTTGGAAGCAACTTTGCGGAAACAGTTTGACAGCTTCAGGTTTGTTGTTGTTTTTTCTCTGATTTCTTTGTAAAAAAGAGGAATGAGAAGTTTACTCATGTAGACACCGATGAAGTTTTTGAGGAAACTCCAAAAGGGAATTAGCGATTGCAGGCAACTTTGTTTCGTTTCGTGTTTCATCGTGTAAAATCAGCCATACATTAACACAAAGCTATGCTAGCAGCTTTTTTGTGTCCAAGATATCATAGCAGCTTTTTCTTGCTTTGCTGTAATTTGACAGTTTAAAAATTCTGCTACTAAAGCTGCTATAGCAGAAATCTTGAACAGACCCTTGGGGTTATTGTTGTGTTGCAATGGAACTTTTCGATACGGAAAGATTTATTTTAGAAGTGCAAAGCAGACCAGCGATTTGGGATAGTTCCTCAGGGGAATATTCAGACCAATAACTTCTCTTCTGAACTAATAGGTTTCCTGAAGATGGTTTCCTGTTTTGTCAAGGCATTTCTGCACAATGATAGCAGTTCTTCGAAGGACCTCAAAGACATCCTCATATAATTAAAGAATTTTTCGGGGTGTTTTCTGAGATCATCATACAATTTTTGGAACACGCCACTGTCAGCACGATTAGCTAAAAAAAGGTGTACCCAATAGCGCCTTTTATTTCTTTTTTTTAATGATTTTTTGCGACGCAAATACAACATTATTTCTTCGATTACCATTTTAAAAATAACATCTGACATTGGCATCTCACATTGGCCGCTGCATTTGGCAACTTGTAAAATTTGATGTAGCCATAGTTACGTTGCTGGCTGCGCTGCCATGGCATCCTAATGTAATAGCGGCCTCAGAGATGACCGAGTTGTAGTAGCTTACTGAACAAACTGAAGCTAGATGGCGTTCATGTCATTTAGATGAAAGATGGAGACTTAACATATTTCTGTGAAGACGAAGAAAAGAAAAATAAAGAAGAAGAAGAAGAGAGAATTATTATTAGAGACTTAAGAGGAAGCAAGCGTGGTGGAGACGCGGGTATATGTATTCCATTTTTTATTGTGAAAAATAAAGTTTAAGTTTTGTTTTTTTAAACCGAAAATACGATCTTTTCAATCTCCACTGATTTTCCCATCCCATCCGCCGAGGACATCCTACACTGTAGAGTTTACTTTATTTTTTAGGGCCCTTCTGCGTTCGTCAGAACGACTTGTTTCAGATTCCTAGTAAATTGTAGTCTTTTAATGGTTTCTCGTTTACGGCTTATGGCATCGCGTTGAACGAAGCGCCAGCCCTAGCCATTGTTGAGGGTGGAGCGAGATTGTCTTCGGCGCCCTTTGTTGGACGCTTTCACTTCACATAAATTGTATTTCCAGTTGTCTTAGATAAAACTTTTTTTGAGTACTGCCTGCCTACCATTTCCTTACGGGATTATATCTCCCCTTTTGCAAGCCTTTATGGCCAGGGGGAGCCATAAGGATTTCGATGGTGGTTTTAGGATCACAGTTCCGCCTGTAGCGGCAATAGAGGAGGTATGTTTTCTCAGAGTTGCTTCCTAGACGTTTCGCCAACAGCACCAGCATTTTTGGAGACTATTTGGTTGTTTGTATTGCATGGTTGGGTATTAGGGCTTGCCCCAGCTAGTAAGGTTGATATGGTGGAGAGAGTCACCTTCTTGTTAAAAGAGGCTTCTCTGCCATCAGTCCAAACTTGCAGTGTTCATCATCCTGGCAACGTCATCTCTGTGAATTTGATGCGGTGCACTTTGTGGAGTATTCTCCACTCCTACACCCTTAGGGTCCTCATTTGGACCCCTATCTTTTCAACATAATGCCAGTGGGTTCTTCGGAAAGTACCCGATTACAAAAAGGCTGCGCGGCAGCTTGTTCTTGTCTACAGCAACAAGGCTTGCTCCTTCCATGGCTTAAGGCGGCCCATTATAGAGGGCGCATCGACCCCTACTGACTTGGGCTGTTCTGTGCCCTGAGCCAATTCACCTACCGCCTCCAGAAGGCTTTCTTGCACGGTAACTAGTTGTTTCGTGCTCAGAAGAGTCCCCGGATTGTTAGTCGCAAGCACGCCAATTCTGACACTTTCCACTATTTGACAGAAGGTCCGCTTTGGAGTCTTTCTAGACTTCATTATGGGTGCGTCCGACTTTTCTGAAGGCTTTTCAAACCGTATGGCTAAAGCCTTCACCATTTTCGCCGGGTTATTTTGCCCTAGAGAACATCCAGATGATCTTGCCCTCTTCTTATTAAGAAAATCGGTATCCCTTTCTTCCTCGAGGGCCACGCAGACACTACCAGCCTCTACACGAGAGTAGCCAGCTCCCCCCCCCCTTGGAATAGAACTAAAAATCTTATTCGGTCGCATAGTCTTCAGTTGGAGCGTAGCATTGGACTACCGTAGTACATCTTAGTCTGGCATGTAGGCGCACGGAAATAATCCTCTCAGAAACCGGTGACCAGGTATTAAGGCTGGACTTGACTTCCTTGGTAAGTATTACGTCAACGCCACTCATACGGCTTTCAGTTTCGTTTCTCCCAGAATATAAAAAAGGACTCACCATTTGGGCAGATATGTTCCCCGGGTTGGGCCATCTGTCGTCCTCGAGTCCCATGATCTTGATTTTATGGCGGCTCATCTCGTTAAGGACTTCGTCCAACCATTCATCAGCAGGTAGTGTTCTCACATTGCATGATCCGATTCATGTTCTGATTCGAAATGCTAAGGACGTAATTGACATTTTTTTGTGAAACTAATCCGTCATGTCATTCGAATCGTGTGGCAATGTATAGTAGTAAGGTTGATCTTCAAGGATAAACTAGAAAGGATAGGTTAGGAGTCTGCATGAGTACATGTCGATGAACCTTGCATTTGAACTCTGAGATGTTATATGAGCTAGAAAACGCCGACTGCGGAAGAAACTTCTACAATCGAGTTGTTCTTTTTATAATCGTGCTGCTAAACCCTAATCCGTGAAGGGGAGGGCTGCAGGGTGAAGGGGTGAACCAATTTGGCAAGTCTTGTGTTGCGGGAAAAAAGTTACCATGTAGACAGGAGGTTCTTTATTTCAGTGGAAACAGTCACTGTGGTAACAGCGATAAAACTTGGAGAGCGCAGTTACATTCCTTCGGTGGCTTAAAGGGTCGATGGAGGAGAGCAGAGTGCCATCGCCAATGAGTTTGATAGCGCGGTTTTGTACCTTGTCCAGCCAAGCCAAGGTGGTTTTAAGGGCGCCCGCCCAGATATACGAGTTGTATTTAAGGTGGGTCGAATGTAGGACTTTTAGATTATGGCTAGGGCAGCCAGGCGCGGATCTAGGATTTTTTTCCGGGGGTTCACAGGATAGAATAAAATAAATGGTTAAAAAAAATTTTTTTTAAAAATTCTTTTAATTAACTAAAAAATGTACTGAAAAGTTAAAAATAAAAAATATATAAAAGAAAGCGTGAAATTTCAATTTTAATGAAAAAGTTAATTAAAAGAATGGCGCATTTTTCATCGCCTGGGTTGGGTTGAAATTATGCATAAGGACATGAGTTCAGTAGTTGAGTAGATGAATTTAGTTGACAGCAGCATCTCTGTGTTTTGTTTGTGATTTTTTGTAACGTGTACTGCTTCTTTATTTTCAATTCACCCT
The DNA here is from genome assembly GCA_949987705.1 of Thereva unica. Classification (NCBI taxonomy): domain Eukaryota; kingdom Metazoa; phylum Arthropoda; class Insecta; order Diptera; family Therevidae; genus Thereva; species Thereva unica. Next base: position 104,472,258 of record OX465283.1, read on the forward strand.
TAACTCAACTAGTCATCTCATCATGCCTACATATTAATTATCACGCGAACTACGAGTGTGTGCAAAATTGGAAGTTGATCAGTTATATTTTCTACTTTTTAGTCTATTATAAGCTTTCCGCAATTTTGGGTTGGCCGCCATTTTGAATTTGGAATGACGCCACATAGCTAATTGTGTTCTACCTGCCATATCCTTTCATTTGATACCCATGTTAGAGGGCCGTGGAGCACAATTTCAAAAATCGGCCGCCATTTTGGAAGCGCCATCTGGATATTTTTACAAAATGGTCAGATTGCATTGTCATCCAAACTAAACTTGTATGCAAAATTTCAGCTCTATCCGAAACCGGGAAGTGGGTCAAATTTAACTTACAAGATTTGACGACACGTAGTGTAAGTTAAATAAAAGAATTTAAAAAAATAACAAAAATAACCAAATAAACAACACTAGCCGAATTTTTTCAATGAATAAAAACAAAGTCAGAATAACCTTAGATGATAGTATATAAAGTATTAGTCCAATCAATCTAAAATAGCTCCATGTAATTTTTGCGTTAATTGCCAACAGGAAACAAAAAATATGGTCATATAGGGAAAAAAATTCTAAAAAAGATAGCGTTTTCTTTTTCGGATTTTGGAATGGCGAACCTGACCTAAAAAATCCTGGAAAGTGTAAAAAACTCTTTTTAGCGAATAAAAGAAAAACGTGAAATCGGATCGAAAAAAATCAAATTATAAAGTTGTAGCTATTCAAATTATCTTTCGATTGATGTATATTGTGTTATGGGTTAGGGCACAAAATATAGAGAAAAATGGCAAAAACTGTCGAAAATCAGGTTATTTTAATTTGTTAATAACTTTTGTTTGACGCCACTTACATATTTGCTATTTGGTACAAATATTGCTTCTTAATGGCTGAAAAAACGGTGTAATTTTTGTAGCGAAATAATGAACAGTTTCCTTGAAATTTCATTTTTTGCAAAAAAAGGCGTTCTTGTAAAAACGTTCCTCTTGGTCCATGGATTTCGCTGGATCAACGTTCGAGAGCTTAAAATTTTCTTCAAAGATTGTACTATCATGTACATGTAAAAAGAGTGGATTTTAAAAGCTTACAATATTCAAAATGGCCCCCAAAATGTATTAATAATGTAAAAAACATATGTTTGGTTGAAAAAACTGACTTTCTGAGGCTGTTTTTTCATTATAAATACGTTTTTGGGGACCATTTTGAGCATAGCTAAAATTTCAAATGGACCAAGAGGAACGTTTTTACAAGAACGCCTTTTTTTGCAAAAAATGAAATTTCAAGGAAACTGTTCATTATTTCGCTACAAAAATTACACCGTTTTTTCAGCCATTAAGAAGCAATATTTGTACCAAATAGCAAATATGTAAGTGGCGTCAAACAAAAGTTATTAACAAATTAAAATAACCTGATTTTCGACAGTTTTTGCCATTTTTCTCTATATTTTGTGCCCTAACCTATAACACAATATACATCAATCGAAAGATAATTTGAATAGCTACAACGTTATAATTTGATTTTTTTCGATCCGAGGTCACGTTTTTCTTTTATTCGCTAAAAAGAGTTTTTTACACTTTCCGGGATTTTTTAGGTTAGGTTCGCTATTCCAAAATCCGAAAAAGAAAACGCTATCTTTTTTAGAATTTTTTGTCCTATATGACCATATTTTTTGTTTGCTGGTGGCAATTACTAGATGGATTTTCGAAGATTGATTGGACTATATAGCTACAATCCAAATATACTCGTAGAAAAAATAATAAAAAAGTCAGTCTTGTGTAAGAAAATTAGTCAATTTTGTTGATTCAGTCATTTTTTGATTCCAATTTTTTCAGAGTGCAAAAAAGTAATACCCCGGCTTCACCGCCCTAATTTTAATCAAGTTCACTTCAATATGCAAAAGTGGCTTCACCGGCATTGTTCAGTAGAGAAAGCTTCGTGTGTGACGTATTACATTTGAAAGCTCCTTTATAGAGATGGAAAATGGAATTTTCAATGCTTTGTGGGATTTAAATTTTTTATTTAATAATACCTATTATAAAATAAATGTAATTGAGTATATATTTATTCATTGACAGACATCTATACTTCCTTTTTTGATCCATGTTTATTTTTTCAAAGCTCTTACTTTAACTGTCATGTAATAATACATCAGTTGCCATGGAAATATTCCAATTTTTTACTCTCTTTTGAGCGAGCTTTTACTTTGAAACTCAATTTCATGTTCTGTAGGCCCAAAGCAGGCATTTTTTGCTGACTTTAAAATGTGAAAAATGTATGGGAAATCAGGAAATTTTAAAGTACAGTAGACTAATTTGCTCGAACTTGCGAAAATTTGGCGGTGAAGCCGGGGTATAAGTTAATTTCAGTCGTTTGGTTAGTTTCAGGTTTGTATGTTTGCAAAAACTAGGTTTTGTTCGTTTGGTTGTTTTTGTTTTTCGGTTTGCAAAATATTGTTTCAGCTCTATTTTTTGAAATGCGGGCTGTTTTGGGGGGGTCATAACCCCCGTGACCCCCCCCCCTTGAATCCGCGCCTGAGGGCAGCTTGAATCTCTTAAGGAATCCGAGGTACTGATACCCTTGTTTGGCGATTTGGAATATGTGACTATTCCATTGCATATCATTGGATAGAGTGACGCCCATGATGTTCAAATATGGGTCGGGATAATCTAACATCCTCGCCCACTGAAATAGACGTATACTGACCTAGGTTTTGGTGGAGATAAAGCAGTGATTTGTGTTTGATGCGACCTGATTCTTGTGGCCCTAGTCAACAATGAGTTTGATATCCGCGTTAAGAGAGCTGGACATGAGTTCACGGTCTAAGAGACAAGGTCTGGCGCTTGCTTGTCTAAGGTTGGTGTAAGAGTAACGCAGAGTACTGTCATCGGCGAATCTGTGGAGTGGGTTGGAGGGGATTGAGAGTAGATCGTTCATGAATATTAGAAAGAGAGCAGGTGAGAGGATCGATCCTTGGGGAACGCCGAGGTGGAGTATGGGTTGGATTCAACGCCATCTAATACTACAGTCAGTGGTTACTCAGTCAATCAGACACACAAGAAGGTCGCCAGTAGACCTTTTTGGTCTAAAACCGTACTGCCTGACTTGAATAATTTGGTTAGATTCTAGATATTTCACCAGCCTTGTATTGATTATTGTCACCATAATTTTGCTATTGGACGGTAGTTTAAAGGTTTGCTGGCTTCACCTTTTTTGGGAATGGACATGAGCTAGTTTCCATCAGTTGAGACAAACTCCGGAGAAATATGACAGGCCAAAAAGTTTGCTCAGAGGTTTAGCCAAGGGTGAGGCACATTTCTTGAGTACCATAGGTGGAATATTATCAGGGCCAGTGGATTTATTGACGTCAAGCTCTTTGGGATTAATAACGCACGATAATTCTTGTTAAAAGAAAACTGGAGTAAGCCCATACCGGTTATGAAAGTAAAGAACCAAGGATAAAACGTTTAATCGGTCTTTGCTATATTCACATTCCTGTGCAGAACCGCAAAAATGGATGAGTAAGCTGTGAAAGCGATCTAGTAGAGCATGACAACAACAACATGCGTTGTTTTGTAAAGAAAAGTCTAGTTTCAGGAGAATATCAGAGACTGTGAAAAAAATGTCAAATTGCCACTTCGGAATCCTGGGATTCAGAAAGACGAACAGCTCGACAGTAGGAACAAGGAACAGAAGACAAACTTAAGATACTGGAACTAAAGCACAAGATAGTTGTGAAGAGTGCGAGACTGGACTTGATACCAAATCTGAGGAAATAGAAGTAGATACACAGAGTTCGCGCTTTGTGTAAAATTATTCAAACTGGATTTGTTCACTTTTACATTAAAGCTCCTCATTTGAGGAGGATATGAAGAGTAATCAGAGAACGCTGAGAGGAATACAACAATGGACAGAGCACTGACATATAGAATGGACTGCTTATGAGAAATTGTTCATGGCACCAATTTGTTCCATATGCTAAAAACCTTTTTTCACTCCATGTAAACACCGGAATCACTTTTGAAATTTATATTTTTTTAAATACGTACGTAAAACATTAAAACAACACAAATATTTTGTTTAAAAAAATTAATAAACACTATTTTCACTTTTTCACCTTTTAAAATGCCTTTTTTTCATTAATTTGCAAATTTTATGTGTATCTGATTTAAGTTCTTAACGCCTGTCTTAGCAACTGACATTCTGTCCGGGGGCTTATGGGGAAAAGAGCAAAAGATATAAACATCACTATACCCGTCTACTTTTTTCTAATTGATTTAACGCAAAAGATATAAACATCACTATACCCGTCTATTTTTTTCTAATTGATTTTATTTCTGAGTGCTTCTGTCAGTTTGGGGGCTTATGGATGAGCGAGCGACTATACCTTTTTGGTGCCATCGGTTTGTATGGGAATAATTGCTGATGAGCAGTCCATTATTATATGTCAGTGGGACAGAGAAACACAATCAGTGACTAAATTGAGAGAACACTTGTAAGAAATTTGAATCAACAAAAGTACGTGCTCGTTTTCCTAAAATAAATGCAGCTCTATTTCTGAATTTGTATTCAGTACTGGCATGTTAAAGGTTGGCTATACAGCAACTGTAACGAGTTATAAAATAACCAATCAACAAAAAATGTTGTTAACTATATTAAAACAACTTAATAATAAAAGTTTAACAGAAAAAGAGCTGTAAAATAAGGTTATTACCAATGTAATTTAATTTTATGGATAATTACCTCACTTTCCGTTTCCAGTTAGATGTTACATGGCATTCTTTCTGAAAACCATTCTCAACCAAACAAAATTTTGTTTCGGAAAACAGAGTACTTTCGGAATGCTTTTTGCCCGGTCAACAATTACATGGACCATACCATTCCGAAAAGCATTCCCAGGACGTTCTGAGTATGTCATATAACCACAGTATATGAAACAATTCTTAGGTAGTGATTTATTCCATTATATGTATGTCTTCTACCATTTTGTGTACGCATTTTGAATTTCGAATGACTTTACACGGCTAATTGTATTCTACTTGTCATGCCCCTTCATTTGATACCGTGTCGGGGGCCGGGAACGCTAATGCAAAAATAGGCCTAATAATCTTGGAACCGCCATCTTGATTTTTTTACAAAATCGTCAGTTTGCACTGTCCAGCAAACTACGCATTATGTGCTAAATTTTAAGTTGTCACTTACTGAGAGAGTTGTGCAAAAAAAGGTAATCGGGCGCTATTTTGAACCTCTATCAGGATTACATTGCCAGGCGATCTATGCATATGTACAAAATTTGAAGTTGATCGGTTGTACTTTCTTTTTTGAATTTCGTGGGGCCATACACCGCTAATTATATTCTACTTGTCATGCTCTTTCATTTGTTACTCATGTCAGGGGTCGGGAAAATTGTTGGCATTGAAATTCACCTATATCTATTTAGCTCGCATGGCAATACTAATAACTGCACTCTTGTTATATTTACTTAAATAAAACCTCACTCCTGAATTGTTACTTTATGAAGAAAGTTTTCTTTATTTCACTGCGCGCATCATTTCAACAAACACAAATGTAAAAATCGGCCGCCTTCTTGGAACCACCACCTTAATTTTTTTACAAAATGGTCAGATGACATTGACAATAAAACTACGCCTATGTGGGAAGTTTGAAATTGATTGGTTATATTTTCTACTTTTTAGTCTTCCGCCATTTTTTGTCTGACGCCATTTTGAATTTGGAATGACGCTACTTCACTCCTTGTTTTCTACTTGTCATGCCCTCTCATTTGATAACCATGTCGTTGGTCGAGATACATAAATGCAAACATCGGGCGCCATATTTTTTTTATGTGACTAAAAAATATTGGAACCGCCATCTATCGTATTTCGCAAAATGGTCATATTGCTTTGTCTAGCAAAATAGGCATATGTACAAAATTTGAAGTTATTCGGTCATATATTCCACTTTTTAGCCTTCCGCCATTTTGTGTTGGCCGCCATTTTGAATTTGGTAAGACGCTACACCATGGAAACTAAACAAGGAGTATAAACTCGGTGCTGTCAATTTTCAATATGGTCGAACAGTTTCTTAAAATTGCTTTAATGGCAAGGAATAACACCATCAATTGGACTTATGATTTGGCTTACGCCCGCCCTACTAAACATTCGTACAGTAACTAAAACCAAAACTTTCATACCTCAGAATTTGCGACCGCCCACTAGATTTCCATAGAATTGAGAGCTCTCCAAAGTATCTACGGCAAAATACTCAAAAGGCGGTTTACTAAAATATGGCTTTGGAGGATGGCTAGCTAGTTTCTCGTGCGAAGCGACCATATTATTTCGAATCGGTACGAAGGTGAGTATCGTCTTGATCGCCTCACTAGTAGAGGGAAGTATGCGGGGACTGTACACTACACTTGGATATCGGAATTGCACCATCAACAATCAGTGTATGAATCCATACACAATCGTCAAGTAGTTACTAACGTCTAAAGGTTCTACACGATGCTATGAGCACCCTCCAACGTTGAACAGTTGATGGTAGGACGCATCGTGTGGTCGATGTTCGAACTACGAGTGCCAAATGTCAAGTGTCCAACTTTGGTTTTTGGGCACGTTCGGGCTGTTGTCTGTATTGAAGCAAACGTTGGAAGCCAACATTCGCATCAACAACGTTCACCGCATCGTGTAGAGCCGGCTTAAGGATGACTTACAAAGTTTTGACCACAGCCACGGTCATTAAGGAGCAGCACTTTAGGTGAAAATGTTTAGTACAATTTTGAGTAGTGCTAGTGGAATAAAACTCCTTCTAGGAAAAACTTCATTCCAAAACCCAGAAACTGGTAGAATGATAAGTGAGGATCCATTGTTTTCATAAAAACTCCAGCACAAGCACAACTAAAAATTAATTAAAGCAAGGAATCTTTTAGAAAACAAAATGATTCCTCAATTTTATCATTAACTTAAAGGATAAATATTGCACCGAAAGGAAGTAATCACTTCTGGGAAGTACTCGTACTACTTTAACCAGATGAATTGGATGTCTTAATTGAATTTCATTTAATTGAATTCTGACTGTATTGAATTTAACCCGCAACCTTTTAGTAATCGGGATCGAACCCGCCAATATCATCCAAGAGTCCTCAATTTGCTATTATACTCGTCGCACACCCCGCCGCCTCGTGCCCGCCTTAAATTCAGTTAATTGATTAAGAGAATAACTCCCACAGCACTTACAGTAGCTGAAATTATTTTCATCTTGTACTCAGGTTCTCTTTTATCTTACTCGTAGTATTCACCCTAAATCAAGGATCCTTCCTTCTTTTATCCTTTGGTTTTGAAGTCTCAAAATTTTAATTTAAAATTTCTTAAGTAATCAGGAAGAATCTTCTAATAACACGCCTTCTCAGGAGCAACGAACTTGGTTCCGTCTGCACTTGGATATACGAGTACTAATATCGCCTAAGGATATTCCAATTTTAGTCTAGGATCACATCACAGACAGACTTGTTCACCAGAATTATGGTTGTTATGGTAGTGGTAGTGCACGTGTGAAATTCACCGAATAAATTCCGAATACAATGTCTCCCCTCCATAGTAAAGTGTATCCAAATTCGGAAGAAAGAAAATATAGATTGAACATAAATAGAAAAGTATGTATTTGAAATGCGTACCACCACCATCCACAGCAGCATCGTCGCAGGTTGTGTCCTAATCAAGTTGTATTGATGGGTCTTTTCAACATCGATTAGAGGTTTACAAATTGTTGGTGAGATTTATGGGTTTCAGGGGTTTTATTTCTGTCGGGGGAGAAAATTGTTTATCTTGCGGTAAAAGCCATGAATAAATTCGGAAATTACTTCGGCTAAAATTGTACAAGGCGCTTTCGCGGTTTATGAATTAATGTAAAATTGTAAAAAAAGATTTTCTTTTTCATAAATGAATTTTCAGCCTGCAGATTTTTCGATGAATGTTTAAATTTACCCGGAAATAGGAAATTCATTTAAATACATACATACTATGATTACATGCCGGATCGAGGACTTGACTTGAGATCCAACTGACAGTTTAATCCGCGGCGAAAGTTCACCAGCTTGAGAGCTTGACTTCAAGCCGGCTTGAAATATATTTGACACTTCGCATAAGTTTGCTTCGAAATGCGTGATGGAACAAACGATTTTTTCTCATTTATGTGCAGCTTAAATAAATAAAATAAATTTATTAAGTGAATTGCATGAGAAGTGAAATGTACAACCAACGGAGAACTAATTTCAAAACTCAAGCGCTGAAGCAGGGGTTACATGGCCAATTTCAAGTCGATCCGACAAATTTTTCGGATCTACTTGAGTCAAGCTTACTTGAAGTCGATCTGAGGTTACATGACTTTCAAGTCTACTTGAAGCCGACTTCAAGTATGCATGTAATCATAGTAATGGATTTGGGGGACTATCTAAAATTTTTTATTATTTAAGTAATAATATAAATAGGAGAAACGAATTTTCTTCATTTGTTTTAAATAATTCTCTTTGATGCATCTTTTAAGGTTTAACCACACTGCACAGTGGACCGCCCATAGGTCATAAATCCATAAAACTCATTCGGATTCCCAGGATCAAGGTACATATTTCGATAGTGACGAATTATTACACATCGTTACGCCTGCAAAGTAACTACCAAAAGGAGCTTACGTTGCGCTCCCGTTCCCCTACCAGTTCCATATACTTTTTAACATTGCATGTCATTGCAGGGGAGCATACGTTTTTATGCTCCTCAAAAGTATTCTAGGAGCATTATAAAAAAGCTTTTTAAAAGAGAAATATTCATGGGCGCATGTGGATAATGTGTTTCATTACAAACCCAGCGGGAAAAGGAGTGCTCCAAGAGCCATCTTGGAGGACACCAAAAGGAGCATAGAGTGCTCCCGTTGCCATACCCGTTCTATAGATATTCTTTTTAACATTGCATGTCATTGCGAGGGAGCATACTTTTTTATGCTCCCAAAAACGCGTTGTTGCGTTTTCTTTTTTTATATAAAATTTATGAAAACTCCAAGAAAGCTCCCTTGAGAGTGCTCCAAGTACACTCCCCTGTGCATCGCTCCCAATTTTTCCCACTGGGAAGGTATGTTTGTCACATTTAGTCATATTTTGAATTTATTGCTATAATATTTTATTGACTATGCTACCACGGGCAACGCCATACTTAATTTATTGTATATTTTTTGCTATTAAGTTAACTTTCCGTAGAGCTGCAAACTTTTCCAAACATTTTCAAATCATAAATTGTAGATGTAACTCTATATTTTATAAATATTATACATTGACCTGCTTCAGACTGCTCCTACGCCTTCCATACCGCCTACAAGCAACCAGCACTGCTTCCCTTGGCCAAATAGGCAACTTCAAAAAAATAAATTTATATAAATAAAATAAAATAAAATTTTAAAATATATCAAGATTAATCACAAGAAAAATCTTGGCCAAATCTTCTCTGGAAACACTAAAGCTGGAGATATTACATGATATGAGCGGCTAGTGGCAGAGTGACAATACTATAGTGCCGCTCTCCGCTAATTCAAGACGTTAAATTTTTCTGGTCCCGCTCCTATCGTGGCCGAGGCCTTACAAACCATGGGGAAGCTGTAATATCTCCAGCTTATTTGGCCCAGAAAATCATCGCAAAAACTTCAACACATTCAATCTAATTGAACTCACACTCGCACAAATGTTTGCGTTAACACAGTACCCTCAGAAGCTGAGCTTAACGCAGCTTCTTCGGAACCGAACAGCTGGAATTGAGAAGTCGAAGATAGAGAAATTTTCTGTATCCACCAAATTCTCTTTGTTTTCTTGGTTTCGTTTTCTGGTAATCTGTTCTGGCTTCGAGCAATATTAAATTTGCTCTTAAAATTTTGTTCGAGATTCTGTTATTGACTCTTAAAATATGAAATTTCGTTTTGCATATTTGAGTGAAGAAAAAAGAGATCGAGGATAAGTGAAGTTTCTCTTCATCTCTTGCTTATTATAATGAGGTGGGAGGAGGTATGTGTACTATCTTTTTTAGACTATGAGCCACAATTATGGCTTATTATAGCTTAACGGCTTTTCTTTGGACGCTTTAATTATCAACAGAATTTGAATAAAGGCACAAAACGACCCCTATCAGCGAAACTATTTCGAAGAAATTAATGAAAAATTGCAAAAATTCACGACTTTCAATTCGATTTTTTTTTTTCACTTTTTTGAAGTTTAAAAAATTTTTCTTGCTCACCATCATAAATCGCATAAAAGAATATACATATTAAAAAAAGGAAAAACCTCATGATGCACAAAATTAAAGGGCAATTAATTTTCAAATTTGAGGTCAATTTTCGGGACTTGAATAAGATATTTTGACCTGACCTGAGTATAATTTGACTAAACAAATCCGAAGTTATAACCAGAAGCTAAAATTTAGCAGTTTTTTAACGTTTTTTTGACGTTAGGTGTATAGATAAAAATTTGCTATTAGCGGTTACGATAGCCAAAGTCATAACGAAAAGCCTCCATTTTTTTGCCTTTTTCGGACCTACACAAACCAAGATATACGCATCTATATTTAGAAAACGACCGAAATGAAAAAAATTTCACAAAATGGCCGATAAATTACGGAGAGACGGTTGCTAGAGGTAGAAAATGTCCATTTCGTACAGTATTCGATGTAACGTAACATGTTCCAGACTATAAACAATTCCTTATGTTTTGCTTATCTGACTCCGCTATATGATATTTTTCAGGTTTTTTAGTTAAAGTCTTCGATACTTTTACTTTTATCGTTGCCCTTGCGCATTGCTTCCCTTATCCTGAACCTTACGAACCGCCACTGCAAGCAACTAATTTTATTTTATTTTTCAGGTACTTTGATCAAGTGCTCCTTCTCAAGGATGCATATCTTTGAATTTTGTAGTACAGTAAGTGGAGGTATCTCTACAAAACCCCAAGGGATATTAGAAGTTTTGCTGTCTTCATTCAGTGATGCCGAAAATATAGATTTTAAGGTTTTAGATGATCGTATATATTGTTTATGTTAAATTTTTATTATTATTGGAAACAAGCAGCTAGGTCTAAATCAAAGTTGTTACTTAAGTATTCTGATTGGCTAAGTGTTATTGAATGTATTGAGTTAAGAAGTGGTGTTGAGCACTTGGTTCATGAAGTGAATCAACCGGCAGCAGGGCCATCCCGCGGACGTCCAAAAAAGTAAAGATGACTCAGCTGTGAAAACACTGCTCAATACATCTGAAGGGTCTGATAGTAGCTTCAAATCAGATATTAGTGCAGACGAGGTTTTATCTCTTTTTGTAGAAGCTAAATTGACCAAGCACCAATATTTAGTAATTAATCAATATTTTACCATCTTACCAAAGCATTGGAAACCCTAAAAACAAGTTCTACTTAGAAAATGCATCCATCTCAGAATCTAAAGCCGAAATCGAATTGCAATGTTTATTAGACCATACAGCTTCTAGAATACTCGATATACAAAAATGTTTTAGATAAAGTTCCAATAAGTTCATCGGATAATTTAAATTAATCGGGAAATGGGGATTCGATGGTAGCCCGGGCCAAAGCGAATACAAGCATCGATTTTCGGATTTAGGTTCTGACGATGATACTAATTAATTCGTCACATCTTATGTTCCACTTCGTTAGTAGTTAAATCAGACGCAAATGATATCATATTGTGGAAAAACCCACGCCCTGCTTCTACTAGATACTGCAGGCCTATTCGCTTTCAATTTGTAAACGAAAATTCTGCATTATCTCAGGAAGAGGAGGCCTACTTTAAGGCCCTAATACACTCAGCGACGACGTCCAACATCAAATTCAGTTAAAAACAAAATATTAAGGGAAGCTTAAAGAAAATACAGTGGAAAAAATATTAACCAGATCTCAAAAACCTGCTAACACAGTCAAAACTACCTAAACTAGCATTTTTATCCAATTACTTTACCTTTAAATGACCGCGATTTTAATATTCGTCACTCTTTACAGTTAACTATGGTGGATGGTAAAATATGTAGTGCTTTGGGCGATTCATCTTAATCTAAGTGTTATATTTGTGCAGCAACTCCCAAAGAGATGAACGAAATAGACATCGGTTTGCAAAAATGGACTGAGGAAAGTCACCCCCACCCCCTGAGGAAAGCCACTTCATTCTAGGATTCATTTTTTTCAATATTATGTCTCCTGCAGGATTGATGTAAAAAAATGGCAGTTGAAGACACCATGCAGGGCTCGTTTATAAACGTCCTTCGCTATAACACGGATAACTGGTGATGACTTGGGCAAGATGAATGGGTACCTAACCTCCTCCTCCTCGCTACCTTGTAGAAACTGCATCTTGCTCGATACTCTTAAAAATTCTTTTCCATCTAACTTTGGGTTTAGGGTAAGTAACTTTGAGCTATAAAACTATCGGTGCAAGTTTTCGGTCTACTTCGGTAGTTGGACATGATAGTCAGAACCGATAATCGCATCCGAGTAAATAGCGCGATACATGCCCAAGAAAATACTGAATCTCCCAATGAAAGTCCCATCGCAATCGGATTAGCCGTTTCCGAGATTAGCCCGGACAAACAGGCAGACAGACCTACAGATAGAGAAAATATTAAAATACTGGATCTCGTTTTAAAATCATGTAAATAATCATGAACATTTAGAAAATGACAATTAATTTGGAGCCACAGACAGACACTCCAATTATATTTATATAGATATTTAGCAAATAATAAGGATCGATTTTTTAGCCTAATCTGTTAAGAAGCTCCAATCTTTCACAGATTATACCATCTTTAAACCAACCGCTTCTTTAAATAGAAGTCGACCTTCAACCACTCAAAAAAGGTCACATCTATACAGAAGTTCACGCTTCAACATAATTCAAATTCAGGGATGCAGAAAATCTTTTACTTTTAGACAAAAGATTGAATTTAGATTGAGTTTCGTGGAATCTCATCCGTTTCACTAAAATAGCGCAAAGTCCACAAGCCTTCATCCACGTTAATGCTCGACTGCACTAAAATTGTACATTTCGCTGCTGCTATTGTTGTTGCTGGTGCCTTTTTGTTGCTGTTGCTGTTGTAGAAAGGATTTCGTTTTAAAGTATTAATTAAGCAGTTTTAATGAATCCTTTCGTGAATATCCAGAGAGGCGTCTACTGTTCCAATTCGTTGTTCTTTTGTGCGAAATTAAAGTTGAGCAATTAACTGGCTTAGAAGGACTCTTTGTAAAATGTTGCTAAAATGTAAAATGTTTCGTGTTTTTTTGAAAATAAATAAGATTAGAGATTTGAGATAGAAACAAATTTTTAACGGAGAGGATTTTACGTAAGAGGATAAAGAGTATGCGACTATGCTCCAATCTGCAGATCTGTCTGTAAAACGCTTTTCTACTGCGAAAGATTTGGCAGATCTTATTCAGTTTATATTATTCAAAATATTCATGCATTTTATACACTTTTATTTAGACCAGTGGATAGCGGTAAAAATAGTGTATTACCTCCGAATTCTTTCGGACAACACCGATGTGGAATTTGCTTATCTTACCCTCCTCTTCAAAAGTTATACATGTTCTTGATGTGTTTTGTTTTTAGGAGGTGAAAACTACCATTTTTGACCCAAAATTTAAAAACAAAATATTTAAGCAATATTTCGAGTAAATCATGTAAATATGTAAAATAAACTTTCTTTCATGTGCTGGCATGTAATATATGATAAAATTCAATGTTTCAGCCCCTCCAAACCCCCTATGACCAAATTCATAACAAAATTAATTTTAAACAGTTTAAAATAGATTGCTTCGTTCATTTACGATAAATTACAATCCCCTATTTGTTTATATTCAGTGTGTTTCATTTTCCTGGTGTACATACACCAGTGTATGTACTTTGGAGTAGATGGAAAATGAAACGCATTTTTTTATTTGAGTGTAGTTTAAAACCTTAAAATAAGAATCACAATAGCACTGCTGATATTTGGCAAGTGGGATCTGTGAAGTTTTTCGGGAAAAATAATTTGATTTAAAATGGACATATTTAATTCTTTAAAATTTTTTATTTTCTCTGAGATAAACAAAGCTATTTTGAATGATAACTTCAACAAAAACCGTTCAATAATTTTTATTAACCGAAAATTTTAATGGCATAACCGAAAAAGTCAATACAATTACCACAAAATTTTTAAGGCGCCATCTGTTGCAAAAAAAATCATAATTACACTAATCATTTACTCCAATATATGAGCTGGGGTAGTTGGAACTACACCAAACTACACCGGTGTAGGTACACCAGGAAAATGAAACACGCCTATTATTACTTCAATTCATTTTGGAAGGTCTGAACCTGTACAATAAAAAATAATAATAATAAAATAAAATTTCAACAGCTTGAAATTTTGGAACGGTGCGTTTATATTGAATAAATTTCCCGTAAAGGTTTAGAATTGGGGCTCCAGAGTAAAATAGCTTCTGAAAAATTTTCAGGCATTTGGGGTAAGTTTTGAGTGCCCCGACGAGAGGGGTATATTTTGTAATAGGGGGATGGGAATGAATTAGTGCTCCAGGTTTAAATTGCTTTAAACTTTTTTTGAGGTATTCAGAGCGATTATTGAGTGCTCCAATAGTAATTTTAAGGCGGGGGCATATATTTTTCTTATCGCAACTTGGGGAGGGGGGCGGGGGAATTGTGGCTCCAAACCAAAAGTAAGAGCCATTCAATTTCATACATGTATAAATAGGCTTTATACATTATATAGGAGTACATACATATGTTTATACATGTGTGTCGTCTATGAGAATACGCTAAGTCAAGCCCCCTTCAACTACAGGCCTTGCTGTAAATCTTCGCAACTTAGTCTGAATTCTGGTTATACAAAGTGGATAGAATAATTTCCATAACAACATTATTTTTAAGTGTTTTCCTTTTTTAAAACGTTTTTATTAGCTCGCTTTCTTGTCTGTCTGTTTGTCCGGTACAAATCTTGCAATCGATTTTTTGAATACTTCTGGTTACCAGATCACTCTGAAATTTTGCACACAGCTTTAGCTCCGATGACAATGTAATATGGTATACTCATTACACCGTTGGATCCTTGGGGCCGTCTCAAGAGGACGGATTACTGTTTTCTTCACGGAAAAAATTTTGCAATCGATTTTTCAAATACTTCCGGATATCCTATCATGCTTAAATTTTGCATACAGCTTAGCGCCGATAACAATGCAATAAGGTATTCTCAATATACCTTTATATCCATGGCGGCCGTCTCAGGAGGGCGGATTGAAATATTCTTCACAAACCCTTCGACATGGGTGTCAAAAGAAAGGGTGTGATAAGTAGATCACCATAAGCAATATAGTACACTCAATACATCGTTTGGTCCATGGCGGCCATCTCAAGAGGGCGGGCTACCATTTTCTTCACAACTCCCTCGACATGGGTATCCAACGAAAGTGTATGATAAGTAGAACACCATAAGCAATATAGTATACTCAAAATATCGTTTGGTCCATGGCGGCCATCTTAAGAGGGCGGATTAACATTTTCTTCACAACCCCTTCGAGATGGGTATCAAATGAAATAATATGATAAGAAGAACACCATAAGCAATATAGTATACTCAATATATCGTTTGGTCCATAGCGGCCATCTCAAGAGGGGGATTACCATTTTCTTCACAAGGGTCAGACAAGTGTATCAAATGAAAGGGTATGATAAGTAGAACACCAAAGGCATTAAAGCATACTCAATATATCGTTTGGTCCATGGCGGTCATCTCAAGAGAGCGGATTACCATTTTCTTCACAAACCACTCGACATGGGTATCAAATGAAAGGGCATTATAAGTAGAATGCCATAGCCTATGTCTTTAGATTCATGGCGGCCATCTCAAGAGGGCGGATCACCGTTTTCTTTACAATCCCCTCTATATGGACATCAGATGAAAGGGCATCATTAGTAGAATTCAATAGGCTATGTTGTTAGGATATGCCATGTAGAATAAAATAAGCTAAGTGACGTAATTCAACATTTAATATGGAGACAAGTTACATAATGGAAACAAATACGGTAAATTTTTTAAAGTAAAATGAAAGATAAAAGTTTTAGATAATTACGACTGAAATTTAATTTGTAGATGTTTTTATATGAAGAAAGCAGTTAAATACAATCAAAAGCCATCTAAAGGCTTTTCATTAAAAGAGTAGTTGCGAGTACTCACGAGTGGAAATAGGAAAAAGATCAGAAATGAGACGCAGCTATTATTGAAATAAAAATAAAATAAAATAAATTTAGCTTACTTCTTCATTTTAATTTTCAAGAATTTCAAAATTAAACAAATTGGTATATTATTCGTAGACTTAGGTAACAATTTTCCGTATGTATCCATCATAATATCATCAAGATTGGGGGCCTCGGTAGCCAAGGGTAAGGCGACTGGCTACTATCCGAGAGGTCCCGGGTTCGATTCCCGGCCAGCCCCACGGTCCTTCGCCTTTTCCACCTACATAACTTTCCTTCTTTCTTCTTCCCTCTTTACATTCCTGATTCCTTCTGTCATAGCCTTCCTTAGCCCTTCCCCGCTCCACCAAAGCGCATGTCATCGGTTGGTTGATGAGATTCAAATCGTTTCAGGAGGCATAACACTCCAGCGAGTTGTTTCTCGATGCCCTGATGTCAAAGTCGCAATAGTAATGGTTGGAAGAAGGTAGACTAAAAAAAAAATATCGCGGGTGGTTGTGGCAGTTCCTTTCTTCCCCGACTAGAGCTGCTGTTCGACATTGCACTCTATACGAATAAAATAGATTGTCCACAGTATAAAGGGCCTTTCCTGTGACTCTAGTCTTTCACATAAAAAAAAAGATGTTAAAAATTGATTGCAAAATGTCACACACAAGACTAAAAAGCAGAAAATAATTATTTAGATAAAAAAAATTTTTTTGAATAAAGCACGTTTTTATATCGAACTAAAAAGTATAAAATAATTTCTCCTAGCCCCATACCGATTTAGAACCTCAAACATATTCCTAACACCATACAGATAGTCCTGAAAATTTGTGATTGGGAATTTGTAATAGCTATGAAAATATTTGTAAGATTTTAAACGAAAAAACGTGGGGCGCATGCTATATAGGTACAATAGTAGGAGTGGAGAGTAGCTGGTTTGAGAAGTCATTCGCATCAATCATGTGGATAGAATAATTTCCATAACAACATTCTTTTGTTTTGTTTTCCTTTTTTAGATTAATAAGTTATTTTGAATTTATTTATAAAAAAATCAGTAAGTGATATGTTATGAAAAGTGTTAGTTGATATTTTACTTTTATGTGCAAGAATTTTCTCTAGCTGCTTATGGCGTTTGCAGCTCCCAGTATATTAAGTATACTATATAGATTTACTTAAAAATTGTCTCTCGGGTGTTGTGAAGTAAATGGTAATCCGCCCTCTTGAGATGGTCGCCATGAATCTAACGGTATATTAAGTATATTATATTGCTTATTGTATTCTTTCTATGATACCCTTTCATTTGATACCCATGTCGAGGGGGTTATGAAGAAAACGGTAATCTCTTGAGATGGCCGCCATAGACCTAACGATATATTGAGTATTCTATATTGCTTATTGTATTCTACTTATCATACCCTTTCATTTGATACCCATGTCGAAGGGGTTGTGAAGAATATTTTAATCCGAATAATTTAATATTGAGTAAACCATATTGCATTGATAGGATATCCGGAAGTATTGAAAAAATCGATTGCAAAATTTGTTCCGTGAAGAAAACAGTTACCCGTACTCTTGAGAGGGCCGCCACGGATCTAACGGTGTATTGAGTATACCATATTGCATTGTCATCGGAGCTGAAGCTGTGTGCAAAATTTCAGGGTGATCGGATAACCGGAAGTATAAAAAAAATCGATTGTAAAATTTGTACCGGTGCCCAGTGCAATTTTCACCTATGAAAGCGTCGCCCCTGATTGTAAGCCGTTGAAACTTTTAGAACATATTGTTAATACTTAAACAAAGTTAATTGTACATGGCTTTCATTTGCTTTCAATTCTTGATCCCAAATCGAGCCTTGGCCTCCTCTAGAGCATTTCTCCAAGTTTGACTATCTCTTGCAGCATGTCTCCAGTTCCGGATGTTGCGCATTGCCTCTGCGTCAGCCGTCACAGAGTCTATCTATCTCCTTTTGGGTCTACCTACTGGCTTATTTTACGGAATTTCTGATGCCATAAGCCGTTTTGGGATACGATTGTCTTCCATTCTGATTACGTGGCCGACTAGTCTCAGTCTGTTAATTTTTATTAAAGTTGAGAGTTGTGGGTCGTCCAAAATTTCACACAACTCGTTGTTGTATCTCCTTCGGCATATTCCATCCTCTCTGGTTTGCCCTATTATGCATCTGAGAACTTTTCTCTCCCGTCCTTGGCTGAAACTTAGAAAAATCTTTGTGTGGGCATTTATTGTCAGTTTGTGGCTGAAGATCTGGACTTCTATTCAGTCTCAACCCGTGAATTTACGGCACGAATTCACGCCGTGTCCAGTCGGCCATGAAAGCAAGACGCGAACTAGGCGCAAAAACCATTCACAATCGTATTTACGCTAGTTCGCGGGGGCGTTCTCCGCGTGAGTCTGGAGACTCCTTAGTGCACAAATATATTGGCGCGTTTTTAGGTTAGGTTTTTCCAGTCACCAATCTGTTTGTGCCTTCAAAGTTTTCGCTGAAGCCATGACAATTTTGCACTTGAACTATAGCAACCTGCTATGTTAAACTGTTGTCTTGTGCCAATTTTCCCCCTTAGATGGGTGGCATTCCCCCCAGTGAAGAAAAAGCACACATCAACACAATATTACTTTTCTTTCTTGAGCTTTTACCTACTTGCTGTCCAAATTTCGCGTCAATCGGTGCTGTTCGAGAGAATTCGGAGGCAAAAACCGTTATCCATTGGACTATTAGCTTTCAATATTTGTTAGTTTGTGTAGGTCAAAGCTTGCAAAATGAATTGCATATGAGATAGCATATAACCGGTCAACTTCAAATAGCCTTACTTAAAATATTTGAATATACCCTAGCCATCAATTTAACTTTAAATTAAAGTTTAAATAAAACGTTTTAAATATTGTTTTAAAAATTTCTTATCGTAAAAAACTCCTGAAATGTCCTTAACCGTTTTCCTTTAATTTGAAATTAATTAAAACTGCCTCAATCTTGATGTCGACTATACACAAAAGTTACGCGGAAGTTGTCACGGGCCGGCCTTTGGCTTGACAAACTTTCTGACAGCTCGTTAAATTTTAATCCACTTTTGCCCTTTTTAAAGATGACGAAGGAAAACTTCTCCCAAAAACAATTTTTGTTTTTATTTTCCAAAAAAACTCTTTCAAGGAGTTCACAAATCTCATTTCGCTCAGGCTGTTTACAAGTATTTTAATAAACTGGAGGGGGTGCGAGGGAGTGACGATTGAAGATTCCTTTCAATTGCCGAAAAGATACAAGATATCATATAAATTCTGAAATTCTTATCTCTAAGTTATCCACAATACCCTGAACCTTTTCTATGTTCAATCCAGTTGATAAAAGGTCGAAGAGCTACAAAAAAACAGAAATTCTTGAACGAAGGATAATATCCAGGATTCCATTGAGTTCCAAGAAATTCGAAGCTTAAAACGTGATTTTATTGGAGTGGAAGAAGCTCCCTTTGCGTGAAGCAACCAACTACTCAGGTAATTTGCGTTGACACTCGGTTCTCGGTTGATCCTGAAATAGATCCTCAGGGATCCCAAGTAAACTTCGTACTAGTGGCAGTTTTTTCAAGCTTCATTACCATGTCGCATTTATACACTATTTACCCATGAAAAATCCTTTTAGATGCTATTTTAGGGAATTTCATTCTATTAAGTCCTCGTCAACAGGACTAGAATTATTCACAATAGAGAATCCCTACAATTTTTCTATTTTGCATTAGCGTGATGTGAAACTCTTTTGGGGGTTTTCGGTTTTTTTTCATGATATATGGATAATGTGAATGGTTCATTGCACGGGTCGAAGGTATGAAGTCAAACTGTCGACAAAGAAGGACTTTAGGGCATTCACTTTGTATGATGACAGGTTGTTGACCTTTTGGCAGAAGGACTTTTCCTTTTTTGTAAAATATGATAGAGATTATGTACGAAGAGTAATCTCAAGTGTATAATAGATGGCATTTTTTCCGTTGATCTCATCATCTTTTTTTTTGTATCATGTTTCATTAAGATGGATTATACTAGATTTTTTGATAAGCATAAGATTTTTGTGGGGAGGAGGTTTTGTTCCTTTTTGCTGTTACATATGAGCACTATAATATTCGCAAACAATGAGAAAAGCAAGCATTTGTCATTTTTTAGCACAATATATTGCAAAAGGTCGTTACGTTTAAGTATTTGATGACATTGTATCGCGAAATCGAACTACATACGAACTGCCAAGCAAGTTAGAATGACAAAAGGATCTTCGTTAAGTATTTGGAATGTGGTTAAGTATTTTTAAATAACAGAAAGCCAGTAACATTTTCGATATATTATGATCTTTTCATTTCCAAAACTGTAAGAATACCATTAACGATTTTACCCGCTGTAGCTGGCTGAGATAATTTCAGAAGATCGGGAGGATATTGGGAGTTGTATAGGAACAACATGTAACCATAGCCTTCGGCAACCTACAACGATAATGGTGCCTTATCAGCTTAGATAGTAACAAAAGAATGATAGTAAGCTTAAACATCGTCTCGCATAAAAGTATTCATAAAATTACATGGATGAAACTTGATCGACTGATCAAGACTGATCATATACAGTTCAATTCCGAACACAACTTGTCGCACTCTGGAATTCGCACCACATGGCGCGAGCCGTCGTTAAGAAATACTTCTGCTCAGGGTTTAAATTGCTGTAGCAATTTTAATACTGTTGCGATTGACTTTGCTTTGCTGCCAGCAAAACTACAAAAATTTACTTTTAATTGCAGCAATCATATTTTCAATTATTTTGCTGAAGGCTGTGAAAGCTTTTTTGTTTCATATTGCTGCGTACGCTGTTGCTTACAAATGTCGGAGCATGCTGTTCCGGCTGCGAATGTTCACATATGAGTGTGCTTAAGACCACACTTTAGAAGGAAAACTTTTGTGGCCAACAGCTAGTGATATGCAATAGATATAGTGGAAAGTCTGTCAAGTGAGAAAAGTCAGACGAAAGACAGATGCAGAAATTATAGTGACGAGTCTACTGACGGACTTGTACAATTTCAAAATATCAATATTTATGAATTCCTATTAACATTACAACCTAAAAACGAAGAAAAGGTTTTATAAGAACTGAAATATTTTTGATTGAAACTGATCTAAAAATCTCGTAAAAACTGCATCAAGTGATGAAGTGAGTGTGGATGAAGATCGAAGTGGGGTTGTACCTCTTATCATCCCTACTTTCCCCTTCATCCACAAAGTTCAAAAGCGCCGTTTCTGATGAAAAATTAATATTGAAATCGTCTCTCAAAATCTTGGGGATATCGTTGAAGTTTCGTCCTAGTAAGTTTGAGCATTCGGAAGTGGAGATGTTCATGTATGAATTCCGTTATTTCGGGTAAACTTTTCTGGGACGATACATAAATAACCACCATAAAATTTATTTTTCCATTTTCTGACGTGCATATGTTATCTGCGGTAAGACCTATGGGATACGACAGCGAGGGAGACCCAATCTCCGCTGGAAGGACGGCGTATACCAAGACGCTCAGAGCTTAGGGGTGCCAAACTGGATTATATCGGCTCAGAATCGGGCCCGGTGGAGAGAACAGTTGCGAGAGGCCAGGACCGGACACAATTGTAGAGCCGTTAAAGAAGAAGATCTGCCTACACACATTTCATGGTGATATATCCTGAAAAAGCGTTATTGGTATGTCTGGATGAAATGTTAAAACTTAAGTGAAGTTCTTATCAAATTCTTAATTTTTCATCCAAGTTTTTGATAAAAGTACTACATTAATTTTTTTACAACTCAGTCATCTAACTCTTGTACGTTCGCATGCATACTTTATTAATTTATCGAAAGTAGTAATAAACCTGGTTTATTTAAACTCGAGTAAAAATAAACGTTCGCCGTTAAGCTGGTGACACATGCAAGCGTACATGCATTGCATTCAGAGGTTCCATGATATGCGGCACAGAAGTAATTGCCTGCAAAGAAATTTTGGGCCAACATAAAGCAACTTGGAATCCATGGAAATGAATCTGTAGCCCAGGCCAATCTTAGCGTGAATGAGTTCAATAAATATTTCACAGCTGCAACGAGCAAAGTTGGTGATACTAATTGCTCTACGTCTACTGTTAATAATACTGGTACATTTAGTTTCCGCAACGTGGACTACGGAGAAGTCCGTAAAGCCTTCTATGCTATTAAATCCAACGCCACTGGACAGGACAACCTCCCACCTTTATTTCTCAAGCTAATTCTTAATGTAATTCTCCCATACATATCCCATATTTTTAATAGCTGTCTCATAAAATCCCATTTTCCGCTTCAGTGGAAAAAGGCGAAAGTAATTGCACTACCTAAATGTAAATCTCCAAGTAGTCTTGCAGACTATCGTCCTATAGGTATCTTATGTTTTTTAGGTAAGGTACTAGAAAAAATAATGGCTTGGCAAATTGACAGCCACTGTGAGGCGGGGTCCCTATTGAGTCGGGCACAGTCTGGCTTTCGCAAAGGCAAAAGCTGTGAAACTGCACTGGTTACTACTGACCTTCGTATGGCTCTTGACTCCGGTAATGTTGCTTTCCTCGTTCTTCTTTTTCTTCAGTAAGGCTTTCGATAGTGTTGACCACATGCGCCTATTTACCAAATTGGCAACCCACATGAGGTTTACATCCTCTGCCACCTCTTTAATCCGTAGTTAACTGCAGAATCGTTCCCAAAAAGTATGGTTACATAACTCGATTTCGGATCCCTTACCGATAACCTGCGGCGTTCCACAGGGCTCCATACTAGGACTATTACTCTTCTCTATGTACATAAATGATCTTAGCAGTGTCGTGACAAGCTGCAAACTCCACATGTATGCAGATGATGTTCAGATCTACTTAAACAGCCCCCTTGGACTGGCTGAGAACTGTATTGCGAACATAAATGCAGATCTCAAGCGTATTTATCAATGGTCTGTGTCCAACCGTCTACAACTTAATGCCTGTAAATCCTGTTGCATTCCAAATTCCAATGTATAGGAGTAAATTAGATACCGTCCGTTTTCCTCCTATCGTTCTTATGAACACACGGCTACCTTATCAAACGCGTGTCATTAATCTAGGCGTTTATCTGAATTCTCAACTTACCTGCTGCGATCATATTTTCTCATACATTATCTAAAATTTATGGTAACTTACGGCGTCTCTGGCTATACGCTTCCATCCTACCCTTGGGCTCGCGCTCAAAGAGAATTAAATCTCTAGTGTTACCATACTTTACTTATGCTAGTTTGGTCTTTCCTGTCCTTGATGCTGCATGTCGTGGTGAGGTTAATGTTGCCTTCAACGACTGCGTAAGGTTTGTCTACAGTGTTCGCCGATGTGATCACATCAGCCCATATCGTTGTTCCCTTCTGGGATGCACAATTGATGATTATCTTCTCCTCAAGGCATTGACTTTTGTTTATAAGCTTCTACATTCCGACCGTCCATCTTACTTACATGAGTATTTCCGAATTGGATGTAGGTCTAGAAGAAGGTTTATTTATACTGCCAAGAGTCTCTTTCTTGGTTGGGCAAAGATCTTGTTTTTGTTCATTCGCTTCAAGTTTGGAATAGTCTGCCTAACTACGTACAAAATGCGGGGTCGTTAAATGTGTTCAGGAAACGCGTCTTCAATTTTTTGAATAACCAGTAATATCTCTTCAGCTACATTCTTTTTAATTTTTACTTGTTTACTTTTGTTTCTTTTCTCACTCTTTATTAGTTCACTCACTCGTTCCGCTTTTTATTAAGATTATGTCTTGATGTACAGTACATGAATAAACGAAACGAAACAAAACGAAGTCTACTAAGGTTTAGACAAGCTGAAAACATAAAATGAGATGAAATTTCATACAAGTACAACGCGTTCATTGGGTCTGTCGAATGCTTCGCATCCTGGACTATCACACGCATCTTGCGCACGCATCGCGTTAATGCGTTCTATGGGCTGGCACCTAGGGTTAAGTAAAACCAAAATTGCTGCCGCTGCTGCTGTCGTTTCTGAATGGGCCTTTAGTTTCTTTTACATTACCTTGTTTCTGTATACCGTGAACTTCCTTCATTAGTCTTTGGCCAATAATATCAGCAGTCAACAGCATAAAACCCGAAATATAAGTAAACCACAGCCTATAAAAATATTTCAAGGTGCTTCAGCCAAGCATCAAACTACTGCTCTATAAGAAAATGTTCTCACCAGTACTCAGATATGGGTCAGAGACATTAGGGGTCTGCAAAAAGTAGTTTAACCTCTTAACTAGTCGGTCGAGAGAAAAGCAACTTGGAGAATAAGGTGATTGAGGTGAGACGATTCGGCGACTTCACAATGATACGAATAGATGTCATGAAGATAATCGGGCTCAGTTCCTTTTGATAGCCAGGACAACTAGCTTATATGAGTAAAGAAGGACCTCGTATATTAAGCGTACAGGCAGGAGAGAGGAAACAAGAAAGTTTCGATGTGCAGTGATAGTCTCAAGTCCCCACAAGCCAGCAACGTCATTCTGTTTGTTTAAAAACTCAAATAACCGGCTCGTTTTTCAATCACAATTCCACATGCTCATTTCCAAAATTTTGTGGCTAGGTAGAAAGTGAAAAGATGAAAGACTAAGGCATAGCGTTGAATCGACCCACGCACCTCTGGTAGTCAATTTCTTCTTAATACTACTAAAACTTTAATTTTCTGCTCTTTGTCACACATTCCCATTTCAGATCCATCAAAACAATTTCAAAACTTCTGCAAAAAAATAAACACTTTTAAAAACTTTTAATTCACTTCGTCGAAACGAAGGCAATGGAAAAGTTCCGACTCAATTTGAGCTCGGTTGAATTTTAAGTGATGGTCAACTATTTCTAGTTAAACTATAAATTTTCTTTTTGTCTAATGAAAAGTGTATGGCTACGACTATATGAAATATACGAGCTCAGGAGTGTGGAGCTGAAAGCATCTCAAACACCTACGAAAGTTTACAGAAGCAGGAGGAGCAAATAAAGTTTGAGATTTTCAACTTTTCAATAATAAAACAATAGTGGATGGGTCGGCGATTGCCGGGACATGTACTGCATGGAGGGACACAGATCCTAGACGGTAATTTAAATTTCATTACCAGCTGGTAGTGTACTGGAATTTTGCAATTTAAATTTTTTGAATAGATGATAAAACAACAGACGACATTCACGACAGAATGCTTAATTTGAAACACAAAATCTTTTGGAGAGTGGAAATGTGGAAAGAGATGTTTGTTTGTTTTTGTTGTTGAAATAAGTAGTTAAACTGGGAAATAGTGATTGTTATTGATTTGTTTTGCAATTTGTGTTGCAAAAATACTACGTTAAGGGGCAATTAACACAGATTCGATACGATTAAAAGGAGAACCAGGTAATCTTGCCAGTAGTGGTATTGGCATAAAGCTAAAACGTTGTATTATGGTGAGACTTAGTGTCTCTTTAGGAGATCTGCATTATTTGTACCTAAGCTGTAGAAATATCAAAGGAAAAAACATTTATTCAATAAGATAAGTTAGGTTAGGTTAGTACGGCTGAGCTTCTGGTGCACAGCCCAAACTCTTAGGCCAAAGGGATAGGCCCGTTGTGATGCCAGAATGATCCCACTTTAAATCCAATGTAAAAGTATCGTTTCTTCGCTAAACCACCTCGAGGACGTAATGAATCTTCTTAGTTGCGGGATTCCAAACTTCGGGATTTCCGCAAGCGTTCTTAGGAAGGGTTCACCAAAAGTGGTAAGTTTCCTTTTGCATAGGGCTGGGCAGTGACAGAGAAGGTGTTTTACACTTTCCTCCTCGTCTATATTCTTACAGTTTCTGCAGAAATCGTAGGTTTCGAGACCTAACGGGGCCGCATGCGTCCCTATCAGACAGTGTCCGGTCAGAAGTCTCACTGCAACTGAGAGGTTTCGCCTACCGAGGCTTAGCAGTGAGGTGATCCGCCTGAGATCGTAAGACTGCCAAGGTACATTTTTGCCAAGGTACATTTGTTAAGATGTCTCCAATGCTTTTCTGCTAGTTGCATTGCCTGGTGTTTGCGTCGGAGCTTAAAGGTGACCCAAGACATACCAACCCTTACTTTTCCATACCAACCCTTTCTTGTCTCATCTCCAATAAAACCTGCACCGACCCTCCTTCTATTTCAGTGGACAATAAAAACCTAACGGCAGAACCGTCTTTAAACATCCTAGGCATAACACTAACCGAAGATCTGCGGTGGAATAACCACATATTCCAAATCGCTAAACAAGCATCGCAATGCCTGGGATTCCTTAAAAGATGCAAATTCCTCATTCAGCCGTCGGCCAGGGCTACAATCTACAAGTCCTACATTCGTCCCCGCCTCGAATACCACTAGTATATTTGGGCTGGGGCCCCGAGAACCACCTTAGCTTGGCTGGACAAGGTGCAAAGTCGCGCTCTCAAACTTATTGGCGATAGCGCCATTTGTTCCTCAATTGACTCATTAAGGCACCGTAGGAATGTAGCAGCCCTTGCAAAATTTTAATGATTTTACCACAACGGTTGCTCTACCGAAATAAGTAACTCATGCCTCCACGGCAACTTTTCTCCCGCAACACTAGACTTGCCCGCTCGGCTCACCCTTATAGTCTACAGCCCTTATCTTCGCGCACACTCCCATTTAGAAATTCGTTTATAACAAGAACAACGCGATTGACTTACCTCAGTCAATATTCCCGAACTCATACAACACCAAAGAGTTCAAGCGCAAGGTTCACCACCATCTCCTCCAACACCCACCCGACTCCCCCTAATCTATCCTATCTTTCTCTCTATCCTTCGAGCTAAGCTTACTACTAGACATTGCACCATGACGTGTACGACATGACGGACTAGTAGTACAAAGCATGACACCTAAGCTTAGACTATCATAAAAAAAGGAGAGTGGCGATCGTGCCTTTTCTAGCAAGTTCGTCAGCTTTACAGTTTCCCTTTATATTCGGTGACGAGGAACCCATATGAGGAGGGTCCTGAACTGCTGAGTCATCTCGTTAAGAGATCTTCAGCATTCAGAGATAGTTCTGGAGTTATTAGTGCAAGAGCGTAGGGCCTTCAAACGCCCCTAACTATCTGAGAAGATGTAGACAGTTCAGTCCCTGTCGCCTTGCTGGTTGATTTGCGAAACAACCTCATGTTGACCCAACCTCCGCTTGGTATACAGGGTGTTCCAAACCACCCGTACCACCCAAATATCTCTGAAATTTGGGATTGAAATAGAAAAACAAAAAACACGTGTTCAATATTTTTTGAAACTCTATCCGACCATACAAAAATGGACCCCCCCAAACAACCCCCCTTTGGGGGGTGGGGGGCAACTTTGGAAATTTAAATGGGACCCCCCATTTTTTTGGGCAGATTCGGAATCTTCATAAAAAAATATGAAGATTTTGTCCCAAGCATTTTTTACGATTCGCCATAGATGGCGCTGTAATCGGAGGAAAACGTTTTTTATTACTTATTTATTTCCGCCGATTACAGCGCCATCTAAGGCAAATCACAAAAAAATATAAGAATAAAATCTGCAATAAAAATTAGGGGTTTTCAAGTTAATAATCAAAATGGCTCTCTACCCCCAAGTTTTTGGAGGGGAAGGGATGCAGAATTGAAAACAAAATAAAAACCCCTATTTTTTATTACAGATTTAGATTCTTCATGAAAAAATATGAAGATTTTATTATTATCATTTTTTGTGATTTGCCTTAGATGACGCTGTAATCAGCGGAAATAAATAAGTCATAAAAAACGTTTTCCTCCGATTACAGCGCCAATCGTAAAAAATGCTTGGGACAAAATCTTCATATTTTTTTATGAAGATTCCGAATCTGCCCAAAAAAATGGGGGGTCCCATTTAAATTTCCAAAGTTGCCCCCCACCCCCCAAAGAGGGGTTGTTTGGGGGGGTCCATTTTTGTATGGTCGGATAGAGTTTCAAAAAATATTGAACACGTGTTTTTTGTTTTTCTATTTCAATCCCAAATTTCAGAGATATTTGGGTGGTACGGGTGGTTTGGAACACCCTGTATACTGCAGTGATCGGATAGTCGGAAGGAGACTTCAATCCCAAGTTCCAGCGAGAAGACTTCTCCTCCCACTCGACCGTCGAGTTTAGAGCCATCAGTGACGAAGTTTATGGCTTCTTGAATACTATGTGGTCCATTACTCCATTCACGACGTGACGGGATGTAGACTTCGTAGTTCTTCGTAAAGTTGACCTCGAATGTGTGAAATCGGTTTCTGTAGGAATATTGACAGAGTCTAGCACCTTAAAGTGCCCTCCTTTAATTCCGGTCCAAGATCCAGATTCTTTAATTCTAGGCGTTGCGATAGTCGCCACAAGGTTCAACGAAGTTAGTTGCCACAAGGTTCAACGAAGGGAGGTAATAATATCGTTTAGGGCATCTGTAGGTGTGGAGCGAAGTGCGCCTGTTAATCACAACTCCGCACATCTTTGCTCTTTCTGTAGTTTGTTTAGCACAGTAGACTTATTCAAGGTTGGCCACCATACTAAGACCCCATATAGGAGTATTGGACGGACAAGCCGTGTATAGATCCATTGTACTATGTTAGGGGAGAAGCCCCATTTCTATGGATTTTTTGCAAGCGAAAAGCGCTTTGTTCGCTTTCTTAATGCGCTCCTCTGTGTTCTCATTCCGGAGGAGCTTCTTGTCCAGGGTTACACCCAGATATTTGGTACTGTTGGTAAATTTGAGCCTGACATTGTTGAGCCGGGGAGGAATTAGGGGTGGGGTTTTATACCTCCTCGTGAAGAGTACTAATTCTGTTTTTCAGGGTTAACGCTGAGTCCGCGGGTGGCCGCCCAGTTTGAAAGAGTTAGTAACGCCGCCTCCATGAGATCACAGAGGACTTGTGGAATTTTTCCTTTTATGATGATAACAATGTCATCCGCGTACGCCAGTACGTGGTGTCCCACTGCCTCCATGCGTCACAGCAGCTGGTTCACAGTCGCGAACCATAGAAGTGGATAAAGTTCTCCTCCTTGCGGGTTCCTCTGTTGACGACTCTTCGGACCGGACAGTCGCCAAGGTTTGAGCTCACGATCCTGCCGGTAAGCATTTGTTGTATAAGAGACACCAGCGACGCCTCGATTATCAGCTTCGCCAAAGTCCAAATCCGGCAGCACGTTGTTAAATGCTCGCTCTATATCAAGTAAAGCTACTAATGCGTATTCTTTGACTTGGAGTGACTTTTATTTGGTTGAAACCAATGAGTGAAGTGCAGTATACGTGGGTTTACCCTTTGTATAGGCGTACTGCGCGCCAGAGAGATCCGAGGTTGGTATGGTCTGGATGATAGGCTGATTGGCTTATAGTCTTTGGGTGTTGTATGGGAGGCTTTCCCTACCTTGGGTTGGGTATAAAGACCACTTTTACCTTTGTCCAGCTGGAAGGAATACAGTTGATCTGAAGGCACCCGGAAAACATGGCCTGCAACCAGGGCATGATATGACTAAGCGTGCATTGTAGTTGTGCCGGCACTATGCCGTCAGGGCCTGGTGATGTATAGGGCTGGAAGATGCTTACAGAGATAAGTTACTACATAAAAATTTCACCGCAAGCAAGTGTTTCCTACTGTCGGAATATGCTTTCGCAAAGCAACCAACCGTAGGCAATGACTATTGCTGCTTCTGTCAAAAACGCTGCAAACTTCAATATTTAAAAAAAAATTATAAATTAATCTTACGAGAGTCCCTGATGTTTGAAGCCAAGAAGCTTGCCTAATTCTTATTCGTCTTATCTATTGCTTCGCATTTCTCATATTCATCTTCTACACACTTCCCAAAAAACTGTCTGTTACAATGAGAAACCTAATCCTACTGGCGTGAATGCTTTTGTTCGTTCGGGGGCCTCGGTAGTCTAGAGGTAAGGCGCATGACTGCTATCCCAGAGGTCCCGGGTTCAAATCCCGGCCAACCCCACGGTCCTTCGCCTTTTCCACTTTCTCGCCTATATAACTTTCCTTCTTTCTTCTTCCCTCTTTACATTCCTGATTCCTTCTGTCATAGCCTTCCTTAGCCCTTCCCCGCTCCACCAAAAGCGCATGTCATCTGTTGGTTGATGAGATTCAACTCGTTTCAGGAGGCATAACACTCCAGCGAGTTGTTTCTCGATGCCCCGATGTCAAAGTCGCGACAGTAATGGTTGGGAGTAGGTGGACTGAAAAATATCTCTGGTAGGTTGTGACAGCTCCTTCCTTCCCCGACTGGAGCTGCTGTTCGACATTGCACTCTATATGAAGAAAATAGATTGTCGACACAGTATAAAGAGCTTTTCCTGAGACTCTAATCTTTTACAAAAAAAAAAAACTCTAGGCTGAATAGATTCTTTCTTTCATAGCGGGTACTGCGACTGCAAACTGTTAGATGGTTCAAAGGGGAGTGTATGAACGCAAAGCTCTCAGCTCTGTCCAGATTCTCTCAGTTATTGCGGCCTCTGCTAATAGAGTTCTCCACCACGTTGTTCTCGATCTTCCAGCTCGACCCGTTCTAGTCAAGACCTGTTTGGTATTTGGTTTGGTGTAGCCAATCCAATTCCATTTTCTTCGCTTGATTTAGTCGTATCCTATGTTGGCTGACTCGGCGCCGTAGTTCTTTATTTATAATTCTATATTGCCAGCGGATTTTTAGGATACGGCGTAGACATCTGTTGCTGAAAGCTTATAGGCGCCTTTCCATCTTTCGAAACCATACAATAGATCTGCTTTAAAGTTGGACAGACTTGAGTTGCACAGCCGCAATTTGGTATTAACTGAGATCTTCGTTGATCTCAGTATACGAGACAGACAGGGCCGGACTATCGCCTACGCCAGCAACGCCATGGCGTAGGGCGGCACATTACTAGGGGCGGCAATAATGTGATTTTTTTTTTTTTTAATATTTTGGAATGAAATTTTTTTTTATTTTTTTTTTTAATACATACTATTCTACGGTTTTTAAATTAGTACTTTTCGAGCTTTTTTCTGAGCAAAATCGTCAATTAACAATTCGACATCTAGAGATCGATTAAGCTCAGCTTCAATGCACAATATTGCAAATGAATTAAGTCTTTCGTCACCTACACTGGCACGTAAATAATTTTTTATTCTCTTTAACACTGAGAAAGATCTTTCACCACTACAATTATCATATATATGTTATAATATAATATGTTATAATATTATTATCATTATATTTACCCTATATATATAGGTAAAAAATTTAAGTTTCCAAAAACGCTAGCCTTAAGGAAGCGGCAACTTGCGATTGGCGTGGGGGCGGCACTTGGTCTAGTCCGGCCCTGGAGACAGACATGAAAGTATGCAGTGATGGGCAGATTTTTTGAACCAACTCTTTCACCGGATTTCCGAGGCAACTTTTTGACAGCTGTGTGGTTGTTGTTTTTTCTTTCTGGAAGAAAAGAGAAAGAAATAGCAGAAAGGAGAATCAAGATTAAAAACAACATTAATAATCTAAAGTATTCTGACGTACAGTTGGTTGGAAAATTTGGCTCGTGTGAATACGGCCTACGCCAGGAAGCGAGGAACAGCAACAGAGCTAGAGAAAGTATCCACTATTCAAGAAGGTGCACAAACGGGGAAGAAAAAAAACCGGTGCCCCGGGCCACGGCGCTTCGCGCTGTGGCGATTATCACGTGACAACTACCATGTTGCTCGTTATCTGTTATTCATTACATGCAATATATAATAAACACAATATACATATAATTTTGCAGTATTTTTATTTTTTTATTCGTTCTCAAATGTAACAATGACAGTCCCAGCGGGAAATGTAATGGGTAGGTAAGCGAGGTGGTAATGAGAATGGACCCATTACCTTTGTGATGAAATCATAGGTTACTTTTACATAGGGATGTCCTAGGGCGGTAAGCACTTACAGTAGGCATTACCATCGAGGACTTATTTCAGAGGCGAATTGTATTAGGTGAATACATATGTAGATTACCATGTAAGGCATGCAGAATAAATTACTGGCTACCCTTTTTAGCAATAAAAACAATGCTTTCCGAAAGTACCATTCCATTTTTGCTACATTTGGTAAGGAATTTTTTAACAAGACATCTTTTTGATTTTGTTGCTCATTGTTAGTGGTATAAATTAATCTTATAAAATTGATGAGGACGGAATAAACTCAAGAAGAGAGGCTTCGACAAGCCAAAGACAACCCAGCAGGAAATTTTGGATGTCATTACTGTCGTAATGCATTATTTCTATGATGACATTTGGAGAAAAGTAATAAATTGTCATGTAATATATGAAATAATTCACGAATGAGTGCATTATTCCAAAGCATTGCACTTTACATTACCCTGTAATGCTATATGTAATGCCTATGACATATTCATACATATTACAAAAGGCCTTCTTTAGTAATGAGGAAAGTAATATACTGATTACCACCTATGACATGCCTGTGTAAAAGTAAGCTATTCTGTAATGCTAAAAGTATCCGTCCGAGCTTACTGTAATGAATTACATATCTACTTCGGTAATGACTACATTTCCTGCTGGTAAATAACAAAAGCACATCACATTTCCAACGAAAGTATTTCACAAGGCATTACCTAGTCGCTTACTTACTTATTACAACGTAAAGACCTCCATTTTCCTAAATTTCCAGTAGAATTTTTCGATTACCAGGTAGACGCTTACACAAATCATTGAAGAATTCGTGGGTTACCAGGGTAACCCCTCGCTAGTTTTCCCGCTGGGAGTAATATATAATAAACACAATATAATACGCGGCACTCATTGCCACTACTACATGCAGCGTAAGCCACGCCCACTCACACGGTTATGCGACACTTTGTCGCTTGGGCATCCCGGCTAACCGTTTTATTAGACGTTGTCACGTCAAAAGTTTCATACAACTGAACCTTATCACTGCCTGGCGGCCCAAGATCTGCTCGCATAAATTGTGTACGAACAGAAAATCGACATTGCTATTGTAAGTGAGCAGTACAAGGATCTTCATAATACTATAACCGAGAAGACGGTTTCGTGCGGGCAAGGATAAGCAGTATATATGTTTACAGGTGCTACACCGCGTTGAGTGTCCCGATGGAGGAATACCAGGCAATGGTAGAAAACTGCAGACTCGATTTGTCATAACCCATAACCCCAAAGTAATAGAAGGTTATTTCAATTCATGACTGGTGCTCGATGAAGAGATGTTCAAAGATATAATCCTGCAGGAGAATATTGGCCAGACAGGATGCCAAATGTAAGGTTCGCAAGCATCACCGCGGCGATGAAGCGGGAATGTGACGCCTTCATGCCACAACGCTCAAAACCCCACGTCCAATACGTGAGCTCACCCAAGTATGAGGGATGGAAGCACCAAAAGCTTCTGGTCATACCGAAGCCCCTTGGGGACCCTTCGGATGCTACCTAATATAGGTGGAGAAAATTCTTCCACCAGATGTAAAACCACGATCCGCAACAAGGTCCAGCACCTGAACCGCTGATTATCGAACAGCCAACGAATCGGTTTCTCAATACCGATCCGACAGTTATCGAGGTGAAGAAAACGAGGTGAAGATAAAACCGACAATTATCGAGGTGAAGATAAAACCGCTGAAAAATGGAAAAACGCTGAATAGACCAAGTAACCGTCAAAATGATCAAAGCCGGAAGTGATGTCTTATCAAAACAACTCCATGTCCTCAAAATACACATATGGCATTCGGATCGTGTCCCGTCGGCGTTGGAGAACGCGATCGTTGTCCCAATTTTAAAGAAAGGCGACAGTCGGGAATGCAAGAATTATCGCGGTATTAGTCTCCTTTCGATCGTCGGGGAAAGTATTTACGAAAATCATAAAATCAAGGCTCCAGAAACACCGAGAGCAAAGAGCCGAAAAGAACAAGCGGGATTTAGACCACATCGAGGATGCATTGATGAAATATTCAACCTCCGTCAGCTTATCTTGTAGGGACATCGCCTTCCTACTTCCGGTCTTACTTAGCCAAGAGACTGGTTATTTTCCAAGTTTGACAGTTGGACTTAAAAAAAGATAAGTATTTAAAAAAGTACTGTGTGTTTACATATATTTTAACAGGCATAATAAAAGATAAACTTAACAGAATTAAAAAAAGAAACAGTGTATATAATAGTGTGTTACATATAAAATAAAACTAAATATATAAAAAGCAAAGAATCAAGTCAATAAATTTATCAATTCCAAGCCCCTTAAGAAGCTGAATTTAAGGTTGGGAACAAGGTCCCAACGATGGAAGGCAGAATTCGTTGCGGCAAACGAACTGACGTCGTTTCCATCGATTTCAAATCCGCTTTCGATTGCATCGATTGGAGCAGCTTGTCCAGAGCCTTGGAAACCGTTTAAAATCATCCAACTTCTCCACGAGTCGGCCGAATATTCGGTCAAAAATGTACCGAACCGAACTTTCGACCGAATTATTCGTTTCAGTTTTACGCAGTATACAGGTTAATATAGGTCAGCGAAGCGTTCTGCAAGTAGCAGCGTTCGCCCAACCCTCCAGCATTTCGCGCTAGCTCGGCTCGCTCACTCAATGCGCCGCTCTTTCTTTTATTGACATTTATCTCGTGATAGGTGTTATCGCCAAAAAATAAGGGACTAAAACAAGAACATGGGCAAATGACAATTCCATAACAGCGTAGAGCCTCAAAAGCACATTCGTCGACCGATTTGCAACGTCAATTTCAAACTGGTTTCAGCATTATCACGCTCGCAACCAGTTTGCAGCCACAATAAAACCTTTGCCCACACAAAAGCGCAACTGATTTTTGATCTGTGTTCTGTGCTCACGAAGATTATGTTGAATAAACCTTGACACGTACAAATGCAATCACGCAACTGAAACTGGTGACATTTCCAAGCGTACAAGCGTTGCATCCGGTGACAGACAATAAAGAAGTGTATGTATTCGAATACATGCAACTGCAACGCAAATATGTCGCAATACTTTTTCTGTATTGCCGCATTCGACATAGCACACACACAATCATACACTCGTTACATAGATTTTTGGGTAATGTTTAAAAGCCGGGACGGAATGCAACTACGCAATTAGATGTTGGTGGAAGCTCGCCGCATATCATGGAATCGTTAAATGCAACGCAGGTACGTTTGTCTGTCACCAGTTTGATATTGCTTCCGACCGGCAAAAACAGTCTCACGCAAGCGGTTGCAAACTAGTTTCAAATCGGTCTCGTTCGGTTCGGTCGGTTTCTGTCGAATCGTGTGTGAACTCTCAATTATTTTATTTTGTGTAATTTTTGATTTTGTGAATAAATATGGCTACACAAAGAAATGTCTGCTTCATTTTCAAATTCTACGCAATGAGAAATTAACAAACGGCCCAAATCTGGCCCAGCGCAGGCTACATTCGACGCTCGGTAACCAACCGTTTGGCCAAACCTGGAAATGATAACGCTACCCAGCGTTCAGACGACGACGGTCAAAGCCCATCGCTGGGCGAGTTCTGGCCGCGGATCCCAAGCCAAGCGCTGGCTATCGTCTGGTCGAAGAATGGCTACCGAGTGTTTTTAATATTAAATAATATTTTGTTATTATTGATTTATTTATTTTGAATAATTATAAAAAATGTGGAATATAAATAATATTAGTAATTATAAAAAAAGTATTTCTCGAAAAGTTTTAAGATAAGTTTCATAACAATATTATTCACTTTTTTAATTTACCACATTTTTTTAAATTAATTTACGTAAAAGTTTTTATAAGCCCACTACAAAAAAGTTCAACTGTTGGTGAGCGTTGGCTGTGCCCTGCGTTGGCAATGAGCACTCTTACACGCTTTGTTACAAGCACAGGTTCAGCTCAGGTACTTTCGAAATTTGTGCACTGGCCCAGGTTAAGGGGGTTTCTTGGTAAATCTGACCAAAGTATAGGCAGTTTTCGTGATTTTTTTTTATTGAAACAATAAGTAATACAATATTGGGGTTTTATCTGGTGGTTAGAGTGTCTCTTGAAGATTTCACACGAATTTAGCTGAAGTGAAATTCGACACCGTACGCCTGTGGGGAGCATGGGTTCGCGCGCGCGCACGGCGTGCACGTCCGACTGGTGTGACGTGTAGGGGTTAAACGGCTTACCTGAAGCAAAATATAATAAAAGTTTATAAAAATAAATTAGTTTTGCGAGACCCCATCGGCGCCCAAAGTCTAAAAAATGTATTTTGTATTGAAAATGGCGAGCAGTGAAAAAAAATTCTGTTTTTGGCTCTTTTTTTTCATGTTTGCTACACCGTAAAAAATATAAATAATTAATTTTTTAAAAATCGGCCGCCGATGGGGTCTCAAGAAAACAATTGTCTGTGAATTACAAAAAATCCGAATGCTGTAATTGAATCGGTGTTTCCTGTATGCGTTACACCAGTTTTAAAATATGGGTTTCGCGTAAATCGACTTCAAAGTTTTCGGTTCTTTTCGGCGCGACTGAGCTACAACTGAACGATCGATCGATCGCGCTGACTGATTTAATGAACGTTATTTTACAACTCACCGCTAATCAGCTATTCCAGTAACCGTAGAGTATACCCTCTTCTTCTTCATAAAAAGCCGCTTGTTGTCTTTTTTCAGAGGCTAGAGCGAACAGCCGGCCGAAGCGGCGAGTGCACCTGCGCCTTTGAACCGCTATTTCAATGGGATCGAGTTTAGCTATCGAAAAACGGTTTTAGGAGAATATTTTTGAGACATGGAGGATGCCGAAAAGCGAAGAAAGCGTGCTGAAGCGCCGTTGACAAACTGAGAAGCGAATGACTTCATTTGGAAGTTTCAAAGCTTTCCGGAGATATTAGCAAAATTGTAACTGTTAAGTACTTGTCAGATTGACCAAAAAGAACAAATTTTGCGGTAACTACTGGAAATCCCGGGATGAACCGCAATTTCCTGAAACTGTATCACGCGTAGAAAACAATTCCCCGTCAAAAAGTGCTAATCGAAGGTTTGAAAAATTAGCACTGTTTGTAAAGGGTGACGAAATTTTTGCAACGATTTTGAAAGGTTGTCGGATTTTGACAAGTGATGTTTTGTTCGAAGGCTATCGCTGTGCAGAGCCCAAAAAAGATCACTTCGTTTAGAACGGGTCTCATGCCATCGAGTTTATTAGATATTAGCAAAACTTGTCAATTCAAGGTCTTTCTGACAATTAGCCGAAGTTTTTCTATTTAAACAAAAACGGCCCGACCGAATATTATGAAATTTTTTTCAGAGCATTTCTTCGTTAATATTCTTTTTTCGGCACCTCAATGAAGTCGATATAGTTTTTAGTTCACGCGGTATCGTGCAGGTACAAAAATCATAAACGTCGTTTAAACAAAAAAACGGCGGGCTGAGTTGTAATTGGGTTAAACTGACATTTGCTTTGATTGTTTACCATTCGTGAAGTCCGCCTTCGGCGTTAGTTTTGGTATTTTTGCTTGTACAGGAATAAAAAACTACTTCGTTCTGAATTTTTACGCATCTGTAAATGAGAATTTCACACAAAAATTTGAGATTATGTTTTGATTTCAGTTCAACTCTATTTCAACTCAAAGTGAACTCAACTCGACATCATACGAGTATACGATCGATGGTCGAAATTTCAACTCAACCTCGTCTCAACTTTTCAGCCAAGTTATAAACGGGGTATATGTTGCTTTACGATAACTAGCCTAGGAGAGTTTAAGTAATACATTTTTTATTTCGGAACACTTAATCTTAGAGGATAGTGGATATAGCCCTTCTGTTTTGTTTCTCCAAACACTTCCAGTAATCACCCCATATTAACCACGTAGTCCAGTTTTCTTGAACGTCTGATGACCTATACAAGTCGAATGAGTACATACATATATGAATATTTTAGATCTTTAAAATCTCGGCGATCTCTCATAAATGGTAATTCGTACTGGAAAATTTATAATATCTTTCTTTGTAGATAATCGCATAATCTACAAACTTTGTTAGCATTATTTTATGATAAGATTTGTCGTTTACGAGATATTTGCAAAAATCTGATATTTTGACCTATTTTCCATCTTTACAGAATTAATCTCCCATTCAAATGTATACAGTTCCAAAAAGAATCAGCTTAGTGGATTTCCAACTTCCATCCGTTGTTGTAACGCTCGATTGTTCTAATTAGTTCTAATTGAATTCTGCGAACTACATATTTACAAGCTTCCATTTATAGGGTAACCACAAACGCGTTGGAGTAACAAAGCAGCAATGCTGTAACTTTTAGAATAAGATAAATTATCGCATGTATGCACTAATTAGTAAAATTATTTTGTTTTTTTAAATCTCGAATTCTATAGCTTGTGTGAAATGCGATGCGAATAATAGTTGTGGTAAAGCAGAACAATCCGCCGCAAAATATCGACCCATGAGCACGTGAATATAAAGCCCCATTTAAATTCTAATCAAAGCGAATCTACTTTATCACCCTTGTAGAATCTACATCTGCAATAGAGATATTTATTTTACAAATTAAAGCACATGAAATAGTAATACCCAATGGAGGCTAAATCACAGCAATACCAAGTGCCGCCATCAGCAACTTTCTCTGCATTCAAAACACGTGCACGTTCCCATTGAAATATCGTAGAGATTTCGCCATCTGCTTCAGCAATTAGAGACGAATCGGTAGACGTTGATTTGTGCTGAACTGTAAGCCCCCAACGCTCCGCCACCATCGAGTATTTTAAAAGGCTACAACAGCCAACCGATGGCCATAATCGGTGGAGCTTGGTACTGGATATGGGCCTTGAAGTGCCAATACTTGTGCAATTCGCGATTATTGATTTCAAAAACGGCGTTTAATATCGAGTTTTATTAAATAAAAACATCCTTGTTGGGATTCATGCTTTTGGGAATATCTTGGCAGATTAAAAAACAATCTCTTGTTCGGGTGAACAGACGTTAAAGAACAAGCACTTACGCTGTCTCGGCATATATCACAATTGGTCCCCAAATCCCCAGGCTAATCCCCGCACAAGAGAAATTTAACTGGAA
The DNA here is from genome assembly GCA_949987705.1 of Thereva unica. Taxonomy (NCBI): domain Eukaryota; kingdom Metazoa; phylum Arthropoda; class Insecta; order Diptera; family Therevidae; genus Thereva; species Thereva unica. The sequence continues at coordinate 104,511,599 of OX465283.1, forward strand.
TTCTGTGCAGCAGCTCCCCGACAACATAATGCTCGTCCAGGGAGAGTTTAGCTGGGAAAGGCACAAGTCGGAGTTTTCCTGTCATTTTTCCTTTTAGATCCTGGTTCTGTTTTTGTTGCTGTGTGCCAATGGAAAATATGGTAATAAGACTGATTGCATTTGGTGCAGATCTCCCGTAGATCGTGATTCAGGCTGCAGAGATAATTCAACGTCGATGTCAACCGTCAATTGCAGGGACGCTAGAATTGGTGGAATACTCCAAGTTCAGAAGATCTCGATGAATGTCCTTAATCAAGTCAAGAATGAGATTCCCGCACCGATTGTGAATTTGATTTGGGATTGTGGGATTCCTAGAAAGAAAAAATAAATATATAAATCGGTTGAATAAGTTCCAATGCTATGTTTGCATTGTCTAGACTTGAGACATCGCAGTGCACAATTAGCAATTTAAGTCATTTTGGCCCCTGGGGATTTCTGATTTTACCAGCTCAATGAATTACGGGGAAATTCTATATACCGGATTACTTTAATTAATTAAGAGTAAATATTTGCGAATAGTTGATAAAATGTTCTAGAAATGTGTACTTTAAGAAACTCCTTCATATTACAGACGACATTTGATTGGACCATTTTAAAAGTAAAGAAGCAATTTTATAATTGAACAAAAATGGATGCATAACGCCTTAGAGAATATTTGGAAGTATACAGTCCCGTCACAGCTTGTTAAGCGGTTAATGGTAGATGGTAGACAAAAAGGGTCTATCTCTGCTCGTTTTCGAGATAAAGCGTTTTGAATTTTGGTTTTGAGGAAAAAATGCAGTTTAATGATTAGGAAAGAGTTAATGAATGAACGCCAGCGGTCTATTTCCATAAATAGGGTATCTTTGTTGTCGCAAGACATTCCTATACGAGACTTCATGGTTCGGGGAGCAAGACCAAAAGGGAAAGGAAAGTGTGCGGAGTATCTCCTCGCACGCCCCAAGACACTCGGCACGCTTCCCTTGTTCAAAAAAATATGGGTGAGCCAAAGACTAGAACAACATGCAGGAGAACCCTACTAGCAGGGGCCGCAACAACTGGGAGATCCTAGTCAGAGCTGAGAGCTGTCGCGCAAAATAGAGTCCGCTGGAGGGCAATTGTCTCCGCCCTATGTCCCATGAGGGATTAAACGAATATAAAGTAAACTAAAAGTAAGACCACACTGTAAAAGTAATACTTTTTTGCCCAACAGATAGTAATATGCAATAGATATAGGTGGAAGGTCGGTCCGAGTAGTTGTTTTCAAACGTCGTGACATCCCGCGCATGTTCCCCAGTTAAGGCCGTATCAGATCAAATTTTTGAGCAGCGACAGCAGCAGCGGAAGAGGCAGCATGCTGCTTCTTGTATCAGATTCGTTGTAGCAGCAGCAGGCAGCAAACGCTTTTTCGTCTTAAATAAAAAACTGAAATGTCAAAAAAGCTGCCTTGATGGGCAGCAAAATTAGGATTAGGAATGAAAATGCAGCGGCAGCATTCAGTGCTGCTTCTGTGGTCATGTGACCCGCTTTGACCAATAGAAACAGTTTGCTGCTGATATTTTTGTTGCGCTGCTTTGGATCTGATACAGCCTTTAGGCTCTTAAAAATGTTTAAAAGCTCAGACAAAAGCTTCATTTAACTCTTCCTATCAAATCACTTGCTGCCATGTAATCAGTCGCGACTGCGTATTGCCAAAGGGAGGTGTATCTTTCTGGGACTTCAATGATTATTTAAAAAATTGACAAATTATGACTGAAAAACACCCGTTTTTATATTATTTTTTTTTATTTTAAGGTTTTTGTATTTTACACATACATATGAAGAGAGATATTCCAAAACGTACTAAGTCAATTTTTGTTTAATTTTAATATTGTATTGTTTTCCAATCTATGACGTAGTAGTTATGCATTCACATAAACATTTATCACAAATCATACTCATTCCGATGTATAATGGGTCATACAAATGAATTTTCCATCAATTTCAATAGCTAGTATTCATATTGAATTTTTTAATGTTTTTTTTATATTAAAAATAAAGATTTGAAAAATACTATTCTTTCTTTTGCTGGGCTGAACTTTCTGAGGACTGAAAACATTTACCATAGTATCATAATTTTACTATGGAATTTTATTTCAAAATGTACTAAGTAATTGACTTAGTACATTATGAAAATGTACCACCATAAATAAAACCATTTTTTTCATATAAAATGTAGCAAATTTATTTATATTTTTATAAATAATAGTTTCTTTTATCGGTTTTTTGAGAAAGGAAATAATATTACAGCCCTTTAGGCGAGAGTGAAAGTGATATTCAGTTTTTTTTCATTTCCCACTAATTACATCATAAGAACTTAGCACGTTTTGGAATATCGCTCTTCATATGCTACAGAAATAATTTGTAGCAATTTCTACTAAAAAATACGAAATTTGTATTTTTATCACTTTGATTACTAGATTGTTGACATTTTCCGCCAGTCGCATACGCGCTTCTGCTTGGGGAGGTTGTGTTGCTTGCGGCTGCGGAGAACTCTCAATTTATGAATGAAAATGCTCATATCTTTAAAAGAAATTTTTCCAGCAATTCTTTTAATTTATTTTAAATTTAGGGATGAGAAATATTTAGCATAATTATAGTAAAATTATGCTTATTACGATGGATAAACTGACTTGGTTGAGCAGGAGTTTTACATGTATTTACAAGCTCTGCTCAACACATATAAAGATTAATTAACTTTATTCATTCGGCATGCGCACATCCCTTCCCAAATTATTTTGTTGAGTTTTTTCTGCGTTTGTTGCCGTTTTAACTAAAATGCGGGGAAATGATAGAACAATATTTATAAAATTTGGCAATGAGGTGCGCAGAACTGTTCAAATTTTTTGTGTTACGGAGTTTGAAAAAATCTATACCCTTATAGTTCTTACAGCGTAGTTTATCCCCTTTCTTATGGATACGGCAAAATATGGCTTCCTTCCAGTCGTTCGGTAAGTATTCCTCCATCCATATTTTGGTAATCAGTTCATGCATTTTTTCTACTGCCACAATGCTTCCCTTTTTAACGAGCTCCGCGACTATTCCATCGATTCCCGGGACTTTGTTATTCTTTAAACTATTTATTTTTTTTATTTCTTCAAGCGTCGGGGATTCCATGTTAATACTATCATCTGGTATATCCGCACCATCGTTGGTATACGTGGGTCGTGGGGTCAGTATTATCATTGAAGAGCCGTTCAAAATATTCTTTCCATCTTGCTTGGATTACAGCGGGCTCTGATGTTATTCCTCTGGAAGCTGTCATGAATATCTTCAATTTGCCTGTAAGATATTTCTCTTTTCTTCTTTCTGCATACTTTTTCTCCGATACGCCTTTTTATTCTGTATGCTTCTTGTTTCGCACTTATTGATCTCGATAAGTATTCGCGAAGCCTTGAGTTTGTCTCTGCTATAGCTGCTCTCAAGCCAATCATTTCTCACTCTTCTTGCTTTTACTCCTACTGTCTGTGCAGCAGCCCTTTTCATGACACGCTTAATAGATGTCCATATGCCAATCATTGGACATTTTTTCAGAGAGCATTCTCGTGTGTGTTAACTCTCTGCACCTTTGTTCAGCATCCGGGACTATTAACTTATCAATGTTAAGTTTTGGTTCTCTGGGAGTTCTTTGTAACCGCTGAAATCGCTCTGTATACCTTGCTTTCGCCATGTAGTGATCAGAACCGCAGCAGGCATCTCTATTTGATCTCACATCCATAATACTTGTTGCTGATCTCTTTTCAATTAGTACATGATCGATCTGGTTGCTAGTCCTTCCATCCGATGACGTCCACGTCATTTTATGAATGTTTTTATGCCGGAAGAGCGTCGAGCTTACCACCATTCCTTTGCTACTGGCAAGATCTATAAGCCTAACACCATAATCGTTGGTGGTTTCGTGAAGGCTATGATTGCCTATTGTTCCCATATACTGAACTTCCTTTTCGATCTTAGCGTTGAAGTCGCCCCACATCATTTTTATATCATTAGAGGGTATATGGTCGAATATTCTCATAAGATTCTGGTAAAATTCGTTCTTTTCTTCTTCAGGTTTTTCTGCCGTTGGGCATGTGCGTTGATTATGGAGATGTTGTACAAAAGCTGCCCGAAGTGACATGTCCCTGTTGTGCTTGCACTCGGGAGGATGATATGAGTTCTAACATCACTTATGTCTTAAGTGATCCACCTTGTTCCTTGCAATGCTGTGATTTTTACCTTGTACCATTCTAATTCCAAGAGTAGTGATCTTAGAGCTCCTGCTCTGTTCATTGTCCTTACGTTCCATGTAGCCAAATCAAAGTCCATATTTCGTCGCTTGAGTCTTAGCCGTGTGATCAATCCGGTCCGAGGCCTTCTTAGAGGATTCGTAATCTGGATTTTTCGAGGACCAGGTCGTTAGCCTGGAACCTAACCTGTACGTTCAGTTTTTAGGCGCTGAACTTACGGGTTCGCTCTTTCACCTCTGCTACAATTAAATTGCATTGGCACGAAGCTAGGCATTGAACACAAAACGACAATCGGAAGAGTGAAAGAGCGGGTTTAGGCCCCATCTACTTTAACTGAGCTACTCATGTTAACAACGGCATAAACTGCAATTTTTTTAGTGTTGTTTCTGCTTTTTGGCTTAACTAAAATGAATCATAGCTCAAAACTGTCAAAAGCGATTGATGTTAACTTGTAAATTTTTGTTGAAAGCAAATAATTTAGTAATAATTCAATACAGCATGAAGATTATTATTTTATTTCACTAACCCTGAATTGATGTCGAAAATTGTGATTGCATATTAATTCGTGAGATTACGTTAGTCAATGGAAACGAAAACGGTCCGAATTAGGGAAATGTTAGCCCAAAATTGGGACAGAGTATTAATACTTCCAATTTATAGCACCGACATAAGGGGTCGTCCATTAATTACGTGAACCGTTTAAGGGGGAGGGTAAAGGAATCTCGGCAAATATCACGTAATTTTTTTCCTCCAGAAACAGTGTAAAATTGCTAAAAAAAACTGGGTTAAATTTAGTAAAAATGTTTCTCCACTAAAGACCCCCATTCACTTACAAGCCGCCGGCAGACCGTGGCCTTTCAGTCCAGGTCGACAGACAAGTCCCCTCTGACTGAGGGACGAGGACTTTAGGAATCTACCTGACAGGCCATGGCATGTAGGTGACGTAATGATTCCCTACACACAGACGAAAACGACAGTTCAGCATAGCAGGTTGTTATTCAAGTGCAAAAATGTTCATGGCCTCAACGAAAACTTTAAAGGTACAAAAATGGTGCGGCGGCTGGCGGAGGGGACTACGGTAACTGGAAAAACGTTTAAAATACACGGAACACCATATTTGCTAACACAATGGCAGGCGCACAGTGTTTCGAATAGAACAAACTATGTAGCTGGACAAAACTCATTTTTGAAATTCGAAGTAATGATTATAGAAAGAGATAAAAAACACTCGGAAACTAAGGAAAAAGGGTTGTTTATTGCACCGGTTTACCTAATAAGGTAGTAGTATATATTAGTGATGAGTTTGGAAACTAAAGGTGAGTACTTTTCATTTTTTATAACATTTAGTACCTAACATTATGCATTATATTCCGAAAACTTAAATTTTCCATTTTATTTATAATTTTTTGCATTCATTGGATTGGGAGTTGTCTGCCCCCGCCTGACCCCAGGCTAAATTTTGGATAAACCGTAGCTGTGACGGTCTAGTTTCGAAATACATCAATTTCTGGCAGCACACTTTAGTACAACTATTTTTTAGTTTTTTAGACTACTCCTACTCTATTGCCACAACAGAGCTGTTTGAAGAAAAACTGAAGCACGACAAAAGTGAGAAAAATAGAAAGCTATATGAGTTTGTAATTTCTAAATATGGCATTTCTGGGTTTACCGAGTCATCGATGAGGGATACCAAAAATGTCATATGCAGATTTTCTTCAAAAACTACTAGTACTGAAAAAGTGAACAAAAAGCGGCAATAGTAAGAACCGATTTCTGAAAGCTCATGATCAAAGGATCAAGGGAGATCTAGTTTTTCGATTCTTCTTTCAACAAGTTCAGCACTCAACGTCTGCAAGAAAAACACCAGGATGATCTAGCAAAGATTTCAAGGAATCAAGCGACTAAAAAAAGAAGAGTTGAAGAGCTGACCATTTCAAGGACTACATCAGAATTATTGACTGCTGTGGAGGCTTCAGCGCGATTATCTGGCAACAGGGATCTGGCGAGAGCTTTTAATGGAGCCAGCATGAGTCCTGAAAATGTAAAATAATAAAAAAAAGTGTTAGTTTTAGCAACATATCTGACCAGAGTTGTTTAACCAAAGAAGAGACATTGGCTTATTACGTGGACTCCAAATCTACCAGCCTCTCTTACAAACAGACTCGGAAGTGGAGCATGAAAGCAGGACACCAGACTCCATCATTTTATAGTATTAGGTAAGCTAATGTTAGTTTGAATGTTTTCTTTGTGAACGAAACGCGTGCAAAAATTAAACTTCAGGCGATTTTAGATAGAACCGTTGAACTTCTAGTTTCCGCTCAGTGTGACTTTTTACTTTGTCTTCTGGCTCATCATTCACTCTTATCAGTAAGTGGGGTTGTGATGGAAGTTCTGGTCAAAGCACATACAAACAGAAACTCAGCAGTAGTGACGACACTGATGAGTTTTTGTTTGTGTTTTTATTTGTACCGCTTCAATTGCATGGCGAAAGTGGTAATATTGCTTGTCAGAACCCTCGCCCATCTTCTACTACATATTGTCGGCCAATTACGTTTATTTTCCCTAAAGAAAATACGGATTTGACGGTGTCTGAGACAAGTGTCATTCTGGAGGGTATAAATGGGTTGCAACCGACAAGTGTAGTATTTTTGGTATTGAGGTACCTGTCAAACATGGCTTACTTTTCACGATGCTGAAGTGTGCAATGTTTGAACTGAAACATCTTCATCACCAAAGTGCTACATTTGTTGAGCAACCCCAAGAATGATGAACGATGAGTCCAGAAATAATCTCGGTTTTGGGTTACCTACTCTTCATGCCTGGTTTCGCCCTTTCGAACGCCTACTTCACATTTCGAGATTAAAAAAGCAAGTTCGAGACGCAGCAGATAAAGCTAAAATGAAACAACTAAGCAACAATGAAGAGTTGGGTTTGGTTGTAGAAAAACCAAGACCAGGATATGGGAATATGACTGACGGAAATACGAGGGATTACAGGATTGAATGTGCATCTTATAAAAAAGTCTCATATTTACTAACAGTTTTGTCATCTGGCTATTTTGGAAAAAAATCGTTAATTTAGCACAAGAAACAAAAAAAGCTTATTTGAGTCTCTATTCGTGAAATCGGCTCTTCTGCCAATCGGAAGCTCAAGGAGCTCGCAATAAAGATTGCAGAAGATTCCGAGAGCGTAATACTCGGAAGCGATCAAGTGCTGTTACGACTTGAGACTTACTTAATATGTATATTGCTGATCTGATCCTGTAATTAATAGTCTTAGGGAAATTCCTAAAAAGATGACTGGCAAGCTCCCTTCCAAAGTGATAGATTTATTAATACCACCTAGTGTAAATACAATTAAAAACTAGTTGGGATGTGGGTTTGACCCCTTCGGTCAACAAGATTAACTTCCCAGTATGATGAACGAAGATGGAATAAACTGACTTCTTACAAAATAGTTATACGTTTAGCACTAGTGGAAAATCGGATAGTATCAGAACTGATGACAAAGCAATCCCGAGAGAAGCTAGTTGAAATAACTATAATAGTAGTGAATCCACAAGATTTTTCTAGAGAACTTGTTTTTCCTGAACGTTAGCAAACAAACATTTGCTCCGTATTTTGTTCGCTGCACTAAAGCGGGTGTTCAAATTCGTATTGATCGTGCTGAAGCGCCGTTGACAAACTGAGAAGCGAATGACTTCATTTGGAAATTCCAAAGCTCTCCGGAGATATTAGCGAAACTGTAACTGTTAAGTACTTGTCAGACTTGACCAAAAAGAACAAATTTGGCGGTAACTACTGGAAATCCCGGGATGAACCGCAATTGCATGAAACTGTATCACGCGTAGAAAACAATTCCCCGTCAAAAAGTGCTAATCCAAGGTTTGAAAAATTCGCGCTGTTTGTAAAGGGTAACGAAATTTTTGCAACGATTTTGAAAGGTTGTCGGATTTTGACAAGTGATGTTTTGTTCGAAGGCTATTGCTGTGCAGAGCCCGAAAAAGATCACTTCTTTTAGAATGGGTCTCATTCCATCGAGTTTATTAGATATTAGCAAAACTTGTCAATTTAAGGTCTTCCTGACAATTAGCCGAAGTTTTTCTATTTAAACAAAAAAGGCCCGACCGAATATTATGAAATTTTTTTCAGAGCATTTCTTCGTTAATATTCTTTTTTCGGCACCTGAGTGAAGTCGATATAGTTTTTAGTTCGCGCGGTATCGTGCAGGTACAAAAAATCATAAACGTTGTTTAAACGAAAAAAACGGTTCGACCGAATTTTATGAAAATCTTTTCGGATCATATTTCGGTTAATACGCTTCGAACGACACCTCAACGAAGTCGATATCTTTTTTGGTTCGCGCGATATCGTGCAGGAAAAAATGACCACATACGTACGCACACACACACATATACTTCCTCCCAATTGTTTGCTTAAAATGCTCTCGGGACCTTGAAAGATAAAAATACGTCGAAAATTTCGATTTCGATTTTCGGGCCGATTACAATAACTTCCTATACTGGGAAGTTAATATACGGACCACGGATGATAATGATTACACTATAGACGGTAATAAGGTAGTTAGTGTAAGTCTTAATACATTGAAATATGTATGAACATAATTAGAAGTTCTAAATATTGGGATAAATTGGATTTTCCAAATAATAAAATCTTGACAGTTCGAAGACGAAAGTCGTAACAATTAAATTTTCTTTTTATGTTTTCTACTACATATTTCCGATGTTCGTCGGTTATGTATGTATGTAATTCGTTTCGAATAGGTTAATTGCATTTGCTCATAACATGAATAGATACTTATATATTCGCTGAGTGAACCGTTAGATTTTTACACCAATTAGACCGGTAGTCTCATATGTCAATGCACCTGTATATAAAGTGTGTAAGAAATTGAACGAAATAATATTGGGCGACACTGGTTTTGTATCTAAATATGCAATCAAAAATAGTACTGAACTGATAAGGAAAATTAAGTCATTGCAAGTGCTAGCAGGTTCAAGATTGGTTACATTTGATGTAAAAAGTTTGTTTACGTGTATACCTATTGATGGGCTGAAACGAGTAATGTGTAACACGTTGAATGTTCGAGTAGTAGACATTCATCTGAGGGATGAAATTAGACAAGTATTTAATATATGCTTAAACCAAAATTATTTTATATATAAAGAAAAATTTTATAAATATCAAGATGGATTGCCTATGCCTATGGGATCATCTTTGTCTCCTCTTTTGTCAGAAGTGTTTATGGCATATTTCGAAAGTATTATGTTTGAAAAGTGTCCGTTTGATAGAAAAATAGGTTTTTGGTTTAGGTACATATGTATGCAGATGACGTTCTTTGCCTATGGAAAGGTCTGATGACGAATTAGATGAGTTTATAAATTGCATTAATACCTTAAATAGATCTATTCAGTTCACGATGGAAACAGATGTAAACTGCGCATTTAATTTTCTTGATCTTAAAATAGCCTATAGAGATCAATGTTTTATGTTTGACATTTATCGAAACCCTACATATACTGGCATAGTTCTCCCAAATAATTCTACATATCCATATAATGTAAAATTATCAGCATTCCATGCTATGATAAAGAGATTGTTTACAATTCCACTCTCTGAACAAGCAACAAAAATGAATGTGAAACAATTAAATTAATAGCCAAAAAAATGCGAGGAGAGACTAGTAGATAAATTAATAAGGAAGAAATGTCGACTACAAGCCCTAAATTCTTTATACCCTAAACAAAAAGAAGACAATTGTAAAAGATGGGTAAAATTAAAATACGTTGGAAAAATAAGTGAAATAGTAAAAATATTATACACAAGCACTTAGATGTTATTATAGGCTTTTACAATACTAATACATTAAGGACACATGTACGTGGAAGTAATCATAAACCAGACAAATTACAGAACTCAGGAGTATACAACAAAATTTGTAGTGACTGTGCGAGCATTTACGTGGGACAAACGGGACGTAACTTTAAAATCAGATTTAAGGAACCTCTAAATTCATTTAAATACAATAAATTGGATTCAATAGTAGCAAAACATATGAGTGAAACCGGACATAGATGTGAAATTAATAACTTAAAAGTTTTACATGTACAAGGAAAAAGTAAAAGAATTAATATTCTAGAGTCATGTTATATAAAAAAGCCTCACAAGAGCACTACAATTTAATAAATGAACACAGACTTTTTACATTCACCATTAAATCATTTTATTGTTAGAAATCTCCACATGTAAATACTCTCACTATATTATTTTACTCGTCTCATGGTATTGGACTGCAATATTTAATATTGTACTTTAGTTTTATTTAGAAACTCCTTGAAAATGGCCTCATAAGCCGAAATACGCGTATCGGAAAGAAATAAATAAAAATTGAAACAAGTATAAAAAAAATGAGTGTGCTTAAGACCACACTTTAGAAGTAAAGCTTTTGTGCCCAACGGCTAGTAATATGCAATAGATATAGTGGAAAGTCTGTCGGATCTATAGTACGCTTGAGAAAATTCAGGCCAACGACAGATGCAGGAAGAATAGTGACGAATCTACTGAAGGACTTGAAACAAATACTATTTGAAAATATCAATATTTATGAATTCCTATTTACATTAAAACCTAAAAGTAACCGAGTAAAAATAATTTTATTGGCTAATTTTCTTAAAAGCATACGCGGTGTACCTAGTACGTATAGCATATAAGTGCGCATCCCACACGGGTATGCACGCTTCCGCCACAGGCATGGATACTACCGCCGCAGGCACGAAAATCTAAACATTCGCCTCATGGAAGTTGCGACATATGCAAGCGTACATGCATTGCATTCAGAGGTTCATAAAATTGCATCGTTTTTTTCCGTCCCGGCTTTCACAGATAGCCCGAAAATCTAAGTAACGAGTGCATGCAAGGTGCATGTGTTTGTTGTGCATACTTGTGTGTGCTATTTCGAATGCGGCATTACAGAAAAAGTTAAAAGTAGTCCGACCTTTTCATGGCATTAATTGCATGCTCCGCCCCCGCTACATTCATGATCATTAATAATTGCATCCGCATCGGCATAGACTATTCCAAACCCAAGTATTGTTTTACCAAGCAGTCCGCCAACCACATCCAATGAAGCTTTACTTACGCGAGTCGCTTTACCTACGCGAACGAGAGCCAGTCTACTTGAGTATGGTATTGGCACCCTTTATGGCCACCTAGCCAATTACCTGATTTCTTCGTCCCATACAATCTTTTAGGGAGCCAATTAATTTTAAAGGGAGCAAAAAGAAATGCAAAAAACAATCAACCTTTTTTCAAATTCTTGGCGTAGTTGAACATAGCTGATTAAACCGAATTTGAAGCATAAAGTTGAAAAAACATTTTTTTCAAACCTTTATATTTTCAGACGATGTAGGGATAGTTTCAACCCTTTACTATTATCCCTTATCATAAAATTTGCTTTCTTATAAATCAACCACTTTTGAATATAAATATTGCAAAAGATGTATTTTATTGGATTTTTTTTGATTATAATTAAAATTATCGCGAAAATCCTTAAAAAAGGGAGTTTTTAAGCATATTTAAAGGTGACATGCATATTTTAAGACTGTGGGACCCCGATTTTCGTAATCAGCGACTCAAAAAACGACGGACGGAAAGATTTTCACAACAGTGTAATGTTTTTACATAAACGATTCCTCGATTTGTGCAAGTTAAAAAAATTGTAATTTAAAAAGGGGAAAGATCCACCACATCTCACCAAAGGGGAAGTGGGTGCCAATTTAAAACAAGAGCACCTCACACATTTAATTCACCACTCCCTTTTGTTATTCTAAGCACCCAAACCACTGGACATACGGTTTTAACAGCTTCGGTTTTATCATTTGAAGCGTGCACAAAGTATTTTATATTGGAGACAATAACAAAATAAACGTAAGAAAGATGTATTGTTCATTTCTTCTTTCATTGTTTCATATTTGTTTACATCGTTTGGCATTTTAAGAAAGTCTGAAGTGTTTATACCGTAACTTCCCGGCAGTGCTACATGTTTGGCCACGCCAAAAAGCAGATCGACTTGCTCAGACTGCGCCGAAAATTCTTGTCGTGTATGCCGCTTCCAACATGTCAGTCAACTCCAAAGTGTCCGCGCCATAAGCCCGGCCAGTGACCAAACCACAAGAAAAATCTCAAATAATTCACCTCTACATAATGGTGAATTTGTATTCCTATAATGAGATAAAGCAAAGTCTGGGCGACAACGTAACTAAGATGCCAGAAAATTTATGCAGTAAGGCAGAGTGTATTTTAACTGTTGCACACACAGCCCTGAGTGTCATCGTCTCTTGTACCCCGTCCGCCGCTTTTCCCATCGTTATACGAAAGTTCTGACGATTTTTCATGTGTGAGAGCGTTACGCGAATGAAATTGATTCACTCTCATGTAAATTTTTTTAAGCAAACGTCCCTAAAGAAGTTTTACTTCAAAAATCCTTAATTTATGTAGGGTGTAGAAGAAATATCAAATCCGTGTAGAACTGACCAGAGAAGTAGAGTAGTAAAACCAGAGTAGTTGTGTAGTAGGCGAATATATAGAGAACAGCGCGAGTCAATATAAGAAAGATTCAGATGTTATTTTCCAGTCGAACAGATAGGTTGTATTAGAAATTATATTGAACTATTTAGAGTTTAAACTAAATAAAGAAGTATTTGAATATAACGACTATTATTGACCTTTACATTTATTCTAAATGAATAGATACGATCATTGGAATCAGAAAATTCAAGTAAATAATTTTTTTCAGCTAACTTGTTCTATTCGAAACACTGTGAGGGGAGGAATTAAATGTATGGGAACTTCTGAACCGTCATCACCTCCGCTATAATTTGTTTGTGCCTAAAGGCCGCTCCAGTCTCATGCCGTAAACAGCCGCGAACAAGCGCGAACGCTAGTGTGGCTGGTTTTCGCGCTTAGTTCGCGCCTTGCTTTTAGTTCCGAGGGGATACGGCGTGAATTCGTGCCGCAAATTCACGTTTATGACTGTAACAGCATAATGGCGCGACTATATATTGGGCGCCATTTATGCAAGATATTGCCCCCTCAGCCAGAAGCCCGGAAAAGCCTGACTAAGAGCGCAATCCCAAACATAAAACAAATCGGGACTCCTATCCTCCCCAACCGCCGATCCTAATGTTAGGGGGTATGCTGCCGGCCACACGGAGGGGGGGGGGGTCGTGGGGTGTGTGGCCGGGACTACATATACGCATCATGGTTCACCACTTACCTGTGATTATGCACTTTCATCTTGAGTTTCCATCCTTCTCCCGGACTTGCTTGAGCCGTGTCACGGTAGTTCGTTCCTTGCCAGCTCATAGTATGGATAACCACCAGCTGACAAGGAAAAGCACTACTTAAGAACCCTGAAAGGAAATGAAATCCGCTCCAACCATTCCAAAAGAAATCTAAAGCCTAGTATGGAGTTCAAACGAAATTCCGTTCCCCATATAAAATACACGTAAAAAGATACACGGAATTCCGTTCACTCGATTTTTCCGTTACTTTTTGTTTTGGGAGTACGGACTTCGAAGGGAATTCTGTACTTGTGAAACTTTCTAACAGATGGCTCTGCAAGGGAAATTGGAGACTTTTTTCCGTTCACGTTGAACGGAATAAATAGCTAGACAATTATTCCGTTGTTGTGCTGTTGGTAATTTTGACAGAACGACAAAAAAATCACCTTTTGCCCTTCTGATTTTTGAAATTTATTAAATTTTCTGTTAATTCCATTTTTTTAATTCTAACTTTCATTAAATTTATAATAATAATTGCGGTTTAAATAAATGTAATTTCTCTTATTGAATGTTTTTTTTTATTTTTTGTTTGCAACCACCGCATACGTACCCCTTAATAAATACATAAGAGTCAACTTTATACTTTTTCTCCACAATATTTCCTACACGAATTTTTCCGTGTAAAATTAAATTGCGAAAATGCTAAACGGAATTCCGTTTGAACTCCATACTAGGCTTAAAACATGGATATTCTCATTATAATTATTTAATCTTCCTGTTTATTACAGGTACCTACCAACAACAGTACACGAACACCACAACTTAAAAATTATCTCAAGTTTCTTTAACAATGGACTATTAACATTGACAGCTACAACAATTTAAAATGATCGAATGCAAAAACCAGTAATGTGCAATTACATATAATATAGATGACTCTGTTCGACGAAGAAAATTAAAAAAAAAACGCGTCGCACTGGTACCATTACGTCGCGTTTGTACATCAAACGATTACACCTTTGTATATTTTTATTATAAATATCGATAAACTAGTGAAATTCAAAGCTAACGCAAAATAAATATCAACAAACAAATTGTAAGGAGTGGAATCTATTAACAACAACAAGGGTATACCTAAATGCCAATATAAAAGTAATTTGAATAATAAAAGTAATATAAATAAAGCCTAAATTACAAGTGCTCCGTGTATGATAGACCCTTGGAAAATAAACTAGTATTATTTGTAAAGTTATTGTTTTTAGTAACACATAAATTAATTAAATTGTCATCAACTTGATTAAAAAAACTAAAGTGAACTTAAATATTACTTTTAGTGTTTCTGCCAGTGATGTCAGCAATAGTGAACGTTGAGAGTTTGCTTCTTGTCACTCTCTCAATATATTTCGATGAACTAGAAATTAACAATCCCCTAGGATCACTTACTGGCGTTAATAAGATAGGAGTGGTTTATTATGAAATTTCTTGCTTGTCTCCTCAATATGCTTCAAAACTGGAAAATAATTTTTTTTTCTTTTTTTGGCAATGCTCCACAGAACCGTTGACAGGAAGCAAGATAAATCAAAATGAAATTACAATTACAATTGATGGTTTACAAAAAAAATATTTTTTTCTCCAGTCGTTATATCAGGAGATAATTTAGGCATGAATCTTTTAAGCCATCCAAAAGAGAGTTTTTTTTATAGTAATTTTTTTCTGCCGCTTTTGCGGAGATCATAAAGAAGTCATGGAAGTTGAAATTAAAAAAAGCATTCGTTCCCTTCGCACAGATCAAAATTATAAAACAGGCTGCTTTCGGAAACTAAGTGTGATGATCAAATGACATTAGTCAAACTTACATCACTGAGAGACAAGTTCTGCTTTGACTGAGTTTACAGATTGACGTTTCAGAACAGTAAATTGACAATTTGATTTGAAAAGGGCTTTAAGATGGATTTTATAAAACTAGCTTGTAAAAGCGAATTAAAAAGTTATTTTTTTGAGACTGCTATTTCAAATGGATCATCTTTTAAAAATAATAAATATAGAGAGGATCTCGGTAGGCGTAAACGACGACTATTGTATTTATTGTGCATACCAAAACAAATAATCCCAAAAGTCCAAAATTATACCATTATTATAGAAAGTTATCCAGAAAGTGTATTTTATTCCCATTTTCGGATGTCGAGAAAAACTTTTCAAGTTTGCTGTGTAATACAATTGATCTATGGAAAATAAGTAAAATTTTCATTTCAGTATTTAATTGAAAAAATAAAAACCCATTGGAAAGAAAAGAAGACTGGGCGACCAGGGACAACGGTAGAAGAATGTTTATATATAACAATTTGGGCTCTAAGCAATCAAAACTCATTAAGAGAAATTAGCGACAGATTCAACAAATCGAAAAGCACGACGTATGATATAATCGTACAAACTTGTGAAGCTATCACTAAGCTGTCGGAAGAATATATAAGATTCCCTAAGAGCACTTTCGAAATTGATGAAACAGTAATACAATTTAATAATATTAGAGGAGAAAATAGTTTCCCTAATGTGGTTGGGTGCATTGATGGCACTCATTTGCCTATACCTGCTCCTTCTACAGATAGTAGTAGCTACTACAATAGAAAAGGGTATCATTCGCTTATTCTGCAGGTATGTGAATTTACATTACACCCGGTTAAATGCTAATTGGAACTTGACGCTGGAATGTCATTAAAGCAAACTCTATGTAGGTTTAAGTTCTAAGTAGCATTTAATTGATGGCGGTAAAATTTACCTTACCACTTTCTTCATACATCTAATTGCAGGCTGTATGTAATAGTCAGGGAGTTTTTACAAATATATTTTTTGGATGGCCTGGAAGTTCCCACGACGCTTTTGTTTTTAGAAACAGTGCCTTGGGAAAAGGCTTAGGAATCGGGCAAATCAAATTACCACCAGATGTTCACCTATTGGGAGATTCTGCTTATCCATTGTCAACACACTGCATAACTCCTTATCGAGATAATGGTTGCTTATCGGAAATGGAAAAAAACTTTAACTTTAAGCACAGTGCTACAAGAGTTATTATTGAGCAATCCTTTGGTATTTTGAAAGCCAAGTTTCGTCTTTTGAATTATTTACCATTCAAAAAGTTAGAGATTTTGAAATATGTAGTTTTTTCTTGTGTAGTTCTACACAATTTTATTATCTTAAATGAAAACGAACGTTCAATTGAGATTACCGATTTCAACAGCGTAACAAATTATAACGATATACCTTCTTTAAATAACTGTGCAACAATCGATGGTAAAGAAAAAAGAGATTCTCTTTGCCATTTATTGCACTCGTAATTCAACAAGAAGTGCATTGATTAATTTTAAAGAAGCGTTATTTTTGATAACATAATTTTATTTCTTCATAAATAAGTACATATAACAATTCATTGTGGACATAAACATTCATTAAATAAACATAACTTTCTTTTAAAACATAAGAATTCAATTTTTTTTATAAAATAACATTACTGCATAAGACTTTTTAATTCTCTTAAAACATCCACTTTATCTTTTTCGACCCGCAATTTTTCTTTTTCCAGGTCGATATATTCCCTGTGTCTTCTCTCTTCATTGTCATCTTGTTGCTTCATATATTCTATTATATTGGAATTAGTAGGTGTACTTCTCTTGCTCTTTTTATTTGGCGTAGCATTACTTGAACTTTCTTCCGATTCGCTGTTTTCTTTTTCTAGAATGCTACTAAGCTCCAAACTGTCACCAATTATGTTTGAAGGCGGTTCACGGGCATGTTTGTTCCCATAAACGGAATCAAAATCCTCATAATATTCCCAGTTCGTTCTCGCGTTTCCTGATTCCGAATTCCTCTTTTTTATTCTTGTGTAGGTGGTATACAAATTTTGAAATTTTTTCATTATTTCATCACATGAAAACGTAAAAAGTGGGTTATTAGTCTTAATTTTGTTGAGAACTTCGCGCCACAGTGATTTTTTGCTCCGTGTACCGCCTTCAAATTTACTATGCATCTCTAGCCGTGTTGCTACAAGAAGCTTTGTTTCCTTTTTTTCCCAATAGCAGCTAAAACATTTTACATTTACTAAATGTGATAATTTTACTATTAATATACTTACTCTTTAAGTTCCTCCATTGTCATCTTAAACTCAAACTCCACTTAATTAATTACATCGGCCGACTCCCGATTTCACTCTCCTCCATAAACCACCAAAAACACAATGACAAGTCAGGCAATTTCAATGAACTGCAATAACTGCAAAGAATTTAAGCAGAATTCACAGTTTACTACGTTTTCGAACAGATGGCTTTAGCTGAACTAGTTTTCCGAACGCACTACTTTTGCAGATTTTTCGCAGTTTGACGTTTCCGAAAGCAGCCACAGACTTACTTAATCGACAGTTCGGTATCTATTTCCCTTGGCAACGTTGAACTTCTTGAACACGTAGCCTTCCAACGCAATTACTACCTGCCTCCGAGTTGCTATTTTACCTTTCTCTATTTTGCTAGTGTAATTTGAGAATTTTGGTCCTCTTCGCTGAATAAAAATATCAGATCTTCAAACACAACTTCCAACTCTTCTATCTCATATCCAATCGCACGAACTATCGCCTTATCGCCCGGTATAGCCACGTAGGTACTTCCCTTCTGACTTTGCTCCTCCAGTTTCGTATGATTAATCAAATGAACATACGTTACATAAGTATTTTTAAAATTCTTTTTTTTTATTTAATGTTTTTTTTTTATTTTCCCGACGAAAAATTTTTCCGTCGTTTTATACATCCATCCATACTCAATTTTTTTTCTCTCGCCTACTTTTTTTTCCGAACCAACTTCTCGATTTTATATCCGACAGTGATTTTGAGCCAAGTAGATATTTAGGGTTTTTCGAGCAAAACTGACCGTTACAAGACTGAGTAGAAGATCAAATTTTCAGGCGCCACCGGCCAGCCAAACGCGTGACAAGACGAATGCTGCAGCGTACGAGTGGGCTAGCATGTAGTGCGGACGGTTGCAGCCGCCAGTCCTTCTTAGCGTAACCAACACAATTATCCGGTGCCAAGTTTATCAACCATCTCAAATAAATAAACAATAACAATAAATCTACACTCGAACTAAATAAACAATAACAATAACTACACAAACCATTAAACAATAATAAATTAAAAAAAAACTAAGTGCGCGTGAAGTGATACAAAAATGAAGTGAAATCACCATCACTGACAAAAAAACTAGACGAATACTACTAACGGACGGCAAGTAAGTTTTTTTTTTTCCTTCCTTCCTTTCCCGTACTCTCTGCCTGCCATCGTCGGCGCCGCAACAATATCGGTCAGCTGATGGGAATTGTCTTGTTTAAGCAGGCATAACACTGCAACAGGACTCTTCCCGTTAGCCCGATGGTTGCATCGCCGACGCAGACAGCATCAAATGAGGTCATGAACCTTGCACCGGAGAGGCTCCGTAACAAAAAATTTTCATTTCATTTTTGTAACATTCGGGGCCTCCTCGCGAACTTTTCCCCCGTAATGTGCCATTTAACATCCCATGCCCCGGCCGTTCTCGCGCTAAGTGAAACTCAAGTCACCGATATCGATTTTGATCGATTTCAGGTGGCTGGGTATTCCTTAGTGCACAACTTCTCTGACCATAGGGGAGTCGCCATATACATTAGGAATGACGTGGCTTTTCAGAAAGAATATAATAGTACAACTCCAGACTTTAATTATACCTGGATTAAAATCATTCTTCGCAGCCACGTCATATTCTTCTGTTTTCTCTACAGAAGTCCTAATATAAGTAATGATGCCTCGACGTTAGCCTTCGATGCTATATCCGAACGAATCTCCGGATTTTTACTTTCCCATCCGGAGTGTGAAATCATTGTTGCGGGTGATTTCAACGTACATAATATACATTGGCTGAAATACTCAAATGGCACCAGTGTTTCTGGCAAAGACGCTGAGCTTTTTGCAGATATTAATAATTTGCACCAAATTGTCAATCGGGAAACGCGTGTCCCAGACGTTGAAGGTCACGGAGCCCATCTCCTTGACATGTTTCTTACATCACACCCATCACGGTACTCCGTCGAAGTTGGCTCACCTCTCGGTAACTCGGACCATTGCCTATTCAGCGCTAATTTCCCATACTCATCTTCTACCCCTACTAACACAGTTCCTAAAAAAACTGTTTGGCACTATGGGAAAGCCAACTGGTTGGGGCTAATTCGCTTTTTTCAAGCCACGGACTGGGATCTATGTTTCCGGGATGCCAGTGCGAGCTATGCCGCTCTATGTATAACCAAAATTATACGGGCTGGAATGCGGTTATTCATTCCTCATTCTATCAAATCTACAAAGCCAAGGCCGAATAGATGGTTTGATGGGGAATGCATGGACGCAATTAAAGCTAAAGAAGCCGCTCATAGAGCGTACAGACACTCCCCAAGTGAGTCCCTTCGTCGTGAGTATATCAAATTAAGAAATTCCTGTAATTCCACCATCAGGAAGGTTAAATCGTCATTTGACGACAAATTAAGAAACAAGATTCTCAACGCAAATGCAGGCAGCAAAAACTTCTGGGCCTTGGTAACTTCCATCAAGAAGAATTTTACCTCTTCCTCAACCCCTCCATTCATCAATGGAAAGGAGGTGATAACAGAAAGCAAATCCAAGGCCGATTTATTGGCATCTCTGTTCGCCTCAAATTCTTCTCTGCCCGAATCTGATACGTCACCACCGGTCCTCGATCGCATCGCCCATTCAATGGGCGGGATCTTCTTCAGGACCCGTGAGGTGTATAAATGTCTCAAGGAGCTTGACGTCAACAAATCCACTGGCCCCGATAATATTCCCCCTATGGTACTCAATAAATGTGCCTCACCTTTGGCTAAACCTCTGCGCAAACTTTTTGCCTTATCATATTTCTCCGGAGTTTATCCAAACTCCTGGAAACTAGCTCATGTTCAGCCCATTCCGAAAAAAGGTGATGCCAGCGACCCTTTAAACTACCGCCCAATAGCAATAACTTCTGTTCTCTCCAAAATCATGGAGACAATAATTAATAGAAAGCTGATGCAATATTTAGAATCTAACCAAATCATACACGACAGGCAGTACGGCTTTAGACCGAAAAGATCTACTGGCGACCTTCTTGTGTGTTTGACCGAGCATCTACACCGAAGCATCCATAGTTCCGGTGAGTCTGGTCTGGTTGCTCTAGATATTTCCAAGGCTTTCGACAGAGTATGGCATCCCGCTCTGCTGTCCAAACTCCAAGCTATTGGTATCGACTCAGTTCTTATGAACTGGATTGAGAGCTTTCTTTCCAGCCGTTCAATCAAGGTAGTATTGGATGGCGTCGAATCCAACCCACACTCCATCTCGGCCGGCGTTCCCCAAGGATCGATCCTCTCATCTGCTCTCTTTCTAATATTTATTAACGATCTGCTCTCAATCCCCTCCAACCCACTCCACAGTTTCGCCGACGACAGTACTCTGCGTTACTCTTACGCCAACGCTAGACAAGCAAGTGCCAGACCTTGTCTCTTAGACCGCGAACTCATGTCCAGCTCTCTTAACGCAGACATCGAGCTCATTCTTGACTGGGGCCGCAAGAATCGGGTCGAATTTAACGCATCAAAAACAAAGTACTGCCTTATCTCCACCAAAACCTGTACCGACTTTCCCTCTATTTCAGTGGACGGGGATAGCCTAACACCTGACCCATCTCTTAGCATCCTGGGAATGACTCTATCTAATGATATGCAATGGAATGGTCACATATTCCAAATTGCCAAACAAGCGTATCAATGCCTAGGATTCCTTAAGAGATGCAAGTTCCTCCTTCAGCCAGTTGCTCTAGCCACAATCTACAAGTCCTACTGGTCGACCCCACCTTGAATACAACTTGTATATCTGGGCGGGCGCTCCTAAAACCACCTTGGCTTGGCTGGATAGGGTGCAAAATCGCGCCATCAAACTCATTGGTGATAGCACTCTTTGCTCCTCCATCGACCCTTTAAGCCACCGTAGGAACGTAGCTGCACTCAGCAAGTTTTATCGCTATTATTACAGCGAATGCTCCACTGAAATAAAGAACCTCCTGCCTACACGGCAACTTTTTTCCCGCAACACAAGACTAGCCAACTCGGCTCACCCCTTCACCCTGCAGCCCTCCCCTTCACGCACATTACGGTTTAGCTTTCGTTTATAAATAGAACAACTCGGTTGTGGAACTCTCTTCCGCAGTCGGTGTTTCCGAGCTCATATAACATCTCTGAGTTCAAACGCAAGGTTCATCGACACCTACTCATGCACCCCCCAGACCCCTAACCTATCCTTTCTATTCTATCCTTCAGATCAAGCTTACTACTAGACACTGACCATGACTCGAACGACATGACTGACTAGTAGTACAAAGGGTGACTCCTAAGCTTCATCGTATCACAAAAAAAAAAAAAAAAGTAACACTGACCCGCGAAAAGGCACTTAGCATATATCCTCGCCGAAAGGAAATCTTGTTAAGTATGAGTGCTCACGTGTTGGTAGTTGTGTGTCCACTAGAAGCGGTAAAATCGACTGGAATAGAGGAGGAGTAAGTAGGAGTTCGAATTATCAGTTGTAGTTACGCCCGTAAATTCGTATTTTTAGTATAAATTTAAGAAATCTTACGTGATGTTGGGGGAGAGGGTCGAGGCAAATCTCACGCCATCTCACCAAGTGGGAGGAGGTCGAAAAATCGCAAAAATCGCCTCAGGTAATTAATGTATGACCCCTAATAACCTCTTACTATCACTTGTTCCGATCTTTTCAGAGATCCATTACTGAAATTAAGCGGGCTTTAAAATAAACCTGTTAAAACTTTTTCATTCAGTTTTTAAACCAAAGAAGTTCCATCATAGAATTTTCTACCCGAAAAATTGCGATAATAATGGAGTATATTTCGTTCAAATAAATTCATTTTCACACTACAAAAAAAAGTTGAATTATCTGGAAAAACTACCAGCATTTTTTATTTTGTTTGTTTTCAGTAAAAATTCTCAAAATTATTTTGTCGCATGAACAAGAAGACTGGAGGTGGGCTGGAAGTTAATTCAAATTTATCTACCAAGTGGGAGTATTAAATTTTTTAGTTGCCATGTTGCTTTAGGTACAACTTTTTGCTTAAATGACAAAAACCACTCACCGGAAAATTTGTAGATAATCTAATGAAGCCAGAGTGTATTGTATTAAAAGTGTAGCGTATGAAGAGTATTATAAACTTGATAGTACTTGAACAATGAAGGGGTAGTTTTTTTCATCCTTCCGCTGACGGAGCCTGATCGGACTAATAAGACCTAAATCCAATAGAGGATGGGGGACTCAATTTTCTCTACTTTATGAAATTTTTAATCCATAATCTCTTTAGCTGGTGGAAATGATTAAACTTGATCAATGTGATAGTAATTTTCTTGTATTATAAGAGAAAGTGAATTTTTAGAATGTTCATAGGATTTCCCATTAAGAGGTTTCATTTTAAGTTTAGGCAAAAAGATATTGCTTAAACAAATGTCTTTAATTAAATGATTTCAAATTTGTATGTCAGAATCTGCATATATTTGTTTCAAAGGAATTTCTGTTTAATAAGTTTGGACTAACAGTCTGGGACCAACTATAAAGTTCAAGAACCTCTTCATTTATTTCGTTGATTGAAATGTAATTAAAAAGAAAGAAAACTTAATAAATCTAAAATTCAAAAGAAAAACAAAAGCTTGATTCAGTTTTTCAACGGTCATTCTGTTCTGTAATTAGCTGGCTACGAATCGTACAAAGGAGACAGAAAAATGCTCGTACAAAAGGAGACGTATTCTTTCTCATCTTTGGAAAATTTAATTAATTCCGTCAGACAACCAGAAGTGCAGCAAAGTAATTACAGTAATGCATTCCAATTTCATGCAGTCACAAAATTTCTTCCTTAAATTTTAATTAAATTTCATTACTTTCACAGTCCTCCCCTCCCGTCTTTAAGCAAACAATACCTAAGGATCATGCGTGGAGTTCTCCTTAAAGTAAAACTTACGGCAAAAGCTCTGAAAGTTTTTGGTTAATTTCCCCTTCGAAAAATTTGCGGCGAATTGGGATTCCCCTTTTGTAAATCTTGCATCAACCTACAATCACCACTAGATAGTAGCTGGCTGCCATTCCCAGGATATGAATGGAGGACAGGTTTTATAAAGGATACTTAAGTGACAGGATAAAATTTAAATGCGTTCGATTCTGTCAAGGATACTGAACGGGGAAAGCTCTGTGGATTCGTCCTTTTGAATATTCAAGACTCTAATTAAACCCGGAACTAATAAGCCGCTATTCCTAATTGGAGCTGATTGGTATTTTTCTTTTTCTGTTGCTGCTTTTGTACCATAGTAAAAGGATAATGTTTAATTGAATCCTTGGGATTAGAGAGAGATTCTGTGGGGTATCTCGGATGGCTCGTGCCTTCTAAATTGTTGATTCTAGACTTAATTGCCGCACTAAGACTCGTCAACAGTCATAGACGGAGACGAAGTGCCTCTGTTTGTTTATTTGTAAACAAGGGCTGCAAATATGCGCCCAGAATTGAAGCTCCGCTGTCAACGGCAATCAGGGACCTTTTCCCCGTATTCCTTCCCTTCGCTGATTTTCTTGCGGTTTGTCAAGAAAAGCCCTTATGTAAATTGGAACTCTGTTTTTGTACAGTACCCATAGTCTCCCCCACCCCCCTCATATTTCTAGGCTTGCCTATTTCTGTAGTGTCCTTGTGAAATTTAATCTGTTCGTCAAGTTGCTTTAAATCCTCAGGAATACAACAAACTTTACTTAACAGTTCTGGGTGGAACGCACATAAATTATGGGCATTTAGTTGAAGTTAAGTAATTTCATTTGAACAGAAAAAACATAATCCTTCGCTAATTCCGCGGTTTTAGTACCTAAATCAGATTTTCATAGCGAATTGCGGCTTCTTTTTAAAACTTTTTATAACTATGTTCAAGCATTCCCGTTTAGTCCTGCTTAAAGGATACAAAAAACAACAACTTTACGGGGTTAATGAAAGTCGCGTTTTATGGAACTTGCTGAACAATGAATTAACAAGAAAGGAAAAAGTTTCTTTTACAAAATCTCTGCTTTTTTAAGGACTTTATGATTATAACTTCCATCTCTCGTCCTGTATAAAGAAGACGTTATAACCATCATAAAAAAATTCTTTCCATTAATGTCCTTAAGATAAATGAATAACCGGAATCCTGATTAATTTGAACCTGCATATATGTATGTATATGGGTCGATGTAAGCCTACCGAACGTGCCTCTTCTGTAATTTGTTTACCAATGAGGCGGTATGTCAATCAGCGAAACTCCTTGACCATCCTTTGTCTTTTACAGGAGCTACATTATTTTACATCACTTCCCCGTAAGTGAGGACAAGCAGGTATGGTATGTATAAGGAATGAGTAATGGTCTTTCTATTAAAATACCCGCATATTGCCGACCAACCCCCTGAAAGTCTTTGCTTGAAGTTAGTTCACAATTTCGTTACTTTCAGCCCCACTGTGGTGGGGATAATTTGTAGTCTTGTATTTCTACTGCCAATCATGAACTATGGACTTTCACTCGAAAGTTTTTCCTTAGGTAGCTTCTGAGAGGAGGACTTTCTGCTGGTAGCTAATTAATTTGAGGGTGGTTGTGTTGGTTTTGTTATGTCTAGAAGATGTGAATTATGTGGTTAATTAGTAAAATGTGGCTTCGGAGATAAAGTAATCACTTCAATATATTTAAGGATTATCATCGTTGAAGTTCTTATCAATATCAAGTTGCTACCCTTCAGGGAAAAACTTTTATCGGTTTTAATGAAGTATTCTTAGAGATTAGTGCAATTATGATAAATCTCATAAATCTCATTCTAGCATGTCTGATTTTTTTTTCTTCGAGCGACATTGCTTAGAGATGCGCCGAAGATGGGTTCGACCGAATACGAATATTCGATCACAAATGTACCGAACCGAACATTCGGCCGAATTTATTATTCGGTTGATTTTTGCGCAGTTCATATATGTCGGCGAAGCGATCTGCGAGTAGCAGCGTTCGCCCACTACTTGAGCACTTCGCGCTAGCTCGGCTCGCTCACTCAATGCGCCGCTCTTTCTTTTGTTGCAATTTCTCGCATGATAGAATTATTGAAGCCCTACGCACATGGGTCGACGAATTTGCAATCCCAGTTTCAAACTGGTTTCACCATTATCACGCTCACAACCACTTTGCAACCAAAGTGAAACCTTTGTCCACCTACAAGCGCAACTGATTGATGAACTCAGAGGTAATATAATGGGTAATGGCTCGACCCACCGCAGCACAAATATATTGGCGGATTACAACTGTGGTGATAATTTTACCATTGGCGCTCGCTCCTAACTTAACGTCGTGTAATCTGTACTTCCAAACAGTTTCAACGCCTTCAAGCCCATCTCACACCTTACCACCGATGTACTTGCCTCCTCAATATATATTTAAATTTGGGACCAACTGGTCACAAGAAGAATGGGACAATCGCCTGAAAAAATTAAATGCAAACAAGGCGAAATCAACGAACAAAAAGAAAGTGGTAAAGCAATCTCGAAGTACGCTAAAAAAACTTAGTACTTCGGTGTCTAATGGAGTAACAGCTTACTTCCTCAAAGGCGCACCGCCAGAAGCAGATGTACCTTGGGTTTACAAGTTCTTCGCCAAGAACTTCTCAATCCCCATTACAAAATGTGAGATTGTTTCCCATAGTAAAAACAGGAAAGCCGTTAACTTCAAGCTGCTCATGCCGACCAAATATGAGTGGCTACTTCTAAACTGCGAATCTGACGTCTTCAGGTGGAAGAATTTATCGATCACCGTTGGAAAGAACAAGCATCTATCGCCAGTAGACGTGAAGGAGTAGCAACAACGGGCGTACTCAGGCGGAATAATCCTGCCATGAGACATCACAGCCATAGGTTAAGTAGTATAATTAATAGTTCTAGCCCTAAAATAGTAAATAATCCACGTAACTTTTATCAGAAACCCACCCCTCCCACTAACACGTTAAACCCACCCCACTCTACTATTAACCCAATTCGAAATACATATAACCAATTACAATAGAACCAATACTAACACCATTCCAACTGCGTCTAACTCAGTTCCGAGCCTGAACAGACCTATCCCGCTAACACTTAACGCAACAACAACAACTAAAATTCACAATTCCTACTCTAACTTTTCTCGAAGCCACATCATTGTCGGAGGTCGTTCCTATGCTGACATTAATGAGGTTCCTAATGACACACAGAAATCAGTTGATTCTTCTGTAAGCCGCGCCAACAACATCCCCTTGAAACCTCCTTTCTTAAACCCGTTACAACCCCCGGTTGTAAAAAATACCTTGATTTCAGCCGACTCATCCGATAGTCGATATTTGTTATCACGGTTAAGAGAAAGGAAGGTCTTTGACAATGTAAGGCTGTTTCTAGCGTACATGCAGAAATAACAAACCTGACTCTACCTGTATATATGGTAAAACCAGGACCAGCCTCATTGTCTCGCTCCAACAGGAAGGTCTTCCTACGGATCATAGTGCCCTGCTCGAATTGTACACTAGGTACCTTGAGCATTATCAAATCAATCCTCATCAAGTTACCAAGGATCTCTCCGCTTATGCCGCTCATGTAAGATCAATACATGTGTCCCAGCTGCAAAAAAGCCGTGATGAGATGAACAGATATTACCGCCCTTAACTAGTTACTTCCCCAACTGCCTATCCCACCCAATCTCTTCTTCCCAAACCTAGCCCACCCGAGGTTGTAAGAATCTTTTACCACAATTGTAGTGGTATGAGAACCAAACTTAATAACCTCTACATTGACTCTAAATCATGTCGCTATAATGTACTTGTACTGACCGAAACATGGTTAAATAGTACATTCCTAAATGAAGAGATCTTGGACAGCAGCTGGACTATCCACAGACTACAGTTCCACTGGTCTCACCGGAGGGGGTGGAGTCCTTATAGCTGTAAAAGACTTTTTAAATAGTGAATTAATCACAACCAATTGTTCAAAATCCTTTGAACACGTCTTCATAAGAATCAAATCCGACCTGAAGAATATATTCATCGGTTCGTTCTATATCCCCCCCAATTCCGACGAATCCAACTATGACGATCTATTGCATATAGTGGAGGAAGTTAACGATACACTCTGCGGTAATGATGTCATATTTATCCTCGGTGATTTCAATCGATCGAATTCTTTTATCCTCGACGAGGAAGATAATAAATTACTTCCTATTAATGCAACTAATGCCGTCGATATAAAATTTATCGACACTCTTTACGGCAATGATCTTCACCAAATTATCGAGCAACCAATTTCTTGTGGTAAATGGCTAGACCTGATCTTCACCAATTCACACGAGGAGGTGAATACTCTACTCGTTTCCGATGAGGAAAACCTATTTTCGAGCTCCATCCACCACTCCGCGTGGATCCTCGAATTTAATTCATCAATCCCCAAGCATCGTACATCACATAACAATGCAGTTGTTTACGATTTTAAGAACGCGGACCTGGACAGTATTGGTTTCGAATTATCCCTAGTCGACTGGGAACATAGGCTAACTAGCAATGATCTTGACGTGATAGTTTCATGCTTTTATTCTATCATTTTCAACATCATCGACAAATATGTACCCAAAATTAAAAAACGGGATAGAGTGTCGGAACCATGGCTGGATAGGGATACTAGATTCCTACGTAATCAAAGAAATAAATTATACAACATGATCAAAAATAACACATATGTAAACGAAAGATTGAATTCCGAGTACATTAGACTAGCCTCAGAATTTGCTGTTGGGTCTCGCGAGGCCTACTCTGCATATATTAATTCTGTTGGTGATAATATCATAAGTGATCCTAAAAAATTCTTTGATTACGTTAACATTAAACGGAAGACTTCAGGCTACCCAACAACAATGACGAATGGTAGAGCCCACTCCACGTGCCCCAAGTAATTTGTAGCATGTTTGCTGATAGGTCCAGCACAGCACACGATGTAACTGACTCGCACACTCACATTTCCCTTTTAAATGGTATATCCCTTTCTGTTGATGAGATCGTGGCGGGTCTGAACAATCTTGATATCAAAAAAGGTAATGGTCCCGACAATCTCCCTCGTATTTTCCTGCAGCGCTGCTCGCAACATATCGCGTTTCCTCTTTATCTCATCTTCAACAAATCTTTATCGTTAGGAAAGTTTCCCAAGCTGTGGAAGAAATCCTACCTAACGCCAATCTATAAATCCGGTGACAAGCACTCGGTAGACAACTATAGGGGCATTGCCATTTTATCATCAATTCCTAAGCTTTTTGAAAAACTTGTTCATGACAAGATTGCTCCACTTATCGATCCATACCTAAACGAACAACAACATGGTTTTCGGAAAGGACGTTCAACAACTTCTAACCTTATGGTCCTTATCTCCGAATCGTTATGCGGTATGGAGAGCGGCCATCAATTGGATGCTGTGTACACTGATTTCAGCAAGGCCTTCGATCGAGTGGACCACGCCATCCTAATCGCAAAATTATTAAAGTTTGGAATATCAAGTTCTGCCCTGGAATGGTTAAAATCATATCTGAACGGAAGAACACAGGTTATCAGATTCCAAGGATTTCTATCTAATGAGATCGAAGTAACCTCTGGCGTTCCTCAGGGCAGTCATCTCGGTCCCCTTCTCTTCAATATTTTCGTCTCCGATCTTTCCGGTAAATTAGCAAATATTCCACATCTCTTTTACGCGGATGATCTCAAAATTTATAGTGTCATTGAGACCCAAACTGATGCTTCCTTCTTGCAGACAAAGCTCAATGCCCTTCCCTACACGACTGGTGCACCATGAACAAACTGCAACTTAACACCAGCAAATGTCATGCAATTACCTTCTCCCGCTTAAAAAACACACAGAACCATAACTATTATCTCAATGGCATTATGTTGAATCAGGTTGATCTAGGCGTCGTCCTAGACAAAAAACTCAATTTCAACCTGCACTACGATAATATAACTGCCAAAGCCAACAAACTTCTTGGTTTCATTAAGAGGAGAGCCAAAGAATTTGGTAATGTATGGGTCACAAAAACACTCTTCTGTTCTTTAGGCCGCCCTATCCTGGAATATTCGTGTCCTATCTGGGATCCTATATTCCAAGTGAGCAGCAGGAGGATCGAATCCATTCAAAAGAGATTTCTTCTTTTTGCCCTGAGACATCTACACAACCCCCATGACTACCAAACCCTGCCACACTACTTGGACAGGCTCAAAGTGCTTGATCTCATGCCGTAGTCTAGCAGGAGGAAACTGCTCATATCTTGCGTTGCCTTTGACGTCCTAAGTGGAAAGCTTAAAGCGCAGTTTCTGTCGGACAGAATCAAATTCAATGATGTAGTTCGACACACACGACACACTAAACTACTTAGGGAATATCCACACCGCACCGATTACGCAAGGAACGAGCCCGTCAACAGATGCTGTATGGTTTTTAATAGTCATAGCTCCTCTTTCTCCCCTTCCCTAAACAAGGCATCCTATAAAAAAAATACTCAAATCACTACTAACATAACCCCCTCTCTGACAATAGTAGGTTTTTAGTAGCTATCAGTAGTTATAGTAATATTATATTATATTATAAAAGATACACTATGTTTAATCTAAGTACATATGTAGCGCCGTCCTTTATTACTTGACCGCTACAGGGGATTGGGCGTACTAGCCACTATTGGCGTAGGTCACCAACCCCTATTATCATATCTTTACTTAGTTCAAATTAAAACCACTTTTCACTTTCTTAACTTTAGCAAAAACTAAACCACTTTATATTTATTATGTTTTATCTATAATATATATATTATAACTTATTATATCTTTTTTTAGCTACTAGTGCTACTTGCAGCCTTCGCCGTTGGGTCCCAACTGACTTTTCTATGGTCCTCCCTAAAACAGCAGACCTCCGATTCTTCATATTTTATTACCCCACCAATTTCAATATTTTGGTTTGGGGGTTGACCGGAAGATTTTCTGCTCGATCCAAATTATAAGTAGAGCTTTCCCCTGTTATGGGAAAAAGCTCATGCCACACGCGTAAATGCGACAGTTCCCATGAAAAGAGGGGAAGCGTCGATCACCTATGCGATCGAGAAATTGGGGGGAATAGAAAATGTGCACGAAGCATTCATGGCACATTGGAGGAATTGGCCGGGTCATCATTTATTGATCACGGCCAAAGGTTGCACTTTGGAATGTTTGTGCATTGCTCGTGGATAGGTTTTTGGCGGAAACTCGTATTGAGTTTCCCGACAGTCTTTCCTGTTATTTTGATTTATTGAATTTGGCGGAAACTCGTATTGAGTTTCCAGACTGTCTTTCCTGTGGAACTGCTGGCGAACTTGGAAATTGTGCGCATTCTAGGAATGGCACTTGCAGTTGTACGATGCTTTTCTTTCAGCACAGAAAAAGGGTAACGAAAGGGAATGAGCTAAAGAAATAGGCCAGCTCATTACACATATATGCATACCTAGTTTTAGTACAATATAGAAGTGTATACATATATTCAAATGCGACTTGACGGAATATTCCGTGAATGGAATTGCATGCCACGCAAATGTCGGTCTACTTTCAACTTTTTCTATATTGCCGCATTCAACATCTTCTTCTTCTTTACGCTCCTTTAATCTTTCATGGGACATAGAGCGGAAACAGTTGCCAGTTGGTTCGCATTCGACATAGGACACACAATTAGATACACTCGTTACTTAGAACAGAACAGACAAGAACAGTTGTTCAAAAGCAGTTGCCAACGAGTTTCAAATCGGTCTCGTTTCTGTCGACTCGTGGGTGGATACTAATTTTTTTTAATTTTTGATTTTGTGAATAAATATGGTTACACAAAGAAGTATTTGTTTCATTTACAAATACTACCTATGTACCGTTCCAGAATAAAGCCTCTTTAACATATGTAACTCTTAAAATAATACTATTTAAATATTCGGTAATTATTCGGCAAACTAACCGAATATTCGGCCGAATACGAACATTAAAAAACACTCCGAATATGCCATTCGGCGCATCTCTTTGCTATGCCATATCCTACTACCAAATTATGGAGAGGGTATTCTCAAGACTCGTAATGTGTTTCGGTGCCTCAAGAAACTTAATTTCAGCAAATCTACTGGACCCGACAATTACCCCCTATATAGTCCTAAAGAATTGCGCCTCACCCTCAGCTAAACCATTGGGCAAACTGAGCGGAACAAATTTTGGGGCGGCATTTAGGTAGGCCTCACTATTCTGGTTTTAATATTTCTAAACTCTATAAACCTATTTCTGAATGGTAAATAGAAAAAAAAACCGAGGCAGCTAGAGTCTTTAGACCAGTGCAAAAGCGCTTTTGAAAAGCCAAAAACTAGGAAAATTCTTAGCAGTATATGGATGGCGGGAAAATTTAGTAGAAATGCTACTTAAACAAGGAAAAATCGAGGGCAACCCAGCAGATGACCGGAAAGGGCCCGGGGGTGCCAAAATGTGGGTTTTGGGGCGTTAATCGTGTTTTTTGCGATTTCTGAGAAAGGTAGACCACTTTTTTTATGTGACAGACTAAAGGCTTAGGGAAAGTCCCTTTGTACTGCGACAATTTATTTTTTCCGTATACACTGTCGAACAGCAGCTCTACCCGAAAGATTGAGAGAAGAGAGGAAGGCACTGTCACAACCTAGCCGCGATATTTTTATTCCACCTACTCGCAACCATTTCGCGACTCTGACATCGGGGCATCGAGAACAACTCGTTGGAGTGTTATGCCTCCTGAAACGAGTTGAATCTCATCAACCGAGCGATGGCATGCGCTTGGTGGAGCGGGTGGAGCGGTTGCCCAATCTGGCCTAGTACTCTACTAGCAACAAATTGGGTGATCGTTCCATTTAACAAACCTCGCAAAATAAGGAAAACACTTTCATCACCAAAAGGCAAGTGTGCACGCTAAGCGACACTGTGACCCGGAATCACCACCGGCAGCACCAGCAATTACCTAACAACAGGTAACCGGCAGCATGCTGACGCACACAAGGGCGAAACAATAAAACCATCTGACCAGAGGCGATGACGGCAGTCAGAAGGTAGAGCGGTTACGCGGTGTCTTGGACGTGTAGTAAAATAAAATTAAAGCAAGGTCGTAATTATTGTATCGGTTAAAGTAAACACAAAGTAAAGCGTGTAGAAATAAAGTAAAAATAAAATTTATAAATCCTAAACAGTTAGAATCAAATAAGGTGAATTGTTGTCATTAAATTTTTGTAGTTATTTTTTGTTCTCTTTGTTGACGTTTCATTTTGGTCCTTCGAGCCGGATACGCGTGTGTGTGAGTGTGAAGGTGCAATATCAAACAGAAGGAAACACTACGAGGACAACGCTTCATCAAGGAATCAAGGTAGGTGGTTTTTTAGTATTTTTATTGGCATCCTTTCCCAATCTTTTTAAATCATACACACGCACGTAAACGAGTTTAATAACTAAGTTGCAAAATTAAAGTAATTTAACTTAGCGAAGGTATTGATATTGGTCTATTCAAACCCGTGAAAAAAAAAATAAGTTTTTAGTGGTCCTATTGACGTCTGTTTTCTAGCCCTTAAATTCTCAAAGGGTCTAATATTAAGTGAAGAAAATAGTGCGCGTTTGTACCACATAAATAAGGCCATTGCCCCGCGTCATTCGAGTACAATAAGGTAACTTACATCGTTGACAATCACGCGAGTAACAGTGAAGTCCTTGACAGCGAAAATTCAATTGTACATATAATCCGCGCACACAGCAATGGCTAACTCTGACTCCGATGAACCGATGACATCCCTCATCAAGGCACAAGCGATCGAAGAAGCGGAACTAACCAGGATAATAACAAACATCAGGAAAACTCCAAGGGACAGGCTCAAGGAAGGCTACCTCCACCAGCGAATGGCAATGATGGAAAGGCAGTGGAATATTATAGTAAGCAATCACCGCAAATTGCTTGAAATGTATTCTGAAGAGCATCGTAAGCAAAATTACTTTGCCCAGGATATATTCAGCAACATGGAAGAACAGTATTGCCAAACCATGGGCATTCTTGCAGACCATCTGTCATCACTGAGACCTCCAGCTCCTCCATCAACTTCACATCAAGAACCCAGTGCAGGTTTTAATTATGTGCACCATCCGCCCAGACCCGATCCGAGTGACTTGCGACTACCAAGAATAAACATCCCAAAGTTCGCAGGAGACTATGTCCTGTGGCCATCATTTCATGATTTGTTCGAAGCCATTGTCGACAAAAACCAACACATAAGTAATGTCCAGAAGCTACATTACTTAAAAACATGCATCAGTGGAGAAGCCGAGCAACTTATTCGACATCTTCAACTTACAGATGCAAATTATACTGCAGCATGGAGTATTCTCAAGCGACGCTATCAAAATAACAGAATACTAGTGAATACTCAACTCACTGTATTGACAGGAATGCCCATGCAGCATCAAGAAACAGCCCCAATGCTACGTAAAATGTTGGATAAACTCAACGAGGTATTGGAGGCACTCAAAGGGTTACACATCAATACAGAAACTTGGGATCCAATACTGATTCATATACTGTCTCAGAAATTATGCAAGGAGACAGTCACCCACTGGGAGAATGCACTGAGCTCCCATGACGCCAACTACTTACCAACTACAAAGGAGTTCAAGGAATTCCTAGAGAAGAGATTCCGCACTCTCGAAGCCATAGGGGGAACCAAGCCAACAACACACAAGCAGTCCCTAGGAAAATCAGAACCGGTAAGAATCCATTTAACAAGGGCGACTGAATGCAGCCTATGCCAAAAGGATCACCCTCTTCGGACGTGTGTTCAATTTATTAAAATGAGTGTCAACGACCGAATCGCTTACATCAGGTCACATGGAAGGTGTCTCAATTGTTTAGGTGCATCACACTCCATCAGAACATGTCCAAGTAGGGGAACATGTTTTAAATGCCACAGACGGCATAACACATTATTACATTTGGAAGAGCCCAGGCATAACAAGAGCCATCCAGAGCAACCAAGAAACGGAAGCACATCCGCCAAGGTCAACTTGGGAAGAAGGAACGAAGTTGACAGCAATCAAGCACAAGGTAACCACGAAATAGTTTCACTTCAATGCAAGGGGCAGCAGGGATGCAAACAGGTCAGTAAATCCGTCCTGCTAGCCACAGCACTCATTCAGGTCCACTCTAGTAAGACAGGGACTAAAACACTTAGAGCTCTTATAGACCAAGGTTCAGAGGTCTCATTCATTACTGAAAGAAGCGTCCAGCTTCTACAACTCAATAAAACAAACACTTTCGTCACAGTCTTCGGAATAGAAAACCAACAGTGTGGGCCAAGCAAACATACAGTAAATGTTAGGCTCAGCTCTCGCTACGCTTACGATCCCCATATAGATATGAATGCGTTAGTAGTGAGGCAAATTTCAGCGGACCTCCCCACACAGCAAATAGTAGCACAAGAGTGGTCACACATCAAGGGTCTCCAATTAGCAGATCCTCAATACTTTGAATCACAGCGCATCGACGTTCTCTTAGGAGCCGATGTCTACCCCGAACTAATTGAAGAAGGACAAATTAAAGGTCCTCCAGGAACACCATTAGCGCAACGTACCATCCTGGGATGGATTTTGTCAGGACCGGTGGAAAGTACCTGTCATAGTCTCAAGGTTGCAACTAGTCTACACTGTGACATAAAGCAACTGTTACAACAATTCTGGGAATTAGAGGAATTGACCGAAGAAAAACATCTCACTGAAGCCGAAGCTCAATGCGAAGCTCACTTTAAGGCGACACACCGGCGCAGAGAAGATGGTCGATATGAAGTACAGCTGCCGTTCAAGTCACATCCAGAACCACCAGCCCTCGGCGACTCGAAAGGAATGGCATTAAGAAGATTTTTTAGTCTAGAGCGAAAACTGGAAGCACATAGCGAATTGAAACAAGAATACGAAAAGTTTATGGCTGAATATCTGGAATTAGGACACATGGAATTAGTGATTCCTGAAAACCACGATATTCACACACTCGGTAAACCATGCTACTTACCACATCATGCAGTAATAAAGGAGCAAAGTTCCACTACAAAGGTAAGAGTGGTATTCGACGCTTCCGCGAAAACCACTAATAATTCATCACTGAACGATCACCTACTAACGGGGCCCACCATCCAGGCAGATTTAGCATCCACCCTGCTGAAGTGGAGAACACATGCCATCGCCTTCACTGCTGATGTTGAAAAAATGTACCGGCAGATAAGAGTCGCCCAAAAGGACGCTGATTACCAACGCATACTTTGGAGGAGCGAGACAACGAAACCATTACAAGAATACCGCTTGCTTACCGTTACATACGGAACAGCATCAGCACCATTCTTAGCCGTACGTACCCTTCAACAGATAGCAACCAACGCCGCGTCTCAGTCCGAAAAAGCGGCAAGGATAATTTTAGAAGATTTTTATGTGGATGATCTAATGTCAGGAGCAGATTCAATCCCCGAAGCCCTTCATCTAATAGAAGAGGTACGAAAAATACTCAGAGAATCCGGTCTGCACCTACGAAAATGGACCAGCAATCATAACCAAGCGTTGCGTGACATAGCAATTCAAGACAGGGAATTGAAAGGGCCTCCCGAGGTTAACATCAACACTACTATCAAAACATTAGGGATTCATTGGAACCCCGTCACTGATACATTTCATTTTAAAATCAAGAACAATTCAAGAAAGGTGGAGACTAAGCGAGAACTATTATCAGAAATATCTCTACTTTTTGATCCATTAGGATGGTTAAGCCCAATAGTAATTTCAGCTAAAATACTAATGCAAAAGGTATGGCTTGAAAAAGGCGAATGGGATGAGCTACTACCTCAAGGGCTTAGCGAGACATGGCGTAACTTCAGGAACCAACTTCACATGATCGAGGAACTTACAATTCCACGCTGGTTACAAACACACAAGGATGAAGAATATGAGATACATGGATTCTGTGACGCGTCAAATCTAGCTTATGCCGCTGTACTATACGTAGTCGTTAAGTCTAACGATAAAACAAAATCATCACTACTGACGGCTAAAACTAGAGTAGCGCCAGTCAAGCAGATAAGCCTCCCGAGATTGAAATTATGCGCCGCGTCCCTACTAGCAAAATTAGTACAAAGGACACAACCGATACTTCCAAGCAAGCCAACCCAAATTCATCTTTGGAGTGACTCCACTATAGTACTATCATGGCCAGGGACTAAAAACGAAAAGTATTTTGTTCGTTTCCGATCAGAACGAAAACGAAAAATTTCGTTTTCGTTCTTTTCGTCCACACCCAAAAAATATGTTTTTCGTTTTCGTGAACCGAAATGAAATAACGGTTAAAACCGGTTTTTTACTATTTTTCTAATAAAAGTATGCCAACATGCTTTTTTTATTTTTTTTAAGAAAATATTGGATGATCGCCTGGAAAAAAATAATAGGAGAATACCCTGCATGTGCGAGCGATTGGTTGGCGACACTGACATATAGTAATGGACTGCTAAATGAGCAAAAATCCTATACAAAAATATGGCACCAAAAAATATTGCTGTCTCGTTCCCACGTTAAATTCCAATTAACTTTAATCATCAGCGCATGTCAGCAATATAAACTTAATTAGAAAAAATAGACAGGTATAGTTTTTGTTCTTCTGTCTTACCCTTGAGCTATTTTGAAAAGTTCTTTAAACAGGGGAAATAACCGTCACAGTTTTGAACTAAATACATTTATTTAATGAAAAAACTGCTCATAAATAAAAATGAGTGATGGAAATTTATTTCTATGAATTATAACAGACATCTTATTACTTATTTTCTCCTAAATTCGAAGAAATTTTTTTTTACATAAAAAACGTTTTCTTATTCTGGAGAAAAATGGTGCCTTCAGCATTGTCAGTTAGTAGTCCACTCCTATATTTCAGTGGTTGGCGATCACGTCACCTTCGGTTCTCCTACTTTATAGCGGAGCACTAGTAATGAGTGCGAGTAGATACTTCGGTAAATTAGTGGGAAATAGAAGTGGGAGCTTCCAAGGCCAACGTGAATAGAAGACCCTTGCATCCCCGATACATAAAACCGGTTAAAACCGGTAACCGAAATTATTTATTTCGTTTTCAATCATGAACGAAAAATAAAAATTTCGTTTTCGTTTCCGTTTTCGTTCTTATGAATTATTCGGTTAATTTCGTTCTTTCGTTCTCGTTTTCGTTCCGTTTTTAGTCCCTGATCATGGCTACGAGGGCACCCATCAAGATGGAAGACATTTGTCGCAAACCGAGTTAGTGACATCACTAAAAAATGCAGTAGCAGCATTTGGAGACATGTGCCTACAAAGGACAATCCAGCAGATTCCGCAAGCAGAGGAATCTCGGCTCAATCGCTCATAGGCCATACATTGTGGTGGAATGGTCCCACTTGGCTTGTCAAATCCAAGGAGCACTGGCCATCACAAGAACAAGTTCAAGAGACCCAGCTGGAAGCGAAAGGAGCCGTCACCTTAATCACCACCTTGGAAAATGAATTCGTTACCAGACTACTGGAGCACTACTCTTCATGGAGAAAATTAGTTAGAGTCACAGCTTACTGCAACAGATTCATGACTAATTGCAAGGCAAGCACCAAGGTCAAAACGCTAGGTCATTTGAGAATTAACGAATTAAAAAAAGCCAAGAACAATATCATCCAGATACTACAGAAAAAACACTTTATGGAAGAAATTACGGCATTACAGAGTCAAAAACAATTACCTTCTAAAAGCTCAATTCTCAGCCTAAACCCCTTCCTTGACCCTGAGGAAATCCTAAGAGTAGGAGGGCGATTACGGCACGCTCACTTAAGCTACAACGAGCGATTTCCGATTATAATTCCAGCTAGAAGCACAGTAACCAACCTGCTAATTGATGATGCCCATAGAATCACTTTACACGGAGGAGCACAATTAGTGACAGCGATGATAAGAAAGGAATTCTGGATAGTAGCGGCCAGAAATCTCATAAGACAGCGAATACATACATGTCTTCCATGCTGGAAACAGAAGGCAGCCACAAGTCAGCAACTGATGGGGGACTTACCAGAGTATCGTATAAAGCCAAGTCATCCATTTACACACACAGGAGTAGACTTTTGCGGTCCCTTGACAATAAGAGAATCCAAATGTAGAGGGAGAGTGCGAACTTCCAAGGGATACATTTGCATCTTTGTCTGCATGGCTATCAAGGCGGTGCATCTCGAAGCAGTAAGCGACATGACTTCAGACGCGTTCATCGCTGCCTTCCGTCGATTCACAGCTAGACGCGGCAGAATCAGCCACTTGTACAGTGACTGTGGTACTAACTTTATTGGAGCCAGCAGACGAATGGCACAAATCAACATGCAAAAGGATTGGGGAATATCAGAAGAAGTCTTCGCATCCATCGAGGAAGCCAGCACTGAATGGCACTTCATCCCGCCAGGATCACCGCATTTTGGTGGTATCTGGGAAAGTGGAGTAAAGTCCATAAAACATCACCTGAAAAGAACAACAGGGAATACAATATTGACCTTTGAAGAATTAAACACACTCTTAACGCAAATAGAAGCTTGCCTCAACTCGCGACCATTATGCCCTATAACAAATGATCCGGAAGACTTAGCAGTCTTAACACCAGGACACTTTTTGATCGGTAACGCAATCCTAGCTCCAGCAGATGACTATTTATTAGAACCCAACATCAGGATCACAAGCAGATGGCAAATGCTGCAGCAAATGAATCAAACCTTCTGGAGGCAATGGCAGACAGATTACCTACATCGACTACAACAAAGGCCTAAATGGCTACATCGAACTCCAAACGTAAAGATCGGTGATTTGGTATTAATCAAAGATGAACGACTACCGCCAACAAACTGGGCACTGGGACGAATCATTGAAGTACATCCAGGAAGAGATGGACTGGTCCGAGTTGTAACGATAAGATGCAAGGAAACAACCTTAACACGACCCATAACAAAAGTAAGCGTGCTGCCTATAGAAGACAATGGTCCGATAGTCACCCCAGACTGTAGTACAAAGAAGAACTAAGATCAACCAAATCAAACCAATCATATTCCGTAAATTTAAACAAATAAGTAAGATAAGAAAGTAAGAAGCTATATAGAAGATAAGAAAATCATCAAGAAATTAGCCATAAGACTTTAAACTATCATCAATTTCAGGACAACATGTACTACACAAAGGTGGTAATGCTCTCCTTATTAGGACTATGTGCTACAGCAAATGCCATAATCGCCTACGACTGCGGACACGACAGCATAAACATTAGCGCCGTTTCTCTAGTGGAAGTCGCGGAATGTCAATTTGAAAAGACAAAAACTCGACATGAACAGGAAGAAATACAGCTTTTGCAACTAAGCGAAGTTGCAGTGGTCCAGACGTATCAATGCAAAATAAGCATTATACAGTCCATATTCCACTGTGGGATGTTTAGTCATCTATCACTGGTATCAGGTGGATTAAGTACCTTCATCGCAGAAATAAGTCAAGAGGACTGCATGAAGATCCACAAGAGTGGAACCTATCAATTAATTAATGGAAGAATTATTGCTGACATCAAACCAAATAGCAGTTCCACATACTCAGAAACTATTGCCGGAAGCTTAGACAATGATGGCAACTGCCAAGGCATCAGATACAGCAATGGTGGTCATGACTGGGACAAGGTAATTGTCATACAATCAATTACTTTGACCATCACAGATTGTCCCAGCACTGTCCGTCTACACGACAACAAAATTGTCATTCGCAACAACATAATATGCACATATCTCGATGGCCACTGCACTGATCCCGAGAACGGCAGAAGCTTCTGGGACATCATACCAAACACGGCTTGCGAGGAAACAAAATATGATGTATTATGGCAAGGACGAGCAGATAAATTAACGGTTGAAAATTATGACAAGGGAACCAAAGGAGGTAGCGTGGTCTACACTGTAAATACAGAAGAATTCATCTTCGCACTAGAGATAAAGAAAGACATAACGGTATGCCGATTCAAGGGTTTTCAAACGGAGCATCCAAGACTGATCATTGTACCCAAAACATCAAGTGAGTACTTTTTCACAAAGCATCCCACGAACGCAAGGAACCTAGACATATTGACCTATGTGAACTCAAAATTTGTGTACACTGAGAGGCATATGCGAATGCAAATAGAAAAGTTATATATTAACCTGGTAACTCGACGATGTGAGCTAGAAAGAGAGGTCCTGCAGACACAACTTAGTATCGCATCCCATAATCCAGCCGAATTCGCGTTACGCTACATGAAGGAACGAGGCTACACAGCAGTACAACGAGGAGAAATCATATACATAGTCAAATGCCAAGCAGTAGAGGTCGCTATCAGACGAGTTTCTAAATGCTACAATGAACTTCCTATTACCTATTCCAATCAAAGTTTCTTCATGACCCCAAGGACTCATCTGATCCAAGAGTTTGGCACAGAAGTAGCATGTTCACCCCTAATGACGTCAGGATACCACATTTTAGGAGAATGGTACGGACTCAGTCCAGCAATCCATAGAATACGCACACCGAACACGCTAAAACCGTCAAGTACCATCGATTGGAAATACGAAGACTCAGGAGACCTAATGAGAGCAGGTATATACTCCACAGAAGCACTAGAAGACCTTCGAAGACAAGTGATGTACCCGTCGGAGCAACAAGCCATAAACAACATCGTAGCTCAACGACTACTCGGAATCAATGTAGACCACCAGGACGTAGATGTGTTAAACTTATTAACTCCAGGGGCTATACACAGCGCAATGCAGGTAGTCAAGGAACGACTGTGGACATTTCTCATCGACGCAGGACAAATATACTTAGCCATCTTGGGCGCTTACGCTGTCTTCACCATCATCAAGCAGATATGCAATATGATTATCAACGCTCAGACCATTCACGAGCAATACGGTTGGAATTGGCGACTCGTGGCGGCATCATGGAGCACACTCACAAATCATCTCACAAGAGGAAATTGGCAACCAAGGCCGCAAGGAGAAACACCGCAGGATCAGGGAAATCTCACAACCATCGCAATTCAAGAGTCAGAAGACAAGAAAGCAAACGAGAATGTATACGCAAGCATACAACATCTCGACACCATGGTACAACGCACTTCACTCTACCCATCCACTTCCCTATCCACCTCAAGCCAATAAAAATCATAAACCACCACCTTCAACAGCCTCAGCACTAAGGCGAGTCGAGGCGCCTCAAAACCTCTAAAGAACACAAGAGTCTACATCTAGCACGGAGGAAATGCCGCTAGATGAACATAACACACTAACCAATTTTCATTCCAGCTACACACTTCAATCTTGAAATCGGAGATTTCAACGGGGGGCAGAATGGAGCGGTTGCCCAATCTGGCCTAGTACTCTACTAGCAACAAATTGGGTGATCGTTCCATTTAACAAACCTCGCAAAATAAGGAAAACACTTTCATCACCAAAAGGCAAGTGTGCACGCTAAGCGACACTGTGACCCGGAATCACCACCGGCAGCACCAGCAATTACCTAACAACAGGTAACCGGCAGCATGCTGACGCACACAAGGGCGAAACAATAAAACCATCTGACCAGAGGCGATGACGGCAGTCAGAAGGTAGAGCGGTTACGCGGTGTCTTGGACGTGTAGTAAAATAAAATTAAAGCAAGGTCGTAATTATTGTATCGGTTAAAGTAAACACAAAGTAAAGCGTGTAGAAATAAAGTAAAAATAAAATTTATAAATCCTAAACAGTTAGAATCAAATAAGGTGAATTGTTGTCATTAAATTTTTGTAGTTATTTTTTGTTCTCTTTGTTGACGTTTCAGCGGGGAAGGACCAAAGTCTAGAAATTAACAAATCTTTCATCTTCATATGGTTAATGACCCAGTGGGAAATGGAGTGCTCTAAGGACAATGGAGGAGCACTCCCATGGAAGCATGGAGTGCTCCCTTTCCGCTCCCTCTCCATATATTTTTTAACATTAGATGTCCGCCTAGGCTAGCACTCCATTTGAGCTCCCATAGGAGCACTCCTGCAACGATGTAGTTGGAGACAAAAAGGAGCATTATAGAGCTTTTTTAAATATCTACAGTAGAGGTCAACATTAAAGTACCCTAAGAATTTTTCAGTAACTTTACGTTTTCAGTATAACAGTGAGTCATCGCATCAATACAATTTTAAGTTTTGAGCTTGGTCTATTGAATTTCTTAAATAACTCCAATAATGCTCCCTTGGGAGTCCATTGAGAGCCCTCCAACTTTCCTCCCTTTGGGACTGCTC
Organism: Thereva unica; assembly: GCA_949987705.1. NCBI lineage: Eukaryota > Metazoa > Arthropoda > Insecta > Diptera > Therevidae > Thereva > Thereva unica. The sequence continues at coordinate 104,554,681 of OX465283.1, forward strand.
CCAATTTTTCCCGCTGGGGAGTGAAAGGCGAACAGCTATATACCCAAGTTCTTCAAATGACCATGTCAGGCTATCAGAGAGAGAATGCAACATTTTTATACGCGTTTTCACACAGCTAAGCAGCGGAAACTTTTATGAGTTTTTATGGGGATAAACTGGGGATGTATTGGTGCATATTTGCTCGTTTGTTTTGATTTATGAAAACAGAGAGAAAACAGCTGATTCAATTGTCGTTTCTTTTCTGTTCTGCATACTTGATCGTAGAGGGAAAATCTGGCTTTGTCTCGCCAAGCTCACGAAGTATGCGTTGAGCTTTGCTCAGCAGTGATGTTCATATATGCACGCACACAACTAACGGGGGGGGGGGGAAATTTTGTATGAAGATAAAAGACTAGTTATTACTAGACTTTGGGAAGGACTAGGGAAGGCTATGACAGATCAGAAGAAATGTTAAGAGGGAAGAATAGAGAACGGAAGTTGTGTAGGTGGGGAAGTGGTAAAGGCGAAGGACCGTTGGGCTGGCCGGGATTCGAACCCGGGACCTCTAGGACAACAGTCAGGCGCCTTACCTCTAGACTACCGAGGCCCCCCACCCCTCTCATCGAAAAACGTTTAATGTAAAAGTTGTAGATTATTAAGAAATCTAGAGCTTTCATTCAAACCATTTTTCGACATAACCTCAAAAAATGGAGAAAAACGTCAAAAACCGATATTTTCGTTTATCATTTTTATCTTTCATAAAAATGATCCAATTTTAATGAAATTTGTTTCGAAAAGGCACAATTTTTTCAAAGCGATTGGTTGTTTAGTTTTGCTTTTATGACCTTAATTTAAAAAAAGGCCCCATTTTCAATCAAAAAAGTTTTGCAAACAAAATTTTGATTTTTAAAATTTTGAAGACGGATTTTTTTTGTTGAATCCTCTAGTTTTAGATGGCGTAAAAAATGATAGTGTCACAATGGGAAAACATCCATAAAAAATCGTAAAACCAAAAAAACCATTTTCAAATATCGATTTTTCCGTAAACTTCACTAATTCTTTATCTCTCTTTGAAATAAAGCTTTAAGAGTGGTGCAAAACTGTAAATTTAATGTAATATATTATAAGGGAACTTCATGTAACAGTTTCAGATGTGCCAAAGATTGTTTAAACAATTATTTCACCCATTATGTCTACTAAATTTTCCCGCCATCCATATACTGCTAAGAATTTTTTTTTTGCTTAAAAATTATCGGCACTGGTCAACTTGGAGTGAAATGTTTGGGTAATTTTTGTGGATATTGAGAGTGTTCAGAAAAAGGACCTCAATGAACTGCTATTTGAATTATGTAGGGAAGAAATGTATTTTGACATGAATATGTCTTATCCCTGGGGTCTATTTGAAAGAATGTGCGGAGACGAAAATCGTTACCATGACTAATTACTGTTTGGCATACTTTTAGGATAAATTTTAGAAGCAAATTAAATTTATATTTAATTCTGCATACTTTTAGGTGAAAATATTATCGAAAGCTTTCTTAAGGTTAGAAAATTTTCGAGACATTTCTTTTGACATGAATATTTGTCGTTTTGATTAATTATAATTATTAATTATGTTTTTAATTATTAATATGAATATTTATATTTTTCAAAATATAAATTAAATTCTAAAAGTATAAACTATAAAAATAATTTAATATTATGTGAACTTTCATAATTTAAATTAAAAATAATGCAAAATAAACTTGCAAAAAATATATTCTTCGAATTCAGGCTTAATTCATCCAAGTAGTTTGCCAAACTGCAATACACACAGTGCGACTAGTTGCCCAAACTCTAAACCCCGCCCTCATAAAATTAAAAGATTTTGATTTATCCCAACTGAAACCCCAACTGTCAAATCAGTTTACCAACTGCCCCACACACGATGCGATTCAGTGACAACACAACTCAGTTAGGACAACTAGTTGGCCTGTGGATGGGCCCCATTAGAAAAGGTGTGCTTGAGTCGTCCGTCAAGCGGTATTTTTGTGTTTTCGAAGCGGGGCGGAATCAGAATCGATATCAGGGAATTTTCTTACTACGCAGTTTGCGGATTGAGTGTGGTGCGGCCGCGGTGCGTTTAGAATTTTTGCAAAAGCACAATTTTTTTATTTTGAACGATTTCGTTTCGTGTGTTTGTATTCTGTTACATTGTGGAAAAGGATAAGGTGGTTGAAGGGTATGTATTGAAGCGAGCCAGATTATTGTTGTGTGCATTCCTTTCGACCCCCTCCAGGGGTTCTTTCCAATAAGAACAAGAAGGTGATTTCCAATAAGAACAAGAAACAAATAGACCCCAGGGATAAGACATATTCATGTCTATTGTGCCATCGAGAAGCCATGGCACTTCCCGTCTTTTTTTTTCATATTTTTTTACGAATGAGACCCTCTATTTCTGTTTTCCCCAATATACAGCATTGTTTTTATGATTCAAATGAAAACTCCATTCTTGGCGATAAAAAAAGATACCCTATTCATGGATATAGACCGTTGTTTCCTTTTCCTTTTTATTCCAACTTTTTAAACTAAACTTTTTCCGCATCAACAAAATTGAAAACGCTCTATCTCGAAAACAGGCAGAGATAAACCCCCACTTTTTGTGGTGTTTGTCGATCATTTTTTATGTACTATCTACTATACATTAACCGTTGTACAAGCTGTGACAGGATTCCTTGTATATGTTTTTTATATGAAAAAGCCAAGCTTAGGAGTAACCCTTTATACTGTCGTTCAGGTCATGGGGCAATGTCTAGTAGTAAGCTTGGTTTGAAGAATAGTGGAGAATAGGAAAAGTTAGAGGGTGGAGGCGCGAAAGGGGCCATCACCAATGAGTTTGAGGGCACGATTCTGCACCTTGTCGAGGCAAGCGAAGGTGGTTTTTGGGGCACCAGCCAGATACATTAGATGTATTTAAGGCGAGGCCGAATGTAGGAATGTAAATTGTAGCCAAGGCGGTTGATTGGAAGAGGACCTTGCAACGCTTGAGAAATCCAAGACATTGCGAGGCTTGCTTGGCGATTTTGATTATGTGATCATTCTATGCAGATCCTCCGTTAAAGTTACTCCTAGGATGTTGAGAGATGGGTGAGCCGTTAGATTCTCTTTATCCACTGAGATAGGAGGAAGGTCGGTAAAATTTTTGTTGGAGATCAGACAGTACTTCGTTTTGGTGGCGTTAAAATCCTCACGATTCATATTACCCCAATGAAGAATCAATTCGATATCTCGGTTGATCGGAGTGGACATCAGTTCACCGTGGTAAAGACATGATCTGGCACGTGCTTGTCTTATATTGTCGAAGGAGTAAGAGAAATGGAAAATACCGTCATCGCCGAAGCAGTGAAGTAGGTTGGAGGGGATTAAGAGCAGATCATTAATGAAGATTATAAAAAGTGCGGGTGATAGAATTGACCCCTGGCGAACTCCGGCCGAAATGCCGTGGGGGTTTGATTCGACACCATCCACTTGATGGTGACACCATCTACCTTGATTGAACGGCCTGAAAGAGAGCTCTTAATACAGTTCCTTATTACTAAGTGTAACCACTAACTTGGAGTTTAGTCAACAGAGCAGGTTGCCGTACTCTGTCAAAAGCCTTGGAGATATCTAGACTCCCAAACCTGTGAATGCTTTGGTTGATACGCTCGGTTAAACACACAAGCAGATCGCCTGTAGAACGTTTTGGTCTCAAGCCGTATTGCCTGTCGTGTAAAATTTGGTTGGATTCTAGATATTTCATCAGCTTTTTATTGATTATTGTCGCTGCCTGCACTTTTTTGGGATTGGCTGAACATGAGTTAGTTTTCAAGAGTCAGGATATACTCCGGAGAAGTAAGACAGGGCAAAAAATTTACGCAGGGGTTTAGCCAAAGGTGAGGCACATTGCCTCATGAAATTATCTAATAGGATTACAAAAATACAGGGTAATATGTAAAACTCTACAAAAAAAATCTAAACCGGCTAAACCGTTACGATTCCCCCCACCCATACGATATTTTTTGTTTCTATCGAAGACCTATCCACAGCCAGGCGTTTCGACATTTTCACTGATACACCCTGTATTGTAAGGAAAGCTTCCTTCTTTGTCCTTGAAATGGCCAACAACCAAATTTTCTGTTTTGAAACTTCTAGCCCAACATTGGGCGCATCCAGCGCACTCAGCAGCTGAGTAGCGGCTAAGTGCTGAGCTCGTTGGATGGCTAGCTGAACTAAGCAGCTTAGCTCAGCGGCTGGCAAATTTCTCAGCGTAAAAATTTTATGCTAAGTAGCTCAGCGGTAGTGAATTGATGTAATTCAAAATAGAAAACAAAATTTAATGGCAAAATAAATTTTAACTGAGCTATCTCATCCAGCCGGCACATAGTATCGCTGAGTTACTTTTTACGCTGTGCTGTTCAGCTAAAGCCGGCTGTACACGATGCGGTGAACACCTTCCAACGTTGGACGCTTGATGGTAGGACGCATCATGTGGCCGATACTCGAGCTACGAGTGTCCAATGTCAACCGTCCAACGTTCGCGCTTGGACACGTTCGGGCTGTTGTCGGTATTTGGGACAAGTCAAACACTTTTTTCCCACTCGGCCCACTGACATATAATAATGGACTGCTCATCAGCAATTATTCCCATACAAACCGATGGCACCAAAAAGGTATAGTCGGTCGCTCATCCTTAAGCCCCCAAACTGACAGAAGCACTCAGAAATAAAATCAATTAGAAAAAAATAGACGGGTATAGTGATGTTTATATCTTTTGCTCTTTTTCCCATAAGCCCCCGGTTTTTGACATACAGAATGTCAGTTGCTAAGACAGGCGTTAAGAACTTAAATCAGATACACATAAAATTCGCAAATTAATGAAAAAAAGGCATTTTAAAAGGTGAAAAAGTGAAAATAGTGTTTATTAATTTTTTTAAACAAAATATTTGTGTTGTTTTAATGTTTTAAGTACGTATTTAAAAAAATGTAAATTTCAAAAGTGATTCCGGTGTTTACATGGAGTGAAAAAAGGTTTGTAGCCTATGGAACAAATTGGTGCCATGAAAAATTTCTCATAAGCAGTCCATTCTATATGTCAGTGACTCGGCCCCACAGTTGGAAGACATTTGGCACACTGCTACACAATTCGGTCATCAGTTCATTCTGTGATTTGGGTTTTGACAGGTATGTATGTTTATTATTATGTATGTATGTGTATTATTATTAGTTAATAATTGATTAATAATTATTATTAAAGAAATTATTATTAATAATTATCATTAAAGAGTAAATTTTATTAAAGAAAGCCAACAATTATTCTAGCGTGTTATTTACATTTAATTTGAAGTGGCGAAAATTTGAAAGGGGCAAAGTATTACAATGGATTGGAGCAACGATTTAATTCTGGAATTTATCCAATTGTACGAATCGTACCCAGTACTGTGGGATCCAAAAAATAAACAGCATAAAAACCGCAATAGTTTGTATGATGCATGGACAAATATTTCAAACAAAATTAGTGCTGATGTAACTGTCGACGCGTTACGCAAAAAGAACGAATCGCTGATGTCCACTTACAGAACTTTGGCAAAAAAAGTTCGAGTTCCCACAGTACTGGATCTGGATCGAAGGACGTACATACAGTCCCTGGCCATATTATTAGACGCACTGCAAACTTTCATGTAAAATATTAATTACCGAATGATATTGTACCGTTTTTTTTTTGTTTTAAATTGAATTATTATTTATTTTTATATTATCCCATCAATGACCGATTAATTTAACATAAATACAATTAGCAATTAGCACATAAAAACTCTTAAGAAACATAAAATTACTAAAAAAATACAGTTCGTCTAATAATTTGGCCAGGGACTGTATATGATCGGTTCATTAGGGCAACAACAAAGAAAATTCCATCTCTTAGTTCAGAGGTAATTTTATTTCAAACTGTACATATAATTATAAAAAAAAACTAATAATAAAGTATATTAACTCAGTCAATACAATCTTGCCAATCAACGGCACCGTTCGTTTTGAAATATTCTGCAAACTCTTTTCGAATGTCTTTTGCTTCTTGGGAAGGTTTTCTGGCTATTTTAGAAAGGGGATGAACGATGTATTGCCGGTGTTCTGCCGCCATCTTCCTGGTTTTAATTTTCCGTCGACCTCATCATCCACAAGTCCATTTGGAGTATATATTTGCCTGGATTTATTACTGCGCCGTAAAAAATTATGAAGTAGTGCACATGTCATGGAAACCAAAGCAGCCTTTTCTGGTTGTAGCAACATTGGCTTTTTAAAAATGCGGAATACAGATGCTAAAATGCCAAAAACATTTTCTACAATTCTTCGGGCGCGACAAAGGCGATAGTTAAAAATCCGTTCAATGCTGCCTTTGGCATGATTTCCACAATATTGAGATACTTAGAGGAAATGCATCATCACCAACTACAACATACGGAACGCTTTTTTTGGCGTTCTGGAAGGGATTCCCTTGGTGGAAGAAAAAGGTCCTCTCGCATCATTTTACGGTATAGTGATGTGCTTGCAAAGACTCCTGCGTCGTTCATTCGTCCTTGAGCTCCAACGTCAACAAATTGTGAAGCAGTAGTCTGCATCAACCAATGCTAAAAGTACTATGCTGAACGATTTTTTATAATTATAAAATGTAGATTCGCTATTAAATGGGGCTTGAAGCAAAATATGCTTTCCGTCCATTGCACCCACGCAATGAGGGAAGTTCCAGCGCTGACTAAAACCATTTTCTATTATTTTCCATTCTCCCTCTGCCCGTGGCAGCTAAAAAAGATTACATATTTATGGTACGCTTAATTATATAAATTTATTATTTAAATAACTACAACTATTTTTTTATAGGAAACTCACAATGAAGAATTCTCAGGGGATGAGGAAGTAATGAATAATAAAGAAAATGTAGGGCAAGATAATACTGAACCTTCAGCGAACCTTCACGAAGAAAGGGAGAACAGGAACAGTATGGAAAGCGAGAATGGAAGCCCAGGAGCTATAAACTATGTTTTGCTACAAAGCGCTCAAAAAAAAAGAAGAGGAGGCCTCAGTCAAGTCGATTTAAATGTTACAAAACATTTAAAGAAAGCAAGTGATGCTTTGACGAGCCTTACCAACAAATCGCAAATACGGAGTTGGGAGGCATTACAAGATGTACCTGCTTTGTACCGGCAACTTTTAGCTGCTAAGCTTCGAAGGCTGTCCACATAGAACTCAGGTTACTGTACAAAACAAAATCGATAATATATGTAGTTTTTGAGGCAGAAGTTTGTGAAATGGATTCTTTAGATTCTATAAATACGCCTTCCGTTAATACTTCTAACAATTATTATTCCCAAGCTGTTTCTACTCCGTCTCCAGAAAACATAGAAGGTTCCGCCAGTCGGACCTGTGTATTTTCACCGGAATCCTCCCGGGATGCTGGAGGATCCGTACTAACATACTATACTAATGTAACAGATATTTTAAGTTTAACCAGTAATAACCAACAGTAATTGTGCTCATAATGTAAAGATTTATAACTACATATATTAAAATTACATTCAAAATACAAGTTGCATTTTCCTTAACCGTATTTCATTCTTTAGTGCCTCAATGAGGGCCTGACAAACATCAGGGACAATATTGCCTATGGACTGATGAGATATTTTAAATAGGTATCCAAGGCTTGTAAAAGAGTCGCCGGTAGCTAAAAAACGTAGAGTAACTGCTAGGCGATCTTTCGCCGGAATAGCTTGCCTCATATTGGTATCTTGTTTTGTTATTTTTTTCCAATCTTGTTCAAAAGATATTCAAAATCTTCAGCTGACATTCTGCAGAAGTTTTCAAATTTTCCTGAAGGCTGCTTTAGTAAATCAAATACATAACATTTCAGAACCCTCATACCTAAAATGTTTAGTTTTACTTGAAATAATTTTAAATCTTGAGTACGAATGATAATCAAAATAGACAATCTTATATATTATTATTTATTTACTTATCGTCGCCTGCTTTTATTTAAAGACAACATCCACCACCTCCTTGTACGTCTTTTGCGCTTACTCCTTACTAATAACTTGCAACATGACAACAAAATCACTGCTCCGGCAGCAGTAGCAATTTCAATATTCACATCTTCCATTTTGCTTTCTTTGACAATTCAATTTAAAAAATGACATGACTTGGCGAACGTTTGAATCAATTGCATTGGATCAAACGCTCGCTCCACCGTATAGCAGGACATTTGCCATACTAATCGTCGAGTCCATTTGACTCAATCATTCGAGCCAACATTAGAATCAAGCGTTCACCGCATCGTGTAGAGCCGGCTTAAGCGGCTTTTCCGCTGAGCGCGCTGAGCGAGCATGTACCGGTGGCCCATTAACAAGTTCAAATTTATGAAACATAGTTCCCACAGAATTCGAATAGCAAATGAAACAAAACTTTAAATTGAAACAAAAAAGTATACATATCTTCCTGTAACGTTTTTCGGTCAAATTGACAACCTGGCAGTGGCGGACTAAGGTTGAGGCGAAAGGAGCGGCGCGCCCCGGGTCTCTGGTTTTATGGAGCCACCAAACGTCCAGAAGTTGCCTTGATCTAATCCTAAACCGGGCTTTTAAAATATGTTCAGTGCCTACCTGAGTACAGCATGTACCGGTGGTTTACAATTTTTAAATTAAAATTACCTCGGGGCCTCGGTAGCCTAAGGGTAAGGCGCCTGACTACTATCCCAGAGGTCCCGGGTTCGAATCCCGGCCAGCCCCACGGTCCTTCGCCTTTTCCACTTTTCCACCCACATAACTTTCCTTCTTTCTTCTCTCCTCTTTACATTCCTGATTCCTCCTGTCATAGCCTTTGCTAGTCCTTCCCTACTCCACCAAGCGCATGTCATCGGTTGGTTGAAGAGATTCAACTCGTTTCAGGAGGCATAACACTCCAGCGAGTTGTTTCTCAAATGCCCCGATGCCAGAGTCGCGAAATGGTTGGAAGTAGGTGGAATAAAAATATATATCGCGGCTAGGTTGTGGCAGCTCCTTCCTATGTACTTCTCTCTCTCTACTTCTCATCTTCCGGCTAGAGCTGCTGTTCGACATTCTATAGGAAAAAATAGATTGTCGAACAGTACAAAGGGGGCTTTCCCTAAGTCTCTAGTCCATCACATAAAAAAAAAACTTGTACTGCTAATCTTTCAATGTCTATTTAGTTTTCGTATATTTCCAGTTTGACTTGACTATATATCACTTTGTTCAATTTTTTTTTATGTTAAAGATTGTCGACAATCTATTTTTTCATATAGAGTGCAATATCGAACAGCAGCTCTAGCCGCAAGATAGTGAAAAGAGAGAGAAGTAAAGAAAGGAGCAGTCACAACCAGCCACGCTATTTTATTCGACTTACTCCCAACCATTACTATCGCGACTCTGACATCGGACGTCGAGAAGCAACTCGCTGGAGTGTTATGCCTCCTGAAACGAGTTGAATCTCGTTAACCAACCGATTAAATGCGCTTTGGTGGACCGGGGACGGGCTAGGGGAGGCAATGACAGGAGAAATCAGGAATGTAAAGAAGGAAGAAGAAAGAAGGACAGTTATGTAGGTGAGGAAAGTGGGAAAGGCGAAGGACCGTGGAGCTGCCGGGATTAGAACCCGGGACCTCTGGGATGGTAGCCAGGCCCCTTACCCCTAGACTACCTAGACTACTTTCATCTAGATCAAAATTTTGCAACCATCTAGACTTTTACACGGGGAATTTTCGTCTTTAACACGTTGAATGCAACGCTAATTTTACATGGATTTCCCGTAAGTTTTTCATTATGCCGTGCATATTTTAGAGAAATATTATTTACAACAGACAAGCTAATTGGTGCCATCATTCGTGACGAATTTATTTACTGAGGTCACCGGTGACTCCCACGGCCAGGCCCGACACATAACCTTTTTTTAACCTAGTAATCACTCTTTACTACTACCTTGCAGGGCCTAGGGCTAAAATATGATTGGGGCTGCTTAAAGGAGATTGAAATTCCTTCAAATCTTTGACTTAAAAATATTGATTATTTTTTAAATCTGTGATAAGAATATAGGTACCGAACGGTCGGGTCTTGATTTTCGAATGAGGCGAAAGTGACATAGAGTAACCAAGAACGGACCTGCTCTTATGTGATAGACCCATGTACTTATACAGGAAGTATATGCTAAATTAACAAAACCGGCTGGTGATAGGTCTTGGTGAGACTAACGGAAAATTTAATAGGTTCTAAAGGACGGTGGAATGGTTCAACTTTTTTTTGGTAGAACTTTATTTCCGATATACCGAATAACGAATGTTCTGCGCCTTAAGCAAAGTTCCAAGTCGGTTTAGCTGAGGGTTAGCAGACCACTGCAACAAAACCGCTCTTATTACGAATCGGAAAATAATGTCACGGAACCGAGTGGATAACACGTAGTCGACCTTCGCTTTTCGAATCAGGGCACTGGATTAGAGTCCCTGGATGAATGAATGAGGCGCACATCATTAGCCCTCGTTCGCCTACATTATACGTCGAATAATAGTCCAGGAAAAATAGCAAAAAAGTTGAAATAAATCTACCCTGCGATTTCTTGACGCTATAATTAAGAGAAAAATCGTAGGAATTCAATGAATGTGTTTTGGATAAAATTGGTCCAGGGCAACAGGTGGTAAAATCTTAATAAAAGTAGCAAAAACACGTTTTTTCGCGATTTAGGTACGAAATAAATTTTGTTTTGGAAAACAAAAAATACTACATAATAGTGCTTAAGAAGACGAAAATTATGAGTTTTGGACCATTGATATCGGCCAACAGGTTTTTTCAGAAAAATTCAAAAACCATTAAAAATGGCTGTTTTTTGACATTTAATTATAGGGAGTGTAATTATCGTAGAACCTTGTGTCAGGGCTTAAATTGTGGTCACTGATGGTGCCTACCTGCAATAAAAATTTCATGGAAAAATAATGGTAACTTTTCGAGTAAATCTCAAAAATGTAAAAACACCTGTTTCAGGGAAACAGGTTGAACAAGGCCCACAACGGTCCTAGAAGTTTTTTGATTGACCATTTGGCTCGCCAAGGGTTGCTCTACAACCCCATTTTCATGAAATGTATGTAAGATTTGATTAACACCTTAAAAACTCGTTTGAAAACCACCCTTTTTCCAATTTTTTGCATTAAAAGCTCTTCTTTTGAGTTTTCTTTGTAAGCTTTTTCTTAAAAACAAACAAAAACTGCGATTTTTCAACACTATAATTAAGAGAAAAATCGTAGGACTTATATGAATATTATTTCGAATAAAATCGGACCTGTAGAACAGGTGAAAAACAAGTTAATAAAACTGTCGAAGAACGATTTTCAAGAAAAAGCTCAAAAGTAAAGTTTTTAATTCAAAAAACTGAAAAAAGGGTGGTTTTCAAACGGGTTTTTAAGGTGTTAAATCAAACCTTACATGCATTTCATGAAAATGGGGTTGTAGAGCAACCCTTGGCGAGCCAAATGGTCAATCAAAAAACTTCTAGGACCGTTGTGGGCCTTGTTCATCCTGTTTCCCTGAAACAGGTGTTTTTACATTTTTGAGATTTACTCGAAAAGTTACCATTATTTTTCCATGAAATTTTTATTGCAGGTAGGCACCATCAGTGACCACAATTTAAGCCCTGACACAAGGTTCTACGATAATTACACTCCCTATAATTAAATGTCAAAAAACAGCCACTTTTAATGGTTTTTGAATTTTTCTGAAAAAACCTGTTGACCGATATCAATGGTCCAAAACTCATAATTTTCGTCTTCTTAAGCACTATTATGTAGTATTTTTTGTTTTCCAAAACAAAATTTATTTCGTACCTAAATCGCGAAAAAACGTGTTTTTGCTACTTTTATTAAGATTTTACCACCTGTTGCCCTGGACCAATTTTATCCAAAACACATTCATTGAATTCCTACGATTTTTCTCTTAATTATAGCGTCAAGAAATCGCAGGGTAGATTTATTTCAACTTTTAAATATTTTTCCGATATCTTTCCTGGACTATAAGTAAACTGAATAACTGGATTGAGCGATCAATTACCTGAAAGGCCTCTATGGTACCTCTTAATCACACTCATTTTCGGAATCAGTTCTAGAACCATCGTAGGTTTCCGGAGCCCTATTGACGCTATCCCGGATCTTAAAGTGGCTATATTGGGCTCTCGTCCAGAGGCTGGCGTAATCTTCAAATTTCAAAACAAAAAGGCAAATTTAGTACCGTTTTTATCGCTGCGGTACGCGTTTTCACCACTAATACCCATCAAGCGGGCCACTAGATGTTCACGGTCCAAGTGCTTTTTATCTGTTTTCATTATGACCTAAAATATAGGACGAACTATTAGTACAAATTAGCTGAGCCGAACCGTTCTTTTAAAATCCATTAAATTTCATTACGAAATCAGTTATATCATAACTTGTTAGACTGAGGGCCTCATTTAGCTTTACCACTCCGAGCCTCTGACGGGCTTAGTCCGCCACTGTGCCACGTAGCAAAGCAGAACAATATTCAATATTGATACATAAGTGGCAAGCAACTGCAACAAAAATTTGGTCACATACGGTGCCAGTTGGGTTGTGGTGCATTAACCATAGCCTATTTTGGCCTGATGAATGAATATAGTGATAGAACGCTATTTAAGTAAAGAGTTCGGCTTTTCATGAAAGCGCGGTGGCCAAGGCGCATAAAAGAGTGATCAGCCTGAGAATACATATCTTATTCCCAAACTAATTTGAATATGGTCCTGTTCGAATTTATCGCTTTAAGCGAGTATCAGGTAGGAAAAAATCCATTTGTTGGAGTAGGCCCTCCTGAAATTTTCATAGGAACATGCAGCCCATTGAATTAGTCATTCTTTTTAATGAGAAATCTGTAATTATATTAATGACTCTGAAGACCTAAAAGTTAACCAATTTTAAAATTGGATTTAGATTGAATTTATAACAAACAAATCTGAAACATTGTTTCCAATATCAACAAAAGTTTGGTCTTTAGCTGCAAAAGCGAAAACTAACATAAAATACCAAGTGAAGTCTCGAATCCATGAACTTTCTAAAATCAAAAAGTTTCTTAAAACCTAAAATATCTGCACTAAACTACCCAAAAACACCATCCACCATCGCCCAAAATCGAAACCAACGAGGTTAATATTTTTATCCCTTCTCCTCAGCCACCCCGACTCTGGCAACATCAAGTCGAATCCAAATACGAAAGATATTTTCAGTAATCGAATACGACACATTGGCATTAGCCAATTTCAAGTTAAATTTGAATCGGTATTGATTAGTCCTTAACGCACTCATTCGTAAGGAATGAAAGTTTGGGGCCTGGTAGTAAGGATAATCACGAACCTTCTCCCCCACGGGACAAATCTGCTACACGAAATTCAATTTTCTTGTCAGGACAAGTTTTAGTTATGACACTGAAAAGGGACATGCCTCGGCTCGGTCGTCTCTGACGGCAGAAGTCTTAAGGCGTTAGTATCCTCTGCATTTCATTTCATAGACAACAAGATTCCAGTGCAAGGATTCCTGTTTTACTCCTTGACTTATGTAAGTTCGTGTACTGCCTGCCAGGCTGGGGTTTCGGCAGTGCACTTGTATAGAAAGAACCCTTTACAGGACTAGAAAGTGTTACGCTCGACATGGGTGCAATTTGAGGAAAATTTCAAAGTTTGATTAAATTCTGCGATACTAGGACTATTTCCCAGGACTTAAATGGCTTGTAAGCGGGCGGGTTATTGCTTACCATGCGATCGAATGTTATGCATTGTAGAAGATAGTACAAAATGTTGAGTTTGCAAGTTTGTTTGGAACGTTGAAAATTGGATGGAATTAAGTTAATAACGAAATATGAAAAAATACAGAAAAGTAACAGAACTAATAACAGAAATAAAACTGAAAATCTTGGAGTGATTCAACTCTTTTGTAACAATTTGAATTCTTTAAGAAGAATCCGCTGAAGTAAAGCTTTGTTTTGTTACACTGAAGAAATCTTACATTTACATCTTGAAGATAAACGGCGTCAGTTTTTTGGCCTGTTCGTAAAGACCAACCCGATTAGCGAAGAATACTACATATCACTTTGAGCTCCGCGTATACTGACAGGGTTAGCAACTGGTAAATTTTTTCACCCCTAAGAACTGATCGGAATACCCATAAAATCCTCTAAAATTATTGTTCAAGAGAAAACGTTTATGTTTTTTTTAAAATTGGTGTACTCATATGGGCAAAAAACGAAATTGGTCCAACTAAAAAAAGAAAAACAAAAATAACCAAACGAACAAAACCGACCCAACTTTTTGCAGAATAGATATGTAACAATTTTTGTTTATGTTTTCTTTAATTAGAATATAATTTTATTTATCAGGTTATTACTGTTGTTATGTTCTGAGAATGCTTTTTTGACATGGTCAACGGTTACACGTTGACTGGGCTAAAAAGCATTCCGTAAGTATTCTGATTTCGGAAGCAAAATTTTCTTTGGTTGAGAATGGTTTTCAGAAAGAGTGCCATGTAACACCTAATGGGAAAGTGAGGTTATTATCATTAAAATTGAAGTACCTACATTGGTAATAACCGTAATTTGGAGTTCTTGTTGGTTGTTTCATTAGAAAAGTTATTCATTTTATCTGAAAATACAGCAAAGACTCATTCTGAAAACTACCATATAACTTCGACCGAAAAAAACATTTTCAGAATAATTTCAGTCGGAATCGGAACACTTTTCGAAATGTCATGTGACCACGGTGCTGTTAAAATTATACAACAAAACATTTATATAAGAAAAACCAATGGCCTATTTTGTTTAGCAAATTTCGAGATTATCGCATCGATATCTAAACAGATGTCGTGATGAGGCCAAGTTTTGAGGCGGCATAGACTTGAAAAACTGCGTCCGGCAGTGGCTACACTTCAGGAAGTGTGATAAGGATACGTAGCAGTTTATTATTACATGGATAAATACACTTGGTCACACTCATCACAAAAGAGAAGAATCGAATTGTCGAGTTAACCGCCATTCTCAACAATTCGATTCCACTTGGCTACGCACAGTTCGAACTATGCAATAATAGTTGAGATGGGAGAATCCAGAAGCTGCTGATACGCTTCTGCTACTTGAAGAACATCTTGAGTGTCTCAACTGATCAATGTCTCGGTCCAACATGTCTGGAGTAAGTATTTCATTAAATTCGGTAGTAATAGTGTCCAATAAAGGAATAAAGATTCCTCTTCTGTAATATTCTTCCGGAGTTTGATTTTTTTTAATGATTGTCACGGTGTTTTTTTCGATAAACAATCCATGGCATACCCCTTTCAAATCAGATGCCATCTCCGACCAACTATCTGTTCTAATTCCAACCAAATATTTTAGGTCCAAGTCGAATTTCTCACACAGATCAATGACGATATGTGCCACTGCCACTTCAGTTAAACAACGCTCCTTTAGTACTTCTTCGGAACGAATTGCTTGGTATGCATCGCAAAATGTGATGAAATCTTCTCTAATTGCTCTGTTGCAGTAGTAGCATTAGGATAAGCTAAGGTGTTTTGTATGGGAATTGTCAGTCGTCTTATCAAATACAACTGAGCAAAACCTTGCCGCTCTAACTCGATCCAGAATATATTTCTGAATTTCTTCTTTGCGGGCTTCTATAAGTTGATTTTGTGTGGTTTTACTGATGTATGTCGCGGTTTCCAAATGATGCTGAAGAGTAAAGTCACCAAATTGAACTCTATATAGCGAACAGTGTGCTGTAGTTTCTACCATTTGCCACCAAACTATCTACTTTTCCATCAATGTCACGATTATAGAGAAGTTCATCATCCCTACATAATGTCCAGGTAAAGAAATATTCTGCTGATATCGATCTCGACTTTCTTTTACTTGTTTCGTTGTACACACACTTGGTTGACCACTTCAGATCTGGGTTATGGAAAGTCTGAAGGAAACTCTTTTCAGCCTCTACCACCCTCTAATGATATTGGTTCCGTTGGTGAAATGAAAGCGTTCCATTTTGTCCAAGTAAATCGTCGAATTCTTTCAGTGTTTCGCTTTCTTGCGCCCATGTTCCAGAAAACGCGCGAATTCAAAACGCAAGTGAATTTAAAATCGTACGAATTTGAAATTGATGTTCCAGATTTCGTACGTTTCTCATAACTTCGAAAATGAATTAAATTCACTTCGAAATCATCAGCCTTATTCTCGTTGTCGAATCACCCAAGTGAGATTTGTCTTAGGCGTTGTCACGTCACTTGGAATTTGGTATTCTCGTTGGCGAGTGACGAGGCTACGAGGAACGTTGTGAAATGAAACACATTGTTTGCTTTCAAAGTGACATTTGACATTTGTCTGGTGTTCGTTGAATAATTAAATAATTTTTAATTAAAAACTTGTGCCAGATAAAAATACAGAGGAACAATAAAACAATAAGAAATAAGTTAAAAAGCATATATGTAGTGGATTACGTATTCCGAACTAGTAATAACAAAGCATGTGCAGTAAATCGTTATACAACTGGAATTACTTGAATAAACTGTTTCTAATAAATAAAAATGAGCTCAATTGCTTTTTGGTTTTCCGATTTGGAGAGTGAAAGCACAGACTTAAATATCTGTAATACAGATGTTCCGCTTCATACAAAATTTTGTCACCAGCAAATTTGCTGGGTATAAATCCCATCGCGAAGCTTTAGTCTACACATTCCACATAAGCTCTCCGCGCATTTCCCCAAGTTCTCTGTTGATAGACAAAGGAAGAGGCGAAGGGCAGAGTGGCTTCGGAACTTCATTCCACACGGACGAAATGTACTTTTTCGCCTTCTCCACCCCTCACACACTTTGCCCTATCAGACAGGCAACAGACGACACAATTTTGTGTGAATGGTCAAGCGCCGTGCGCAGGATGATGTTTTTTTAATTTCCATTGCGGCAGGTCATGATTTTGTTTTTTTTTTCTTGTTTTCAGGCATACGTATGTTCTCGGAAGAAATAAAATATTCTTTTTAGGCAACTTTTCGTGTTCAAGGCTATTTCGCTACATTTCAGGTGCGCGGAAAATAATCGATTTGAATTCTATTTGATTAGCCAAGGGGTCAGGCGCAGTGCACCGCAGGATGGAGTTTTTTTAAATTCCAATTTTTGTATGGGGAACTTTTGAATTGTGGCAGGTCATGATTTTGTTTTTTTCTTGTATACAGGCATATATGTATGTATTTCTCCGATGAAATTTTCGCATTTCCTGGCCATTGATAGTTGCTCCTGGCCGAATATTTCAGGTGCGGAACACGATCTGTTATTGGGTGAACTTAATTTGTGTACCGGTCGGTGGAAGTCGATCACTCGGTTTTCAAATGATACATATTCGCATTTTCTTCCGTAAACAAGGATAAGAATTAAATTACCACATATTGTTTCTTACAAATTTTTAATGTCATAAAAAGTGCATATGGAAAAAGACAGCATTTCCATGACGGCTCTGGGCGAAAGTGTCAGATAAGTAATATGACATTGCGTCGCCTTTGGAATATATGCAATAACGGAGACTCAATCGCACACATATGCAAAACTTGGGTGAACCGGACTGGTTAAAGAAACTTTACTCAACCTCCGTTTCTACTTTGAGAAAACCCACCGTAAACTCTATATGGAAACTTAGTAGTAAGGGGATTATCCTCGCGGCAAATGTATTTCAAACGAATAACTGAGTCTGTCAAACAAAGTATTCAGGCCATTTCTAAACTAGCATAAGCTCTGATGGAGAGCAAGTTCGAAATTAAAATTTATTTTCTATGTAAGAAAATTCCAGCGTAGTTTAGAATTGGTCTTGTTTGACTGTAGTTTGTTACGCTTTTATTTTATATAATACTTCATGAATTAATGAACATAACCTTTTAGAACAAAATCTACGAATTGTTTTGTAGTCCCGCAAATACCGCGGATCCGCGGGATTGTTGACCTCGATCCCGCGGGATTGCGGGATTGAGATTTTGATGCGGGATTGGATTCCCTAGTTCGTACGCTAGGGCACGTACGGTTGCGGTACGGCACGTCATATTTAGTTCAGGCTTTAGTAATCCACGTAGTAAGGCACGTAAGTCCATCTCTATTTCGTCTTTAGATCTCTTCATAGGTTGTCCGGGTGCCTTTCTTCCCTTTGGCGTTTGGCTGAACTGGATTTTTGGGGGCGCTGTTTCAGCAATTCTCATTTCATGTTCGTCCAGGGTAGGCGTAGATCATACATACGACAAACTTGGTTGACAACATACACACGACAAACTTGGTTGACAACCAAGGCTCACTGGCTCTTCCTCATATACATATACAAGTCCTACATTCGGCCCCGCTTTGAATACAACTCGTATATTTGGGGGGGCGCCCCAAAAACCACCTAGGCTTGGCTGGACTAGGTATATCGCGCCATCAAACTCATTGGTGTTTGCACCCTTTGCTCTTCCTTCGATCCTTTAAGCCACCGAAAGAATGTAGCTGCACTCAGAGAGTTTTACCGCTATTACCATAGCAACTGTTCCACTGAAATTAGAAACCTCCTGCCTACACGGCAACTTTTTTCCCGCAATACAAGACTAGCCAAAACCAAGCCAAAACCAACGCAAAAGAACCCAGAACTCACAACGAGGAGGTGGCTGCAGAGTTAGTTCCACCCGCCCTCCCTCAATCAATCCAACGCGTTCCGCTTCTGACCTTTTGTAACAAATATGTCGCTCACTGCAAATGCGGTGTTACTCCACACTTCAAAACACTAGAGGTTGACCCGGCAAATCAACCTCCAATACCCTAAAATACAGGGTTACACCACTGATTGAACGACACAAATGCTGCTCGTTCCGTAATAATTCTTCTTTTTCCGGGTGAGTTATGAGCCTCACGCCAACCCTACTTGGAAGGGACAATATCTATACCCATAAAGTCAAATTGTTCAAAAGTCTCGTAAATACAGCATCAATCGTTGTTTCATTCCTCGTCGTGCTCTGATCTTTATCATTCGACATTTCCAAATCTAGTTTTTAATTTTTTCAGAACATAGTATATAATACGCAGTACATTGTATATAGCTTGTATAATAGCTTCTTCTTCTTCCTGTATGTGATTATTATTATTATTATTATTATAAGGAATGAGGGGGCAACCCATATGGTGAACACTGCGGCCAAGTTAGGCCTATTGTGTACGTACCCCACTAGCGGAACAGACTATCGGCCTTCCGAATGAAGGCAAGAAGGTCTTTAGTTGATGAAGACCGGACTTGGGCAGGGCTCAAGAACTCTCTGATAAACGTTCTTCTTCTAAGCCAGATCAGAGCAGGACATTCACAAAGAATATGTGTGGAAGTTTCATCGCCTTCCAAGCAGAGTCGGCATTCTGTCTCTTGAGACAGTCCTAGGTTGTGGAGATGGTACCGCAGTCCTACATGGCCAGTGAGACCTGGGGCTGACTCCCAATAGGCTAGGTTTATTTCCTGTATGTGATAGATGAGTGGAATTTTTTGCGAGTCGGCTGGAGCCTCGATTCTAATATTCACCTTAATTTATTTGCAATATATTTAGGTGATTTCCGTCGAGGTTATTTTAATTAATCTATTGATGGGTCAGGTTTCGAATTTTTCCTTTGTTGCTCTTTCTCATTCGACATGCCCAAGTGCAGTGTTTTCTTAGCATTACTGTTAAAGCAAATTCATTATAGTTACCCGGTGGCTATAACACAGATGTTCCTCGTCGAACCAGGATTGTTGTGGGCTTTCTCTGATACATCGAATGCTTTCGGTAGATTGTCTTCCTTATATTCAGGATATTCATATTATTGTTGAAAATTGTTTCAAAAACTTTTATTTGTATTTTGCATACATCAAAAAATACATCCGACGGAGCACATAAACTTCCAAAGTCCCTTCCGTTAATATAGTTATAGTGGATAAAGAGCTCTGAAGGACATGAATTAAAATTTCTTCTGGCTTAATGATTATAATCCTACACATTTCACATTTAACTCGATATGCCAAATATCCCAAGAAGTACCTTGTAGACATTAATTCAATTCAATTTATAATATTTTAATTCTACATAGTAGGTACCTAATAATTTGCAATAAATTATAAATACTAAAAAATTAGAAAAATATATTAATTTGTAAATTATGTTGATTAATTATTATAAATAGAAACATAAATATTAGTAAAAAGTAAATAAATATACTCTTTCCCTTTTTTATAATACATACAATCTTCTTCTTTTCAAGGTGTTAAATCAAACCTTACATACATTTCATGAAAATGGGGTTGTAGAGCAACTCTTTGGGAATAAATTGGGTTCATCAAAAAATTTCTAGGACCACTGTTAGCCTTGTTCAACTTTTTTCTGTGAAACAGGTGTTTTTACATTTTTGATATTTACTCGAAAAGTTACCATTATTTTTCATGAAATTTTTATTGTAGGTAGGCACCATCAGTGGCCACAATTTAAGCCCTGACACAAGGTCCTATGATAAATACTACACTCCCTATAATTAAATGACAAAAAACGGCCATTTTTAATGGTTTTTAAATTTTTCTGCAAACACCTGTAGACCGATTTCAATGGTGCAAAACTCCTAATTTTCGTTTTTTAAGCACTATTATGTAGTATTTTTTGTTTTCCAAAACAACATTTTTTTCGTACCCAAAACGTGGAAAAACGTGTTTTCGCTACTATTATTAGCTTTTTACCACCTGTTGCCCTGGACCAATTTTATCCAAAACACATTCATTGAATTCCTACGATTTTTCTCTTAATTATAGCTTCGAGAAATCGCTGGGTAGATTTATTTCAACTTTTTTTTATCGCTCCTGGACGTACCAAAATTGACATTTATGAATAACAATTAGTGAATGTCTTTTTCCCTATGCATTTTTTATGACATTAAAAATTTGTAAGAAACAATTAGTGGTAATTGAATTCTTATTCTTGTTTACGGAAGAAAATGCGAATATGTATCATTTTAAAACCGAGCGATCGACTTCCACCGACCGGTACACAAATTAAGTTCACCCAATAACAGATCGTGTTCCGCACCTGAAATATTCGGCCGGGAGCAACTATCAATGGCCAGGAAATGCGAAAATTTCATCGGAGAAATACATACATATATGCCTGTATACAAGTAAAAAACAAAATCGTGACCTGCCACAATTCAAAAGTTCCCCATACAAAAATTGGAATTTAAAAAAACTCCATCCTGCGGTGCACTGCGCCTGACCCCTTGGCTAATCAAATAGAATTCAAATCGATTATTTTCCGCGCACCTGAAATGTAGCGAAATAGCCTTGAACACGAAAAGTTGCCTAAAAAGAATATTTTATTTCTTCCGAGAACATACGTATGCCTGAAAACAAGAAAAAAAAAACAAAATCATGACCTGCCGCAATGGAAATTAAAAAAACATCATCCTGCGCACGGCGCTTGACCATTCACACAAAATTGTGTCGTCTGTTGCCTGTCTGATAGGGCAAAGTGTGTGAGGGGTGGAGAAGGCGAAAAAGTACATTTCGTCCGTGTGGAATGAAGTTCCGAAGCCACTCTGCCCTTCGCCTCTTCCTTTGTCTATCAACAGAGAACTTGGGGAAATGCGCGGAGAGCTTATGTGGAATGTGTAGACCAAAGCTTCACGATGGGACGATTAATAAATCCCACTAGAAAATTTTCTGGTGACAAAATTTTGTATGAAGCGGAACATCTGTATTACAGATATTTAAGTCTGTGGTGAAAGTGATAGTGAAAATGAGGAATACAAAAATTTGCGCGTTAAACGATTTCATATTCGAGGCAGGTCTAATCCTTTAGATCTTCCTGATAGAGTGTGAGTTAGAAATAAATTAATTAATTTGAAAATACATATACTTCTATCTAATTCAATTTATAGTTTTGTAGGATATTTCAGACTAACAAAAGAAGTGTTTGCATACTTGGTAAATATAATAGAATTGAAAACTAATGTTGCCAAGAGATGCTTTGCAGTATCACCCACCATAAAATTGGCTGCAGTATTACGGTTTCTAGCTGAGGGCAGTTACCAAAAAGGTGTTGGTAACGACTTCAATGCAGGTTTGGGACAATCCACATTTTCAAAAATTCTCGATGAAATATTGACGATTTTGGAGTCTGAGATATGCAGTCGTTTCATAAAATTTCCAGACGAGAGAGAAAGGAATGATATAAAATTAGCATTCTACGAGAAGTTTCGATTTCCCGGGGTTATTGGTTGCGTAGATGGTACTCATGTGAGGATTATTTGCCCTTCAAAAGTTTACCAACATTTATATTATAACAGAAAAGGTTACCATAGTCTAAATGTCATGTTGGTGTGTACATCGATACATATTCAAGGTGTACAATTTCTTAATAAATTGTTATTTATCAATTCTAGATTTGTGATCATAAAATGCGTATACGGTATGTAGATGCCAATAATCCGGGATCGTCACATGACTCCTTTATTTGGAACTCCAATAGATTGGACGCAATGCTGTCACAAGAAGTTGCCGATGGAGAACGGAACGGTTGGCTTTTAGGTAAAATTTAACTTTATTTTAATGTGCATCTCTGGTAATTTATGATTTCACAGGGGATGCGGGATACCCTATTAAGCCTTATCTCATCACTCCATTCAGAACCCACCGGGATGAGAACAGCCTTGAGAAAAGGTTTAACGAATTGCATGCAAAAGCACGCAACGTTATTGAAAGAACAAATGGAGTGTTGAAAAATACTTTTCGATGTTTGTTGGGTGCACGGGCACTCCATTATACTCCAAAAAAAGCAACAAAAATTATAAATGTATGTTGTGCTCTGCACAATATACGTCTACATTATAACATAGAAAATGACCCAATAGAAACAATTGATGTATTAGAAGAAACAGACAGCTTAAGTTCAGCGATAGAGGAAGCGGAGGATGGTGCGTTAATAAGAACACAGATAATGAACGCTATTTTCAATTAAATAAAAAAACATTCTTTTAAAAAAATCAAATTATATTTTTCATTAAAAGTAAAAAAAAAAAAAACAAATCACATTTCTTATGAAAACTTAAAAAAAACTTAATTCTTTTGAAAAATTAAAAAAAATCACTTTCGTATAAAAACTTAAAAAAAAATCACATTATTTCTTATAAAAAATTGCAAAATATACTAGCTCTATTCTAAATTTTTTGTATAAAAAATGAACACATTTCTTCACATAACTAACTATTCATAATAGAAAAAAAAATGTTTAATAGTTCACCAAATCATTTTCCAATTTTCTCTTCTCAAGCTTAAGGATTTCGATCCTCAAATCGGTTTCAGCATTGTTTGTCTGTTGTGCAGTTTCAAGTAGTTCTACTTGTTTTTCTTGCAATTGTACTTTTTTTTCTTCTGCATCAGATATCCTTTTTAAATATTTTTTACAGCCTTCTAAAAGAACCTTAATGCCATCTAAAGTTTCTGTTTGTTGGCTTAGCATTTCTTTCGTGTTATCTATCACTTCTAACCGACGCCTTTTTCTGCTAGCGGTTGTGCTTATTGCTTGTTGTGGTGATGCTTCCTGTTGCTGTTGCTGTTCTTGGGATTGTTGTTGTTCTTGGTGTTCATGTTGACTTTCCACTCCAAAAACTACAGCTTCAGGCACAATATGTTGCAAAGATAGCAAGTTAATGACTTGTTCTTCTGCTGAAGAAAAGTCTATTAACTTGCAGGAACCACCTCCTGTTGCACTTCTTTCCCGCTTGTTATGTGCAAGTTTTCTTCTCAGTTTTATTTTATAGTCAGTCCAAACCTGAAAATATTGAAACTAAGAAATAACGAATTAATTATTATATAGATTTTGTTTTTAACCTTTTGCCACTCTGCAGCATTTCTCATTGGCGGACCTAAACAATTTAATTTTTCTTTTAAATTTTCCCATAGGGGCCTATAATTTTCGCCATGAACCGAACTTTCGGCGTATTTTAACCCCTTTGCAATAAAGGGATTCTTAACCATGAAGTCTATCATGACTTCAAATTGTTTTTTAGTAGTAATTTTCAAGCTAAAATACATAATTATCATTTTGCTTTTAAATAAACTTACTTAAATCTGTTTCACTTACTTTTTTCCCGCTTCCATCATATATAACCAACTTTCCTCACTTACAAATATCAAGTGACAGAAATCCACTCTGAATTCGCCGTTTGTCAATCTACAGTGACAACCAAAATTCGCCCAAAATCACTGAGCTTGACAAATGTCATTTTTTTTAAGAACCAGAATACCATTTTCGCCTCACTTCGCCATTTCTCAGCAAAAGTGACAACCAGAATAAGGGCCCATATGTTTGCTGTCAGTTTAAAAAGCTGAAGTAGTTGTGAAAGGTTTTAGTTTTGTTTGTAAAGTTTTTTACATCTAAAAAAATTAAATGGATCCAGTGATTTTATATTTATTTGATCAAGATTTGGAAGAAAGAAATTCTTCTAATAAAGAAAAAATATTCAGAAAAATATTAAGGGATAAATCAGATCCTTTATCTATTTCAAATCAAAAGTAAGTTATTCATATGAAAATCTTAAGAGTAAAAAAAATTTTTTAAAAAAAAAAACCGACTTCAAAACTACATATACCTATGCATGCATATGTACAAACTTAAACTAAAAAGTAAAAAATAATATTTTAATTACCTCAAAGCAAGAGCCTTAAAGGACAGTTAAAAAAATTATTGATATTTATATATGTATGTATCTATTTAATATTTTTAAAAAGTTCATTTTGGAGTCGGTGCCAGCCAAAGAACAATTACGTTTATACATACCCTGAAAGCTTGGGTGCAAAAGAAAACTTACGTTAATACATACCTTTGGCTGGCACCGACTCCAAAATGAACTTTTTAAAAATATTAAATAGATACATACATATATAAATATCAATAATTTTTTTAACTGTCCTTTAAGGCTCTTGCTTTAAGGTAATTAAAATATTATTTTTTACTTTTTAGTTTAAGTTTGTACATATGCATGCATAGGTATATGTAGTTTTGAAGTCGGTTTTTTTTTTTTTTAAATTTTTTATTTTTTACTTTTTAGTTTAAGTTTTTTTACAAAATTGTATTCTACTCGTCATACCCTTTCATTTGATATCCATGAAGGGGGTCGGGAAACAAAATTGCAAAATTCGGCCGCCATCTTGGAACCGACCGCCATTTTTTTACAAAATTTATATGGGACCACCTCTGAGGTATAACGTACCAAACAAAAAAAGAATCATCAAAATCGATTCATAATTGGCGGAGTAATCGCGTAACATACATAGAAAAAAAAAAAAACATACATTCGAATTGATAACCTCCTCTTTTTTGAAGTCGGTTAAAAATATGAATATTATTAAATTTTCTTTTGCAGTTTTATAAATTATTATCGTGTTAGCAAGGAAGCCTTTATTGAAGTTTTAAGAGATGTAGAACCACATTTTAAGCTAACATCAGTACCAGCAATATTGAAATTAGCAGCCACTCTACGTTTTTTCTCTGTAGGCTGCTATCAAGCATCAGTAGGAAAAGATTTCAACATCGGTTTGGGTAGGACGACGTTTTGTAAGATTTTTTCGGATGTTTTAAACGTTTAAACGTTGTTTTAAACGTTTATGCTCAAAGTGGATAAATTTAAATATGGATGAAGAGGAAATTAAGCAGTCAAAGCTACATTTCTTTGCAAATCATGGTTTCCCTGGTGTGGTTGGCTGTGTCGATGGTACACACATAAGCATCATAAGACCAACAGCCAACGGAATGGATTATCTAAATAGAAAAGGATACTATAGTATCAATGCTATGATTGTATGTTTTGTTATTATGTTAATTTTATTGATATTTATTATTTTTGTTCTCATTTCGACTTTGAAATGAGAATTAGAGCTGTTAACGCATGTCACAGTGGTTCCAGTCACGATTCTCTTATTTGGTCGATGAGCGAAATAAGACAACATTTCGCGGAGAAGTTTGCGGATAGGAGATGTGGATCGTGGTTGTTAGAAGATGCCGGCTATGGTTTAGAAACTTTTTTTTATGACACCACATAGAAGTCCTAGTTCTGGAACGATTGAAAGTAAATACAACATCAGACACACCGCGGCAAGAAATATAATCGAAAGGACTATCGGCAATTTAAAAAGTCGTTTCAGATGCTTACTGGGTGCAAGGCAATTAAATTATTCGCCAGTAAAAGCATCTAAAATAATAAATGTATTTTGTGCACTACATAACATTTGCAAGCATTATAGAATAGAATCAAATGAAAATATAAGCAATGTAGAGTTGGATGCAAATGAAAACGATTTGGAAGAATTAATTAATGTTGAGCCGAACACGTGTGCAAATAATATAAGAAATTCAATTGCCATTTCTTTACAATAAATATGTTGTTATAAGAATTTGTGTTTTATTAAAGTAAATTATCAAAACAGTCTTCGTGACACTTACAAACTTTTATAAATGAAGTTATTAAAAACAAACAATATATATTTAAAATAAAAATAAAAAACAGCCTTCCTAGGACTTATAATTAACTTCACAAGGAACTATAAAATAAAGAAAAAAGCAGTCTTCTAGACACTTACAAACTATTAAGTTATTAAAAACAGCCAATATATATTTCAAATAAAAATAAAAACAGCCTTTCTAGGACTTAGAATTAACTTCACAACAAACTATAAAGCAAGATAAAAAAGCAGTCTTCATGACAATAACAAACTATTATAAATTAATTTATAAAAAATATAGCCAATATAAATATGTATAATTAAAAATTAACTTTCTTTTGTTTTTTGTACTATTTTTAATTTAATTTCTTCTATTTCAAGCATTCGTTTTTTTATACAATTTTTCTCTTGTAACCTTTTCTCTATTTCTAAATGATGTCGTTTTACCTGGGAGTTTGTTTCTTTTTTTAGATCTGCTAATTTTTCGATTTCACGGTAAGTCCTTTTTAAGTGCAATCCGTTTTCTCTTTGATGTCCAGCAATGTTTGTAAGTTTCTGCAGAATATCAGAAAAAAACTTCCCTTTGACTATCCATATACTCCATAATGTCCGTATTTAGATTTTTTTTGTTAGCTCTCCTAGTTGAAGTTGAAGTGGTAGCAGTTGAAGTTGAAGCGATCCCAGTTGAAGTTAAAGCGGTTGCAGTTGAAGTTGAAGCGGTCGCATTTCTTAGCAAATTCACTTCTCTTTCTTCAAATTCTTCTTCTTCAGAAGCACAAGCTAATGCAATCTCAGGCTGGCTTATACCACAAGCAATGCTTCCAGGAATGCCATTAATGGTTGTATACAAACCACTTAATTTGGCAATTTGGTCTTCAACTGGGCTTATTTGTAATTGGTTGCTTTATTATGAGCCAATTTTCTTCTAATATTTACTTTCCAGTCTGACCAAACCTGTATGATAATAATATTTTATTTAAATAATATGTATGTTTTTAAAATTAATCAAAATACCTTTTTCCATCCGGTAATATCTTTATTCGATGGACCACAACTATTCAACTCATCTGCCAACTTTTGCCACAAATTATCCACTTTTATTTTATTGGTGCCTTTTAGATCTCCCCTGGCTAAAACTGCATTATTTTCCATAAACCTAATAATTATTTTGTCTTGTTGATTGTTTTTATGCTTGCCCCTAAATTTAAAAGATATTATTTCCTAAACAAAACAATTAATTGTATAATTAACTTACATTTTTAAAATATAACTCCGACCACTTTTCAATTTCTACTTCACTCAAACGTCGCGATTTCAATACGTCAAAACTTGACGAAAAACGAATTGTGGAACACCGAAATTTCGCTTCCCAAAATGAATTCCACTTTCGAAAACGCAAAGGGAATTTCGGAACACCAAAAATCATTTTTACGAAATGAATTCATGAAATATTAGCGAAAGCGAATTCTGGAACTTTTAATTCTGTGACCCCCCCCCCCCAAACAAAACTCTAGATCCGCGCCTGTACGCAATAGGGCGGTTCTGCAATTACAGAGGTCAAGCAGCATTTAATTGATTAGTACTCAGTTGGGAGACCGCATTGGTAAAACGTAAAGCTTTCGACGCCGACGCAGGGTCAAATAGCAGATTTTTCCTCAAGGGGGCCAAAAAATACCTCCTTTATAACGGATAAAGTTTTGCAGAGAGAATATCCTTATACCATTCAATAGACTAAAAGACAACTTTAGACATGTGAGTGAAACAGTTTTATTCAGAATTCAGACGGAATTCTTACTTTGTAAGATGGGAGAAATGATATATTCAAGACATTTTTGGTTTACCAAAGAAAACATCTATCGTCTAGGTTTGAAGTTGGGTGGTTGAAATAACAACCGAAGCTAAATTAGCACAAACATTAATAAAGAGAAGTGCGTGCATTTAGTGTAATCATATGATAGAATAGAGAACAGCTGCGTAGTAGTACGAGAAAGAGATTCTTTTTTACCATAAATGGCAACACGGTACATCACAAGGTGCGATTTGTTTTGACAGGCCCCATTAGCCCCTGTGATGGGTTGTAAATTTCTTTATGTTTTAATAAATATCAGAGAGTTTGTTGCAAACGAAAATCTACGCTGGTACCAGAGTGAGTTGCTTGAGGTTTTCGTTGTTAACTTTAGATAGTACCGCAGCGTTCTCAATAATCCACGACCCCCCGACAAGCCAGCGCTATTGCGGGGTACCTACTGTGTTGCTGTCTTTTTTTTTAATTTTTAGTTTAAGGTGTGTGGATTTGAGGTTGGCCTCTTGGAGCAACCAGCCTGAGGTTCACAAAACATGGATAAAGGTAATTCACAAAAAAAGAAAATGAGTGTGCGTAGGACCACACTTTAGAAATGTTAACTTCTTTGCCTAGTCTAAATTTCCAAATCAATCTTAATACAGGACGATAAGGATTAATATATTTTTTTTATGAATATTCTGTTAAAGTTTATTTAATTGTTACTTATATGCACTCACTCCAAAATGTGTTGCAATGTTTTGAAAATTAAACTATTTGTCTTAAACTTATCACCCAAAGATCGGACGATGGATGACTGGGATAATGTAGTTTTTAGTAAAAAATAGTAGATAATATATAGTAGATAATATATAGTAATAAATACATAGTACATAGTTCATAGGAGATATGTAGTACATAGTACACAGTACTCGCAGTACTTTGCCTCGCACACATATAATTATACGCTGCTGTTTGTAAGTGGAGCTCAACCAAAAGTTTCCATGCTCTAGCCAGCTGCATAGGCACAAGTGCCCAGAAACGAGTGAGCAACAAAGTGCGCGTGTCGCCATCATTGCAGCAAGTGTCCAGAAACGGGTGTAGCAACAAAATGCGCGTGTCGCGAATTCTTTGTTTTACCCCCAGCGAAAAAGTGCCAAACGCGCCTAAAGAAGTTAACACTTCAAAAAAAAAATAAAAAATAAAAAACACCGTATTTCTCGTCCTTGCGATCCAAAGGATAAGCTGAGCAATGCGGCCTGCTGCACCGGGCCCAAAAAACATGCGCCGGCCCTGGTTGGAGCAGATGGCAATGAACCTGGCGTTTGAACTCTTGGGTGTTGTATAAGTTCGGAAATACTGACTGTGGAAAGTTGTTCCACACTACAACTCTACGTTGCTCCTGTTATAAACGAATTTCTAAATCGGAGTGTGCGCGAAGATAAGGGCTGTAAACCGAGCCAAGCGCGCAAGTCTTGTGCTGCGGGGAAAATGTTGCTGTGGAAGAATGAGGTTACTTATTTCAGAGGAGCAGACATTGTGGCAAAAGCTATAAAATTTTGCAAGAGGCATTCCTTCGGTGGCTTAATGAGTCAATTAAAGAGCAAATGGCTCTATCACCAATAAGTTTTAGAGCGTGATGGTTCTTGGAGCCCGGCTTGAGTTGTATTGGAGGCGGAGACGAATGTAGGACTTGTAGATTATAGCCCTGGCGGACGGCTAAAGGACGATTTTGCACCTGGACGTCTGGACTCCGTCTGGACGCCCTCCTTAAATAAATAAAAGTTTTAAAAGTTTTAATTTAATTAAATATGTGCAGCTGTGCTGCTGTTGCTGGTTTTTTTGGTGCTATGTGGAACTAATGGGAACTACACGTAGCCATCTTGTCTTTTATAAAGTGAAGGGACCGGCTTCGATTTTGTGTAGCGCCGTCCCGCGGTGCCGTGATGCCACTACATATTGAACACTACATACCAGTTTCAAAAAAATCAGTTTAATGGAAATTATATAGAAAACTACAAACAGTTTTTCTCCATTGAGAGACCAAAGCCCTTTTCACCTAATAAAAAGTATATCCATTAACTATTTAGGTTTGATATATTTATTACATAAATTCCCAAGTCGACATTTAACTTTTATTGAACGTGATATTGGTGTTTCATTGTGTCCTCTGTAATAAAGACTCAATTTAAAAAGCGCCATCCCATAATTCAACCGATATTTCTGCATAATACTAGCATGTTTCAACCCAGCCGGTTTTTTTCATCATACTTCCGGTTAAAGCGATAAAATTCCACCATAATACAACGGAAGTCGCCCTTCATAAATTTCCTGATCCTATAAAAATTGAAATCTTTTCGATCATAAAAGTATTTTTTTCTTCCAGAGCTTTAAAAAGTCCATCCACTTCCAATACGTCGATATAAAATACACAACACGGAATTGACCTCAATCGGTTCATCCGATCCGTAAATCACTTCCTCGCCCAACCACACCCCCCAGCCCCCATCGCAGAAGTCAATGTGGAAATAACGGCAATAACATAGAAAATTACCAATGAAAAAATAAGTAACGCAAAAAGTCCTGCTCCTCCAATCAAGCCGGCAGACATGATTGATGACAGGAGCTGATCCTTTTTCCGACTAAGTGCAAAAAATGTTGCTTGTGTGCTGCTGTTTATTGAGCTCCAAGAATCAATGTCAATTTGCCTGCGCCAATCTGAAGGAAGGGATAATAGTACCAAGGATATTATCGTCCTTCTCGCTTGAGTGTCTGAATGGACTTAAATCCAATGTAGGGAGGGTAGTGAGGTGGACGGTGGTGGGTGGTTGTTTATTAAAAATAATGGGGTCTTGATTAATTACATTCAAAAAAAGAATTTAAATGAAATTTCCTTCCATTTTGCACCAACTCAGAATTTCACTTGGTGTGGATCGTAGAACCAGTGGAAAACAGCCTTGTCATGCAGCTGGAGAAAAGAGAACGAGGGTGTACCCAGTCGCCCGCTGCGGTATGGAAGCGTGTCAAAGCTGTCAGCAGCAATAAGCGTCACTATGGCCACCGTGGAACGAAATTTCTCTATTTACCCACCAGCGAACGGCGGGGTTTGCTCCCGGTGGGGCGGATCTCCATTTAAATATAATCGAGATGCAAGCAGTGGCAACGAGCCATTTTCCACATTTTCCAGCTTAATACTATTTGGATAAAATTGGATATGATGTGTGGTGACTGGGGAGCGCTGGGAGCACCATGGATATTTTGATTTAAGATTTTATGACAGAAATGCTTTTCGAATGAACGGTTACACTGGCGATGCGATTGTAATATTTCCAAGAATTTTTGGTATGTTTGTGATATTTGAGTTTTCGCAGCATGCCAAACAGGAACCGCCTCGTACCGCACCCCAAATGCGGCAATGATAATTTCATAATTGCGAGTATTTCTCTGGATGTGTTTCTGAAAAGTGACAAAAAACATGACAGGCGGTTTTGCAGATGAGTTTAACATCCGTATAATCTGCAATTTCAGTTATTACTAGCACAAGCCATTTTAAAATTAATTTTTAATTGGCCTTTGTCCTAGACCTAGTTTAAAGAGGAAGGTGTCAAAAGTAACGAGAACTACTTCCTCGGAACCAAGGAGTGACCGCTATCTCGCCAGTCGTTCGATTTTTGCCTGGCAAATAACTAGTAGGAGACCATTGCCACACATTAAATCGGTTTATGGCGGCCCACAGTGGGACGAATTGCCTAAAACGTGGACAAAAGTCCGAAAATAAAAGTTTCGATCTAGGAAATTTCATGTTTTGGGTTGACTACAGTATTGTTGGTTCTATTAAATCCCGGCAGTAGAAACGGTTAATTGTTTTTCCTTGAAGCTGCACAGCAGGTCAAATTTGGCCATTGTTTATTTGTATTGTAAAGCGTTTGGCTCTGTGCTTAAAAACGTAGTGCAAATTGAAACTTGTATAAAATTATAACGACAATATAGATTCGCAATATTGAAAATGGAGAATGTTTCTCCAGGTATGTACTAAATTTTAAATGTTTTATAACTTGTTAAGCGACGTGTTAACATTTGTTATTAAAATAAACAATAATTATGTATAATAACGAGAAAAATTTATAAAATTTAATCGAAATTAACAGATAAGTTATGAGTTCCACGGAATACCACTAAGTCAAGTATTTTTTAATAAAATAGGTTATATTTACTTCAGGATTAAAAAAGAAAATCCAGCTACTAGCCGCAACTCTCTTAGTAAACCACATATGCAGTTACGGCTCCTATATTTTAGTTTTATTTAAATGTTTATAAAAGTGCGGGAAAATTCTCCATATTGTTAAATCTGCACGAAATTTGGCGGTATTATGTTATCGACGTCGCTGATCACACTTTAAAATTCAAAATGGCGGATGCAATATGGCGGACATAATTTTTTAAAATTTGTAGAAATAAGTTCAAAACTTGTATCTATAAGTTTGTGAGCATGCTGATTACGAATCTGATGTCAAAATTAGGAAATTCAAAGTCACGGATATATATACCTACATATATATCGCCGCCTGATTGCAAGAACTAGGTAACTCATTTTATGCTGTTTCGAGAAATAGGCAAAAACAAAATTTAGCTTTGCTTTATTTATACTTCATAATTACACCAATAAAGAAAAATAAAAAAAAACAATGAAAGTAAACAATATTTTCCGACTACATGGCTAATATTTTGAGGGGGGGTTCCTGGATGGCTTTGGAGAAAGAAATTGTTCTAGAGAGGGGGCTATCCCACAGGGTTTTTACCAAAGAAAAAAAATGTATTTTTTTAATATTTACTTAATGTTGAATAATTTCTAGGCTAATTATCGTAGAGCAACGTAATACCCCGGCTTCACCGCCAAAATTTCGCAAGTTCGAACAAATTAGTCTACTGTACTTTAAAATTTCCTGATTTCCCATACATTTTTCACATTTTAAAGTCAGGAAAAAATGCCTGCAGAACATGAAATTGAGTTTCAAAGTAAAAGCTCGCTCAAAAGAGAGTAAAAAATTGGAATAATGGAATGCCATTCCAGTGAGCTTTTGCATTTCTAATTTCTGGCGAAAAAGCAACAACAATTTCAAGCACGAACTGAACATGCTAGCCGGTGAAGCCACTTAGGGGCCATCCATAAATTACGTCACACGTTAGGGGGGAGGGAGGGGGTCGGCGAAGTGTGACATTGTGTGACAAGGGGTGGGGGGGGGGATCTTAAATTTTGTTACGTCACATTTCAAAATCTTATATATCTAAATATATTAATACTGCTCATTACGCGAAGGATACGTTCCGCAAAAACTCGCGTTAAAGCTGGTGACAGACACACGCACAATGGCGGTTGTGTGATCTGTGTATTATTTTTCTATCCTACAGAGCGTCTCTTTGTTTTAGGTACTAATCTCATTACTACAATTTGGAAAACATATAATTTTGCATTAATTATTAAATTCAGCAAATTTCCTATCCCTATCACCATCAAACGACTCAAAAAATAAATATCTATTTAATAGAATTAATCGTTTCTTCTTTTGAAATGTTTAAGTGAATTTTATGTTTGATTTTATGTTAATTTTATTAAAAAATAATTTAAATAGAAACATATTTAATTTCGGAACTGCTGTTTTAGTTTAATAACTTCTAGATGCAAAATTGCACAATATGTGCACTAGGGAGGGGGTCTCCCAAATGTGACCAGCTGTGACAAGGACGGGGGGGGGGTCAAAAAATCATGAAATTCGTGTGACGTAATTTATGGATGGCCCCTTATGCCGATTGAAGTGAACTTGATTAAACTGAGGCCGGTGAAGCCGGGGTATAAATCGTTTCGTCTTTTAGGTAAATGTGTATTACTTAATATGATATTAAGAAGTGTGATCTATATCCCAATATTCTTCGTTTTTCAGAAAAAATCCAATATTTTCGTATTTTGGTCATATTTTGAACCTACATATCTTGTAAAAGGAGTCACTCAAGTTCCTGTTCTTAAAATTTTCGAATTCAAATATCAAATTCGTATTCAGCGTGCTCAAAAACATATATGTAAATACAAGTTTTGAACTTATTTATACAATTTTTGAAAAATTATGTCCGCGATATTGGGTCCGCCATTTTGAATTTCCAAATTTTGACATCAAATTAGTAATCGGCATGTCCAAAAACAACTAGATACAAGTTTTGGGTTTATTTCTACAATGTTTTAAAAGTAATGTCCGCCAATTGGATTCTCCATTTTGAATTTTTAGTTTTTGACATCAAATTCGTGATCAGCGAGGTCGATTACCCTATAATACCGAATTTCGTCCAAATTCATCAATATTTAGACTTTTGTCCCACGTTTTCGGCAATTCGTCGCAGGCTCAGTTCAAAAGTGGCCGTGGTAGCAAGTGTCGGCCGTTGGCTCTGATCTTCAAGGTATATAGAAAACATTTCTATAACCAATATTGTCTATTTTCATATGTGGATATATTAATTAATTAATGAAAGACGCTAAAATTTTTATTATTTTTCCTGGAAAGACTGGAAGACTTTTCCCAGTCAGCCAGAAATGTATTTAAAATGCATTTATAATGTCTTTCATATAATATGTACATAATACCTTTGTAAGATATTACAAAACGTATTATTTTCGCATTAAATTTATATGGGAGAGGACCCCTTTCGTCGGACCCCGAAGATTCTGTCTTACACGTAATATAAAAGTAATGCATTATTTTGGCATTACAAGAGAATGTATTTCATGTGAGACATTATCGATGCATTTATGTGATATTACAAGAAATGTATTTCATGTAAGGTCTAAATAATGTATTACATTTCGTATTACATTTTGAAAAGTATTACGCCTGGCTGGCTGGGTTGTTAAAGAAGCCCTACAAAAAAAAGTCTCACTAGGTCCCACCTTAAATTTTTTTTAATAAACATTTCTACACAGAATTTAAACAACAAAAATTGAGATATTTTGTGAGCTTTTAGTCGGTGGATGTTTTTATTTAAGAAGTGCATCATTTTATGGTTTATTCCCTTCCCTTATTTGTGTACCCTTTTATGAATTACATATTATATATGTTATGTATGTATTATATAATATATACCAGAAAGAACCCGCGTGCGTCGCAACGATTTTTAATAAAACAAAATTATGTGTGCATAGTCCGGAATAAGAAAAGGGTATAATGAAACAAAGAACAAATCTGCAAGACATGATTTTGAATATATAAAAAACTTTAGAGTTGACTATAAAAATATGTTACCTGCAACTTTTTTTAAAATTCGAGGTTAATCATCGGAAAACTTTTATACTACGTGCACAACAGATTCCTAGCCAATTTTATTCAGAATATGTCTTGTGCGCGTAGATTTTGACGTTCGCAGATAATTGGCCCCCTGAATTTACCCCATGGCGAACATGGCTTGAGACGAAGATTGCCAATATTTTAAGACGATACTACTGATTTTATCCTATAAAGAGCAGTTGCTGCTTCCCGTTTTCGTGTTTCGTCGTTTCCGGTCATACCGCCCGCACGGCACTGGTTAACAATTCACTGTAACGCTTGTTAGATGTTTCACTTGTAAGTATTACAATGTTTGTGACATTGCTGAGTTGAGTCGATTTAGTTGAGCTGATATTTTCGAAATCGTCATAAATGTCGCTTATCAAAATTTCCTCGTCTATTACGAACCTTCAAACAACTCACTGTCATCATTCTCAATAATCTCAGAGCATTTTCTATTGTATATCCTATGTTGAGGAGAATAGTACTGAATTCTGAGTTTTCCGATCGCGTTCTCATCTTTTGCTTTAAATGACTTTTTCCAATATGTCCCTAAATGAGTGATCATTTCAGACATGCATCAATATCATCGGCCCACATATTTGTCCGGACAGCCGGCAACATTTGCCCGGAATCTATGCCAATAAAACAGTTTCTCCCCAAAATAATTGGTTTTTACATCTTAAATCTCGCGGTGTTCTGTTAATAGATACTTTATTTGCCATAGTACACTCATCGCATTCCCAGACAGCCATCATGCAGTCTTGTAAAACTTTAGTTTTTTTCCACGCAGGTTTTTAGATGTGCTCCTCGCAGGATTTTCCATATGATCTTCTTCGATCGGTATCATAAGCATAGAATGAGCTGTTCTTCCTGATGTGAGTAAAGTTGCCGAAATCTCTGCTACTATCCTGATCTCATATTGACCAAATAACCTACCTTTCGAAATGTTAAAAAGCGTGGGACTTTACCTATATTCTTATTATTGTTAATATTCAACAAATAATGTAACTCTCTTCTTTGAACAATTTGAGGTTTATTATAACACTAGTAATACAAGTCGTTTGTGTCAGATAGACAGAGCCTATTAGGACTGAAAAAAATGAAGTTGATCAATTAACAAAAACAAATCGAAAGTTCGAGAATCTAATTTGAATATTACAAAACTCCCGCTATTTGAGTGCTTTCGAGGATATGATAAATTCAAGAGTTTAATAAAAATTCGAGTTTAAGCAATATAAATAAAGAAAAATTAGAACTTCCTCTCAGCCAATCCAATCTTGTTAATGATAGTTTTGAAGCGGTCACGTGGGAGTGGCTTCGTGAAGACATCTGCCAATTGTTCTTCAGTTGATACGTAATCTACTTGTATGAATTTTGCTTCTTCTTTTTCTCGTACGAAATTGTACTGCGTGTCGATGTGTTTAGTTCGTCTATGGAACACTGGATTCTTAATGAGACTGATTGCTCCCTGGTTGTCAATCAAAAGTGATGTAGGCTCATGGATTGGATTTCCAATGTCTTCTAACAACTGTCGAATCCAAATGATGTCTTTTGTTGCTTCACATGCTGCTACAAATTCTGCTTCAGTTGTAGATAATGCCACTGACTTCTGTCTCCGAGTTGACCAAGTGATAGGACCTCCTGACATGAAGAACACGTACCCTAAAGTAGAGCGCCGAATATCGATATCTTTTGCATGATCTGCGTCAGAATATCCTAGCAAACTGCAACCTTCATCGCAATGACGATATTCTATGCCGAGATGACTTGTGCCTTTCAGATATCTTAGTATCCTCTTGACAGCATTCCAGTGGGGTTGACCAAACTTTGCAGAGAAACGACTAACATAAATAGTAGCAAACATGATGTCGCACCTGGTTACAAGAGCTGCAAACATCAAAAATCCGACTGCTTCCTGATATGGAATGTTGCTCTCTGTGTCACATTGTTCATTTTGGCTGAGCACAGTATGCGGACGGCTAACAAAGACCTCGTTCGGGGCGAACGGCTAACAAAGACCTCGGAAAGTAGTGGAATCCGATTTGTCACTTCTGTCAAGACCTGAGAAAAGTCACTGCAGACGAACACCCAGCAGACCTGTTAGCAAGTCCTAATCCCACCTCCCCGCGGTGCCCCCTGGGGTACTTCTTCGGAAGGAGCTAACGAGAGACGGGCGAATGGTGAGCTCTCTGCGCCACAAAACAGAGTTTTAAGTCGGTTGAGCTGAGGGTTAGCAACCCGCTCCCATAAAAAATACCATCGCTACGAATCGGCAAACAATGCCTCGGAACCGGATGGACAACACGACGACGACCTTTGCTTTTCGAACAAGGACACGAATCGGATCATGGAATGTGAGAACACTGATTGCTGAGGGACGGCTGGATGAAGTCCTCAACGAGATGAATCGATATAAAATCAAGATCATGGGACTTAGCGAGACCAGATGGCCCGATGCGGGGGAACATATCTGCCCAAACGGTGAGTCCTTCTTATATTCTGGTAGAAACGAAACTGAAAGCCGTAGGAGTGGCGTTGGCGTAATACTCACCAAAGAAGCCAGATCCAGCCTCATTAGCTGGTCACCAGTTTCTGAGAGGATTATTACCGTGCGCCTGCGTACCAGACTAAGAAGTACTACGGTAGTCCAATGATATGCTCCAACTGAAGAGGCAGAAGATGACATCAAGGACGAGTTCTATATGCGACTGAATGAGAACACGTAGACGGTTTAACGTAGACCTTCTGCGGGAGAGCGTTAAAAAGCGGGAATTTGCTGCAAACCTACAAGACTTATTAAACCAGCAAATCGTTTCTGACGACACAAATATTGAAGAGCTGTGAAGTAGGACAAAGGGCGCAATATTGACGGCTGCGGAAATGAGCATCGGTTATGTCCAAAGAAACCAGCAACACTGGATCTCGGACACAACCTGGCAAAAAATAGAACGCAGAAGGGCCCTCAAAAATAACGTAAACTCTACAAACGACCCGGAAAGACGTCACCAATTAGAACGGGAATACTCCCAATTACATCGGGAGGTTAAGAGAAGTGTCCGGCGTGATAAAAGGCAGCAGATAAATTAGCTCGCAGAAAAATCGGAAAACGCGGCAAACACAGGCAACAGTAAGGTGCTGTACCAAATCACTAAACAGCTCTCGGGAAAGCACTCTACTAAAAAGCATGCCGTTAAGAGTGCGGATAGAAGGCTGCTGTGCAGCGACGAGGAGCAACTCCAAAGAGAGATTACTTCTTCGCCGCCCTGAATGGTACACTTACACAGGAACCTCAGGAAAACAACAACAATGCACAGCCAATAAGAATCGCCACTCGGGCCCCATCCAAGACGGAAATAGTAACCGCAATTCATGCGATGGCCAATGGTAAAGCAGCAGGAAAAGATGGCATCCCGCCAGAATTGTTGAAAGCCGACTTAAGCCTCATAGCAGATGCGCTTCAGCCAATCCTGGAACTAGCATGGAACACCTGTACCTTTCCGGAGGATTGGACGGAAGGTATCATAGTCAAAATACCAAAAAAGGAGGACCTAACAATATGCGACAACTGGAGAGGCATCTGTTTACTATCTACAGTGGGCAAAATTTTGTCCCATATATTACTATCTAGGATAAGTGAGGCAGTAGACCGAACGCTTAGGACGCAGCAGGCCGGATTCAGGAAGGGCCGCTCCTGTATTGATCATATTAACACCTTGAGAATAATAGTGGAGCAGTCTACTGAATTCCGATCCCCCTTTACCTTGCTTTCGTAGACTATGAGAAATCGTTCGACTCGGTTAATAGGAGCTTCATTTGGCAGGCACTACGGCGACGTGGACTGCCTGATAAAATAATAGAATTGATAAAAGAAAGATAACAATTCCAAATGCAGAGTTCTCCATAATGGAAAATTATCCGACAGCTTTGAGGTGAGCTCAGGAGTACCACAAGGATGCCTACTTTCGCCATTACTATTTCTTATAGTAATAAATGGCATCCTTGTCGGCGCTCTAGATAATAGAACAGGCGGCATACAATGGGGTTTGGTAGACCGGCTTAAGGATCTCGACTACGCAGATGATATCTGTTTGCTGGCCCACAGACACCAGGACCTCAAAAACATGTTAAACAATTTGGCAAGAGAAAGTAGCCCAGCAGGCTTAAGGCTAAATCCGACTAAAACTAAAGAAATGCGGATAAATGCAAACACCATTGAACGAACAGCGCTGAATAACCGTGACGTGGAACTGGTAAATAAATTCTGCTACCTCGGTAGCATTATTACCGAAAATGGTGGGGCAGAAGAAGACGTCAGTTCCAGAATAAATAAAGCACGAGGCGCATATGCATGCCTGTCCCACATATGGAGATCAACGGAGATCTCAACTAACACCAAATTGCGGCTGTTCAACTCCAACGTTAAGGCAGTTCTTTTGTATGGTTGCGAAACATGGAAAGTCACCCAATTCATAACAGGGCGCCTACAAGTCTTCATCAACAGATGCCTTCGTCGTATCCTAAAAATCCGCTGGCGAGATAGAATTTCAAACGAAGAACTATGGCGCCGTGTCGGCCAAGAAAGGATAGACGACCAAATCAGGCGAAGGAAATGGAATTGGGTTGGCCACACATTGCGACGCGAAAACGAAAATCTAGCCAAACAGGCCCTTGACTGGAATCCGCAAGGTTCCCGTCGAGTAGGAAGACCTAGGACAACATGGAGGAGAACCCTATTAGCAGAAGCCGCAACAACTGGGAGATCCTGGTCGGAGCTAAGAGCTGTCGCGCAAAACAGAGTCCGCTGGAGGGCAACTGTTTCCGCCCTATGTCCCATGAGGGATTAAAGGAGTTTAAAGAAAGAAAGAAGAACAGTATGCGGATCTGCTGAAACACTCACCTCGTTTGCTGCTTCTTGTCCGAACTTGTTTATCAACTTGCTGATATACTCACTTTGATGGATGAAGATACGATGGTTCTCCTCATCATGTGCAATTTGAATACCTACGAAAGTCTTTGGCTTGTTGAAGGTGATCTCAAAAGTCGCTTTCAGATCTTGAATGAAGTCCGTCAGAATCTTTTCATCAGGTGAGAATACCAACCCATCATCAACATAGAGGATGACCTTAATGAATGTTCCTGAGTTTCCTTTGTGTAAACCCACTTGTCAGCTTCTGATCGTTTGAAGTTTCTTTTAATCATGAAATCATTGAATAGCTTGTTCCAATAACGTGATGATTGCTTTAAACCATATAGAGCTTTCAGAAGTAAACAGACCATAGAATCTGGAATTCCTGCACCTTCTGGTGGTCCCATGCAGATAGTTTCATCCAGACTTCCTTGCAAAAATTCAGTCTTCACATCAAATTGCATAATTTTACATTTGTGTTGAACTACAAGAGCCAAGAGAATCCTGATCGAATCGTATCGAGTTGTTGGTGAGAAAATTTCTTGATAATCTAAGCCTTCCTTCTGAGTAAACCCTTTCGCACAAAGTCTTGCTTTAAATCTTGGATTGTCCTTGTTTACCCGTGTCCTTGATCTTGAAGACCCATTTTGATCCAACGATGTTCATTCCTGGTTCCTTAGGAACTACTTTCCAGGTATTGTTTTTCTTCAAAGACTCCAATTCTTCATTGATTGCAGCCTTCCACTTAACTGCATCTTGACTATTCATAACGTCCGAATATGTCAAAGGCTCTGGAATTTCAGTGAAATTTGCAGTAATACCCCGGCTTCACCGCCGAAATTTCGCAAGTTCGAGCAAATTAGTCTACAGTACTTTAAAATTTCCCATACATTTTCAAGTCAGGAAAAAATGCCTGCTTTGGGGCTACAGAACATGAAATTGAGTTTCAAAGTAAAAGCTCGCTCAAAAGAGAGTGAAAAATTGGAATAATAAAATGTCATTCCAGTGAGCTTTTGCATTTCTTACTTGTGGCGAAAAAGCAACAACAAGCACGAACTGAATATGCTAGCCGGTGAAGCCACTTATGCCGATTGAAGTGAACTTTATTAAACTGAGGCCGGTGAAGCCGGGGTATAAAACGATTTGGCTTCTTTAGTTGGTCTCGTGATCTCAACTTTATTCGGTTTGGATTGATCACTTCAACTTCGTTTCTGTCTTCATGGTGATCTTCGATTGCCTCTTCTTGAATTTCTGCAATCGGAGGTTGAACCTCTATTTCTTCTTTCGTTGAATCGTCTTGTACAGTTTCTTCACACATCTTCTGTAAGTTAATAGATTTAGGGTTTGGTGGACTAATCGCATCTTCGTTGAAGATGACGTTTCTAGACACTTTGATTTTCTTCGTCACAATGTCTAGCAAACGATAATTCTCTGAATCACCATCATACCCTACAAAGAGAGAATTCGGCATCTCCAATAAACTGACAAGACTATGTATGTTGACCATGACCAATGTTATAAGCCAAGTAAAGCTATCCGGAGCACTGTCCAGACCAATCAATATCTATAATGGACTACGCAAGGGAACGGTCTGGCCTACTTACTTTTAACCTGAAGTTGATAGTGTTCTGGGATTCGGGCGTGAGATCAAGGGGCACAATCCTCCACAAGTCCACCCAATTGCTGGGTACAGATACACAAGAAGCTTTCATCCAGATTAAGCAGGCTGCAGGAAAACTGGGACTGCATATCAAAGAAAGCAAAACAAAGTACATGGTACACAATCAAGGTGTGGAGCACAAGTTTGAAGTGGTAAAATAACTTACCTACCTTGGATCAATAGTAGCAGCCGACAATAGCATGAAACTAGAAATTCGTGCCCGACTGCTAAAAGCCAACAAATACCTACCTATAGTCTGTCAAGGTTCTTTAAATCCAAGCATCTAACCATAACGTCTAAACTTTTGCCATACAAGACGATGGTCTTACCGGTCTTCACATATGCATCTGAAACGTGGGTGCTTAGCAAAAAGCTCTACAATGACGAGATCTACGAGCGCTAGCGACATAGATGTTGTGAAGAAAATAAAGCTCGGTAGGTTCCAGGGGAAGGGCATCTTGCTCGAATGTGGGAAAATGAGCCTGCTGCGGTAAGACTTATGGACTGCGACAGCGAGGGAGATCCTACCTTGTCTGGAAGGATAATGGCGTAGACCAGGACGCTCAGAGCTTAGAGATGTCAAGCTTTATGACATCGACTCAGAATGGGACTGGTGGAGAGAACAGTTGCGAGAGGCCAGGACCGGATCCCAGTTGTAGAGCCGGAAGCTGGTATTTTGCATCGTAGTTCCTTAAATCATTAGTCCTGGAACAGGGATTATGAAATTCCCTACTTATTTTATCCAGGGTTTAAATTGCTGCAGCAATTTTAATACTTTTGCTGTTGACTTTGCTTTACTGCTAAGAAGGCCACAGTAATTTTCTTTGCTTTGCTTTACAGCAATCATAATTCAAGCTTTTTGCTGTAGGCTGTGAAAGTTTCTTGTTGCTGTTCACTGCAAATGCTGTTGCTTTCGAATTACTTAAAAGCTTTCAGGAGCATGCTGGTCCGGCTGCAAATGCTTCGGTTTTATTATACTTAGCTGCGAAAAGCTTTTTATTTGCTTACAGCCTTTACAGTTTTTCAAAGTTTTGATGTCCAAGTCTGTTAAATACTTTGCTGAGGTTTTCATTCTGTGTGGCATGCGCATTAACTTTTTTGCTTAAAACGTGTGTTTAATACATCGGCAAATAAATAATTAGTGTTGTACCTGAAGTATTTTTAATTTTACAAAGTATGTATACACTGTATAAGTATTTTGCTGGCATGATGGTACTTTGAGTTACAGATAATTTGTTGGGTATTTATTTGGTCATATTCGATAAATATATTTTTATATACTAATTTTGATCAACATTAAAAGATATTTTCGTGGAGTATATTTACTCTACAATTGAAGTTACATACCGAAGTTCATCATTTAATATTGTGTGGCGAAGATATCCTTGTGGGCAGCTATTTATGTTGAATTTTAAGGGCGAAAATGTCTTTTTCACATTTACCTGTACTGGGGGATCGCAAAACATACATTTGTTAGAATATAACTCTGTTTCGCTATACCTTTCCCCTTTCTAAAAATGGAATATTTGCACTCTAGTTCCGGAAAAGTTAAGGACACTCTTTCTAATGTACTCCTTAGATCTATGTCTTCTAGTGGCCTATTTTCCGCACCTTGTAGAAAATAATTATTCAAAAGGGTGTTGCCAACATCTTAATCTTCGACATTGGATGTATTTACATTTGAACATAATTCAGGTTTTTCCTTGCGAATGTAATTTCAATCGAGGAATATATTTACCTCACCAAAATAATTTTTAATGGTTCATCTATTATAATTGTGGCGAAAAATACCATCGAGGCTTTAATTGAAATTGAGACTTTATTTGAATTTTTTCTATTCACTAATTAATTTCTTTTATAGAATGAGGGTTCGAAAAGATGTAGTTTGGCAATATTTTGATAAAAATAGTGAAAACAATGCCATATGTAAAACATGTGGAGTCACCATGAAAGGTGATAGGGCAAATAATTTAAAGGGGCACTTGGAACGGATACACAAAATCGATTTTAGTATTGCCACTACTAGTAGTCAAATATTATCCGCATCATCTGCTTCACATGCAAATAGAAAGAGAGTCCCACCGATTAAAGTAAATATAACAAAAAAGGACCTTTTTAAAGCCTATGTTGGACTCGTTACTGAGGATGGCCTTCCATTTAATGTATTAAATTCACCTAATTTAAGAACAATTCTGGATCCCATTTGTGACGGATTAAGTGTTCTGCACGGGAAAAAGTTTCGTCTCAATTCCGCA
The DNA here is from genome assembly GCA_949987705.1 of Thereva unica. Lineage (NCBI taxonomy): Eukaryota > Metazoa > Arthropoda > Insecta > Diptera > Therevidae > Thereva > Thereva unica. The sequence goes on from OX465283.1 coordinate 104,599,114, forward strand.
AATTGTAAAAAAACTGTGTCAACTGTAGCAAATAATATACGTAGTTCCATCAGGGCTGAAGTATCAAAAAAACTTTTGTCGTTGAAGATAGATAGTGCCACCCGATTATCTCGTACAGTATTTGGAATCAGTGTACAATTTATTTCCGAAGAAAAGATTCAATCACGATTATTGAGTATGACTGAGCTAAAAGGAGCTGCTGCAACCAAATCTATAAAGTTAGCTGGAAAAGTTTTACATACCTTGAGTAATTACGGAATATCATTGGACCAGTTAGTGTCGGTAACTTCAGATAATGGAGCAAATATGATTAAGGCGTCACATTTGTTGTCGCAAGCTCAAACCAGTGTGGAAGAGCCAAACGAAGAACAAACGAATGAGGAATATTTGGAAACAGTTTCTGCGTACGAGCACTTTGATGAACATGCTATAAAAATTGGTGTATTACAACATTGCCGATGCGCAGCACATACTTGTCAGCTATGTGCACTTGATGTAACAAAAGACGCTATTGTAAAAATCAATTTACTGCAATGTCGTAATGCAACAAAATTCCTTAGGAAGTCCTCAAATGGCTTTAGAGAATTGTTTGAAATAAATGGGTTGAGAATTCCTTCCCTTGATTGTGCCACCCGATGGGGATCAACTTACAAAATGCTTGAGGATCTTTTAAATGCGAAATGCATTATAGCAAAGAATGTTGATAGCATACACAGTATATCTGACGAAGAAAATTTCGAGGTAAATGAATCTTTTTGGAATTTTATTTCAGCGTACATTAATCTTTTTGGTCCGCTTCAAAAGACTATATTGAAATTCCAAGAGGAACAGTTACACTATGGAGATTTTTACGCAGCTTGGCTAAAGTGCAAGCTACGAACAAAACAAATTGTAAGTGTAGCAGAGCTTGATAATGCTTCAGAAGTTAATTTCATAAAATCTATGGGAGAAAAGCTACTTGCTTCATTTGAAGCAAGAGAGTACAAGCTAGTGGCTAATGAAGGGTTCAACGCGTGTCTTTTTCTTGATCCTAGATTTAATCACTTGTTAAATACAGAAAAGAAAAGTAAAGCTGTAACGTTTTTACTCAAATTATGGGAGCAGCTAAAAAAAATTAAACCAGAACTATGTCTTTCTTCAACTTCTGAAGCGCACTGTTCTAATGCAAATTTATCTAATGTCGAGGATGAAGATGATGAAAACACCCTTTTAAGTAATTATTTGCTACAAGGTGTGGAAAATAGGTCACTACAAGACATAGATATAAGAAGTAAGTTAGAACGATTTTCTCCTAACTTTTCCGGAACTAGAGTAGAAATATTTGATTTTTGGAAAGCGAAAATGTATAGCGATCCAGAATTATACGAACTAGCAAATGTATGTTTTGCGATTCCGCCAACCCAGGTAACCGTGGAAAGAGCATTTTCAGCCTTAAAACTAGTCTTATCTGATTTAAGAAGCCAACTGAACCCCGATACTTTAGAAAACATACTGTTGATAAAACTTAATAGAAATTTTTTGGATGATGCCATTGAATCTTTACCTCTTTTTGAAGACGAAGATGTTTTAATTTAAGTTACTCTTACATTTTTTTTTAAAGAATCGTATTTATTTTAACTTTGTTTTATGTGAAAGACTGAATTATGTTTTTTTTTATTAAATTGAATTTGACTTGTTTAATAATATTTATATTATGTTACTAAAACTTAATAAAGGTTTAAGGCATGACGCCATTCAATCTCCTCTTCTACAAACGAAGAACATTTAATTTAAATTACTGTTACGACTTACATAAGTTATATTTTAAAATATTAGTTAAATTTTTTTCTCCAAAGAATAGTATTTATTTCAATAATATACGTTTAATTTTTTTAAGAATCGTATTTATTTTAACATTTTATGTGAAAGACTGAATAATGTGTTTTTTAATTAAATTGAATTTGACTTAAACGTATTCGAAAGTTATGGCTAGTATTATTTCCAAGTAACATGTCCAACCGGTTTGGTAAATCAATGGTTTAACCGCTAGGGCGTTACCTATATATTCACCCTATATTTTTGTAACTCCCTTCATGAATAAAAATTTTGTATTTTTCTCACTATAATTTCAACTTCAACTACCCCTTTCTGCAAAAATACATAGTTAATTAATTTTTTTTCCAAATGTGGAAAGCTTTCACAATTTCCTATGAATTATCCAGTCAAATTGAATGCTATGGCCTTTACTTTAGAAGTTATAAACAATTTTAATGTTAAAATTGGCCTTATTTGGTACCTATCGACATAAGCTCAGACTTGATGTCCACAAAGGGGATCTTTGTAAACGGTTATGTCCAAAGAAACCAGCGTTCAGGAGTACGACTTACTTTCACCCTTGTTATTTCTTTTAGTAATAAACGACATCCTTGTCGGCGCTCTAGATAGTAGAACAGGCGACATACATTGGGGTTTGCTATACCGGCTTAAGGATGGTGACTACGCAGATAATATCTGTTTGCTGGCTCACTGGCAGAACACCGGGACCTCAAAAACATGTTAAACAATTTGGCAACAGAAAGTTGTCCAGCAGGCTTATGGCTAAATCCGAATAAAACTAAAGGAATGCGGATATATGCAAACACCATTGAACGGACAGCGCTGAATAACCGTGACGTGGAACTGGTAGATAAATTCAACTACCTCGGTAGCACTATTATCGAAAATGGCGGTGCAGAAGAAGAAGTCAGTTCCAGAATAAATAAAGCACGAAGCGCGTATGCATGCCTGTTTCGCATAAGGGGATCAACGCAGATCTCAACTTGCACCAAATTGTGGCGGTTCAACTCCAACGTTCTTTTGTAAGGTCACGAAACATGGAAAGTCACCCAAATCATAAACCAGGTACCTACAATTTTTCATCAACAGATGCCTACGTCGCACAGTGGTCTGAAATCCCAAAAACCTGGACAAAAGTACCAAAACGAAAGTTTATATTTAGGTACTTTTTTCACGTGGGTTAGGTAAAGTGGTCCCCCTGGGGTATTTCAAGGCCCTTGGCAAGAGGCAGATGTTCGAAATCTCTTTTGTATTCCATTTGGAAAGTGAGTGTCGAACACGCTACATGCAGAGCGTTCTTTCGGAGCAAAAGTACGTGTTACGTTTTTGCGTGTAGATTGCAGTATGTTTGCCCGTTTTCTTTTCTGTAAAAAGGTTTCTTCTCCAAAGAGTAAGTACAATTATACTGTGTTATTTAAATGAAAATAAATAAATAATTGTATTGTTTATTTATGATCAAATATGTAGTAAATTGTGGTGATTTGATTAACGATTCGGCTTATAAATTGATGGCTAAGTACAAACTTCCACCGACTTCCACTATGAAATACGCATGTAATTGATTATTAATCATCTCTGCAAAACATATAAAAAAATCAGCTGCTCCTGCTTGCTCCATGTCATTCTATCCACGATAGAGCAAAATATCCATGGCTCTGGGGACTACCCCAACTGTGTTTCAGGCCGAGGTACTTGCCATCTAGGTGTCTGCTCAGACTTGTATTAATAGAGCTGCATTGCTGGCCATTAAATCTCACAGGGTGTCATCAAAGACTGTGTTGGATTGTCTGCGATCTCTGAAATTCCTCAGCAGGAACAACAGTTTCACGCTGATGTGGATTCCGGGCCGCGAAGGTCACATTGGTAATGAAATTGCCAACAGCCTGGCTAGAGTAGGCGCAAACTCATCACCTATCGGTCCGGAACCTTTCTGCAGCTTAGCAAGCCGCCACGTTAGAGCGGCCATCAAAAATTGGGTCGACCAGCTGTTTCTTCATAGCTGGACAAACACTCAGGGTGCTCGTCAAGCTAAAAGATGCATCCAAATCGATAAAGCTAAAGCGGGCAAACTTTTACATCTCAACAGTTGGGAGCTAAAAATAATAACAGAGTTCTTGACGGGCCACTGTTCGCTTAACTACCATCTAAACAAAATAGGTCTGATGGCTGATTGTAGCTGTCGGTTCTGCGGAGCAGCTCCCAAAACTGCGGGGCACTTGCTGTGCGACTGTGAGGATACAGCGAGGAAGAGATTGAGCCTCCTCCATCGTGACTTCCCTACCCCAGGGCGATTTGGGACAGAAATCCTAAATCAGTTTTAGGCAATATTAGAAGCCTTAACCTTGATGGTTTTTAAAGACGGGGATGGGACAATAGGCCAAATAAATAGGTCGCAGTGCCGGCAAAGGCACCCTTCAACAAGAAATAGAAATATTCACGATATACTACATATTTGCTCAACGTATAGTTTTGAACGTCCTATTCAGACGCTATATATTAACTTTTTTTCATCTTTATAACAAAGTATTTATAACAAATCTTTGCAACAAATAAAGCCTAATGTATTTGAACTTGAAAAAAAGTTTTGCTTCTAAAATTAATTTAATAATTGTTAAATTAAATAAAAAAAGTTTATTTTCATTAACAATTCTAGTACATTTCCGTTAAAAATTATTAAATTATTACAACCACAAAATGTCCTTATTACAGATTTTCATTCAATTCAAAAAAACAAAATTGGCCGCCATATTGGATTCACTATTTTGTTTAGTAAAAATCTAATGACGAATTAATAATTAGCGACTCCGAACAGCCATTATTGCATAATTTCATTTTATTCAATTAAATATGAACAAAGTTGGTCGCCATATTGGTTCCGCCCTTTTTTCAAAATCAGATAACGAATTCTTACTCAGTGACCCTGAAAACCCCCATATACCAATTTTCATCAAATTTGCTTAATTTTTCATAACGTTGGCCGCCATATTGGATCCGCCATTTTGTTTTTTGAAAATCCGATAACGGATTCTTACTCAGCGACCGCGAAAACCCCCATATACCGAAGTTGGCCGCCATATTGGATACGCCATTTTGTTTTTTGAAAATCTGATAACGGATTCTTGCTCAGCGACCGCGAAAACCCCCATATACCGATTTTCATCAAATTTGATTAATTTTTCATAAAGTTGGCCGCCATATTGGATCCGCCATTTTGTTTTTTGAAAATCTGATAACGGATTCTTACTCAGCGACCGCGAAAACCCCCATATACCGATTTTCATAAAAAAATATTTTTTCTTACTGTAGTAAATTAATTTTGTCCAGGTTTTGGGGATTTCAGACCACTGTGCGTCGTATCCTAAAAATCCGTTGGCAAGTTAGAATTTCAAATGAAGAACTATGGCGCCGTGCCGGCCAAGAAAGGATAGATGGCCAAATCAGGCGAAGGAAATGAAATTGGATTGGCCAAGCAGGCCCTTGACTGGAATCCGCAAAGATCCTGTCTTGTCGGAAGACCTAGAAGAACGTGGAGGGGAACCCTACTAGCAGAGGCCGCAACAACTGGGAGATTCTGGTCAGAGCTGAGAGCTATCGCGCAAAACAGAGTCCGCTGGAGGGCAACTGTTTCCGCTCTGTGTCCGATGAAGGGAACATTAAAAAAGTATAAAATAATTAAAGAAAATTGTAAAAAAGCTAAAAAAAATTCTAAGTTAAATGGTTTTATTCGAAATCATAAGCTATACCAAAAACTAGAAAATAATTACAACACAAACATGGACCTTCTTGAGATTCTGAGGTCTGGTAAGAAAGGTGTGTGAGGTGTTATCAACTCCAATGCCATACAGCTCTTGGCACAACACCGAAAACTCAACTTAGGTGCATTCAAAACATCAAAAATTATTCCAATAAAATAACGTGATCATCATTGTACTCCTTTTAGTGTTAATTCATTTAAGTCATTTTTGGATTTTACTTTTTACAAAATTCTGGAATTCGTTTGAATTTTCAAGTTTTGTTTATCGTAAGGCATTGCAATTAACATCCAAAGATTTCAAAAATTTAATTGAAATTAATAATCTCTTTTATTGCTTCGTTGTGTTTTCCAGTCAGTTAATTAATTGCAGGCAGAACTAGGTCTGTCGGGTCAACTAGATTATATATACATATATCATGTACTATATTTCGGTCAAATAAATTAACTTCTACTGATTTATCTTGTTAATTCCAGAACTTCGCCTTTAAGTTGGTAGATTCTGATACAAACAACCTAAATGCTAGTAAAATGTTCCCAGCGGTAACGAGTGACGTCCGTTAACACTTTTTTTCTAAATCTACCTGCCATAAACGATTTGCTATTTTGCATTATAGTTTTGGGATATAAACCTCACATATGATACTTGCGTCACCAAATTCTTTAAGAACATATTCAAAACTGCAGTATGTTTTTTTAACATTGTGTTTAGTTCAGTTGTATTCGTCTTAGCTGTTGTGGACCTCTACAAAATGTACATATAACAATTTGGATAGTTCTTTGAAATTTAAAATCCGCAGTAATATTCATTTTTTCACTCAGAAATAAATATGTATAGTCCTGATTTAAAAAATTATCACACAAAATTATTATCAAATTTTAATTCTGTACGAAAAACTCTAAGGCATTTTTTTATCAATAATAAAATCGTTATACCGCTTTTAAATTAATCACCTTCATTATTTTAATCATTATTCGCTCTATTTTTCGTTTATTATTAATGGCCTCGATTCCCAGATCCGACGGGAGGGAAGTGAGTGAGGATTTGACACTTTGCGATTCTCAAATCCGCAGTCCCGGATTGGTTTAAATCGAAAATTCGGAGTGAAGACTCACGCAATAATGAAATATATGATGTCGGATTATCTCAGGCGCATTTGTCGTTCAAATCCGCAGAAAATTTGTTGCGGATCACACTTTTACAGCGCGGAAAATGTCAAAAAGAAATTCGGGGTTGCGGATCTGAGAATCGCAAAGTGTCAAATCCGCAACTCACTTCCCTCCCGTCGGATCTGGGAATCGAGGCCAATATTAAAATATAAAAGATTCACCCCTCCAAACCAAGTACCATTGGACCATGAAATAAAAGCTGAAAAGAGCAAAGTAATACCTCACAGCCTTGGAAAGCAAAGCTCTGAAAACTGTAAGCAAACAAAAAGCCTTTCACAGCAATACTTCACAGCCTTGGAGAGCAAAGCTCTGAAAACTGTAAGGAGACAGAAAGCATTTCATAGCAAAGTATTTTAAGGCCGAAGCAATCGCAGCCGGGCCAGCATGCCCCCGAAAGCTTTTAAGTAATTTGAAAGCAACAGCTTTTGCAGCAAACAGCAACAAGAAACTTTCACAGTCTACGGCAAAGTAAGTTTAAAAACATCTGCTTTGCTGTAAGTTTACTTTGCTTTCAAACCCTGATTTTATCCATTTTATTCGAAGGGCATCTATATTTCCTTTTTAAAATTATATACATATTCTTCCTATGCCGGATGTTTCCTTAAAAGGAGCCAAACACGAGCAGAGAACAAAAAATCAAAAATGCTGATCTATTCAAATATTCAAATGAACATGAAAGTATGTATGTACAAGTGTATGCAGAGATATTATAGAATTTAGAACTCAGTTCATATCTCATCGCCGACTTACGCGTCATTGGACAAGACTTTCCCTTTCTTTCTGATTATTCAATGGATGCCACGAACCAACGATTTGCTGAGGCCAGCAGCACTGCCAGAATTTCACGTTTCCACACGTTCTCTTACTCCTTTTTTTGTTGTCTATGGATTTTTCGTTACGATTTACGTTGCTGTGCCAGGCAATGCTAAAAATCTTGATGGAAAAGTTAAATCAGGAAAACACAGGATCATTTTGTCTTTTGCTCTTTGCTTTTTGAAGTTCCAGCTTCGTGCCAGGAATAGGAATTATCCTGCAGACAAAAACTAACCAAGAAAATATTTCTTCAGAGCCCAAACAATGCCGTTGGGGGAAATTTTTAAATTTGTGAAAACCAACAAAACAATTTCTTCTTTCTCTCTTTGTTTGATTACTAAATATTTTACAACAATGTTTTTTCTCTCTCTCTCATCTTTCCATTTTTTATTTATTAGTTTTTATCATGAATTAGCCCTGCATGGAGCTCTATTTCGGGACATTGCTGGAAGAGGATATTTTTGTAACTCGCCAGAATGCGCTTAACTATTAATGCTCTGAGTCCTGTGCTGTTTCGGGTATGGCAGTGACCTTATGGGTACAACAATAGGATGGAGAGAAGAGGATTTGTTTTCCCAGTAGAACTCGAATTAGAAATTTGTAGAAAGGAAAAGGCAGAAACAGGTTAGTGCGGCGGCGACGGTGATGGAAAAAACGTTTAAAATACACGGGCCCTCATATGTGCTAAGACTAGGGCTGCCATCCGTCCTGGTTTCCCCGGATTTGTCCTAGTTTGAAGGGCGTCCGGGGGCCGTCCGGGAGGGGTTTTAATAAGTGTCCGGGTAAAACCCGAGCATATTTTGTGTCAGGGGTGACCTGATCAATTGAATGATACTTATAATAAATTAAAACAAATCTAAGTTAAAAATTGACTCGTAGTAAGTATCCAAGCAAACTTCGGCGTGTAAAAAATGCAAAAGAAAAGTTATCAAACGTACACCGATCCGAAACGAGAAGAGAACTTAATTCGGTCGTTCAAGGAAACTAAGTACCAGTGATGAGCAAGACTAGTCTGGCACATTTAGCAAGACCAAGCAAGACCAAGACAAGATTGGACAAGGACAAGTCAAGACTGCAAGATCAAGATAGCAAGGCTTTTTGCTCATCACTAAGTGGCAAAAGTTTTCCAGTAATGAGCAAAAAGTCTTGACAAAGACTGCAAAATAAAGGGTTGACACCGGCACAATCCCGGCAGATTTTTGTTTTCTAGTATAAAAATGTTCACACTTTAATTCGATTGTAGGTTGAAACTCTAACTCGATAGGTCAGTTGCGGTCCCAAAACAACAACAAAAAGTGGTCTGCCATGACTTTGGTTTCAGATTTGATCAGGCAGACCAACATATTTTTTTTTTACTCCGTAAGTAATAAATTTTAAGAATAATTCCAATCTCTTACTCGGTAGGTCACGATATGGTCCCAAAATTTTTCCGGAAAACGGACATACTAAATTTGGGCACTACTTCAGCCCAGGCAGACAAGATTTTTCTTATGATCGCTGTGAGTACTAGGTTAGGTTAGGTTAGGTTGAAATGGCTGCCCCCACCAGGGAGCCCACTTAGGCACGCCATTGGGCCCATTGTGATGCCATTCTGGTATTGGGACATAGTTCAGGCCATTTCAAGCCATTTCGAGCTTTTAATAAAGCGACAGAGTCTAGAGACACCAATATTTTGCAGCTCGCTCAATCCGTCAAGGAAAGGTGAGCCAAGTAGAGTCCCTCTTTTCCTTGCTAGGGCGGGACATGTACAGAGAAGATGGGAGACAGTTTCTTCCTCTTCTTCATTACCACAACTTCTACATAAGTCGTTGTGGGGGAGTCCTAATCTTTCGGCGTGTGGGCCGAAGGGACAGTGACCAGTCAGCACCCTTACCACGTGGCTTATCTCCTTTTTGTTCAACTGAACCAGAGATTTTGAACGCTTTGCGTCCAAAGTTGGCCACATTGCATGAAGAGTGCGACAAACCGTTGCTGTGGTCCATCTCAGCCCGGCTCGAGCTAAGCTGATTTTTCTCACAGCTAGTTTATAGGTGGCTAAGGGCATTCCCATTCGGGTTAAGTGGGGTGTCCTTTCCACTTCGGTTCCCTGTCTAGCAAGCTCATCTGCCCTACAGTTTCCCCTAATCCCACTGTGTCCAGGAACCCAACACAGTGTTATATCAAACTGAGTGGCAGTCTCACACAGAGACCTGCGGCAGTTCAGAAGAGTCGTGGATGTTGTGACGACAGAATTAAGAGCCTTGAGGGCCGCCTGGCTATCCGATAGAATACATATATTCTTATGAGATATATTATTTATCTTCAGCCATTCGAGAGCCTCCCAGATCGCAGTGACTTCCGCTTGGAAGACGCTGCAGTGATCGGGTAGACGAAGAGAGGTATTTATATTTAATGCCTCGGAAAAGATACCAGAGCCTACATTATTCCCAATTTTTGAGCCATCTGTGTAAATACATAATGACCCAGTTGGGATAACACCATCTGTCCAGTCATCTCTGGCCGGAATGATGGTATTGAAACCTTTCTCCAAGGTCCACGTAGGTGTAGTATAATCTAGGTTGTTCGCAGTGATGGCGAATTTCCTAAGGATGGATGAATGGCCATATGAGTATGGAGTCCATCCAAGAGAAGCCTTTGTCCTGGCAGCCGTCCAGGCTGCCATTTGCTCGGCGTGTATATCCAAAGGGGTAAGATGCAATAAGACATCCAGCGCAGCTGTAGGGGTGCTTCTCATTGCACCACTGATACACAGCTCAGCTGTTCTTTGGACCCTTTCCAGTATCTTGCGATACGTAATCTTCTGTAATGCAGTCCGCCATACCGATATGCCATGCATAAGTATAGGTCTGATTACGGCTGTATAGAGCCAGTGGACGATGCGGGGTTTAAGGCCCCAGTTGACTCCGATCGTTTTCTGGCATAGGAAGAGAGCTGTTTTGGCCTTATTTGCTCTTTCTATAAGATTCGGTCTCCACGTTAGTTTCCTATCGAGTATGAGACCTAGAAATTTCGCATCCTCCTTTATATGCAGTGTTTCGTTACAGAGTCTTAAAGGAGGAAAATTGGGAAGTCTATGCTTCTTTGTAAAGAGCACTACTTCAGTCTTGGTTGGGTTGACGCCTAGACCCTTTGTAGTGGCCCAATGAGAAAGAGTATGCTTGTTGCATTATATCTCTTATTGTTGAGATGTACTTGCCGGTCACCACCAGCACAATATCATCAGCATAGGCCACCGTGGTGCACCCAGACTCCTTTAGAGTTATCAATACTTCATTGACTGTCATATTCCAAAGGAGCGGCGATAAGACCCCACCTTGTGGTGTGCCTCTTTTAACCCGTCTGACTTCTTCCGAAAGCCCCAGGCTAGACTTTATGACCCTGCACCCTAGCAACTGATCAATAAAGGACCTGGAGCACCCATCAACATTCAGACGCTGGAGTGCCCTCGTGACCGCAGAGGGTTCAACATTGTTGAAAGCACCTTCAATATCTAGGAAAGCAGCCAACGTGAATTCCTTGAATTCAAGGGATCTTTCAATGACCGCTACCAAAGAGTGGAGAGCAGTGTCTACTGATTTACCTTTCGTGTAGGCATGCTGCGAGGGAGAAAGCAGTTTTTTATCAATGCTTTGCTTAACATGGATCTCCACAAGTCTTTCTAGTATCTTGAGGAGAAAGGATGTGAGACATATAGGTCTCAAGTCTTTTGGATTGTGGTAGGAGATTTTACCCGCTTTCGGAATGAAGGCTACCTTCGCTACTCTCCAGGATGTTGGAATGTAGCTTAGGCTAAGGGAGCTCCTATAGATGGCTGCGAGCCAATTCAGAATTAGGTCACTGACTTTCTGAATTTCAATGGGATAAATTCCATCTGGTCCCGGTGTTTTATAAGGCATGAAGCCTTCTATGGACCACAGGAGTAAATCTCTGTTTATCAATCTGTCAATGGTGCCTAAATTATGTGTGCTAGCTGGGCCCTCAAAACCTGTTTCTGCAGATGCAGCAAGAGATGTTGAGCCAGGAAAGTGAGTATCGAGTAGGAGTTTCAGTGACTCCTGACTACTTGTGGTCCATGTACCGTCTGCTTGTTGCAGCATTTCTTGGCACATTGGGCTTTTCGAGAGAACTTTTCTCATTCTTGCGGCATCTGAAAAACCTTCTATTGTCGCACAAAAGGTTTTCCAGGATTCCCTTTTTGAGTTTCGCAGTTCGTATTTAAACTCCCTGAGACGACTTTTGTAGTTGTCCCAGTCCGAAGCCAAATTAGACCATTTGGCCTTATTGAAGGCCTTTCTGCTTTCAGACCTTAGTTTGAGAAGTCTGCTGTTCCACCAAGGGGGTTTGGTTTTACCCCCATATTTCCTAATGGGACAGGCTGCTTCTAATGCGTTATTCAGGAGGTTACTGAGATTTGTCACTTGATGTTCGAGATCTTCAGCATTCCAAGGGTGGGTGGGAACATCCTCAGGGAGGGATCTTTCCACTACTTGTCTGTATATGACCCAGTCTGTGTTCCGGACATTCCTGTAACCAGGGGCCTTCTTCACAGTTGGGTACATATTGATATTAAAAAGGATGACTCTGTGGTCAGAAAAAGAGTGTTCACTGGATACTCTCCAGTTTTCCACACGGTTGAGCAGATCTGGGGAAACAAGGGTAATATCCAAGACTTCTTGTCTTACCCTTGTGATGAACGTGGGTTCATTTCCCCTATTGCATAGCAAGAGATTGTGTTGTAGTAATAAATCAAAAAGCAACTCACCTCTTATATTTGTATCAGAGCTGCCCCAAACGGTGTTGTGAGCATTCGCATCACATCCAACGATGAGGCTGGCTCCACGACTAGCCGCTTCTTTTGCGGCAACAAAGAGACTGGAGTTGTCCAAATTTCCCTCATATGGTAGGTAGACAGATCCAATCCACGTAGGCCTACCGCCTTTCCTGTTGTCCAAGCAGGCCAGTACATTATCAGCATTGCTAAATTTAGACAACATAAAAGCGTTAAGGTCATTTTTAACAATTAAACAGGTTCTTGGCTTACCTCCCCCATTTCTGGGATACAGCAACCTGTATTTAGGAGTCCTGATTCCGCATACAAGGCCCCGGACGATCCAAGGCTCTTGTACCAGGACGACATCTATATCGGCCTTAGAAAGGCGTAAGCATAGGCTGGCGGATGCAGCCTTGCTGTGATGGAGATTAATCTGCGCTACTCTCAACATCGTGGTTGGGAGTAGTGGGATCAGTCTCGATCACCGTAATATCAGCCTCGTCCTCTTCCGGTGTGAGAGTAATATCATCATCTCCCACCGAAAGAAGTTGGGCAAAGTCACCCAGTTCATCCTCCGTCCTTGACGGCGAAGGAACTGAGAAGTTGGAATCCTCAGAGGATAAGAGAGGGTCGTTTGAACCCAGGGTTGGTAGGTGAGTATCCTCAGGCACCTTAGGATCAGCTACTCCTGTTCCTGTGTCATCCGCAATACTAGGTACATTGGGTTCAGCTACTTGCGTACCTGTGTCACCCGCAGTGCCAGGCACGTTGGAATCAGAAACATCCGTACCTGTGTCACCCGCAGTGCCTGAGGGCTCACCATCTGGAGCCACAGGTGGAGCAGTTCCACTCTGGGGCAAAGAATCTTTTTTGTAAAGCCTCTGGGTGATTGAAGAAAACCCATAGCTTATGACGCATTCAGATTTCGCCAAAGGTCCCAGCGACTCCTCGCTAATTACTAATGTAACCGCTCGGCCGTCGCCTTTAGGGTCCTCCAGTTTCGTAATCCTCCACGAAGACGTCTGTAGCTGTGGGTTACTCAACCGAATGATATCCAGAATAGCCTGAGGCTCGGCTGGTTCTGCTGGGATCCAGGAACGCGCTCTTGGCCGATTCGGGATTTCCTCCCTCCTAACAACCTTGAGTTTGGCGCCTGGCCATGCTTCCCCAATTCTGGATATTGCTATTTTGTAGAGATCGACAGATTTCTGATCGGCACAAGCGATGAGCTTCACGCGGCCCTGAAACCATCCGCTATCGCGACAGTGAGGAGCAGTGCCAGGATGCTCCTGAAGTATTGGGAGGAAAATCGTCGCGAGCCTGACCTCAAGTTTCCTCCATTTATCAGGCAGAATGGTGCCATCTGGATCGTTTTCGTCGATGACGGCGATAACGATCTGACCTTCCAGCACTTGGCTGTAGGTTTTAGTAGTAGCAGGAAGTATGGAAGTGTTCCTGCTACGTTTAGCCTCAGGGTGATTAGGTTCCTCTAGGGACCTCTGACGCTTTGGGGCTGGGTTGCCAGTTTGCGAAGTTTGCTCGCCGGCGACCCGCGTCGCCCACCTTATCGAAGCTTGCTGCTTCTCGGTGAGTCCACCCTCCGCAACTCCCTTGTATCGGGCAAGGATTCTCTGGGCGTTGCGTAGCTCTTGGTAGTACACCCTTGATGGAGCACCTTTAGAGCCAGGCATTTTAGTTTTTTTAGCCTCCTTAGAGGCACCAGGAGACTGCACGAGTGCAGTTGAAGGGCCTGCTTCTGTTGAAGCAGTTGGCTTGGAGGGAATGGGGAGCTCCGGATTAGAGTCTAAAGCTCCTTTTTCCCTTTTACTCACCTTACTGCCCTTGCAGGCAGTAGGTTTAGTTTTGTTGGGAGCCCCCGAACTGGAGGCGATTGGTTTTTTAGGGTTTTTATTTTCCATAAAAGTCCCACGAGTAGTGCGGAAAGAGGGGTCCATCCTGCCAGAGCCGCTTACCAGGATAAGGCACTTGTACTCTCCGACCTTGCCCGGGCATCGGAGGGAACCGTTCGCGACCAGCACTCTTTAACCACTGGCTGGCCATGCAGCCATCGGCACGGTAAACACCTTAGCTTAGAAGTGGGGAAATAGGAAGAGGGAAGGAGAAGGAGAGAGAGAAAAGGTGAGGGTAAGTGGATGTACCTAGCTTAGTCTGGCCTCTTCGCAATTAGCCTGTTCGGCATGGGTGTCCCTACCGGTGGCTTGCTGGTTACCAGCTAGCCACCGCCGACATAGCCTAACGCTACTACGAGACTCGCAAGCCCCACCACCGCGGCAAGGTGTAGGCACGAGGTGTGAGTACTAACATTTCGAAAACATTTCATCATCGTACTCGATAGGCATGTTTTTGCAGCTCTTGCTGTAGTAGTACATCCCCTTTTTTATACATACTTGTAACATCGTAAAGTGTACTTCCCAGCCCTAAGCAGAAGGAGACTAACCTTATTTGGTGAGCCCATTCTAAGCACGCTTGCAGATATCGGGAAGATTGGAATCCTTCAACTTAGAAGATTTATTACTTCCTCGAAATGGTTTAGCGAAGAAACGACACTTGAACATCAGGTTTAAAGTGGGATTACTATGGCATCACAATGGGCCTATACCATTGGCCTAAGTGTATGAGTTCAAACCAACAGTTCAGCCATATCTAACTTAACCTAACCTGTTGTTATACTTTGCTAGCCCCGAGATTACAATGGTTGAATCTGTCCAGAGAAACACTTGTAGAAGGAGACAGGATCTTAGGTTTTTCTTTTGAACGGACACCGCCGCATAACTCTTGGCGAGGCAGGGTGATGACTTTAGCGATGAGGAGCACTTGAACGCCATTAGGATTTTCTACTGGTAGAGGGATGCGACATAGGCTCGTTCGAAGCATCACAGAAGACGTGATGATGCGACATAACCTGGAATGTTCATCTGTTCGTTAGCTGGGAGTGCATCAATGAAGCACTGCCATTGATTCTCTAACTCTGAGGCCAACCTTTCATCCCAGTTGAGACTGAGCCAAAGGGTTTAAATGAAACCCATCCTAAGGGTTCGTACAAACCGGCGAAGTATGATACCACTGTACGTTTTATCGACCCGAATATGGAAGCTGAAGTGATCCTAGAGTGGACTCCAAAAAAAATCGGGTTAGTGCTTGATGGATCGGTTGGACGATTTATAGTAATTGTGGGTGATTTGCAGATCTTTGGAGTCGGAATCTACATTTTTGCAAGATTACAATGGCTCGGAAACTTTGCTGGAGCACCGTAAAAAAAAAGAATGCCAGCTCAGACTTTCAATGATAACAGAGAAGAGAAGCATAGGACGACAAAATAGGAAGGTTCATGACGTGCTACAAAATATACAAAAATCTCGTATAACAAACTCAGATGACTGGAGGCCCGTTTCCCAACAGGACTGTAGCACCATTTAAGAACAAGACATTGACAATTCCTCCGTTAACCTTAAAATCCTTGGCCCAGGAAAATTGCTCAAATTATCCCCTCTTTTAGTAAGTATCGATCCCTTGAAGCACGTCCTCTACACTAATAGGAATAATCAATCAAAATAGCCCCATCTCGAAGCATCACAACCCAGACAATGGCAACCACCAATTCACCTGGTAACCTTTAATTACATAAAATCGGTCGTTCCACTAAAGCACCACTCACTTCAGGGCCCGTCCAGGTGTACACTTAAAGACAACTTTCACTTATCATTAACTCGAAATCAATAACCTTCCATGGCATCCCGCAGGATTTTTTCCAGGGGATATCAAGAATGAGAAGTATCAGCCCTAAAGTAACCTTTCGTAATATAATAAAAAAGGGCGGAGCATCCTAGCCAGAAACCCCCCGTGAGCATCTTGTTTACTTAATTAAGAAGAACTCCGTGCAATTTGCATATCTGCTAAAAAATCTTCTGGGACCGACCACTTGGGGCGCAAATAAGTGTCATTTTGCTGATCTCAGTTTTTTTCATCACTTATTATCGAAAGAGATTTTTCTACTGAACAAAAAATCAACAAGGAAAAACTTTCTAATAGCAACAATGAACCCTCGTCGGTTTAAGGGATAATTTCTATCTAGATCGTAATTAAAGCGTGGCTTAAAATTAAGTTAGTCGCGGAGTTGTTGTTGCTGTTGTTGTTATTGCTTCTATTGCGTTGTTATATTCCACTTCGTTTAGCAATAATTTGGCAATTTCCAAACGTTGAGAAGAGAGATAAAGTTTACCATGAAATTAACTTTATGGGTCAGGACATGACAATCAACTTTTGGGTCAATATTTGTGTAAAGAACTAAGTGGCAGATGGGTTTTTAGTAAAGTACGTTTTAAATATTTGTTTCCGTGGCTTGAGAAATGGAAGCTATGGCGGGCCACTATCGCACTAATTGTGCTTAGTTTGTTAATAAATTCATCAATTTTAAATGAATACTAAGTGAAACGAAGAAGAAAACAAAAAAAGATATCTTGATATTATCTTGGTAATCAGCCATCAATGAAATAGAAGGGACAACATTTGATAACTGTAAATGTAGGGAAGATGGGGCGGTTTCGTACAGTTTTCACTTTGTGACTCATGGAGTACCCAAATAACTTAATATCGCTTTGAATTTGAAAGTAATTAATAGCTTAACTATCTGCCTATAAAATTACGTAATCAAAACTCTAGAAAAATGTAGTAGAAATAATACATTTAAAATTAAAAAAGAGGGCAAAATGCATGAAGGTGCCCCACATGCGGGGTACCTTCATATAGGGCATGATGGGGCACATTCATATATAGTGGGGCAGCTTCGGGCATCATAAATAAATGTTTATTAAAATCTCCAAATATTTATTAAAATACTAAAATAAATTAACCGAACTATATTTTCCTTCATATATAAACATATGTATAACAAAAATGACGATAACAAAATTATATTTTCTTCCATATATAAAAAATAACAAAACTATGTTTTTCATATTATAAGTAATTAACAAAAAATATATTTAATGCACATTATAAGAAGTAAGATCTTTGTTAAAATTAAAAATGTTAGCTGTCCTTGCTGTGGCAGCCGATTTAGGATGTGGTAGTATCAGAACTACATCAGACAAATAAACGGTTGCCTCATCCTTAATATTTGGGAACACAAAATTTATGGATGACCCTGGTTTTTTTCTCAAAAATGAAACTTTAAAGTCAGTCTCACTATGATGCTCAATAATTTGAGCAACATAACATAAAACAAATTTCTTTTTTGCAAATTTTACCAATACAAATGTACCGTCTTTTATATTTTGAGGGTCAACAGGGATATCATTTTCAACATCATTGTCTTCAGACATATCAATAGGTGATGTAGAAATTTCCCTCAGACTTATGTAAGTATATCTGTTTCACTATCACTTGAAATAACTGCTTTGTCTTTGGTTTTAGTTTTTCTCCTTTTTTTGTAGCCATCAAATCACATTTTATTTTTCGAGCTCTACTCATTCTTTCTTGCTCTAGCCGTTTCTTTTCCTTGCTCATATTTACTTCTTCAAGTCTATTTTTTTCTGGAGTGTCAGTATATATTCTAGACCTTCCTGGTTGTCTACCTGTCTTGGATTGGGTGTGTCTTTGAACTTTTGGGAATGGCCTAACCATTTCTGGAGTCTTCAATGCTTTGGATGTTGATGGCAAAGTAATATTTTGATCTATGGGCTGTGAAAGTATTGATGATGATGAGACATTTCCAGATATCGGCTGTGAAGTTGAGGCACAGATGTCAACAATTCTTCCATCGTCTGTGTCATCATTTGCAGTTGTTACATGAACTGAATGATATACTTCAACCGGGGCAAAATCATCATCATTAAAAATTAATTTATTAAATGGCCATATTCCTGTTTTTTCAAAGGCTTTTGTTATATTTCTTCCTGTAAATTATTCTAAATAAACCAACTTCGTAAGCGTAGGTATATTATAGATATTAAGTGTTTTTCCCGGGTTGGAAACATACCAATCGTTAAATGCAGTTTTTAGTTTGGCCTTTAATGGTCCAAATACCCCAATATCTAAGGGTTGAAGACGATGTGTTGTATGTGGTGGGAAAGAAAGATATACGATTCCGTTCTCACGACAATAGTTGAGGAGTGACTTTTCAAAAGGCCTTATTTCCATTTTTTACTTTAGAGCAAATTTCGATGGAATGCAGTAGCAAGGCTCCGTATTCACGTTAATAGGACGAAAGAAAAGTCCTTCGTTCCTATAAAAAAATGGATACTAATATAGATTTTTTTTTCAAAACAGGCATATTCCCATGTATGAAATAAACGGTGTATTTAATTGAACAAAACGCCACATTTCCTGCGTGAATTTGTAGTATTTTAAAAGATTTCAAGCAAAAGACTTTTTAAAAAAAAATGTAATAAAGTCATTTTACCTATGGATGTCCATACAAAAGGTCTTATTTCCAAACGTTTCAAACAAAAGGGCATATTTCCAAACTATTTTTTGTTTTTAATGAAGTCGCACTTACAATATTTTTCATCTACCACTGTAAAAATATAGTAATACTAGAACAAACTATATTGATGCAAAAAAAAAAAACAATTTTGCATATTTTGGACGTACCACAGAAATTTGCGGTTTCTGAAAATTTAATCTAAATGGAAATAAGGCCTTTTGAAAAGTCACTCCTCAGTTGACGGCGTCTATTGTAACGTGACTCTCATGTTGTCACACAAAAGTAAAATCGGATTTGCCATTGAACACAAAGTAAATTTTTGAATGTGCTTCAAAACGTCAAGAAAAATACTTGAGTTCATCCAGCCACTTCTAGTAGCAACACCTAATGAGCCTTCAGGGGCACCTTCTAAGAAGTGGTCTTTGAAGTGAACTCGAGGAAACACAAACAATGGAGGCACAGTGTTTCCACTGGCGGATATGATACCACCAAATGTAACCAATTCTCCTCTTTCTGCAGAGACTATTTGGCCAATTTGTTTTTGGCTCTTGTCAGCTAATATTTTAGGTGTATTTAATACTGTTGTTATACCGGATTCGTCAAAATTAAAAATACGATCTGCAGTGAATTTGTGTCTGTCATAAACCTTCTCAATGTTCTGAAAAAAATCATTCACTGCTGTTTTATTGAAACCAAACGATCTTGCGGCACTGGTATTTTCAGGTTTCCTCAAACTCAAGTTCGCGTTTCGCTTGCGGAAACTGGCTAGCCAATCTATCCCCGCCATTTGATTTTCGTTCCAATTTTGTGGATACTTTAGTGAGTTTGCCTTAGCAAATTCATAAGCAAGTTTCCTTGCCTGGATACATGACAGCCCATAGTGCATTTTAGAGCAATCCAAAACATACTTATTCAAAAGAGCCTCTTCTTCTACAGTAAATGCTTGATATGATGCATACTTAGAACGGAAAACGCGATCTCTGGTAAAACACTGTGTTTTGCGCAGTTTTGTGATGCGACTCTCTAAAGTTGATGCTTTAAGTCCATATTTTTCAGCTGATTTCCGGATGGATAATTTCTGACCCAAAACGTCCTTGATAGCTGACGACATAGCCTCTTCATTAACCTCTCCACTCCTTGTCCCCTTTTTCTTATAATTTCTAACCATCGATCTGAAGATAAAACAACAAAACGCAACTATGTATTATATGACATATGTCGGGGGCACATTCGTACAGTACCAATGCGCCCCGGTAATTGTGAATGAATCTGCCCCAAACCTCTCGAAAAAAATAAAAAAATATAATACTATTAAATACTGAACAATATCAAAATTTGTTACTAAATACATTAAATCTACATATTTCTGTAATGTTACAGAAAATTAGTTATTTATTTAAAGCATTATAAAAGGTTTGGAAATAAAATTTATGTTAGGTTATGAAATTACGTTTTGTCCTGCTCCACCGTTTGACTCACCACGACTGTTTTCAAATTCCGCGGGCTAATAGCAATACATGAGAGCTACGCAAACACGAAAACGTCAGTCGAAGCGTGTGCATGCAACGTCTGTAAGGTTAATGAGCGAATGTGCCCCTTGTATGAATCCGCCCCACTTTCCCTACAGGTGACGTAACTTTTCAGGAAGATGGAAGGGCGATGATCGCCTGCAAGTGATAGCCTCCCTTTTTTTTACTAAGGAGAGGTAAGAATCTTTCATCAGCCGATCAGCTGAAGAATGTGTGCTAGGCCGCCTATCCCACTCCCAAAGCGGAAGATACCACCAAAATTCATTATAATTATTTATTAACTTCCCAGTATAGGAAGTTATTGTAATCGGTCAGAAAATCCAAATCGAAATTTTCGACGTATTTTCATCTTTCAAGGTCCCGAGAGCATTTTATTTAAGCAAAAAATTGGGAGGAAGTATGTGTGTGTGTGTGCGTACGTATGTGGTCATTTTTTCCTGCACTATATCGCGCGAACCAAAAAAGATATCGACTTCGTTGAAGTGTCGTTCGAAACGTATTAACCGAAAAAAGATTTTCATAAAATTCGGTCGAGCCGTTTTTTTAAGCGGCGCAAATGATTTTTGTACCTGCACGATATCGCCCGAACCACAATCACGAAAGATATTGACTTACTTGAGGTGCCGCACAGTGGGCGGAAACGATCAAAATTACGCGCGGGGCAGAAAAAAACGTCCAAATTAAGTCTTTCTTTTTTTTAAATACTCGTTATTATGTCCGCTATCTTGTATCACTGCGGAAATCCAAATTTATAGGGGTAAAAACCACCCCTAAAGCGGTCAACCCACCCCCAAGCAGGCTAACCTACCTAACCCTGGGCAGAGCGACTTCTATCAACTTGGTTTATTAACAAATATGCATTCCTTAAGAACAGACAGGCCCTTACCACAGACCCTTACAACCCTTAAAAACCACCCCTACCAACCCCCAAGCAGGCTAACCTACCTAACCCTGGGCAGAGCAACTTCTATCAACTGGGTTTCTTAACAAAAATGCATTCCTCAACAAACCCTTTAGGGGTGGTTTTTACCCCTATAAATTTGGATTTCCGCAGTGATACAAGATAGCGGACATAATAACGAGTATTTAAAAAAAAGAAAGACTTAATTTGGACGTTTTTTTCTGCCCCGCGCGTAATTTTGATCGTTTCCGCCCACTGTGTGCCGTTCGAAGCGTATTAGCGACAATATAATCTGAAAAGATTTTTATAATATTCGGTCGAGCCGTTTTTTGGTTTAAATGACATAAGTGATTTTTGTACCTGCACGACATCGCGCGAACTATAAAAGATATCAACTTAGTTGACGTGTCGTTCGAAGAGTATTAACCAAAATATGATCTGAAAAGATTTTCATAAAATTCGGTCGAACCGTTTTTTTGTTTAAACGACGTTTATGATTTTTGTACCTGCACGATAGCGCGCGAACAAAAAACTACATCGACTTCATTGAGGTGCCGAAAAAAGAATATTAAAGAAGAAATGCGCTGAAAAAAATTTCATAATATTCGGTCGGGCCTTTTTTGTTTAAATAGAAAAACTTCGGCTAATTTTCAGAAAGACCTTAAATTGACAAGTTTTGCTAATATCTAATAAACTCGATGGAATGAGGCCCGTTCTAAACGAAGTGATCTTTTTTGGGCTCTGCACAGCGATAGCCTTCGAACAAAACATCACTTGTCAAAATCCGACAACCTTTCAAATAGAGCAAAAATTTCGTTACCCATTACAAACAGCGCGAATTTTTCAAACCTTGGATTAGCACTTGGCGACACCGTTTGCTCCACCATCGACCCCTTGAGCCACCGTAGGAATGTTTTATCGATACTATCATAGTGACGACTCCACCGAAATAAACGCTATCCTGCCTCCACGGCAATCTTATACCCGCAACACAAGATTAGCCCGCTCATCTCACTTGCTCCACTTGTAGCCTGTCCGTTTGCGCACTCAGCAAGATAACAATTTGTTTAGCAATAGGACAACTTGACTGTGAAATAATCTCTCGCAGTCAGTTTTCCCAGCTCCTACAACCTCCAAGATTTCAAACGGAAGGTTCAGTACCACCTTCGTCTGGCTACTATCCCAGAGATCCCGGGTTCGCCTTTTCCACTTTCCCACCTACATAACTTTCCTTCTTTCTTCTTCCCTCTTTACATTCCTGATTCCTCCTGTCATAGCCTTCCTTACCCCTTCCCCACTCCGCCAAAGTGAATGTCATCGGTTGGTTGATGAGATTCAACTCGTTTCAAGAGGCATAACACTCCAGCGAGTTGTTTCTCGATGCCCCGATGTCAAAGTCGCAAAAGTAATGGTTGGAAGTAGGTGGACTAAAAATATCGCGCGTAGGTTGTGACAGTTCCTTCCTTCCCCGACTAGAGCTGCTGTTCGACAGTGCACTATATTCGAAGAAAATAGATTGTCGACAGTATAAAGGCATTTAGGTGAGGCAATTACTTTGGCTTTTTTCCACTGAAGTGGGTAAGTATAACTACGTCAGGCAGTTATTAAGGATGTGTGTAATATAAGGGATGATTACAGGATTAAAGGCACTTAAGGAATATAGGCAGAAGGTCATCAAAAGTTCGCACTCAGGCGGTTGTGTCAGATTCATACTGATTATACTCACCAAACTTTCTCAACGACGTTTCAGTCCAGACCGGCACAAGCCGTAAAGGCGTTCCGATGGACTGGCGTCACCAACGTGGCTCTTAAAACAGTGCTCACCAGAGTCGGATGAATGCGGTATTGGGTCCTGACCTTCCGCCTCTGTTTTGATCCCCTCATTACCTGACCTTCATTAACACCTCCACCTTTCTCCACACGTCCTCCGTCCACACCACCTGGTCCAGGATGTTCTTCGGCGCTGTCTGCACATCGGTCTTTATTTCCAATACAGCTCTATTCTCTGCAAACCTCGATCAGTTAAAGAGGTCATTCATTTTTATCGTCGGGACATTCTCGGCAGAACGAAAAATCATCTAATCCAAAGCAATGAAGGCATGCCCTATAGCATCAATTTCCACTCAGGAACTGCGTATAGTAACTCACTTCCCATGTTCCCTCATAACCCATTTCTCCGGTATAAGTCTATGGAGTCTACGAGTCCATGCTGCTTCATTGGATGTAGTTCTTTCTGTCCAATGCCTGTCATCTGAAATAATAAAACTGCTAAGTTAAAAGTTTTTTTAAAGTAAGTTTGTGCTTTTCTACGCATAACTAATTGAACTAGCTCAATTTAATCGAACCTCTATGAAAATCTTAATATATTAAAAAGACGCGCAAAATATCCATAGTCAATCAAATAACGCCTTCAAATCACAATCAGTATCACAGCACTGCAAAACATATCCAATATCCCATTATATAAAAAGGATAATAATCCACCATTAAATCCCTTTTAAGCCGGGAATACACATGCCAGTAAAACGGGTAAGTAGCTTGCATGCGGGAAAATGGAATAAGCTAATAGATGGTACAACAGTGATAAATTTGCACTTGCTAGTTACCTACAGCCATATCAACTTGCCTGTATCTAGCAAGTGAAAATTTATCACGGCTGTACCATCTATTACCATATTCCATTTTCCCGCATGCAAGCTACTTACCCGTTTTACTGGCATGTGTATTCCCGGCTTTACCCTTAGTTGATATATCGCCTACCTTTTATCTTTTAATAGCTATCAAATCCATGATCTGAGATGGCTTCCAAAGATAAATCCGTCACGCAAAAAAAACCCAGCCAATTAGATCCTCCTACCTTAAATTTATATCCGTATTATGTTTTCGTAGAAAGCGTGAAAGCTTTCCATACATTGGCTGGCAGTTAATCCGCCGAAGGATATTTAAGGACTTCGGCTCTTATGAACCGGCATTTGCTACCCTTATTTATGACAAACTTAGTTATGTTGAAAGAAAATTTATTGATAAAAAACGTCCCCTGAACATTAGCGTGACTGTCCTCTGGTCGACGACGACGCCGCCAGTTCATGGGGACTTTCAAGTTAAGTACACACTAAGGCGTTATACGGCTCTGTTGGAGAAGGCGTTATTTATCAGATGTTTTATCTTTATTTAATCCGCAAAAATTTGCTTCCTCAACGAAATTGTTAAGTTGCTGCCGCTCCAGTCTGTTTAGGCTCGGGTAACTGAATTGTGCCCTGTTTATCACATTTAATTGAAATTGTCACGCAACATTAGGATTCATATGATAATCAGGAGTTTTTAAGGTATTAGTGGAACTCATAAAATTGGAATAACTGAAGGGTAGATATTGATTATAGTCCTCGTGGAATTGTCGTAATATATTGGAGCTAAATCATAGAATAATAAAAAGAGCCAAACATTGTCTCTAGAATCGATATTTTATTATAGAGAGCTCCTGAAGTACTGTTTTATGTGATAATTGTAGATCCAATTTCAATACATAAATTAGAAGATTCAACCACACTTCGACTATGTGAATAATAGTACATATACAGCTACTACAATCGCAGATTTTAAAC
Organism: Thereva unica; assembly: GCA_949987705.1. NCBI lineage: Eukaryota > Metazoa > Arthropoda > Insecta > Diptera > Therevidae > Thereva > Thereva unica. The sequence goes on from OX465283.1 coordinate 104,623,911, forward strand.
GAAAAGAATTTATATCTACGTAACCTCCTCTCTAAAAGCATTTTCTAAGAGCATCATAACTATCTCTTCGCCCTATTGTGTGTTGTCAAGTCAAAAATAGAAAGAAAAACTTCAAGTACTACTCTACTTGACTATGTCGGAGACAAAACTTTATTCATAACCAATCCTTATCCCATTGTACCAATTTACCAATATAGCTCTCCATAAGGTCCAAATCTTTAAGCACCGAAATTATCTGGAAGTCTACTTTTCCACAAAAAGAGATCTAAACATTTGAAGATCGCATTAATTGGATGAGTTTCCGACAGCACCTCAGGAATTTCCGATAGCGACTGTCTGACCAGGAGATGGTCTTAAAACAAAGGTAGAGAAACCAAAACCAGGAAAACAATTAAAGACTATTACTACGTTTCCATGACAGCTTGAGTGCTCGAAAGCTTGGAAATCTCAAGAACTCGAGCGCGTATAATATGCTCTGTCCACCTGAAGCTGCATATTAGCTTGAAATGAGCTTCGGTTCTTCAGCTGTCATTTGAAGTTACTTTTATATTTTTTTCTTTTAATGTGCTTTTATTTCCTTATTAATTATTTTGTCTCCTTATATTTCCACAAATTGCTTTTAGATACATTTACAAGCCTAAATCCGCGTTTACAATCCAAAGTCAACGCGAAAGTGGGTTCTGAAGCCAGTGGCGTAGCAAGAAATATTTTCCGCGGGAGGGGGGTTAAATAGTTATAAGGCTAGTTCTGAACTTTAAACATTATCTTTAAAAATTGATATAACTTTTAGTTATGTTTTAACTAGCAAAAACCCGCGTGAGTTACATTCCCAGACTTTGCAAGCGGAAGTCAACCGACACCCCAAGACAATATTCGCCTAGAATATCTACAGTTCGTAGAAAATATAAATGAGCTAAAGAATGCTGGGAACTGGTCCATCAACAATTTAGCTGGAATAAAGTCCAGCAATCAAACGAAGATGCAGGAGTAACATGAAACCTGAAATAATTTCATGTTCATGTACCTCTTTATCTATTAAGTTAATTTTTAAGTTTCAGTCTTGTATCTTTTAAATAACGGCTCGGTCGCTCTTAAGAGTAAATTTTATAAAATAAAGTTTGAACTATTCCAAAGAATAGAGTTTTTTTTTTCTTAAATATAACATATCGTCGATCCAAATGCAAACTATCGAAAATGCAAAATGCCTTCTTTTTGCTCTATTATAATTGCACTCTAGATGCCTTTGTGGTGGCAAAATATCGACGCCGTATCCTTTCTCCAATCTTTTCAAACTACGGTTGCAATGTACCAAAAATTAACTTCTTCAAAAAAAGTAAAATTTTGTTGTTTTTTGACATTCCTGAAAACTTATTTGACATTCCTGAAAACTTATTCGATAGTTTGCATTTGGATCGACGATATGTTCTTTTTTCCAGTTCTGAAGAACTGGTGTAAGTTTTTTATATTTTTTAAAATAAAACGCAAAAAACCTAAGTCGTGCGTTGCAACGCCTTTCATTAAAAAAAGATTATGTGTGCCCAGTCCGCGATAGGAAAAATGTATAATGAAAAAATATCAAATTTGCAAAAATTGATTTTGGATATTGAAAAATTTGTGGAGTATGTTACAACTTTTTTAAAATTCGATGATAAAAAATTGTGTACTACGAGAACAACAGACACCTAGCCCAACATATTCTAAATCTCCGGCATAGATTTTGCTATGCGGGGATTAGACGCTTGCAAATTTGGCACTTCCCAAATACTAGCTGTAGCAAAAAACCTTTACATTCAAAATTATTTTTTACATTTTAGTTCATTTTGAAATAAAAATCTTTTTAGATTTTTTAAACTACATATACAGTTTGCTTTCTACTTTTTAGTTTATTATATGTCTTCCGTCATTTTGTGGTGACCGCCAGATCAGATTTAATGGCGTCAAACAGCTTACCATCATATACTTTCACTTGATACACATACCGAGGGCATCATGAAGAAAAAGTTAATCCCCGTTTTCTTGTTGGCAGCCAAGCTGTGTTTCCGCCATTTTGAATGACGCCACACAGGAAACTTGTCATACCCTTTTATTTGATACCCATACCGAGTGGCTTGTAAAAACGTAACCCCCCATTTTGTGTTGGCCGCCATATTTAATTTGGAATAATGCCACACAGCTTCTACAATTCTACTTGTCACATCCTTTTATTTGATATCCATACCGAGCGCGTTGTAAAGAAAAATGTAATCCCCCATTTTGTGCTGGCCACCATTTTGTGTTTGCGCCATTTTGAATTTGGAATGACGCCACACATCTAATAGTATTTTACTTCTCATACCCCAGCAAACATCATCTCGAAGTTTAGAGTGCTTCGAAAAATTCTCGAACAGGAAGAGAGCGAGAAAGAAATACTTTGAAATAAAATTACGGTAATATTTCGTTTTTACGAAAAAAAATCGAAATTTTAAAAGAAGAGAACCGCGTACAATACTAAAAGTAAAATTCGCCTTTAAAAGGTTTCGAGAATTTTTCGTTTTGGCGAAAAAAACGAAAGAAACTCGAATCGCTTTTGCGATTCGACCTAGCGGTCCTTTTCGTTCTTTTTTACTTCGATTTCAATTCGAAAACGGCTTCGAGATCGCAATTGTAGTTCATTTTAACGATTAGCTTTCGATTCGATCTCAAATCATAATGTTTGCTGGGACCCTTTTACTTGATACCCATTCCGAGTTGCCTGTAAAGAAAAAGGTAATCCGCCATTATTTTTTTGGCCGCCATTTTGGTTTTGGAATGACGCCTCACAGCTTGTATTTTATTTGTCTCACCCTTACATTTGATACCAATGCCGGGAGTCGGGGAACACAATTGCAAAATTCGGGCGCCATATTGGAACCGCCATGTTAATTTTTTTTACTAAATAGTCCGTTTGCGTTGTCACGCGAACTAGGCATATGTGCAAAATTTCAATTTGCGTTTCTACTTTTTATTCAGTCTTCCGCCATCTTGTGTTGGCCGGCATATTGAATTTGGAATAACGCCATTTAGGTAATTGTACTTTACTCGTAATACCCTTTCATTTGATAGCCATGTCGGGGATCGGGAAGCACAATTCGGCCGCCATCTTGACTTTTTTTGCAAAAATGTCATATTGCATTGTCACGCATTGTCATATTGCATTGTCGGGCCTGATCGGTTACATGAAAGTGGGTCAAAATCGAGTTGCAAGAGCCCTAGAACGTAAAAAATTATGAAACATCGTACTAATTAATTAATTTAAAAAAAAAACTAATTAAAATTTCGAAAAGGCGAAACTTACTTCCTGTCGGAGTATCCATGCATCTACAAAAAAAATCAAATTTCTATCTCCCTAGTGGGGGCAGCCATTTCTGTTTGGCTCCAACGCGTGACAGTACGCACAAGCAGACACACATTTCTTTTATTAATGTAGACAGAAATAAGACCAGAAGAAATGTTTTAGAGGAATTCAGTTTATCAACTGTTGACATACATGATCAATGGCTCTATGTTTCTAGTTTCTACGCTTTTCAGCAAATTTCTTGATTACTTCCTTAGGCTGGTCGTTCACTAGAAGCGTATTCGAGCGGCTACGCGCTTCGGCTACATGAGCGGCTAGAGGCGGCTACAAGCGGCTATGAGATACGCGCCTACACGCTACAGGGGTCGTCCACTGCAAGCTTTTCATGCTGCTCAGTTTGAAGTGAATTGGACATAATAATTTTGTGTTTTGTCAATATGGAAGGCTTTTTGTATAGTTAAATTAAGCCGGAAAAAGCGGAATAGCTGAATGATTGGGTACAGGCTGAAAATTGGCACAGAGCTTCCTTTAAGGGTTCGCAATAAGGGGTTATAACACAAAATCACAATTTTATTCGTCTTTTAGCATTTTGCTCTTGCTGTCAACCTACATATGTACTAAATGGAGCCACTCATGTTCTTGTTATTTATATCAAATAAAAGAATACGCATTCACCTAAAATATGAGTCTAAGTATATTGTTTTACGATAATTTGTAAACTAGTTATTCAACTCTAAATAAATTAAAACAAAATACATTTTTTTTCGTAGACACCCTGTATTTTAATAGTTAACCCCCTGTCTAGAACAATATTTTCTGCAAATACATCCAGGAATCACCCCTAAAAAAATTAACAAGGTAGTCCGACATTGTGAACATTATTTTATGATAGGACTTAAGGTCGATTCGCACTATACGGAACGTCAACGTCACGGAACGGCAACGGCACGTCAATTTTGTTTTCAATTCGCACTTAAACGTCACGTCAACGTAAATTTTGCGTTCAGTCTAAAAAAATTAGATAGGGTATTGTCTTTATTCCGTATTGCTGATTTTAAATTATTATTTGGAATGCCAAAAGTTTAATAATACCAAGTTAGCAATGATAGAGAATGTCGAAGTAGCAGTTTTATATACTTTTAATTAAAATTGAACATAAAATTTAAAAAAAACACATCTTTTCGAGACGCTATTAGTGCTAAGCAAAAATTGATGGTTTGTTTAATACATATAATTAAAACAAGTCAACTTCGTTTAATATAGAAAGTAAAAATTAAATTAAATTTCATTGGTTAAATGTGTGATGGGATAGCTTTCATAAAATTCTTCTGCTGACGCGGAAGAGTTGAATTTTGAGATGGGGATAGTGTTGGGGTGGCCGTTTGAACATATATTGAACATTGAACATATTGATTCCTGGGGATTTGAAGTTGATGATGATATGCAGGAAGAACTTGTTTGAATTTACATTGGTTGTGGGCGTTGCATATCATATTGGTAGCTCCTTTGCACCTGAGGCGAGCGTATCGGTCTTGTAATGCTGTACGTTAATGGTAATGTAGTAGAGGGTATAAATCGTTCTTTTGATTTCTCTTCTTGCAACTTCGTCCATTGTAGTTTAGAAACTATTGCGAAAATTAAAACCTAACACTTACCTGGGGTCTTATTCTCTATTATAATACTCGAAACTGTTATCCGAAAAATGCTTTCGTATTCAATATTACAATATTGCTTCCTTTAGAAGGAATGTCCCCGAAAGAAAAGAAAATGAGTGCAAGAGGTTTCAATTGTCTCCCCCATACGTAAAATGTTATAAATTGCACGATTATCCTTGAGCTTTCGAGTAAAAATCTAACAATATAGTTACAGTTTCGAGCAGAATTTAATCAATTTGTAATACAGAATACCATTTTGGCATTTTCGAGAGAAATTCTCACAATATTGTAATTGAGAATAAGGCCCCTGGTGTATTTAATTCTTTGACAATATTTGACCAAATTTTCTCTTTGTGAGTATATTGTAACTATACCTTTTCTGCGAAAGATCATACAGCTTCTCCTATCGCCGAACCTTTTCAATCAATTTTTCATCTTCCATGATGAATTAGTTTCTTCAAAAAAAGATTATTATTTGAAAAATTCGAAGTGCTGCCGTTACTACGTTCGCATTCAATAGAATAGATCAGTCACGTCAAGGCACGTCACGTCAAAATATAGTTTGAAACTAATCTTGACGTGCCGTTACGTTGACGGTCCGTGACGTTGCCTATATATGTGAACGTGTAGTGCAAAACTCATTGAAGAATATTTTGACGTGACGTTGCCGTTCCGTGACGTTGACGTTCCGTATAGTGCGAATCGACCTTCACGGTTACAGATGTATTTGCAAAAAACTGATATATTGACCATAAAACCCCCTAAAAAATGAACTTCCCGGGGTAGAAAATCGGTAGACTTTATAACCCCTTATTGAGAACCCTAAAAGGAAGCACTGCGCCAATTTTCAGCCTGTACCCAATCATTTCTGCTATTTTTACTATTTTTCCTGTATTTGTAGAAAATTATTTCCTGATTAGAGCGGCTACGTGCGACCGATCCAAATTAATTTGGATTCGCGCGGCACGCTCGAATACGCCTATAGCCGCCCGCCCAAAGCCGCTTGCAGTGGACGATGTGTGTATGAAATTCTTTATGTTGAATCTGTCGCGCATAGCCGCGTGTTGCCGCTCATGTAGCCGAAGCGCGTAGCCGCTCGAATACGCTTCCAGTGGACGACCAAAGTCTAGAAATTAACAAGTCTTTCATCTTCATATGGTTAATGAGTGAAAGACGAACAGCTATATGCATAAGTTCTTCAAATGACGATGTCAGGCTATCAGAGAGAAAATGCAATATTTTTATAAGCGCTAGCATACAACTAAACAACAGAAAATTTTATGAGTTTCTATAGGGATAATGTTAATGTATTGGTGCATATTTGCTCGTTTGTTTTGATGACTTCAATTTTGACAGCTGATTCAATTTTCTTTCCTTTTCTGTTCTGCATACTTTACCGTAAAGACAGAATCTGGCTTTGTCTCGCTGAATTCACGAAGTATGCGTTGAGTTTTGCTCAGCAGTGATGTTTATACATATATGCACGCACACAACCAACCGGGTGAAAATTTTGTATGAAGATGAAAGACTTGTTATTACTAGACTTTGTGGACGACCAGCCTTAGCCATTACATCGATTTCCCTGTGAATACTCAAAAGAGCAAAATCGTTCAGCCGCTGTTCTCCAGTTGCACTACTTTGCCAATACTTTAAACGCCTTAAAGTTGAAAAACTTGTTTAGCTTCTAGGAATAGATGAATAAGTGTGTGCGTTGGACGATGGGCTAATATATATTGACGAAAAGGCTGATTTGTACCAGGGCTGTCCTAAGATATCCGGCGCCCGTGGGATACTAAACAAACTGGACGCCTCTTCATAAGAAAATATCCGCGATGTCTAGAGCCCAGTCAGCCAGAAATGTATTTAAAATGCATTTATAATGTCTTTCATATAATATGTAATACCTTTGTAAGATATTACAAAACGTATTATTTTCGCATTAAATTTATATGGGAGAGGCCCCCTTTTGCCGATAACCCGAAGATTCTGTCTTACACGTAATATAAAAGTAATGCATTATTTTGGCATTACAAGAGAATGTATTTCATGTGAGACATTATTAATGCATTTATTTAGTATTACAAGAAATGTATTTTATGTAAGGTCTAAATAATGTGTTACATTTCGTATGTCATTTTGAAAAGTATTACACCTGGCTGGCTGGGAGGGAGCAAAGACCATCAGAGGAGGGGACAAACTTTACAGAGGTTACTGGGACTAACGCCCTACTTCAGAAGATTTATAGCATTGCTAACAAAGAAGGCCATATTTAAAATAGAAACCGAACAACGAAATGCACTTACAGCATTGAAAGAAATATTGGTAAAAGCACCAGTGTTGAAGTTATTTGAACCAGAGGCGCATACGGAGATTCATGCCGATGCAAATTCAGAGGAGTAAGCCCAGTCGAACAACGCTCTCACGCTTACGACCGACCTAGAAATACTCGCCAGTACACTTCCAATGAAAAAGAATATGTTCCATTGAGACTGGCTAGATGGGCTATGTTTCTACAAGAATTTAATTACCAGATTGAACATCGTTCAGGTACTAAAATGAGGCACGTAGATGCGTTAAGCAGAATTGCAATACCAATTGTCCATATGTTAACTTACCTAATTAAAAAACCGCAGGAGGAAGATCAATATTTAGGAGATATAAGAGAGATATTAAAGACCTCCGTTCATGAACATGGCTTTTTATTTAAGAATCCAGGGGAGGAGTTAATTTCATTGCCACATCAATGGAAGATGAGATCATTTAATCTGCTCGCAGGCAGGACATTTTTCAGCTGCTAAGACCGAAGTCTTAATCAGGAAAACCTATGCCTGAAGACTCCATCAATTCAATGGCGCTACAGCCTAAATCTAGTCTTGGCTTCGTCTAGGACATTTCTGCAACGTTTATGGTCTCCAGTTTCGAATGTTAAGCCTTTGCTGTCCTCTTGGGTCTACCTATTGCTATATTTCTCAAAATTTCTGACACCATAAGCCGTTTTTATGTCCTCCATCCTCATCACGAGGCCGGCAAGTGTTAGTCCGCTAAATTTTATCAAAGTGAAGTAAGTACGTAAGTAAGTTGTAACAGCATAATGGCGCGACTATTTATTGGGCGCCACTTATGCGAGGTATTGCCCCCTTAGCCATAAGCCCGGGAAAGCATGACCAAGGAGCCAACACCATACATAAGAACGGAAACTAAATTCCGGAACTCCTACGCCGGCCACACGGAGTCATCTAGCTCGTCGGAGGGGTCGTGGGGTGTGTGGCCGGGCCTTACCGCGGTTGGTTCACCACTTACCTGTGACTATGAAAATTCTTGAATTCCACCTCCATCCTTCGCCGGACATCACCTGAGCCTCGTCATGGCTAGCTGTTTCCCCGACAGCTCATAGTATCGAAGACTATCAGCTTCAGGGAAAGTCACTACCTAGGACACCCTGAAAAGAAATACCACCCGTCCCAACCATTCCACAAAAAAGAAATCTAATACACGGACATTATATTTATATCACAACCATTTAACAAACCATTCAACATTCCTGTTTATTACAGGTCAAGAACGCACAAGAATATAACAATTTAATGAAGAAAATCAATAGTCATTAACAATGCAAGACAAATAGTAGCAGATACTACCATCAACAATTCTCAACGTAATCTATATTTAACTATAATTGTACAATTCTTGTCGACGGAAGTTGTTAAAAACAAGGAAAAGTGCCGTACGGGTACCCCTACGTCGCTTTTGTACAGACGATATTAACGATATTACATATATCAATTTCGTGTACAACTACCTGTAAAACACAAGAAGAAAGAAAATATCTCCACTAAGGAGCAAACAAATATACAAACAGTAATAATATTAAATATAATGATAACTGCACCAAAAATTAATTGATATTAATACATTAAATTACTAAATGAAAGCATAAATAAATATTTTATTTTCTGTGGTAAGTGTATGTTTGGTTTGTGTTTCTTCCCTCTAGGCTAAGGGTAAGCCCTGCACCCGTTCGAGTATATGCTCTTTTTCTAATCAGTACACTCTCGTGAAATTTTTGTTTACTTCAATCCGCGGAAATACAACAGGTGAAATTTGATATTTCGCTATACTCTCATCTCGTTCAACACTCAATCTCAATTCCTTCTAGCATCCTCGAATGAAACAAACATATACGACCTGTCTCAATCTTTTTCTTCAGCCAAATCCGAACGGTTTTTTTTCGCGTGGAATTTTATCTGAAACTTTGTGCAATGCACCCCAAAAAAAATACGAATTAACCTAGGGTCACCTGATAGAAGGTCACGAATTTCTGCGCTGGCCTTTCTACGTCCGAGTTGATTGTCGCAACTGCGACCCACGTACCTTCTGGTCAGCTTAGCCGGTATTAATTCACAATATTTAAATCTTCACTATTGACAGATACCACTTGGATTTCCCGGTCTCTTCTATCTACAGGATTTTCTCTCGTGCAAATTACACACCACAACTTCGATTAAAATATGATTCAAAAATCCAAAAACTGAAGATTTTTCCAGGTTTGACTTTTATGTTTCTTGATGTGATTGTCTGGGGTTTCGTGATGACTGGATTTTGACATTTACTAGGGGCTTCTCACTGCTGCACACCATCTAAGACAGCCAAACTAAAAACTGAAACTGGCTTTTCCACGAACTATTCGTATTTGCTGCTATACTCCGATGTTCCGGTAACAATTTACGGAGGAATTTAATTATTTGTTTCCTCGACTTAGCCTAACAACACCGATTTTTCAAAAAAACCAAACTCGCCGATAAAACTTCCTTCATGATCCAGATTTTTTCCCAGACTGACTACTAAATTTTTCGTTCCTCTTTTTGTTTTATTTCTCCCCGCCTACTGTTTGTTTTCGAACCAACTACTCAATTTTCTTCCCTACAGTAATTTTTAGTCAAGTAGATATTTAGGCAAAACTGACCGTTACAAAGTGAAAACTAAGGTATTCCAGTTAGTCAAAAGATGCATAGAATGCATAATGGCAGAAGGCAAGCCTGGGAAACAGGAAGGCCTAGGCCCCTGTGCTGAATGTCAAGTCGTGATTTGTGACAATCGTAATTCGATTAAAACGTCACTTTCTTCAGCTCAAAAAACTTGTCACAAATCACGACTCGACATTCAGCACAGGGGACAGGGGCCCTAATAACAGCCATTGATAAAAAGGATCGTTTTCTTCAGACACAGTTTTTACCAGACTTTCAAGCCTTTATAAACGACGATAACGCGACGACAGAACATGGTACGACGAGCAGCCAAACAAAATATTGCGAATCTTCAGGAGAGGAGGGAGGTAAAGCAATAAGAAGAGTAAAGCTGCAAGTGTCCATAAGGAAGGCGTCTTGGTTGCAGTCAAGGGAAAACAATGTAGCCTAGGGTTGAAATTAAAACCAAATTAAAGTTTTTGGAACCTTACCGTGTAGTGAAACGGCAGTATCACGACCTTATGAACTGGAAAAGACAGGTGACCATAGGGGACCCAGGATAGCTCCAGCCGCAGCGGATGTCCGCAAAGGGTGGGTCTAATCATTCGGGATATGCTACGTCAGAATGAACGAATTTGAGATCTGAACTCGATTTACATTCAAGCAGCGAGCTTTCCCTATACTCTCCATTCTATGTATTGAAGTAAACTAAAATATGAGTCCTAGAACGAGACACAGTGGTTAGAAAGAGACATTTTATCGAGAGTCATTTTTGTGTTAATTTTTAAAAAAAAAAAAGTGGGTTTTGTTTAATTGCAGGCGACCACTCAAGCCCCAGAAATGCAAGTGCAATTTAGAATTATCCGCGGAATACCTGGAAAAGCCCTTAATGATTACTCTTCATTAGTCACAAGGGCTGCAGGTAGCTTTGAAAAGATTTCAAATAATTTGTGAGTCTTGAAATGAAATCCATCAAAAAAACTTAAGCGGATCAGAAAGTATCTTTTCAATCCTTCGTCGGGAAAGGTAGCGTGAACTCAAAGATCTGTATTGTCCGAATTCCTCCATGACTTCAACACCATTCTCTTACGATCCGCCTTCAAAGCACAATAAGCTCTATATTTCTGCTGATATTTAAAATAAATCAAACTAAAATATGATTGAAGGCCCCTTTTATTATATATTATGTGAGTAAACCCATGGGTGCAACCCATACCCATTTGCTGAAAACCATGTCAAAGTAGGCATATTGTCCACACACTCCAGAAACGTAAAAGGCCATCTGTCATACGAACGAAGGCTAGAAGATTTTTAGTGACCGGACTTGAGCGGGGCTCATAAACTTTCTGATAACCATTCTTCTTCTAAGCTAGATATTTTCGCCTTCCATACAGAGAAGGCATTCTGTCCCTTCTGCCGCAGTCCCAGGTTGGGTACGTGATAACGTAGCCTGGTCATGGCCGGTCAGATATGCCACCAACAGCAGTTGAAATGTATCCCCAATTGAAGATGGCTCTAAAGAGACAAGCAAGATTGTGGAGAATAAGATCAAGATCTGGAGAATAAGATCAACTTCTAAAGGAGTGCTGGAAACTTTGAACTCCTGCTTGAAAAGAAGTAACTGCTCATTTAACCTTGTCCCGGCCGAAGGTGTCCTCAGAAAAGCTCTGCGAATTGCGGTTTGGAACGGTTCTATGACTGTGCCTAGCATCCTTGGAGTAAGCGGTCTGGAGAATTGACCGGTGTATGTGTATGTATGGTGACTTAGAGGTGTATGAACAACCCTGCTTTTCGAGAAGGCTCACTCTGTCGAAGGAGGCTGTGGAGAGGAGCTTACGGACAGGGGCAGCGCTTTCATGAGTGCAAATGATGCACTTGCACCGGGCACAATTTGTCGGGGGCGCAATTTCAGAAATTAGGATATAAAAAAATTAAAACTTTGGAAAAAAAATTGAAAAGTATTCTCACGGGTGCAAGAAATTACCCAAATTTATCCAATTTTTGTTCGTGTACTTTCTCATGCAAGGAAAAAGGGAAGAAATTTCGTTTCTAGCTTCGAGATTCGAGGAAAAAATCGTGTTTGGGATAAAATCTACCAAGTGACAGAAAAATCTCTCATTTATTTGAAGCACTTTTTGAAAATTCTTTAAAAAGCACCACATCCACTCGCATAAAGGAAAAATCGTTCCAATGGCTCTGGATCGTGTATTTCTGTTTACCGTGACTGATATAAACTGGAGGGCGCTGTTGCTGCACTTTTAAATTCTATTTAACAATTATTAAAAGAGGTAAATGAACGAAATGGGGAGAACAAAACTCCTTCTGAGAACTCCCATTTAATTGCTTGTTTGTTTCTTTGTGTTTTGCTTCAGTTTAATAAAGTTCAATTCAATCTGCATAAATGGTTTCGCCGGCTAGCATGTTCAGCTTATGATTGAAATTGTTGTTATTTTTTCGCCAAAAGTTAGAAATGCAAAAAGCTCACTTTAATGATATTCCATTATTCCAGTTGATTACTCTCTTTTGAGCGAGCTTTTACATCCATCACAATTTCATGTTCTGTTGGGCGAACTCAGGCTTTATTTTTCCTGAGTTCAATATATGAAACTGCATGGAAGCTCAGGCAAAAATTGAAGTTCAGTAAACTAATTGCTTGAACATGCGCAGTTTGACCGGTGAAGCCGGGGTATTATACTGTCTTACAAATTAATATGGCCAATTTCACCCGAGCCAACCAACAAAAATTGGCTGTAATCGTCAATTCCCTTCACAAGAGCCAACTTTTCCAAAAGCTATACGCTCTCAGTGATTCTCAACCAATGTGCCGCGGCCCTTTTGTGTGCCACCAAATTCCTGAAGTGTGCCGCCAAATTCAGGAAACAAAAGTCCACAACCGATCACATATTCACATTAATACAGGTAATTGAAAAGACGAAAGAGTTTAATATAGAGACCCACCTCTTTTTCATTGAGTTTAAGACAGAATATGCTCTTGCGCTAGGTTCAAAAATCTACGAAGCAATGGTGGGACTGAACTTTCCAGACCAATTAACTCAAATCACTAAAACTTCATCGAATGATAAACGGAGTGAGAATACAGAGCAATTTTTCGGTGCGAATAGAGGCTTCAGGTAAGGAGGCTCTCTATCCTGCTTACTTCCTAACATCTTATTAGCAAAAACGTTCCGGTAGGAACATATTGAAACTAGAGGGACAGTTCTAAACAAGTCGATTCAGCTAATGGTATTTGCAGATGATATAGTTGTCATAGGCAAGTCAATGACTGCAACGAAGGAAGCAGATGTAGCGTTAGAAAAAGCGGCATCAAAGAGCAGCAAAGACCACAACATTACGGCGAAAATTAAAAGAAAAATACTGCTAGCGAACAGGGGCGGCGGAGCATAATCAAAATATTATTCGGTCAATTGAATTACGAACTGGCTTTTAATTCTTTGGTTATCGGGTCACGTCCGACTAGCATTTTGGGAGCGGCTCTTATGAGCCTAGCCCGACCGCTCCATGTGGCCCCGAGTAGATTGCCCTATAAGGCCTACACCGAGTATCTTATCCCTTGCCTCATTCGTGCCTCGTCCTACGGAAATGCCTCATTTCGCCCCCGGAAAAAAATCATTGCTTCTCGATTCCGAGTGGAAAAGGAATTCCGAGTTCGGCGTGGATATGTGAATAATAACTGTGCCTGTGCCGAAAACTTTATATTTTCAAACGCAAGTATCGTTTTACCAATACGTTCTGCCAACTGAGTACTAATTACTGCTTTAGTTTGTTGCTGTTGCTTTTGCTTTTCTTCCTTCTGCCATTTCCTTTCTTTTCTTTTCCTAGCAAAAGGGAGGTAAAAAGCAACAACAACCACACAGGTGTCAAAAAGTTTGAACCTGCATTCTTCCTTTTGTCCAGTAAGTTGTGTCCCATTGAACAATCTCTTAACTATCCTCCGCAATGCAGCTAGTCTGTCGTTCCACCAGGGAACTTTACGCAACAGTGTTGCTGTCGGTAGTAGGAGATCAGCCCCATAGTGAGTTGCAGCCATCTTTATTTCACACACTGAGAGAAGCAGCGAGCATTTCATTTTTTTCATTTATTTATTAAAGTTGCAGTACATCAAGATTACAATATCTTATTCCGCTAAAAGCGTATGTACTTTAGAATTAAACGGCAAATTAAACAAAAACATATGAAGTGTAAAAAATTTTAAATAAAAACAAAATTATATAAGGAAAAACAAATAACAAGAAGAGTGAAAAAAATGAAAACCTAAAATAACTGAAGGAATATTATTGACTAGTAAAATAGTTGAAGACACGTTTCCTGAAAACACCCAATGACCCATGTATATCAGCGGGTAAACTGTCTGCGCAACTAAATGGGAGAATCTAGGTAGGATAAATAGTATTCTTCTAGTCGTACGACCAAAACGAAGATACTCATGGAGGTATGATGGACGATCAGAGTGTAGGAGTTTATAAATGAATGTCATTGCCTTGAGCGATAGGTACACATCAAGTGTGCACCCCAGAACAGAAGAACGATATTGACTTATATGGTCAGATCGGCGAAGATTATAAACACACCTTGTACAATCGTTGAAGGCAACATTGAGTTTATCACGACATGACGCATCAAGGGACGGGAAAACCAAGCTAGCATAGGTGAAGTACGGTAAAATTAACGTTTTGATTAGCTTTGAACGAGTACCTAAGGGCAGAATGGAAACGTACAGCCATAGCGTATGAGAGATCTGGCCACAGCAAGTTAATTGTGAGTTCAGATAGACGCCTAGATTTTTAACAGCAGATCTGATTTCGAAGCCACGTGTCCCTGAAAATTAGACCAGCTGTTTTTTTAGGAACCAAGGCGCGTATATATATGAGGCCCACAATATATAACCTGATTGCAAATGGCCAGATAGTGAAGGCTTATCTAGAATACGCCAGTTTCGAATACTGTCAGAGAATAGCCTAGAAGTAAAGGTGAGGTGCAGAAACTCCTCCCATCACCAGTGACAAAGGTGGGTTTGTATCCCGATCTATGTTATTTGCAACAAGAAATTCTAGGAGACATTCACCTCTCTCGTTTACATCGGTAATCCCCGAAATAGAGGGGTGAACATTTGGATCACAACCGTTGACGAATTGTTGGTTCATTTGACGACAGAACTTTAAGGAATATGAAATTCCAGAAAACCTATTACTACAAAAATGCTCGTACCATTTAAACTCTTTCCTAAGAATAAGCTCGTTTATTTTATTTCAGGGGCTGCATACTTGGGTTTCAGACCCTAGCTTCTGGACGATCAAAAAGCAAGGATATGGGGATTTTAACTTTTTGGCCTGCAATCTATTTTCGACGCCCTTTGCCTTAGGGACCGGGGCAATTCGTGCCAGATTTGTAAAAGAATGCCTCATATGCGACTTTACTATCGATAGTAAAATGAAATCATCGATAGTGCTCGATAGTGGAAAACCATCGATAGTACCGATAGTACTATCGATAGTTATCCACCTCTAGTAAGTGGCCCTCCGTTTTCCTGATTGAAATACATGATGCCATTGCGCCCTGCGCTAGGCTCAACCTTGCCAAAGGTATGAAAGGCGTGCCAGCAAGCTGCCATCAAAGCACTCTCAACGTGGAAGTTTTATTCCAAAAAAGTTGCAGGGTGTTTTGACGTACTCTAAAACTTGACCAGAGGAAATGAAGTCTCTCGCTCAACAGCTGCAAGCTATTTGTATTGGGAAAGTTAGACTAGCTTTGCTACATATACATACATTATTTTCCTTAATAATGATTTTAGGGGATTTCAGGGATATTTGGACCTGTCTTTAGTGGTAAAAAATTGCCCGTGTTGCAAGTCGAATCGTATTTCGTGACAAGTAGTTTCAGTTGAAGAAAGTGTGGTTTCATTCGAATTACGACTTTCAAGAAAGGGCCCCAGAGTGGAAATGCTAAATTGAGTTTATGCCCATATACTGAGTCGTGATTTGACTGAAACGACTCAAACGACTTGTCGTGTCATGAAGACTCGACTTCCGGCACACAGGCCAATGTTACGAGTGGGTAACCCTGCGAAATACTGACTGCGGGAGAATGTTCCTCAGTCGAGATCTTCTATTTATAAACGAACTTCTAGACCGTATTATTATTCCATAACTTTGTTATTACATAATTTTGTTATAGAATAAATAAATAAAATAAAGAAATACTTACGATAATCTCAGAATTATTTGTTTGGGTAGAATCTGGTTTCTGCAGCTCAAGTACGAGTTTTGTTCAAATCGGGTAGACTGCATGATTGAATGTTTTTTATACCCACAACCGATTTCCAATCAAATCCGATCCGAATCGCAAGTAATAGTATTGTTAAACATTAATTTAATTTAAAGGCCAAAAGCAAGATGCCCCAGCCATGCAAAAAACTAGTGGTGAAGTAGAATACTTTTGTATGAAAGAAATCCACCACAACGAATGTCGTAAAACACCATCTGTTGTCAAAATACGTGAACTAAAATAGGTTTAGGTGCATTGGGTTAAACTAGCCGATTGAAACTTACGCCTTATAATATGCAATGTTAACTTTATTATACAAATTATAACAAAATCATAATTGAAAAACATATAATAAATATTTATTATATTTAAAAACACATCAAGAATCTTCATAATATATCAAATATCAGACGCCTCTGCATTAACATAAATTATAATAACAAAAAAAAAATATTTACAAAAATGCAACTAAAACAAACTTCATACTATTTCAATTTTTCATGAACGGCCATTGTTGATTTCTGACAAGAAGTTACAGAAAAGGAGTGTAGTTGACAACTAAACAATTTTTTGATTATAATTATCTGAAATAAATGCAGTCAGCATAAATAATATTATAAAATATAACAATAGAAAGTCTATTAATTGATGATATATTTTAGAACTTTTAATATCTATGGGAAACAGAGAAAAATTGAATGATGTGCGACGTGTGCGCTGATTTTCTTCAACTTCTTGTGTCGTGTAAGTTTTATTGTTATATTATTTAAAACACTTAAATTAATAATGTAAAAAGGATTTATTTACAAAATAACAGTTTAGAAAATCATTTATTTCATTGGTTAAGTGTGTAAAAACTATAAATATTTTCATATATTGACATCTGTGTGTTCTTTGTCTGGAGTCCTCCATGGTCTTCTACAAATCGGTAGTGGTGAAAAAAATCCTTTTAGGTTTTTTCTCGTTTTTAAATTTGTCCAGTGTTTTAGATTTTAACAATAATTCAGTTTAAATGTGATGTTAACATTTATTTTTTAAATATTGAATGTTAATCTACGAGATTTTTTTTGTTGTCAAAAGTTTGAGTTCCCTTCGAAATCAAATGGCCTTCAAATTCTTTCAAGCTACAAATTTAATTTTACTAAATAATTGTAGATGCATTTAGTAATACGATATGTTAAAAAGGTTGTTGATATTAAATGCATCGAATTTTTATGTTGAATTTTGGGGGTAAATAATCTGTAATATGTAATACTCCTGTTTGTACTGTGGAAAGAACGTTCTTGTAACACCTCAAGTATTCCTTGATGGAATTGATTTTATAATAACGAACCCCTTTCTTTTTATCAAGAACATAGGTAGAAATAAGACAATAATGAAATCCTTCTCCGTTGAATGATGGTGTTGCTGGCGTGAAAGGGCACCGATTTTGTTATTTGGCTTAGAAGTCAAGGTTATTCCACAAAGCGTTTATATAATAATTAAAACGACAAAAAACATCTGCACATCAAAGTGTTTTAGCACAACAATAACTGCTGAGATTAAAGAGGTGTTATAGTAAAATAAGGTAGGAAGAAGAAAAGACAATTTCTTAGCTACATTTTGAATGCTGAGGAAAAATTTGCCAAAACAAACCATGGCTAGCATACAAGCGATGATGTGTGATGTGATCTCACCAATAATGCTTTGAAAGCAATAATAAGATTAGCAGAATTTAATGAAGCAAATAGCTTCTTCATAAGAAAACTTTAGATATACCAGCCTTCTCAGACAACAGTAAAAATCGCAAGATGTAAGGAAACCAGTCAATTTCGATCTAAGAGTAACTGGCAAGAAAACGAAGTACACGATTTTATTAAAATGAGAACAATTTCCAATCTTACGATAGTAATGATGGTACTGCTAATGAAAATGAGGTGCCGACAATGGACCACGTACAAGAATCTATAACGAACCTTAAAAACAATAAAGCCCCAGGAAAAGATCGAGTAGCCACTGAAATGTAGAAATCTGAAGGTGTGAACTGCCCCTGCATAAAAACAAGATAAACTTGTTTGTGAGAAATATAGAGGCATATCCTTCCTCAACTCAGCGTGTATAATACTGTCCACTATTTTGTACAAAACAAACTTCTACCCATTGCCGAAGGCATAATAGGAGCTATCAATATGGCTTTCGACCAGGTAAGTCCACTACAAACCATATTTCCACCCTAAAAAGAATTATGGAAAAATCATGCGAATGAAACATAAGACAGCGATTTGAAGAAAAATAAACAAAGCCACCGAGAGTACGTCGCAAGGCCAACAAGACCAAGGATGGAACATTTCAAGCAAATCGCAAACAAACTTTGTAGAAAGAAGAAGAGAGAATATCTAAACAGGAGAATCTTACAGATACAGGAAGATTTCAAAGAAGGGAGAATTAGACAAGCGTACAAAGTAACTCGCCAGATCACCAATAAGTTTCAGCCAAGAAAGGACAACTGCAAAGATATAGATGGGAACCTATAAGCAGATCCTGATAGGATAAACAAAAGGTGGAGAGAGTTTTTTCAGAACCTATTGATTCCTAATCCCATATTAAACGAGAATCGACAGACAGAGGCATTTCTAATTCCTCAAGATAATATCTCGATAGAACCATCGATACTAGGTGAGGTACGGGAAGCTGTAAAAAGGTAATCACAGCAACAAATCGCCAGGGGCCGATGGAATAGGAGGACCGCAAATATTACGAACCTTACAGGAACTCATATGCAGCATATGGGAGGTAGAAGTTATACCAGATGACTGTAAGAAAGCGATTATAGGCCCAATATACAATAAAAGAGATAAATTAACCTATAAAAACTACAGAAGCATTTCACTCCTCAGCACTTGCAACATTTCAAACCTTCATAATCCTTGTGAAACAATAAGTAGAACCTATATAGCGGGAGGTCTTATAGGAGAACCAGCTACCTTAAACCTGGAAATCTGGAGAACACCTTAGAAAGGAATATTGGTATATACCAGATATTTGACGACTTTCAACAGGCATATGACTCGATATACAGATTGAGACTGTACAGGATCCTATTGGAATTAGGAGTCCCCTCAAAGCTGGTACAACTGATCAAATGCGCAACGAATAGCTCACTGGCGAAGTTATGGATCGAAAATGTTATAACAGAAGAGTTCGAAGTACGACAAGGAGATGGACTGGCCCCATGATTTTCAGGCTGACCCTACAATGGATAAGGAAAACGTCAGTCCAAAGAAGTTCATCAACACAGTCGGTAAAATTATGTACTTGGTTATGCGGATGACGTTAACCTCGTGGGAAGGCCCTTTTTGGCAGCAAAAGAAGCTTATGTCAAATTAAAAGAGGCGGCAAAGGATATAGGCCTGAAAATAAACGAAGAAAACACGAAAGTGATGCAACAATCCAGAGCAGGAAGATTTAGAATGGGAAAAAATAAAATTATCGACGAACATAACCCTAGAAGTAAGTAGTCGATAAAATAGTGTAACTTGGGTCTACAATCACAAAAAGAAACGAAGAAAAAGAAGAAATAACCAGACGAATACTACTGGCTAATAGAGCCTTTATGCCTAAAAAGAAATACTGCCCTCAAGATTTGTGCACAGTAATACGCCTCTGTTATGGTAGCGAGACTTGAACTATGACCCAGGACATGGAGGAACGAGCCAAAAGGTTTGAGAAAAAAGTTTTCAGATGCATAGTAGGTCCAACCAGAGAGGATGGAATATTGCAGAGGAGAAACAACAACAAGTTGTATGAAATTTTTGACGACCCACAACTCTCAACTTTAATAAAAATTAACAGACTGAGACTAGCCGGCCTCGTAATCAGGATGGAGGTCAATCGTATCCCAAAACGGCTTATGGCATCAGAAATTTCAGGAAGTAGTAGGAGATGGATGGACTCTGCGACGGCTGACGCAGAGGCAATGCTCAACATGCGGAACTGGAGGCATGCTGCAAGGGAAAGCCAAACTTGGAGAAATGCCCTAGAGCAGGCCAAGGCTCGATTTGGGCTATAGCGCCTTTGGATGGATGTATAGATATGACAGCAAGAAGCGTGAGAAATTATTTAAAGCTGTGTAGTGCCTCCGATTTCCAAAATATGTAATCGAAGTAACAAAAGCTGCAATCAAGCTAGTACGATGCAGAGACCTCTCAGATTGTTTCATATCACAGAGAAGGCTGAGCCTCCTATTTAACATAGTGTTGGAGAAGGTAGTAAGAGACGCTGGGGTAGAAACGACCGGACCCATCTTTAACAAATCAACATAGATAATGACGTGGCCCTAATAGGTGGGTCTATTGCAAGAGTGAAAGAAGCCTTCACCAAACTGGAGACAACTGCAAAAGGAATTGGATTACTGTTAAAGTAACGATAAATTGAATCCCTGAGCGATAAGCGATGGACTTCGTTGAGGAAAACTTAGTTAAGTTAGGCATACGTAATGGAAGGCATTAGTCAGGAACCGATCGGCATGAAGAGAAATGCTGGAGGACGCCAAGGCCAATATAAGGCTACTACAGATGATGAAGTATAAATCTTGATGTTCATAATTGGAGATTGTAGATAACTTAATGGAGTTAAGGATAACGCTTATTGCAGAAAATAAGAGAAAAGACAACATTCATAGATGCATATAGCCGTAAAGAAAACCAAGAATATCAAGGATTTCAATACATTACATCATGTGATTTTCAGTAGATGGACAGAGAACTCCTAATTCTACTTTTACCATAATCAGTTCTTGTTAATTTTTGTAACATAATTTTAAAGGTCACTAAAATATAGATGGAGGAATGCCTACCGAACGACTTGAGGGAAGTCATAATTTTCCCCATCTAAAGAAAGAGGATAAACTACGCTGTGAGAACTATAGGGGGATTTCATTACTTTCTATAGGATATAAAATATTCACAACCTTCATAAAAAGTAAGCTCGAGCGTATCTCAGAAAATTTACTAGACTGGCTTCCGGAGAGGAAGGACTCTTCATACTAAAACACCTCCTAGGAGAAAACTGTTAACGTATACTAGATTTTTGAAGCCTTCAACCAGGCATCCAAAAAAAGAAACTACATACTTCAAATCCTACTAGAATTAGGTGTGGCAGCTAAACTAGTATGTCTGATACAATTACCAAACTACACACTGGTAAACAAATCCAGTCAGAGCAATTAAGGAATGCTACTGAGAGATTAAAGAAGCTGCCAAAAAACAACGAGGAGAAAACCAAAGTAATGCTGTGGACACGAGTAAATATATCAATGATAGGTAGCGACTTGACGATAGATAATTATTATTATTTATTGATAGACCATGTGCACAAGATAGAATCTTATAACTAGCACATTTATTAATACATCGGTAGGATACGAGGATATATAAGAAAAACTGAAAAAATATATAATAGAAAAATAAAATTAAAATGGCCGCTGAATCAATGCGCTGGATCAACTGGAAGAGAATTCCAAAGCAAAATTGCGAAGACAATGAAAGAACGTTGTCCAATCAAGATACGGAATTGTGAAATAATTATATTGTTGTTTCTGAGAGATTGTGAGGTTATTACAAACTGGTTAAGGTAAGCTGGTTTGCAGTGGTACAGGATATCATGGAGCAGACGCATAACTCTCCGGATCGAATTAGAATAGAGAGATATGTGATCATAACGACGAAGTTTATGGACAAAACGTACGCAGTCTTTGAAGGCAAGATTAATCTTACGTGCGCAGGAAGAGTCGAGAGGAGGGAAAATAGACAGGCCATGTGTTAGGTGAGGGAGTAGTAAGGCTTTCATTAATCTCATACGCAGAGCCTAGCCAGCAAACTACAGTGAAACCTAAGTTTCGACAACTTTTCTGAAGAATGAAGCTAATGAGATCACAACGTTAGAGGAGAAGTCAAACAATACTACTTCAGAACTAAAATATTGTACATCTCAAACATTCTTAAAATGGCAAAAGTCTGCAAAATTACTGTTGTTTCGTATCGCGACTGAAAGTATCCAGACGTGTACATAGTGCTTCCGTCCGATACAACCAAGTCGCAGTATCAACATGTCACCCACGGACCGAGAATACGACTTAAAGGCAAGTTCATCGTAGTCACCAACAGTAATAAGCACTTCTGCAGCGCCGGAAATTCGTACTTAGTCGAACAAATTTCAATCCAAAGTATTACAGTAAAGAGAGGTCTACAATAAGCCCTTACGCACCAAGATTGGACTGTTAGTTCAAAGAGGAGGATTTACGAAAGGCGTAGTGCCAAACAGAAGATGTTACCAGATTGTATAGTGCCACCTGTGAAGCTTGTGGTGGCTCAGTCATTACTTTAGGTTGTTTGTTTCTCGATTCGAAGAGATTTGGTAGGAAACGATTCTAGAGCAAATTGCTGCATCTTCTAGTCTCCGTTTGAATAGCAATGAGGTCATTTTCCAGCAAGACAATGATACAAAGTACGTCTATAATTTATGCAGAGATTATTTAGAGAAGAAATAATCTGAAGGTATGCTACAAAATATCACATGGCTTCCTCGGAGGTGCGCTCGAACTTTTATTGGAACACCTTCTTAGATGAAGTTTCCGCGACCGATTCCCGTCATAAAAAGAAGACATCTGGAAAGCTTTAATCGAAGCTGGAACTAAAATATTATTGTAGCAAATGATAAAATTATCTTTTTATCAAACATCATTTTATCTAATTTTTTATTTTTCTCAATAACAAAACTGTGGTCTTAAACTTTTGACCAGAGGTCAAACCATTATACATCGAACCTCTATATGTCGAACCTCGATAATTCGAAAACCTCTGCAGCTCGAGTAATAAGATCTCTTCGTTTCCCTACAAATATTTTACAAGTAAATTGACCTCTATAGGTCGAAAGAAACCTCTACAGCTCGAATAAAACTTCATGGCAAAACCTCCCTAGCTGGAACAAAATTCTTAAAACCTCGCTTTTTCGAAATAAAAAATTAGATAGAAGAGGCAAATTCTTACCATTTTTCTCAGTTTGAGAAAGTTATTAGTGATTTACTCAAATTAAGTTCCACAGTGGCTAGCGGTTTCAAATTTTTTATTGCTCTACGTAAGGAGTAAGTTTTAGCAAGCAAGAAAGTTATTCCAAGCCTCAATATATCGAATAAACTTCGAATTATCGAGGTTCAGCAAAACCTCGTGTATTCGAAACCTCCCTATCTCGAATTAAAATTTGATTCCCTTCAGGTTCGAGTTACCGAGGTTCGACACTCGCTTTCAAATTCACTTTATCATTGCATTTACGAATTATTATGTCCTCAGTTTCAATTCTAGAAAAAAAATATAAGTAATTGCTCAAAAATGTTCTCATTCAGTCTTATCGAATGTATGTGTTTTCTTCAGACTTCATTTTGTTCATTGCAACATTGCCCCATGACTTGTACGACATGACGGACTGACAGAACAACGGATGATCGCTAAACTTTATTTCTGCACATTAAAAATATTAACTATTGGTTTATTTATTCCATTTCTCTCTTATAGATGAATCTAGAGTTAGCAATAATGAAGCGAAATATCCGGCCCTTCTTAAAAGTGAAATTGAAATTGCATTCGGCTATATTCAATCATGGCCTCAAAGGTAAGCGCACTCAAAAACTTCCAATCATAATATAATTACAAAATTAATGAACTTTTCAGACAATGCATGTGTTGCTACAGAGATGTCAAGAATTTTGAAAGATTTAACTTAATTGTTCAATCAATGATATGCTTGACAATATGTAATCTAAAAAACATTAAAAATCTATTAGAAGAACCCAAAGGCATAACACAGTCTTCTGGTAACAACAATCCAAATTTAACAGAAGAGAAAGCAAAAAAGGAACAATCGAATGAACCGAGTAGCAGCAAAGAAGCAGGATCATCATCTGGTGGAACGCAACAAGAAGAAAAATGGATATTGCAGGAAGTTGAGAAGCTGCTGATTCTTGTTTCAAAAGCGTTTCTTCTTAACTTTCCACTCTATATTACATATAAGCATGCTGTTCATTCACGTTTGGATGAGATTAACTCTGAAGAAGCTCAAAATCTTAGTGTTATATGTGACTTACATGACAATGAAATTCCGGCCTTTCTTTTGCGCAATGTAACACTATTCTGTAACAGCGGCGGTTTTGCTGCCATGATGGCATGCTTTGATCAGCCAAATTTGCCGGTTTCAACAGCTCATGCTATAACAGCAACAATATCGAATATTAAATTATGGTTAAATTATAGATGTATTATTCAATTATTTGTGCCTCTTAGGGGCAAAGTTCTTCAATATATGTGTAAATTATCAGATCAAGATCTTAGATCTCCAGCAACACGTTCAATGGCAGATTTTGTTTGGTCTGCTGTTAGAGATCCATTAGATTCCTCAATAAATTTTGATGTAGAAGGATTGGCATTAGCATTTAAGTACTTTAATTCTTCAACTTTAACAATGAGGCTGGCTGGTATGTTGATGACAATAAATATTAATAAAGTGCAAAATAATTTATACTAATAATTTTCAATAGGTATGGCTCAAATCAATGCTCACATAAATCTTTTTAATGAGATTTGTACAACTGAAACCGTTGGAGAAGTTGAAGTTGTCGGGCAAAAACTTGCAGATTGGCTAACAGAACATCAAATTATTTCCCATCTGTTTGGGCCTAATCTACACGTCGAAGTAATCAAGCAATCACATATAGTTTTAACTTTCCTGGCAGTTGAAAATCAAATATCAGAGGAGCATGTGAACTTAATTTGGCAAGCAGCTCAATTGAAACATTGTTCTAAGCCAATCTATGATATTTTACCAACGTTGGTTAAGAATTTGGCACCACGTCCAGCAATGCATCTATATTCTTTACTTTGTCGATTAGATCCGAAAGAACATACAGAACAGGTAATTTTTTTAAAATATGAAAAATTGTAGATTATTTTAATATCTAAATTATTAGAGCATCTACATTACATCAGCATTAACTAAATTGATATGGTCTCGTGATGGCGGCCGCCCTCAAGTAGAGTTACCATCTGAGAATATAGTACAAGGAAATGTTGCTGCGACCAGTTCCGAAAATAGTGTCAGTATTGATGGTAGTAACACGGATGAAGAACCTCCAGATGATGATAGCTCAGCCAGTCAGAAAAGCCCAATTGATCTCGAAGGTGGCTCTGACAGTGGAGCTCCACCTTGTAAGCAACCAAGAAGAAAACAGCAGTGCTGTGATCCAGCAGATGGTAAGGATTCTAGTGTAATATTCTTTCCTGTATTTGCATTACCTTTTATTCATACCAGGACTTATGACTGCAAAGGTTGAATTAAGTGAAGATATTGAATTAATGAAAGCAAAGGATGCTACAACGTAAGTCAATTTGATATAATTTTATGGCTGTTTAATAAATTTGTTCGTTACAATTCACAGGATACAATTAAAGGCTCGACGAGTCTCAAATGTTGAAGAGGCTTCAAGCAGCGAAGAGGAGGTTATTCTTACAGAAGGTGCCCGAAAAAAGATGAGAAAAAGACGTAAAAATAATAATATTCCCCTAACCCGTCTAGCACATGAGTTAGTCGAAGCAATTTGGGGCGGTGAATCTCATAGTGAAGGAGACGTTGGTATTAATGATAGCGATTGCAGTGAAACACCATTGGCACCATCAGTTTTAAGGCATTTACATACTGATCGACCATTTATACGTGCAATTGCTGAAAATCATTTAAACGAACTCACAGAATTATTAAGTGGTGGAGAAAATGATGGTAGTTACTCGTCACCAATGAGTAATAAATCCGAAAAGAATATGGCTGATTTTGATGATGATGAATCACCTTGCGAAGAAGAATTGGCACAATTAGCTAGCAGAGCACATTGTTTAGCGCAATTTACAATACCAAGATCAAGACCAGTTGCTGTACGAGAAAATATGCAAGTTGAAGGACATAGCGATGGAGGCAAAGGTAGAGCCAAAGTTGAAGAAATTACAGCAGCTAAAGAAGAAGTTGCACCAGTTTTTAAAGTAACTGAAGTATGTCAGCCAGGAAATACATTATTATGGGATCTTTTGCAAGAGGATAAAATTGTAATTAAATCGATTATAACATATTTTTATAAATTATTAATTTGATTCTTTTTATTTAGGGGCAACTCGGTGAATCTTTAGCTATGGAAACTGAAAAAGCATTGGGAACCCTTCTATGCTTTAGTACAGATAAATTATTAAGAACAAAATTTATTGAAGGATGTCTTCAAAATTTGGCTGCGAATAAAAGCGTGGTTATCAGCTTGAGACTTCTTCCAAAAATATTTGCATCATTTCAACAATTTCGCGCAGCTGACACTCATCAAGTCACTATGTGGGCTGAACGTCAACATAAAATGATGTATCATTTCTTTAATAATTTACGTTACTATACGAATTTTGTTAAAAACAAACCACAAGGGCAAATTCTTAATCAAAATGGTACACCAATGTATACTCATATAACACAAGTTCAAGTTAGGCTTCAATTTCTTACATCAGTGTTCAGTTCATTAGGAACACCAAAATCATTCAGGTAAAAAAATATCTTATTGTTTAAAAATATATAAAAATGATTATTAATATAATTAATAACTAGGCTAAGCCTGGAGCAAGTAGATGCGTTATGGGACTGGCTTGCAAATGATCCAGAATGTGCAGATTGTTTATTTGCCTGGTTGCAAGTTCAAGCAAAAGGAGTAGATCAACATGCTTTGGGAATTGAAACTCTACAACATTTATATTTACGAAAATTACCCGAATTACGTCCTGAGGGTATATCTATGGTGGCACTAGGACTTTTTCAACAACTATGTAGTTTGGCTAGATTAGCTATAGCACATTATGAAAAACAAACAGATTCATCGGCAAATATTGTTGGAATGAATCACTTATGGAAAATAGCATTACGTGCACACAATACCGAAGTTTCGTTAGCTGCTATTCAGTATATCAATTCCTACTATATGGGGCAGCAATTAAAATTAGAAAAGGAATTCGTATGTCAATGTATGGATCATCTTATTCAAGCTGCAGAAGATTTAAATAGGTAAATCTTATCACTGTTTTTATGTTATTAGTTTATAATCAAAATTTACTTTTAGCTCTGAAAATCAAGAAAATGCTTTGATGTGTGTCCAACGAGCACTCATGCTGCTTAATACTCACCTCGAGACTTTTAGAAGACGTTATGCCTATCATTTAAGACGTTGGGCACTAGAAGGAAAGGGCATAGGATCCCATAGCAATCTGAGAAATGAGGGCTCGGGTCCTCCAATTAGAATTATTCTTCAGCCAGCTGGGTTAGCTGAAAAGTCGGTATTGCACTTACATTCCTGTGATTTAATTGCAGAATTGAAAGCTGAAATTTCTAAGTGGTAAACATTAAACTTCACAGAAATGTACAGGTTTAATTTAAAAAGTATATTTTTAGGTGGGAAACATTGCAAGGAGGTGCGAAAAATTCGGGTGTATCTGCACCTGTTCTAGGTTTACTTTTAAGTGAGGGACCCTTGCGAATTATAACGCAAGGTCAAGAACTTACCTCAGAATACGATGAACGGAGCTTAGGAGACGTAGGTTTCAAGGATAACCAGGTAAAGAAACATATTCTATTTTTATATTTCTTAACTCGTCCCTGAAAATTCTTAATTTTCCTTTGTCAGATTGTATACGTTTCGTTAGGAGGACGCGGTGCTCGTCGAAAAGAACCGCCAGATCATCCATCACTTCAACCACCTCCCCCTAAAGAATGCTTACCAACTGTACTTTTGTTACAACCAAAATACTTTGAAGAACTTTTTCGATTAATGCAAAAACTTGGAGATATGCGAATGCAGGGTAAAAATGGTAGTCTACAGCCACACACAAAAGCACAACTTCTATCAAGAAGAGTTTGGGATATTCTAGCAATGCTGCCAACAAATCCAAATTTACTAGAATCTTTTAAAAATCTTGGCAAAGATTTAACGGGTTGTGAAAATGAAATTGAAACAGAACAAAAAACACGGCGTGATCGTACAAAGC
This sequence comes from Thereva unica, assembly GCA_949987705.1. Classification (NCBI taxonomy): domain Eukaryota; kingdom Metazoa; phylum Arthropoda; class Insecta; order Diptera; family Therevidae; genus Thereva; species Thereva unica. The sequence goes on from OX465283.1 coordinate 104,652,211, forward strand.
AAAAAATATCGGAACTATTAGATCCAAATAATTTACAGAAGTTCATGTACGCATTGCATATGGTAGAAGGTCTTGCAACGAGAAACAAAGGTTCTAGCTGTTGTGGTAATGATCATAATTTTAAGTCAATTCAATCTAGAGGAGGTAGACTAGGTAACGGATCATCTAAAAGCAATTCCGCACAAGCTAAGAAAAATGGATCAAAAAAATCAACGGAAGAAACTTCTAGCGAGGAAAAACTAACAGAAGAAAAGAAAGGTGTAGCAAAGTGTTCGAATGATAGCTCTAAAGAAAATGAAGGCAGCAATGATGATAATGATGAAAAAGAAAATGCTAGAATACGTGATGAAAAAAGAGAAATAGAGATTGCTACAGCTAAATGGAATGAGGTATTCATAACATCTGGCGGAATGCGACATTTATTCGAAATTTTTATGTCCGGAGTCTTACAAAATAGCCATCATTCGTGTGATAGTTATAGTGAATGGCGACACGATTGCTTAGCTAGTCTATTACGCATAATGTGTTTGCTTGGGTTTGAAGAGCTTAAGCCTGATGACATGCTAATTGCCATTCCGAAACCTCACAGTTTTATGTTAGAAATGATGGATGTTGAGCCAACTTTAAAAAGACTAGCCTCGATTCTCAATGACGAAGCCCATCATCATAACGTAACCCAATTGCAGTTTCGAACTGGTTTCTGGGGTAGAGCGCAAGTCGTGCAATTCGTTATGAATATTCTAGTAAGTTTCGTACATTCAAGTAAAGATGCTCGAGAAGTTCTTTGGACTGATTCAGAATATTCTGGATGGTTGCAAAAGTTTATTTTAGAAGATCCGGAACCTGCTGTTCGTCGTGAAATATGTGCTGGACTATATCGAATTTGTATGGGGAATGCTAAGTCGTATCAAGAACTTATGGCACCATTGCTACAAAAACTAGTATCATTTCTGCCAATTGCAGAGAAAATGATCCATCAGACACAAAACACTCATCTTACACCAGATGAGGGAAAAGAACCATATGGACCTGCTTGTCGCGATTATTTTTGGTTACTATCCCGTCTGGTTGATACCTTAAATCCAGAAGTAGTTAAAGACTATATTGAAGATCCACAATCAGCTCCAATTGATATAGAACGTCTGTGCTATAGATTGGCAAAAAGTATTCTTGAGCGTGATTTCTTTGAAACACGTCACGGTTATCAGGATGATGGATTATGCGGATTGATAAACTTAATGTCTAACTTAGTAAAATATGATCCACCATTTAAATTTAGTTTAGAAGCACAAACCTTCATTGAGAAGTTATTTGATTGTCTTTTTGATTTACCATCACCTCAAAATCGGCAAAAACCAAAATGCAAATCGCAAACATCACGAGCAGCAGCTTATGATTTGCTTGTCGAACTTTGTAAAAGCTGTCCGAGTAACTATGCGTTGTTACATGGAAAACTACTAGAACAGCATAGGCCCGGTCCTCATCCTCCATATCCTTGGGACTATTGGCCTAGAGATGATGGAAGGTCAGAATGTGGCTATGTTGGTTTAACAAATTTAGGAGCAACATGTTACATGGCCTCGTGCATACAACATTTATACATGATGCCACAAGCCAGGGATGCTATTTTAAGTGTTCCACCGCAAGCTGCTCAAAAGCATGCAACAACACTACATGAACTGCAAAGAATGTTTGCTTATTTATTGGTACATATTTGTATATTACATTGAAATTTTTTAATAAACTTATCTTTAAAGGAATCGGAAAGAAAATCGTACAATCCAAGATCGTTTTGTCGTGTTTATCAAATGGACCATCAACCATTAAACACTGGTGAACAAAAGGATATGGCAGAATTTTTTATTGATCTCGTTTCAAAATTAGAAGAAATGACATCGGATTTAAAAACTCTTGTAAAGAGGCTATTTTGCGGGACGCTTAGTAATAATGTAGTTTCATTAGATTGTGGCCATGTAAGCCGAACAGCTGAAGAATTTTATACTGTTCGTTGTCAAGTAGCTGATATGAGAAATTTACAAGAATCATTAGATGAGGTAACCGTAAAGGATACCCTTGAAGGTGATAATATGTACACATGCTCCCAATGCGGAAAGAAAGTACGAGCTGAGAAACGTGCTTGTTTTAAGAAATTACCACAAATTTTATGTTTTAATACAATGCGATATACATTTAACATGTTAACAATGCTTAAAGAAAAGGTTAATACGCATTTCTCTTTCCCAATGAGACTAGATATGTCAGATTACGTTGAGAAAACTTTAATGCCTCATCAGTATTTAGGTAATGAGCAAGAAAAAAATGATGTTGGAATTTAAAAATTATTTATTAATTTATTTAATTTTCATAGAAGAAAAAAAGAAACGAGAAAGGAAAACAAGTACCAGAAAAATTAGTGAATGCGAAAGTGTTCAAAGCTCAACTGCTGAAAGTACCGATAGTTCAACTGAAAATTCCAAGGCAAAAGAAGACACAGGATTTAAAGATGATGACAAAAGCATGGAAGAAGATGAGTTTAGTGAATTTTACGAGTAAGTATTTTTTGGTATTTAATTTAGTACTTGATCACAAATGGTCCAAACATTATATTAGAGCATTCGCTTCTGTTTACACAAGATTGTATTCTCTGTTTTCAAAGATCAAGTGGCCTTCTCGGGTCACCAATTCATACGCTTCAGGGTAAACCTGCAGGTTGAATCTCCTCAACTACACAGAAACGCACAGAAACTGACGGGAAGAAATTTGCTCGGGTCCTGAGAGTGAAGATAGTGCGGAAAGTGTGAGAAAAGAATAGATTTTATAGAGAAGATCGAAAATAGGGTCAATACTTTCGAAAATATTATTCACTCGGCGTATAAGGTATCTTGATGTCGTTGCCGCTGGGTCTCGAAGTCCATCACTATTCGTTTCCATTCTCAACGATTTTTGGCGACGTCTCGAGCCTCGATAACTGATAGTCGTTGATTGTTTAAGTCGCCCTCGATATTTTTTAGCCGTGTTTTCTTCGATGCCGATCGCTGAATTCTCCAGTTTGTGGGACGGTTTCGCCAGAGAAGTTTACGTTATCATCCATACGGCAAACATGTCCAAACCACCGTAGGCGACGTTTTTATATTTCTTCTTCAATCAGTGAACCCGTCTTTGTCTGTCTCGTTTCAAAAGCGATCGCGGACTGAGACACCGAGAATCTGCCTCATGCGTCGCATTTGGAAGACCTCGAGCTTCGTGACGTTCGGAGCAGTGCTCACGTTTCCGATCCATAAAGCAGAATCGGAAGGATCAACGTCCGGTAAAGGCGTACTTTCGTTTTGATGGCAATATTTGTTTGTATCCATATGTACCACTTGAGTGAGGCCAATGTTGCTGTTGCCTGGCCGAAGCGGCTATGAACTTGGATGCCACTTTCGTTTCCTCAACCAATGATCCCAAATAGATGAACATTGGAACCTGTTCGATTTGGGTTCCATGAAGGTGAACACTGGCCCCCGATCCGCCCGTGCCCGTTGTTAGCATTTTGTCTTTTCCGCATTGATTGAAGATATTGTCGTCGTATTGAACTCCGAGTCGTCCATCGAATGCTTCACGCATAATCGCGTCAATCACAACGTTGAACAGAAGTGGCAAAGCGACGCGTCCCTGTCGGACATCCGTTTTAATTGGAACTCATCAGATAAGTCGCTTCAAATACGAACTCTGCTGGTTGAGCCACCGTACGACGCTTGGAGAAGTTGAATGATTCTCAATGGCATGCGCTCGGTTTCCAAGGCTCCGGACAAGCTGTTCCAATCGATGCAATCGAAAGCGTATTTGAAATCGATGAAAACAACGACAGTTGGTTTGCCGCAACCAATTCTTTCTTCAATTAGCTGACGGAGAGCAAATATTTGATCAATCCATCATCGATGTGGTCTAAATCCCGCTTGCTCTTTCCGGCTCGTTTGCTCTCGTTGCTTCTGTAGCCTCGAATGCATGTTTTCGTAAATACTTTGCCGACGATCGAAAGGAGGCTAATACCGCGATAATTCTTCCACCCTCGACTGTCGCCTTTTTCAAGATTGGGGCAACGATCGCTTTCTTCCACTCCGACGGGACACGATCCGAATGTGTGATAATATATCACCTCCGGCTTTGATAATCTCGGCGGTTACTTGGTCTGTTCCCGGTGCTTTTACATTTTTCAGCCATTTTATTGCTGTCTTCGCCTCGATAATTGTCGATTCGATATCGAGAAACTGATTCGGCGGCTGTTCAATAATCGGCGGTTCAGGTGCTGGACCTTGTGGCTGGACGTGGTTGTACCGCTGGTAGTAGAATTCTCGCCACCCCTGCAGGCGCCCATGTGGAGAGGTCACGAAAGTTGGAAACAACTGCATTGCACATCCCACAATAGACTCCGAAAATTGCTTTTCTTCCACATCGATATCGTCCGGTATTGCGCTCGCCGCGAATTTGTTGGATATTTGTTGGATTTGTTGCCCAGTCGTTGCCGGATCGATTACGCCATGTGAGTTGGTGTTTGAGTGGATGGCGGAAAATGCTGTTGGCAGCGATCAAATTATATGGGCCTTGATCGTTCCACCGATGGTAATACTCGCAAACGCTCGGATATCGGTTGGAATGCGATAACGTTGCTAGCAGCCCGTCGATCGACCATAAACGCGACGCCAGTCTCTCGTCTCTCATCAACGGCATAGTAAAGCGTCATCGTTTCGTCGATTGTTGGCGGGACGATCGTTAATGTCCCGGAACCGGTAAGTCGTAGTTCTGATAACGCAGCAACTGATATTTTGCATTTCGACAATTCCATTCTTTTGACCGACGTGATGTCTGTTCGTACATTCCACGCGGCGAATTGAATTTCCATTTTCGGTCTGACTAATTTGAGTGTTCGGCCAGTAACCCACTTCTCACCAGCATCCCTGGTCCCCAGTGCTGGCGCATCGGCTGCCCCAGATCAAGTAACATTATTTCGTCAATAGTTAATAGCTCGTGTATCCGGTTTCTTGCCTAGTTTCTTCGGTTTCCCGATTCTGGCCAATTCGGCAAGTCGACCACCCTCCTCCTTACACATCCCGGACTTGGGACCAGTCAGCGGCGAACTTATAGCAAAGAAAAGACAATGGGCCTCCTAGTAAGATCCCGACAAGATATTGCAATCACAGCAATCATCATGGGACATTGCCTCATAGGAGACCACGCTGCCAAGTTGGGTATCTCGTTCAGCGTCTGTTGCCATAGCTACGGGGGAGAAACGCTTCCTGGATAATACCCGGCTGGAGCTAAAGCCAGGCACTGCACACTAGGCAGTACCTACCCGAGCCTTGCTGGTTGACGTTGACATTACAGTTATGATTCTTAAAGCCTCTTGAATTTTTCGAGTGGAAGATTAACAGAGATTTGCTTTGTGCTTGCCACTTACATTGCCCTAGAATGAGAAGTTTGATCATTTTTCATTTATCAAACCATCTATGGTATGATTTTTCTGTGGAAAAACGAAGCTTAAAATTACTCTCTATAGTTTAGGTCATTGTGCAATGACAAGCAGTAAGCTTAGTTTGAAGGATAGAAAAGAAATAGGCTGGTTAGGGGTCTGGGGATGTTGGAGCAGATGACGATGATTCACACTGTCCATTAAGACAGAAGGAATGTCTGTGCAGGTGTCAATATGAAACAGTTCTTCATTTTGGAGCCGTTGAATTCAAAATCAAGAATGAGTTCAATGTCCCTAGAGGTAGACATGAGTTCACGACCAAACAGACAAAATCTGGCACGTGCTTATCCTATATTGACGAAGGCGTAGGAGCATCGCAGAGTACTATCATCAGCGAAGATGTAAAGTGGGTTGTTGGGGATTGAGACCTTTATGAAGATTAGGAAAAGAGCGTGTGATAGAATTGACCCCTGAGAAACACCAGCCAAGATGGTGACGGGCTTAAAGTTAACAGAGAAGGGTGCCATCCTTGTTCAAAAGCTTTGCAGATATCTAAAGTAACCAAACCAGACTCACTAAAGCGATGAATTCTTTGGCTGAGCTGCTCTGATAAACGTGGTAGAAGGTCGCCAATAGATCGACCCTTCACATTTTTTATCGCATTCCTTAATACACTAAATTTATTTTGTTTTTGTTTTTGTATATAAATATATGTTTTTCTTGTAGATATGATCTGGTTGGAGTTACAGTACATACCGGAACGGCAGATGGAGGTCACTATTATAGTTTCATAAAAGAAAGGAATGAAAGTGCACAGCATGAAAGATGGTTCTTATTCAACGATGCAGAGGTCAAACCATTTGATCCATCACAAATAGCAGCTGAGTGTTTTGGTGGTGAAATGACGGTAAGAACATTGCATAAATTATTATATTTATCTTTTTTTTGCCGTTTGTTCGGTACTTTAAAAGGCGTAGTTCTTGTTTACTGCCCCAATAAATGTATAATTAATAAATAAATAAATAAATTATATCAATACAAATTAATTTTTTACATTTATTTTTATTATAGAGTAAAACATACGACTCAGTGACCGAAAAATATTTAGATTTTAGTTTTGAAAAAACTAATTCCGCCTATATGTTATTTTATGAGCGTCGTGTTAATAAAAGTGATGGCAGTGATTTTAGTATAACCGGTGGCCCAAGCCATTTAATAACAGTTAAAGAGGCAAAAATTGTTGATGAACCAATAACAACAACCATCGAAGAAGATGAAACTAAAATTGTTAAAAAATTGCACACAATTCAAAATGAGACTGATACTATCCATAATAGTGATCTATTAGTAAAGAATAGCTTAGGAGGGATTAATTCTAGTAGCTCATGTGATATAGACGTTAAGAGTAATACTGCAGCAAAGACAACAGCCCAACCATCTGGCTCCACATTACCTAAAGCAAGTCATGAACATAAATCCCTACTAAGTAAAGAATTAGAAGATTGGATTTGGCAGGACAATAGACATTTTTTGCAAGATAAAAATATTTTTGAACATACATATTTTAAGTAAAGTTTAATTTATTGTAGAAAAGAAATATTTTTGTTCATTATTTTTATTTTTTTTAGTTTTATGTGGCAAATATGTGGTCATATACCTCAAACACTTCTTATGCAGGCAGATGTTACCTGTATTGCAGCACAACTTTCTGTTTCTTTTTTTATTGAGACTTTCATACATGCAAAGGAAAAGGTAAATAAATATTTTAGATATATAAAATAAATACAATTTTAAGTAAAAATTGTAAATTTTTAGCCAACAATGGTGCTTTGGGTAGAACTATTAACAAAACAATTCAATGCTAGTCAGGAAGCTTGTGAATGGTTTTTAACTCATATGTCAACAGAGCCATGGTGGCCAGTACAAGTTTTAATACAGTGTCCAAATCAAATGGTGCGGCAAATGTTTCAGCGTCTTGTTATACATGTTATTCAACGTTTAAGGTATTTAATTTACATATATAGCAAATTATTTTATAAACCTAATAATAAATTTTTATTTTAGGCCATCACACTTTGCACTTTATTTAAAAACAGAAACTGGAGAGGATGGGAAAGATGTAATAGGAAATGCTTCATGTATAACACGCTTCATAAAATCGTTAATTCTTTTAATGGAGCACGGTGCTAAAGCTCATTTAAGACACTTATCCGAATTCTTTGGGCTGTTATATGAATTTTCACGTATGGGAGACGAGGAAACACTTTTCCTTCTACGTATAAATGTTATTCGTAGTGTTGCCGACTTTTATTTAGGAAATAAAACGCAAGATTGTGTAAATGAATTTAAATATTTTAAAAAAGTATTAATTTAATGTAACAATATTTCAAATTAACAGCTTGACACTGGATCTGATAATGATGATAACTCATCTGATGAAGCACTTTCTGTTGATAAAGCACGTCCAGCATCTTTAGATAAAATGATTGCTTTAGTTGCTTCACTTGTTGAAAGATCACGCGGACAAGATTTTCGATTACATCTTTCACCAAAGGACTATAATGCAATTGCAGGAGGAAAGGTAAATAATGCATTAAATCATGAATTGAATAAGTTTAACACTAATGATTTCTATTAATAGGGCTTCCCATTTCTGTATCAACAAATTAAAGATAATATAAATCCGCACCAGACACGACATTTAATTCATGCCCTTTGCCGATGGGATGAACGATTAGCAAATCAAATTATAACAATGTTGTTTGCCTCTGTTACAAAACATACAGAATTGTGCGGGCCATTTTTCAAGCTGTTAACATTATTAACTGAGACACAGGGCGGTCCATCTGGACTACCATGTTTCTCACAGCTTGTTTTACAAAGAGTTTGGGATGCTGCAGAATATTGTCCACAATCCGCATTAGATTGGTTAGCAGTACAAGCGCCTAGAAATAAAATAGCACATGCTTGGATTTTACAATCAGCTGAAAGCTGGGTAGAGCAATTTTTAATGGCTCATAATAATTCAAGAGTTCGAAATGGTAAGTTTTTGTTTATTTTGAAAATAGGATAATATATTTTTTATTTTTCTAAAAAAACAGCTGCGTCTTATCTACTGGTATCTTTAATCCCTTCACAATCTTTCCGAACAAATTATAGGGCACATTCTTTGCATAAACTACCAGTAAATATTCCACAAAGGTTTGTTTTTGATGTTTAAAACAAATAATTTATTAATCTATTTCTTAAAAAATCAGAGAACTAAGTGGAGATGCCCAAATAATTCTGCATACTATATTAAACTTGCTTTTACGACTGTTAAGACCGGCCAGAGCTTACACAGATATTGCTGTACACGGAACAGCTAAACTTACTGCATATTTCACGCTGTTAACGTACTGCATGGTTTCGAAGACTGAAAAATTAATGGTAAACAAAATAAATTGTGAAATTTTATTAATAAAAAATATGAATTTTTAGCTGGGGCCGTACATGAGAGCATTGTGGGACTTGTTCCATCCACGTTTATCAGAACCTAGTGTTCCAGCACATCACAACAAGCATGCACTTCTTGCTTTTTGGCATCATGCCACTACCGATTGCCCAGAAAATGCTCAATTAATAGCAAATTGCCCAGATATTACAAGAAACATCGCATTTAACTACATTCTGTAAGTTTTTTCTATAATTTATATGATAATTATAATTGTTATAAAAAAAATTATTTTAGGGCGGATCATGATGACTCTGAAATTGTTGCCTATAATCGAGCCATGTTACCGGCATATTATGGACTTTTACGTTTATGCTGTCAACAAAGTAGAACACTTACAAGACAATTAGCAGCACATCAAAATCTACAATGGGCATTCAAAAATATTACACCACACCCAACGCAATATTCTTTAGCAGTAGATGAACTATTTCGCTTAATGACACTATTCGCAACAAGGCATCCAGATGCTTCAGAGCAAGAACAACGGGAAGTTTCAACATTCAGAAGAACAACACTATCTGCATATCTAACTGGTTTAGATGCAAGGGTTTCTTGGGGAACTTTAATAGCTGCTCTTAGAATTTTAGGTTGGAATTTACTAAACATATTTTTTCTTATAAATATTTAATGTATTTTACCAATTTTTTGCAGTGGACAACGAAGAAGATCGTTTATTTGTTGTGTTCAATGGGGGCATTGAAATGTGTTTTGATGCACTTCATACTTTACATTCCATGTATCATGAAGCTACAGCATGTCATGTATCTGGTGATTTACAAGAGCTTTTAACAGAATTAGTTCTTCTCGTAAGTACATTACGAGTTAGCACACGCACCGATCAAAAGAAAAGACAGCCACAGGCATCATCAAATTCAAATCCAACAATTAAAGGACTTACAGATGCTGTTAAACGATTGGCAACACTTCTAAATACATATAATCCACCAGAAATGCGAAGTTTAACATTGGATGTTCTTAAAGAAATGATTAGAAATCCTAATTTAGAAGTAACCAACATTCTTGCCCCTTTGCTAACGCACTGCCATATGTCATCGCAAAGTACACCTAATTCAATTGGTCCGCTTGGTCCATACTTTCCGCGACGAGGAACTAAAACACCATGGCCATCAATATCAAAGAGTACACCACGTCCACCACGACCTATGGTACAAATGTCAATACCACATAACCAAATTATACAAAAGGGAATTGATAAAGAGTATGATGCCCATTTAGAAGCATTTTATAAACCATATCATGATTTTTTGGATGTCATGATGAGAATGGCTGTAAATACTAATCAGCTTAACGAATCTTTAGTTAAACTTAGCTGTTTAGCTGCTATTGAAGCAGCACCATTACATTTTAATCTATTCCCAAAATTCTGGGTAGGAATACATAACAACAAAACAACAAACAAGTAAATTTTTGGTATATTTAAGTAAATTTCATATTATTATTAAATTTTATTTTTAGATACACTGAACTTTTGCTTGCTAATCCAAACTTGATTGAATATGTAGACATTCTGCTGAGAGATGAAAGAATCTCTTTAAATGATCCAATTATAAGGAATTTCTTAGAGATATATTTTCCAAAAGTACGTTAATTATACTACTGTAGATTTATGATACTTTTGTTATATTCAAAATTACAGTATTATTTTTTCCAGTTCTCATTTCAGATGACAACACGTTTGGCTATTTCTCGGCTTATTTATTCAATTAGTTATACGCTACCAGCTAAAGAAGACTTAGATGAATTATGTGGCGATCTTCATGCAATTCGTGTTATATCGCAATCGACAGGTGTTCCCATATCCGTCCGAGCCCCATTAAGAGCTGCTCTTAAAGCTGCATTAGTAAAAAATAGAAATGAAATAAATGAAAAAGGTAAGAGAATCAATTTAAGAAATTTATCATGGGCGTAAGTTTAAGTAATTTTACTAAAATAAGTCGTTAATTCTATAAATGTTATTATTTTAACTAAGATTCAGTATGTGATTGCGTGCTGCTGTAAATGTAGTGTCCCAAAAAATTTCTCCATTGGAATAAGTTGAAGCAACTTTTTTGCTTTTAGTCCAAGTTCTAATATTCTATTCACTTTATTACTGTCATTCTTCAGGTGTTTGTAGTTCCTTCCGGAACTCATTCGAAGGTTCTCAGTGTCATTGTATTATTCTGTTTTTGAATGTTTGCTCAGTGTGTGCCCTATCCACTACCACTTTCGTTTGCAATCTTTACTTCTATTTTTTTGATCCTATTTAAAATAGTGTTTCCTGCCTTGAGCCTGCTTAATAGCTTGTCTTTTAGACTTAATTGTTCGAGCCGGATTTCTTTAAACAGCGGAACCTCGTGCTTCACAATCGCGCGGCATTCACAAGTAACGTGATAGCCAGGCTCATCTTCCTAAAAGCGAAGAAGAGAAGGGAGGTCATAATATTATCATCGGTGGCGATGAACCTTACCTTTGAACTCTTGGTGTTGTACGAGTTAGGGAAAACTGATTGTGGGAAATTATTCCATAGCCAAATAAAACGAACTTTTAGACGCTAGTGAAAATGGGTTACGGGTTATGGGTATTATAGCGGCGACTCTTGCAAGGCCGCTACACTCCTACGGTGGCTCAGAGAGTGAATGGAGATGCAAAGGCTGTCATCTCCGATGATTTGGATGTCGTGACTTTGCACCTTGTCCAGGCACGCTAAGGCGGTTTCCGAGGCGCCAGCCGAGATAAATGAATAATACTCGAGACGGGCCGAATGTAGGACTTGTCAATTGTAGCTGCGGAAGAAGAAATTTGCATCTCTTAGAAATCCTAGGCATTGGGATGCTTGTTTGGCGATTTGAAATATGTGATCAATCCATCGCAAGTCCTCAGATAAAGTTATACCCAAGATGTTAACAGACGGATCAGCTGTAAGGTTGCCCACTGAGACAGAAGGAAGGTCGGTGCAGGTTTCATAAGTAATGCGACAGTATTTCGTTTTGGAGGGGTTGAACTCAACACGATTCTTGCGATCACAAACAATAATGTGTTTGATGTCCCTGTTGATGGAGTTGGACATCTTATATTTTCAAAAGCGATTGAAAGCATATCGTTTATAAGTATTAGGAAAAGATCGGGTGAAAGAATTGAACATTGAGAAACTCCGGCCGAGATGGTGTGGGGATAGATTCGACGCCATCCACTACTACCTTAATTGAATGGCCAGAAAGGAAGCCCTCAATCCATTTGCTTAGAACTAAATGGATATCAATAGCTTAAAGTTTTGACAACAGAGCAGGAGACCATACTCGGTCAAAAGCTTGGGAACCAGGACAGACTCACCAAAGCGATGGATATTTCAGTGGAGGTGCTCTCCAGTAGATCGTTTGGATATAAAGCCGTACTAGAATTTTGTTGGTTTTCAGATATACGATTATTATTTTTTGATTAATATCTCCGTGACCTTGGAGAGAACAGAAGTAATTGCTATTGCTTTTTTTGGGTATAGGCTTAACATGAGCCAGTTTTCAAGGAGTCTAGATATACTCCGGAGAAGTATGACTGATGGAAGTTTGCGCAGAGGTTTAGCCAAAGGTGATGCACATTGATTGAGGACCATAGGGGGTAAGAGACGCCACAGCCGCTTAGAGGCCAATGAAGATACGCACCTCCAGCTTGCGGTGTGTTTCATCCAAGTCCGATCGGCAAGCTCGTTGGTTGTTGCCAATAGCCGATTCCAGACCAATTAATACTACGCCTCTATATCCAGGGGTAGCCAACCTTTTTGGAAGTGAAGGCACAATTAAAAATTTTGGATGTTTATTGTTAACGTTATTTTTATTTTTTTTTTAATTTCTTATTTATATTTACATGACGCTGAATGAGGGTCTTACCCCGCTACAAATACAGCCGACTATTTTCATTATTTCAAAGATAATATACAGCTGCATGAAGTTCATAAAGTATAAAATGATTTTAAACTTCATTTTTTTTTAAAATGGTTCATATATGTATGTACGTTACTGACGTTTAATCCGCCGCTCTCTTCAATACACTGGTCTATTATTTTTTGGTTAAAAATTATGTCAAAAGCCATCCCATAAAAATTAGCACGCAATAAAAATACCGTAGCATATTTTCTTACAACTTCCACATGATGTCACCTTTAGCTCTACCGCTACTGGAACAGCTGACTCTCATAATCTCTTATATGTATAGGTATTATTATTAGGATTTTCATTCAGTATAAAATGACTCTTGCAAATGCAACGTTACCTCCCGGACTCTACGGGGCTTTTGACAGTGAACAGTTTCTCACAGGATACGTAACTAGGAATGGATAACAGAATAACCCAATTATGCTCCAGAAGACGAATAATGAAAATGGTTCCAGGCCACTTGTCCATATGCAGGTAGACGAAACAGCAAAGGATGATTTGGGTCGTGAAGACCCCAGAACGCATGATGGACCTATACCTCCGTAATTCTTTAACAGAAATCCCAATGTCTTGCTCACAGTATGCATGTTACAAGAGAAAATTGATTGACATCGCACTGCATGAAGTAGTGTGTACTGTAGAATAATCACTTGAATACAACCAATTTACTCTGCAACCTTCCTCGACATAGAAGGCACTTTCAACCAAGGCTAACCAGGTAGTCTGGCGGAATTCGACGTTCACGGTCGACGGTTGGTGCAGTATCTTGCACTAAAAGCTAGAATCATCTTCAACGGCTTAGGTAACAGCAGAGTGGTAAAGATCGAAGAAAGGGCAAAGAACCCCAGTATAGCTTTTTATGCCAGTAAACGGATCCTCGAAAGGCAACCGACCATTCTCTTTGCAGTTGTTTGGCTCTTGCTAGGACCAAACACCGTGCATTTGGAAACCTTCTCTTACAGAACTTGGAAGGGATTTCGAAGCTTAATGTGGGAGATACTATCCGATATCTGAATATGACAGGCTAGATTTAAGGTCATTCCAAGCACACTGCGCTTATGCCAAGGCTTTTTACGAGTACGGTTACAAAACTTGGCTCTTTCAGTGCTAATTCTGTCTTCGCTCCTGTAATTTTTTTTTTATCGTGTTCTGCCTCTGATTTTAATCAGCTTGCATCTTCAGATCCCTTGTTATCTCCGTCAACTCCTTATTTTGTTTATTTGCCTTCAGTTCATCTGATTGTTGTTGTTCGTTCTATGTCTTGTGTCACTTTGTAAATAAAATATAGTGCGTTTCCATGACAGCTTGAAGCTTACTTTTTTTTTTTTTTTTTTTTTTTATGTGGCAGTGCTAAGCTTAGGAGTCACCCTTTGTACTACTAGTCCGTCATGTCATTTGTCACGTCATGGTGCAATGTCTAGCAGTAAGCTTAGTACGGGGGAGGGATGAGGGGGGGGTATAGGTTAAGGATTAAAAGGTACGGGGGGGGTATTGAAGAAGGTGGTGATGAACCCTGCGTTTGAACTCTTGGATGTTGTAGGAGTTCGGAAATACTGACTGCGAGAGGTTATTCCACAGTCGAGTTGTTCTATTAACAAACGAATTCATATCTTGTTGAGTGCGTGAAAGGGGTAGTTGCAGGTGAAGGGAATGAGACGAGTGGGCTAATCTGGTGTTGCGGGTATAAGATTGCCGTGGAGGCAGGAGAGCGTTTAACTCGGAGGAACAGTCACTATGATAGTAGCGATAAAATTTTGTCAGTGCTGCTACATTCCTACGGTGGCTCAAGGGGTCGATGGTGGAGCAGGCGGTGTCGTCATCAATTAATTTGAGCGCCCTTTTTTGCACTTTATCTAACCATGCCAAGGTGGTTATTGGGGCGCCGCCCCAAACGAGGGAGTTATATTCGAGAAGAGGCCGAATGTAGGATTTATAGATAACAGCACGGGCCGATGGCTGGAGGAGGAACTTGCACCTCTTAAGAAATCCCAAGCACTGGGATGCTTGTTTGGCGATTTGGAATATGTGGTCATTCCATCGCAAGTCTTTCGCTAATGTCACGCCTAAGATGTGCAAGGATGGGTCGGCCATTAGTTGAACTCCATCCACTCTCAAGGGTGAAGAGGTGTTGAGCTTCTTTTTGGAGATGAGACAGTACTTGGTTTTGGAGGGGTTGAATTTGACACGATTCTTTTTTCCCCACTCTATAATAAGTTCAATGTCGTTATTAATAGCGTTGAACATTAGTTCGCGATCATCAAGACAGGATCTGGCATGAGTCTGTCTTGTATCGAAGCTGTACGAGTAACGTAGAGTACCGTCGTCAGCGAAGCTGAGAAGTGGGTTGGAGGGGATTGAAAGAAGGTCATTTATAAATATGAGAAATAGGGCCGGTGATAAAATTGACCCCTGGGGTACCCCCGCAGAGATCGTGTGGGGTGCGGATTTGACGCCATCCAATACCACTTTGATTGAACGGCCAGAAAGGAAACTCTCAATCCACTTCTGTAGAAGTGAGTCAACTCCAATAGCTTTGAGTTTAGCTAACAGGGCTGAGTGCCAAACTCTATCGAAAGCCTTGGAGATATCCAGAGCAACCAGACTAGACTCACCGGATCCATGCAGGCTACGGCTGAGGTGTTCTGTAAGACAGACTAAAAGATCGCCAGTGGATCTTTTTCGTCGGAAGCCATACTGTCTGTCGTTTATGAGTTGATTGGATTCTAGATATCCCATAAGCTTTTTGTTGATTATCGTCTCCATGGTTTTGGAGAGAATAGAAGTAATTGCTATTGGGCGGTAGTTGGAGGGATCGCTGGAATCACCTTTTTTCGGTATGGGCTGAACATGGGCAAGTTTCCAAGAGTCGGGATAAACTCCGAAGCGTACTTCAAGTATAAATGTAAACGCAAGCAGCTCGACTGGAGTCGATAAAAAGGATTTTTGTGATCGGCTCGAGTGCTTGTCATGTAAACCGAGCTTGAAAGCTTGAGTGCTCGAAAGTGCGAAATTTACACTTTTAAATGTGCCTAAAGGTAATTTGTGGGAATATGAGGAGGCAAAAATATTAATGAAGAAATAAAAGCACGATAAAAGGAAGAAATATAATAGTAACTTCAAATGACAGCTAAAGAACTCAAGCTCATTTCAAGCTAATATGCCGCTTCAAGTAGGCAGAGCATATACCTGCTCGAGTTCTTGAGATTTTCAAGCCTTCGAGTACTCAAGCTGTCATGGAAACGTAGTAATAATAAGGGTATTCATTTCAATTTTCAAATGTTTGTAGTTTTGTAGTTTCGTAGTTTAATTGACATGAACGACTACATTGAATATTTTTCGTAGGTCATTTTTTTTTTCATATTTCGTAATATTGAAGGTGTGATTTTTACCTTCAAAATAGGTTGGCTTTTAAGAAAATGCCTAGAAAAAGTGAAAAACAAAAATTATTGGAAGGTTTAATCGGTAAAGCTGTTCTCAATGTTTGTTTCCCTAGGCTTTTTTTAAATTCATAGCAATTAAATTCAATTAAATAATTCAAAACAGCTGACAAACTTCAACATCAACTACGACAATTTAAAATTACGAAGCCGTTTTAGAAACTCAGTAGCTTCTTACTTCACACAAAATCTCGTAGTTAAAAAATATATGGAAATGAACTACAAAAACTACGAAGTACGACAAATACGAAGAATTTACGAAGTGAAATGAAAACCCTTAATAGTTTTTTTTTATTTTATTTGAAAATCGTGTAATAGGCGCACTTGCTGGCCTAGATAAAAATTGTTTGCTTTTGTAGGCTTAAACTTTTCTTAAGTTTTCATAAGGGCGTACATCTCTACTTTAAAGATAGATGCTAGGGTGCCTAGGTTTATCGCTCTAGTGTATGTGGGGTATTTTAGAAAAATTCCAGGGTAACCTATCTCACAGGGATCTGCGTGTCCTGCTTATCATATGGATCCAGTTGAACTTGTCCTCTAGCGTCAATCTTTATGTGGAAAGTCTTGCAGAGGGTTCTGTCAGTCCCTGCTGTGTTGGTTTCACGGTCGTATACACAGGTCTGACAACTCGTTGCTCAAACCTGTGACTGATACGCGTATCGCTACTGGAGCTTCTTGATTTAGACTGCAGATGGCGTATTTGTCGAAATTCGGATGTCATTATGATATGAAGTACTTTGTGTTTGGTACTTCGACTACTGCGCCGCCAGTGATCCTTTCAAGAACTACTTCAAAGTCGAACGATATCGATCACACTTCACTCTATGGGGTGGTATATGAAGTTAACAGACCTGTGTATACGACCGTGGTTGGTTTTAAGGTATAAGGAACCAGAATTGTTTTGTCGGAATTGACATGTGGCCCTACACTGACGCACCATCTGTAAACCAAATCAAATGCCTACTGCAGACGCCGTGACTTGATACTTTTTTTCACCTATTACCACGATAACATCATCTGCGTAACGTTGGGCGAATTATAGCGTTAGTTGGAAGTGTAAAACCGAGTTTTCGGGATGTGGTGGTGTTTAAAGTGGGGAAAATGGGTTTTCTAATATCTCAGAGTCTGAGTCCTACAGAACTTTGTAAAAATATTTTTTAGATAATCTTTAATCTTTTTTCTGAGGTAGAGAAGCAGGCCATAAACACGGCGCTGCGGCTGAAAGCGGATGGTTACTTGGGCGCTAGTCTTGGGCGAGGCCATTCTATAATAATAATCAACATCATAGAAGGGTTTCCAAAACCGGGGACGCTATCGGACTGCAAGCCATTTAAAATATCAAAATTTAAGCAGTCTTTTGTGCACATACAGGATAAGCTAATCTGAGGTGGAAGCACATAAGTTGTTTCAATCGACTTGTACATACAAAAATTCAAATGTTACAAAAACTTTTGCATGAAGATGCCGATTGAAACAACTTACGTGCTACTACCCCTGGACTTTTCCTAAAGTATTGCTGGGTGGACTAGTATGACACACGGATGGCTCCAAAACAAACAGTATGGCCGCCGAAATCTGCAGTGAAAACCTCACACTCAGCATGGCGATAAGCCTAGGCACCCTTACAACTTATCTTTCAAGCAGACGTGTGCGCTATACTGTCATGCACTCGTGAGAACTCAAGAGGGGTCTACCATAACAGATGAATCTTGATCAAGCGGTAATTAGTGCGATATGGGCCCTAGCTAAACAGTGCTCTGATATTGCATTAATCAGTCCAGATCCGGCTATTGAAGCACCCACCAGCTTGCTGAAAAGGGCCCTCGCCGATCGGACTTTGATAAAACATACTGAAAGCTGGAGGTCCGCACTTGGACTGGTCAACTCTAAGTGTTTCCTTCCTGTGCCGCCCCCTAAGATTGCTAGGGCGCAGAATATCTTCGATGCTCTCCAAAAATACGTCCAGCTATTTCGTTTTGCTCGTCTAATAGCCCTAAAATAGGTGGTTGGTGAGCTTTTAGAACTCTCGCAGTTACGGCTATTCTTGGAGAAACTTCCGTGTGGAGGGAGGTTCTGCACTTGGAGAACAGATTATTTCACCATTGGTTTTTCCTTTTACACGTCCACCTCAGTATGGGTATGCAATAGAAGCCGCCTTCGTAAAAAGTCCGAGGATAGTTCCACGGAATATACATCAAGTTTTTCCCTCATATTCATTATCCCACAATTGTATTTGATAAAATATTTTTTATACATAAAAATCTCATCCACTTAACTTTAAAAAAAATACTTTTATTATTCCAGACGAAACACCACCTAAAAAGAAAGTAAAAATTACACCTCCAGAATCAACAGAATCTGTATCACAACAAAAATCAACATCACCTAGTTTAGATGATGGCATAAAAACCTCATCACCAGCTTTAAGCGAAACATCAGAAAAGGCAAAACCGCACGATGAAAGTAACGATGCCGATGATGAACAAGAAGAAGACGATGAAATGGATGTAGATAAAGCTGAAACTGCTAAAAAAGTTGCTGAAACAAAGCTAGCAGAAGAAAGAGAAAAAGAGAAATGCCTTCTTAAAACTGTTGAGGGTTACATACAAGCAATTCTAGAAATAATACAGGATGATGATGTACCTGAAGAGGATTCAAACGATACACCAACAACAGCTTCAGTTAGCAATCCATCAAAGCCATCATCATCATCCACAGCACAGGCGAGCCCACGTGATGTTAATACTTCACCAACACAAAATGAAGAATAATTCTTAAGAAAAAGAAAAAAGTGTGACTTTTATAAACAATTTTTAGTAAGAAAATGTTTTTAATGATATATCATATATCTTGATGGCTATCTAAATGTGAAAAGTAAGGTTTCTCTTACTTGTTTCCGCTTTTCTTATGATTTTAAGTGGAAAGTGTTTTTTCTTAACAAAAAAAGGACCCTCCAACAATTCCCCGCCTATCACCCATTCTTAATTCACTGGTTGGGCGATCTGAAGATGATTTATCAAAATTGATCGTAATTTATTATTATTATTTTTTATAATTACATAAAAGTATTTTTTTAGTTGTATTTATGAAATTTTAAACTTCTCTCCGCCCTTGGGTATAGTTTTTTCGGAATTTTGGATATTTTGATCAATATGTTTTTATCACAATTGTGTTTTTCTCTTAGTTTGACTTAAATAGAAATTAAAATTAAATTATACCAAAAAAAAGTAAAACAAAAAATGTATTCCTTCGCCACAATTTCAAATAATTAACGATCGTCATGTAGTGGAATAATGCTTATTGGCAATGTTTCCTATATATATTATATACATATACAAATATTGCAAATAAGTTTTGTTAAAATATATTAATTTCTGTTTCTTAATCGGCATTAACATATTATTATTATTATTGAGTATATAAATATATATTATAGCACTGGTATAGATTTTCGGTTCCTGAACCCTTCATTTTAAATATTTCACAACACATACTTTGAATCCCCCCTCCCCCTTTTAATGTAATATTCATGTTAAACGTAAAATCTTAAATATTCGAAACGAATTTAAAAATATAAGGAAGAATCGTCTCTAAGTTAGTTATGGTAAATATAAACAATTTTTACTTCTTAAACTATTTAAGTAAATAGATGTTTTTATTCTGTAAAATATAAATAAAATAACAGAAATATCTAAAAAATCGTTTTGTTGAGCTTTTTTACAGAACTTGATTGTGTAAACTTATCATCATTATCAGGTCTATATATTAGTGTTGGATAGGACACGATTTTAAAATGAGTTTGTAAAAGGAGCCTCTTTTTCCTTTTGAACCAGTACAATGTTTCATTTCAAATGAGGCGAAGTGCCATTGTATTGCAAGCACGTCACGTAGTGAACAGCTCAAATGTTGCGATGCGGGTAGATCAATTCCGTTTGCGAGTTATGTGAAAGAGGAGATACGATAAATAATGACTGAATGAATGGGAATATTAATTATCGTGCGTATGAATGTTAATTACAAAAATACTATTTAAAATTTTTGTAAACTGTATAAGAATAAATATATTTACAGATTTAAAATGAAACTTCATAAAATTGAAAAAACCACAAAAATATTTTATTTGTTATAAATTTGTTGCCACTTAACCTATTTCTTCTTTCTACCAGAACTTGACCCGCTTTAGAAATGACGCGTTCAGAAGGAACAGCAGCTGACACGATGAACAGTCTTTGTTTTAAGAGTTGATAATGTCTAGGATATTGACCTTTTCTGGAACACCACCACTTTGCTGGGTCTTTGCATCACACACCTGCTTAACGAAATCATCCCAAATACTAGGCTCCGAAAGCGGAGTCAAAGTTGTAGTTGTAGATACTGGCATGGCTTCAGAATCACGGGTTTGAATCTCTTATGCATTAAACTGACCCAGAGTAGGTACGAAAGCTCTATAATTAGGGTTGCCATACGTCCCGTATATACGGGACTGTCACCGTATTTGAATATCGTGTCCTGTATTACTACCTGTCCCGTTTTTGTCCCGTTTTTTCCAAAATCTTTTATATTATTACCAAACACGAAGTTTGTTAACGCTAAGGCTTTTTGTTCGTGAGCTGATTTCGTTTAAATTTTCAGAAAATGTTCTTTTTATAGAATACTTTTGTAATAAGGAATTTGAACTAAATCGATTCACGAATAAAAAAGTTATAGCGATTTAAATTTTTCTAATTTGAAAAAGCCGTTAGCAAATTTGAATATTTTTGTGAGCAGCAACACAGCTGAGTAGGCTTTGATAGACACAAAGGCATCGCAACTAGTAAGTGTAAAGCAGTAAACGCCAACTTTCGACCTTCAGGAATCCACCAGAAAAATATAATTAGAATATATTGCGAAATGGTCACAGTCACTCCAAAAATTTGATGTCTTCGACTGGATGACTCTCAACAGAGTTCCTGAATGGAAAGAAGTCGAACTCACTATAACATATTTACAAGGCAAAAACGTAAACATCGGCAACACTGAGGCTCTGTTTAACCAATTTATTTACCTTAAGGATTATTTAAGTAAACAAACTGGTATAACAGCAAAGACAAATATGGAGGAGAAATGGCTAAAATTTTTTGCAGATACAGAACATTTAGAGCAGAAGTCTTGTCTATTAAAGTTATGTGAATACGTATTTTCGATTCCCGCCCACAACGCCAATCTAGAGAGAATATTTTCCTTAATGGCTTCGCAATGGTCGGACGAAAGAAATAGGCTATCAGTAGAGACAGTTGAAGCTATTCTAATTTGTCATTATAATTTTAAAATGACATGCGCCCAATTTTATGATTATGTAAAAAAAGAAAAAGAAATCATTAAGAAAGTAAAATCTTCTTCAAAATATGGCTGGGCAAAAAAAGTTGAATCCCCTCCGGGACCTTCTTCTCAACTAGCAGTTAATTTAACTTGATTGGAGTATTAATCAATATTTTTTAAATTTTATTCACTATTTTTTTTGATAATAAAACATTATGAGCACTAGCACCCACCTTTTTCATGTTTTTATTTATTTTACACTGAAGCGTCCCGTATCAGTTACCAATATTTATGGCAACCCTATCTATAATACACAGCTAGAAGTGCTTATGTGCAAATTTAACGATTTTGAGTTTATTGGATTTTTGTATTCAGTATTTTATTTTTTCTTAATCATTGTTATAATTCTTGTCTTAAACTGAGTTGTGCTTGTTGAGTTATCGGACCGGCAAAACTGCTTTTGTGCACAATTCTGTATATAAAAAATCTTTGATTGCGATTTGCTCGAAACATATTTTGCATTTAAGCACTTCTGGCTGTGTACTGTATAGCTATGCCTCCAGAAAGTATATTTCTATTTTATAATCGCACCTTGCCTAATAAGAAGAAAGAAAGGTCTCTCGAGTACAAAAATTCACTCCCTCGAAAAATGTAAGAATTGTCTTTTAGTACAAAATTTGACTCCCTCGAAAAATATATCTCAGTATAAAATTTCACTCCCTCCTAAAATGTAAGAAATTTCTCTTCAATTCGTATTTACCACGGCTCGGTTTAAATTGGATATTTTACTGCGGCAAAAGAAGTAAGAAAAGTCTCTCCACTTCGTAATTAACAACCGCACGCTCATATCCCAGTAGGACATTATTTTTGACATATTTTGACACATGGACATTTAAAAAATTGAGGCCTCAGTACAATTTCCTATCGTGTACAGGACAAATGAACTGCCTCTTGTAAGTCCGGCTCAATTCTACTATATACCATTATAGGGGATACCACTTTCTTTCGCCTCCCTGATGCATCAAAAACATACAATTCGCTGTTGTACCTTCTTTGCCATATTCCATCCTCTTCCGTGGGGCCTATTACGCACCAGAGAACTTTACTCTCAGCGCAGTACCTGGTCGTACCAGTGCCTGGTCGTGAGAGTGAGCGTTTCATTTCTTTGTGCACAACTCTCGAGTGCAGTATTTGCTTTTGGGCATGTACATACATATATAACTACATTCTTTTCCCACGGTTATGTATGTCAAAAAAACCAGATCGATTTTCTCCTAAAAGAGTTTTTGTTTTACATGAATTGCGAAGGTTTGATACTTATAGTTACGGGCTTCAAAGCGATAAACAAAAGACTAGACAGCTTCATAAAAATTCCCACCTTGCAGAGTCCCCAGACGACCAAAAGAAAAAAATTCTTCCACATAGAATGAACTGCATGCTTGAACACTGAAAATGGATTACGGGTTATTGACATAGAAGGAAGTAAGAATTTTGGTGGTTACGAAACTGCCAGGACAAAAGAGGCTATCACCACCTTTCGAGCCTGATGAAAGTACGAAAGTCGACTTAAACCACTTGTTGCTATGGTGTTCCGAAACACCATCAAAACGCAAAAACCATCATATCCGCGAACCAACAGAACTGACCACTTAGACTTATTTGGACCTCTTTCGCCTTTGCAAATCCCTTATTGATGGATAGTTAGGGCACAATGTCCGATATAATGAAGTCCACCAGTGCTCTGGCATCCTTCCTACTGCGTGCTAACATTTCTATGGCTGCAAAACGATACAGAAAAAAAACCTTGGGGTTGGCTATGCCAGAAATGAACCTCTGGCTTTCGGCATACTGCATGACGATCCAATCGTCTGGGAATCTCTTCACCAAACTGATAGGTGGCCACTCCGGTTCCCTGTCTAGCAAGTTCATCTGCCCTGCAGTTTCGCCTAATTCCCCTGTGTCCAGGAACCCAACATAGAGTTATATCGAACTGAGTGACAGAGCAGTTCAGAACAACAGTCGTGGATGCTGTAACGACAGAATTTAGAGCCTTGAAGGCCGCCTGGCTATCCGATAGAAGACATGAGATATATATTTTTTTATGTGAAATACTAGAGGCTCAGGAAAGGCCCTTTATTCTCTCGACAATCTATTTTCTTCGTATAGAGTGCAATGTCGAACAGCAGTTCTAGTCGGGAAAGAAGGAACTGCAACAACTTAGTCGCGATATTTTTATTCCACCTACTCCCAACCATTACTATCGCGACTATGACCTCGGGGCATAGAAACAACTCACTGGGGTGTTATGCTTTCTGAAACGAGTTGAATCTCACCAACCAACCGATGACATGCGCTTTAGTGGAGCGGGGAAGGGCTAAGGAAGGCCATGACAGGAGGAATCAGGAATGTACAGAGGGAAGAAGAAAGAATGAAAATTATGTAGGTGGGAAAATGGAAAAGGCGAAGGACCGTGGGGCTGCCGGAATTCGAACCCGGGACCTCTGAGATAGTAATCAGACGCCTTACTCTCTAGGCTATCGAGGCTCCCATCTTCAGCCATTCCAGAGTCCCCCAGGCCGCAGTAACTTCCATGTGGAGGAGGCTGTAATGGTTGGGTAGACGAAGGGTGGTACATATATATATTCAATACCTCAACCTCGAAAAACATACCAAAGCCAACGCTGTTCCCAATTTTAGAGCCATCTGTGTGGAGACATAATGACCAGTCGGGATAACATCATCTGTCCAGCCATCTCTGGCCGGAATGATGATATTGAAACCTTTCTCTAAGTGTAATCTAGGTTGTCCGCAGCGATGGCTAACCGCCTAAGGATGGATGAGTGACCATATGAAGATGGAGCCCACCCAAGAGAAGCCTAACCGCCTAAGGATGGATGAGTGACCATATGAAGATGGAGCCCACCCAAGAGAAGCCTTTGTCCTGGCGGCCGCCCTGGCTGCCATTTGTTCGACATTTATATCCAAAGACATCCAACGCAGCTGTTGGGGTGCTCCTCATTAAACCACTAATACACAGCTGCTGTTCTTTAGACCCTTTCCAGTTATCTTACGATACTTAACCTTCTGTAATGCAGTCCACCATATCGATATGCCATGCATAAGTATAGGTCTGATTACGGCTGTATACAAGATACAACCAGTGGACGATGTGGGATATACGGCTCGAATTCACTCCGATCGTTCTTTGGCAAAGGATAGCTTTTTTAGCCTTCTCTTTGCCTGCATACATACATTGTTGCAGGTTGCATTAGACCACCCGTATTGTTAAGGGTTTTCTAATACTGCAAGCCTGTAGTCTCTCAGACTATGACCCTGCCGCAATCGCAAAACAAGATCAATCTCTGCTGATTTAGTTGCATCAACGAACTCACATCAATGGTCAGGACAAGAGTTTGACCATTTTGCTCAACTGTTCTCCTATGAAATAAGCCAAGAAGTTGTCATTTACCTAGTTTATAGCTACTCCAAAAATAATTCGAATTATGGATCATCCCAAATTTTTTACCCTATAAACGAGGTAATTCGAATTATGGCTTAAACCGAAATATTTCGGCTTACGCCATAGTTATAAGAAAGTATTTAATACCCGTTTATACGCTAATTCGAAATTTGGATGTAACTTTGAGTTAAATCGATTTAATTTTTCTGCTATAAACTAGGTAACTGTAGGATTGCTATGGCCTGCAGCCCACACAAAGCGTTAGAAACCCAGACGCTGATCCTTTTAAATTTTGGGAGGTCATTTATCTCAACTAGTTTGAAGTTTGAGCCCTAGGTTAGGTTAGGTTGAAATTGCTGCTCCCCTACTAAGGAGCTCACTTAGGCACACCATTGGGTACATTGTGATGTGATAAATTTCAGGTCATTTCAAGCTATTTGGAGCTTTTGATAAAGCGACAAAGGTTAGGAACCCCAGTATTTTGCAGCTCGCCAAATCCATCAAATACTGAGTTTCCATGAGAGTTCAACCAGAGTTGAACCCAAGTTGAACTCCATGGAAACAGTCGCAGTCAAGAGTTTTCGTTACAGATTTTCAACTCTGCTCAACTCAACGAAAATAGGTAGATTGAACAGAGTTCACGCACACAACTACAAACGGGATTGTCAAATGTTAAAAAAGTCAAAATGTCGCGCCTGTTTATAACATTTCTGTTATACAACGAACACAAAAAATTAATTTTATGTTCCATGATCGCTATTTTATAAAAACAAAAATATTACGTCAAATTTAAAAACAGCTGCTTGCTTAATACAAGTACACATTCAGCTGTCTGTACACAGGCAGAAAAGTCAGCCATGGAAACGCATAGAGTTGAGTCGTTGAGTTGAAGTGTCATTTCAACTCAACCTCAACTCAACTCGACTCCCATGGAAACTCGGTAAAAGAAAGGAGAGCCGATGAAGGTTTCTCTTTTCTTTGCACGGCCGGGACATGTACAGAGAAGATGGGAGATAGTTTATGGAACCAGGTATTTGGGGGGCCTCGGTAGCCTAGGGACTAAGGCGTCTGGCTACTATCCCAGAGGTCCCGGGTTCGAATCCCGGCCAGCCCCACGGTCCTTCGCCTTTTCCACTTTCCCACCTACATAACTTTCCTTCTTTCTTCTTCCCTCTTTACATTCCTGATTCCTTCTGTCATAGCCTTAGTTAGCCCTTCCCCGCTTCACCAAAGCGCATGTCAACGGTTGGTTGATGAGATTCAACTCGTTTCAGGAGGCATAACACTCCAGCGAGTTGTTTCTCGATGCCCCGATGACAAAGTCGCCAGTAATGGTTGGAAGTAGGTGGACTGCAAAATATCGCTGGTAGGTTGTGACAGTTCCTTTCTTCCCCGACTAGAGCTGCTGTTCGACATTGCACTCTATATGAAGAAAATAGATTGTCGACACAGTATAAAGGGCGTTTCCTGTGACTCTAGTCTTTCACATAAAAAAAAAAAAAAAAAAGTTTATGACAGTAGCTACCTGGAGCGCGTTCAAAAACCTTACTATGGTTAACCATGGTTAACTATGGTAAACTTTTGTCGTTCAAAAACTCCGTGGTTAACTACAACATAACCACGAGCATAACTTTTTGGCGTTCAAAAACTCCCGTGGTTAACCATGGTGTAGTTAAATTTTAACCATGCTCGTGAGCATGGTTAGCGATAGTTAAGAAGAAGAAGAATAAAAACAATTTTTTGACATTTGTTTTAATGTTAATAATGAACAAATCAAAGTGGGATTTGTGAGATTATTTGAAATAAATAATTATTGGAAATAATTGAGGCAAATAGCCGACACTATTTTATGGAAATTTTTTTTAAATTTTCTTTACCATGTAGTTAACCACGGTGCGTTCAAAAACCTCCATGGTTAAACATAAACTTTCGTGGTTAAGTGAAGTGATGTAGCATAACCACAGCTTACCTCGTGGTTTACTATAGTAAGGTTTTTGAACGCGCTCCTGGTGTCCCATATGAAACAATTAATTAGCAGGCTGGGGATATTTCGTCGTCTAATTTAACTAGGCGATGGAATATTTCCAGCCTACGAGTATATAAGGAAAACAGTAATGTTCAAAGTTCAGTTGTTTCCAACCTGTCATTGTTGCCAGTTCCTAGCTTAAATAAAAAAATATAAATAAACCAAATTAATTATTTTTTCGTTAGTGGCAAGTTAGGGCCACTACAAGTTTCTTCCTCATCTTTATTACCACAACTTCTACATAAGTCGTTGTGAGGAAGTCCCAATCTTTTTTTCCGGTCAGCAGCTTCACTACATGGCTTATCTCGTTTTTGTCTAACTGGACAAGAGATTTTGAACGCTTTGCTTCCAAAGTCGGCCATATTTTGTGAAAAGTGCGACATTGTGTTGCTGTGGTCCATCTCAGCCCAGCTCGAGCTAAGCTGATTTTTCTCACAGCTAGTGAGTTAAGTGGGCTTTCCATCTTGGTTAAGTGGGCTTTCCTTTAGAAGCTTGAGTGCTGACAAACCTAGCATATTGGCGCCACCAGTTATTAAGGGGTAAGTTTATTAGCACACGTGGGCTTTATGATCTCATCGTACATAGATGAGGGGTGTGGCTGAATATTGCAGTGATACCTACTTCTTCTTCTTCTTTAAGTTCCTTTGATCCCCCCATGGGACATAGAACGGAAACAGTTGCCCTCCAGCGGACTCTGTTTTGTGCGACAGCTCTCAGCTCCGACCAGGATCCCCTTGTTGCGGCTTCTGCTAATAGGGTTCTCCTCCACGTTGTTCTAGGTCTTCCGACTCAACGGGATCCTTGCGATTCCAGTCACGGGCCTGTTTGGCTAGATTTTCGTTTTCGCGTCGCAAGGTGTGGCCAATCCAATTCTTTCGCCTGATTTTGCTAGCGATTTTTTAGGATAAGACGTAGGCATTTGTTGATGAAATCTTGTAGGCGTCCTGTAATGAATTGAGCGACTTTCCATGTTTCGCAACCGTACAAAAAACTGCCTTAACGTTGGAGTTGGACAGCCACAATTTGGTGTTAGTTGAGATATCCGTTGAATTCCATATTCTGGAACTGACGTCTTCTTCTGCCCCGCCATTTACGGTAGCAGAATCGTCACGGTTATTCAGTGCTGTGCGTTCAAGGGTGTTTTCATTTCTCCGCTTTTCTTTGGTTTTAGTCAGATTTAGCCTTAAGTCTGCTGAACTACTTCTGTTGCTAAATTGTTTAACATGTTTTTGAGGTCCTGGTGTCTGTGGGCTCAAAATTCCTTAAGACGGTCTAGAAATCCCCATTGTTTGCCACCCGTTCCACTCAGGGGCGGCGCTTTCATAGGTGCACTTGCACCGGGCGCAATTTCAGAAATTAGGGTTTTATTTGAAAACTTCGAAACAAAAAAAAAATAAAAAGTTTTCCCGTTTTTTCATTGTCATATATTAATGGAACGGTGCAGACTTTCTGTGTTTTATATTGTCTTTCGCAAGGTAGCCAATCCAATTCCATTTCGTTCCTCTGATTTCGTTGAATATCCTTTCTTGGGCGACAAGGTGTCATAGTTTCTTATTTGTAATTCGTGATAGTCGGTACTGTTATGGACCTGTGATTTAGGGCGAGAAACACCTGGATCGCCTCCGTTCTGAAGTTATTGAAAACGCCTTTGATGTCCAAGGCGGAAGGCTGTTAAGCTGGGCTTTTTTTCTATGCGGGATTCTACAATAGAAACTAATATATGCAGCGCAGTGAGCTAGTACTGAAAAACATCTCGGAGCATTAAAAATAATTAGCGGGAGAGTTTTGTGAAGTGCAAGCAAAACCAAATATCGCACAAGATCTCGAAGAAAATCCTGATTAGATAAAGACACGGCCGGCAATTGGTGCATTTGCACTGTGCGCCATTGGACGGAGCGTAATGTCAGAAAAAAGTGTAAAGGTGTTTCCGCGCCTTTATTTTCATATATTAAAGGAACACCGCAAGCAAAAAACTGAACAGCTGGTGAGGGCGCAATATGGCATACTGCACCGGGCGCAAAAAAGCCAAATGCCGGCCCTGGTTCCACTATCCAGAGCCCTGACGGGGATGTCGTTTATTACTAAGAAATAGTAAAAGTGAAAGTAGGCATCCTTTTCGTACTCCTGAGCTCACCTCGAAGCTGTCGGATAATTTTCCATTGGGAATAACTCTGCATTTGGAATTGTTAAATAGGGCTTTTATTAAATCAGACAGGCCACGCTGCCGTAGTGGCTGCCATATAAAGCTCCTATTGAGCGAGTCAAACGCTTTTGATAGTATACGAAATCAAGAACATGGGGGATCATAATTCAGTAGGCTGACCCACTATGATTTTCAAGGTGTTTACATGGTCTGTGCAGGAGCAGCCTTTTCGGAGTCCAGGGTCCGTATTTGGTTTCTCGAGTCGACATTGCCTTCTGTCGATAAACAAAAATTGGCATTTGGCGACACGATATCGTCTCTTTAGGTGTCGATAAAGATGTTTGACGATTTATTAAAAAGTTCAATTTATGCATGTAATAAACTTATAACAATTTATATTTTAATTAAATATATATGTGGTTTGCTGCCCTTGGAATAATACCACAATTTGATGGTTTTATATGGCCGCGCTTATCTGTCGATTTGGTCGTGATACCAAATATGAAACTTAGAGAAAGTCGAGAAGTTTTTTTTTGTCGAGTCGATCCATCGACTCGAGAAACCAAATACAGCCCCTGGGTCACTGGAACATGAAGCCAACATTCTACCAACTGCGCTATTGAGACTTCTGTGTATACGCCGCCGTAAGAGTGTATATAAATGACAAATATAATATGAGCTAAATATGAGCTCATTGTGAGATTTGTCTAAATAAATACCTAACGATGGAGGTTTTCTTATAACCGCACAGTGGGACGAATTGCCTAAAACGTGGACAAAAGTCCGAAAATAAAGGTTTCGATTTAGGGATTTCCATCTTTTGGTTTGAATACAGTATTGTTGGCACTATTAAATCCCGGCAGTAGAAACGGTTAATTGTTTTTCCTTGAAGCTGCACAGCAGGTCAAATTTGGCCATTGTTTATTTGTAAAGCGTTTGGCTCTGTGCTTAAAAAACGTAGTGCAAATTGAAACTTGTATAAAATTATAACGACAATACAGATTCGAAATATTGAAAATGGAGAATGTCTCCAGGTATGTATGTACTAAATTTTAAATGCTTTATGACTTCTTAAGCGACGTGTTAACATTTGTTATTGAAATAAACAATAATTATACGTATAATAACGAGAAAAATTTATAAAATTCAATCGAAATTAAGAGATTAGTTATGAGTTCCACGGAATACCACTAAGTGAAGTATTTTTTTATGAAATAAGTTATATTTACTTCAGGATTAAAAAAGAAAATCCAGCTACTAGCCGCAACTCTCTTAGTAAAACACATATGCAGTTACGGCTGCTACATTTTATTTTTGATGAAATGTCTATAAAGTGCGGGAAAATTCTCCATAATTTTGTGGTATTATGTTATCGACGTCGCTGATGACGAATTTGATGTCAAAATTTTAAAATTCAAAACGGTGGATCCAATATGGCGGACATAATTTTTGAAAATTTGTAGAAATAAGTTCAAAACTTGTATCTATATGTTTTTAAGCATGCCGATTACGAATCTGATGTCAAAATTAGGAAATTCAAAGTTACGGATATATATACATACCTATAAATATGTATTAGGTCAGTCGTCAAAGCACAATACGAATGCAGACCTCTAACTAAATGTTAACTCACGAAACTTTTTCTAAAAAAAAGTTTTTCGTGAGTAGAATATGTTAAAAAAGTTTCGGAATATTGGTTGTCCGCTGCTCCTAAAAACAGAAAATTCCGTTTTTGGCTAATATCTCTTAAACGGCAAGTCCCATCCTAAAATATTGTTTACAAAGTTTGTAGATAATGCGATTATCTACAAAGAATCACCGTTCATGAATTTGTTTACATGACCTAATATGCAATTTGTATCGGTCATCAGACATTGAATAAATCCTCTGTTGGACTACGTGGCTAATATTTTCAGGCGTGATTTTTGGATGGTTTTAGAGAAAAAAAAATTGTTCTAGAGAGGGGGCTATCCCCACTATCCACTAAGGTACAGGGTGTTTACGAAAGAAAAAAATGTATTTTTTTAATATTTACTTAAACTTGAATAATTCCTGGACTAATTATCGTAGAGCAACGTAATTCGGTTTGTCTTTTAGGTAAATGTGTATTCTTTTATATGATATTAAGTGAATGACATCGTTTACAAGATATGTAATTAAAAATGTGATCTAAATCCCAATGTTTTTCGTTTTTTCAGAAAAATTCGAATATTTTAGCATTTTGGTCTTATTTTGAACCTACAAATCTTGAAAAGGGAGTCACTCAAATGCCTGTTCTTAAAATTTTCGAATTCAAGTATCAAATTAGTATTCAGCATGCTCAAAATCATATAAATACAAGTTTTGAACAATTTTGAAAAATTATTTCCGCCATATTGGATCCGCCATTTTGAATTTCCAAATTTTGACAACAAATTCGTAATCGGTAATCGTAAATTTTAAAATGCCTTCTTAAGACAAACTGTAACATCTTGCTGCCAATATTTGCATTCTTCATCGATGTTCGTCACTTCTACTGATTTTGGTGTTATCAGAACGGTTCTTCCTTCAGTTGGAAATTTACTAGGAAGTAATTTGTTCAGAACACTAAGTAAAGCAGTTATTCCATTTCTACCGATACCATTTTTGTTAGCCCAACTACCAATTCCCGCGATTGCATCTCCTACACTAATATTGATATCATCATTATCATCAAATTATTCAGATAAGTCGCCCAAATTATCAACTTCATTTCTCATTCGATTTGATTCTTCCTCATCCGAAAATTCGATGATTCCGCTGTTCCCATCTAAAAAAAACTTGAAGCAGTACTACTAGAAGAGGCTTGACCAGCTTGAGAAGTTTCGAATGCCATTCTTATATATTTCCGCTTGTCTCTGGTGAACTTTCCACTTCTTTTATATTTTTGTAGCAATTTTTTGTCCATCATAAGATACCGCGGTTACAAACTTCACTAACAATTTCAGTCTTTTGCTTGAAAAAGTCAAATTGGGAATGACGATAATAGTCTTAAAAATTGTTATCAAACGAATTGCTCATAATTAGCTCATAACAACCTTCCAATTAATGAACATTAAGTGGGACATTCAATTTCGGTTTCTTTCTCACTTTCCTCTCATTATGATCTCATTATTTTCTCACAACTGATTTAATTTTTTTTTGGCATTTGGGATGTCATATTTTCCTCATATTTAGCTCATTGTGAGTTGTAAGCAGTGGCGGCTCGTCCTTAGGGGCTAGTGGGGCTTAGCCCCACCGGAAATTATCGATCAAATCATAATCATACATTTTTAATTATTTTCATTTTTGCAAAGAACCAACGCAATTTTTTTTGTAATTTATTACAATTTCTAAAAAAAATCTCAAAATAATACCCCACAAAAAAATTCGAAGTTGAACTTCATAAAAAAAGTATCAAAAACAAACCAAATAAAAAAACAAAAACAAAGAAAAACTCAAAGCTCTCTTCCCTCTATCAAAATAATCTGGCCGAATCATAATGCCATTCCTATAGGAAAAATATATTTACATGTAATTCTCTACCGTCAGGGGCTATCGTTGAGTCAGCCCCGAAAATTAACCATTTTGTATGCTAAATTTCTTGACTCAAGCGATTGATTCATGCACTTTTGTTCTACCAAGCGGGGCTGAAATTTATTAGCCCCGAGCGATTCATTGGGATTCTCTCACTGGCATGTATGAATTCTCTCGCTCTGCTGGGTTTACTCACGCACATAGAGTGCCAGTGTTGTCGATTCGTTCTTTTAGTTCTCTTGACTATATTTCTAAAGGAATTTTGCCTGCATTTGATACTAATTGGCCGAACATTTAGAAACTTTTTTTTACACTTGTGGGTTTTATATACGGAAGGGCTGATTTTATTTAGCCCGTAGCAAATAATTGGATAAAAATTTAGTAATAAGTAGTAAAAAGAGAAATTCTTATTGGAAAATGGCTAATTGGAGATTTTAATTGAAAGTTTCAAGTTTATTTAAGTGAAAAATGTGTGATTGCAAAATTACGGTAGATATACATATATTGAATTATTCACCAATAATTAGTATGTATTAAATTATTAGTTATTTAACTATTTGTTAAAATATTAATAAACCATTTTTTAAAATATATATATACCTGTATATATATTTTTCTTAGATTAGATTTATATTGATTCAATTTTTGTTTTTGCTTCAAAGAATCACGTAGATAATTATTGAAGAAATTAAACGTTTAGGGCCGCATCAATCATTTGATTTTAAATTAATTTGCACTGCAAAATACTAAAGTAGAAAATTTTGGTCGGATTGGTGTTCCGAAAAAGAAATGGTTTACGATTAGAATAGAAAAAAATTCATTGTCTTGTTTTTATTGCGGTTTGTTTAGAGGAGAATCGACTTGGACAAAAGGCGGTATCCGGGATTTAAAACATGTATCGGAAAAAAATAAAATCCATGAAACAAGCGCTACGAATTTAAAAAATTATTTAAATTACCAAACCTTCTGGTTGGTCAATATTATCGCACTGATCGATGCAGGATATGCGAGTTCTATAGCGAAATATAAATAATCGTAAAGTATTGAGTCAAATTTTAGATATGTTAAAGTTTTGCGGTGGTCACAATTTTACTCTTAGTCGCCACGATGAATGTGAATCAAGCAGTAATCGAGGAATATTTCCTGATATGGTTACATAAAACATATCAATAGATATCACATTCGATGACTTCTTCTTCTTTAACGGCTCTACAACCGGGATCTGGTCCTGGCCTCGCGCAACTGTTCTATCCACCGGTCCCGATTCTGAGCCGATGTCATCCAGTTTGGGACTCAATGACTACTTGAAGAATAATCAAATCGTAAAAACTCTTCAAAAATTAGTTACTTGAATGCTGTTCACAGATTTATCTAGATAAACTGAAATCTGAATTTCAAGCAAAAGTTTGTGTATGTTCAATCTGATGAAACAGAATTAACAGATTACATTATCATTATGTAATAAATATGTATATTCCCGAGATTCCAAATTGTAATGAAAAGCTATTGAATTGTTCGCGCAGTAAAAAGAACATCGGACAGAATTTACATAAAACAGTTTAATTTGTCTTTTTTCTTTTACTGATTTGTTGAATTTTTGTTTTGTTTTGTTAAATATTTTATTCTTTTATTTTATTCGTTTTCCAAAGAAGTTGAGCTTATATTCTTATAATTAGTGGGATAGGCCAAAATTTGATAGCAACGAATACAGTTAAATTCCTTTTTATAAAATCACTTCTCAAGCCCCACCAAATTTTAAAGGCAGGAGCCGCCACTGGTTGTAAGACAAATTTCTGGTTTTGTGAGCTCATTTTGCCTGGTTACAAAAATACAGGTTGTTATGTAAAACTCTACCAACAAAAGAATCAAAACTCCCTAGCTGCTAAACCGCTACGATTTCCCCCAACCATGCGATTTTTTTCGTCTATCCCAAGCCTGTGGATAGTTGACCGCCATAGGTTGGCGACTGAATCTCATATGTGAATTAGACTAATACAACAAGCAAAGGCAACATAAGGCGGGGTAGTTTAATCAAATAGTCCTTGGTGAGTATGCCTTATAATACCGTAACGACGAACGGTTCAACTTTATTGAAAAAAAAACCCCCGATAGTTTTCTACACAATGCGAATTAAAGGACTTGCCTGAATCCTTTCAAATTAACCAACAAAATTCGCATTTTCTTTTTTGTAACAGGAAATGCCTTGAGTAAAATAACACAATAATATTTTATTGGAATGTACACAATCCGACATATTTATTAATTTTATTACATCAGTTTTTTTACAATTACATCTCTAAAAAATAAAATGTTGTACACAGTTATTATACAGTAAGCTCTACTATGTACATTATAAATATCTGCTTAAACGGATACGTATCATTACAGCATGATGGTTTAAGTATTCATTAAGATTAAAAACAATATAACAAAAAGCAAAGCAAAAAATAACTATCCATAAAAAACATATTAAAAAAATATAACAAAAATTCATTTGAAGAGGAGAGGGGGAAACAATGTGATTAAAAGACTACATGAATTTATCATTTTCTAAATTTTCTATTTAAACCTTTTTTTTATTTAGACATGACAGACGTTCTTTGTTATGTTACTATGAGAGTGTGCAAATTTTTACATTATCAAATTCACGTAATCTTTTCAGTGTAAATTTCTAAGTTTTATTTAGTTTCTTCATAGTGATTAAATATTATTTCAAAAATAAAGTTGAACGTTTTTTTTATATAAAAAGAGACACGTAACAAATCTTTTAGCTAGTTAGAATACTTTTCTAGCTTTTTTTATGTATGTAAAACAAAAAAATGTGTAAGCATAAAGCTGAATTAAAAATATATAAGAATACAGCCTAGAACGCCGCCAATAGCCATTAGTCTCGATTGGATAAACCATCAACACAATTTTTAATTTAATACAAAAAAATAATCGGAATTTGACCGAAAATATACGACAATAAAAAAAAATACTTATATGTATATCATAACGCGTATAGCCATTGACTCTCTAGTTTAAAACTAAAGGACATTTTTTTAAGTAGAACCAATAATTTTTAGCGTATAAACCCAGTCGAAAGTAATGTAAAATTAATTTTCATTAAGTAAAAAAAGAGTTATATAATTTATGTAATAATGATAAGAATAAATACTTTAAATATATCTTTATTTTACCTGTTATTCATGTATGACCAAGCCGAACTGATATTTTTTAAATAATATTTGTGGACAGGTTGCAAATATATATAATAAATAAATTGACAGAAAGAAATTTGAATTATGCTTGCAATAATATCTTTAGCTTTATTGCCAGTTTAATACCCTTAGGGCCGGTTTCACAGTGCGAACTTAAGTATAAAAATTAACTTAAGTTATACTTAAGTATGAATGCCTGTTTCACAGTCGCTACTTAAAATATACTTAAGTGTAACTTAAGTAGGCATTTCTCTAGACTTAAGTTTTGCTTAAATCAGAATGCATAGAAAATTCAAATGTCAGTTGATTCCAGTACATTTCAAGGAAAACGCGATTAAAAGAAAATTTTACATGTTAAGTTCGGCTATTGTAAGTTCATAATTTACAATATTGAAGTGCCGCCGTAAGAAACAAATATAATAGTAAGAAGAAGAAACAATTGCACTGTGAAACGGAATTTGACTTAGACCCTGTTTAGATGTTGCGCTTTGTCGCGCGCTTTGAGTCGCCTCAAA
Source organism: Thereva unica (assembly GCA_949987705.1). Lineage (NCBI taxonomy): Eukaryota > Metazoa > Arthropoda > Insecta > Diptera > Therevidae > Thereva > Thereva unica. The sequence goes on from OX465283.1 coordinate 104,688,698, forward strand.
GCGCACATTTGTTTAGACGATTCGCTTTGAGCCCAGTCGCTTCCTTTACAGCTGGAACAAATGGAATAAAAACAATTTGCATAATTTGCTATCTACGAAGTATTGGCGTGTTTTTATAAAGTGTGATAACAATTTTTGCGATATCCAGAATATTTCCGTTTTTTTAAATAAGAAAAGTGATATGGTGTTTTTGTAAATTGCCAAAATAACGTTTCTTAAAAGTTTTCTCGCACGTGTTTTCACTTAGAAGGCTGAAACGAAAGTGAAATGGAACACGAAGATGGAACAAAATGAAATTAAAACGCCAAAAAGCGCAAGTGAATCCCTTTCTGATCAAGACTCACTTCCCACCGCCCCGAAACCTCCCCGCGCCCACAAATTTCGTGAGGCACTTGCGCTGAAGCGCACCGTCTAAACAGGGTCTTAAGTTATACTTAAGTGAGACAATTTACTTAAGTTTGCAAAACTTAAGTTCGCACTGTGAAACCGGCCCTTAATCTACTAAAAGCAGTCACGTCAGAACGGTACAATTTTGACAACTCGCAAACAGTTACAACTGTTATACAAATTTTGACTGCTGCCAAAGATTTGGCCATGCAGCAAGATCCTGTAAATCTAAAAACTCTGTCTGCAGTAGATGTGCAGTGAAAGACTGCAAGGGCAAATCGTGCAACAAAAAAGAGAGATGCATGAATTGTAAGGGAAACCATGGTTCATACGATGTAGCGTGCCCATCATGAAGAAGGGAAAAGGAAATTATTAAAATTATGCGTCAAGGTAACTTTTCCAGAGGCGATGCATGGAGGATTTTAAAATCCAGGTCAAGATCAACTGTACACACAAGCCCATTCGACATCCAAAACATCAACAATAATAACCATAATCACACATGTACGAACGCTAAACTAGTAACTGCTAGTATTATTAATAACTAAGGTCAATACACCAAGTGAAAAACTCCGTCTGTATTTTAAGCACAACAAAAGTTATTTAGATGGACTAATCCCAGCAAAAAAGGGAAAAAAATGTTTGAATTGGAAGAAAACAATAGTATTTTATTATTTCGAACTTTTTATTTATTTAAAAGCGATTGGTGAGAAGTGGAAAAGTTTTTTTGATTAATAAAAATAAAGAAAAAATAAATAACAAAATTGGAGAAAAACCTTACAAAAAGTTTGGAAATCCGAGTTCTTGGAGAAATAGAGATAATTTTACACGGGAAAATTATAATAAAGTGAATTTTTTTTAAAGAAAAAAAAAGGAGAAAAAAATAATTTATAGAACGTAGAAACAAAAAAGTTTTTTTTCGGATGTAAGTTTAATAAGGCAAACAGCAACAACAAACAAAAAAAAATTGAAAGAAATTACATTAAAACGTGTGGCCAATCTTCAAATTAATAAATTGAAATCAGTAAGACTACAGCAATCTCCTACTAATAAAAAATATATAGCCTAAGCATTTTTCTTTTTCTGTTTTTTTTTATTAATTATACAAATACTTCATAAACTAAAGGTAAAACGACAAGCTAGTACTCTATGTGATGTTTATTAATTATCCATGTGTATTAGTTAAATAATCTTATTTTTTTTCTCTCCAAACATCTTTTCAAAATATATATTGTAAAAACATAAAAAGAGAACAAAACTTGCAAGCTATTAGTACCCCTATTAAGCCCTCTCGATGGCCCCGGACGGTTCCCCATATCGCCCCTTTTGATTTTTTATTTGGTTCTTAGCGGCACGTGATTTCCGTTAGTTTACTTAAAACTGTCACCTCCCTTCATTGGCTCCCTACACGATGAACCCCCCCCATCCGACGAGCTAGCTAGAGCATCGCTAGACGTGCCCAACCAGGTGTAGTGGAGGCAAACAATTTTTATTTGGCGATATCCATTTCCTTGGACTACGTCCAGCCACCTTTTTTTTGGTCATTAGTGACCCCTTCACCTTTCTTTCTTTTTGTAATATGTTTGCGGCCCCTTGTGGCAACAAGATTCTTCAGTCCTTCTTCGAGCATAAGCTCAACCAACCGCCCGACAGTTACACACAGTAAATGAGGTTGAGGGGGTGAGGGGCGGTCTGATCTCGCAGAGTGTAAAACCGGCCTCACCAATGAAAAGGAAGAAAAATCCCTTCAAGTCTCCACAGAGAGGCAGTCCTTCCCCTACCCAAAAGTCGCCACCCCCATGGCAACGAAATAAGTAAATTTGTCAAGATAGTCAAAATGGAATCAATCAAATTTCTAAACAACGTTTGTAACAATGAGATTGATAGAAAAATAGCATCAGAAATTACTGATGAAACCCTTAAGTCCCTAATACATAAATTGCTCCCAAAGATAGATGGCACTACAATTACAAACTCAGTTGGAGAATCATCCTCATCAAGATAATTCATATTATACAGTTAAACATTCAAAGTCTGTTAAAAAATCTAGATGAATTGGAGCAATTTACAACATTGTCCAAACCTGACATTATAGTAATTGCAGAGACATGGCTCAAGCCATCTGAGCACGTAAAACTGCAAAACTATAACATTGTCAGAAAAGATAGAGCTGATGGTTATGGTGGTACAGCCATTGCTATACACAAACGCATCCACTTTAAGGTACTTCATTTCCCGAACAAGTTAAACTCGTGTTCAATTACCACAACTAATTTCAAGCTCAATATTAGCATTTTTTCAATCTACTCCAGTCAAAACTGTAGTAATATTGAGTTTAAAAAGGCTCTGAATGACACTCTAAAGTTTGTTAACATATCTAAAAAAACACTCATCCTTGGGGACTTCAATGCTAGAAACATGGCTTGGGGTGACTCAATCACTAATCGGAGGGGGATAATTCTTGAGAGTATCATGTCAACCGTATCATGTATTCGTCAACCTAAACAACAACATCACTAGGAAAGCTAATCCCACTAGTTCAATCATTGATCTTTGCTTCGTCAATTTTATGGATTGCTTCACGGAGTCAAATCTAAAACATGTATCAATTAGTGGTAGCCCTCACATCCCAATCTCCATCAGGTTGGGAATTGATCGAACAGTTACACCAGATATTAAGAAAATCTCTAACAACAAAGTAATTACTGCAATAAAGTCCTTAACCCTAGAAGAACAAAATTATTCGAACATTCTAGCAATCGTGTACAACCTAATTGATAAAGCCTCCTACACCACCCCTGCCTCTAAAGATAAATTCAAACCAAAACTCTGGTGGAACTCAACCTTAGATAAATTATATAGACTCAAAGCTGTAGCCCTAAAAAAATTTAATAACTATGGGAAAATCTCAGATCTCATTCAACATAATAAAATCAATGCCTTATTTAAAAAGGGAAAAAAAGTAGTAAAAGCAAGACGAATTCGTAGAAAGACTATCACAGCGTATATTTATATTAGGGATTTATATATTATCAGGGTTTTTACCGGCAATCTGAAAAGGTTAGAAAGGCGTAAAGAAAAAAAATTATTAAATTTTCAAATTCACTATTGGTGACGGACGTCGTATCCCGACAGTCCTGTGTTAAGGTTTAGAAAAAAGTGTTGAGTAAATATTGGTGGCGGAGAATAAATAAATATTGGTGGCGGATATAATTAACGTAATAAAATACAATTTCAGGGCGTATATAATTGTCTGGGTTTTTACCGACAATTCCTTGTTAGGTGAAAAAAAATAATAATACAAAATATTACTAACATTAGAGGTAAAATTTTTTTTGAGTCGAATATCGACTATAACATTTTATCCTCTATCAGAGATTTGCTGTTTAGGAATCTCTGTTGAGGAATTTAAATTAAATAACTTTTCATCAGCGCAAATTTGTGTGTTCAGGTTGTCCATAGTGACTATAACCATTTTATCCTCTATCAGAGATTTTCTGTTTAGGAATCTCTGTTAAGGAACTAAATTTAAACAAATCCCTTATAAATCGTATGATCGGGATTTTAAATTATTTCTGATAATTCACAGCTAGTGATTAACAGAAATCATAAACTTCCTATTTAATCAAGTTCTAAACCGTAAGAACTTTCAAGTCGAATCTCGACTAAAAACAAAATTTTTGTTAAAAACAAAACTTAGCTAACCAGGTTGAGCGAAATTCGCTAACCAGCAACTCCGTGTTTTGGAGAATAAAAAAAACACAAGTTGAGAATTAAATCTAAATAAACTCATAAAGAGTTAAAGGCTGTAGACAAAGGGGAAAAAGATTGCGAATAAAACCGCCAATTCCTCTGTGTGCACTCAATCCCGCAAGGTCATACAGATCTAAGTCGGGCTACAGTGAAAATCCAAATAAAAAAAATATATTGGTCAGCTGCAGGAACTGAAATTCAACCGGCGCTGCAGTGACATAATTTCAGCAAAATTGAATGAAGGAAGAATAAGTATGATTAAAGGGGCAATGACCTGAATATTTGAATGATTTATTAATGAAGTATTATTTCAGATCAAGAAGCCGATTTAATAGCTATTTAGAATTTTTAGATAAATAAATAGAAATTAAAGTAGAGAGAATTAGAATTTAATTAGAATTGTGCATTATAGGAGACAATATAATTATTTTAAACCACTTTTGCATTTTATTCAGAAACCTTGGAAATTTTCAGAAAGCTGAGGTAAAAAGAAAGATAAGGTAAATATTGTGGACTCTTCATTTTGGAAGATGACAAAAAAAAAATAATTAAAGAGAAGTTAACAAAATTATAATATTACGGCCGTGCGCCGTAACACTTTTCAACACTGACCCAGTTATCTTGCCCCCAACCTCCAACCTTATGGTTGACATTTCCCTTCTTGATGGTCTTGGGAATAAAGGTAATATACCCAAAAACTTTATCTTAAAGTTATACAGTGAGAAAAAAAATACCTTCCCACCTGACTCCCTAATTATATCTACTGATGCTTCAATCACAAACAATACAGTGGGGTTGGGCATCTCCTTTAGCAATCCATCTGAAGATATTATGTTCCTCTCTCTCTAGACGTGGACATGACTTGACGTGTTCCTTATAGTGTTCATTTTTAAAAATTGTTTTGTTAACATATTTTTTCTGACTCTTTGTTAATTTAATTTAATTTTATTCTGTTTCCTTTTTTTCCTTGGTCAATTTAAATAGTATACAAATCTTTTTAAATATAGCTTTTAATTTAAAAATTTGTTTTTTGTGTAATTGTGCTCAAGTTGGCGGCCTGAAAATGGGGAAAAATGGATAAGTCTTACAACTTTTTTTTAATTTTGATTTTTTAATTTGTTTTATGCCTCCCTTTAACTTTTTTTCTTTGTTTTTTGTTTTTAAATTGTTTTAATTCAACTTATATGATGGAAGTGTAATAATTTTTAATTTTGCTGTAAATGCGCTGAAAATTCTTTCATTGTTGCCTTACATGTGTTTTTTTGGGAGGACATTAAATTTTCACGTAAAGAAATTTTATTATTGGAGCAAGTTCGGTTAAAATTACCGAAATCTCTTTTTAAATTTTTTACTGCATAATTCCGTTATATATTTTTTCTGCTTATTCATGTTAAATGTGCTTCAGAGTTCCAAGTGTTGAAAATAAAATTTCAATTCTTTGTTTTCTTATTGACCTGTTTTTCTTGTGGTTATAATGAGTAAATTTTGTTAGATTTTTACTGCAAATTCCGTTAAAAAGTTTAGCGTGCTTTTTCATGTCAAAGTGGCTTCTGATCTTTAAGAGTTGAAGTTTTAAAGAAAAGAAATACACAGTTCTTTGTTTTTACATTCTGAACAATCCTGTGAATCAATACGTGTTTTTTATCGAAATTTCCAAAATTGACTTGTCGTGTTCCTTATAGTGTTCATTTTTACAATTTTTTATTTTGCTAACATATTTTTTCTGACTCTTTTTTCAATTTAATTTGATTTAATTTTATTAAGTTTCCTTTCGTTCCTTGATCAATTTAATAGCTTACAAATCTTTTTGTTGTTGTTGTTGTTACTGTAATTTATAATCCAAACAATAAGTCATTTAACTGTTAGTTTTTCTGGTTACTGCTCATTATGCAATCTCACTGAAGAACAACTAGTTAATTTTAAATCTTTTTTTTAATGACAAACGGTGTATTTTTAAGACCCGTTACCTATAGTTTCAAGAGAAAAAGTTACCTTTTACCATTAGTTACTATTACCAAAAATAGCCAAGGGATTCATATCTTTGCCCTTTTCAACTTTTTGGGAAGATTTTTTTTTTTGCAAATTGTGAAACATTGTTTTAAGGTCAAGATAAAGTTATTTTCAGCAGTTCTTTTTTTTGTTGAACCTACAGATTTCCTTCTTTCCGTATCTCCGTTTGTGGCAGGAAATTTTATAAAAAAAAAAAATATAGCTTTCTGATTTACATCAAATTATAATTAATTTCAATTTTGATATTGTTAAATTTTGTTTTGCGATTGCTATTACACAAACAACCTTCTTTGATTAATGTAAATGACTTCCCTAATTTTAACTCTCAACTTTTTATTTTTTGTTAACCTCACAAATTGTAATTGGTTTTCGGTGATAGAGACACCCGAGTAAGCGGGAGGAGAAGGGAGAAGGTGGAGATTATAAATTTTAATGTTTTCTTTCTTATAAAATAACTATACGTTTTCATTTTTGTTTCTTCTCTTCCCCATTTTTTTTTGGTACTGTCTTGTCCATCTTAAACCCTCGGACCCAAACTTAAAGATAAGTCAGTGATCTTCATTCCTTTTGAAATCCTTATATTTTTGGACTTTTTTTGAAGTCTCTTCCAAACTAAAGTTAATGTATGAGCTCGCCAGACAATTGATTCCTTCCACCAAATACTATCTAAGTGTAAACATATAAAACAAAAGTTCTGTTCTCTGTTCTCATCAATTTCTGGGTACGGTCTTCCCCCAAATCCTTTTACCTCATCCACATACCCATGAATAAATTAAAAAATTATCCAACCTTTTTTCTTTAAAAACAAACTAATACCAAGAGTTCAATTAAGCAGTTTGTAATTCGAATCCCCTTTTAAATATTTAATTCTGCTTAACCAATTAAATAAAATTAATTAAGAGCATTCTTGTCTTTAAACTCTTGTCAAACAAAATTGGACCTTATATGAAATGGAAGGGGGAAACACAAAGGGGATTAGGACTCGCAGAAATTCCATAGCTTCTGGTCAAAACACCAGAACATCAACAAGACTAGGAATGAAAAGCATGGGAAAAGCCGCAAAGCAAAAAAAACTCTAGGAGCACAGACTCCCTCTTAAAATTAAATAGTAGAAGAAAAATCTCAACCTCAATTGAAAGTACTTTTGATGGAAGTGCTGTCTCCCCCACTAGAGAAGCATTATCGATTGTAGAAGAAAGGACAACAGACACAAAAACAGATTCCTCCTCAAATCAAAACTCAGTTATCACAGATCTAAAACCTTAAACTTGTCTAATCTCCCAACTTACGATACAAACAATATCGGCCCTTTTAACGTAATAGTCATGGAAGAATTTTCATCAAGTAACTTAAAAGAAATAAATCCCTTTGCAGTAGGCAAAATGCTAGAAACCACTGAGGGGATAGACACAATACTTAAAATTTCATATAATAAAATTAAAATCACCTTTAATAAGGCTCTTCAAGCCAATGATTTTGTATCAAAAAATCCCCTTGGTCCAAATTTTAGAACATATATCCCTCTTAGTTTAATATCCACCCCTGTCATTATACATGGTGTGATACTGACATGGAAGAAATGGAAATCTTAGAAGCTCTTAGACGAGGAAATCCACAATGGTTGATAACAAGAGTCTTCAAAATAAAATGGAAAAAAATAATAGAAGACAAGACTATTTTTATTACAACTAACAAACTCAAAGTTTTCATTGGAGGGAATCAAATTCCTGAAAGTTTGAAGTTGCTATACATGTCCTTTAAAGTAAATAAATTCGTACCTTTTCCCATTAGATGCTTTAAGTGTCAAAGATTTGGACACAAAGGAAACTCGTGTAAATAAAAATGGGCCTTCTGCCCTAGGTGTAGTGGAGTAAATTGCAAAGACAAACACTGCGATAAAGAGGGGAAATGTAAGAACTGTGGGGGAGGGCACAGTGCTTTTGACAGGTCGTGTCCTGTATGGATCAGAGAAAAAGAATTAGTAAAGATAATGAGAATAGGTACTTACAACAGAGGGGATGCTTTCAAAATATATAGCATGAAATACAAGCACAGAGAAACTCTTGCTAACAAAAGATATGACACACCAACAAACTTTTCAAACAAACAATTGTGGTCACAAACTGTTAAAGAGGGTATGGGTTCAGGACAACCAAATATGTATATCCCAATATCAAACAGAAAAGAAGACAATTAAAGTTTTGGCTAGAAATCCTCAAGAGAAAAAGATAAACCCAGTGAATTTAATCTTCAAATCAAAACCTTCTGGAAGAAAACCCCCAAAGTCCTTCGACTCCATATTAAACAATTTTAAAAAAGACTGGGAAACACTAATAAATGACGTAAAAACCAGAAATCCAGATGTTAATAAATTCTCAGAAACGGCAGGCAAAATAATAGATGACTTGCTAAAACAAATCACAGGCATAGAAGATGGCAACTATAAATTGAAATCAGAAATTGAGAAAAAATGTTGAACATACTATACAAATAAACATTCAAAGCTTAAAAAAAAACATTGATGAACTTGAGTTTATGTTACAACAAAATAATGTTGACATACTAGTTTTAATTGAAACATGGCTCTTGCCATCTGACCATGTTTCGATTCAGGGTTTCAACATAATAAGAAAAGACAGACATAATGGATATGGAGGAACAGCCATTGCCGTTCCGTTCCGTTGCCACCCCATCATGGCAACGAAATAAGTAAATTTGTCAAGATAGTCAAAATGGAATTAATCAAATTTCTAAACAACGTTTGTAACAATGAGATTGATAGAAAAATAGCATCAGAAATTACTGATGAAACCCTTAAGTCCCTAATACATAAATTGCTCCCAAAGATAGATGGCACTACAATTACAAACTCAGTTGGAGAATCATCCTCATCAAGATAATTCATATTATACAGTTAAACATTCAAAGTCTGTTAAAAAATCTAGATGAATTGGAGCAATTTACAACATTGTCCAAACCTGACATTATAGTAATTGCAGAGACATGGCTCAAGCCATCTGAGCACGTAAAACTGCAAAACTATAACATTGTCAGAAAAGATAGAGCTGATGGTTATGGTGGTACAGCCATTGCTATATACACAAACGCATCCACTTCCCGAACAAGTTAAACTCGTGTTCAATTACAGCTAATCTCAAGCTCAATATTAGCATTTTTTCAATCTACTCCAGTCAAAACTGTGGTAATATTGAGTTTAAAAAGGCTCTGAATGACACTCTAAAGTTTGTTAACATATCTCATAAAACACTCATCCTTGGGGACTTCAATGCTAGAAACATGGCTTGGGGTGACTCAATCACTAATCGGAGGGGGATAATTCTTGAGAGTGTAGCAAATAATTATAATAATGCAACAAAAGGGTACCACTAATAATCAAAATAATGTAAAGTGGTCACCCTAACCAAAATAATAAGAATGTAATTGTTCAAGGAGCTGGCTGCCGGAAGATAGGGAAAAAGAGAAAAAAGAAGTTAGTTAATCTCGAGCTTTTAGAATGACCGGACGCGAATAGATACTAGTCATAGTTTAGTGAACGATTTTGGAATAGCGTAGTGGCTTAAACGAGTGTATGCAGCGAGCCAGTAAAGTGAATAATAGCTGTGAATAATAAAAATAATAATTATAATATTTAATCCGGTTGAGTTTCATTTTTTTTCCATAATAGCTCTCGGGCGTCGGTCTGGAAAAGGTCCAACGAGCGTCGGTTTAAAAGAGTATCATGTCGAGCAGTGGTTTCGTCAACCTAAACAACAACAACCCAACTTGCATCACTAGGAAAGCTAATCCCACTAGTTCAATCATTGATCTTTGCTTCGTCAATTTTATGGATTGCTTCACGGAGTCAAATCTAAAACATGTATCAATTAGTGGTAGCCCTCACATCCCAATCTCCATCAGGTTGGGAATTGATCGACCAGTTACACCAGATATTAAGAAAATCTCTAACAACAAAGTAATTACTGCAATAAAGTCCTTAACCCTAGAAGAACAAAATTATTCGAACATTCTAGCAATCGTGTACAACCTAATTGATAAAGCCTCCTACACCACCCCTGCCTCTAAAGATAAATTCAAACCAAAACCCTGGTGGAACTCAACCTTAGATAAATTATATAGACTCAAAGCTCTAAAAAAATTTAATAACTATGGGAAAATCTCAGATCTCATTCAACATAATAAAATCAATGCCTTATTTAAAAAGGAAAAAAAAATAGTAAAAGCAACTCTTGGAATCAACTCATTCAGGAGTTATGTCATAAAAATTCAATTATCAATTTCTGGAATATAATAAATAGATTCAAAGTCACCAAACCTGCAAGCAAATTCTTTGCTCATAAACTTTCCCCCGCGGATTATCTCAACCTGATAATTAATAAAACCACACCTCAAAACCACATCCCTTGGTTAAACCCGATCTCACCAATTGACACTATTTCCTGGACAGTTGACAATCTTAATAAAGTCCTAAGTTCCAAAAATGGTAAGTTGGCCCCTGGCATTGATCTCTTAAATTTTGATATGATCAAAAATCTCAATACAAGTGCCAAAAAAGCCTTTATATTAAAACTAAAAGAGATCTTCACTACAAATGATATTCCATCGAAATGGCTTGAGATCAAAATTATTCCTATACCAAAACCAGGTAAAGACCCCACCAGGTTAAACAGCTATAGACCTATTTCACTTATTTGCACCCCAATGAAAATTATAAACATGTTCATTAAAGACTTCATTAACCTCAATATTGAAAGACAAAACATACTCCCTACAAATTCCTTTGCATATAGGAAAGATAGATGCTCTTCGACATGTCTTTCAATTATCTCACAAAATGGCAGGATTGTTGTTGGATGGCAGGATTGTTGGGATGCTCACTCTCGACTTAGACAATGCTTATGACAGAGTCAATCTAAGAAAACTGTTTATGACTCTCTTGGAAGTTGGCATTCCCCTAATCTACATCAACTGGATCATGAAGTTTTTCAGTGAAAGGAGTCTCATTTTGGAGGACACAATAGTCAAGGTAAATGGAGGTATTCCTCAGGGAAGTTCCTTAAGCCCAATTCTCTTCAATCTATACACCAGGAACCTTCATGACATACGGACAAACAATGTTGAGGTGTTCCAATTTGCAGATGACTTCTGCCTGTTGGCGGAGGGTAGTGATAAACTCGAGGTCACCCACTATAACATAAAAGAGTGTCTCACAAAAAATGCGTTATATTGTCTTTTTTTTCTTGTTGAAGAATTTTATATTTTTTAGAAAATGAAGATATCTCTATGTTATTTTTGCTAAAGAAATAAAAGAATTTATGTTACAGTTTTCTTACTTAGTTGTTTCATATTTCCTAAAAGTTATATACAACACTTCTACCGTTTTTTCAGATAGAACTATGCATTCCGGAAAAATTTAAAATGTTTGTGTCCCAAAGTTGTAACTGACTGATAGGACTACGGAAACTAAATTTATGTTACAAAAATTTTGTTGAAAGTTCTACATATCTGATTTTTTAAAATCTCAATAAATCCCGGAATTTCGTCTTTCATTCACTGAAACTTTGCATAAAGGCAGTTTCAGTCACAAACTTTTATTATAGAAAATTTCAGGCAGAAATTCGAATCATGGTAAAAGTTATCAAAGAAAAAAACTTTGACGTTCATTTTCTCAAAACATAGTTATGATGAGTTGGAACCCGGGAATTCTAAGGTCGCGTATTGTTATCTGCTTATTCATGTTAAATGTGCTTCAGAGTTCCAAGTGTTGAAAATTGAAAAAGGATAAAATTTCAATTCTTTGTTTTCTTATTGACTTGTTTTTCTTGTGGAGATAATGAGTAAATTTTGTTAGATTTTTACTGCAAATTCCGTTAAAAAGTGTAGCGTGCTTTTTCATGTCAAAGTGGCTTCTGATCTTTAAGAGTTGAAGTTTTAAAGAAAAGAAATACACATACTTTGTTTTTACATTCTGAACAATCCTGTGAATCAATACGTGTTTTTTATCGAAATTTCCAAAATTGACTTGTCGTGTTCCTTATAGTGTTCATTTTTACAATTTTTTATTTTGCTAACATATTTTTTCTGACTCTTTTTTCAATTTAATTTGATTTAATTTTATTAAGTTTCCTTTCGTTCCTTGGTCAATTTAATAGCTTACAAATCTTTTTAAATCTAGTTTTTGATTTCAAAAAATTTTTTTTTCTTTTGTGTAATTGTGTTCAAGATGGCGGCCTGAAAATAAGGAGAAAGAGATAAGTTTTTCAACTTTTTTTTAATTTTTGATTTTTCAAATTGTTTTAAGCCTCCCTTTAACTTTTTTTTGTTCTTCGTTGTTCTTGATTTGTTTTGGTTTAATTTATATGATGGAAGTGTAAAAAATTTTATTTTTGCTGTAAATGTGCTGGAAATTCTTTTCCTTGTTGCCTTACATGTGTTTTTTTGGGAGGCCATTAATTTTTCACACAAAGAAATTTTACTCTTGAAGCAAGTGTTCTACATTCCGTTAAAATTATCGTAATCTCTTTTTAATTTTTTACTGCGTAATTAAGTTAAATATTTTTAGCTGCTTATTCATGTTAAATGTGCTTCAGAGTTCCAAGAGTTGAAAATTGAGAAAAAATAAAATACAATTCCTTGTTTTTCTTATTTACCTGATTTTCTTGTGGTTATAAAAAGTAAATTTTTGTTAGAATTTTACTACAAATTCCGTTAAATAGTTTTAGCTTGCTTTTTCATGTCAAATTTGCTTCAGATTTTTAAGAGTTGAAGTTTTAATGAAAAGAAAAATACAGTTCTTTGTTTTTATATTCTGAACAATCTTGTGGTTTGAAAGGTTAGTTGTTTGTATTACTTTAAAAATTCAACCCCGCCTATATCTATTCTCCTTCTCTTTATGTCTTCAAGTCGCCAGAATCAATACGTGTTTTTTTTTTTAAATTTCCAAAATTCTGAATTAATTTTTTAATCTTGCCCTTGAGTTTTTTCTGGCTATTTGGTCCTGAAAACTTCCGGACTACTAAGTAAATCATAATCGTTTCGGGGCAAAATTAATCCATAAATTACGCAAATCACGTTTGTCACTATCACCAGCATATTCCTTGAGGTTGTTTAAAATGGAAGCTAAAAAAACCCTTGATAATAGTGAAAAAAGGAGAAATACATCCTCTGCTCAAGGTTCCAGAACGTCGGCCAGATTAGGTAGCAAATCCGCAGATAAGGAAATTGTTCCTAGTCAATCAAAGACTGGCTTAGGAGGAAATGTTACAATTGGAATGAAAAATGTGGAACCTAAGAAAGACCTTTCTTTTGGAGTTCAAACTCCATCACCTGGTTCTAGTATTACTACTAAATCCCTAGAAACAAAATCCAGTGCAATTTCTAAGTGCCTAATCAGAGAAAATACTCCAAACAGTAATAAAAATGCGGACAGAATTTCTGAAAAATCCAACCTTGGGGAGAGGCTGGATTGTTCGAAAATCTACTATGAGGATGCGGATCCTGGACCCTATCCTGTCTACATCATAAATGTGGATAATGAAACATCTATAAACCCCCTGAGAGTAGGAAGCTTGTTAAAATCTTCAGTTGAAGGCATAGACCAGATAATAAAAATTTCAAAAGATAAATGTAAAATAAACTTCATCTCAGCACTTAATGCAAACAACTTGGTCAAAAATAATCCTAATGAACAAAGCGAGCGTATATTCCACTTAGTCTAGTAGCCACTCCAGTTTTAATGCATGGAGTTGACATTGAACTAAATGAGACGGACCTCCTTCAGCTAAGAGCCTGAGGGAAATCCTGATTGGTCCATCAAAAGAATTTTCAGAATCAAATGGAAAAAAATAATTGATGATAAACCAATATGGATAGAAACAAACAAGCTCAAGGTTTATGTTGGTGGTAAAAAGATTCCGGATAGGTTAAAATTACACTACAATATTTTTAAAGTATTCAACTTTGTTGCCTCCCCTCTGAGATGTTACAGGTGGCAGAGGTTTGGCCATCAGGGAAGGGCCTGCAAGTCAAGGGACAGGTACTGTGCAAGATGTGGTAAAAATAATTGCAATGAGGGGAAAGACTGCAATAAACCGGAATTCTGTAGAAACTGTGATGGAAATCACTGCAGTTATGATAGGTCCTGTCCAATCTGGATGAAAGAAAAAAGCCTCACACAAATAATGAGGCAAGGTAACCACTCCAGGAAAGAGGCATGAAGAATCTATAAAATAAAAAACAGACAAACAGTCCCCCCAAAAAGGGATAAGGCACTCCTAAAAACTTCGGACTCAAGATTAATCCCAACTTCAGCCAAGTTTTGGAAGCACCAAACAAGTTTGGAGGAGCGAGCAAACAGAGGTTGGAGGAAAAAACGGAATCTAAAAACAGAAGAAACCCTTTCTCATCAGTGTCCCCTAGCAATAAGGCCAAAAACAAAGCAACCAAAGTCGGTTTGACATTTTATTTAAAGAATTTAGAGAGGAATCGAAAAAAATCCTTGGATCATCGCCGAATGAAAGCAAGGAGCTTACGTACTATGTTAACACAGTGCACAGAAAAAGCCTTTGAGGAGCTGGTAAATAAATGGTTATCAATTGGTGTGGGTATAAACAAAACATCATCGCAACAGAGTCCAAAATGTTAAAAATACTACAAGTAAATATTCAGAGTTTTCTGAAGAATATTGATGAACTCGAAATTTTTCTTAACCTAAACAAAGTTGATATTCTTCTAGTAGCTGAAACTTGGTTGAAGCCCACAGACTATGTCAGGTTACAGAATTACCATATTATTAGGAAAGATAGACAAGATGGTTGCAACGGTCGCCTGCCTAAATTAGAACTCAATAAATTCATAAATATCCCAGGAAAAAAGAGAAAAATAGAAATGGCAACCCCCTGGCAGACCTTTTCGGTTTCCTCAAACAGACAAATTGTTATTAACTGGCCACCACGCATAAATGAATTAGAAAAATTCACCAATACCATGCCAAAAAAATCAGTACCGGTGGACGAAATTGGCTCCGACGGCACTGAAGCGACGAAAAAGGGAGAAATTCGCCTGGAATGCAGGCTAACGGCGCGATTTTGTTGATGTGTGCAGGCCCGCTTATGAAGGATCGCCTGATCGGGCGTTTTTTTATGGTCGGGAAGGATAACTTCCGATGAAAAACCGGCAAAGGTCAGGGAGTTACTCTCTGCGATTCGAATAAGAAACAACGTATATGAAAAGTAAAGATTAAAACGTGGGACAAGGAATTGAACGTGAAGTGAGTCAAAAGTGGTGAAAAAATTAAGAAAAACCTGAAGAAATAGAGGCCCGAAAGGGATTTTGAATGATCACCGGAAATAATTAGAGGTTTCTGGCATAAATACAGGTAACAGGTGTGACTGGGTTATAATCATGGATCTCGGCAGGCGTTGGTATGTAGAACCTGAAGAAAATTTTTGTTTTATTTTTGAGAATTAAATACAGAAAATCAAGAGTGAAGTAAGCCCCCACTAGAAAGGGCAACGGAATTTCGCGCATGGTTGCGGTTATATATATAATATTTAAAAGTTCAGTGTATTCCTATTTAATCCCACAAGAATTAACATCTAGGTAGTAATAACGGGATTTGATTACGCGTGCATTACAGCAGCGTGTCGAGACATCGTTGTGACTTTTTCTTCGAGATATAGGATATATAGCGCGAATGGTCGTCCACCAACAGGTTCCTTTTTTGCAAGTAAAATAGTGGATTAGTAATTTTTCTTTTGTTAAGTAATAAATAGTGGAAATCTATATTCCCGTTAATCATAATTATAAAAAAAAAATAGGAGGTAGTCCCGTTGCTATAAATAAAAAAATCTTTTTCAAGGAGGTGAAGATAATAAATCCTACAAACTCCCTAAACGCCTGTGCTTTAACTACCACTAATTTAAAAACAAACTTTACAATCTTCTCGGTATATGCCAAAGGTAACACAAGTAATCTAGACTTCAAAAACTCTATTCTAAAAATTCTCAACAGCGCTTGCAATTTCCAGAGGGCCATAGTAGCTGGTGATTTTAATGCCAGGTGCTCGGAATGGGGCGATTCCCTCACAAATCGTAGAGGAGAAATCTTGAAGGAAATAACGACCAGTTTCGGTTTCATGATTCACAACAATAGCCAATCCACTTGCTTAGCCAGGAAAAAGAATCCCACCTTTTCAGTAATTGACCTTTTTTTCTCCAACTGTGTCGGCACCCAAATAGAATGTAAATTAAAACACGCATCCTTTAGTGGAAGTCCCCACATTCCGCTTTTGTTCACTTTATACCAAAATGATCACAATAATAAAACTCTCAAGAAGGTAGCGATAAGCAAGGTTTTGGAACTTCTAAAAAACCTTGAAATCCCTTTTGAAAATTCCATGTCTATTCTACATACCTTTAAAGAGGTAATAAATCAAGCAACCTTCAAAGTGAACACCTTCTCAAAAAACTATCATCCTAAATCTTGGTGGGACAAAAATCTTTTATGCCTTTTCAGAATAAAATCCTGTTTCCTAGCCAAATTTAATAAATTTGGGAATATCACCGACTTGCTTACACACAACAAACTAAATGCTCTCTTCATTACAGAAAAAAAGAAAGCTAAAAGAAACTGCTGGTCTAAATTTATAGAAAATCTTTGCCATAAAACCAATGTTAAAAGTTTTTGGAATCTAATTTCTAGGTTCTCAGGTGGTAAAAAAAAATAATTTTGTCACAAATTCCGTCTCGGCTACTGATTATTTAGATCACATATCACCAGCCCCTTCACTTATCCCAAGTCTGATACCCATAAACCAAGTGAACCTTATCGATTGGTCACTTAACAACCTTGAACAATTGTTAAGATCAAAAAAATCCAAATTTGCTCCTGGTACTGACTTGATCACCTTTGAAATGATAAAATCTCTTTCTGTAAGTGGCAAACTGGCTCTAATGGAATTTCTAAAGAACACTTTCAATTCAGGAGAAATCCCGTCAAACTGGCTGGACATAAAAATCACCCCAATTCTAAAACCTGGTAAAGACCCAACGTGCCCCTCTAGTTACAGACCGATTTCATTGATATGTGTGCCAATTAAAATTACAAATATGTTCATCAAGGATTCTATTAACAGGATTATAGTAGAAAAAAATAATCTGTTGTGACCCCCACAATAAATTCCTTTCATGCAACATTGTAAACGGCTCCCACGCTTGGAGTCCACACGAGCTGCTGGCACAAACAAAAAAACCTCCTATGATCAAATTACAATAAATAAATATCATTCATTTCCGCTCAAATGCAATTAAGCACTTTTTCCTTATTAAAAGTGCTGCGCCAGCAACTCGTGTAATCGCCAAGCGTGAGTTACATTAGCTGCTTCGGTAAATCGTTCTCCCCAGTCAATAAATTTAGAAATCGAAGAATTGATAAAAAACTTAAATTTAACAAAAATTACTGGTGAGAACGATCCCGTCAGCACTCCTCCGGAAATATAAAAATCAAATTACAACAAATCCAAACAAAACAGGAAATGCTATAAAAGCATTTCCTGTCAACAATTTTCAATTTCCAAAAACAGGAAATGCTGATAAAAGCATTTCTTACCAAAAAATTTAATTTTCAAATTTGCTTAGAACAGCTAAATTGGTAATCGAAGTAATTTTAAGAAATGTAATAATTTAGTCTTAAGACCAACTTCAAAAGGCAAAGATTGACTCCGAAGAGCTCAATCAAGTTATAAATAAAAAAGTGCAAATAAAAAAAAATCATAATCTAAAGATAATCATTGTTTTTTTAATTAACATATATTATAATAAATATAATATATAACTCGTGTGGGACCGTGGCCGACTCGAGCTTGAGAAAACGATGCGACAGTTCAACGTTATTTGCATTTTCGTTTGATTCGAAGAAAGATGAAACGTTAGTTAGTGAAATTATAAACAACAAGCTGCATACGCGGAAAATAAAAGAATCTCATATGGTAGTTGTACGAGAGCCAGATTCTAGATTCATAGGCCACATAGTTTTGCAACAAGAAACAGCGGAAACGAAAACGCGCCAACTAATTGAATTTTTTCAGGCTAATAGCATACCATTAGATAATTTGGTTGCTATTTGTTCAGACGGTGAACCAGTCAACACAGGAATTAAAGGCGGAATAATACGACTATTTGAATAACACTTACAAAGACCACTACATTGGAGCGTATGCTTATTACACTTCAATGAACTACCTTTTCGTCATTTATATGATACACTAGAAAGAAGCACAACCACAGGACCACAAACATCAACAGAACAATTGTCAGCTTTATTGGATAATAGCGATATAATGAAGGTAAAATACATTTTTTTAAGTTGTAATTATTTGAAATAACGTATCCATAAATTTTCTTTCTTTGCTTATAGGTTGCTGAGAATTTTGAGAGAATCGAACTCGAAAATATGCCACCATCAACACTAGATGTTACTACTTTGTCAACAGATGCCAAAAATCTTCTTCAATTGGCTTATGCGATTTCCAATGGATCAGTGTCGATGGATTTAGCAAACACGAAATTAGGACCGTTGGTTAACAAAAGCAGCTCGGATTTTACGTGCATACGTGACAACAGGTAATCCATCAAATAATTTGCGAACATTAGCAATATTTATGTAATAAAAGTGTACATCCCCATGTACTTTAGCGTAAAATATTACCATTCTATTGCACACGGTAGTATTTTGTTCTTCAAGTTCATACGTGGACAAAGTATCTGACATCTAATTTGCTTTCGGTTATTCGTGGTGTTATGGCAGACAACAGCTATTTCGCAAGCTCAGAAAGTGTTTTATTATCAATGATTTGTGACGAGAGAAAGCCAATTCGCCAAATGGCATTTAAAAAAATAATACACATCAGGCAAAACCTAGACAGAACAACATTAAGAGAGAGTAAAAAACCAAAAATAAATTTTGATTGCACTGATTATTTCAATATGATAGATTTGGATGACAACAATATCCTGCACGAGCCACCATACACAAGAGACATACCTCTTGAGCATTTCGAAGATTATTATGAGAGCGATGAGATGTTAATCAACATTCAAATACCGTGCCACATTCAGAGTACTGAGCGTAATGTACAAGAGCTAACTAGAGCATCTAAACATGTTACAGAAAAAACAAACCAGGATTTCTTGCCGCGTCTGCGGAGTCGAGAGAAAAAATTCCCCGATTTGACAGCAAACAAAATTTCCAATAAATCCTTTTCAAAATGTTAATATTAAAAGTTTATATGCAGGTAATAAGCTGTAATTTTTTTAATTGTTAGACAAGTCTCACTTCTGCTCGTGGTCTATTTTTACTAAACGACTTTGTCTGGAAATGCCTGCCTCTGACCGAGGACTCCTTGTACGTGGATACACTTCCATTTGTCACACTTATCGTATTATCTCGTATTGTATGCTTTGTTCTACACAGTCTTTAATTTCTCCATCCCTTCATTTCCATCTCTAACGATTGTAGTACGGGCGCCTTCTTGGCTCTTCTTGCCCCGGCGCAATGGACAAGAAGAAATCCACCAGCTCTAATGATTCCAAAAGAAGGCTTAGCGTCTCCTCCTCGACCAGATCTTCCTCAAGATTGGGAGCAAAGTCATCTGAAAGCAATAAAAAACACTTTCTACCTAATGATTCGACACGGAAGGATAACACTTCCATGAATATAGAGATAGCGAAATGCAACCCTTTGGATGTCAACACTCTCGCTCCCATTGCGGAATCTGTGAACTCGGACACTGCTCCACTACCTGTATCTTCCAAATCCCCTACATCTGAACTCTCCTTCAATGCCAATCCCATTACACCACCTCCTGGTTCACAAAAGACTATTCCTTCTACCCCTTTCAGAGGTATCTACTATAACCTTTATGAAGAAAAAGACTCTGGTCCCTTTGAAGTCCGGATTCAAGCTATCCCGACGGGCGAAAATTTTAAAAATAACATTAACCCTCTCAGAGTAGGTAAACTTCTGGAACCTATTTCAGGAGTTGCTAAATTAATTAAAATTCATTCTAACAAGTTCAAAGTAATCTTCAATAATTCCGTGGATGCTAATTCCTTTTTAATTAAAAATCCTCTTGCCCCCAACTTCAATACCTTTATACCTTTAAATTCTATAGCTACCCCTATCCTGTTACATGGAATTGATCAGGATCTGGAAGAGGAGGAATTACGTTTGAGTCTCGAAAGAGCTAACCCTTTATGGAGAATTATGAAAGTCTTTCGACAGAAGTGGAAGAACTCTGATTCTGAAACTCTCGTTTGGACCAAGACTGATAAAGTCAAAGTCTACATAAAAGGATTTTTGTTACCTGAAAGACTGATGTTGCATTACAATAGCTTTCAAATTCATAAATATGTACCTGCTCCAAGAAGGTGCTTTAGATGCCAGAGATTCGGGCATTGGAGTAAGGTCTGTAAGGCCCCTAAAGAGGTGTGTGCTAGATGCGCGGATCCTCATTGTGAGAAAAAAAGACTGTGCCAAAGTAAAGCCTTTTGTGTAAATTGTGGTGGTCCACATCCATCTTTTGACAAGATTTTCCCTAAGCTAGTTAAGGAAAGGGAAATCACTAAAATAATGCGGTTGGGGAACCATAACAGAGAGGATGCTTGGCGTATCCTAAATAGCAGGAACAGAGCCCGGAGGACGCCGTACTACAAATCACACAACCCTGACAAACCAAAAACCCCCCCCTCGCCCCTTAGGCAATAATCTCAACCATTCACCTTCCTACGCAACAGTGTCTAAATTAAATTCAAGCTTGGGGAACCCAAGTAAATCTTTTGGAACTTTTAGGAATGTGAAACCCCCTCACCCCGATTCTTTAATAGAATGTACGAACAGATTTGAAAATGAATTTAAGAACCTTTCAAGGCTTCTGCTCATTAAAGATCACAATACCCCTATCTCTGATCACACCAGAAACGTGTTCAACAAGATCAATGCATGGATCAAAACTTTAGATGGCAACTTCAATAGAGGCAAATCTGTCGAATGTTAAAAGTCCTCCAACTTAACGTCCAAAGTCTGCTTAAGAACCTAAATGAAATTGAAATTTTCTTGAAAACAAATAATATTGATATTTTTGTTGCGGTTGAAACCTGGCTCTTGCCATCAGATCGGGTTAAACTTAGCAATTACAATATTGTAAGAAAAGACAGACAAGATGACCTACTTGCATTACCAGAAAAATCAATCCATCCTCTTCTGTTATTGACCTCTTTTTTGCTAACTTCTCTGATGTCTCTTTTAATAGTCGGCTTAAAATGGCTTCCCTAAGTGGTAGCCCCCACATTCCTATCATAATTGAAATGAACACCGTCAGAATTCTTAATACACCTAAGCAAATTGTGTCCACCTCAAAGGTTTTAACCAACCTTAAGAATCTGTCCCTAAACCAAGAGGAATATCCCACTATTATGGATAAAATCTCTGATATTATCAAGCAGGCAACTTTCACTTGTAAAGGAAAAGCCATCAATTTTACACCCAAACCATGGTGGAATACGACTCTTCAGAAATTATTCAGACTGAAGTCGATTGCTCTAAGTTCTATAAATACAAAAACTCTAGGGACCTTCTGGAACACAACAGACTTAATGCTATCTTCATAAAAGCCAAAAAAGTAGCAAAAAGGGAATCATGGTCTAATTTTATTCAAGAGCTTTGTCACAAATCTCAAATTAACAAATTTTGGGACACAATCAAAAGATTTAAAGGACGCCGTCATAACTCCGACTTCACCTCTAAAAATTTATCTCCAAAGGGTTATCTCGATCTATTATGTAGCAAGCTTACCAGTCCTTCCCTTATCCCTAATCTTCAACCTTTTGACAATCACACATCAGTGAACTGGTCTGTCTCGGACCTATTAAATTTACTCAAAAGCAAGTCCTCTAAATCTGCTCCTGGTCATGATCATATTACTTTTGCAATGATTAAATGCCTTTCGCTCAGTAGCATGGAAGCTCTGATTTCTTTTTTGAAGGACATCTTCTTATCTGGAAAACCTCTTACTGAATGGCTCACCATTAAAATTTTTCCCTTATTGAAAGGAGGTAAAAATCCTCTAATTTGTGTACCCATTAAAATAATCAACTCCTTTATCAAATTTTACATTGATAAACTGGTCGAAACAAATAACCTTCTTCCCATGCACTCTTTTGCTTACAGAAAAGGGCGTTCTGCCTCCTCTTGTCTGGGTGTTATCCAACAGACCATAACATACATGAAACGCCATCACAAGGTTGTTGCCATGCTGACCCTAGATTTGGACAGTGCGTATGATGGGGTAGACCTGGGCATTCTTTATACTACTTTACTAACCGCCAACATCCCACTCATTTATATAAACTGGATTATCAATTTCTTCAGTAACAGAAGCTTATACCTTCTTGACAATATTAGGGCTGCACCTGGTGGACTTCCTCAAGGTAGCTCCCTCAGTCCCATTCTTTTCAATTTATACTCTTCTGCACTACATGAGGTGGTGAAATGGGATGTTAACCTTTTCCAATTCGCAGATGACTTCTGTTTCATTGCTGCTGGTGATTCCAATCTCATTGCTGAATCCAAACTTCAAACTGCACATTATGATTTCTTTTCAATTGCAAAAAAGCTTAAACTTTCGATTAACTTCTCTAAATCCAAAGCTATGTCCTTTAATAATAAAAAACAGATCAACCTTTCTCTTGACAGCATCACAATCCCAAGTGTATCTAACCTTAAATTCGTTGGTTGGACTTTCACACGCAACTTAAAGAGTAAACTACAATTAAATGAAGCTCTTGCTGCGATGGACTCCAACCATAGAGTTATTTCCATTTTCCATTTAGTTAATAACTTTTGAAAAAGAGTTGATAATTACAAACTACCAAAACAGTCGTGTTCCAAAAGCTCAGATCTCAATGAATATCAAATTTTTTCCATATGAGAAAAAATAGTTTGTCATTTGTTCTACAGTGTAATTGACCCAAACAAAAGTTGTTAGTTTTTTTATGAAGTTTTTTTAAGGCAATAGTTTTTGAAGAAAAAGTTATAGAAAGGGGGTGTTATTTGGATAAGTGCCAGGTTTTATTATTTTTTTGCAACTGAACATCAAATTATTTCTACTATATTGCAAGTAAACATCTGATATATACATTGGTCTAAAGCTGATCCAACAAGATCAAGAACAATATTCTATAATACTATAATTATTTTAGAAGTTATAGCGGTTTGTTTGAATGTATTGTAGTAAATCGGTTGGAAACATACATGAAGGAAATTATCGGTGTTCCTGTACCAACAAGGTTAGATGAGGATAGCGGCGGTCAGGAGGCCGAAACGGATGTTCGTTAATCTACTCCAGTTAATGTCGAAAAGGACGATTCTGAGGAGGATAGTGTTCCCAATTCGAGAAATATATCCGAATGGAAAGCAAAATTGTTTGAGATGCGTAATGCTGAGAAAGCCTTATTAGAAAGGGAAACCCATTTATTAAAACGTGAAAATGAATTGCTAAAAATAAATAATAAAGATGCTCGACATGCCGAAGAAAAACTATTGCATCCGACGGAAGTCAACGATATAATCCCACATTTTGATCCATCAAAAGGGTTATCTTCTAAGAAATGGATTGAACAATTAGACAAACTTTCCGAAGTATACAATTGGAGAGAAAATACTATTCTTCACTATGCCAGTTTACGACTCAAGGGAAGTGCAAAAGTGTGGAACCACAGCCACACGGGATTGAATGATTGGAAAATATTTTGTACAGCACTTTTATGTACCTTCCCGCCAGTGGGCGATGCTTACGAAATTCATTCAGCTCTGAGCAGAAGATCGAAGCGGTCAGATGAAAGTTACGAAGTTTACGTTTTTGCCATCACAGAGATAGCAAGAGGACATTCTGTTGATGAGCAATCTCTTATTAAATACATCATAAAAGGTATAAGGAATTATGACGTCAAACAAATTTTATCTTTACAGAACATAAAGTCTGTGGACGATGTTTTGCATCAACTACAGCAACACGACAAATTTAAAAGGGACAATATCATGGGAGAAAGTTACAAACATCGAACTTCAGCGAGGGAAGATCCTAAACAGCAAAAAGGTCAGTTAAAAGTCAAATGTTACAACTGTGGCGATTTTGGACATTTGACTATGAATTGTACGAAGCCAAAGAGGATGCGAGGTTCTTGCTATTATTGTGGTGATCCTACTCATATAATATCCAATTGTCCCAGACAGAACAAAGGTTCAAAAGGAGAAAGCGGAAAACAAGTAAGCGGTGTCAACTTTTTAAAAAATAACTTAATTTCCTCAAATAATAATTTTAATATATTGCAAAATGTTAAAGGTAGTTCTGGTATTTGTGAGACCGTTGAAAAAAATGTTAATCATTCTAGTAATCATTTGGTAAATCCCAGTTCATATATAGATATTATTTGCTCTCTTAAAAATCCATTAACAGATGTCAAATGCATCCTGAAATTAAAAGGTTTGGTTTACACGGGCAGTCCTGTTAGTCTTATTAAGCAGAGTTTAGTTCCGATCATGTCGTTAAAGTAAGAAAAGATCAAAGTCATGATTTCTTTGGAGTTAATAATAGCAAAGTTGTTCTATTGGGAGAATGTTTAAGCTCATTGGAGATTAACAATTATATTTATTCTGTTAACCTTTATGTAGTTCCGGATGTTACCATGCAACCATTTATACTCTTAGGTCGTGATTTCTTAAAATTAAGTGACGCCGAACTTCTCTTAGAACGAAATTCTGTGATAAGATTTAGTGATGGTGGTCACCAATTCTTAAACATAAACGTGGAAAACGCTTACGACCAAATAGAGAATAAACTCGATATTGATCCTAGGTTAGATTACGCTACTAAAGAAAATTTCTTGAAAAATGTTTACGATAATTATTATTTTGCTTCAAAACCTGATCATCCAGAGACGGTATTTAAAATGCACATTCACCTTACTAGCAGTAAACCCATAACATCAGCTCCTAGGAGGCTATCCTACGCAGATAAGGAGAAAGTTAGGGCGATCATTGATGATTTACTGAAAGAAAATTTCATTAGGGTTAGTGAGTCACCATATTCATCGCCAATAGTACTGGTACGAAAGAAGACTGGTGATATTCGTATGTGTGTGGATTTTAGAGCATTGAATAAGATTACTGAGCGTGATAATTATCCGCTGCCACTGATTGAAGACCTCATAGATAGATTGAAAGATAAACACATTTTCAGCAGTTTTGATCTTAAAGCTGTGTAACGGTCGCCTGTGTAAACTATAATTCAAAAAAAAAAAAACATCCCAAAAAGAAAAATATAAATGGCAACTACGCACTAATGATATTTCGCAATATGCACCACTACCATGAAGAAAATGTCATCACCGTTGGACGAAATTAACTCCGATGGCACTGAAAAAACTAAGAAGGGAAAAATCGCCTGGAATGCGGGCTAACGGTGATTTTTTTGGTTTGTTCGTGCCTGCCTACGAGAAATCGCCTGCTCGGGCATGTTTTTTTGTGGGGAAGGAGAGCGGTCAAGAAAAAAAAAGATCAGGAACGAGACTGGCAGTTGATCCATGAGATATGAAAGGTCAAAAAGATAAACGGTTATTTGGGAACATTTCGACTTCTATGTTTCAAAAGTTTAATGAATTTTCTGAATTTTAAGAAGTAAAGAATTTAAATAGTAAAACTATTAAATGAATAATCGAATAAAATAACTCGAAGTAAGAGAATTTAAATAGTAAAACTAATACATGAATAATTGAATAAAATAACTTGAATTAAAGGAATTCAAATAAGAGAAACTAATAAATGAATAATTTGATAAAATCACTGGAAGTAAAAGAATTTAAATCGTAAAACTAATAAAGGAATGAGTTAAATAAAATAACCTAAGATAAAAGAACTATCCACATAAGAAATTTTTTGAAGATCTAAATCATTGTTAACATGATCGAATAAAAACCCCCACGTGAGGCCCTCGGGAATAATGATGCCTCCGCGAAGGGCGAGTTCCTTCCGCTAGATACCACCGGGCACTTAGCCCCGACGATCGGTGCAGCGGATGCATACATTTTCGGCGATAATCCTTGGCGGTCGAGCCTCTCCAGCCACCCTCTGGTCTGTTCCCAGTTATGAATTGGAAACGCTCGCTATTATTCTAGCTCTTCGACGATTTCGGATTTATTTACATGGTGTTCGATTCAAGATCGTGACGGATTGTAATGCGTTGACGCTAACGCTTAGCAAGAAGTTACTGAATCCTCGGATAAATCGTTGGGTTTTGGAACTTCAAGACTATGATTATAAGATAGAACATCGGGTTGGTAGCAGAATGCAACATGTGGATTGCTTAAGCCGCTACCACAATATTCTAGTATTAGAAGAATGCCCGTTCGAGCAACAATTATCTATCTGTCAAAACCAAGACCGATCATTGAATTCATTGCGTGAGGAATTGGAGAAAGGAGATCATCCATTTTTCGAGTTGAGAAATAAATTGATTTATAGAAAAGTGAATAAAGAAAAATTGCTATTTGTTGTTCCTGAAGCGTGTCCATATATTACGAAATAGTCACGATTTACACTCGCATGTTGGAGTAGATAAAACATGCCAGATAATTAAACGGAGTTATTAGTTCGCTAATATGAAAGAGGTGGTAAGTGAATACATTGCAAATTGCCCTAAATGTATAACTTATAATGGGGTACTTTGGAGAAAAGAAGGGTTTTTGTTCAATATCCCAAAAGGGACCCGACCATTTGCCGTCATTCACATTGACCATTTGGGTCCATTGGAGGAAACTCCTAAGAAAAAGAAGTACATTTTCATAGTCATTGACGGTTTTACAAAGTTCGTAAAATTTTACCCCACCAAAACTCCAAATGCCATGGAGGCCATAAATTGCTTGAAGACTTACTTTAACTTGTTTAGTGTACCAGATAAGATTATCTCTGATCGAGGATCCGCCTTTACTTCGGATAGATTTAAATCTTTCATGAATAAATACTCTTCTCAACATGTTTTAGTAGTAGCTGGCTCCCCTAAATCTAATGGGCAGGTTGAGCGCGTAAACCGTGATCTCATTCCAATGCTTTCTAAATTAGTAAATATTAGCGAAGGCACACATTGGGATAGTGTTCTTATGCAAGCGGAATATTCCTTTAATAACACTATAAATCGTTCTATAGGCACGACACCTAGTAAAATGCTGTTTGGAGTGAACCAAAGAAATTTTGTGATGGACAAAATTAAAGAATTTGTTGAGGAGTTAATGATTCCGATTATAATTTATAAAAAACTAGTTTAGAAGCCATGAAAAACATGGAAAAGAATCAGGACCATAAGAAAACATGTTTTGATAAGAAGAGGAAAAGTCCAAAAGTGTATAGTCAAGGTGATTTGGTTGTCGTTACTAATGTAGATACTACTGTGGGATTTAATAAGAAAATGATACCAAAATATAAAGGACCGTATAAAATTAAGAAATGCTTGGGGAATGATAGGTACATAGTAGCCGATATAGAGGATTTCCGTGTCACTACCCGACCATTTTAAGGAGTATTCGACGTCTCTAGATTGAAACCTTATATTCAATTGAACTAATTAGTTTCCAAAGTGGTCAAACTTTTAATTTGATTTACCAATCGATATAGACGTATTTTATTTTAAGGCAAAATTGTATTTTGATCTCATCGAATGATGCAACTATTCTACCGATATTATTGATGGATTGTGAGTGGATAAGGCGGAAAATATTTATGGTTCGGTTATTCAGAGTGAAGGGCGTACCTTGTTATTATTATTAATTAAAGAGAAAAATAGTGGGAGAAGCCCTAGCTCGGAGCCCCCCAAAATCAAAAGAAGAAATTTTAAAAGGGGGGTATGGGGGGCGGAGCAGAGCCCCCATTCCAAAGAAAACGTACTTCGCTTTTCAATTGTACCATTTTTTTTAGAAAAACATTTAGAATGATTTGTAGAGCGTTCCACACCAGCACTAATTTCACGATTTTGCTGTATCCTTGCGCATGTATCCCAATGCTAAGATTCGCCTGAGGAGTTCCTAATTTTAGAAAAAAAAAATGGTTTTAAAGTTTTATATTCAATATTAGTGCTAATTTCACGATTTTGCTGTATCCTTGCGCATGTATCCCAATGCTAAGATTCGCCTGAGGAGTTCCTAATTTTAGAAAAAAAAAAATGGTTTTAAAGTTTTATATTCAATATTAGTGCTAATTTCACGATTTTGCTGTATCCTTGCGCATGTATCCCAATGCTAAGATTCGCCTGAGGAGTTCCTAATTTTAGAAAAAAAAATGGTTTTACAGTTTTATATTCAATATTAGTGCTACTTTCACGATTTTGCTGTATCCTTGCGCATGTATCCCAATGCTAAGATTCGCCTGAGGAGTTCCTAATTTAAGAAAAACGAATATTTTTTAAACAATAATAGATTTGGCTAAAACCAGAGAAAAATTATTTATATTAACATGTATCATAAATATAATGCAATATTATAATTGATTGGAATGAATTTTACCCTTTGTTTAATTATTTGGTAGCCCTGAAAAGGGCCCTTTAATGTATAGTGGGACTTTTAATAATGATTGGGTGGATACAACGCAACGTACAGCAACGTACATAAATGATAGTTATAACGGTTATAGTGTTTAACAATTTCTTAATGGTGGTAAAATAATAAAATTGTAGTAGTATTCAAGTAGTAGTTAAAATATCGTATTTTATTAAATAAATTTGAGGTGGTTTTTGGTAAAGGACTTTTACTTTAACTAAGTCACTACTTGAATACTACTACAATTTTATTATTTTACCACCATTAAGAAATTGTTAAACACTATAACCGTTATAACTATCATTTATGTACGTTGCTGTACTACAAACTGCAAACAAATTAAATTGTGCAAATTAAAACGAAAATAGAGTTAATAAAATATAATATTTAAAAAACTAAGTGAAAAAATAATAGTTTAAAGGTAAGTGGAATAAGTTGATATTGGTGATTTTTAAAAATTCAATGTTTATTAAGTGTTAAATTTTCTCTCAATTTTTAGAAAAGAATAATGGAGTTATTCAAATTCATTCGAATTATTCAAAATAAAAAAGACTTATAAAATTTTTAATAAAACATAAAGTGTTGAACAATACATTGAAGTGCCCAAAATGTGGAAAAATAATAAATTTAAATAAAAATAACTTATATTTTAAATGTACAAATAAGTATTATTTTAAAAATTCCCACAAAAAACGTATTAGAAAAATGTGTACATTTAGTGAGAGTGCGAAAAAAAATACGTGGTTTTGTAAAAGCAAATTGTCTATTAAAAAAATATGCCTTTTTGTTGCGTATTTTGTTATGATTAAACCACCGCGACACAATTTTTTTAAAAGGGAGCTTAAATTAGTCAACAGGACGATAGTGGATTGGCAGAGTTTTGCCCTGAAGTGATTTATTAATTTAATTATTTGTTATAATATAATATTAAATAATAATTTTAATTAGGTTTGCATATATTGGCTAGAGAGTCAAAACGAAAAAATTGGAGGAGAAGGCGTGATTATTGAAATAGATGAAGCGAAAATTGGCAGACGCAAGTATAATAGAGGACGGATGGTGGAGGGGAAATGGATTTTCGGGGGGATAGAACGCCAAAGCGGGCGAATTTTTATTGCCCCTGTCCCCGATAAGACTACAGCGACCTTGTTAGAAATAATTAAAAAAAATATATTACCTGGAACTATAATCATATCCAGATATGTGGAAGGCATACAACATTCTTGAGAACGAAGGTTTTCGGCACCTAACCGTCAACCATTCTCAAAATTTCGTTGACCCCGAAACCGGTAAGAAGTTTGAAATAATATTAAAAATTAAACCATACCTTTTTTTGAACAGGCGCTCATACGCAAAATATCGAAAGGTTGTGGCGAGAAGTGCGCGCCAATATTCCGAGATTCGGAACGAGGGAGGCACATTTGGCAGGGTATTTAGCCGAATATATATTTAAAAGAAAGTTTAGTTACGAACTTCGAATAGTTAAATTTTTTAAATTAATTGGTGAGTTGTATCCCCCCAATCATTATTAAAAGTCCCACTATACATTAAACGGCCCTTTTCAGGGCTACCCAATAATTAAACAAAGAGTAAAATTCATTCCAATCAATTATAATATTGCATTATATTTATGATACATGTTAATATAAATAATTTTTCGCTAATTTTAGCCAAATCTATTATTGTTTAAAAAATATTCGTTTTTCTAAAATTAGGAACTCCTCAGGCGAATCTTAGCATTGGGATACATGCGCAAGGATACAGCAAAATCATGAAATTAGTGCTGGTGTGGAACGCTTTACAAATCATTCTAAATGTTTTTCTAAAAAAAATGGTACAATTGAAAAGCGAAGTACGTTTTCTTTGGAATGGGGGCTCTGCCCCCCATACCCCCCTTCGGCTTTGTGTAAAAATTTCATCAAAATCGGAGGTGGGTACTGTTATATTCAACATTTACCTTACTTTATTGTTCTGTGTTCGCCTCTCTCGATGATCATTTTTTTGATTATTTGAGCCACCAATCCACCAATAACCTCTGTCAATCTTTAGTTGGTTTACTTTTGTGGCATCAATTCCTGGATGATGAACTCTTTCATTATAGTTTATGATGTTAAGTAATTTGTGATGCTGAAATTGTTTTGATTGTACTTTGAATTTATATTTTTGATTTTTATGACAAGATTGATGTAAAATGTTGGGTCCCAAACTTTCATTTATTTGTGTGTCAATCGGGGACGATTGATATGTCAGAGATGACCGAGTTGTAGTAGTTTACTGAACGGACTGAAGCTAGATGGCGTTCATGTCATTTAGATGAAGGATGGAGACTTAACATATTTCTGTGAAGATGAAGAAAAGAAAAATAAAGAAGAAGAGAGAATTATTATTAGAGACTTGAGAGGAAGCAAGCGTGGTAGAGACGCGGGTATCTGTATTCCATTTTTATTGTGAAAAATAAAGTCTAAGTTTTGTTTTTTTAAACCGAAAATACGATCTTTTCAATCTCCACTGATTTTCCCATCCCATCCGCCGAGGACATCCTACAGCCCCAAAGATAACCAGAATGATAAACAGGATCTTAACTGGACACGCCTATGATGAAGCACGCCTGGCCTCTTGGAAATTAATCCCGAATGGGGTGTGCAACACGTGCAATATGACAAGTGACACTGAACATATCATCCTAAAGTGCCAGAAATATCAATCCGCCAGGACGAATCATCCCAAAATAGCAGGTGCCACCACTGGGTTCTAACCCCCTTTAATATTGACAAGATTCTGGATTTGGTGAAGTTCTTGTCTGAAGCAGGTATTTCGTTATAGCACCAAAGCCTTTCCTTGCCTAGACCTATTCCTATATCTCCCATAGCTTCCCTCTTAATACTTGCCCTGATGTTGCTGTCCCCTTTGCCTCATTATCATCCTCGATCCTTTCTACCTTTCAAGCAATAGACTCTACCAATTTCAAGCCTTTAACTTCCCTAAGTTTAGCATTACTGAACTTTTGAGCGTAAGCACTTACATAAATCAATGAATATTGTCAATAATCTATGTTAGCCTTAGCTTGACCTGATGAACTGCTTGACTGGACTGTAATGACGAGACTCCTCCCTTATTCAGTAAGGGTTCAACGATATCGGAGAGAGAGAGAGAGTGATATTGGATTTTATAACCAATAAAAACGATCAAAGGCTCATGGTTTGAGTATAGCTGAAAAGCTCGTACCAAGAAGTGATCACGCCAGAATTTTTCTTTCTGGTGAAAAAAGGAAAAAAAAACATTAAAATAATAAATCAGTTGATCACTGGCATTGTAAGTTTGATCGAATTTCTCCATAGTCAATTTACCAAGTTTTCTACACAGGTCCGGTAAATATTAAAACCTAAAAGTAGTAATCAATGCAACGCGACTTTGAAACTCATGCGCCACTCTTTTTTAAATAAGTAATAATTTGAATAATTAATTAATCGAAAAGCAGTTTTATAAAAGAGATTAACTTAACGAAATAATACCAATTTAGCATGAGCTAAGAGTCCAAATTTTATCTCTAAACTTGTTGAAGCGAAATTCAAAGCAAAAAAACATCTCTCAAGGATCATATTTATGAGAAATTTCTTATTACGAAAGTAACTAAAATTCATTTTAAATTTTATAAATTTAAGGAAAACTTTAAATCAGTCTTTAAGTAGTAAAAAAAATAATATATTTAATGAATTTAAATTGTAAATTGCACTTCGGCTTTCAAAACGTGAAAACTGACTGAACAAGTCAAAAAAAGTCAAATACTAATTTCAATTCTGTTTTTTATCTCGGACGGATTTAGAAACCTTAAAAAGAAAATAATTTTGCAACCATGTCTCATATAACGATAAAAAAAACAATAATAATCTTACATCAAAATATCACCCGTACTATCTGCTTGGTCATACCTTAACAATCATTTCTTGTTAGTTGTAGATCTTGGTATATTGATAAAATTTCTTGGAGCAACATATCTTAAATCGGGTATAAGCGATATGCTCGGTGTCCTATTTAATTGACTTTTAATAACGTTTTGATTTCGTTGTTGTTGTTGATTATGATGATGCTGTGATTGTTGTTGTTGTTGGTGGTGTTGCTGCTGTTGCTGTGATGTAACGTTGTTGATCTGACTTAATGGTAATGGGTGATGTGGTAGAAAATGATTTGGTTGACTCTCAACAGGTACAGCAAGTCCTTGTATTAAATATTGACTAATTGTGTTGTTATTATTATTTATACTGTGATTAAATTTTGACATTGGCACATTATTTGCAAGCTGATTTGGTGGTGTTATCTGATTATAAGAACCTAATGAATTATATACTTGTGTTTGATTCCACGAGTTAAATTGGGATTGAGGTAATTGAGCAGGATTATTACTTGTTATTGGTACGCTTGAAACAAAATCTGACCATTCATCATCATTAGATTCTGACTGTGAGCAAAAATTTGGCTTATATGGAGAAGCTGATTGGATTGTCTGTGTATTATTAAAGCTGCTAAATGCTGGTACTGATACAAAATCAGACCAATCATCGTCATCGTTATTAGTAAAAGTTTCAATCGATGAAAGATTTTGCTGTGTATCCCGTTTAGGTGATGATTTAGATTGGGCAAACATTTCTTCAATTCTAGCTAACTCCTGGGGATTTATATCGGGTCCTGCCCATTCTATTTTCGGACTGCTATTAATTTTTATGGCTTGTGGAAGTAATACAGCTGGACTTAATATCATTTCATCACTAAAGGTCGGTGTGCAAGTTCTACTTTTTGTTTTCTCTTCCACAAGGACGGTTTTAATTCTATCTTTTGGTGGCTGCGATTGTTGTGGTGGAAGTACTGATTGAAAATCGGAAAATTCATCATCTATACTGCTATTGTCTTTCGGTTTTTGTACATTGTTTCTATCAAAATCACTCTTTTGGAAAGAGCTATTTACCACAGAATTTAATAATTGTTCTTTTCTATCAAGAGCTCCAATATTATTTTCAACAGATTGATTTGATATGGGAGGAAAATCATTTTCAATATTAAAGAAGTCTGTAGAAGTATTACTGGAAATTACAGCTGGAAATTCTTTTAATGTTTCAACTGTCATCTGTGTTGCTGAATCTCCCATAAACATATCAGTGGTACTAATCGTAGGAAATTTTGTTATTGTAGAATCATTCTTATTATCTAAGCTAGTAAGATCAAAACTCCAACCAGTTTCATTCCTATCTATTGATGTCTCAAAATTCTGCTCAATAGTAATTTGTTGTGAACTTTGAAATTCTTGAAATTCATCATTTTCTAAGTGGCTAGTCGATAATTTTTCTGGATCATACTCAATATCCCTGTATTCCTTCTTAATAACTTTCTCATCAATAACAATTCCTGCTGCTGCCGTCTTAAAATCAAAATCAATTGGTTCTTTTTCACCACCACCGCTGCTGCTACTACATTTAGTACTTCGAGTAACTACTACTTCAGTTTTACTCGGTGTAAATATATGAGTTTCTTTTAATGGTACCACAAACGTTGATGGATTTGTAGTATTAGATTGTATTTCATTATGTTTTGACAATGTATCAAATTGATATGAATTTGATAAATCATTACTAATTTCATCAGTATCTATTGTACTTGTTATATCATTGTCGATGATTGATACAAATGGGATGGAATTTGCCGCTTCGGAATTGATGCTTGCCGTTTCTGTTGCTGCTGCTGTTGTTGTTGTTTGCTGCTGGATGGACTGATCAATGTTGCAAGACTGCGGCGTGTGAATCGTTTCAGTTTTTCTCTCGTGTAAGATTTCTTTAACCCCTAAAGTAGAAGAATAAAAAATTATATATCTTCATATTATTTTTGAAATTAAATCAATATGTTAAACAGCCAAGTAATATGATGTCTATTGGTCTTAAATATTATTATGAAGATGATTGCTAATTTAATGCAAACGTTTAGCATTTCGTAAAGTGGTATGTAAGAATTTATGCAGATAATAACCAAAATAAATAGTAATATTTTAGCTTTATTCGATTTAATGATAGGGGAAATGCTGGCGGTAAAAGCATCTCATGTATAGATGTCATGTGTGTCTTAAATTTTATCATTCTCGGATTTGCAGATGTAGAAATAAATTTACGAAATCAGTAAAATTGTAAATATAACGTATTCTAACTCCAAAAAAAACGCTGTTACTATTACTACAATATTAATTTTTTGACGTGACTACGTCTTATAAATCGATGAGTATAGGAAGTCATTAGCGCAATCCCCACCACTACTTAGCGACGGGAACGGGACGGGACATTTTGCGCTAATGACTTCCTATACTCATCGATTTATAAGACGTTGTCACGTCAAAAATAAAACAACTTTTTGAAAACACACTGATGGAACAAGGCACAAAAGGCTGAGCAGTGTATTGAAGCCAACTATAAGAAAACAAGCAGGTTTCCGTCAAGAATGTTCCACAATCGACTATGTAGTTGAGCTTCGAATAATAATCGAGAATAATCAGTTAGATTTCACAGACCATTATATCTTCTGTTTATAGTTTCCTAACAGGTACCGCGGAACAGAACAAATGTGGGAATGATTAAAATCTTACTCAGACGTGTTCCACAATTTGAGTGGAATGAAATCGAATCGGAATTCAATTTCACTCGAATTAAATATATAACACATACCTAGTTTATAGCTACTCCAAAAATAATTCGAATTATAGATCATCCAAAATTGTTTACCCTATAAACGAGGTAAATCGAATTATGGCTTAAACCGAAATTTTTCGGCTTAAGCCATAGTTATAAAAATGTATTTCTACCCGTTTATACGCTAATTCGAAATTTTGAAGTAATTTTGAGTTAAGTCGATTTAATTTTTCTGCTATAAACTCGGTAATAAATGGAATTAGTCGAAATGTGGAACATGTAATTTCGATTTCGAGTATATATTCGACAAAAATCGAATTGTGGAACACCCCGATTAACAGAAGTTATGTATTTAGCTGCATTATTGATAAACATAGAGGTACAGGAAACAATGACGGAGTCGCATGCAATCAAACTTACGTCCTCTCTAAATGTTATTGTTTTATGGTTCTGTAACTTCGAAGGTTAGCAGGTTAGGTCCTTAATTATCAGCGTATAGCTCTTTATATAGTCACAGCGTATGTGCAAAGAAAATGTGGAAATTATTTGTTGGCGAGCTGTTGAACGCAAACAAAAGCATCCGATACTTCTCAGAACAACATAATGAGAGAGAGAGAGAAATAAATGTACCAACCGTGGAAGAATTTCAAAGTGCATACGATCCTTAAAAAACAACAAATGCCCAGGAATTGATGACATCCCAGCAGAGTTGATCAAACAAGGAGGCGAATAGCCTTCAGCAGCTATACATGAACTACTACGTTGCATA
This sequence comes from Thereva unica, assembly GCA_949987705.1. Classification (NCBI taxonomy): domain Eukaryota; kingdom Metazoa; phylum Arthropoda; class Insecta; order Diptera; family Therevidae; genus Thereva; species Thereva unica. The sequence continues at coordinate 104,724,934 of OX465283.1, forward strand.
TGGAAGAACGAAAAATGCCTGAAGAATGGAAAATCATTATCTGTCTAATACACAGGAAAGAAAGGGGAAAAATTCACCAGTGCAAATTATAGAGCTCTCTATCTCTTTTTTATAAACTAATGCCAAATATAACATTGTCATCTTATGCGGCAGCAGCAATGACTAAATATCAAACTGGATCCAAAATAAATCGGTCAACAATGGACCAACTTCAATAAGGCAGGTTCCCCGAATACAACATTGTACATATTAACTTTTCAGCGACTTCAAACAAGCATACGACAGCATCGAGAGGGAAAAAATGTTTGCGACAATGCTGGACCTAACACCCCCTAAAGATAGTGAACTCGAAAATGACAATGGAAAATGCAAGGTGTACAGTCAGAAAACAAGGAGAATTGACGAAGTCCTTCCCAACCAAGCAAGGCTGGAAGCGTCTCACCCATGCTATTCAATATTTATCTAGAAGGAGTAATTCGTAACGTTGACGCGAACAAACAAATCAAAACAGTTGGCAGGATTTTCCAATGACATAAACTGCCTTGCGAGATCACTTTCATTCCTTAGAGAAATATTCACGGAATGAGAAGATGAAGCTTAACATACACTGAGTTTCTATAAGAGTTCAGCCCGCGTCATGGAAACAGACAAAGTTAAGAATTTTCGTTAAAGATTTTCAACTCTGCTCAACTCAACGAAAATAGGTAGGTTGAACTGAGTTCATGCACACAACTTAAAACGGCACACTCGAAAGGTACACAAAGTGAAAAAGTCGCGGCCTACTTGGACCTCCAAAAGGGACTTCATATTTAATAAATAAGTTTAAAGAAAAATCTATAATAAAATTAATTGATAGAAAAGTTGCGGAAGGCAGGAATGGAAACGTATAGAGTTAAGTCATTGAATTGAAGTGTCATTTCAACTCAGCTACAACTCAACTCTACTCCCATGGAAACTCGGTAATGAAAACAGACACAGTTATGAACTTTAGTTAAAAAATTTCAACCCTGTTCAACTCAACGAAAAGGTTGGTTAGAGTTCACGCACACAACTTAAAACGGCACACTGACAAAGGTACAAAAAGTGCAAATGTCGCGCCTCGCTTGGACGTCAAAAAAGACTTTATATTCAATAAATACTTTTAAAGAAATATCTATAATAAAATTAATTCGTACATAGACTGAAAGCTCAGAAATGGAAACGCGAGTTGCAGTGTCATTTCAACTCAACCGAAACTCAACTCGATTCCCATAGAAACTCGGTAATATAGGGTTGCAAATAAATGCAGACAAGAGGAAGATCTTAATTCAGTCAAGGGTGGGAAGACGAAGAAGACATCACAACACCACAAGTACAGAAGTTACGTATGGGTGCGAAGGATGGAGTATCTTCCAAAAGCCCTCAGACAAGATGAATTAATTTCAGAGGAAGGTTCTCCAAAGGATATACGGCTCAATCAACAATGTTTGAAAAATACGCTACAATCATAAATTGAACGACATATACAAGGCGTATAAACTTGCAACGCATGTTAAGCTACTGCGTTTTCATTGGGTTGGTTATGTTCAAACAATGGATGATTCAAGAATGCAGAAAAAGAGCCCAGTATCAACGACCAGTTGGTAAAACACGATGAAGGTGGGAAAACAGTGTTAAGGCTGATGCAGCAGAATTCCTCAATATAAGACGATTGGAGACAAGCTGCGGAATAGAGGGACGTCTGGAGAAAGAAGTCACGAAGATGGAGGCCAAGGATCGATTTGGTCTGTAGAGCCATCGAAGAGGAATAAGAAGCTCTTTATTTATGCTTGTATGACAAGTCCAACCCAAATACTGCCATACACAGACATAGACATCTTTGAAAGAACATCAAGATAAAGCGGGAGCTGCACAGCAATTAAAGAAAATCAAAGTGCATGGTGGCTTCGTTTGTAAGACGGTCTCGCTTTGGTCTCACAATTAAGGTAGTGAAAGTAGTGCAAGCTTTTGAGCTACCTTAAAACAATAACAGCATTTAACATCATGGAATCAGAAATATGCCGCCGATTGTTAAAAGCCAACAAAGCCTATTATAGTCTGTCAACACTCTTCAAATCCAAAAATCTAGCCATGACATCCAAACTGCTGTTCTAAAAGATGATGGTCTTCTCAGTACTCACATAAGGATTTGTCTCATGTTCGAGAAGAAAGCCGAGAATTGTTAATTCCCTACATGAGGAACGACGAAGATTTTAAAATGAGGAGATGTACTAGCACTATTTCGAGATATATTGTAGTATATGTGAATCAGATAAAGCTCGGTAGGATATTTAGCTCGGATGTGAAAAAATGAAAATTCTCGGAAAGTCCACTGACGATTTCTGAGATGGGATAGTGGAGTGGTCCAAATCTCCACGGCGCAGAGCTTCGAGATGACAGAGTGAATGACACAAATTCGCAATCGGGACTAATGGAGGGAGCAGTTATAAGAAGCCAGGACTATCTAGTACTACCAGTCCATTATGTCGTACGCCTAATCGTGCAATTAGTAGTAGTAAGCTTGATTCGAAGGAAGGAATAGAGAACCGGAAAAGGAAAGGTTAATAGGAATCTGGAGGGTGCTGATTAGGGATGAGCCAAGTCTTGCAGTCTTACTCTTGCAGACTTGTCTTGTCTTGCATATTTAGCAAAACCAAAACAAGACTTTTTGCTCATCACTACAAGACTTTTGGCACTTAGTGATGAGCAAAAAGTATTCGGTCGTGAATTCTTGTCTTGGTCTTGCCAACCATCGTTAGCAGGAGACAGACTTGTCGGAGTGCTATGACTCATGAAACAAACGAATCCCACTAACCAGCCGTCAAGGGCTTTGACAACAACTGCGTTGATTGTGCAGGAACTGAGTGGGGGAGATTTACGTGCCCGTCCGTCAAGGCTGTATCAGAACCTAAAAATATGCAGCGTGCAGCAGCAGCGCCAGAGCAGCATGCTGCAGTCCGTATCAGATCCTGTTGTTTCACCGTTGCAGCGCAATTTTTATTTGGCAGATAAACCTCAAAATAAAAATTAACTAGTGCCATTAATTTTTCCTACATGGCCTGTTAAATGCTTTTAAAAAAATTCCCGCCTGTTGTTTAAATTATTTGTCGCAAAAATTCCCGTTTTTTGTTAAAATTCACATGTCACGTACGAAGTGTCAAAAGTGCTGCATGTATTATGCAACAAAATTAGAGTTTGAGATGAAAATGCAGCACGCTGCTCTGGTGCTGCTTTGCTTGTCATTTTACCAGCCTCAGCCAATAGAAACACTAGTCGGTGCAGCGCTGCAGAGGTTCTGACACGGCCTTCAGTTTGTTAAGTGGAATGTTTGATGGTGTCTTTTTTCGCTGGTTGCTTGCACTTCACTTTGATTTGATGTTTTTTCACTGGTTTGTATTAATTTGTGGATGGAAACTGCACTGATGTTTGTTTTTTTGGGATATTAATACATATTTGTTTGTGTTTTTAAAGACAGCCGATTTTTTTTTAGTTATTTGTTAATTGGTTACGAGCTTATGGAACTAGCCAAACCAATATGCCCGCACTTCACGCCGGCCTAGTCCAGACTCCAGGCTGAAGAGCCGAATAAGTAAGTAGCAGTGAAACGGTTTAAGGTATGCCTAGGACATTATAGTTAATGAATATAAAATTAACATTTTGTAATATTAACGTAGAAGTAAAGTCACGACTAAACAATAACTAGAATATAATTAAGATCACACTCACAAAGAACATACAATTTGCATAGAATTAGCATTTAAATAAATTCATCTACAGAACTTGGCTGTTTAAGACAATACAAAAAATTTGCATGCAATTTAACAATATTACAATAAAGTTGACCTTTCAATAATATACAAATACATATATAAAATATAAACTTACTACAATCCAAATATTGGTTGAACGGATCAATATTAGTTTTATTATAATATCCCGTGTGAAAGTTAGTTGTGTAATTAGTAGCAGTAGTAGTAGTTGTAGCATTATCGATAATAGAATCAACATTAAAATTAGCAGTAGCAGTTGTATCAGAAATGTAATTAGCATAATTAAAACCATCACCAAAAACGTCAACATTAATGCAGTTAGCAGTTATATTTTGTTTATTATTGTTCACAAAGCCATCAATTAAATCCATCATCATTAAAGCATCAGACGTTGTAGTTTTATCCGAATTGATCATAGAAAATTGTTTATCCGATGTAAAGTGGCGATGTATATTAGTTGATATTATACCAGATGCGCCAATTGATGAATTATGATGTTCATTTAAATCCAACGTAGCAGATGGACATGGAGAGGAGGAATCAAGTTTTATTTTATCTAGATTAGCCACCACCACTAGTTGGTCTAGGTCCAATAGTAAAGTGTGTGCGTGTGATGCTGGATACAATTATATGAGAGATAGAAAGAAAATATACGTATAAACCAAAAAAATAACCCAAATCAAAAACAGAAATTAAAATGAGAAAACGAATGACATTAAATTTAAATTAAGTAGAAGGAAGTATTCATCTTAATTTTTTTAAGTAAAGAAGTTATCTTTATATAAATATATAACCATTAAAGATATGCGTTATATATTTGAAACTCAGACATCAAAGAGATTTTTACATGATTTATATTTTTATACGCCATTTTCAATGTTTTTTTTAAATATTTTACAAAAGTTTAAAGAGCATTGGTATTAATAAGAAGCCTTTGCTTTTGTATTGTGCCAAAATGAAATAAACAATCTTTATGCGAATTGATCATGCACAATAAAAATTTTATATTTGTTTTCGAAAGTGGACTAAAGGTTATAGAAGCTTGATGAGAAAATAATTCATAAAAATATTACACAAAAAATATGATATTTCTGTTAAATAAATATGATTTCATATTTTTCGTGAATAGATAAATAAAAACTAATAAATATCTATTTTGGGGCTCTATTAAAGAATACCTTATTATATAACTTAGATCTTATTTTTATGAGTGAAAATGGTACACATTCATGGGTTTACTGTGTCAAGTGCAATAAATTCAACAATATTGGATCTTGTGAGAAAATATAATGTATACTAGGGGGAAATTTAATGAAGGTACTAATAGAGTTTAATACTGATTTTATTTATATATATGAGAAAATGTTCTTTCTTATTAAAAATATTTTCAATAAGGAAATCGATTTTTTAGACCTTCACGAATGAACATTGCAATAAAAAGTGTATGCAAAGGTATGCTAGATTCTGTCGCAAATTAATTTTATCATAACAGCAATAGCAAAAGTTACAATGCATAAAAGAACCATCGGCGTTAATAAAGTAATTATTAATACTGGATAAGACAAAGACTGATATCTCATAAAGGACCTAATCAAAAGCCACAAAATAGCTTAAATCACAAAAATAGACTCAAAAAGTCCAAAAGTCTTATGAAATAGCATTTTGCCAACTTCAGAGTTTAGCCAAGATATCTACAGCTTGAGGAGTAAAATCGTGCCATCACCTTCACTCAGGTGCCCCCCATCAATTAAAAAACCAGAAGCAAACAGATGAAAAAAGCGGCAACAACTATGCTATGCTAGCAACGCTTGAAAATGTCTTTCGGAACACAGAAAACGTAAAGTTGGTACAGAACTGCAGCAGTTCTATTAGATGAAGTGAACGATGGTCAGGCATCAGCAGAGGGAATAACATCTAGCATATTAAAAAATGCACAGACTGATTGAAGTGCGATCACAACCTCATAGAAGAGGCCACTCGTAACTATCCTATGAAAGATGATAGGCTGATATGATCGAGCTAGTGTCTTCCAAGTAAGGTAGGCGTGAGACTAATAACGCCAGCTGGAAAAACCAATACGGAACGAGCAACATACCTCGGATAATAGGAAAAACGCCGACGACCACTGCAACGAAAAGGTAAAAGGGGGGCCTCGGTAGCGTAGGGGGTAAGGCGACTGGCTACTATCCGAGAGGTCCCGGGTTCGATTCCCGGCCAGCCCCACGGTCCCTCGCCTTTTCCACTTTTCCACCTACATAACTTTCCTTCTTTCTTCTTCCCTCTTTACATTCCTGATTCCTTCTGTCATAGCCTTCCTTAGCCCTTCCTCGCTCCACCAAAGCGCATGTCATCGGTTGGTTGATAAGATTCAACTCGTTTCAGGAGGCATAACACTCCAGCGAGTTGTTTCTCGATGCCCCGATGTCAAAGTCGCAATAGTAATGGTTGGAAGTAGGTAGACTAAAAAAAATATATATATATATATATATATATATATATATATATATATATATATCGCGGGTAGGTTGTGGCAGTTCCTTTCTTCTGGAGGCACTCAAACCTTTTGGAGCTACGAAGGCGACATAGATGTTGTGAAGAAAATACAGCTCGGTAGGCTCCGGTAGGCAGAGCATCTAGCTCGTATGGTGAATTTGAAAGTGCTCGTAAAGTTTTCTGCAATAACATCTGTGGGAAGCAACAGCGAGGGAGACCCAATTGTTGCTGGAAGGATGACGTAGACCAGCACGCTCAAAGGTTAGGAATGCCAAACTGGACGATATAGACTCAGAATCAAGATCAGTGGAGAGTACAATTGCGAGAGACCAGGGCCGGATCACGGTCAAAGTAACTAAGTAAATCAACTATCAACACATGCCACATGCTGCGTTCTTGTTGGGCCAGTTATGTTCAAAGAATGGATAATTCAAGAATGCAGAAAAAAACCCTGAATCTACTACCAGATGCGAATATACCAGTTGGCAAACCACGGTCAAAGTGAGGCAGATGCAGCAAAACTCCTCAACAAAAGAAAATAGAGGGAAGCTTAGCTACACAATACGTCTGGAGGAAGAAGCTGAAAGAGGTTTGAATTGGTCCGTAGAGCCATCGAAGAAGTAGTGGAATAAGTGTAAAGGACATTAGTAGCTGGAAAAATGTCTGCAGCTTCCACGGTTTTCAGGGATTTTGTGCCGAAAAATGTTTAATTTTAATAGTTTATTCCTAACACATCCGTTTTCAAATTAAATTTCATGAAAACCCGATTCTTCTTTTATTTTTTTCATTTTAGAAATATGAAGCTTTCGGAAATTATTCAAAAAAGCTTAAAATGGTAAGATTAACTCTTATAACTGGTTTAAATGATTCTTACTATCTTAAATGAGACTAATAAGATAACAATAACTATTTTAAATCTGTGAATAAGGTATTCAGATAGGACTAGGGTTTTCATCTTTCCTAGGATTATATTATATTAAATGTCTTTAACTCCTTATGTATGAAGAAAAATTATCTCATGAATTAATACTTCAGTAACAAATTTTCTAGTCATTTTAATATAAAATAACTAAAATCTTGCCCCATTTAAACAAATAAATTATAATTATACTAAAAAATTATAAATAAAATAATTGAACATAAATTTGTATGATATGTGTTTTATGTAAAATTTTGATGTTTCTTGTAGCGGTAATGGTGAGGCACAGAAAAAGCTCGTTAAAAAAATATAATTAGGTAAAAATAGCATAAATAAATAAAACAGTTTAAGCATTAGCTTTTAAAAAAACAAAACCAAAGAAAAAACAAAAGGAAAAAATTGTGTGAAAATTGTTAATCAAATTTACAAAAAAGCAACATATAAAGCTTTATTTAAGGGATTAATAAAATGAAAAGTAAATTTTATCGTACCGTCCAAAGGATTTACTAATCCAGAGCTATTCCAGTCAAATTCAACTGCTGGTACATCAGTTCTTGATAGGGACAATGACTCCATAATTTGATTAGAAGATTGACTAGTTGATGATGTAATTATAGAACCGTTCATTTTAACAGGTTTCAATGGTTCAAGTGGATTAAAACCTAAATTAGCAGCAAATCTTGGCATTGAACTGTTCCATTTTTCTCCGTATAGCTACATGAGTAAATATTTATTTAATTAGTTTAAAATTGATATGTATTAAATACTTACAATGTTTCTGGAATCAATTCCCAAAGATTTAATTAAAGAATGTTTTACATTTGAATTCGCCCATTGATAACCAAGAGCATCAGCAGAATCAAGATGCTTCAAAGTACTATTTAATTTTTCAAAATTCTTATAACATTCTGGATTATCCTCTGTTGGGTCTAGTGGAAACATTAAATTTAAAATTGGCTTTAATTTTTCATCAATATTAACAGCTTTAAAGCTTGGTACATTGATTTGAGTTGGTGCTTCTATAAAATCATTGAATTCACCAAATTCATCGTCTTCTTCCGTTTCTGGTACTACAGGTGCTGACGTAAAATCTTGAAAATCTTCAAATTCATCGTCTACTTCGTTTGAACTTTCTGCAGAAGCTGTTTTACAATTGTTTTCTATATTTTCCGTTGGTGTTTCAAACGGTGCAGTCTCAAATTGACTAAAATCTGCTTCAAACAAAGGTTCAGCATTTGTTATTGCCGGTGAAGATTTCTCTAAAATATCGCTATCAGAATTTGTGCTAATTTCCTCATTTGGCAATGACAATGCCTCAAAATTCCGAAATTTAGCTTCTTCCTCTTCGAGTATCTCTGATTTTAATATGTGATCATTAATCGTATTAAAATCATTATTCTTAATTTCTTCCAAAGAATCTTTACGAAAATTTTCTAAATTATTATCAGCAATAACAGAATTAAATTCACCAAACTCGTCAACGTTATCGTCAACAATATTTTGTTCAACAACAGAATCTTTTTCATTTTCATTTAATGAATTTGTATTTGGCCAACAATCATCACTTTGATTATTCTCAGTGTATTCAGATTCAAAGGCACTAAATTTAGATTTATCATCGAGATTTTCATAATTTTCGTCTAAATTATTGTTTGGAACAATTTTATCATCAATAATTGGTGTAGCACACTTCGATATGCCAAGTGAATCAAATTTTAAGGACGGTAAGCTTGTATTATCATCATACTTGCTTTCTACAGCCGCTTGAAATTCACCAATACTTTCATCATCTTCTTCTGATAAATCTGCTGAATAAAGTTCCAGTGATTGTGGACTGTTCTCACGAGAAGATTTAATCGATTTTTGCTGCTGTTGATTTTTTTCACAAATTAAAAAATCTTTGGGTATATCATCAGTCTTGATATCTTCTTCTGTCTTGATTTCATCTAGAATTACTTCTTCATTTATATTTTTTTTATTAATTTCTAAATTTTCTAAACTGTTTACTAAACTTTCATCATTGGGAGTTATATTTTCTCCGTTTTCTATACCTTCAATTTTTATTTGGTTGATGATATTGCCTTCTGCTTTCATTGCATTTTCCTCTTCCTCTATTGAAGTGAACACTGATGTGGTAATATTGGAATATAAAGGATATTCAACATCATTTGGTAATGGTAAGTCTAGATTTACAGATTTCTTTTCACTTTTATGTTCGGGAGTACCAGGGAGTGATTGTCCTGAAATATTTTTATAAGAAGTTTTTAATTTAGGAAAATTTATTTATTTACTCAATTTTTATTTCTTTATTTATTATCTATAGTAAAACGAAATTTTGATTTATTGTAAGCTCAAAAATAAGAAATCAACTCTTTATGCCACTTGTTGAAGACTAAGGTGCATCCGTGCGTGCATCTACTATATATGACTATATTAATAAGACCAATTTTGGTAATTCATTCCGTTGTTATTACAGGTTGATTTGCTGCCTAGATAATGTGAGCTCAAGAATAACTAGCCCAAAATAAAAGCTTGTGCGTGCAGTATACATTGTACAATTTAAAGGGGAAGTGGTTTCTACTAAAATAAACCAAAAACTGATAAAAAAAGAAATAACAGTTGTAGGTATTGGAAGGTGCTGGCACCCACTTCTATCAAAACCACTGTCACTTCTCTCAAAAACCGAGAAGAAACACTGCAGACACTGCAAACAGAGTTTCAAGTCGGTTGAGCTGAGGGTTAGCAATTCGCTCCCATAAAAAATACCATTGCTACGAATCTGCAAACTATGCCTCGGAACCAGATGGACAACATGAAGACGACCTTTGCTTTTCGAATCAGGACACGAATTGAATTATGGAAAGTGAGAACACTGCTTTCATATGGACAGCTGGATGAAGTCCTGAACGAAATAAACCTTATAAAATCAAGGTTATGGGACTCAGCGTGACCAGATGGCGCAATGTGGGGGAACATATCTGGCCAAACTATTCTGGAGTATGTCAGGAGCTTTTGGAGAGCAGGGGCCTTATACTCTATTACAATAAATTAGTCCAGGCGCTAGAGCAGTGAAAGCTATAACTTTTGGTTTTGGCGTGATGTAACGGATTTTTTGGTGGAATCGGTCAGAAATGATATCCCAACAATATTTAGGGGGTGCGCAAGCATGAAACTCCCAGGAAAACTTTTGGTAGCCAAAAACTGAAAAATTCACTAAAAATTCCCTGTTTTTTGAGCTTTCTTGTTAAATATCTCTTAACGAAGGCTTCTAGCCGAAAAATTGATTGAGCATGTTTTGTTCGTTATTGGATTTGCTAAAACTTACAAACTTACATAATTTTGGAATTAGATACCCTCAGACTTAGCCGTGCTCGCAAGACTAAGGCCAAGACTATATCAGTTTTGTCTTGTTCACTAGTTATGAAGAGCTTAATTTTGAAGGTTTGGATTAATTTTTAATGTTTTAACGTTCGGTGCAGCGAGCCGCACCGCGTCCCAGCTAGTACCAACAAAAAAATCGGTAATTTTTCTAATTTGTTTAAGAAATTATGTTTAACAATATTTTATTGAAAGTTGTGCTCAATAGAAACTAGCATAGCCTAGCATTCCTGGCGTCGCCGAGTTAACAATTTTTGTGGAAAAAACGCCTTAGTTGCAGTTTTTGCCATAAATCTTTAAAAAATTAAAAACTATAAAAAAATTTAAAAACCAGAATTTTAATGATTGGATATTGTAAAGAGAGTCTTAGAGCATACGTGAAAAAATCAAGACCAACATGGGAGTTTTTCTTTTGGCGCAGTAACAAATTTAACTTTTTAAATTCACTTAATTGCTAAATGCATTATGAAAAAACTATTTTTGTTTTGGATATAAGTTAATCATGCCTTTAACTATCTAATTAAATTGGAAGATAATGGTCTCTCCTTTCCTTGTGACAACTTTAAAGTGAGGTACTTTTTTCGCGGTTTTCGGCTATTTTGCAATGCAAAAATTCAAATTTCACAAATCCACCTTAGGGTAAGTTTTAGCAAATCCAATAACGAACAAAACATGCTCAACCAATTTTTCGGCTAGAAGCCTTCGTTAAGAGATATTTAACAAGAAAGCTCAAAAAACAGGGAATTTTTAGTGAATTTTTCAGTTTTTGGGCTACCAAAAGTTTTCCTGGGAGTTTCATGCTTGCGCACCCCCTAAAAATTGTTGGGGATATCATTTATGACCGATTCCACCAAAAGAGTCCGTTACATCACGCCAAAACCACTGGAAATGCTCCAGCGCCCGGACTAAATAGCCGTGTTCCTTTTCTGCTATTTTTTACTCCATTTTACTTGAAACTACACCTGGTCTCACAGAGGAGTAGATAATCAGAGTAATTTCGCAACTAACATCCACTAGGGAAAAGCCAACACTTTGAGGCTATTGTGAATTATTTACTAAGAATCTCACAGATGGCTTCTGATTGTTTTAAGCTTTCTTCATATGTAAACGTCTATAAATAAAATTTCAATCGAATCATCATCATCATTGCGCTCCTTTAATCCCTCATGGGACATAGGGCGGAAACAGTTGCCCTCCAGCGGACTCTGTTTTGCGCGACAGCTCTCAGCTCCGACCAGGATCTCCCACTTGTTGCGGCTTCTGCTAGTAGGGTTCTCCTCCACGTTGTTCTAAGTCTTCCGACTCAACGGGATCCTTGCGGATTCCAGTCAAGGGCCTGTTTGTCTAGATTTTCGTTTTCGCGTCGCAAGGTGTGGCCAACCCAATTCCATTTCCTTCGCCTGATTTGGTCGTCTATCCTTTCTTGGCCGGCACGGCGCCATAGTTCTTCGTTTGAAATTCTATCTTGCCAGCGGATTTTTAGGATACGACGAAGGCATCTGTTGATGAAGACTTGTAGGCGCCCTGTGATAAATTGGGATACTTTCCATGTTTCGCAACCGTACAAAAGTATCGCCTTCACGTTGGAGTTGAACAGCCGCAATTTGGTGTTAGTTGAGATCTCCGTTGATCTCCATATGCGGAACAGGCATGAATGTATTTATTTATTGTATTTATTTATTCTGGAGCTGACATCTTCTTCTGCACCACCATTTTCGGTAATAATACTACCGAGGTAGCAGAATTTATCGACCAGTTGCACGTCACGGTTATTCAGCGCAGTCCGTTCAATGGTGTTTGCATTTATCCGCATTTCTTTAGTTTTAGTTGGATTTAGCCTTAAGCCTTAAGTTTTTTAAGGTCCTGGTGTCTGTGGGCCAGCAAACAGATATCATCTGCGTAGTCGAGGTCCTTAAGGCGGTCTAACAAACCCCATTGTATGCCGCCTGTTCTACTATCTAGAGCGCCGACAAGGATGTCATTTATTACTATAAGAAATAGTAAAGGCGAGAGTAGGCATCCTTGTCGTACTCCTGAGCTCACCTCGAAGCTGTCGGATAATTTTCCAATATGGAGAACTCTGCATTTGGAATTGTTATATAGGGCTTTTATCAATTCTATTATTTTATTAGGCAGTCCACGTAGCCGTAGTGCTTGCCATATAAAGCTTCTATTGACCGAGTCGAACGCTTTCTCATAATCTACGAAAGCAAGGTAAAGAGGGGATCGGAATTCAGTAGACTGCTCCACTATTATTCGTAAGGTGTTGATATGATCGAATAATTATTTAAAATTACATTTCGTTTACTTTAAAAATTTGCGCATTAATTCCTACTATGTAGTAAATCCTTCTTACTTTTTATTTCTATACAAATGAAATAACATCAAAAATATTAGGTTAGCTTTTACTCAAATCGACAAATTTTGCGTTCCTTTAATATTTTACTCCGGAGTACTTAAAGGTAGAAAAGGAACACAACTAATATTGTGAGAATTTCTCTCGAAACTGCCAAAATTGTATTCTCTATTACAAAACTGACTAATTTCTACTCGAAACTGTAACAATTTCTGCGTTACTATTTAGTACTTGTGAGCAGGGCAGAAAAGGAAAACAACATTTTCTGATTTGAGTAAAATCTGAGCAAACATTTTTGCGTTACTTTATTTGTAAACAAGTAAAAAGTTCTTAAAAGCAGAATTTATGACCCTGTTTAGATGTTGCGCTTTGTCGCGCGCTTTGAGTCGCCTCAAAGCGCACATTTGTTTAGACGATTCGCTTTGAGCCCAGTCGCTTCCTTTACAGTTGGAACAAATGGAATAAAAACAATTTGCATAATTTGCTATCTACGAAGTATTGGCGTGTTTTTATAAAGTGTGATAACAATTTTTGCGATATCCAGAGTATTTCCGTTTTTTAAAATAAGAAAAGTGATATGGTGTTTTTGTAAATTGCCAAAATAACGTTTCTTAAAAGTTTTCTCGCACGTGTTTTCACTTAGAAGGCTGAAACGAAAGTGAAATGGAACACGAAGATGGAACAAAATGAAATTAAAACGCCAAAAAAGCGCAAGTGAATCCCTTTCTGATCAAGACTCACTTCCCACCGCCCCGAAACCTCCCCGCGCCCACAAATTTCGTGAGGCACCTGCGCTGAAGCGCACCGTCTAAACAGGGTCTATAATACGTGCGTTCCATTGGGCGATATTTGTTACTCCGGAGTACTCCCGAGGACCTCCAACTACCCCTGCTCTTGTTTTGGGGGATTTCAGTCCTAGTAGAAACGTATAAAATTTTCGCCAGGTTTTCAAGCTTTAGCTAGGTAAAAATAGATGGCTTTTTGTTTTTTCAGTTAAAATAAACTGTCAGATTAATTATTATATGGGGTATTTTTAAAGTAAACAAAACAAGTAACAGTTTAAAGTGAATAAAATAAATAACAGTGGAATTTAAAAAATTATAAAATGGATAATATTGATAGATATAATACGGTAAAATAAAAAAAATTGTTTTATTATATCTTTGTTTACTTCTTATATCAAAAATCGCGTTCCATTGGCCATGTACTCAGGAGTAGAAAAAATCTCCCAATGGAACGCAGCTAATGAAGAAATTAATGCGGTAATTACGAAAGATAATAATTAATAATTTTTGATAATTATACGACTGAAATTTTATTTATGGACGTTTTTATATGAAAAAATCAGTTCAACACAAATAAAAGCCATCTAGCGGGTGATGGCGTAAGTGAAAATAATTCACAATTGGCTCGAAATGGCGACTTTCCTCTAGCGGATTTTATTTGCGTAACTGCAAATGCTATCTACTCGTTTATAAGAGCAAGCGTAGTTGCTAGTACGCACGAGTAAAAAATATTAAAAATTAGCAGAAAAGGAACGCAGCTAATATTGTTAGATTTTTACTCGATAGCTCAAGGGTAATCTAGCAATTTAAAAAAATGTATGCATGGGCGACACAATTGAAACATCTTGTACTCATTTTTTTCGGAGACATTTCTACTAGAGGAAGCAGTATTGTAATAAGGAATACGAAAGCATCGGACAACAGTTTCGAGTAAAAAGCATTTGAGTATTGTAATAAAGAATAGGGTCCCAGACGCTAGAAGTGACCACCATTTGGTAGTAATAAAGATTGGCCTCAAAACCTCCGCAATCAGGAACGTCCAATGCGATGCCATAAACCGTAGACGGTTTAACGTAGGCCTTCTGCGGGACAACATTAAAAGGCGAGAATTTTCTGGTAAACTACAACAAACTTGAAACCAGCATAGCGTTTCTGACGAAAATAATATTGAAGAGCTCGCAGGAAATGTGGATAAACAGTAAAGTGCTGTACCAAATTACTAAACAGCTCTGGTGGGAGCACTCTACTAGAAAGCCCACCCTAAAGATTGCAGATGGAAGGCTGCTATGCAGACGAAGAGTAAATTCAAAAATGGGAATAGTAACGGTTTGACCGCTAGGGCGTTTTGAATTTCTTTGGTAGAGATTTACATATCACCCTGTATTTTTGTAGGAAATATTTTCATGAATAAGGTAGCAACCTACGAAGAATACTCTGTAAAAGTCTACTTCCAGAGTTGTGAAAGAAAGTTTTTTTTATTTTCAAGATTTCAACTTCAGCCACCGTTTTCTTCAAAAAATACTTAGTTTATCAATATTTTTTTCCTAAATTGGAAGCTTGAACAATTTTCTATGAAGAATGTCTATTTTTATGCTACGGCCTTTACTTTTGAAGTTACAAGCAATTTTTATGTTAAAATTGGCTTTACTTGGTACTTTTCGACATAAGCTCAGGTGTAACTACTGAAAAAGAACGAAATAGAGCATTGAAAATTGCTTAAGGCCCTACTACACTCAGTCGCCAAGTTCAACATAAAATTTCGTTACAACAACAAAATCTTAAAGAAAGCTTAAAAAAAGATACATTCTAGAGTTGCGCCGAAAGTTCGGCCGAATATTCGTATTCGGCATATTCTGCATGTTTTTTAATGTTCGTATTCGGCCGAATATTCGGTTAGTTTGCCGAATAATTACCGAATATTTAAATAGTATTATTTTAAGAGTTACATATGTTAAAAAGGCTTTATTCTGGAACAATACATAGGTAGTATTTCTAAATGAAACAAACACTTCTTTGTGTAACCATATTTAATCACAAAATCAAAAATTAAAAAAAAATGAGCATCCACACACGAGTCGACAGAAACGAGACCGATTTGAAACTCGTTTGCAACTGCTTGCGAACAACTGTTCTTGTCTGTTTTGTTAAGTAACGATTGTATCATTGTGTTGCTATGTCGAATGCGGCAATAAAGAAAAAGTTGAAAGTAGACCGACATTTGCTTGGCATGCATTCAACTCATGGAATATTCCGTCAAGTCGAATTTGAATATATACACTTCTATATTGTCTGTCACCGAATGCAACGCATGTACGCTTCGAAATGTCACCAGTTTCAGTTTCGTGGTTACATTTGTACGAACGTTTATTCAACAAGTTTATTCAACAAAATCTTCGAACACCGATTGATGAAAAAACAGTTGCGCATGTGGGTGGACAAAGGTTTCATTTTGGTTGCAAACTGGTTGTGAGCATGATAATGGTGAAACCAATTTGAAACTGGGATTGCAAATCCGTTGACCCATGTGCGTAAGGCCACAATTATTTTTTGGCGATAATTCTATCACGCGAGAAATTGCAATAAAAGAAAGAGCGGCGCATTGAGTGAGCGAGCCGAGCTAGCGCGAATTGCTCAAGGGGTGGGCGAACGCTGCTCCTCATAGATCGCTTCACCGACCTATATGAACTGCGCAAAAATGAACCGAATAATTCGGCCGAATGTACGGTTCGGTACATTTTTGACCGAATATTCGTATTCAGTCGAACCCATATTCGGCGCATCTCTAATACATTCATAAAGTTGCACTAACTCAGTCAAAAAACAAAAACAAAAACCTCACTAATCCAATTAATTGCAATATCACTGCTCCCAGTGCTCACACGATTACCGAAGGGGAAAAGCTTTTCCCACGACAGGCCTTTCGGCAGCATTCGCGCGCAATTTAATTTATGAATGCACCGAACCGAAGTAAACATCTTCAAGGAAAATTTTCTGTGATGTTGCCGGTTGGAATTTAGAAGCGGGGTACGGGATGAATGAAGTAAAGTTTTGTGAATGTTGCAACAAGGTATACTTATATGACTATTTCTTCCAAGGTGTGATTCTTGAAAATTTCTGATTTGATTTCAAAATTTGTTTTTGCTTGTTTTGGATGATTACTGAAATATTTGGAGAACTATTTCCGGAATTCATATGCGAAATTTCTCACTTTCACTTTCAATTTTATCTGAACTCGAAAAACTGAGGAATCGCATTTAAATACTAACAAGACCTCAAAAAATTGTAACTTGCAGGTATGTTTATTTGTATTACACCCCCTTTACTAAATAATCAGAAAAACCCCCAACATCCTGATGTTACCGGACCTGGTACCTGAAAATCCCGACAGTCCAATAAAATTAATTTTTTCTAGTTATAAAAAATTATATTTCGACAAACTTTTTCATAAATGTTGTAAAATTGAATCAAATGAAAACGCCCTTTCGATTTGCAAATCGCCCACTTCAAAAATGTTTTATTGATAGCAAAATTAATAGCTTAAAAAGGATATCATAAAATTAATTATTGCACACAGGTAGTCTTAACATTTTCCGCTATTCAAACATTTTTCTTGGGTTTTTTATATTGCAAAGACCATAAACACCCCTCCCGCCCCCTATAAAACAAAATTTCCAGCATCCTAATTTCCACACAATCGTAAAAAACAAAATATTTAAAAGTTTTCGAATTTCATCAAACTCGATTATCCCTCGATTTAAGAAATTTCTTTCAGAAAAACTTTCAGCGATGCGCGCAACAAAAACAGCGCTTAAGTTTCCCCTCCGTGTTAAAAGCATTGCTTTACTCAACACAAACAAGATTTCGTGTAAGATTACGCGAATGCTTTATTCAATTATATACTAGCGACAAGGGTTTCTTTAAACGGAAAGCTGATGAACTAAATTGGAAGAAATTACATAAAAAATTTGGTCTGAAAAAGTGTGGAAATTGTTTAAAACATTGTTTTCTTACGGCAGATGACTAAAATATAAAATGTTCCACCATTAATAGCTAGATAATTGATTCAAGTTTATAAAACAACAAAAAAATTTAAGATTTTCGAAGATTTGTAGGAGAATTTTGGAGGCGCAGATGACCAACTTTAAAGTACTATTACTAATAAACCAGACAAAATTTTTTAAATTTTCCACCATTAATAGCTAGATATACATTTTTTAAGAATATGCAATTTAAATTTTGTCATTCAAAAGGCTAGTTTTCTCACAATTTGGGGGTGCGTAACACCCTATAATCGCTGGATTCAGTGTAGTAGGCCCTTAAGGTTAAATCTGACTGAAACTTAAAAAATGCCGTTCTACCATTACCCATGTGTTTCCTCTTGCTCCTTTGCTGGCTTTTTTCATTATTTCGTCAAGTTCGATAATGAAGAGTAATTGTGAAAGGGCCAAGTGTGAAGGATTCTTAGCTCTACTTCTTCTTTTTTAAAGCTCCCTTATGGATTGTTTGGAATGCTCCCTCGAAAGCTACGAAGGTGTATAATGGTGACTTACTAAATCTTACTTTTTGCACTGTTAGCTGGCAATCTATTTTACATATACATATATATATTACATGTTTTATATGGTAATTCCACATTTCACAATTGTAATTTTTTAATCTGTATTTGAAATTAAAAATTTTTAATATGGTAAATTATTCTATCTATCACTTCAACTCAAACTGGATTTGTGTATGACGCAGATGCGACAATAATAAGCAAATTTTTAGCTGTGATGAGTCATCAGCAAGTGTGACAAGATTGATCTTGTCACCAATCTTGTGACAATTCGTATATTGTCATTTTATTATCATCTCAGTATTCAAGGTGAAAAGGTCAAAATAACAGTTTTTTATAATGATGTTTTAAGGGCTATATCAATTTTCACACAATTCAGAGTTATGAGCCAGTGTTTTATTAAAATTTCAAAAAAAGTACAAATCGCCTAATTTTACCACCATCTACCCCACCGCTTCACCCCCTCCCCCCCAAAATTATAAACAAAATATTAACAATATAATCATTTTGTATATGGCGCGATGGGGATAAGCTGGGGCCGGTTTGTGTATGGCGATCGACGATAATCGTACGAAAAAAATTGAAGTCGAAAAATTTTGTCGACGATAATTTTAGCGTTCGCATAGGTCGAAAGAAATTTTTTCGTATCCTCGATAGAAACCACAATATTGAAACAAAAAAATGTTTCAACAACTGCTGTAAAAATAAACAACTATTTATCTATCCTACGCGAACCCGAGACGAAAAAAAAATTTCGTTTTCGACATACACGAACTGACCCCTGGTGAACATTTTCAATAGTAGAAGTGAATGGAAAAAAACGCATATAAGCATATAAAGCATTCGAGATTCATTCGATATCGATTCGAAAAAACGTTCGAGAATTCATCCAAAAAGCGATTCGTTATAGCGTTCCTTTTTTATCTTTTTCGATAACGCTTTCGAATCGTTCTCGATTTCGTTATCGAAGAAAGCTTTCGCTTTTTTGAATCGCTCTCGCTTCGGTATCGAGTCGGAATGTTTGCAGGGATAATTATCCTTGTAAAAAAGCTCTTCATTTTCTTTTTCTTTTTTTTCTTTTTTTTACATTACAATAGCAACTGGCCCCATTTAAAGTATGAAATTGTACTGACTCAAAAGAGACACCTCTTACAAACTCATTTTAAAATCGTGTCCTACCCAACACTAGTTTTAACCCCCAAAACATCCCCCTAGGTA
Source organism: Thereva unica (assembly GCA_949987705.1). Classification (NCBI taxonomy): domain Eukaryota; kingdom Metazoa; phylum Arthropoda; class Insecta; order Diptera; family Therevidae; genus Thereva; species Thereva unica. The sequence goes on from OX465283.1 coordinate 104,744,426, forward strand.
CGCCTATGCTCTGAGTAAAGGATACTAAGATCTTCAATGTTAGACAAACAGGTAAACAAATCAGAGCAAGACCAAGAAATAGTTGATTGGATAGATGAGATGTTAAGATATGCGAAAACTACAAAAAATCAACTGGACAGAATAACAAGACGTAGGAACGACTAAAATGTCAGTAATGCCATTTACCAAACACAGTTCATCAACACAGTGACGAGTACTGTAGTGTATGAGGAAGAACGACTTCGTTATCCTAAAAAACTCTATCTGTAGAGATAAAAATAAATACCTGTTGTTTGCAGGTTGTACATGTTTCTACAATTTAATTAAAAAGATTTCAAGCAAATACATCCAAAACAATTTGAACCTATGGAAAAATAGTGGTTTAGACTAAAATGTATTATTTTGACCTTATTAAAATATATTATCATATAATACGCTGTTAAAGTTTTTGATATATGGAACTAATAGTAAAATTTTACACTTTAAAATGTGTTTCCAACAAAAAACATCCGATCACGCAAAACAAGAATATAAATTATTCCCAAACGTGCATTGTTATCAAAAGAAATTTGCATATTAATTTATTATGATTTACATTAAAATATAATTTATTCATTTAAAAAAATACTTACCACCATATTCTGCATCAGCAGTCTCAAAAGCACCAAAATCATCATCATTGTCATTGTTCTCGTCAAAATCAATCGGTGGCGGAGTACTGCACAATAGAGGTGGAATTGGATTTGACATAATTGTCTTTGTAAATTTATCAACGCTATTTTTTTTGTGGTAATTTTAATGATAAATTGCTTTCCAAATATAAAGAAAGAATTTTGCAATAACTTAAGCGATTCGTTCAATGGTAATATCCAATAAGGACGTCATTGAAACAACACCAACATATTCTTAAAGAACTTTCATAAATGTACGACAGCAGTTTTCATTATTTTCTTATGATAAATGTGATTTATTATTGTTTATTCTTCTCTACAAATAAAAATGAAACAATGTTATAAAAAAATAAGATATTCAATCTAAAAAAGTGATATGAAAAAATTTCACCTGAGAGAAAAACACACCTGCCTTGAGCAATTATTTTTTGACAGCTGATCAAATCGAGAATTAACATCAATATACAAAAATTATATTTAAATTGCATGGAATTTCAACTAATTAATTTTCATTTATTAACAGATATTGCTTTGAACAAATTATCGAGTTCATTGCCACTGATCAATTTTTGCACAATAAAATGAAGCAGTCGAAATTTTTCACTTCTTCTTCACCTATGAAAAGTTGACACCTGTGAAAGAATGACAAATAAGGACCACCATAGTGGTTGTTGTATACAATTTTAATGTAGCTAGAGACATCTAGTGGTAGTTTTTATTTAAACCAAGGATACCTTAAAACATAAAGAAGTTTATAATAAGCCTGTTCGCTTATTTCAAATGGGATCCCTCGGGATCCCGAGATTTTTGACAATAAAATTGAAGAGTGGGGATAAAAATATGAAAGTAAGCGAACACTTTCTGGGATGATTTTTGCAAATCTAACCTAGAAATCACTTGGGTCTTCAAATTAATGACATAAAGCTATTGAAGCTAATAATTTATGCATGAAATTATTTAAAATCTTGTTACTAGGCACCAAATAAAGAACTTATTTTCATCACGTTGTAATCGTTTTGATTTAACATGATAATTGACAGTTCCTTTTGACAATTCAAATACACTACAAACAGCATTCCACAATCGCCGGGACTCAAAACCTCTGGCACAAATTGGCAAGAGGGGAAGCGAAAATTTCCCCTCCTTTTCGAGCCCGAAAAAATAAGCGAACACGAAATGGACGCAAATGGGATCCCAATATAGGAGATACATATATAGGTCTTGTAGAAGCTCAATCACAAAATACGTCATTTGACTTAAGCCTCAATTATACTGGACGCAGCGCAACGCAACGGAATGGAGAGTCAACGGAATGGAGTTTTGCTGGTTATACTGACGGAATCGAACGTACGCAAATGTCACTTTTTTCGGCAATGTTTTGCCAAATGTGCTTAGGTATAATTTTAATACCTGTGGAATTTTTTACTATATAGATAATTTCATTATCTTCCACTTCAGTTATTAATTTTTCCAAAATCTCTGATGACATTTTTGGCTAAATAATAACTTTGTTCCAGAACTCGAATGTGGGATCCGGCGAGAGCAAGAATTCACCCAATTTGTAGATCCCGTACCTGCAGAAAGTGCAGAATCTGCAAGTTGCTTCGAATTACTCAACAGAATTCTGTTCCCGTACTTATACTGCAGCCGCCATACTCTTTTCCCCACCCTGCAGTAAGAAGCAGAAACTTACAGAAGCTACGAGCTGCTGTAACCTGCTGCAGCAATTTTTTGAAATATGGAAATGTCAAAACTGGCATTCCCGTGTTCGTTGTAAACGTTAGATGTTTGTAAAGTGCTCTAAAACAGATTAAAAACAAAAGAATAGCCGTTCTTCTTTTCGATTTCAGAAAAACTGCAGAATCTGCAGAAACATGTTCCTGTACTTTCTTTATTTCATCCCCACCTCTCTCAATAAGCAACTTGCAGTAAGTGACAGAATGCATAAAGTGCGGGAACAGACCTTGTGTTTCTTTACTTTCTCATGACAGAAAAATCGGGGAAATTTTCACTTCCCTTCGTGCAGGAATTAAGGTTCAAGCAGAACCAATCCGTTCCGTCCGTTTTTAAAAGTTGGAAATTTGACATTTCCATAAATTTTCCATGAGACGAACGGAACGGTAGTCACAATCAAGCGGACGGAATGTCAAAAAGAACAAAGGAAAAACGTGCGGAGCGGACGGAACGGATTGGTTGTGCTTCAGCCTTTAGCCGGAGGTTTTCGGTCCTGTGATTTCTTGCAAGTTGTCAATTGACAATTTTTTGTATGGATGTGGGTATCTTGAAAAGCGGCATACACATAAGTAGACAATGGACATTTATGTTATCTTCTTCTTGATTTGCAGGAAATTGCCCAAAAAGTGTTTCTTTACTTTCTGGATTTTTAACAAAATTATCCCCACCATTCAAGTAAGTTTTTGCTCAACAAGTTTTTGCAGGAAAAGTACTGGAACAAACCTACTAAATGACAAAATCAGCTGTTGCCATTGCCTTTTGGATCTTATTAATTTTAGCGTAATTTCCGAAATGTTTTTATATTTATCGTTTTTTGGGGTTGCCAGTTTGGAGTGCCTGAATCTTAAAACATTTTGTATTAGGCCCTCATCCACGATCAAACAAATCATCAAAACCAATTTTCGACTAAGGCCCTCCGCACACGAGTCGACTGATTAGCAATCCCAGTTTGCAACTGGTTTTACAATAATGACGTTTGCAACCAGTTTGCAACCAAAACGAGACTCTTGTCCACACACGAGCGCAACCGATTTTTGATCAATCGGTGTTCATATGTAACCTACACCACATCTTTCCTAGAATATCCGGCAAGTTTATAATTATATAAAACTTCATGCTTTTCGACTTCAAACACAAATTCAATATTAAGTTTTTGCTCGCACATTTTATTTCCGAACTCTTTATAAAAACTTTATAAACTTTATGAACTTTGAATCTAACCTATAAAATTTGACAGCTACAAGTGCAACCACGCAACTGAAATCGCTTTCGACCGGCAAGCCCAGTCGCCCAAGACCAGTTGCAAACTAGTTTCAAATCAGTCTTGTTTCTGTCGACCCTTGTGTGGATTCCCATTTGCGTACACAGGCAAGGTCACTAAACAGTTGCGTATGCAACTGGGATTGCTAATCAGTCGACCCGTGTGCGGAGGGCCTAATACCTAGTAATTCGAGTTATGGATCATCCAAAATTTTTTTCCATATAAACGAGGTAAATCGAATTATGGCTTAAACCGAAATTTTTCGGCTTAAGCCATATTTATAAGAATGTATTTCTACCTGTTTATACGCTAATTCGAAATTTTGACGTAATTTTGAGTTAAGTCGATTTAATTTTTCTGCTATAAACTCGGTATAACAGTGCACACATTTAAGCTTTGACATTTGTTGATCATCGATGAGGAAACTTTCTTCAAACATCCCGAGCGGCATTTCCTATAATCTACTTTTTAAACAAAAGGCACTTTACATGGAACACATAAAAAACGCACACACACATAAGCTGTTCGAAGGAAATATTGAACCGGACGAATATTTTCTTCAAACAGCGGCCAACTTCGAAAACTTGTATTTTATACACGGACACTTGCAATTTTTTCGATGTTGGCCAGAAATTTGACGATTTGTTTGACCGCGGATGAGGAGCTATTGTCTTCATCAGAGATGATCAATGCATTGACTCGTGTGGGGCTTGGCTTTGTTTATTTTAAACTTTTGTGCCACCTGACGGAATACTGTTAAACACCCGGAAGTTTAGTATTGCATCAGTTTATTGTAACGTCAAATCAGCTTATGACAGCTACTAGAGATTAGGGCTTATATTTGTTGTTTTTCTACTTTGGGGTTCTACGTTGCGAAATATAAATTTCTTTAACCATATTACCGTATTGCTTCAAAGGATTCTAAACAATTTGATGAATAAAAGTATCGAATATGCCCGATATAAAATTGACACCTCTTGGAGCCGGTCAGGATGTCGGCCGCAGCTGTTTACTCCTATCACTGGGCGGCAAAAACATAATGTTGGATTGCGGGATGCATATGGGGTATAATGATGAAAGACGCTTTCCCGACTTCTCATACATTGTACCTGAAGGTCCAATAACCAGCCACATTGATTGTGTGATAATATCACATTTTCACCTGGGTATGCAGCGGTATAAAATTTTCTAGCCTAGTTTTAAAAATATTTAATTCCAGATCACTGTGGAGCCCTGCCTTACATGTCGGAAATGATTGGTTACAATGGACCTATTTATATGACCCATCCAACAAAAGCTATAGCTCCTATTCTACTGGAAGATATGCGAAAGGTTGCTGTAGAACGCAAAGGAGAATCGAATTTTTTCACTACACAAATGATCAAAGATTGCATGAAAAAAGTAATCGCTGTTACCTTACATCAAAGCGTAATGGTTGATAGTGAATTGGAAATAAAAGCGTATTACGCTGGCCATGTTCTGGGTGCTGCAATGTTTTGGATTCGTGTTGGATCGCAATCTGTTGTATATACCGGTGATTATAATATGACACCAGACAGACATTTAGGTGCAGCTTGGATAGATAAATGCCGTCCGGATTTGCTTATATCAGAAAGTACATATGCGACAACAATTCGAGATTCGAAACGTTGCAGAGAACGTGATTTCTTGAAGAAAGTCCATGAATGCGTAGCTAAGGGTGGGAAAGTATTAATTCCTGTGTTCGCCCTGGGACGAGCCCAAGAATTGTGCATATTGTTAGAAACGTATTGGGAACGCATGAATTTAAAATACCCCATTTATTTTGCTGTAGGTCTTACTGAAAAAGCGAATACGTATTATAAAATGTTTATAACATGGACAAATCAGAAAATCCGAAAAACATTCGTTCAAAGAAATATGTTTGATTTTAAACATATAAAACCGTTCGATAAGGGCTACACTGATAATCCCGGCGCAATGGTTGTTTTCGCTACCCCAGGCATGCTGCACGCCGGTCTTTCTCTACAGATATTCAAAAAATGGGCACCACACGAAAATAATATGGTGATAATGCCTGGCTACTGTGTTCAAGGTACTGTTGGACATAAAATTCTTGGTGGTGCTAAAAAAATTGAGTTTGAAAATCGTCAGGTTGTTGAAGTTAAAATGTCCGTTGAATACATGAGTTTCAGTGCACATGCAGATGCCAAAGGTATAATGCAGCTAATACAATATTGCGAGCCAAAGAATGTCCTGCTGGTCCATGGTGAAGCTGAAAAAATGGAATTTCTAAAAGGCAAAATTAAGGACGAATTCAATATCGAATGCTATATGCCAGCAAATGGTGAAACTTGTACAATAGCCACACCAGTTAAAATACCTGTAGATGCATCATTGTCCCTACTTAAAGCTGAAGCCAAAAGCTACAGTGCACTACCACCAGATCCAAAACGAAGGCGATTAATACATGGTGTACTAGTTATGAAAGAGAATCGCATAATGTTAATGGAATTGGCAGAAGCTTGTAAAGAAGTTGGCATCAATAGGCATATACTTAAATTCACATCAACAGTCAAGTTAGACGATCCAGGACCGAAGGTAAGAACATGCGAGAAACTTTATAGTTTAATGCAGGATAAGCTAAGTGGATGGACTGTTCACTTTAAGGAAAACTGCCTTATTACAGTTGAAAGTGTTGAAATTAAAATCGAAGATGATCAAAGTGATCAAAAATTTAAAAATGTTCTTGTTTCATGGACAAATCAAGATGAAGATTTAGGTGCCTATATTTTAGGTTTACTGCAGAATATGGGATGAAATCTACAAAATACACACAAAAAACAAATAAAGAAAACTTCAACATTTCAAATTTTTATAATTGTATATTTTGTTTTTCCTTTTATAAGAAATTAATAATAAAAGATTCAACACTTCCTTTCATTCATATGTTGTTAATTGCGATGAGCAATATTTGTATAAAATAATGTATAAAAAAGCACAGCAAAAAAAATTGGATTATTTTATACGATTTTAAGAATAATAAAAAGTTCCATTTAGAAAAAAATTAAAATAACAAGTTTGCATTGGTTTTAATAAAATTTATTTATACTTCATTATCCTTTAGCCGCTTTTGCTTTACTTTTAACTTTTTTCACCCTCTTAAGCCCATCCATGTTACTTTTCATAAATTGAGCGTACATTGACATCATTTGTGGGACTTCATCTTGCTTAACTATTGTTGAAATCTGTAAAAGTAAAAATAATTAATTAAAATTAGAGTAATTAAGCAAAAGCTGAGAGAAAGCAAAGTACAGTAACCTCAGGAAGAAGTCTCGAATAACTCGGCCTCTACAAGAAAGATCTCACAGATTACAATAAAGCTAAAGATCCATGGAATATATTCTGCGAAAAAATCGACAAGTCGCCAGCCTCTATGAGGTTACACAAAGTCTTGTCCAAGAATCACCCAAATGGCATTACCTCCATCACGACTCCTAAGGGGCCAACATTTCGAATAATGCTGGACAAGCATTAGAAAGTTAATGGAAGTAAATACCTTGGGCTTTGGCTGAACCATCACTAATATTTCAATAGAAATGTAAGTGCTGCTCTTGCCAAGACAAATATGCGGTTAAAGATGATCAAAAAGCCTTTTATAGCAGACACCCAAGGGCACGAGTCAAGGTAAAGTGCTATCAAGCCTTGGTCAATCCAATTTTAACTTATGGTTGTCCACATATTCCCTTCTTACGTGGAAAAGCTTCGGGGGTTTGAAAGACACTGCCTTTATATCCATTTTATAAAAATTGAAAAGTCATCGTAGCTTCTATTTTTAAGATTACGATTTTCATAGTTATTGGATTAGATTTTCCACAAAGCCGGGTGCTTTTTGTAAATTGCTATGAAATTTATAATAAACCCCTAAGAATTATTAAATTTGTCTGCCAGTTTCATAAACACTAGGATGTGAGATGATGACGAGTCCACCTGGCGGGTTTACTCCTTGATTTCAAACCTTGCTACCACTCCCAATCCTCTGGGTCGGATCAAGGTTGAATGGCAATTGTACCGGTGATCAGCAGCTTGGCTGGGGACCCAGATTATGAAAATAGCTCAGTCGTGAACGGTGGGCTGTTGGTTTGCGGTGGTGACATATATTCTTTCCAGCAGCGGATAGTGATGTCACATAAAGCAGTGTATCTCTATATGTGAATAAAGAATTTACTTTTACCGTCTTTATATCCTAATTCAACTGCAATTTACTCCATATTTCATTTTTCAAACTTTCTCTTTCATAAGAGAGAGCAAGGATTTAGGCAGGCATACTGGGGAGGGTCTTACAGCAAACCCGCTCCACTGCTTGCAATTTGCCTACTATTTGTCTGGACTTTTGCAAATATCGAGGGTGCTTTTGACAAAGGGTATCGGCTGTAACGCGACAGGGTTTACGCGGCTTCTCAGGAATAGATTGACTGCTTGGGTGCAAAAGGACCCTATAATTTATTAATTCAAAGAATAATCCACTTAGCAACGTGGCCACGATATAGGGTATTCTCTAAATAATACCCCATATATCAAGTGCCTCTTAGTAGCCCTGCCTTAACACAAGCTACTCTGTCCAATCACGTAAACGAAAACAAACATGCAACAAATTATCATTTATAGTAAGTGCAAAAACTGACCTTTTGTGATTTCATTTGGGCCCTAATTAAGCATAAATATTCTTCTGGTTCAACTAGTGGAGGCCTGCCTTCTCTTGGCTTCGGTCGATTATGTCCATTAACTAGAAATTAATTAATTTTCCTTTAAGCAAATCATCCACAATATTATGAGGTTATAGTTACATCTCTTAAAAGTCACAGTAAAACTGGAATTGCCTTTGGCTGTCTTGGCAAATTTTTGTAATGATAATATAAACTGTAATTGAATGAATTATATTAGTTTCCTGTTATAATTTTAACAATATTATTAATAATTCTTTTAATAATTACCGATGAATTGTCGACTAAAACCATTTTACTAGTTTTATTTTTTGTTAAGTGTTATTATTGTGGCTGCATTGCTTTAAACGTGTCAAAATTTTATTAAACTGAACTACGCGTTATTTGTAAATGATTTTTTATTTATATTCAAAATATATCACTATAAATACCTCTATACGTTTTATAGGGCATATATAAAGTTATTTAAACTATTTTCTTTATAAAAATATAAATTATTATTGAAAATTCAATTTTTATATTTTTCGCTCAAATTTCGCGATTATTTTAGCTATTACGCACGTGGTAGAAAGAACTGTCAGTTAGACAACACTTTGTTTATAATTAATTTTCCCGGGGAATATAGTTGGAATTAATTTTTAAAAAATGCCCAAAGCCAAGAATTATAAACGTAGTAATAAAGGCAAATTTAATAAAAATTATAAAAATATTGATAAACGTAAAAATGTTGTAACAAAAGAGACAGATAGGAAAAAGAGAAATTTAAAGTTTATAAAACGAAGCAAAGAAGCGGAAGAAACTCAAAGGCGGCAAAAATTAATTGAAGATAAATACAAATTACAAAATAAGCTGGCAAATGATTCAATGTCGGATGATGAGGAAGATGTTGAAGAGGAGAATCCGTACGATCAGCTTTTGATGTGCTTTAAAAATCCAGATGAAGGTTTGTTTTTTATTTATAAATACGATTTCTTCTGCACAAGTTATCACGTTTTCACTGTAAAATCGTAGGCTGGATGTGTAACCTGAGAACTGCAAGGCAGGGAGAATGCCTGACTAAAGAATAGATTCATTGAAAAAGGCAAAAACGCAGGAACGCTCACGTAAGTTTCCTTTGCTCCCATTTCAAACACGAGCTCGGACCAGCGGGTGTTGCGGCCAATTTCTGTCGGTCGATGAAACTTGGCCCGTCTCAAGAGACATAACACTCTGACGCGATGGCTGCGGCGTCTGCTTCGCTGAATAAAAGAAGAATGTAGCGAATGAACCTGCGCAACTGAGGTCCCGTTACTAATTACGCCTTCTGATTTTAATTATCTTTGGACTAAAATCATCTTCAGAGACCACCTCATATTTTTCTGCTTCTTATGCAGAAGTCCTAACATAAGTAACGAAGCCTCATTATCATCATTTGATGCTATTTCCGAAGAAATCTCGGGATTTTTGTCATCCAATTTGAGTGTGAAATCATCGGTGCGGGTGATTTCAATGTTCACAATGTAAACTGGCTGAATTACTCAAATGGCACCAGCGTTTCCGGGTACTGTCTAATCAGCGCTAACTTTCCATACAAATTTCCCACCTCATCCAAACTAGCTAAGACAACTGTGGAGCATTATAGGAAGGCAAATTGGCTGGGGTTATCAATTTTTTTCCAATCCGCTCACTGGAACCGGTGTTTCTTTCCTAAACAAAGAGGTCAACTTTTCCGCTATTCGTAACGCCAGGTTCATACATAAATAAATCTATGAAGCCAAGGCAGAAAATTGCTCCATCGAGAGTATATCAAACTAAGAAATTCCTTCAAGTCCACCATCAGGAAAGTCAAAACCTCATTTGAAAACAAGTTGAGAAGCAAGCTAATTATTGCAAGCAATCATTTCTGGTCCTTGGTAAGAAGAATTTCACCACGTCTATAACCCCTTCCTACATCTACGATACGAAGGTGATAACAGACAGCAAATCCAAGGCCGATTTATTACCCCCGGTTCTCGAGCACAACCCCCTATTCAATGGACAGCATATTATTCAGGACTCGCGACGTTTATAGGTGCCTCAAGGAGCTCGATGCCAAACACCCTATCGCCGTCTTAAACAAATGCGCCTCACCTTTGGCGAAACCTCTGCGTAAAATTATCTATCATGAATCTCCGGAGTTTATCCAAACTCTTGGAAACTTCAGCCCAGGAATCGTGCCGATTTCAACCCCACCAAAACCAAGTAGTGTCTTAACCCGACTCTATACGAGCGGTTATTCGAATGTTGGCTTCCAACACCGACAACATCCCGAACGTGCCCAAACTCAAACGTTGGACGCTTGACAGTGGTCACTCGTACTTCGAACATCAGCCACACGATGAGTTCTACTATCAAGCATCCAATGTTGGAGGTTGCTCATAGCATCGTATAGAGCCGGCTTTATTTCTAATAAAAAGTGCAATTCCTCTCCATCCGTGGCAGAGGGCGAAGTTGAACTAATGGCCGACCCTTCCCTACACATTTTAGGCGAGGCATAAGCCAAAGACTTACGATGGAATGACCACATATTTTAAATCTCCAAACAAGCATCTTAGAGCTTGGAATTTCTTAAGAGGTGCAAGCTCCTCTTTCAGCCAGTGCTGTAATATATAAATCCTACATTCGGCCTCTTCTCGAATACAACTCCCTAATTTGGGGCGGCGTTTCCATAACCACCTTGGCGTGGTTAGATAAAGTACAAAAACAGGCCCTTAAACTAATCGATGACGACACTGCTTGCTCCACCATCGACCTCTTGAGCCGCCGTAGGAACGTAGCAGCATTGACAAAATGTCATCGCTACTTTATCGAAATAAATGCCCTCTTGCCTCCACGGCAGTCTTACACTCGGAACAAAAGATTAGCCCAATCGTCTCACTCCCACCGCTTGCAGCCCGTCTATTCGCGGACTCAACGGGATAGGAATTCGTTTCTAAATAGAACAACACAATTGTGGAATAATCTTTCGCAGTCAGTATTTTCGAACTCCTACAACATCCAAGAGTTAAAATGCAGGGTTCACCGCCACCTTCTTCAACACCCCCTGAACCGTCATAACCCTTAATCTTTCCCCCTCTCCGTACTAAGCTTGCTGCTAGACATTGCACCATAACGTGAGCAACGACATGACGGACTTGTAGTACAAAGGGTAATTCCTGAGCTTAGCACTGTCACATAAAAAAAACTCCAATTTACAGTACTACACTTACGCTAGCTTGGCCTTTCCGTCCTTTGATGTGTCCTCCTGCCGCGATAAACTTACTGTAGCCTTTACTGATTGCACAATTGACTGGAACTTTTTAACAAGCAAGGTCTCACCAACGACACATGTTGTCGCTTCTGGGTTAAGGCTCCTGAAACATTGGAGCAGTTAGTAGTTGTGAAGTCACATTAGTCTTAGCCTTCTAATTCCAATCTAATCCAATTCCTTCTGACTACGGCGAGCGTAGAAGGCCTAAATTTGCCCCAATTGTTTCAGTGTACGGCGTTGTACCCTAGGTGGAACTTTGACTAAGGGTTACTATTTTATCGCTTTTATTTAAGCGTTCCGAAGAAATAAACGTTCTTGGCTCCACGGCGAATACTATACGCGCAAAAGCTTAGTCTACCGAGGCTCTATATACGTTTAGCTAATTGCATTTGAGAAACAACATTAATTACTCAGTTCTAGGACACTCAGTCCTTTTTCATAAGAAAAATACTGAATTTCGTCCTTTAGCAAGATTTCTATCTATTTTAAAAATGTTAACATGTTTCAGATAATTTAAAAAACAAGGCAATAGAAAGTTCTTCGGATGAAACAGACGACCAAAACGAAAGTGATTCTGAAAATGAACAAATCGATGACGACGAGGAACTAGCCTTAGAAGAAGAAGAACTAAGTTTAGAAGATGAAGATATTGAGAGTGACCTACAGGACGAGGATCTATCTGCTGAATCAGATTCAAACGTTTCAGAAACTTTAAAAGATAGTATTGAAGTAGCTGAAGATCCCGAAATAATTGATGAAGAAGAATTAGATAATGAAATCGAAGAAGATAATAATAACTTGGATCCATATTCTCTGCACTTGGATAAGGAGTTATCAGAGGAGCATATTAATAATTTAGTGGCCAAGCCACCGCATATAAAAAAAGCACAGTTATCATGGCCTGAATTAGGTAATATGAATATTGAAATATCATCTAAAGGTTCAGAAGCTTCAAAGCCAGATGCTTGTAATAAAAAGAAACTTTTATCAGATGATCAAGATTTTGCCTCAGAAGGTATAATTCCCACTTTGATTGATTTAAAACATTCTGATTTAACTGAACATTATGTAAAACCACAATTGGTCTCGAATATTATTCTTGCGAATGCTGACCACCTGGCAAACAGCGGTAATAAATTAACAAAATTACAAGCAGAACTTTTTTCAATAATAAACAATTATCAAGATGTTTATTATCCACAGAGGACGCTTAAGAACGCGGAAGAAATTCGATTTATTTATTGTTTGCATGCTCTAAATCACATGCTTAAAATGAGAACGAAAGTTCTGCACCACAATGCAAAATTATCTGCAACTAAAAACAAAAAATCTTTAGCAATAGTTCCTGATTCTTATCGAGATCAAGGTTTAGTAAGACCGAAAATTTTGATTGTTGTGCCATTTAGAGATTCAGCTTATAGAGTTGTTAATATGTTAATAAAATTGTTCTTTGGAGAAAAAGAAGGTAAACAAATTCATTTTTGCACTTAGTGAATAAATTTAAAGTAATTATCATCCTAGAAAAGGCGAAAAGTAGTAATAACGTTATAAACTACAAAAGGTTTGTTGAAGAATACACTGGTGAAACTTTACACTTTCCCAAAAGAAATCCAAAACCAGACGACTATGAGCAAATATTTTCTGGAAACTCAGACGATACATTCAGGATCGGCATCTCTCTGACAAAGAAAAGTATTAAGCTCTACACGGAATTTTATTCTTCCGATATTTTGATAGCATCACCATTGGGGTTACGAATGATCATTGGCGCCCCAGGCGATGAAGAAAGAGATTATGATTTTCTGACATCAATTGAATTACTTGTACTTGATCAAGCTGAGTTGTTTCTTGCACAGAATTGGGATCATTTGCTTCATGTTATCGATCATTTACATCTACAGCCGCAATCAGTGCGTAATACTGATTTTTCAAGGGTGCGTCCATGGTGTCTGAATGGATTATCGAAATTTTATAGACAGACATTGCTTTTCACTTCGCATGAATTGCCAGAGTTTCGATCCTTATTCAATAATAAATGTACAAATTATAGAGGAAAAGTTCGTGTAGCCAACCCGGTCATTAATGGATCTATAAGACACGTAATTGTCCAAATACCACAAGTGAGGCAACAAAAAGAGAGAAAATGTAGATTACCAAATTAAAATATTTTTCATTTCAGGTATTTCATAAAGTCGAAGTAACTTCTATACAAACAAGCTTTGATACTAGATTTAAATATTTTATAAATGAAATTCTTCCACAATTTAAAAGTCCGTCAATGGCTCACTGTATGATCTATATACCAAGTTATTTTGATTATGTTAGAATACGAAATTATATGAAATTAGAAAATATGAATTTTGTACAAATTTGTGAATATTCAAAAGATGCCAAAATTGCTAGAGCACGTGATATGTTCTATCATAGTAGTGCACATTTCTTGCTATATTCGGAACGTGCACATTTTTTCCGAAGAACAAGAATTAAGGGAATACGCCACTTAATTATGTATCAGCCAACATTTTGGCCTGATTTCTATTCTGAAATGGCGAATTTAATGCACGAAGCTAATCAAAATTCTAGAGATGGCTTGGAATCTTCGATGAGTGTTACTGTTCTTTATACAAAGTATGATATATTACAATTAGCTGGAATTATAGGCACTGAAAAAGCAGCTAAAATATGCAGTTCAGGGAAGACATCTCATATGTTTATGACGGGTGAATAGTTTTTATTGTAGATTAAGGAAAATTTGTAATATTAAAATAATTTTGAAGTGTTTTAAAATTTGTAAATATTTTATATCTTTGAAACTAAGTTTTCTAAAATTGTGTTTTTGAATTGCCCCTGCTAGTTGAAATAAATGTGAAAAACTTCTATTGTCGTTTTTTCTCTCCTTATAATTCGTTTTAACCAATGATATCTAATAGGCAACAATGGGTAAAATATCTCATACAAATTTGATGCTAGTACTAAAAAGTTAAAACTTATTTATTGCTTAATCTTAAATGAAGAATCTACATTTTAAATATTCCCTACAAACACTGCAGATCCCATTCTGTGGAGTAAATTTTTTCGACTAAACTTAGCATACACTCCCTTTCGTCTTTGGTCTTGCATCTTGTAGGTCCTCTTTGTATTTTCTTGTGTTCGATTGTCTCGGAATCACGTTGCAAGAGCTTCTGGATGACTCCCCAACGGAAAAGAAGAGCGCTTCCACACGGCAGTTAATGCTCTACTTTGAAAGCATGGAGTGCTTGCCTTTTTCATTCCACTTCATTGCAAGAAAACGGAGCCACCACCAGCCAAGAAGAATTGGGCGTGCCTAGGGGACCCGGCCTTAGGGTGAGAGTTTCAAATGGCATTATCTAACAAATTCTCGGCGCTCGCAATACCGGACGATATCGATGTAGAAGAAAGGCAGTTGTCGGAGTCTATTGTGGAGTGTGCAATGGAGTTGTGTCCACCCATCCGTAAACGGACGCAGCCATGGATCTCGAATAGCTGTCTGGACCTCGTCGATCAGCGGAAACGAATGAAACACGTCGACTTTGAGCAATACCGAAGATTGAACAAAGAAGTTCGACAGAAAATGCAATTGGAACGAGAAACGTACTGGAATAACGTTGCAGCCGACATGGAAAAAGCGGCGTCGAGGCACGAGTACCGGACGCTGCACTAGACAATCCGCCTGTTAGGCGGCAAAACAATATCAGCAAACGACAACATCAAAAAATCGGATGGAACTTTT
This sequence comes from Thereva unica, assembly GCA_949987705.1. Taxonomy (NCBI): domain Eukaryota; kingdom Metazoa; phylum Arthropoda; class Insecta; order Diptera; family Therevidae; genus Thereva; species Thereva unica. The sequence continues at coordinate 104,759,814 of OX465283.1, forward strand.
GTGACTTCTCCCCATGAACGCCTGCAACGGTGGACAGAATTCTTCCACCAGCTGTACGACCATGGAAAATAGAAAAGTGCCGGGAATAGACCAAGTAACTGCCGAGATCATCAAAGCCGGAGATGATGTCTTATCACAACGACTTCATGTCTTAAACTCCTACGAGGGTGCAGGCAGGTGTCATGAGCCATCTAGACTAAGGCTAAATAAAGGCTGAACTCCAGTGTTAGGGCAGAGAAGAGGTTGAACGGAAGTTAGGGCAGAGGTAGGCTTTAATGTGCCTTTGAACCAGGATAAAAGATCTTGGCTTATATTGATTCTAGCGGTAGTAAAAGGTGTTGTACTGCCTGCCCAAAATCCTTTCTATGTTCCGTCCTGGTAACCAGGGCTCTTGTATTCCTCCGTTAAGGTAATCTGTGACTGTTCGGAGAGCAAATGAAAAAACGACCGCACGTCGCAATCGATAATACTTATCAGCACGCGACGATCGTTCACCTGGTATGTCAACATCTAAAAACGCTGACGATCAACTGGGTCAACATAGTTCAACAGCACCTCTGGTCCAAATCTGCTGACGGTGCAACAAGGATCATCGCCACCACCTACAAGAGACACTACTTGGGCTCATCGATGCAACGAAGAAAGTGGAGTTGGAAAACCGTCACCGACAAGAATACACCACCGCCGCGAAGTAATTAATGTAACTGTGAGAACAAAAATAAAGCACAAAAAAATGTAAAGTGTTCAAGTTTCTAGTGTTTTTATTTTGAAGATTTTAGCCCTTAAACAGTGACTGTCTTGGAGTGTTAGAGATTCATCTGTCAGGTTGGGACACATTCTTTTGGCTGGGGAATTTAAAAAGGTTTAATACCCCGGCATGTTCAGTTCGTGCTTGAAATTGTTGTTGCTTTTTCGCCACAAGTTAGAAATGCAAAAGCTCACTGGAATGACATTCCATTATTCCAATTTTTTACTCTCTTTTGAGCGAGCTTTTACTTTGAAACTCAATTTCATGTTCTGTAGGCCCAAAGCAGGCATTTTTTCCTGACTTTAAAATGTGAAAAATGTATGGGAAATCAGGAAATTTTAAAGTACTGTAGACTAATTTGCTCGAACTTGCAAAATTTCGGCGGTGAAGCCGGGGTATAACCTGTTTTCCAATTCCTCTTCAATATCTCAAGAGTCTGCTCGTTGATAAGCGAAAGAATGAAATGCAATTTTCTTCGGTTCCTCTGCTTTCATGGCCGCCGGCACTCATTGAAACAAAAGGTTTCGTACCTGGAAGCACTGGATAAGCTTCCTGGTGTCCAGTTTTACCTTAGGCAAACAAATGCGCGTTCTGGGTCTCCTCCGGATAGCCGCAGCTAGGATGAGCTTGAAGCTCCCTGTTCTTAGTGACTCATTCGCATAGGAAATCCTATAAGGTCTGGTCTTCGCATCTGAATATCTCCGAGGGCTAACAGAAGGTGGTGGTCCAAAACCATCTCCGATAGATTGACTTCCACTTCCTCCCAGGTCTCGGTGCTAATGCGTCTGCCACAAGCATCTTGTTCATCAAGGACACTAGCAGGCCATCTCTGACCACCCCACTCAATAGCCTTTCTCGGCCTGGTTGGAATCCAGCAGCCGCTGCTGTATTTGCTGTGGCAGCCTTTTTAAGAGGATCCTGCGAAATTTTTGGCTTTCGCTCGTTCTTTTCGAGGATCAAGGTTTTCTGTATCCCTCCTACGTCACAGAAGGGTAGACTTGATTTTGCGCAGGCGTTTATTGTATTCTTCTACAATCGTCTATAACCTTTTTTAACCGATTAATCCAGCTTATTTGCCAGCCTTCTCATTAATGGTAGCCTTGTCAAGCGAAAAACTATATGACAAACACATCTTTTTGATCGTGCGGTCATGTCTAACTCTATTAATAGTAACTCCTGGATTGGAGCCTCGAAGATCGTACTGACGTTTTTTTCGAATTACGATTTTCAGCATAGTGGCCTAGAGTGGAAGTGCTAAGTGCGAGTTTAGCCCCCTATGCTGAAAGTCGCAATTCGTCTGAAACGCCACTTTCTTCTTCAGCTTCAACTCCAAGACTCGATGAATCTCGACAAAAAAATCTTGTCGACATTCTATAAGTTTTTCATTTGGCATTACGACCAAATCGACAAATAAAGTATGCCATACAGAACCATCAAATTGTGTGTAATTAAGTTTAGCAAATCAAAAAGTGTATATTTAATTACAAGAAAAACTGTTAAAAGGTTATTGTATACAGAAATTCAGCTTTATAAAAAATGTGAAATATCTCTATCGACACGTAAAGACGGCAACGTTGTCGATATCGTGTTGTGAAATGTGAATTTTTACTTATGGACATCGACTCGAGAAACCTGACATTCAACTGACATTCTCAGTGGACGGTGCGAATCTTACTGCTGAGTGCTGACTCATATCTCTAGGCATAAATTTAATCGATCCTTTCCGCACATAATAGTCAGTCTTTCTTTTCCGCACACTAAGATCTAAAAATTCGTAGATAAATAGAAAACCTTTCCTGTAGAGCAGTTATTAGCAGGGAGTGTTTCCAAAGTCGAACAATGTCCTACACTCGAGAACCTAGAGTCCAAAAGTTATATTGATAGCTTTTTTTTTTATGTTAAACACTAGAGTCTCAGGAAAAGACCTTTATACTGTTGACAATCTATTTTCTTCGTATAGAGTGCAATGTCGAACAGCAGCTCTAGTCGGGGTCTCGGGGAGGAAGGAACCGCCACAACCTTCCCGCGATATTTTCAGTCCACCTACTCCCAACCATTACTATCGCGACTCTGACATCGGGGCATCGAGAACAACTCGCTGGAGTGTTATGCCTCCTGAAACCAGTTGAATCTCTTCAACCAACCGATGACATGCGCTTCTGGGGGAGCGGGGAAGGGCTAAGGAAGGCTATGACAGAAGGAATCAGGAATGCAAAGAGGGAAGAAGAAAGAAGGAAAGTTATGTAGGCGGAAAATTGGGAAAGGCTAGGACCGTGGCAGCGCCGGGAATCGAACCCGGGACCTCTGGGGATAGTAGTCAGGCGCCTTACCCCTAGACTACCGAAGCCCCTTAGCCTTTCTGCTAAAGCATCTCCAGACTGCTAACCTATCCTATCCTTTGAACTAACCGTACTAGTACACATTGCACCATGACCTGAACGACATGGCAGACTGGTCTTCTTCTTTTTCTTTAAACTCCTTTAATCCCTCATGGGACATAGGGCGGAAACAGTTGCCCTCCAGCGGACTCTGTTTTGCGCGACAGCTCTTAGCTCCGACCAGGATCTCCCAGTTGTTGCGGCTTCTTCTAGTAGGGTTCTCCTCCACGTTGTTCTAGGTCTTCCTACTCGACGGGAACCTTGCGGATTCCAGTCAAGGGCCTGTTTGCTAGATTTTCGTTTTCGCGTCGCAAGGTGTGGCCAACCCAATTCCATTTCCTTCGCCTGATTTGGTCGTCTATCCTTTCTTGGCCGGCACGGCGCCATAGTTCTTCGTTTGAAATTCTATCTTGCCAGCGGATTTTTAGGATACGACGAAGGCATCTGTTGATGAAAACTTGTAGGCGCCCTGTGATGAATTGGGTGACTTTCCATGTTTCGCAACCGTACAAAAGAACTGCCTTAGCGTTGGAGTTGAACAGCCACAATTTGGGGTTAGTTGAGATCTCCGTTGATCTCCATACGCGGGACAGGCATGCATATGCGTCTCGTGCTTTATTTATTCTGGAACTGACGTCTTCTTCTGCCCCACCATTTTCGGTAATAATGCTACCGAGGTAGCAGAATTTATTTACCAATTCCACGTCACGGTTATTCAGCGCTGTCCGTTCAATGGTGGTTGCATTTATCCGCATTTCTTTAGTTTTAGTCGGATTTAGCCTTAAGCCTGCTGGACTACTTTCTGTTGCCAAATTGTTTAACATGTTTTTGAGGTCCTGGTGTCTGTGGGCCAGCAAACAGATATCGGCGTAGTCGAGATCCTTAAGGCGGTCTACCAAACCCCATTGTATGCCGCCTGTTCTATTGGCCTCGATTCCCGAAAACGACGGATCGGGAACTCCCGCGGTGATTGAGACTCCCTTCACGTGAATCTCACGGTTGCTAGCGATGCTTCAATACGCCGGGAGTAGTGCCATATTAAACTGCGGAATTAAAACTCCGAAAATAAATCAGCTGGTTTTTTGACAAATGGGAAATGTCAAAGTAGACGTTTGAAATTTGTAGAAAATAATTTTGATTTTGCGCGAGTTTTATTAAATTTAACTAATTCGTGCTCATTAGTTAATACGTTCGGTCAACAATTATATAGTATACGTTCGGTGGCTATTATGTGTAATTAGTAATTATATTTAGTATATTCCTCATACATCGGTAAAAGTTAAGGTGAAAAGGTCATCTTTGTTCAATGTTTCTTGAACTAAGAATCCATAATGGTGATTGAGAATTACCCCAACTTTATCGTATATGAGAAAGTGAAGATATGAACTATGTTAGTTAGTCGTTAATCTAGGTTGCATCATTATATTCGCTGATAACATTAAATGCTGTCGTAAACTGTCCTCAAACAAAAGATACATATATGTATGTTTCGTATAACGCCAAGGTGTCCCAAAAACATTCCTGATTTGTAGCAGTTGCGGTTGATCTGAAAGTTATAATATAATAGTTAATATATACAATTAAATAATTAAGCTCTCAGTAGATTTGGTAGCAGTGTAACAGTCCCAGGACCAAAAAATATCAAATAGCCACTTAATGAGGAAAAATGAAAAGATGTAAACAGGAGTAAGCAAAAGATTTCTATTTTCATATGTTGATAATTTTGCTTATCTTATTATTGCAGAAAGATCATTTCACAACACGAAATGCCACGTAATCGGACCAACTCACATCAATAGATGCGCAGACAGAAATCGGTATTAGCGTGAGACTAGAGGTTCCGATATCCTTCATTCATCGCTAGAAGATAAGGTGAAAAATTCAAAGGAGAAGCAGAAGGCTGGTGTCACAGCTAACATAACTTTATGGTATGAAGGCTTTCATCAGAAAGTAACGTATGCAGCTATTGAGAACTAAAAAGCATGTCAAACGAATAATCTTCAATGTAGGTGGAATAAATAAATTTCAATTTCAATTTTCTTAATTCATTTGCCTTTTCATTCATTCAGCTTTCTTAATTTATTTTTTTAGTTAAGGTCACACTGGCAATAAATTTTCAGAAAGCAATTTTCCCGCGCATTTAACACGTCAAGTTCGCAAGTGCTTTATTCTTAAAAAGTGCAGTTGATTAATTTACCTGGTTAACAAAGACATTTTCAAAGTGTTAAAATTAAATTGTGGAATACTTGTGATTGTGGATAGTGAAATACGAGGTTTGGAAAAATGTAAGTACCCCGATTAACGTCGACTTAAATGTTCTTCGGGGTAAACCCTGCAGCATTTCAACATCAGGAGCTCCGCAGAAATGTTTATAATTTCACTGACCTCGTACAACTCGTGAGTTGTACTTTTTCCTCTAAATGCGATCCACTTGTATTCCTTTGTGAAGTTTCAATTTTGTTTTCCTTCATGATTCAGGTGCTTGCGTAGACCAAAGTTGCATTTATTAGCCGGTGCTATTCGACTTCTGATTTCGGTCGGTGTATCATTACCTTTTGTTCTAATTGCGCCTAGGAATACAGATTCACCTACTGCTTTTATAAAGTATCTATCGTTAAGTTTTGTCATGTTTTTCAAATTATCTTCCAAGGATAGCATTCTCGTCGGCAAAGGTTAATATTTCATTGCATATAAAGAATACATAGGTGGTTTTATTGTGGTTTTAAAATATTTTTAAAGATACTTTAACCATAGGTTAATGAGTCTTCCTAACTTATGTAATATTTAAATCTTAATATTTTTTTTTAATATACAGTGGAACCTCGATTAACCGGGTTGTCCTGACACGGATAATCGAAATCCCGGTTAACAGAGTTTTAATATAATTAATGAAGATTACATCATAATACATATAACACAAACTAAATTCTTCAATGAAACATGAAAAGAAACGTTACAGTCCACAGTCCAGTTTTAATGGTTAAAAACAAGCTGAAATTTCGTGTGTAGGTTCCGTTTGACGAGGCGACCAACGTTTCCATTTGCGAAAATTCTCGTTAGTCGTTCATAATGAAACGCGTGAGCACTCAAGATGTCGGTTTGGCCCAACCGAAGGGTCGCCCACTCTCAACTTGTACAGACAACTAGGCCATAAATAAATACTAGTAACAAGCTTATTTTTTCACTGTAATCACAGAATTATCTCAATTCTAAGCAAAAAGAAATTTGGTGCATCGCCCTCATGTTCCTTGCTTTTATATCGTACGCTGATTAGATCCAAACTGGAATATGCAAGATCTTTATCCCTACAGGAGTCCTCAGCTTTTGAGAAGAAGATGAGTACAATTTCAAACAATTTCCTTAGGAAATGTTTAGGTCTCACTCACTCCACTCCCAACCACGTAATTTATGCCCTTGCCCATGAGCTTCCCACAGACCTGAGAGCGGAAATTATTACGGCTAAGGATGTGATCAGGATACTCACCATAAATAGGAACTTTAGATCCATACTAGACCTTACCACCCCTACCTCTCTCTTTGATAAAATTTTAACAAAATACAAAGAAATCTTCGATCTTCTTCATTTAGATGTTGATGCCACTGTCAGCGGTAGTAACTTGTCCTTCGGTCTTTCCCTCTTGTATGGCCTAGGGAAAAAAGCCCAAATCACTGAACGAAAAAAGAGCATCCTTTCCTAATAATTCGCTGTTAATCGCCACGGACGCCTCCATAGTGGGCAATACTGTAGGAATTGGGATTCACTTTCTAGGGGTATTGGAGGATAAAATGTTTAGATCCTTTTGGCTGATGTCCACTTTGACTGCCGAACTTTTGGCAATTGATTTTGCCCTAAAAGCTGAGAGAGGATGGGATATGGCGAAGGAGATACAACAACGAGTTGTATGAAATTTTTGACGACCCAGAACTCTCAACGTTTATAAAAATCAACAGACTAAGACTAGCCGGCCACGTAATCAGGATGAATGATAACCGTATCCCAAAACGGCTTATGGTGGCCGAAATTCCAGGAAACAGACCAGTAGGCAGACCCAGGAGAAGATGGATGGACTCTGTGACGGCTGACGCAGAGACAATGCTGAACATTCGGAACTGGAGAACTGCTGCAAGGAACCGTCAGACTTGGAGAAATGCCCTAGAGGAGGCCAAGGCTCGATTTGGGCTGTAGCGCCATTGGATGGATGGTAATTGAGAGTATTCCCTTTCCAGTTGGTAACGTCTTTCAGGGTCGCTTGTAGAGTTTACTTTATTTTTTAGGGCTCTCCTGCGTTCTATTTTTTGCCAGGTTGTGTCCGAGATCCAGTGTTGCTGGTTTCTTTGGACATAACCGATGCTCGTTTCCGCAGCCGTCAATATTGTTATGAATCCCATAACTAACCCCATAATCTAAACAGAAAGTCACTCATAAATAAGCAATGGTAAACATAAATGCACTCAACCGCATTTATTAAGTTATTTCCATTCTCTTAAATTTTTACTCGGATTTCAAACCGTTAAAATGAGTAGACATAACAAATTCTTAAATTATTCCATTCAATTTACAAACCCTTAAGTAAAGACACAGAATCATAAATTCTTTATACTCAAGATAATTATGTCGCATGTGCAGTTACACATATCAAATTTCAATCCAACTTAAACATAGCAAGCAACGCTTGAAAATTGCTGATAAAGCAACGCCAGTGGATTATTTTACTGATAAGCCACGGCGTCCCGAGGGTTCTTGATTTTAAAGAACCAAGAAGATGACGAGTTTCGAAGTTGAATTAAAAGCGGTTGGTTGTCAGCAGCGGGTCGCGATATTTAAAGTCGTCGCGATAATTAAAGTCATTTTTTAAATCTTTTTTTTCTGTTCTTTTATTTTTTTTTTTTGTCAAAGTAGTGCAAATTAAAAAGCGAAAATTTGTGTTAAATAAATTTATATTTTACCGAAGAAAGGCGTTTAATTTAAAAGAAACACTAACGACGAAACTCCCCGCGATCGCTCTTCTCGATCTTACACCGAAAGCACGGCGATCAGCGTATAACAATGGTGGCAGCGTAGTTTAATAAATAGTAGCAGCGTACAACAATAGTAGCAGCGTATAACAATGGTGGCAGCGTAGTTTAATAAATAGTAGCAGCGTACAACAATAGTAGCAGCGTATAACAATGGTGGCAGCGTAGTTTAATAAATAGTAGCAGCGTACAACAATAGTAGCAGCATACAACAATGGTAGCAGCGTAATTTAATAAATAGTAGCAGCGTAGTACAACAATGCGTATAACAAATGCGTAAATAGTAGCAGCGCACAACAAATAGTGGCAAATAAATAGTGGCGGCTCAGCAAATAGTAACATCGTGGGAAGATTGTATTAACTTAAGACGTTTCCGCAGGACTCAACAACAACAAAAAATTATAAAACAAAAATCAAGTAAGCGAAATTTTATTGAAAAAAAAAACCCTTTTATTTTGAAAATGAATTAAAATAATTATAGTATATGGGCAAAAACGCGAAAAAAGGCATATTTGCACATTCAAAACCCGGCAAAAAAAAGTATACCGACCGAGTTTTTTGTGGGGTTTCCCCCCATATGGCCCCAAAACAAGCCCGTTTCTGCTACAGGGGTTACAAGGCGACCGTCTACCATTTTGGAACTTTCTTGGGGAAATTTTCTCAGAATTTCTATCTTTATTGAAGATTTCACGAAAAAGCTGCCACGGAGGGGACCGCCACGGAGGGGACTATTTGACTTAAAATCGCTTTTCTGAGTTCAGGAAGAATCCTGAGTGAATTTCCGCTTACCGGTGACCACAGCTTCTTAGAACAACTTGAACTTTCCACTTCTGACGCGTTTTTTTCAGTTTGAAGTTGAAACCGCGACTGCCACGGTGGGGACTTGTTTGAATATGCGTTTGCACTTCAAATTTTAGAGCAAGCGAATTTTACAGTTGGGGATTCAAATCGAACGCGCCGAATGGGGTTTCGAATTGTTGCAGGTTCATGAAACATCCCCCGAGCAGAGGGAGCCACAACAGAGTATTCGAACGCATGCAGGCTCTAGCGGCACTGCGGTTCGCAATTTTAACGGAAAATTTCGGACAAAATTCGAATACGTGTAAGTTCTGTATTCTGGCGTTCCGGTTTGCGATAAAAGAGAAAAAATCAAAGTTTTAGGCCCCAAAAACCATTCGTGAGCGTCACGAACGTGATAGCACAAGTTGGTCCATTTAATATGCGCAATTAATCTGGATTTTTGTAGTTGGGACATGGCACGGAGGGGACATTTTGCACAGTTTCTGGGGCCTGCCGGGCTTTATGGCTGGCTGGATGGCCGTTTTTTTGTGGAAAAATGTTGTCTAGGTCGGTATCCACCGAAAGCATTTTTTTGGGTACTCATTTCCGACTCTACAACGGTCATCGGCTCCGGACACGCATATGCCTTTTTCCGCGTTTTTGCCCATATATACTTTTATCAAATTAAAAATTTAAATAAATAAATATAATATATGGTTGTGCGGATATAAGGAATTATTAAAAACATTGTGCTGTTTTACGAAGATTTTTAAATACAATTTACGTTGTTTTCTTTTTCTGTGATTATATAAAAAAAATATTGAATTGTGCTGTTGCTCTCTTACAATTGTTTATGAATTGACTATAATTAAGGTTCTTTGTGTTCAAGTGCACAATATCTTACAATATTTAACATTATTACCGTTGAAATAGTTTATATGTATTTCATGTTTGCTTTTCGATAGAAAAGTATCACTTTCGTTTTTACTACTTTTTACTCTCAAACCAAGTTGAAATATTTTTAACTTGATGAATTGTTAAAATACGCGCTTAATAGATATAATAAACTTTTTGGAGATAACAAACGAATATATTTAAAATTGTCGCGTTCGATTTATTGTTACTCTCGTGATATGTTACCAGAACAATCTCATTTACTTTAAAAAACACACTTTAAAAGAACGCTTATGGGGTTTCTCCCACGAAAATTATTATAGGCTATGAATAGCAAATGAGTTCAAGGGACAAATCAAAGAAAAGGGGAACAAAAAAAATTATTTCCAAAAGCATAGTTAACCTACCCGGGACCTGTACGCGTTCAATGACCCAAGCCAACGCTGAATCTTCAGTCCCACCAAAAGAAACTAAACATACTCCAACAATGGAAATTAAATTATCTGACGTACATAGCCTTGTGCCGACATTTAATGGTAACTCCGCGGAATTGTCAAAATTTTTAGCTTGTTCCGAATTAATATTCGCCTCTGTAAAATCTGAGGAAGATACGAAATTATTCCTCAATGTCATAAAAACTCGACTGGAAGGGCCGGCGTTCGAACTAATAGAGTACAAAACATACACTTCCTGGGGAGACCTAAAAACGGACTTGATAACAAACTTTGCCGCAGTAAAATCGCGTCCTTTAATACAAAATGAATTACGGAAAACTGTTCAAGGCCCCAAGGAAACTATTCAGCAATACGGCCAACGCCTTTCACAGATTTTAGCAGCGCTAAATTCTGCTACTCATTCCGCTGTATCCGATACACTAGCAAGAAAATATCTGATAGATGAGAATGATAGTCTGGCAGTTCGAACCTTCGAAGATGGTTTGCTGAATAATAACCTTAAAATTTTAGTTAAAGCCAAAGGGGAAACTACCCTACGAACCGCAATCACATATGCGGCTGACCAAAACCTACGTATAACCTCTAACTCACCAAGAGTTAACACAAACGATTCACGATCACTTCCAACTTGCACCTATTGTAATAAAAGGGGACATACACAAGAAACATGTTATGCAAAATTAAATCGATCACAGGTCGTTCCACAAAATCAAATGATATGTTCTTATTGTCGTAAGCCCAACCACACGTACTCCAATTGTCGTTCGAGATTATCTCAAAATACACAAACAAGACATAATAACTATGTTAGACAACTTCCTGTGAGGAATAACCAGTATTTTATTCCCCAAACCAAAAATTTTCAACCACGCGAACATCAATATCAAGTATCCAACCCACACTTTCATAACAGCACTAACGGATCATTCTCAGAAAGAGTACCTAGGGAACCACAACGATATAATCGCGATGAATTACCCAGGGGAAACAACGTCAGATTAGTCGAATCGGGAAACGAGGAGACTCGGGAGGACAGAGTCGGACATCCATCCCGTATACAAATAGAAGCCGACATACACACCAACCAAACTCCGAACACACTTTAAACTATACCATTAAAATCTCCATATGTATCACTAAACAAGGAGTTTCCATATGTATACCCTTTGAACCCTCGAAAAAAACTTATTCTGTTTTCTTAATTGACTCAGGATCAGAAATAAGTATCTTTAAACCTGATAATGATATCCCAAATAACCTTAATACGCCGTGTTCCATAATCCCTTTGTTCGGGGAACCAGTACCAAGTCTTGGAAGTAAACAAGGAACGCTCCTTTTGGGGAAAGGAGATAAAACTTGTACTATAACACATACTTTTCATTTAGTAAGGGGAGATGCTAATCTTAGATATGATGGCCTACTAGGTCACGATTTTCTTACCCAATATAATGGAATAGTCAATTATAAAGATAAATGCTTAGAACTACACGTAAACTCAGAAGATTTTTACCGTACTGCGAATGCACCAGAGCTTCATGGGAACGGGGAGAATGCAAACCTATTCTCCATATCTGCTACCCCATATAGAGGCCAGAGTTCTATAACAAGCAGTAAATTCGGAAATACCTACAGTCAGTGGAAACGATGAAATTTTAATTACAAAGGAAACATACAACGAAGTACGAGATAAGAATGAATTGCTTCTGCCTGCGAGAAGCGAAGTAATAATAAAAGTCCCTATAAACACAACCAATGACATAGTATTAGAAAAGAAAGAATTATCACCTGGTATTTACTTAGCGAGTGCGATCATACGTCCCGAGAAGGGATCTGCGAATGTCCTTATTTTAAACTCAAATGAAGAAAAAAAGAGTCTTGATACTAACAACCTTAAACTCGAATGGGATGAACTACAAAATTATGATGTGTTAGATAACCTAGACGGAAATATAATTAGAAACCGCCTAACTATACTAGAAAAAACGATTAATTTGGAGCATTGCAATCACGAGGAACGTGATTCGATTCTCACTATATGTAAGGAATATAATGACCTCTTTCACTTAGAGGGTGACACACTCACGTGCACATCCTCAATGACCCATAAAATTCCAACCGAACTTGGAAAAGGACCTACTTTCACTAGACCTTATAGACTTCCAGAAGCCCAAAAACAGGAGATACATAAACAGGTAGGCGAAATGTTAGAGGACGGTATCATTCAACATAGTTGTAGTCCATGGAATTCACCACTTCTTCTGGTCCCTAAAAAGACGGGTGACTCCGGTCAAAAACGTTGGAGGGTGGTGGTGGATTTCCGGAAACTAAATGACATAACTGTAGGTGATGCATACCCTCTTCCCTACATAACTGATATATTGGATCAACTGGGTCGCGCAAAAGTCTTTAGTACCCTAGACATGGCTAGCGGGTTCCACCAAATCCCAGTGGACAATGAAGATAAAGCAAAAACTGCATTTAGCACTCCATACGGCCACTTCGAATATAATCGGATGCCGTTTGGACTGAAAAATGCTCCCGCTACGTTCCAGCGCTTAATGAACAACGTACTAATGGGTCTGCAAGGTATACATTGTTTTGTTTATGTAGATGATATTGTTATCTACGGATATGATCTGCTCGATCACAACCGCAAGTTACTTAAGGTGTTCCAACGTCTAAGAGAACATAATCTTAAGTTACAGCCGGAAAAATGTCACTTCATAAAACAAGAGCTTGCTTATTTAGGTCATGTTATTTCAGGCAATGGAGTTATGCCCGATCCTTCTAAAATTTCAGTTGTTAGAACGTATCCTATACCGAAAAAGGAAAAAGAGGTGAGATCTTTCTTGGGATTTGTCGGTTATTATCGCCGTTTTATTCCCGAATTCTCCAAAATCTCGAAACCACTAACGAACCTCTTAAAGAAAAACGTACCGTTTAAGTGGGATGCTCATTGCGATGAAGCTTTCGTGAAGCTAAAGAAAAAATTGACGGAAAAACCAATCTTATCTTATCCGGATTTTACCAAAGAATTTTTAATAACAACAGATGCGAGTGACATGGCATTAGGTGCAGTCCTATCACAAGGAGAAATTGGTCAAGACAAACCAATCTGCTACGCCAGCCGGACGTTAAATCAAGCTGAAAAAAAATACACCACAACTGAAAAAGAATTGTTGGCCATTGTATTTGCAGTGAAACAATTCAGACCTTATATTTTTGGCCGAAAATTTACTATAATAACGGATCATCGTCCCCTCCAGTGGCTAATAAACCTGAAGGAACCTTCTTCCAGATTGATGCGATGGAAGATACTTCTAGAAGAGTATGACTATACTATAAAGTACAGACCTGGAAGACAAAACGCAAACGCAGATGCATTGAGCAGGATACAAGTAGATCAAAGTAATGAACGATTAGAAAACGTAAGAGTCGTCACTCGAAGTAAGGCAAGACGAATTCAGGAAAGCAATAGTCCACTCGACATATCTGAACAACAAATCGAACTCCATACCCAAACATCCGAAAAGGAAACAAGTTTTAAACTCATTGAAGGAACTGGAACCTTACACACTATGAATAACATAACAACTAAAACGTATATTCTCCCTTTAACCAAGAGTAATGAAGAATCTTACTTAATAAAACTTTTTGGCAGAACAGAACCCTTCCAATCAAATGAGGAAGTAACCGAATTACGACATTTACACCAAACATATCTTATACTAAAATCTTTTCTTCCAACACGCACAGAACAAGATCGCAACGCTTTAAAAACATCCTTGTCGGGATTGTTAGCTTACACTCAGAACAATAATATGAAAAGCATTCACATTTCAATTCCCAATCTAGGCATAGCAGTTACTAGTGAAATAAAAACCCTTCTTTTAGAATGTTTCCATAATGAGGAAATCATAATGTATCTATATATGGACACAAAACAATTACTCACTGACCCGAATGACATAGCCAAGGTTTTGAGAGAATACCATGACGATGCGTTCGGTGGACACCAAGGCATTTCAAGGACTTCGAAGAGAATAAAATTAAATTTTTATTGGCCTAATATGCTAAAAGATGTGAAAAATCACATCTCTAAATGCGACTCATGCCAGAAAAATAAACTTACAAGGCAACCGCCTATACCAATGAAAATAACTAGTACCAGTTCTAGACCCTTCGAGAGAGTAGCATTAGACATTGTAGGACCCCTTCCTTGCACTTACGAAGGAAATAAATATATATTAACTTTTCAGGACGACCTGACGAAATTTTCTATGGCCATACCCCTTGGAAACACAGAAGCACTTACGGTCGCAGAAGCGTTCATTAAAAATATAGTATGTCTACACGGTATTCCAGAATCTCTACTTACCGACCAGGGAAGTAACTTTCTTAGTAAATTATCATCGGAGGTGTACAAATTATTGAAGATTCGTAAACTTCAAACTACAGCGTACCATCCACAAACTAACGGAGCTTTAGAAAGGAGCCATCGCACGTTAGCAGAATATCTGAGACACTATGTGGACAAGGATCCACTTACATGGGATTCATGGACTCCTTACGCTATTTTCGTGTATAATACCACTCCACACTCAGCCACTAACTACAGCCCGTACGAACTTCTCTACGGATTTCCGCCTAAAGTTCCAAGTATAATTAAACACGCCCCCCAAACCCATTATAACTATGAAAACTACGCCCTAGAACTCAAAGTCCGATTGCAACACTGCTATAAAAATGCTAAAGAATTTATAATGAAACAAAAGGAGAAATCCAAAGTGTATTACGATAGTCGCTCCCGTGAAAAACAATTCCACGTAGGAGATAAAGTACTTTTGAGAAATCACATGCGGAAAAATAAATTCTCCTCGCTATGGGAAGGTCCTTACGAAATAACATTCATTAATTCAACCGAAAATTCCACTATTGAAGTCGGAAGAAAGCAAAAAGTTGTGCATAACAACGATCTCAAACTTTATATAGAATGACACACTCTCGCTCACTTCCCAATTCCCATTCACCATATGTAACATAGGGCATACATAAGATATAATATATTTTTAGTACTTTTGAATAATTTTAATTAATTTCACGACTGTCTAATATGACCACTAAAATCAATAATTCTATAATTCAGAACCGTACAAACTTCCAAAAACCTTCTCTGGACATCTGCAGTTTTTAAGATCCCTCTCTCCATTGGTATGGACGTAGCGTTGACTCAGTCAATCTTTACTATCCTTTCTTTTGGGATAAAATCACTATTGATAAATTAATTAGCTTATATCTATATATTGTCTAGCAAATTACTCTTCACCTAGAACTTTTCGCTATTAAATCGAGAATATTTGAGCACAGAATGAAAAAAAGTGCTTTCTCTGTTCTTAATTCGTTCCAAGCCTTTTAGCAAAAAAAAAACGTACCAAATACTTAAGGAATCCACTCGATGCAAAAATATTCATCACACCCTTTTTAAATTTTCAGAAGATGATGCGCATCCTACTGATAATCCCATTGGTCGCCTATGCTGTAGGCAAGGAGATCAATATCATACCTATAGTCAATCACCCGGGAATATACTACGAAGAAATCGGTAGAGTGGAACTATACTCCAACGAATGGAAAGTAGTAGTCTACTACGATATAAAAACCGTAAGGGAGGCTCTCCTAAACCTTAACCGCCTAACCGACGAGGTAAACTCTTTATGTAATTTATTCTACAATGAGCACAATTTTATGCAAGTGTGTAATAGCACAATAATAGAAATGAATCATATGCTAACTGATTTAAAACATAAGAATAATCTGTTAAACACTATGCGAATTAAACGATCACCTTTTGGGATCATAGGTAGTATCAGCAAGTCACTCTTTGGAACCTTAAATGAAGAGGATTCAAAATACTATGATAAACAAATAACCAAATTACGCGAAAACGAAAGCCACTCACTAAATCTCATTAGAAACCAAACAATTATTCTCGATACCACCGTCAATATCATGAACAAAAACCAACATCTAATAGAAAACCAAATGATGAATCTTAACGCAAAACTTCAGTTATTTCGTACGAAAATTAACGAGATATCCAATGCATCCATGGACAACCGATTTTTAATCGAGTTAGAATCCCTTACTTCCCTTACAACACTAATAATTATGCGATACGAAAATGTATTAAATGCGATCTTAGATCTAATTACCGACGTGCGTCACGGAAAACCGCACCCTACTATAGTTACCCCAAATCAACTCGATGAAGTTCTTACTATGATTCGTAAGCAAATACCTGGCGACATCAGATTGCCGAGTGCCTTGCAAAATGGTAGTCTTCTTCCCTTATACCTCATCGGAGAAATGCGAACTAGTGCTATAGAAGACAAAATCATTTATGAATTGCGAATTCCACTACCATTCAAGGACAACTACCAATTATATAAAATTATACCCCTCCCTACATTGTTAAACGGCACCCTCACATACATACAAAGCGACATTGACTATCTGATCGTTGATTATAATAGAGAACATCATTATGATATGACACAGAAAGAGCTATCTGGCTGTGTCACAGAAGATTTGGACTTGTACCTATGTCGGGCTAAACACCCTATCTTCAACTCTCACTCCAATAACATATGTGAAATCTCTCTACTACGTAGGGAAAACCATCTTCTTAGTTCCTGCAACTTAAGAAAATCTCAACAAGAGTCCTTCTGGTTTCAATTATCTCAGACTAACAAATGGCTTTACTCTACCCGTGTCAAAATCAATATTGACGCCGTATGTCAAAATGAAATAAAGCCCTACTCATTAACTGGTGCAGGAATAGTTGAAATTACCAACGACTGTTATGTACGAACAAAGGATTTCACTATCCAACCCTATGCTGCAAAATCAAACAAACTAAAGAACTACTTCGTACCTGCAATAAACGTATCCGCTATATTAAGCCAACGTAAAGTTGCACCCCTTGACTCTAGCAAGGACATAGCATTTGTGAAATATACAGAGAATAATGATTTAGAAAAACTATCTCTAGACCTGCGAACCATTAAAGAAAAGGAAAACCAAGATCTCGAGCCCTTAGATGCACACGATATACACCATTATACATTAGGCTATGTTTTGGTTCTTTTAATTATCACACTTGTCGGATTTAAATTAGTGAGAGCATATCTATCCAAAATAACGAATAAAAGAACGACTGCGAATATCGAGGATAAATCTGAAGAGGGTATAGAAATGGAAAAAATTGAGGAGCCTCGTAAAGGTGTAAGACTCACTATTAAAAGAAAGGAAAAGAAGGTCGAACCCTGAATTACGGTATTCAAAAAAAAAAAGAAAAAGAAAACAATTTACATAATATAACGTAAAATATGAGTAAACTTATACCCGCACTGCCGAAACTAACCATTTAAAAAAAAAAAAAAAAAGATACACAAAAAGAAAAAAAAGGGGAATTTTCAATAAAATTACGTAAGTAAAGACATTAAGGAATTAAAAACCCAGAATAAGAATATCTTTTACATAATCTACTATGCTGCATATGGAGGAACGAAAAAATGCCTGAAGATTGGGAGCAAAGCATTATCTGCCCAATACACAAGAAAGGAGATAGATTCAACTGTGAAAATTACAGAGGCATATCTCTTTTAAGCACAGTGTATAAAATAATGACCAATATAATTAAGGCCAGACTGGAACCTTATGCAGAAGCCGTAATAAGTGAATACCAAGCTGGATTCAGAAGAAATAGGTCAACGATGGATCAACTTTTTTCAATAAGGCAAATCCTCCGAAAATGCTGGGAATACAACATCGACGTGTATCAACTTTTCATCGACTTTAAACAAGCATACGACAGCATCGACAGGGAGCAAATGTATGCGACAATGCTGGACCTAAACATACCCCTAAAGATAGTGAAACTGACTAAAATGACAATGGAAAATACAAGGTGTGCAGTCAGAATACAAGGAGAATTGACGGAGTCCTTCCCAGTCAAGCAAGGCTTAAAGCAGGGCGATGGGCTGGCACCCATGCTATTTAATCTCTGCCTTGAAGGAGTAATTCGCAAAGTAAACATTGATGCGAACGCAACCCTGCTTAACAAATCAAAACAGTTGGCAGGATATGCCGACGACATAAACTGCCTTGCCAGATCACTGTCATACCTTAGAGAAGTATTCACAGAATTAGAAGATGGAGCTAAACATATAGGGCTGCAAATAAATGCAGAGAAGAGCAAGATTCTAATTCAGTCAAGGGTGGAAAGAAGAAGAAGAAACCACAACACCACCTGGGGGGAATATAACTTCGAACGGGTAAGCCAATTTAACTACCTGGGGTCCACAGTCAGTGAAGACAACGATGAAACGATAGACGTACAAAGAAGAATAAACGCCGCAAACAGAACATACTTCTCACTACTGCCAGTAATGAAATCCAGAGACATCCACAGAAAAACAAAAATAAGAGTCTACAAAACCATCATACGTACAGTAGCTACGTATGGTTGTGAAGCATGGAGTATCTCCCAAAAATCCGCCGACAAGTTGGATATATTTGAGAGGAAGGTTCTCCGAAGGATATACGGCCCAATTAATGAAGACAATGCATGGAGAATACGCTACAATCACGAATTGTACGACTTATACAAAGAATGTAAACTTTCGATCCATGCCAAGCTACTGCGTTTACGTTGGGCCGGTCATGTCCAAAGAATGGATGACTCAAGGATACCAAAAAAATCCCTGTATCTACTACCAGATGGCAAAAGACCAGTTGGCAAACCACGGTCAAGATGGGAAGATAATGTTAAGACCGATGCAGCGAAACTGCTCAACACGAGAAACTGGAGACAAGCTGCGGAGCAGAGAGACATCTGGAGGAAGAAGCTGAAGGAGGCCAAGGCTCGAATTGGGCCGTAGAGCCATCGAAGAAGAAGAATCTACTATGCATAGTTTTTTTTATATAATACACAAAAAAAAAAAGGGAAGTGAGATGATAACTTTAACATAATTTAAATAAATAAGGTACTACGGTACATAAGTTTCTTTATTAAAAAAAAAAAAAAAAAAAAAAAAAAAAATTTTCATAAATTTATATAAGGTACTACGGTACATACGTTTCTTTATAAAAAAAAAAAAATTTTTCATAAATTTATATAAGGTACATACGTAAACTCTAAGATTCATATTAAATCCAATTAAGTAAGTTTTCCTTTTGAAACAGAAGTTAAGATAATAAATTTAACGTAAATTTCTTTAAGGTACTACGGTACATAACGTTTAATTACAAATTGATAAAATTTAATAAAGCATGGAACTGGATCTAATTATCTATAAAAATGTCAAAACAATTTCTTTTATTAAAAATAGAAATGCAACCTTTTATGATGTAATAATATGAAAATGGAGAAATTTCTATATCTATTATAGGAAAGATAAATAAAAAAAAAGAGATACAGTTATTAAGTGTAACCAGCGCAAGATGAACCACAGTGTTGTCTTGGCTCGAAGAATTTGACACGCTGTAGCGTGCGATTAAAGTTTATGTCAAGTCCAACTGTGTGAGTCTCTTGTCCCCTATTTTGTCCTCTAGATATAAAAGGATAACATATAGAAGAATTAGGCTGATGGATAAGATAAGAAAGAAATATATTTTCTCTAAATATACATATACATATATGTATAACATATATATCTCCTATAGACATAGGGGATTCTCCATGTAAAAAAAAAAAAAAAAAAAAAAAAAACACACAAACTCAATTCATACTTCAACCAACAAAATATGATTAAATCTAGTTCACATGATATATGTAAGCTATTAGCTTAGTACTTAAATCTTTTACATTCAAATGATATACATATGTATGTAAGTAACTAGTTTAGTATTTGAATCTTTCATTGTTAAAAAAAAAAAAAAAAAAAAAAAAATATATACAAACCTTCTTTCTTATTAATTACTTTCTAGAAAAAAATACATATTCAAAACGATAAAATTGGATAAACATAAGAATGATATCAAGTTTCATTAAGCAAATATTGTAAAATCGCGACTCGAAGCTGACAAATGGCCTGTTTTTTTGCCAGAAAATTCAAACCTCTTCAAGGTTATGAATTTTCTTTTTCTAAGAGGGATGGTGTTATGAATCCCATAACTAACCCCATAATCTAAACAGAAAGTCACTCATAAATAAGCAATGGTAAACATAAATGCACTCAACCGCATTTATTAAGTTATTTCCATTCTCTTAAATTTTTACTCGGATTTCAAACCGTTAAAATGAGTAGACATAACAAATTCTTAAATTATTCCATTCAATTTACAAACCCTTAAGTAAAGACACAGAATCATAAATTCTTTATACTCAAGATAATTATGTCGCATGTGCAGTTACACATATCAAATTTCAATCCAACTTAAACATAGCAAGCAACGCTTGAAAATTGCTGATAAAGCAACGCCAGTGGATTATTTTACTGATAAGCCACGGCGTCCCGAGGGTTCTTGATTTTAAAGAACCAAGAAGATAACGAGTTTCGAAGTTGAATTAAAAGCGGTTGGTTGTCAGCAGCGGGTCGCGATATTTAAAGTCGTCGCGATAATTAAAGTCATTTTTTAAATCTTTTTTTCTGTTCTTTTATTTTTTTTTGTCAAAGTAGTGCAAATTAAAAAGCGAAAATTTGTGTTAAATAAATTTATATTTTACCGAAGAAAGGCGTTTAATTTAAAAGAAACACTAACGACGAAACTCCCCGCGATCGCTCTTCTCGATCTTACACCGAAAGCACGGCGATCTCGGTATAACAATATCGCGCCCTTTGTCGTACTCCACAATTCTTCAATATTTGTGTCGTCAGAAACGGTTTGCTGGTTTAATAATTCTTGTAGGTTTCCAGCAAATTCCCGTTTTTTAACGCTCTCCCGCAGAAGGTCTACGTTAAACCGT
Organism: Thereva unica; assembly: GCA_949987705.1. Taxonomy (NCBI): domain Eukaryota; kingdom Metazoa; phylum Arthropoda; class Insecta; order Diptera; family Therevidae; genus Thereva; species Thereva unica. Next base: position 104,781,054 of record OX465283.1, read on the forward strand.
CTACGGGTTCTAGCATCATGTTGCACCATATCGGGCGATACCCAGGTCTCTTTGTGTATCTTCTTGTGACAAAAGTAAGTTCCACCTACCATGGGGAATTACAAAAGTCAACGAAAAGCTCACCATTGTTATTGGTAACTTGGCTTAGGCCTTGGTTTCCAATTGTGTGTTCAAGGCCGGTGTTGTCACGGCCTATCTATGCGCTTAAGTCACCCATTAAAACAATGATGTCTCCCCTTGGAATAGAGCGAAAAACCTCATTCAGTCGCATCACTGACATATAGTAATGGACTGCTAAATGAGCAAAATCCCATACAAAAAAATGGCACAAAAACTATTCCTGCCTCGCTCCCACGCTAAATCCCAATGAACTGTAATCGTCAGCGCATGTCAGCGATATAAACATAATTAGAAAAAAATAGACAGGTATATTTTTCGTTCTTCTGTCTCACTCTTGAGCTATTTTGAAAACTTCGTTAAACAGGGGAAATAACCGTCACGGTTTTGGAATAAATACATTTACTTAATGAAAAAACTGCTAATAAATAAAAATGAGTGATGGAAATTTATTTCCGTTAATTATAACAAACATCTTATCACTTATTTTCTCCTAAATTTGAAGAAAATTTTTATGTTGGCATAAAAAAGGTTTTCTATTTCTGAAGAAAAATGGTGCCATTCAGCATCGTCAATCAGCAGTCCATTACTATATGTCAGTGAGTCGCATATAGAACTCGTCCTTGATGTCATCTTCTGCGTCTTCAGTTGGAGCATAGCATTGGACTACCGTAGTACTTCTTAATCTGGTACGCAGGCGCACGGTAATAATCCTCTCAGAAACTAGTGACCAGCTAATGAGGCTAGACCTGGCTTCTTTCGCTAACGCCACTCCTACGGCTTTCAGTTTCGTTCCTACCAGAATATAAGAAGGACTTACCGTTTGGGCAGATATGTATGTTCCCCCGCCTCGGGCCATCTGGTCTCGCTAAGTCCCCCCATGATCTTGATTTTATATCGATTCATCTCGTTGAGGACTTCATCCAGCCGTCCCTCAGCAAGCAGTGTTCTCACATTCCATTTTCCGATTCGTGTCCTTGTTCGAAAAGCAAAGGTCGTCGTCGTGTTGTCCATCTGGTTCCGAGGCATTGTTTGCCGATTCGTAGCAATGGTGTTTTTTATGGGAGCGGGTTGCTAACCCTCAGCCCAACCGACTTAAAACTCTGTTTTGTGGCGCAGAGAGCTCGCCATTCGCCCGTCTCCCGTTAGCTCCTTCTGAAGAAGTACCCCAGGGGGCACCGCGGGGAGGTGGGACTAGTAGATAGTAAAAAAGGGTTATTCTAGGCCTAGTTTTATCACATAAAAAATTTACAAGAGCCTACATAAATTCAGGAAAAGTACCATAGGACAAAGAAGTTGCGTTGAGGTTTAGATAAAGTTGAGGCGCATTTCTAGGATCTACATATATTGGCAGGCCCTGTTTCTCAATGAAGAGTGTGTGGAACACTTGGAGCAGACGGTGTCGTAATAGTAGTAGGGTACACACAAATTGGAGGCAAACAGAGATACTAATAATACGGCTCTGGATTTTGCTTCCTGGTATCACTTCCCTTTGTCGATAAAAAAGGTGTTATCCCTTGACATCCTGGGCGTGACTCTATCTAATGATATGCAATGGAATAGTCACACATTCTAATTCGCCAAACAAGCGTATCAATGCCTCGGATATCTTAAGAGATGCAAGTTACTCCTTCAACACGCTGCCCTAGCTACAATCTACAAGACCTACATTCGACCCCACTTTGAATACAGCTCGTATATCTGAGCGGGCGCCACTAAAACCACCTTGCCTTGGCTGGACAAGGTGCAAAATCGCGCCATCAAACCCATTGCTCCTGCATCGACCTTTTAAGCCACAGAAGGAATCTAGCTGGGTTCATCAAGTTTTACCGCTATTACCATAGCGACTGCTTCACTAAAATAAAGAATCTCCTGTGGCAACAAGAGACTAGCCAACTCGGCTCACCCCCACACGCTACAGTCATCCTCTTCGCGCACATTACGGTGTAGAAGTTCGTTTATAAATAGAACAACTCGATAGTGGAACTGTCTTCCGCAGTCGGTGTTTCCGCGCTCATATAATGTCTCAGAGTTCAAACGCAAGGTTCATCGGCATCTACTCATGGACCCTCCAGACCCCTTACCAATCCTTTCTATTCTATCCTTCACATCAAACTACTATACATTGCACCATGACTCGAAAGATATGACGGACTAGCAGTACAAAGAGTGACTTCTAAGCTTCTTCGTATTACAAAAAAATAGAAGTTACCAAAGACGACAAATATTTGCTGTTAGCGGTTTGGATTAATAGAATTAGAGATTTTTAGGGTGTTTACGTTTTTTTTTTATTATATATTTTTCAACTGACAAAAAATACGAAAAAAATATGATTTTGAAACAAAAAAGTTTGATTGCACACAAAAGTTTATTTATAAAAAAATTTAAGAAATTTTTGATACAAAAATTCGTCCAATCAGCCAAAAATTCTCTTAATAAATATATTCGGTTATATTATGCTTTAGATATTAACATTTTGACTCTGTTTTCGAGTCAAACGACTATAATAATATAATATTAGTTAGCAATTGAGTAATTGAAATTAAAAATGCATAACTAAAATGATTGGTGTTTATTTAAATACTAGTTACATCGCTACTTCTTTTTTATATAATTTAAGAAAATTACTTGCTATTGCTTATTTATTTTTGTTTTAAGGATATCTGAGTAATCGATTATCTTCTAAGTATGGATAATATCCACTTGATTCGTCAATAGTTGTTATATCGCTGCTATAGTCTTCATCGTCTACGCTTACATCGTTAACTGGTAAATTCTTATATGGATGATAGTTTCGTAATGCTTCTGGATGATCTTTCGTATATTTTTCTAGTAATCGTGGTTTACTAGTCGGTTGGTGTTGGGGTGGTTCAGTCGAATAATTTTTTTGTTGTTGAGTCGTATTTTGAACATATGCTGGTGAAATAGTTAAATTGTTTTTCAATTTTGTTTTTTTCTCTATTAATTGGAGGGAATTGTGATAATAGAGAATGTTTTTATAAAATTGATCAGCGGTTATTTCTGTTGAATTTAGGAGACGGATAACAATATGCTCTGGTATGATGATTTTTTCTGTAAGAAAGGATAAATTAGAACTATTGAAAAAATTTAGTTAAAGAATAATAATAATTTTAATGGATACTCTGTGTAAAAAGCATCCGGTATCTATAATTTGAAAGACACGCGTAGAAGATATTACTAATAAAATTCTACAAGGCTGTATCGAGTTGACACGTGCGAAATTTTAGACCCATTGGTCATTCAAAATGCAAAATCATCAACAAAGTCATGAAGCCGGTACTCGAAAATCGTCGTATTAGTCTTAAAGAGTTGACCGAAGAAGTGAACATATGTTTAAAGGTAAAATGCATAGAAGAAGATCACTGAAGGTATGATTTCCCGCGCTTCTGTATCACTTCACTTTCAAGGCACGCATCGTAATTGGTGAAGAGACATAGGTGTATAAGTATGACATGCAAGCAAACCAATCTTTGGAAAGTCGTCTCGAAAATGAACGTGAAAATATTCGCCAAAAAGGGGAGGATTTTCACATCACGATAATGCCTGATATCATCCTATGACATTTTAAGAATAGAGCTCAGAGATAAACTCCTTTTTTTGTCAACTATTCTAGAGTGCAATATCGAATAGCAACCTCTAGTCGAAAAGATAGTAGAGAGAAAGTGAAAGTCCTGGCAACATCAATTCGCGTTTATATTCCATTCGCTCCCATCCAATACAACTGCAGCAGAACGCTGATTTCAATGAATAATATGAGATAGCTTTCTCGCTTATTAGACATACTATACTGCGTCCGACGAAGAAGCATTCGTGTAACAGGAGAGACTCCTTTTTTTTACCAATGCTCACGCTAAAAACATTAATATTTTTATTTACATTAATGAACATGCGATTAACAGGCTCAAATCGGCCATAATTGGTGTTAGAGGAGTTGATGTGTAAGAGCGGTGGTCCAAATTGTATCAAATTGTATCGACTCTCTCTAAACGACGCACGGCGACTTAGAAAACCTGAGTCGACACGTCCATTAAGAAGCTGGTGGACGAAAACAACATCGGCCACCTCACGACGCTTGTGGAGAGTGTTTAAGTTGAGTAACTTAAGTCAGTATTCATATGGTGGAAGAATTAAAGGGTCTTCCCAAGGAAGGTGATTCAATGCGAATCGAACGAACCTGCGTTGAACCGACTCAATTTTTCCAACATGCGAAGAATAGTGAGGAGACCAAACCTGGGACGCATATTCAAGTAAAGGTCTGACAAGCGAAATGTAGAGGTGTTTAGTGATCAGGGTGCTGTTAAATTCTTTGGACCACCTTTTTATAAAACCCAAGACTAAGCTGCTCTTGGAAGAAATATAGTTGATATGAGTAGAAAAGTCCAGCTTGGTGTCAAATCTAATCCCAAGATCTTTGACAATATTAACACGGGGGACACCCTCACTAAAAAATGAGTAGTTATAAATTATAGGATCACGTCGCCTACAAAAAGTCATGACTTCGCATTTACTAATATTAAGAATCAGGTTGTTGTTAGCACACCAAGAGTAAAAGGTGTCGAGGTCGACTTGCAAAGTTGGACTGGAACCATAATAGAAGGGCTTCAGGGAAACCTAACTTTTTTAGTTTGAAAAGTATAATGGAGTGGGAAAGCTTGTCAAATGCCTTACTGAAATCAGTGTAAACACAATCAGTTTGGCAGCCGGAAACATAGCCTTCAACAGCATGGGAAGTGAATTTTAGGAGATTGGTGGTAGTGGAACAAGCTTCAAGAAAACCATGTTGGTTCGTAGAAATAAGTTTCTTGCAGATGGGCACGATTGCAGAATAAATGATTGACTCAAAAAGCTTTGGTATGACAGACAGCTTGGCAATTGGTCTGTAATTCGATATTTCGTTCTTGCTACCACTTTTATGAATAGGAATTATGAACGAATTCTTCCAAAAAGTAGGGAAATACCCTTTATCTAAGGATTTTTTAAAAAGGGTTTTCAGTGGAGACTGGAGAACCTCCACACAGGATTTAAGGACAGCAGGAGGGATACCATCAGGGCCGGAAGTGAAATCGTATGGGAGTTCATCAATATGTTTCACGATATCGTCACTGGAAATTGAAAGAGATAATCTAGTAGCCTCTCGGTGTGGAGTTATGTGACGAAAATTATTGTCATTAGGCTGAAAGTTGGAAGGAGTGAAAGATTGATGAAAGAATGAAGCAAACATGTTGCAAATCGAGGAAGACTCACTACTATACCAGTTAGTGTGCTGCATAGTATTTGGGTAGTTATCGACTTTTTTCTTAGAGTTGACAAATTTAAAGAAGTTTCTAGGATCAGTATACACCTGGTCCCTCATGCTGCTGAGATATTCACCATACACAGCAGAAGAGAGTAAACGAAATCTGTTATAGCAATCAGTAAATGTAGTAAGACTCGGAGAGTCCTTTCTCTTTAAATAGGTCTTCCAGAGTCTATTTTTCTGATTCCTTAAATGCTTCAGCTCATTGTTGTACCAAGGTGGAGATGAACTGCGCAATTTTTGGGGCTCAAAAGGTACACATGAAACGATAGCTTCGTATAGTACGGTATAAAACCGTGCCACATCGACATCCAACTCATTTGCTTGATGATATATACATGCCAGACTCAATCTCTGCTTCAAAACTTGCAGATTTGTGATAAAACACCGCAATTTGTTTACCATATTTATTAAAAAAATGCATTTTATTAAACCTTTTTTAGGGATAATAACAGCTGACTTTTTTGATTGTTATTTTTAAGGAAAACACAGTGCACATAACAAACTGTTTTTATTTAAAGGCGTTGCAAGGTACGTGGGTTTTATGCTAGTGTTAAATAAATATATTCATAAGCCCTAACAGTGCGTCTACACTAGCCATGACCATGGCCATTTCCATAGGGCTGGTCAGTGTAGACCCTGAAACTTGGCGATTTTATACGCTTTAGTTTTACCTGTATGTATGTGTGTAAGTATGTATGCAGATAAATCTTGTAACTCGCTTTTGACCCACTTGCATCCCAGTAGGAATTCTAGGAAGGCCTTACCGATGGAGCACTGATATAAGTAGTCATCTGGTAAGGGGCACCCCTTATTTTCTTGGTGTTAGATGAGTCCTTATATAACTCATTACAAGAGAAGGCAGATGGTAAGGTCTAAGACGGAATTCGTTCGGATATTTCCTGAAGGGTAGGTTTCCGTGAAAAAAGTTATGAACAAAAGTTGGTTGCACGCAAGTCTAAAATTTCAAATGGCAAGCCCCATTTTTCACGCGTAATCTGATTCTCCGAAGAAAAATATTAATCTATTATCTGAAAATCTTTTTTATCCCGGTCCTCTGCACCCCCAAAAACAATCAAAATTATCCCCAAAAATCATTTATTGTACACCCAAATAGTTTTGGTTAAACAAAATTCGAACAAAAGGTTCATTCAACTCGTTGACGAGCTACAATATGTGACGAAAAATGGGGTTTGCCTTTGAAATTTCACATTTACCCCCACCGTCTACAAGGGGGTGAGTGAGTAGGGGTGAATATTGGCAACCTCCATGTTTTCTTACGAATTATGGTTCTCCAACAAGCTACGGATAAAAAAAATTTCAGACAAAAGTTTTCTTTGGAGAATCAGAATACGCGTGAAAAATGAAAATGGGGGTTGCCATTTGAAATTTTAGACTTACCCCCACCCCCTTCGTGTGAGTTTTGCGTGCAAACGTTTCCCCCCTTCAAAATTTTTGCTCAAAGTTCACCGAAACCTATCCTTCAGGAAATATCGGAATATTCCCGGACATTTCCCACACCCTGTATATGGCAGTGACGATGGCGAAAAATATGAAATGTGTGGACGCAGCGTTAAGTTTGAAAAGTTTAGCTCTATTGCTTCTACGCAAGAAAAACCTCAATATCATCCTATTTTCCTCTATTGTTAAGGTATCGCCGGCCTTAAGATTCTTAGTCAAATACTTTTAAGCGTGGCTAATTTTCTGTCAAAACTTTATGAAGCCTTTTAGCGGAGCTAAGTCCTATGAGAGCACCGCATCGGGTGCTGGCACTCAAAAAGGTGCTTACCTTATCAAAACCTCAGTAGATATATGGAACAATGTCCAATGAGAGAAACACATCGATTTTCGAAAGAGAGTGTGTTGCTCGAAAATTTGATGCCGGTGCTTATATAAAAAAAATCATATTGTGCTCGGCATCGATCATTAAAAGTTTTGTTTTTAAGTGAAAAAATAGAGAAAAAATGACATTATTACAAAAGTGGGGGTCCCGCAGTCCTAAAATATGGGTGTCACCATTAATAATGCAAAAAACACTCCTTTTTGAGGGGTTTTCGCGATATAACAGCAATAACAAATAATTCAATAAAATACACTTTTTTCAATATTTATATACCAAATTTGGCCAAGGGGTAATCCTAAAGGGTTTAACCACCACTAAACCGAAACAAAATAAAAATACATTGAAATTTTTTTTTTTGAAGATTAAAATTTGAATGGCAAAAATTAAAATGTGGTTTAGGGGTAATTTAACCCCCTTAAAATCAATCTTTTTTTCAAGTCGTCTTACCTTTACAATTTTAATTTTTAATTGATAAAACCTATTAAATCAAAATTCCAGCACGAATCAGAAAAAATTACTTGCTTTCGCGATTCATTCGGTGCTGTCATTGGACATGAACCGGCAACGGATGCCAGCACCTAGGGAACTTGACAGCATTGCATTTAGTTGCCGTGCGATGCTCGATGCCTGGTGCTCTCATTGGATTTCGGCCTTAAGATTCATTCAGTTTTCACAGAAAATTAGCCAGTCTTAAGAGATTTTGACAAAGAGTGGTCTTAAGACCATTGTGGTTAGGCCCATTCCCTGTCGCGAGACTGATGTAAGAATGTTTTACCAAATAGAAAATGAAAAAAAAAAATTGGGAAAAAAATTTACAGTTCTACTATTTTTATCAAAAAGTAAATAAAGGCGACGGCAGAAGAGCATAATGGAATTGCTATAAAGAGCGAAGATCCATATCGAGGGTTTCCTGCCAGAAGGGCGTATCCACAAAATCGCGATTTTGGGCTTATAACTTTTTTTTTCTTAGAGTCGTATATTTTTCGTGCCAGAAGGTCATCAAGTGAATAAAAGTATCCAAAACATACGCCTAAAAACATTTATTTTCGATGATAAGCAATATGAAAAAAAATGAACCGATTTTTGAAATGTTTTTATTGAATCCTCTAAATCCATGCTTTGATTGATACGCCCTTTTGGCAGGAAACCCTCGATATGGTTGCGTGGAATCAAACCTCGGACCTCTGTGCAGTCAGTCGGAGGGCGAGTTCACTACTGAGGCTGGTTTCCTGTTCCCGAATCTAAAAAACCTCGAAGTGTTCGGGGGAAAAGTGTTTTGAGTCAGTTGAGGTCATAAAGGACAATTCGCTGAAGGACATATGTAAGGCCATAGCTTAATCAGCCTATGAAAAATGTATCAAGGATTGGGTCCATAGCTGGCAAATATATTTTGGTGACTAAATTGCTTTTTTGCGTTCTTAATTAATAATTCCGTGTGCTTTTTACACTGTCTTTAGAGTTACATGCTATGATAGTTTATGTTAAGTAGCAAAAGGCTTACACACACTAGAAATAATCTCTATGTTTTTATATTAAAAAAAAGCATTAGCTATGCAGTATTAAAAATTATTATAAATTCCATCAGTTAAATAATTTTTTTGCTTAATTCAATAATAAAACAGATATGTAGGAACAAATGGAGCAATAGTGCTACTTTGAAATATAAAGAAGTATTTTATTTATTTCAGTGAATTTTACGTTTTATTTGTTTATAAAACGAACTATCAAGTAAATACATTTCATTTTTCAAATACTTCAATCGCATTTATATTAATATCGTAGTGTTACATAAAACACCTTACGAAGATCTTTCAAAATCACTTCTTAAATCACTTCAATAGTACTTGTTTATGACGAGAGTAGCAATTCATTTAAAAAGCAAATTCCTTACCACAGTTAGAATTAACTTTAGGCACGAAAGGCTTTAGCATAGGATCCCAGATAAATATGTAGTACAGTGATAGCATAATCGCTGCCAACGAAACACATAGCACATAAACAGCCACTGTAAGTATTCGAATTGCTTTTCTATTCCTCTGCGGCTGATAGAATCTACTTATTGTTTCTGTAACTGGCAATTTAATTTTCTCCTCGAATGAATTTATTTTCGATCCCATGCTTTCCATTTTATTTTCCAAGACACTTTATTTCATGTTAAGTGAACAAATATAAACCAAAAACTAAGTGGTTGCACCATTTAAAAACAAATGCACTTTTATTCGAACTTAATGCGAAATTAGAACTTCTTGCATCTTCAAAGCATCGCGAACAACTGCTCTACGACAAGCTGCACCGATCCCGATGCATTGAGAATTTCGAATCACAAAAATGTTTTCAAAAACGAATCCTGCAACCACCCACCTCAGTCTCAAATGCAAAATGGCAATATACAAACACGAAATCCTTTCGCTCTTACAAATCGATACCCCTTAAAGGATATAATATTGTCGGGTAAATACCCTGAAATTAGGTCACTAGGACACTACATCCAGGCGGTGTGTGTATGCTTCCTCGCATATGTACAGCTTGTAGGGACTCCGTACACTACTAGATTTGTGCAAGGACATGCAGATTGTTTTTTTTTTGTTCGTTGCTCTATTGATTTTTTCCGTGCAAATCGCATTCATATTTCATGTTTCTCTAATTAACTTCGTCCACCTGCACCGGCGGCTATTTGTTAGCTGTAGAGGAAAATTTTAATGCTGGCCCATCTGTAAGCAAATGGAGAATTTCCGATATTTTATTGCTCTTGTTCCCCGTAAACATTGAACTCGGTGGAAATTTATGAAGAAACTTTCACATTAAGAAAAACGTAATTGTATTTCAGGCATCCAAAGGTGCAGGGAAAATGGAAAATTAGCGTGTGTTTATTTGTAAACTGGGTCGAGTATTTTATTTATTGCATTGCAATGACGTGGATTAATATTGATTTTCTTTTTTTAGTTAATCGCTTTTTTCATTAGGTATTCGCAAAAATTAATGATAGTATGCTAGATGAAGTTTATGGCGTTTTATTAAGTTAAATTCGGCCAACTTAAAACTTTGTATTTTTATTTCTAGTAGTAAATATTTTATGACTAGCTCTAAAACACTGACTATATCTACTTGTGGGCGTGCTTTTTGTTTTTTTAGGTGTATGTTTCATTTTACGTTTTTAGAATTGAATATCAATCTACGCGCTTTAGTAAATCAAATACTGCTACGTGGTAAGTAGTCAGTCGTTCAGGATGCTGTGATCTTGAAAACACTGAACGAAGCCCGATCCTTAGATATGTTAAACACGACTTTGGCTTTGGGTTTTTATGCCACTATAAAAATTAAAAGTTCGGACTAAACCGAAAATACATTCATAGCCAGCGGCGGGAGATCCTATATTTGGTATTGCTCTATCTTGAAGACAACTTGGCTCTGAACTGAACAGCGTCTAAGATTGCTAGTCTTATGGAGGAGATCTAATTGCATGTCCGCGAACGTCTCCAGAATAGCGACAGGTATAGGGGTTCCGGGATTTGCTGTAGCTCGTTTCTGTAACTCGCAATAAAAAAGCTCTCTCCACTGAAGCTACAGAAACGAGCTAGTGGAGTGAAAGTGCCCGGATTAGTAGAGCGTTTAACTTGGGTACCGTAGCTTCGTCTTTTAGAGGTGTCTGCTATATTAGTGATGAACATTTAAAGGCCAAACCTAAATGAAAACTAACGCAGAAGTCAAGTAGACCTTACTTCCACTGAATTAGATGTAACTTTCGCTCCCTTACATTTTGGTCACTCTCATACATTCATATGCAATGGCACATAACTCCACTTCACTTCGCTTTCCATTTAGGTTTGGCCCAGGGAGACTATACAAGGAGTACAAACTCCGTGTTGTCAATTTTCGTTTGAATAATGAGGGCGCCACAGTCACATGTACCCCAAAAAATAAGGCCGATTATATTCATCCGGTTCATGGCCAAGTTCGTTAATTATTAAGATATTTTATATCAGCCAATTTATGGATTTTTAACCAACCAATTTATGGATTTTCCAATAAATTTTTATTAATTTCCAATTAATTTTTTTGCATTGCTCCATTTAATTTTGAAGAAATCGTCGAGGTGGGTAAAATTCAGCTAAGTTCATGTGCACGTCAGCTTTAGGCGACATCTGTGGCCAAAAATAAACTAGGAGTTTAGTTTCTGCTACCCATCCATTACCGGTTATTTTCCTCATAAGAGTTTTACCTCCTTGTAAGTCTGCCTGGTTTGGCCTTAAGAAGGGTCTATATTAACAAGCGGACTCTGTTTGTGCCTCAAAAGCTAAAGAGGGCTGAAGGCTTTGAAACACTTGCTATTGCTAGCTAAAAAAAATTGTCAGAGAGGCTACATTTCTACCGTGGTTCAATGAGGTCGAATGAGGGATTTTGAGTCCTGGTGGCTGGCTGGGAATTTCCATCTCTTAAGAAAGCTCGGACACTGCTGCTTTGAGATTTGGAATACGGGATCATTCCACCTTAGATCTCCAGTTAATGGCTTAACGGAGAAATCTTCAATGTACAAAAATCCACTTCAACAAAAAAAGTAACATTCTCAGACACAACCTGATCGCGTTGCCCTTTTTCACAAGCTTTTCTGGCCATTAAAAAACAAAAAAGACATCCACGGGAGGAACGTAACTTTACCCACCCGATCTAGTGCAATGTGCAATGCGCCGCGTGAGAAACGCGCGGTAAGCAAGTTGCGCAGGTGGGAAAAAGTTCAAGGGCGCGTTTTTCCCAGCCTGAGGCAAATTTTCCTTGCCACCACCGGCGGGTGGCGATTTTAATTAATTAAGTATTGCTTGAACTACGAGCGGCGGCGGGCGCGTCCCGAATTTTAAAATTCTGTTCTAACCATATTCGCGGCTGGGGATTCCGTTGTGTTTCGATGACAACACTGTAAAATTTAAATAAAGAAAAGAAAGTGGAAATGTTTTTAGTGACTTAATTAATAGTATTAAAAAGATTTAAATAAAAGTCACAGATTGATTTAAGTGCAAAAGGAAAAAGGATAAAGTGCAAAAGAAGAAGGGATAAAGGTAAATAAAATAATTATATAACAACTACGGTGACGTGGATTGCCTGATAAAATAATAGAATTGATAAAAGCGCTATATAACAATTCCAAATGCAGAGTTCTCCATAATGGAAAATTATCCGACCGCTTTGCGGTGAGCTCAGGAGTACGACAAGGATGCCTACTTTCGCCATTACTATTTCTTATAGTAATAAATGTCATCCTTGTCGGCGCTCTTCTAGATAGTAGAACAGGCGGCATACAATGGGGTTTGGTAGACCGCCTTAAGGATCTCGACTACGCCGATAATATCTGTTTGCAGGCCCACAGACACCAGGACCTCAAAAACATGTTAAACAATTTGGCAACAGAAAGTAGTCCAGCAGGCTTAAGGCTAAATCCGACTAAAACTAAAGAAATGCGGATAAATGCAAATAGTCCATTCAAAACGCGGGGGGGGGGGGTGTTCCAAAATAACACCGTTAAGAAAATCGAACCCTAAAGGTTTTTGGGGGTCGCTGATCACGAAAATCGAGGTCTCGCGGTCCTAAAACTAGGGCGTCGCCCCTAAAAATGCAAAAAACACCCGTTTTTAGGGGGTTTTCGCGATTATTTCAGTAATAATGAAAACTAATGCGATGAAATGCACTTTTTTTAATATTTATTTGCGAAGGTGGTTGATTTATACTAAATTAAGGCGAACTTTATGGTAAGGGGTAGTCCTAAAGGGTTGAAACTACCCCTAAATTGGCGAAAAATGGCAAAAATTGCAAAAAAATTTTTTTTCAAGTTTATGCTTCAAATTCTATTGTGGGCGTACTGTCAGGCAAAAATAAATTATAAAATAAATTATAATAGTTATAATATTAATAAATAGTAACGTTTTGAAGCTGTTTCAGCTCAAACCTTTTAAAAAATAAGAGCTTCAAAAAAAAGTTCTTTACATCAGCTTATAACTCTTGAAAAAAACGTGCTAAATGGCTTTTTGTTGAACTTGATAGCTCAAAAACTAAGCGAGTTATGGTAAAAATACCCAATAGCAAAGTTATCAAAACACGTATATTACAACACTGATGAAGAAGATATCTTCATCTTTTCACACATTGTGGTACCCACACGCATACACACACAAAAATGATTTTTTGTAGCTGCAAAAAAGGTTGTGGTTCAACCTGCAGTTGCCGAAGAGTAGACCTCTTACGGAATTCAACTTGTTAAACATGCAGCGGAGACAACACTGCTCCAATTATAGATCAAGAGGAAAGCGTAGAGGAAGAAGAGGATGAGGCGGACTTGGAAAAGAGTGAGGATAAAGAAGAAAATGATTTTTAATTATATTTTTTTGTGTTTTTTTAATAAAAAAATATATTTATTTTTAAAATCCATAATAAAAAAAATTTGTTTTTACCTATTTTTTAAATCACATTTTAATCAGTAGGGGTTGTTTTTATAGGGGTTGTTTCAATAGGGGTTGTTTTCAAAAGGTTTGCAACTAGTAATTCATGGTGCAGTGGTAATTTCTATCGATTAAACGCTTGAATCCACAATTCTACAATGATTTTCGAATAGGGGTAGTTTAGACCCCTAAAAAATAAAAAGCAACTCTCAGCTCATTGACAACTTTGAATTAGAGTGTAAGCAGAACCCAAAACCAAATTTTGGTGCAAATTGGTGGTGTTTGGCAGGATTTCCAGGTTTTTTCCGTGTATTGACTGTACTACTATAAATAGTAGATTGTTCTACAAGTAAAGAAAAGTGATAGTTTTCCAGTGAGTGTAAATATTTAATTCGCCAGCGAGCGTAGCGAGCGAGTGGATTAAAATTTACACGAGCTGGAAAACTCACTTTTCTTAGCGCGTTGAACATAGCTATTTTTTCGGTAATCGTATAGAAATGACGTACATTTAATATTGAAAATCAAAAATTGCAAAGAAATAATAATTGGTTAAAGTAGGCCATTTTCTGTTGACAATTAAGGCAGGAACACACCGAGCGCGGTGGCGGTGCGATGGCGGTCAGTTGTAACCACTGACATATAGAATGGACTGCTTATGAGAAATTTTTCATGGCACCAATTTGTTCCATAGGCTAAAAACCTTGTTTCACTCCATGTAAACACCGGAATCACTTTTGAAATTTACATTTTTTTAAATACGTACTTAAAACATCAAAACAACACAAATATTTTGTTTAAAAAAATTAATAAACACTATTTTCACTTTTTCACCTTTTAAAATGCCTTTTTTTCATTAATTTGCAAATTTTATGTGTATCTGATTTAAGTTCTTAACGCCTGTCTTAGCAACTGAAATTCTGTATGTCAAAATCCGGGGGCTTATGGGGAAAAGAGCAAAAGATATAAACATCACTATACCCGTCTATTTTTTTCTAATTGATTTAACGCAAAAGATATAAACATCACTATACCCGTCTATTTTTTTCTAATTGATTTTATTTCTGAGTGCTTCTGTCAGTTTGGGGGCTTATGGATGAGCGAGCGACTATACCTTTTTGGTGCCATCGGTTTGTATGGGAATAATTGCTGATGAGCAGTCCATTATTATATGTCAGTGGTTGTAACATATTAAAAACAATTGCGCCGTTCACACCAACTGCGGTCAAGTACGAAAACTTTTGACAAATGCAGCGTTCAGTTGGCGCGGTGGCGGTCAGATTCCGCATGTTGTATTTGACCGCCACCGCGTGAGAATTTTCGCAGAAATGTAATGTGAAAAAATTGAAGTTTTAATTGAAAATATTAAACTGCATCGTATTTTATATGATTTAAGTCATCCACAATATAAAAATATAAGAAAAAAAAAATGAGAAGTGGAAGGAAATTGCCATAATTGTGCAGGAAAATGGCGAGCACTAATATATGACAGTTTAATTTAGTAGTATGGGGAATTAGGAAATATGTAATTATATATAAATTAGAAAAATACGTATAGTACATAAAAGCGTTCGTTTATTTATTCTTGATTAAAGTATTGAACAAATCTTTCACGCAAGTTAAATGCAAAATTTACTATTTGGACGCAAATTATCAAAAATGTTTGCACCAGGCTCCGCATTTTCTAATAAATGTACGTACTGCTGTTGTGATTTTTTTTCAAGTAAATCAAAAATCAAAAATGCCTCCATCACTATTTTTCCCATACACAGATAAATTTGTAATCAGGACCAGCTATAGCCATCAGTACAATCGAAAACTTTTTTAAGTAGCAGAAGTAGTTAGAACCACTATTATTTGGGCATTTAATAGTAACGTGTTTCCCATCAATACTACCAAAGCAGTTTGGAAAGCGCCATTTTTCATTGAAACCTAAAATTGCTTGTTCCCAGATTTCCGTTGTAGGTTCTGGCATGTAGATTGGTTGCAACCGCTTCCATATCGCTTCACAAACTTCTTTAACAATTTTACTAACGGTAGAAAACCCCACTCGAAAACTTGTGTGAATTACTCTCATACATTTTTACTTCACTACTATCCAACTACTACTGAACGCCAGTACCACCGCAAACCTAGTGTGCATTGGTCAGATCGCCACCGCATTACCACCGCACCGCCACCGTCACCGCCACCGCGCTCGGTGTGTTCCTGCCTTTAATCGCAATGTAATTAAAGTTATATCTAAAATCGTGAAGAAAAGTGTTGCTAACTAGAAAAGTATCACTTTTCTTTACGATTTTTGATTAAACAATGTACGTCATTTCTATACGATTCCCGAAAAAATATATTTTTCCAGAAAGGTAACTAGATATTTTTATTTTATTTTCGTTTTTTACTCTTTTGTTTTTATTTTTCTGATTTTTAAATATTTCTTTCGTTCTTTTGTTTTTGTTTTTTATTTATTATTTTTATTTTTTACTCTTAGTTTTAATTTTAATTTTTCTCCTCTAGTTTTGATTTTAAATTTAAGTTGTTATAAGTTCTTAATTTGTTTACTTTTAGTTATGGTTTTAAAATTAAGTTTCTATAGAATTTTTATGTATTATGTTGCCTCTTTTCTTGGCTATTCTTCTTCCTCTTTATCTGTCCCTTCTTATCCTGTCTTTTATTTCTTCTTCTATTTAACATTTTTAGCTTGTTTCTTACTGACTTTTGAAGTTGTGGCTGTGCTCATTTCTTGCATTTATGTATCAGTTTCCTGATAGAGTGCACAAACAGGGAAGACTGCTAAACATCCTTTGCTCCACCTCCTCAGGACTTAATATATGTGTTCTAAATGCGAGAAGTCTGAACAACAAAATGGATGAATTGAGATGGATGTTTGATCAAACAAAGATACAGGTTGTGCTTGTGAGTGAGACTTGGTTAAAACCAGAAATCCCCTCCTCTTTTGTTTCCCTTCGTAATTTTGTGTTACATCGTGGTGATCGGTTTGACCGCACTGGTGGTGGTGTCGCTGTATATGTGACCTCTTCGCTCTCCTCAAGAGTGCTCGGTAAGTCTAATGGCTTACAATTCGAGTTTATTGCTGTTGAGATAAAATCTCCATGTGACAAATGTGTTGTTATCAGCGTATACTGTCCTCCCAATGCCTTCAATTCCGATATCGCTACTGAGTTCTCCGATCTTGTTTCTTCTCTTTCTCACCACTATGAGAACATAATTGTTGCGGGTGACTTTAATGCTGATCTGCTCAAAATCAATCCTCGTGCGAATGCTCTTAGATATTTATTTGAGACATTGGACTTGCATATTCTAAATAATCTACCAACATTTCTAAATTGTCAAAACCCATCCTTGCTTGATGTCCTAGCTACTACCTGCACTGATGCAGTGTTAAAGCATCATCAACTTTCCCCCCCTAGCTTTCTGGACCATGACCTATTATTCCTTTCCGTTCGGTTCTCTCTTGGTGTGCTCTCCGTGTCTAGTTCGTATACTTTTCGTGATTTTAGTAACATCAATGTTGATCAAATGTCTGAAGCTGCCTCCGTCATTCCTTGGGATGTTATCTATCGTACTACTTGTGTTGACGCTAAAGTAAGTTTGCTGACTCTATTTACTCAATCTCTCTTTGATCAATGTGTGCCGCTGGTCACAAGAAGCCGTAGGCCATCCTCACCCTGTCCTTGGTTTTCTAGTGAAATCCGTGACCTGATAAGTCAGCGAGAGTGCATGTACAGGCGTTATCGCAAGACTAGGATCCTTAGATATCTTAATGCCTATAAACAGCTTCGCAACCTCGTCACTAGTAAAGTCAAATCACGAAAACGTAGTTTTTATGCCCGTAAGCTTGATCCCTCTTTAAACACCAAGCAACTCTGGTCCAACCTTCGCTCGCTGGGCATACATGCTACTGCACCCTCCCATTTTGATATCGATGTTGACCTTCTAAATCGCTCATTCATTCAATCCCCTCCTGCTTTCCCAATCTCCCGATCTTTCTCAGTCCTTCCGCATAGTACTGATGGCTTTGCTTTCCGCTGTGTGGACTCCTCGGAAGTTTTTGAAATACTGCTCTCCATTTCGTCAAGCTGCATCGGTTATGATGAAATCTCTCCACGGTTTTTCAAGCTGCTCGCCCCCTTAATTTTGAATATTATTACGCATGTTTTTAATTACTGCCTGACTACTTCCCAAGTTCCCTTGTTGTGGAAAAAAGCCATAGTGATCCCCTTACCGAAGAAATCTTCTCCTGCTGATATCTCAGATTTCCGTCCCATTAGCATTCTTCCTTTCCTTGCTAAAGCCTTCGAGAAAACTGTATTCATTCAAGTCCAGCGCTACCTTGAATCTAATAGCCTTATTTCTGAATATCAATCTGGTTTCCGTAAAAATCATAGTTGCGAAACAGCTATACTAAAGGTAACTACTGACATTCGCTCTGCGCTTGATAAAGGTGACGTTGCAGTATTAGTGCTTCTTGATTTCTCGAAAGCCTTCGACTCGGTGGTGCACACGATCCTGCTTTCCAAACTAAGTCAGCGCTATCGCTTCTCTTCTTCTGCTACACGGCTTTTCTCCTCTTTGCTATCTAATCGCTTTCAATGTGTTCGTCATAATAATGTTGTATCCTCTCTCCTACAGGTGCCTTCTGGTGTTCCACAAGGTTCAATTCTTGGTCCTTTACTATTTTCATTATATATTAATGATCTCCCCTCTACTATTGGCCACTGTTCCTTTCATCTATATGCTGATGATCTCCAATTGTATACTTCTTGCCCTCCTTCACAGATTGATTCTTGTATTTCTGACTTGAATAGCACTCTATCTCGAATAAATGAGTGGAGTGCTCTCAATTTCCTTAAATTAAACCCTAAAAAATCACAAGTACTTGTGTTAAGTCGTAGCTCTATGCTCCCCGTCAGAATGCCACTCATTTGTCTGGATAACATACCTCTTCCTATTGTTGATCGGGTCCATAATCTTGGTATTGCCATTAATGCCAAACTAACCTGCTGTGATCAAGTTTCACTAATGCTCTCCAAAATCTATGGGACTTTACGTAAGCTCTGGCTTTATGGTAGTCTCCTATCACCCACAATTCGTTCAATGCTTGTAAAATCTCTCATTCTCCCGCACTTCCTCTATGGCTCACTTGTTTACATTGTGTATGATTCATCCTGTCGTCAACGACTTAATGTTGCATTCAATGACTGCTTACGCTTTATCTTCCACTTGAGAAGATCAGATCATGTATCATCGGTTCGGAATTCACTAATAGGCTGTAACCTCTTTTGCTTTTTCGATATTATGGCACTAGCTCTTCTACATAAAGTCTTCTACGCTAAAAGCCCTTCTTACCTATCCGACTTCCTTACCCCCTTGCAAACCTCGAGATCACTTAAATTTCTTATACCAGCCCATCGGTCTCGAATTGGTAGTCGTTCCTTTTTTGTGCACGCGATTAGACTCTGGAATGATCTTCCCTCCTCTTTACAAAGAATTAGCACAGTCACCACTTTCAGGAAACAAATTTATCCACCTCTTCTCTATAGCTTTCCCTTCTTTCTTCTACTTTCTAATAGCCAAAGTTCCCCTCTTTCTATCTACTATTGAACAACCTTGATATTCCTCTTAACTCTAGCTGTTCTCTATTCTGTTAGGTATTAAGCTTAGACTAGGTATTTTTCTTGCCATGTTAGATTTCAAATTATAATATTGTACTCTAAAAGATGTAAGTCTTGTGTACTTCCTTATGTATAAAATAAATTGAATTGAATTGAATTGATATGGTCTATATGAAATGCATTAATTACGACTGAAAAACTCACTCCGCGACAGCAATTCCCAATTAAATAAACTCCACAGTCCCCCCCCCCCTCCCAACCCTAATTATTAAAAAAATTGACCAAAAAACAGCAAAAATATGTGTCCACTTTTTTTGTATAGGGACTGCGTAAAAAAATTGAAGCAAATAAAAAATGTTGATAAATGGAAGTTTTCTCATAAAATAACAAACTTCACCGCGTTTTCGGAACGGGTAAGACTGTACCAAATCAGCTGAAATTTTTGTAGGAATTTTTTTCGCTATAGAGCACCGTTCTAGGGGTTAGCACCACCAAAAATGTCAAAAATAAGCTCGCCCGTACCCGTACTCTAATTAATAGTTTTTAAAAAACTCTTTAAAAACATCAAAGCCGAAAACTAAAAATAACCTTTGTCATGTACCTTGGCACAGATTAACTGAAAAACCTCCCACGACACAAATGAAATGAAATATAATCAATAAATCAACGTGCATTGAACTGTGGCCATGTGACAATAAGCACTTTGCAGGCTTCACCACCAAGGTTAGATTAATTAGATTTAGACTTGATTTCGATAAGTACAAGGGTTATTATGGCATTTTTTCAACTCTCTTAACAAGGATTTCAGTAATTATTTATTGGATAATAATAAAGGCGACATTGAAAAACTTTGACGATTCTTAATATTTAGAAGAGGCTAAAGAAATATAAGACTTCTTTGTTTTAGCTAACACTGTGGCATTGTGCAAAATGTTTTATTTTTTTATTTTGTAGAAATTTCTTATATGGAAATTCCGATTTTTTTAATGTACTACCGATTGTGGTCGGGTGTAGGAAGTCCGTTACAACTCTTGGACATAAAACTCTTTCTTGATTGCTCTACTCTACAACTTATTTTAAACACACTTTTGTCGCACTTTTGTTTAATTTTTTTTAACCCAAATGAAGAACAATTTCAATATGCCTGGAATATAATCTGTGAGCTTTAACTAATACTAGTATTTAATTGGTAGTCAATAAAATAGATAGTAAAATAGTATTTAAAAGAACCTACCGAGTAAGTTTAAGCTACTAATTTATATTTTCTTGCTAAATTTCTTATAAATTTCTGGCATTTTCGAATCCCAAAAGAATAAATAATAAAACGCCAGTCCAACACCCAGACCAGATACAAAACAAATATAAACACCAACCATGCACCAACGAAAAATTCGAGATTTTAGTGTGTAGTCGAAAGACTCATATGCTGAATCTTCACTCATAATGATGAAACTACCGGAAAGATACTTTATTTTATTTAAAAAAAATAAAACTAGTTTCCGACTTGAATGACGGTTTCAAACTAAATTCAATCAAAACCTGCGGTAATTTAATATCTTATTTTCTTTGCTTGACATTAATCTGGCTAACGTTACGCTTTAACAGGTAAGGAGATTAAAATAAATTAAATACACACGCAACAAAAATACCACAGAAAATAGTCCTTAGGCAAGCAAAAAACGAAATTGAAAATTGAACAAATCTTGAAAATGTTTTGTTGATTAGTTGTTAAATAAAGCACAAACTTGCACGTTGTCCGTTATTATTACCTTAACTTTATGGCATTGCAAGAAGACAAGATAAGATCGATTCCAATGCAATTTATCCAACTTTATTGTATGGAATATTTGGCATTGTTGAATCCCAAAAGAATAGTAGATAGAAGGATACTGTTACACCCAAGCCACTAACACCGGCCAAATAAAGTCCTAGAGTGAAGAGCTTAAAATATTTCGATTCCAAAAATTCCAATTGATTTTTCGGTGGTGGGGCATTTTGTCCTTGAGGCTTAGCACCCTCTGGTTTAGATCCTTCAGCTTTAGCTTCCTCGCCAGCCATCTATCTTATTTGTTGGTATACAAAATGCGGATCCGCGAAAAAAAATTTCTAAGACTACCTACTTCCGAAGATATTGCACTTCACACAAAAGTTCACTTTCAACTAAGCCAAGTTGCACTTCTGACCGTTTTTTTCTTTTCTTAAACGATTTACACACTATTACCTTTTACATAATTGCATAAAAGGTAATTCCAAAGAATCTCTATATACACGTGCTTATTTATTGTTCCTTCTTCGCTCTAAGGGCAGGTGACCGCTGCAATTATCGGATTAGGGTAGTTTTAAGGTACCAATAAGCACTTGAAAACAGGCGAAAAATGTGAAGGCTTCTTTATTAACCTTTAAGTGACGATAAAAAGAGATCAATAAATTTAATAGTTGAAGGCTATTTAACGTAAGTTGGTTATGGTTGCGTGAAAATTATCCGGAGCGGCAATACCCATGCTACAATTGCCTTACAATTTTGGCGAAAGCTTGCTCGTTGCTACTTGCTTTTGTAAGAGATTATATTATTGCGATCGTTAATAGATTATATGATGCATTTTTATATGGCTTGAAAGTTATGGATATTAAATACATTGATACCAATAAATATCCTCTTTATATATTTAAACAGTGTTGTTGTCGCAAACAATACACTCATAAGACTAGGAGATCCGAGTAAGTTAGCCGATTTCGCCTTGATGACAATGGATAACACAAACGCTAGTTTGATAGCTTAAGACCCAATGACCGTTTAACTCAGTATCGATAATGGAGTACATAAGGCAGATGCCGATATCAGCGCTTCTATTTAATATAGTTTTAGACTATGTAATTAGTAAACTAGACAGAGGAGGCACTATATTCAACAAGTCAGGGTAAATAATAGCTTAGTTCGATGATATAGCTACTGTCTTAAAGAATTAGAGAAGTATGATAGAGCAGTAGGTGAAAAATTTGATTTGGATCTGCCACCTAAGTTTTCGTTAAACGTTTGGTGCAAAACTGAGGCAGATCCGGAGTTTTCCCCATTTACCATAGCACCATTATTTTACGTTAATAGTAATGATTGTTCAAATAAAAAATTAGTGTGAAAACTTTTATGGTCAGTTTATATTTCCAAATCAATCTTAATACTGCAGGAGAATAAGGGTTAAAAAAATTTGTTTATGAATATTCCATTTAAATTTATTTTATTGTTACTTCTGCAATAAAATAAGGAAAACAACAAAGTAATAATACGTAATAGAGATGCGCCGAATATGGGTTCGATCGAATACGAATATTCGGCCGAATATTCGGTCAAAAATGTACCGAACTGAACATTCGGCCGAATTATTCGGTTCATATAGGTCGGCGAAGCGATCTGCGAGTAGTAGCGTTCGCCCATCCCTTGAGCACTCTGCGCTAGCTGGAAGATGACTGGGTGGTCATCAAAACATAGGAACCTGTGAAAAATAGCAGTTCATTCTTTTCTCCTTATCAACGAGGAGCCACCTAGCGGTGTTGCCCCCAACCTTCGTATTCCCAAGCACGGAGAATTTTCAAGGTTGGGTGGAAGTATTGGATATCACGCTATCCATGATCACGGAAACATTTAATGTAGAAAATTGGGGCGTATCAGATCAAAGTGTTCTTCTCGGACCACCCATGATTACGTTTCAAAGTAAATCTGCAGGTTGAAGCCCCAACTACAAAAAGTTGAGGAAGGGTCCAAAGAACAGCAACAATAGGGGCAACAGGGACTATGAAAACATGCCCCACGGAAGTTCTCAACGTTCTCTTGCACCTACTCCCCCGACCTTCACATCAAACATATAGCCTCATGTAGTAAGGAATCCGGGGCCTGGATCTCAAAACCCTGCGGATATAACAATATTTTGAATTTGCTTCCTGAGGGTATGAATAGATTGACGTTTAGGAAGAACTTCTCCGTCTGTACATGAGTTACAGCCCTGCGCAAAAAGCGATTATTGGGGCTCCATTGGCCTCAGGAATTGTTGGTACCGGTACACCGAAAAGACAAGTTCTGGAAAATGCCATCTACTAATACCATCTAAGATCTACCGCCATTCTACCGAATCCGCAAGGTGTTCCTTTGACAGGACGGAATTAACGACCAACATTTTTTATCTCACTTTCAGCGGACCCCACTAATACCCCCTTCTCTACCTCTCTGATGGCTTCAGCTGTCGTTGTGTGGACTCCCTCGAAGTGCTGACTGCCCTAAATTCTGTTAAATCTAAAGCGACTGGTAGTGATAACATATCGCCTAGAGTTTTTAATATGCTCATTCCTTTCTATTGCTCGTCTTAACGCATATTTTCAACTCCTGCCTCACAGTATTTAAGTTTTCGTCGCCTTGGAAGCTTGCTTTTATCTAAATACCCACCTTTTGATTATCCTTCTGATTTACACCCCATCAGTATTCTTCCATTTCTAGTTAAGGTTCTTGAAAAGCGTGATAGAACTATCGTCATAAAATAAGGGGCTAAAGCAAGAATTCCAAAAACATTGAGGCTCTACGCACATGGGTCGACGGACTTGCAATCCCAGTTTCAAACTGGTTTCACCATTATGACGCTCACAACCATTTTGCAACCAAAATGAAACCTTTGTCCACACACAAGCGCAACTGATTTTTCATCAATCGGTGTTCGAAAATTTTGTTGAATAAACTTTGACACGTACAACCACGCAACTGCAACTACTGACATTTCCAAGCGTACATGCGTTGCATTCGGTGACAGACAATATAGAAGTGTTTGTATTCAAATGCGACTTGACGGAATATTCCATGATTGGAATGCATGCAACGCAAATGTCGGTCTACTTTTAACTTTTTCTATATTTCCGTATTCGACATAGCACACACAATCACACACTCGTTACTTAGAACAGAACAGGCAAGAACCGTCGTAAGCAAGCAGTTGCAAACTAGTTTCAAATCGGCCTCGTTTCTGTCGACTCGTGTGTGGATTCTCATTTTTTTTTTATTTTTGATTTTCTGAATAAATATGGTCACACAAAGAAGTGTTTGTTTCATTTACAAATACTACCTATGTACGGTTCCAGAAAAAAGCCTCTTTAACATATGTAACTCTTAAAATAATTCTATTTAAATATTCGGTAATTATTCGGCAAACAAACCGAATATTCGGCCGAATGCGAACATTAAAAAACACGCTGAATATACCGAATACGAATATTCGGCGCATCTCTAATACGTAATATACATAATTCATAATACAACATACATACATACTACATAATACACAGCACATAGTACATAATATATAGTACATGGTAAATAGTGCATAGTAAAAAGTACATAATACTTAACACATAGTATATAGTATGTGCTATGTAGTACATAATACATAATACCTAGCAGATAATACACAGTAAATGGCACATAGTGCATAGTACATAATAAGTGTATAGTAATCAATACATAGTATAAATAAGGCATTGTACATAGTACATAATACATAATATCATACTAATATTATAAACGCGAATGTTTGTATGGATGATTGTTACTCTTTCACGCAAAAACTGCTGAATGGATTTTAATGAAACTTTACAATAATGTATGTCATACCTCTATCTCGAATCCTTCGTGTAGCTGTAGTGTACTGATATAGCAAAATCCGAAGCTTTTGTATGGGAGGTACTCTTAAAATTACTGCTCAGATCCATTTTGTTTTGGTTTTTTCCGAAAAAAATACCATCCCCAAAGTTTCAGATCGATCGGAGGTGATTTACGGATAGTCGCCGTACAATTTTGTTGAAAAAAGCAAATTTCTCGCGAAGGACGCGAAGGACCTGGAGCGCGTTCAAAAACTTACTATGGTTAACCATGGTTAACTATGGTAAACTTTTGTCGTTCAAAAACTCCGTGGTTAACTACAACATAACCACGAGCATAACTTTTTGGCGTTCAAAAACTCCCGTGGTTAACCATGGTGTAGTTAAATTTTAACCATGCTCGGGAGCATGGTTAGCGATAGTTAAGAAGAAGAAGAATAAAAACAATTTTTTGACATTTGTTTTAATGTTAATAATGAACAAATCAAAGTGGGATTTGTGCGATTATTTTAAATAAATAATTATTGGAAACTAGCTGGGACCCGGTACGCCTCGCTGCACCCATAAGCCAATAATAAACAATAAAACCACCCACTGACTTAGTATTTTTCGAGATATCAATTTTACACAGATGAAGTGTCTCAAAGAACATGGGTCTTGCGACGGTAGCCATGGATCGGTATATTGCGGTTCATTGCTTATTGTATTCTACTTATCATACCCTTTCATTTGATACCTATGTCGAGGTGGTTGTGAAGAAAGTGGTAATCCGGCCTCTTGAGAGGCCGCCATGGATCTAACGTATATTGAGTATACCACATTGCTTATTGCGTTCTACTTATCATACTCTTTCATTTGATACCCATGTTGAGGGGTTGTGAAGGAAGTGGTAATCCGGCCTCTTAAGATGGCCGCCATGGATCTAAAGGTATATTTTGTATACTACATTGCTTATTGTATTCTACTTATCATAGCTTTTCATTTGATACCCATGTCGAGGGGGTGGTGAAGAAAGTGGTACCCCGCCAAAACATCGATTACACACAAAACAATGATTCAATGTTACCATCGTATAAATATTGACAAATATTGCCATTAATATCTATACGATACTAATGTCACTCAATTGTTTTGCTTTCACGGAACCCCTCCACTAACATTTAAATCTTATGGTATGCTATTAAAGTACAAATTCACTTTTAAGTATTATTACGAATCTTTTGTATGGGAATATAGAGGAGTGTTTTTTTTTTGTTTTTTCAGGCAATTTTTTAAATTTTTCTCTCCGTAAGAACCATCCTCGTAGTTCAACGAATATTCGAAAAAAAAAATTAGTCCAATAGGTCCAGCCGTTCTCGAGTTTTGCGCTTAGCAACACATTTAGCGATTCATTTTTATATTATAGATAATTGAGGCAAATAGCCGACACTATTTTATGGAAAAAAATTTTAATTTTTCTTTACCACGTAGTTAACCACGGTGCGTTCAAAAACCTCCATGGTTAAACATAAACTTTCGTGGTTAAGTGAAGTGATGTAGCATAACCACAGCTTACCTCGTGGTTTACTATAGTAAGGTTTTTGAACGCGCTCCAGGTGGATTGAAGTAGCTTCGGCTGCATGTGCCTGGGGCCGGTTCGTGTATGGCGAACGACGATAACCGAACGAAAAGAAATTGAAGTCGAAAAATTTTGTCGACGAAAATTTTAGCGTTCGCATAGGTCGAAAGAAAATTGTTCGTGTCCTAATGCAAAAACTCGATAACCCAAGAGCTTTCGAGTGCCTTTCGCCGGCTTCAGACGAAAATTTTCAATTTTTTCGACTTACGCGAACCCGAGACGAAAAAAAATTTTCGTTTTCGACATACACGAACCGGCCCCTGATTTTAGCAATATATGGCTTAAATAAAAGGTCCCGAAACCAAAAAGACGACAAATTCAATAATCGGATGTTTATCGCTTTTACGTTTGCATAGATACATAGATTTCAAGGGGCTTGATTTTTCAACATACAATAATTTTGCATGGGATATATTTTTAAACTCTTTTCTTTACTTTCACTTCGGAGCATCAAATCTTGTAACGTTAATTTAACCGCCTTTTACTCAATGCAAATGGATGAAACTTTGCAGGCATACATATTCCCGATGACAATACACGAATATGACATTTTGTTACATTTTTTGTTGTTGATTTTGTTGTTGAGTAACAGAAAACGATTTTTAATAAAAAATGCTTGGAATTATTCGTTCTACTCAATGTAGAGTCTTAAAATTCACTTCCCTTCAATAAAAATTGGTAAAAATTAACAGACATGTGTATTTCCGACGAAAACACACGAAAATGATAGTTCCAAATTAAAAATGGCGGCCAAAAAAATATGATGGATTACATTTTTCTTTACAAGCCACTCGTTCGATATGGGTATCAAATGAAAGGTTATAACAAGTTGAATACAATTAGCGTCATCCTAAATTCCAAATGGCTGTAGAAAAATGGCGGCATAAAAGTGGCGGCCAACACAAAACAGAGGATCAATTTTTCTTTACAACGCGCTCGGCATGGGTATCAAATGGAAGGGAGTGACAATTAGAATACTGTTGTCTGTGTCCCGTCATTTCAATTCAAAATGGCGGCCAACACAAAATGGCGGTTTACCCTTTACTTCGCTCTCGGTATGGATATCAAATGAAAGTGTATTAAAGTGAGTAAGAAAGTAAACTGTATGACGTCGTTTTAAATCAAATATGGCGTTCACTAAAAAATGGCGGAAGACATAACATAGCTACCAATAGCAAATAAAAATATGATTTAAAAAGATGCAAAAAAATATGTTTCCAGTTTTTAGTTTTTATTGCTCCAGCCAGTATACGCGAGCACACTACCTTTCAAAATGTAAAAAAAAACGTAGAGCGCTATTAGATTTTTGAGGGGTCATCAAATTGTGCATTTTTGGGCTGCACTTGAGAACTGTTGTAAAGAAACAAATACAAAACATGTAAAAAAGTTTCCTTATTTAACATGATAATCTAATTAAAAGTTTGGAAATTGTAATGTATTAATTAACGCTATTCGTTACTAAAAAGTAAAAAATAAAAAAAAGAAAAAAAAATTTTAAGAAACTCTTTTCTTTACCTTAATATATTGATCAGTTGTGAACACAAAATTAATATAAATACTAAAAAAAATCGACTAAAAGGTAAAAAATAAGAAGATTTTAAACAATATAAACTTTTAAATCAAAATGGAAAAAATCTCACACATTCCTTAAAGAAAAGCGTGGGGCGCCCATACCAACCTGAACTTAAAAAAAACATGACTGCCGTGAGTACATTTTAACATTTCAGACAGCTACGAATTTTCACTAATTGAGCATTTTGTTTCATAAAAACGCACCCCACGCTTTTCTTTAAGGAATGTGTGAGATTTTTTCCATTTTGATTTAAAAGTTTATATTGTTTAAAATCTTCTTATTTTTTACCTTTTAGTCGATTTTTTTTAGTATTTATATTAATTTTGTGTTCACAACTGATCAATATATTAAGGTAAAGAAAAGAGTTTCTTAAAAATTTTTTTTTCTTTTTTTTTTTATTTTATAGTTCTTACGGAAAAATTAGTCAATTGTATTGAAAAGTTCGCCCAATGTTGCCAAACGTTGCCTATTAACCGTCTCCATTCTTAGTGTGAAGTGTGTAACACGCAGACGTAACTGTGATTATTCTGACGAAATTTTCAATGAAGTTTTAATTCTGACAAGAGGCAGAAATGCTGCAATTTCCGAGGAAAAGCCAATCCTTGATAGACGCTCTGACACTACTTGCAGGGGATTTTATATCAACTTTGCCTGTTATATTTCGATCAAAACCTGCAAATGAGCTGAACGGATACATGCTTGAAAGCATCATATATATCTTTTGAAGAGTTTTGAAAAAAAAAAAAAAACTTTTGGACGTTTCAAATGGCGAAGCTCCAATCGATAGCATCGGTATTATTCGGAATCAAAAATACGAAATAAATGTCCTTAATGTCTCCTACTGTACATATTAAAATTCTTATTACCTCTACTGC
The DNA here is from genome assembly GCA_949987705.1 of Thereva unica. NCBI lineage: Eukaryota > Metazoa > Arthropoda > Insecta > Diptera > Therevidae > Thereva > Thereva unica. Next base: position 104,810,080 of record OX465283.1, read on the forward strand.
AAAATATACGGAAGCTATAGTGCGCACCAAAAGAATTGGAAATGTAAACACAGCCGGGGAAATGACAACTTCACACACACATTAAAATTTCGTGTATGCGGATAAAATGTAAGCGGACGTGCATTGTAATTTCCTCTTCGAAATTCTTTTACGGGCAAAAACACTCCTTCATACCGTCTGACCACGACAAGAGTGGCAGTGAGACCGCTGAATTGTGATTGGGGATATAAATGAGTAAGTGATTTGGGTTTTTAAACGAACGGAGTTACACTTTCTTTATGAATGTACTTTCGTGGTGGGACTCGAGGCTCTCATTGCCCATAGATTTTGAGATTCTCTATTGTTTTGGCGCACGCCATACTATTGGCTTATGGGTGTAGCGAGGCGCATCGAGTTCCAGCTAGTATTATATAAAACAAATAATATAATATAATATTATTATAATATAGCAAAACAAAACTCTCAAAGCAAATTTTTCGCACAAAAATACGCATAAAAAAGTGCATAACATACTACTCCATAGCTCCATGTAATTTTTGCGTTAATTGCGATCAGGAAACAAAAAATATGGTTATATTGGAAAAAAAATTCTAAAAAAGATAGCGTTTCCTTTTTCTGATTTTGGAATGGCGAACCATTATTCGCTAAAAAGCGTTTTTTACACTTTCCGGGATTTTTTAGGTTAGGTTAGGCAATTATTAGATGGATTTGCGTAGATTGATTGGACTAACAAATGCCCAGTCGAATAGGCGAAACGTATTCCATGTTTCCGAAAGCGATTAATCCAAGCAAAATATTTAAATGTTGCTGGCTGGATGATGGCAACTTTTGGTCGAGGTCCAATTATTCAATGAAAAACGATTTTTTTTATTGGAATGGACTCATAGCTGCAACGGTACTGAATGACGCACATTCGTCGAAATCGGTCTAGAAAGCGATGAGATGTATAATGAAAAGGACACAATAAAATTTAAGTAGAAATTATAAAGTGAGTCAAAAAAGTCAAAAGGGTAAATTCATCCGCAAGAGGGGTCTTTGAGCTGTAAGCGCCCCTAGTTTGGAAGCCGCTGCCTTAGCCGTTACGTTATCCGTCAGTCATAGCAGTGATTGTGGCAAAGCTGGCAAAATACCTAATGGAAGTTAAAAATTTTAGTTTTGACCTTAAACATCGTCATCCTACAAAAACGGAAAATAGTGCATAATATATTAAAATATTGCTTTCCTTATTTATCAACAAAATTTCATTACAACTATTAAAAATAAAAAAACTATTTAATAAAAAAGGCTTCTAAATTTACCAATCAAAAATGAGGTAACACTTATGTTTTAACATTTCACAGTTGTAATGATATATTTTTTAAAATATGTTGATGGTAAACAAAGCATTATTTTCAGATATTAGGCACTATTTTCCGTCTTTGCATGACGAAGATATTCAAGGTCAAAGATAAAATTTTTTGGTGTTGCGTCACTTTTGACGCTATATTTTGAATTAGAGTATAATAAATAATCATACCTATGTATAAAATCATTATTTTTAAAACAGTTTTTTTAATGTACCAAAGATTTTAAATACTGGATCTGCCCTCCTCTTCGAGCAAGATCATCAAGCGAACAAGGCGTCTTACCTTGGTTCAGCGATTGTTAAAAATTACCACCACCGACGCAAGATTCTTTCGTGGATGTCCTTTACGATAAGGTAAGTGATATGCGTCGATCATAATAAAATAATCGGATGTGGCACTAAATCATAGTGGGTTGAATATTGCAGCCCACCGCCCACACGCAGAAGTTCGTCATGCAAAAATGGATTAAGCGATAAAATCTTGGAGTTGGAAGGTAATACCAGAGATAACATAATACTCCCGGCCCAGGTGAGGTGCAATGACTTTCTATCTTAATGTGGTCATCCATCCTCATCTAATAAGGATGGACGAAGAATGAATACAAACGAAAAATGATATTTTTGATGATATCAAGAATTTAGGAGCAACAAAAGAGCAATAACAAAAAATAACGCGAATTGATTGGTCCAAGGAAATGTTCATCGCAACGCCCAGGGATCCAGGGCACGGAGACAAATACCGTCGGAATAAAGCGAGGAGATTGCGCCCTATTTATAGAGGTATTACTTTATTGAACGTAGCATATAATCCAATGCCTTCACTGGACATTTTTACTGTTAAGACAAGTCTTATGTCTACAAAATGTCCCGTGGAGACCGATTCTGTATTAACATTTTAAGTGACAAGACAAATGTCTTGCCGATATGTTTTGCCATTTCTGACTAGATATATGTTTGGATATTTTCAAACCGAAAATGGTGGATTTTCAATTACAAAAGGAGGAAATTGTAAAACTTATAAATATTATTAAAATCTATGAGTATTTATGGAGTTTTAAAAGGCCACATTATAAAACAATAGCTCTGTCGCTTCGAATGCTTGTAATAATTTCAAAGCATTAGTTTCCTTATAGTTATTAATTTAGAGCTTTTCCTATGTCCGCATGAAAGGGGTCGTCCATAAATTACGTGAGGCGATTTTTGCGATTTTTCGGCCACCCCTCCTCCCTTGGTGAGATGTCGTGAGATTTGGCTCGACCCCTCCACCTCCCAATAATCTCACGTGAGATTTTTCAGATTTGAAAAAATCTCTAGTATTTAACACTAAAAATACGTAGCTTTAATTATAGATAACTGATAATTCGAGCTCCTTCGCTTTTTCCGCTTGTAGTGGATACACAACTACTAAAATGTGAGCACTAATAATCAACAAGAATTTCACTACGCTAAAATTCGGCTAGGGCCCTTCCTGTAGTTTTATATTAGAATGGCCTTTTCGCGGGTTACTTGGCTCAACCAGCATAAGTCGAGTCGCGCATTAGGCTGGGCGATGGCGGCTAAACAATTGAGGAGCTACTATGCCACTTTTTGGAGTTCGCATAAATTTTTTTGTGTAGAATTTAGCCTATCTTAAGTAAGGCCCCCACACCCACACAGATCGACGCCAGGCCGTGGCCTGAAAGTTTTCGCCTTGAAGCCAAGTATCACCACACACTTTCCCGGTCGCAACAAAACTGATAAAATACTTTATATATGTGGGCATTTGCAGACAGTTTGTGCCTGAAGATCTGGGGTGGTAGTACGTAAGTTGTTACAATTGACCTCTCATATAAAATGTTTTGTAACACTTGAATTTTTGTATGTAGAGGTCGAGGTCCCGAGCTTCTATTCAGTCTCAAGCCGTGAATTTACGGCACGAATTCACGGCTTTCCAGTCGGATCTGAAAGCAAGGCGCAAACTAGGCGCGAAAATCATCCACACTAGCATTCGCGCTTGTTCGCGGGTGTTCACGGCTTGAGTCTGGAGCCGCTTTAAGGCATAAATATATTGGGGCGGAGACGACAACGGCGACCGCCTCCGAGAGAATTTGTCATACATTTAATTTCTCCGCGCCGCCTGCCCATTGTGTCAGCAAATATGGTGGTGCCTTTAAAGTTTCCGTTGAGACCATGAACATTTTGCACAACCTGCTATGCTAAACTGCCATCTTCGCCTATGTGTCTGTAGGGAATCATGACGTCACCTGCAGGCGGACACTTGAAGTCCAGATTCCTGTCAGACTGATTATTGTGTGGCCTTCATCTGGCCGTGCCTACCGACCTGGCCTATCGGCGGCCTGTAAGTGAATGGGGGTCAGTAGTGGAGAAACATGTTTTACTTAATTTAACCAGATTTTCTAGCAATTTTACACTGTTTCTTTGGGAAAAAAATACATGATATTTGCCGAGACCCCACCTAGGGGAGTGAGATTGGGTCAGATTCGGTTTGTTCCTTCCACCTAAACGCCTCACGTAATTAATGGACCGTTCCTAAAAGATGAAATAGCCCACACTAAAAATCAATCTGGCAAGCAGTCATAAATTAGACAGATGTCTTGCTGTGGAGACACAACATTATCAAATATTTTATAAGTTAAACTGGGAAAATTATCAAAGCGGTTTCCGCCCTGGAATATCCATTATTGGCCATATTTTCACCCTTAGGCAGGTCCTAAAGAAGGCAAATGTATTTAAAATAAAGGTACAGTCGCTATTCATAGACTTCAGAAATGCGTATGGTAAAATAAAACGTGAGGACTTATATGAAGCTATGCAGTACTTAATATTTCCCAATCACCTTGTAGGTTCGAACAAAATGACAATGTGTAAGCAGGATAAGAATTGAAGAAGAGCTGTGAGAACTATTCAAGGCCGCAGTAGGACCAAGCCAAAGAGATGCCCATATATAAAAGGAGCATAAAGTGATGTTCAGCGAGTAGACGTGTTTTTATTTGACCCGTATCATTTTTATTATTACCGCAGTTTTATATTTAATTAATTTTAATTAAAAACACAACAAAATTACTTTTCGTTGCTACCCTAATAATTTTTCACAGTGAATATTGTCCGTGCCTAATAAACAATAAAAATAAAAAAAAAATAAAAACATTTCCGATTCTCACTCAAAATGTCGAAAACACATCAGTCACGGCCCGCCACTAGGAAATTTGCTGAGAATAACATCTCTAATCCCGCTAAGGTCAATACACCCGAGTCAGCCAGCAGGCGCATCGATAGCGGCAGCAGCAGCAGCAGCAAAGCAGCCAGGTCAACTTCAATAGCAGCGCCTGACAACAGCCTTGAACTGTTGGAGAAGCGACTTATGGTAAGTTTTAGCCGCATGCTGGCAGAACAATTTGCTGCCTTCGAGGAACGGCTTCAACTGCAGCTGTCATCCCAAATCGAGGAGCTTCGTAGCTTTATCATTACTGAATTGGGCAAATTAAAAGAGGAGGTTGAAACCCTCCAGCATGATCACCTTGTAGTGTCCAATGAGCTCGAGGATCTACGGCGCCAAACTAGGTTACATGATGTGGTTGTTCGGGGTATTCCTGTAGGTGATAATGATGATCCGATTCACATTTTAAATTCTATTGCCTCTACCATCGGCCATAAGCTATCACCATATGTAAATGTGTTCCGGCCACGATTGCGAAGTCGCCTTGAGTCGCCGATGGTAAACGACAGGAAGATTAGCCCGCTAATAATTGTAAAGTTTCCTTCTGCTAACGAACAGCAAGAATTTCTGAAGAAAACTCGCCAGCACGGTACTCTAATGCTGAATAAACTGAACTTGGGCTATTCAACTAACAGCCTGGTCTACGTTAATGAAAGCTTAACGTCGAAAAACAGTGACATACTGCGGACGGCGCGGAAGCTCCTTAAGAGGAATCTTGTTTCATCTGTGTTTACTCGTCGTGGCTTAGTATTTGTGCAGTTGGAAAAAAATAAGCGTGCCCAAATATTTACTTCGGCACTCGACCTGGATGAGGCAGTCAACTCTGCGTCAACTCCTGGATCACAGTGAAGAAGTTTAGGAGCAGCTCTTTGCCACTGGGGTCAATATCTACGATCTACGCATGATAGTAACTATTATTTTTAAGTATATGTTGATAGTAACTATTATTTTTAAGTATAACTTAATTTTAAGGTCTTATAGATTTCCTCCTCACTGTGTTGTTTCTCTCTATCTTCTTCTTCCGCTTCCTCTTACGGCTCTTCCCCTTCTATTTTCCTCTGCTTTCTTGATATTTTCTTTGTCGTTGCTTCTGTATTCTTGGTTGTGCGTTATGATAAAATTTAATTATGAATCGTTCTTCTAGTCGGGTGTGCAATGTGGGAATGCTACTTAATATTCTCTGTTCCTCCACTTCAGGACTGAATATATGCACTATGAATGCAAGGAGCTTAAAAAACAAGATGGACGAGCTGAGGTATATGTGCGACCGTACTAAAATGCATGTTCTGCTAGTAAGTGAGACTTGGCTTAAACCTGAAATCCCTTCCTCTTTTGTTTCCCTACCTGGCTTTTCGCTACATCGCAATGATCGTGTTGGTCGTACTGGCGGTGGTGTTGCCATATATGTATCCTCTATGCTTTTATCTAGTGTTGTTGGTAAGTCGAGTGGCTCTCAATTTGAGTTCATTGCTGTTGAGATAAGATCGAAATATGATAAATGTGTTGTCGTTAATGTATACTGTCCCCCTAATATATTTAACCCCGATATTGCTGTTGAGTTGCACAACTTTGTTTCACGCTTCTCTCTTCATTATGAAAATATAATGGTTGCTGGAGACTTTAATGTAAATTTGCTTAGGGACAATTCACGTGCAAACTCGCTCAGATTCTTTCTCGCATCTTTGGACTTACATATTCTTAATCATCTTCCTACTTTCCTGAACTGCTGTAATCCTTCCCTACTTGATGTTCTATCTACAACCTCTATTGATTCAGTGTTAAAACACAATCAAATTTCCCCCCCTAGCTTCCTCGATCATGATATTCTGTTTCTCTCCATTCGTTTTTCCTTTCGCCACTCCCCCATACATTCGTCTTTTTCTTATCGCGATTATAAGAACATCAATTTCGATCGGCTCTCGGAACTAGCCACGTCTGTGCCTTGGGACGATATATATAACACTACTTGTGTTGACACTAAAGTCAATCTCCTGACCTCTTTTATTCGATCTCTCTATGATCGGTGTGTTCCCTTGGTTACTAGAAGATGCAATCTGTCTTCACCTTGTCCTTGGTTTTCGCGTGAAATCCGTGATTTGATAATGCAGCGTGAGTCCATGTATAAACGTTATCGCAGGACCAAGATCCCTAGCTACCTAAGCGAATACAAAAAGCTTCGAAATCTCATCACTAGTAAGGTTATCTCCGCTAAACGCGAGTATTACTCCCGCAAACTTGACCCTGCTTTAAAATCTAAAAAACTGTGGCATAATCTTCGTTCTTTGGGTATTCATGCTTCGGTGCCTATACCCTTTGATACTGATGTTAACCATCTTAATGCATCTTTCATCCAACGTCCTCCTGATCCTGTTCCCTCCACTTCTTCTAATTCTGTCTCCTTTGATTCTCTTAGTTCTGATGGCTTTAGCTTCCGCTGTGTGGACTCATCTGAAGTTCTTAAAATATTGTTGTCCATCTCCTCCAACAGTGTTGGATTTGATGGAATTTCTCCTCGATTTATCAAGCTTCTTTCCCCCCTAATTGTGGAAACTTTAACCCACATTTTTAATTACTGCCTAACAACTTCCCAAGTTCCCTTGCTATGGAAAAAAGCCATAGTAATTCCATTACCTAAAAAATCCTCCCCCTCTGATATAACCGATTTTCGCCCTATCAGTATTCTACCCTTCCTAGCCAAAGTTTTTGAGAAAGTCATCTATATTCAAGTTCTTGGTTACCTTGATTCTAAAAATTTCCTCTCTAAATTCCAATCTGGCTTCCGTAAACTTCACAGTTGTGAAACAGCTGTACTAAAAGTAACTACTGATCTGCGCTCTATGCTTGACCGAGGTGACATTGCGATATTAGTTCTTCTTGATTTTTCTAAGGCGTTTGATTCTGTGGTTCACTCGCTTCTAATTTCCAAGCTTAGCCAGCTCTATAACTTTTCCTCTTCTGCAATTCGTCTTTTTTCTTCTCTTCTTTCTAATAGACTCCAATGCGTGCGGCATAATTCCATTGTATCATCCTTCCTACCTGTATCCTTGGGTGTTCCACAAGGCTCAATCCTTGGTCCTCTCCTTTTTTCTTTGTATGTTAACGATCTCCCTGCTATTATCCATGGATGCTCCTTTCATTTATATGCTGATGATCTACAGCTATATACTTCATGCACTCCTAGTCGGATTGAATCCTGTATTTCTGATCTCAATAATGTCTTATGCCTGATAAATGAATGGAGCTCTTCCAATTTCCTTAAACTTAATCCTAACAAATCCCAAGTACTCATTCTTAGTCGTCGCTCTCTTTCTCTGGACAATATTCCAATTATCTTACTTAATAATGTTTCTCTTCCCGTTGTTGACTGTGTTAATAATCTTGGCATTGCCATTAATTCCAAACTATCCTGCTGCGATCATATCTCACTCATGATTTCCAAAATTTATGGCGCGTTACGGAGACTTAGGCTTTATGGTAGTCTTTTATCATCGTCTATTCGGCTCAAGCTAGTTAAAGCTCTTATTGTTCCACACTTCCTCTATGGCTCCCTTGTATATATATCCCTTGATGCATCTTGTCGTCAACGTCTATCAGTCGCATTTAATGATTGTTTAAGGTTCATTTTTCACTTGCGCAGATCAGATCATGTGTCTGGTGTACGAAACTCCCTACTTGGTTGCGACCTCTTCTGTTTTGTTGATGTCGCTGCATTGGTCCTAGTGCATAAAGTTCTCCACACGAAAAGTCCTTCTTATCTCTCAGAATTCCTCCTTCCTCTGCAATCCATGCGTTCGATTAAATTTCGTATTCCTACACATTATTCCCTAATGGGTAGCCGTTCCTTCTTTGTGCATTCGATTAGACTTTGGAATAACCTTCCTAGCAATATTCAAAGAATAGGCACAGCCAAGACTTTCAGAAAGCAAGCATATCTTTTTCTATCTCCCTCTACTTCTCTTTAGTACTTTCTTTCTTTTTCTATTTCCTGCTCTTTTTCTTTCTGTCTGTCTCTCTCATAGTTTTTTAAGTTTAGGTTAGTCTATCTATTATGTAGTTATTCTTTTTATTATTTTTTTTATTTTTAATGTACTCTAAAAGATGTAAATCTTGTGTACTTCCTGGTTTATATAATAAATAAATAAATAAATAAATAAATAAACTAGAAAAATTAACTGAATTCGATGGGCAGGACATGTTGAACGTAGCAGTGATGACAGCATAACAAGAATTATTATGAACAAAAGACCAGACGAACACCGAGACCCCGGACGCCCAAAAAATGATATACAGATAGCGTAGAAGAAGATTTACCAACCTTAGGTATAAGAAATTGGGGACTTCAACCCAGGAACCGACAGTTCTGGAGGAGGATGTGGCAGGAAAGGAAGGCCCATGACAGGCTGTGGAGTTGTTGATGATGATGATGATGAAAATATGATCGAAAGGGTTTATAAATCATGTTTTGTACCCATCCTCTTGGCTGCAGTTAAAATGGCGTATGTAACTCAGTTGAGAACATTAGTTTTACGACGATTACGGACTACACTTCGAGGAGATAAAGAAAATGATATCTAGCTTTGATATCTTTCAATATTTTCCTACATTTCGTTGAAAGATATAATATACCAAAATTCTGCACCTGAGCTTTTATTAAACCAGTAGAAATGACGATAAACAAAATCTCTAATTTCAATTTTATGAGGTGGGTTTAACTTATGAATTTTTATAGTTTTTTTTAACTTTACAACTATATACGTTCTTATATAATCACGTTTTCAGCAAACTGGCTAGTGAAGCTAACACAATAAAACTAATTAATTGAACATCACATAATTTAACTCAATCCACAAACACAATTATTTCAAAAATCTAATGAAATTTCTTTTAGCAGAAATAATTTCATGACAGATATATAAACGAATGAAAAATAAAGTTTCACATAAATACCTCTAATTGTAAATCACACTTTTTATTTATTAACTATCTTTCTCCACATCAGGAATAGGTGGCATCGTCGAGTCCCAGAAGAATAGTAGAAAAAATGATATCGTGAATCCCATTCCACTTATGCCGATAAGGTATGCTATGCATGCTAAAATGCGCCAAAATTTCGTTTCTTTCTTATCTTCTTCAGATGATTGTGAAGGCACAGGTGGCGGAAGGTCTTTTTTTTCTTTATTAGCAAACATTTTCTAAAGATTTAGGGAAGATTTTCTACTTCAAAATCACAGACAATAACCGCGAATTTCTTTCCACTCAGCAGTTCAATTTCGACTAAACGGAACAACGCCACTTTTGAGCTTTTATTTTCTATAAATAAGTGGGTGTGACATACACCCCTTTTCAACTAAAATAAATACACTTCTTCAATTTTTCGTTTTTTTAAAGTGTACTTAAATAATCGTTATAATCCGTGTACCCATAACCATTGAAAAAAATTCACGACATGTAATGATTTTCAGGGTTTTAAATTTCGTATTTTGTTTATTTACTCAAAAATTCCGTACTGAGGGTGGATGGGTTTGTGCAGTGACAGGGTTGGATTATTTAATGAACTAGTTTTTGATGGTATTATAGAAAGGACTTATTAATAATATTTAGAATACCAATGCACCATTCTGATTTAATTTTAGGATAATTGCCTAATTCAATTATTCCGTAATTTTGTAAAGTTAAGTACAATGCAAATCTGTTTAGCTAATGCAGCTGTGTTGATAAAATAGTAAGCTGCGAGAGGAGAAGTACTTGAACAATTCGACGGTTATCGATGGCAACCGTTATTTAAAAAAGCTGTACGTATATTCGTACTTCGTACATTCTACATTAGCTCGAAAATGTCTCTCAATTTATAGAGCTATAAAGCATGCAACGTTGCAGTCAACCCAAACCACAAACCCGCCGCACGCAACGAAAACCGAACGATCCTTTCATAAAACCAGACCACTGAATTTGATTTCTTAGTTTACACGAACATCCTAGTATTCGACAGTGCCCACCAAACAAAATTTTGTCAAGAACTCGACTCTGCTCGATCTACAGTCTTCGCCCGAACAAAACGCCTAGGCATTATATTCGGGAAAGTTTCTTTTTTCTTAGTTTTAAAACTTTGGGTTTCTTTTCGAATAGAACGCCTAATAAAATAGAACGCCTAGGCAGTATATGTATTTGAATATGAAAATTTTTATTCTGTAATACGTTTTAAGAAAAACTTAACCTTCACATAAATAGCCCTGGTAGCCCTAATAAGACATCCCGCCGGCTTAACCAGTTAACAACAGGGTACTATCACCTCCGCCGGCAGTGTACGGAGAATACTCTTTGGATATCCTAGCCCCTACACAACCCAAAAATAAAACCTTGTCCTGCATTTTTGCAATCTTAAAGTACCATTTCCATGGACTATAATCAGTGAATCAGAACTGAGTAAAAGCCTATTAATAATGTCCATCATTGGTGTTTCCAAATCCAGTTTCGATACATCCACTATTAGCCCGGTTTCACTTTTAAATTTTTCTTGGATAGCTTTTTTCCTCTCCTTTACAATATATTTGTCAGCAGAAGATCTTAATTGCCACTTTTTCACAGTGAGTTTAGATGACAGGTGCAGTATGATCTCAAACAGAGGAATTCTGGGGTGCAAACTAGATAATCCAAAAGAAAGTGTAATTGTTATTGTAATTGAAGTGTGTTATTTTCCATCTTCTGTTTAAATTGTGCCTGGTGTGATTCATCGAAGCCCCACTGTTCTGGGGTCACATAAGTATGATCTCCTTTAAGTATGTACATAATATTGTTGCAGTAAGCAAATCTTGCAGATTAATTCAAACAATTTAAAACGGCTTTTTCAAAAAGCAATAAAGCAATAGCCCTAACTATAATGGTCTTAAGATACCTTAAGATTTTTTACGCTCCTATGAAATATCATAATACCAACTATAATGGCCTTAAGCAATCTTTCGTTAACTTTTCCAATCTTTCGTCAAGTCTTTAATGTACGGTAACGAGCGTACAAATCTTAAGCAATCATAAGAAAAGTGTAATTTTCTTTAGTGTTTCTAGTTGCAGAAAACGTTTTTTTGCAAAATGGATAATTTGGAGTTATTAAATAATTTGGCGTTATTAGTGAAATTGGTAGAAGATGTGAAAAAAAGAAAAAGAAAACCTAGATCGTGTTGTGTAAGAAAAATAAATAGAGACAATAAAAAAACAGTTTTGAACTAATTCAATCAGTTCTTCATTAAAACTATTGTTAATTTCCATTTTTTTTAATTTATTGGACGCTTTCCCAGACTCGATTTGTTTACCTTTTACAAATGTCAAAACGTCTTAAGGCTATTATAGCTGAGCTTAAGATTTGACAGATAATTAACCAGTCTTAAGAGAGTTTGACGAAGAATCTTATGATGTCTTAAGATCATTATAGTTAGGGCTAATAGCCCTAACTATAATGGTCTTAAGATACCTTAAGATTTTTTACGCTCCTATGAAATGTCATAATACCAACTATAATGGCCTTAAAGAATCTTTCGTTAACTTTTCCAATCTTTCGTCAAGTCTTTAATGTACGGTAACGAGCGTACAAATCTTAACCAATCATAAGAAAAGTGTAATTTTCTTTAGTGTTTCTAGTTGCAGAAAACGTTTTTTTGCAAAATGAATAATTTGGAGTTATTAAATAATTTGGCATTATTAGTGAAATTGGTAGAAGATGTGAAAAAAAAAACCTAGATCGTGTTGTGTAAGAAAAATAAATAGAGACAATAAAAAAACTGTTTTGAACTAATTCAATCAGTTCTTCATTAAAACTATTGTTAATTTCCATTTTTTTAATTTATTGGACGCTTTCCCAGACTCGATTTGTTTACCTTTTACAAATGTCAAAACGTCTTAAGGCTATTATAGCTGAGCTTAAGATTTGACAGTTAATTAACGGAAGGTTATGGCACGACGTGAAGCAACAGCATTCACGGAAAGCTAAAATTTTTTAATCTCGTTTTTGTTATAGAATCTTATAATAAATAAAGTTTTATCCTATAGATTTCGGATCTATAGTAACTTAATAATTAGTGAAGTTAAAAATTTATCAAAAATAGTTCAAGTTAAGTGCTTTTTTTTTCTCTTATTCAGAGGGCACATTTTTCATACATAAGCGTAAGTTCCGGTGGCTGAGGCAGGCGAGCACCGCTCGTGATGCCTAGGCCCGGTGCAGCTGAAAAGGCAGATTTAAGTAGAAGATCTCGTATTTTCAAGAAAAGCAGCAAAATTTCAACATTAATTCCCCACAAAGACAGAAGGAATTTGGTAAACGCATCCAATATGTCTAACAGTAAAAATAAAGAAGACAAAGTAATTTACACGAAATCATCCCCAACTCAAACGGAAATGAGTGATTTATCATTAGATATCGGCTCCAAAAGAAAATCCTCTTTAAATAACTTAGAGGCACAACCCTGTTCTTCAAGAAGCAGTTTTTCTCACCAAGATACCGAGGGAACCATCATTGATATCAATGCTGAAACTAACATCATGGCGTCACAAAGAGACCCTGGAAAAGAAGACGCATCTTTTGAGATTGCACATGCTGGCAACAACCCGTGGATATTGATATCCAATAAGAGATATAAGAAAGGTGAAACTATTGAACCTAATTCTAATAAGGTAAATAATTCTAACAATTTTTCTAATTATACCAGCAGGTCTAACACTAACCTTAACCAAAATAGATTTATCAGTCTAGAGAACTTAGAATACGAAGAGATTACTGACTCAAATATTGTAACTAATATCATTAAGCCTAGTAATACAAATAATAATAGCAATATTCGGATTAGTCCAGATAATGTATTCGAAAAAGTAAAATCTTCTATTTATAATAAACATCCCTCATCCTCTCATCCGATAGGGAGACAACACCACTCCTCGGCCTATAACGTAAAAGTAACTAGCCTTAAATCTAATTTTCAACCCCCTATCCTGGCTAAAAATCTAAACTTAAAAAAATGGTCTGAGCTTTTCAAAGAAGAAAGAATCGACTTTCTCTTTGTCAAAGGTAAGGGAGACTTTACCAAAATTTATGTTAGAGACTTACAAAATAAATTAAAAGTAATCGATTTCCTTAAAGAAAAAAAAATTAATGGTTTCACTTATTCAAGCAAGGAAGAGAAACCTATTTCGTTACTTATTAAAGACATCAATCGCTCTTTTGATACTAATGAAGTTCTGAACGAACTTAAAACACTTTTTCCACACATTAATTTCGTTAAAATCTCTAAATTCGAAACTAATGCCTCAAAAAAGTTAAAGATAGCTCTAGACATTATGCTATTAAAAGTCTCTCCGAACCAAGATATTAGGGAACTCCTAAAATTAAAATTCCTAGCCCACCAAAAAATTAAGATTGAAAGACTGGTGAATAAGGACATTATTCAATGCTTTAACTGCCAAGCCTTCGGGCACAGAGCAGCAAATTGCTTTAATGATTACAGATGCGTTAAATGCACTAAAGTTCACCCTCCGGGTCCGAACAATTGTGAAACCATTAAAGGGGTGACCGATCCAAATTGTGTTAATTGCGGAATGGGACACCCTGCGAGCTATAGAGGATGCCCAAATTACAAGCTATATTTAGAAAACAGAAAGAAAAGAGCTATGCCCTCTAAACCGACTTATCTCATTCAAGAGAATAAAACATTTGCAGAGACTCTGAGGGAGAACACAGAGCAGACTAAAGCTAGGGAAAACACTTTAAATTTTCAAGAGCAATTTCAGCTCATGCATAATATGATGCTTAAACTCAACGATTCTGTTACTCAGTTAGCTGAGACAGTAAAATGCCTCATAAGTTTTAGGATCAATAATGCCTAATCAGAAAATTAATATACTTGAAATTAATGCCAGATCCATTAGATCTAACAAAAGAAGACTAGATTTACAGAATCTAATAAGTGATAATGATTTCCCCGACATCATTTTGGTGTCTGAAACTAGGCTTAAACAGCGCCACAATTTAATAGTTAACGGTTACAAAGTGATCAGAAATGACTCAGGAGTAGGAGTAGCTATACTCATTAAAAGGCAACTTGACTTTCGGGCAGTTTATTTTGATATCAACACAGAAGGGGTATTTATACAAATAAATCTTAAAAGTAAACGTATTGCTAATAGATCTTTAGTCATTGGCAGCATCTATATTTCTTCTTCCTGTAATAAAGAAAATTTTTTAAAAATTCTAGAATCCATTAACAATTTAGCTAACATTTATGGAGATGTCATCATTGGTGGTGATTGGAACAGCCGTCACTCGTTCTGGGGTGATCATAAGATTAATACAAATGGTAGGTCTCTTTACGATTGGCTTATAAGCAATAGCAATAGATCCAACCTCTCTTTAATTAGTCCGGATAGCTGTACGTTCCCCGAAAGCGATTCCGTTATTGACTTTTTTCTTTCTTCATTACCTAGAAACTATAGACTTTTAAATACTTTTTCTTGTAAAACGGTTGCTTCATTTTCTGACCACTTCGCAGTTCACTTAATAGTATCTATTGGTCAAGATACCCTCCAGTTTGTCAATAGTGAGAAAATTTTTAATTTCCAAAATGTTAATTGGACAAATTGGAAAAACGCCTTATCCTACGAAATTAGAAACAACTCTCCCCCTTGGACTGGTAACCTAAAAAATATTGAGATTGATTATTGGATTCAAAAACTTTCAAGGGTAATAAATGATCTTAATGAAATTTATTTTATCAGAGACCAAAAACCAAAAACCCTAGACTTCCCTTCAGAAATCAGAAGACTTTCCTCCATTAAACATAATTGGTGTAAAAAACTTAAAATGTTATTCCATAAATATCTTAACCGGAACAACCATGAATATAAACTATTAAATTCCAAAATTAAATGCCTTGATAAAATCCTTGTAGACAAAATCAGAATTTTTAATAATAAAGTCTTCCAAGCCAGATTGAAAATGATCCGCCCGGGCCCTTCGGCTTTCAAAAACATTTATAATATTATTGGAAACCGTAAATTCAATAAGGAAGAAGCAATAATGTTAAATGGGGAACTAGTGAGAGACGATTATAGAATAGCCGAAGAATTCAGTAAATTCTATAAAAAATTATATGAGGTAAAAAAACCCAACTCATGTCTTGACCTCGTAAGCGAAGTTGAAAGATCGGTTAACGAATTCCTTAATAGAAATAGTATATTCACGGGACAATTCTACCATATCACAACGTTTAATCGAGATAATACCGCCCTTGAACCTAATGACCAGAGTACTTTTACTAACTTAAGGAAGGTGGAAAGTCTCATCAAGCTTTTAAATAACAAAAAAACAATGGGTCCTGATAATATATCTAACTTCCTGATCAAAAAATTACCACAAGACATAGTTAAAGTATTAGTAATCTTATTTAATAACTGTATCAATAATGGCTATTTTCCGAAAGCGTGGAAAATTGCTAAGTTAAAACCAATCCCCAAGAAACCAGGAGCGAAAGAAATTAATAATTTTAGACCAATTCAGATGTTATCAAACATAGGTAAACTCTATGAAAGAATACTAGCTGAAGAACTTGACTATAACATTTCTAAAGATAAAATTATCCCGAATTTCCAATTTGGCTTTATGAAAGGTCATAGCACCACTCATGCGCTTCTTAAAATTCATAGTGATATTTCTACTAATCTTCGAAACAAAGAAACTACTATTGCATGCGCAATGGATATCGAAAAGGCCTTTGATACAGTATGGCTGAACGGCCTTATTTACAAACTATTAAATCTTGGTATACCACCTACCTGGGTAAGAATAATCTCCAGTTTTCTAGAAGACCGTTGCTTAACCGTCTCTTTTGGTAAAGCTGTGTCGGATAGGGTTTGGGTTCACTCCGGCGTACCTCAAGGCTCCCTGATGGGCCCAAAACTGTATAATCTGTTTCTAGCTGATTTCCCACACCTTCATTATAGCTCTAATAATCTGTACTCTACCTCAATTCTCTACGCAGATGACACCTTAGTATATGGAAGTGCGAGGACTCCTGAAATGGCTCGCAAGGTGGTCCAAGAACACATCATAATCATAAATAGATTTTACACTGACTGGGGAATTAAAATAAACTCCAGTAAATCAGAAATGATTTGTTTTAGAAATGCCTCTGGTAGGGGAATTAGTAATATCGTCAACAAATGTAAAAATATTAAACTCTTTTTAGATAACACCCCAATTAAAGTCACCAATGAATTGAAATACCTAGGAATATCGTTTAATAATCTACTCAAACCTAACTTACAAGGCAGAAAGGCTCTCACTAAAGCAGCTAAAGTCTCTAAGGCCCTGATGCCACTTTTAAGTAATGTGTCTTTACATGCGAAATCTAAACTTTTAATTTATAAACAATTGATTAGACCTATTTTAATCTACGGCTTTCCTATATGGTTTTCAATCTCCCCATCAGTAGGGAAAGAGATTGAACGATTTGAAAGAAAGATTCTTAGAGCCTGCACCAATCTATACTTTAAATCCGAAAATAAAAGATTTTCGAATAAAAATATTTATGATAAAGCTAAAATAACCCCTTTACTAACTTATGCTATTAAACTGACCTTAAAAATATTAAATAATCTTGAAAACCATGAGAACATTCTTTTGAATGAAATATACAGAAGAGACACGGTTGTCCCCCTATCAGAAAGATTCTATATCACACCCTTAAGCTTATGCAACCCTAGTTCAAGTCACTTATTTGAACCGGTGGATGAAATTAATGTAATTCCGAGATTCTATGAAGGAAGTTTTGCCCCCTCGCAAAATAGAAGGTAAATTTTTATTACATTATTTTATTTCCATAGCTTCACAAAATTATTATCTGGACTTCCCTGATATCATTATTGAACATGTTACATATGTACTACAAACTTTACTATTTATCTTAAAATTAGTAATTTACTTGTATTTTCAGAATAATTATGTATACTAATTTTTCCAATTTAATAATTTTGTCTACTTTAAGAATATTATAAAAATGAATTCTACTACATTTTCTTGTTACGAACTCTGTTATACTGTAAACATACCCTCCATTATACCTGAGGACTATGCTTACATGTATTATTAAATATGTCTTTTGAATTAAAAACAAAAAATGTCATGTATAGGGCATAATACTCTATAATCTAATACATAAGAAAACCTGCCATCATATACAGTGTATACTGTGATAGAACACGTCATCTCTTGTGTATGGAGCTTCACTCTAATACACTCGTTATTTTTAGATGACGTGTTCTTTAGGTTAAGTTAGATGTAAGTTTTTTTACCCCACTGAGGGAATGTTATGAATACTAGGGCGCATCAGTCGCAAATGCGCTGAATAAATGATAATTATTGCACAAAGCTTGGCAGGATTAAAATAAATTAAGTCAAATGGACCGAACATTATAGTCCATCAATAATTGTAAAACAAGTTATCTTAAGTTGAATTGTTTCTTTTGTAATTGTATTTGAAGTCGAATAAATGAAAGAAGAAGAAGACAGTTAATTAACCAGTCTTAAGAGAATTTGACGAAGAATCTTATGATGTCTTAAGATCATTATAGTTAGGGCTAATGTCTTATCTTATCATTAAAAAACATAGCGAAAAGTTTCAAAAGCTGCTTTATCCAAATCCATTACAATATTCTTAAACAAGCCAGTGATCACAAAAATATGTACTTTTTAAGTGATATTGTTGCACTTAGAAAGTCGAGAAAAATACGAACACTTCAAGCCACCAGCGCACGGGTCCAACCGAAAAGACACCGGTAACGGCTGCCTATTGTTATCTATCCATTTTAAAACAAAAATAACCAATTTATTTCTGCCCGCAATAAAATTTTAGAAACTGATTTTTGACCGTTAGATTGGTAAAATACCCCTATGTGCGGCCTTTACTTTTGACGATATTAGCAAATTTTGGTGCTAAAATTGTATTTATTTGATATATTTTTAGAACTTTTTCACATGTCGAAAAATTATGGCAATATAAAACATGATTTTTTCTGTAAAAATTGTACCCAAAAAGCGAAAATGTTTCCGTGAATTCTGTTTCAATTTTTTGCAATACAACGCCTAAGCGTTATGTTCGAATAAAACGCTCACTAGGCGTACTACTCGCACACAACGCCCAGGCGTTAGATATGTTCGGGCGAAGACTGTAGTCATAAATGCATGACTGCAGTTATGTGCAGTATTTTCCTACAAACTTGCAATTGCTGAATTTTCTTCATTTTAGATCTGCCTATAGATTCAAAATGTGCCACTGAGTTATAAATTCACAAAGAGCATTGGCTTATCGGTGAAACGAGCCCTTATTCCAATACCTTTCACAACTCAGCAGGTTTGGTTAGAAACACATCTCGGCGTTACCTACTCTCTTCTTTGCAGCCTTAATACCCTCTTTCTTTGTTTATTTTGGATGTTGGGAACAATTAGTTAGATATGGTTCCGGAAGTTTGTTGTTATAAGTAACTTGCGGAAGTTGATTGAAGAACTTGCTGCAAGTGTACTTTTAGCGTGTGCGATAACTGGTAGTGTTGCCACAAATAAGAAGAAACACATAAGGGTAAATATCGAAGAAAGAAACAAAAACTATATTCATTAAAACTAAAACGCAAAAACCTCGTTTCATAATTTCAGGAGATCAATTGGGGAAAATGTGGAAAAGCCAGTAGAATATATAGAACTACAGGAAGGACCCTCGCCGAATTTTAGCGTAATGATTATGAGTTTTCACGTTTTGGTAGTTGTGTGTTCACTACAAGAGGGTGAGGGTGGGAGGAGGGGCAAGTGGGAGTTTGAATTATCAGTTATCTATAATTAAAGCTTGTGGTTACGCCCCTAAATACGTATTTTTAGTGCTAAATACTAGAGTTTTTTAAAATATGAAAAATCTCACGTGAGATCAGGGGAAGGGGAGGGGTCGAGCCTATTCGTCTTATATTAATGCTACTAGCAAAAACCCGCGTGCGTTGCAACGCCTTTGTTGTTGCATAGTCCGGAATAAGAAAAGGGTACAATGAAACAAAAAAAAAACTGCAAAACATTATTTTGGGGATGTAAAAAACTTTAGAGTTGACTATAAAAATATGTTAAAATATGTTACCTACAACGTTTTTCAAAATTCGAGGTTAATCATTACCTATCGGAAACTTTTGTACTACGTGCACAAGAGATACCTAACCAATAATATTCAGAATATGTCCGGTGCGCGTAGCTTTTGACGTTACCAGGAGCGCGTTCAAAAACCTTACTATGGTTAACCATGGTTTACTATGGTAAACTTTTGTCGTTCAAAAACTCCGTGGTTAACTACAACATAACCACGAGCATAACTTTTTGGCGTTCAAAAACTCCCGTGGTTAACCATGGTGTAGTTAAATTTTAACCATGCTCGGGAGTACAAAGGGCTTTCCCTAAGCCTCTAGTCTATCACATAAAAAAAAATGCAGCCTTGTAAAACTTTAGATTTGTTCCACGCAGCATTTCCATAGAATCTCAAAGCCCATACCGTTAACCTAGTAAGAACGGAGCTGGTCCACTTCACAAGAAGGTATAAGATCCCTCCGTTAACACCCCCCCCCCCCCTTCGACCTGGTTGCCCTAGATATCTCCAAGGCTTTTGACAGAGTGTGGCATCCCGCTCTGTTAACCTAAACTCCAGGCTATTGGTATTGACTTCGTTCTAAGGAACTGGATTAAGAGCTTCCTTTCTGGGCGTTCAATCAAGGTAGTATTGGATGGCGTCGAATCCGATCCCCTCCCCCAACCATCTCCGCAGGTGTTCCCCAGGGCTCAATTCTATCACCAGCTCTCTTCCTAATTTTTATAAATGACCTGCTCTCAATCCCTTCCAAGCCACTCCACTGCTTTGCCGACGACAGTACACTACGTTACTCCTATGGCTTCGATACTGTAGGACAAGCACGCGCCAGACCTTGTCTGCATTATTGCAATCTCGGGCCTCGGTAGTCTAGGGGTAAGGCGCCTGACTACTATCCCCAGAGGTCCCGGGTTCGATTCCCGGCGGTGCCACGGTCCTAGCCTTTCCCAATTTCCCGCCTACATAACTTTCCTTCTTTCTTCTTCCCTCTTTGCATTCCTGATTCCTCCTGTCATAGCCTTCACTAGTTCTCTTCCCCGCTTCACCAAGCGCATGTCATCGGTTGGTTGATGAGATTCAACTCGTTTCAGGAGGCATAACACTCCAGCGAGTTGTTCTCGATGCCCCGATGTCAGAGTCGCGAAATGGTTGGGAGTAGGTGAAATAAAAATACCGCAGCTAGGTTGTGACAGTTCTTTCCTTCACTTCTCTATCTATCTTCCGACTAGAGCTGCTGTTCGACATTTCAAAAAATAAAATACATGGTCGACAGTACAAAGGGGCCTTCCCTAAGTCTCTAGTGTGTCACATAAAAAAAAAAAAAAAAAAAAAAAAAATCTCATGTCCATTTCAATCAATAGGGACATCGAACGAATTCTTGACTGGGGTCGCAAGAACTGTGTCGAATTTAATGCATCCAAAACGAAATACTGTCTCATCTCCAATAAAACTTGCACCGACCCTCCTTCTATTTCAGTGAGCAATAAAAACCTAACGGCAGAACCGTCTTTAAACATACTAGGCATAACACTTGCCGAAGATCTGCGCTGGAATAATCACATATTCCAAATTGCTAAACAAGCATCACAGTTCCTGGGATTCCTTAAAAGATGTAAATTCCTCCTTCAGCCGTCGGCCAGGGCTACAATCTACAAGTCCTACATTCGTCCCTGTCTCGAATTTGGGCTGGGGCCCCGAGAACTACCTTAGCCTGGCTGGACAAGGTGCAAACGACAACGACTGCTCTACTGAAATAAGTAACCTCATGCCTGCACGGCAAGTTTTCTCCCGCAACACTAGACTTGCCCGCTCGGCTCACCCTTATAGTCTACTGGCCTCATCATCGCGCACACTCCGATTTAGATATGCGTTTATAACAAGAACAACGCGACAACTTACCTCAATCAGTATTTCCGAACTCATACAACACCCAATAGTTCAAACGCAAGGTTCACCACCATCTCCTCCAACACCCACCCGATTCCCCCTAATCTATCCTATCTTTCTTTCTCTATCACATAAAAAAAGGCTCAAAATTAGCAAAATTCCTGGGGAGTAATTTTGGACAAGAAACTCCTCTGGAATGAAAACACAGAAGAGCACATTAAGAAAGCGAACATATCGCTTGCAAAAAATCCATTGGCAAGAAATGGGGCTTCTCCCCTAACATAGTAGTCCAGTCAAAATAGACGAAAAAACGCCATAATTGGAAGATAATTCGGAAGTTGCTGAAAATTGGAACAGCCCTTAAAAACATTATTATACATAAGCTGTAGAGACTGCCACGCGATTGGACGACTGCAAACTTTTTTATTCAAGGTCAAAGGGTCAAAATATCAGTTTTTTGCAAATATATGCTAAACCGTACATCTTATCAGAAAATTGTGTTTACAACGTTTGTAGATTAGGTGATTATCTACAAAAAAATATATTATACATTTTCTCGTAGGAATTGCCATTTCTGAGATATTGTCGTTTTAATAAGTTAAAATACCCATATTCTATCATTCCCGACTTGTAAAGGTCATCAGAAATTTAATAAATCCTTTGTTCGAGTACGCGGCTAATATTTTCAGGGGTGATTCCTGGATGTCTTTGGAGAAAAAAATTGTTCTACAGAGGGCGGCTATCTACACTATCCACTAAGATACAGGGTGATTAGGGAAAAAATTTTGTTTTTTTTTTAAATTTACTGAAATTTGAATAACTCCTAAAGTAATTATGATAGAGTAGCCTAATTAGGCTCATCTTTTAGGTAATTGTGTATTCTTTTATTTGGTATAAAGCACAGCAACCTGAGTGACTCCGTTCAAAAAATATGTAGGCTCAAACCAATGCTACTATGCCGCAGTTGAAAGACGAGTAACTTTTTAATTGTTCACGATAAAACTACTACTACTACTACTACCTACAAAACTACCCAAAATAAACACTTATTGTGTATGGAAATATTGTAGGAAATAGTTTGGTGCATCAGAAAAGCAAAAAAAAATGTACTGTTAGTAACGAATTTTCTTAGAAAAACGGAGAAATCTGCAGGTCTAAATGCAAAGCATTGGTTTGAGCCTATATATTTTTTGAACGGAGTCACTCAGCTGCTCTGTCAGCTCTGAGTGAAGATAAGCCTGTTCGGAAAGTTCTGTGCGGTAAAACCTATGGGGTGCGTCAGCGAGGGAGACCCCACCTTCCCTGGAAGGATGGCGTAGACCAGGACGCTCACAGCTTAGGGATGCCAAACTGGATGACATCGGCTCAGAATCGGGACCGGTGGAGAGAACAGTTGCCAGAGGCCAGGACCGGATCCCGATTGTAGAGCCGTTAAAGAAGAAGAAATCTTCCTACCTTACTTTGCTTGCTATGTTAAATTTTCTGCACCAATCTTTTCATTATAAATTTTACTTGTATTTTTTTTAAATAAACTTACATTGGTGGTTTCGAATGGCGAAGGCAGTTTGTATTTTCAGATTCCTAAGTTAAATCTGTATTATTATTTGAGTTTTCATCTTCCTCACTAACTTGAAGAACTGACATCTGAATTAGCCGCTTCAATTTCTTTCTACTCGAATCATTTTTAAAACCTCTCAGTTCAGCAGCGATATAGTCCCCAAAAATTTGATGTTCATCAGCTGAAGGTTTCTTCATAGCCTGAAGAACACTTTGCAGGATAACATCATTGGAGTTATATTCTTTTCTTTTCTTTTTCGTGCGGCTATTTTGAATACGTACAGCTTCGGGTAAAATGTTCACTGATTCACAAGCGTTAGTAGTTTGTTCGTTTTTATTTCTCTCGATTTTAGTTCTGGACTGAAATGACTGTAAAAGATTTAATATTAAATGAGAGCTTTGTTAGGTACTTTCTAGTCTACAAAGGAAAAATAAATGCAATTTGTTTATGGGTCTTTAAATTGTGATATGAAGGAAGGCATATCTCGCAGTAAGAGGAACTTTGTGTTCAACCCCCATTGAAGCAAAACATATGCAACATTTTCTATCTGCTGCCATCTGATCTATATATTAGGACACACAAATATACTGCGATCTCTTTCAAAGGCCTTGGTATAGGCTCTATCCTGACTACATTATAGAGAAATTCGACCTCAAAAGAAGTTCGATTCATCACTAGAGCTTGTAACAACTGTGATGTAGTTTAATATACCGATGATGGTCCCAAATTAGAGCCGGATGAAGTCACTGGAATTTACTCCCTCGCTATACCTCCATAAATACTACCGTCTGCGTGCTAGCCTACCAGTTACTAGGTGGAACTGTTGGTATTTTTACAAGCCTGCCGTGCAATACAAACCTTCCCAGGGCGAGGAGCTACGAGTATCAAGGTGCGGTTGATATAATGACCAAGCTTGTCGAAACCTGCCAGAACAAGCTCGCTTCCTTAGGTGGGAGATACATGATCTTTTTCAGTGAGCATTACAGGAACATCGACGGGAATAAGAAGGCAAAGAATATGGCCAAATTAAGAGCAAACACAAAAATTGAAAAGCTTATACCAGGCAGCAGAAAGTTAGGAAAAGTTTATCCTGCCGGGAGGGCTTATTAAGGCTACCTCGAAGAGCATATGAATGTTGTTACGTTTTTACGGCGTAAGATTAATTAAGGAATACTCTTTTTAATTATCCACACAAAAACTTATTTATTGAAAACCAAACACACTTTAACAGCAAACACAATTCAAATTAATATCAACACTTGCAAATATATTGTTACGTTTTTCCGGCTTAACGGATTCGTAGGATTAATTAAGGAATACACTTTTTAATTATCCACACAAAATTTATTTATTACGAAACAAAACACAATTTAATAACAAACACAATTCTTACAGTTCACTATAATCACTTTTAATTTAATAACCCGCACTATTAAATTCTATCTATCGCTTTATAGTTCACCTTTAAATCACCACTTTTTACTGTTTCTCACTTTAGAACACTTTTATCGCCTTTCAAATCAAAACTGACTTTCTCAGCGCCTGCAAGCCGCTTTTATATCCAAGCTCCACCTTTATTTAACTTCTGGAACCTTCTCGAGTCCCTTTTCTCGAGCCTAGTGGTATGTTCTTTTCTTTTCGTCCAGAAGCTTGAAGTTGTCTTCACTTATCGCGCGTGCCAATTTTAGTTTAGTACATAAATCATTAGTTCAGACATCAACCAGAGTTGTTACCGACAATCGTTGATTAAGCTTTTTAACCGACAGATGGCGCATAAATCATCACAATATTAATTGAGGAGGTTCTTTTCAAAACTTGACTATTCCATTTTCGATTATTTGATTATTCCATTTTAAAATTCTGGATTTATTCTATATTATATTACTGCTAAAAATTTGAAAGTCATACGAAATAATCACTATTCTTGCTGTATATTATAATTCATCAACATTTTATATTAAACACATAACTGTGTTCTTAAAATTATATTTCTTTAAATTATACAAAAACACAAAAAGTGGAATAGTCGAGTTTTGAAAAGAATCTCCTCAATTTCACACTATTAAATTCTATCTATCGCTTTTTAATTCACCTTTCAATCGCCACTTTTCGTTTTAGGTCACTTTAGAACACTTTCATCGCTTTTCAAATCAAACTGACTTCACTTTCTCTAACTTCTAGAGCTTTCGCCCATTTTCTAATTCGTGGTGGAATATTCCTTCCTTACTGAGAGCTTTGAGTTTTCAAATAGATCTAGGGTCTAATAGATGGCGCCATGTTAGTATAGTGGATAAATCGTAAATTCAAATTCTAACATAAAGGCGCGTTTCCAATACAGCGTGGAGCTTCACGTTATTTGGTATCTCTACGTTTCACATAACAGCATCGTATTTTTTTTCTCTTTCAAAATTTCACATTGCCGCCGGACGCTAGCGCAAAAGTTGGTTCTAGTTCTACTTTCGCGTTGGCAACTGCGAAAGCTTTCGAAATTTTAGCTGCACCTATTTGACACAAGATGGTGCAAAGCGCAATGTCCTTGTTGAATGAAGAAATTAGCAAAAAAACTAATTAAACGGATTTTATTCAATTCTGTATTTCATAATTTGGTAAAAGAAAATTTAATATTGGAAAAGTTATTATTATTTCAGCTATTATTTATTACTGAAACTTGTATTTTCGAAAAAGTTGTATTGTGCATTTTCGAATTGTTGTTAAACTGTCAAACTGCTTATTGGAAAATATCACAAAAATAAATCATGGCTTGTTTAAGTAGTGAACAATATTTTCAATTTATTGAGCTCGTGCACGGCGAAGAGTAATATTAGAAAAAAATTAACAAGTTTGGCAAAAACTATTTCGTATATAATGCCGGGTTTCCACCAAACAGACAGTTTTAAAAAACTGTTTTGTTTTCAAAATTTTGTTTTGTTTTGATTTACCCACTCGAGATGGGACAGTGTTTTGTTTATAAAAACACTATTCTCCGACAAAAATGTTTTTAAAATTGTTCCATTTATACAAAACATTAGGGGTATTCATGATCTGTGTTATTTGTGTTATTCATGTTAAACAAATGTCATTTACTATGAGTTTTATTTTCGATTTAGCATAAATAACACGAATAACACAAATAACACAGATCATGAATACCCCTATTGACATTTTTGTTGGCAAAAACAGTTTTTGTTTCTGTTTGGTGTTTTGTCTGTTTGGTGGAAACCCGGTATAACATGACATTTGACAGTTAAATTATTTGCAAAATATTATAATTTCGAAAAAGCTGACTTGCTGCGACCAACTTGAAGCTGCTATTTGAAACAGGGCTACGCTGACGTTGCGCTGAAAGCTGTATTGGAAACGCGCCTTAAGCCTAGTACTAAGTTCGCGTGAAATGGAATCGGGCATTTTGGGATAGTGAAAAAGCAACCGAGGTGAGTTAATCAGCTGGGCGTAATTTTGTAGCAAAGTGTTTTGAATTCAGGGATTCGCTTGGTGAGTGTTGAAGCGAACGCAAGTGTCGGGTTGGGAGACGTCCCAAAAAGAAGAAAACGTGGGCGCATAAAAGCGAACCTGTAAAAGTAAAAGTACCGTTAGGAACAAAAGTTTCTGAAGATTATGTCTTAATTCAAGCGAATTTAAATAAATAAAGTTTTAAGTTATGGTAATTAAAAGTATACGTGTTACGGTGTAATGTTAACTAAATTGCTAGAAATAAAGAAATCGAGGAGAGATATGATTGATAAAATAGAGAACCATGGATTCCCGGATGAAGAAGAAAAATAACCATTTCTTAATATTCTGGACTGAAGAAACCTAGAAGATTCACTGGCAATAATAATCGATTCCGAATTAAAGAAGTCAAGATATCAAAGGTCTATAAATAGAATTAAGTAGAATAACATAAATTAATACTTTTAAGATGAAACACAGCTAAGAAATGCTATAAACTGTGTTTGTGTTAAGATATTTTAATCATACACTTAAAATAATTGTGGCAATCAGGTTCAAAAAGAAAAAATAAATAGTTTAGTTAGTAATTGTATATATTGTATACACACTTATTTTACATCTTAGTTTTTAAGGTAGCGTAGCCCTTTGAGGACCAATATTGTTATTAAGCACAACGGTCGCAACTGTGCAGATTTAAACCTTTATTGTATAAAGCTCGGCAGTTTCTCAAATATATTACAGGCAAATGGACAATACATTTACAGTCCATCAATTACATTAGTATTAGTAAATAGAAGATAACTCTATGTAACTGTGAAATTAAGCCGAATAAATGAATTGAATTGAATTGTGTTTTGAATTCAGGAAAAAAATTTAAAATAAATCCCGCCAAATAAATGCATACACCAATTAACAAATAAATATGTCTAAATATATAATATTAATTACCTACTTGTTAATAATAATTCACACAGCGCCTTTTGATTTCACTTTTTCGTTTTTGTAGTTATTGGCTTTTGAAAATTTAACAGCTCCCAACTGTTCACGCGGAAAAAAATGCCCAAGCGCATTCTTTTAAATGATTCGTTGTGGATGCATGCCGCGCCATCTGTTAGAGAGCAGCATAATGTGATTTATTCACCAAAAAATTCACGTGTACTTTGTATCACAAATGAAATTCGGACAAGCGAAATTGTCACTCGTGCAAATTTACATTGAGTAGCCCATTTAAATTTCATTTCACGGGAACTTAGTACTAGGCTTAAATCAAGTCAAGATTAGATCTTCAAACGTTCGCATATTTCCCAAACTATAATACGCCTGAAATCGTTTTTTCCGACAAATGTCAGTTTTTTTTTATAGTTATGATTCCGTTTTCCAGTCCTTGCGCCATTTGTCACTTCAAGCGCCCATATGATCAGGCCCATACCGATCGTTGGAGAAATTCGACATTTTATTTATAATGATGTTTTTAAGGGCTTCTCCAAACTAGTTGTGATCTATTTAACCCCACCAGTACTTCGGTAGTCTGCGGAGTAAGGCGCCTGGCTACCATCCCAGAGGTCCCGGGTTAATCCCGGCAGCACCACAGACCTTCGCCTCTCTGAATATCTTTCCTTCTTTCTTCTTTACATTCCTGATTCCTCCTGTCCTAGCCTTCGTTAGTCCTTCCTTGCCTCAACAAGCGCATGTTATCGGTTGGTTGATGAGATTCAACTCGTTTCAGGAGGCATAACACTCCAGCAGATTGTTTCTCGATGCTCCGATGTCAGAGTCACTTTAGTAATGGTATGGCAGCTTCTTCCTTCACTTTTTTCTCCTCACTATCATTGCTCTCTATACGAAAAAAAAAAGATTGCGGAAGAGCGCTTGGAATGTCCCACATGCCCCCCCCCCCCCCATGGATCCACCACTGGATTAAACCTAAACCTTTTTTATGTAATAAAATCCAGCTTAGGAATCATCCTTTGTAGTACCAGTCTATCATGATACAATGTCCAGTAGTAAACAGGATTTGAAAAACAGAAGAGAATGTGATAGAGTATGAGTCGGGGTGGTGCTTGAGTAGATTTTGAACAGACTGTGCCGGTAACATAACCGTCGGGACAAGCGGAAAACCACCTTGTTGCAGTATTAATGTCTGCTTAAACAAAAGGGCTTTGGTGTATTTAATTTAATTAAAAATATATTTAAAAATAATAAAATAGAAATTTTAACTGCGTAACTTTACTCACCAGATTACCCTGGTTGCTTTTAGGTACATAAGAACAAAGCATAAATTGCATTGCATTATAAAACTCCCATTTACTACTGTATGTATCATCAGTACTTTCCCCAATTTTCCGTTTTCTAGCTTTATTCAACTCCTGTCCAAACTGCGTTCGGAGATTGTGTAGTTTTCTCCGTATTTCTTCTTTGGACGTACCGAAATCTCCCGCTAGATTTTTTAGGGCGTTTTGTTTTTTAATTTTACTTTTAAAGTCTTGTACTTTCGTATTCCATAGCTCCGGATAATATTCGGCTTTCTGAATTAAAAGTTGTGTTTTAGCACTTGTCCACAAATATTTTTCACTATCGCTCATTTTGTCTATTGCACTCAATTTTAACACTCGAATTATACACACGTAATGGAAAAACTAAAAGGAAAACTAAAACTTCCCCAAAATTTTCTGAAAGCTGTCATCCGCAAGTGCTGCAAGCCACTTGCGGAAGTAAGCAAAATCCCTTCCAGATGATTTCGTCAACTTCTGGAAGTTATTACTGCAAGTGTCAAAATTGATGAAAGTTGACTGCGGGTGGAGCATTTCATGGAGGCTATGAGCATTTATAAGAATAAACTTGCGCAAATCATTTCTAAAAAATCCCGACACAGTTCATCTACTATAAAGCTTTTATTAATACTACGAGTCTATTCATACCTACCAGTGCGAGAAACACGCACGGTAATTATGCATGATTATTTCTATTGATGTTAATAAAATGTTTTTAATAAAGCAGAAATGATCTCGACAAAAATTACAACAACCACATCCTTTCAACAGAACTACTTCAAACAAACCATCGTTTTAGAAACTCATCAAAAGATGGAACTACATATACAGGGCTGACCACAACGTTCGTATCAGCTGTTAGCTGTCATTATATTGTTTATTTTTAAAATTTGCGACCTCTTCGATGGCAGCTTTAAAATTGCAATATCTTAGAATTTCTGTTCTGCATCCTTCAAAAACTCGTTTTTTAGCGAGAACTTTGACAACTGCAGGTTCAGTTGCTGATATTCCGCTAAATGAGGAAGCAAAGGTGCCAAAAAAACATCCACACTATGACTTCATAATTGCCGGTGGTGGTCTTGTCGGAACCACTTTAGCTTGTGCAATTGGTTGTTAGATTTCAATTACTATTTATAAATGACTATAATACCGTACTGTTACAGGAAATAGTAAAATACTTTCGGATAAGAAAGTTCTTTTGTTGGAGGGTGCTCCACCATTTAAGGGATTCAATGGCATGAATCCATACAGTAATCGAGTTTCTGCCTTAAACCATGGCACAGCAAATCTAATGCAAACGATTGGAGCTTGGGATCTAATTACAACAGAAAGATATAAACCAGTAAGGCAAATGCAGGTAGTTAAAAGAGTTTCTTTACATATGGATGTATATACAAAACAATAATAAATCCTGCCTTCTGTTTCAGGTCTGGGATGCAAGCTCTGATGCAGTCATCACATTCAATGATGAACAATTTAATCAAGATATTGCCTATATTGTGGAAAATGATTTAGTGCTTCATTCTGTATATGAGTTATTGAGTAATATGCAAAATGTTGAAATTAGAAATAGTGCGAGGATTGAGAAGGTTTCGTTACCGAGAGATGGTGTAGCGAAAAGTACAGTATTCTTAAAGGAAGGTGATGCTTTTACTTGCGAGTTACTGGTAAGTACTTTAGTTAGGTCAAAAGATATTTTTCTATTATATTAAGTAAGGCATAATCCTTTCCTGTAACATAGTGGGTAACAAATTTGAAGTCATATAATATGTCGCTTCGTTGCGTAAGCAAATCGTGCTATTATACCAATAGCAATAACTGTTTCACTATTTTTAACAATTAGCAGAAAGTAAGCTATATCACTTTATTTCATTGTCCGAAAAGCTGTCAGCAGGGTAATAGGTTAGGTTAGGTTAGATATGGCTGAGCTTTTGGTTCAAGCCCACACACTTAGGCCAGAAGGATAGGCCCATTGTGATGCCATAGTGATCCCACATTAAACTTGATGATAAAATGTCGTTTCTTCGTTAAACCATCTCGAGAAAGTAATGAATCTTCTAAGTTGCGGGATCCCAAACTTCGAGATTTCCGCAAGGTTGCTTATAGCCTTATGACACTGGCTTCATCGTAGGCTGAAAATAAGGAAAAGAATGAAATTCATGTTCTTTTTTCTATGCTTTTTATAACAGTTTGCTACATCTCTAGACTTTTTATAACAGTGAGTGAAAATCAAAATAAATTGAAGTAATAAAATGAAATAATTATAATTGAAGTGGCAGCAAATATAATTGAAGTGAGAATAAATAATATCTTATTGAAGGGTAAATTTTTATAATTGGGGCTCCGGAGTAAAATCGCTCGTTTTTGTATTGAAAGTAATAAACAAAAAAATTCACTTGTAGAAATAAACAGAGCCCTAAAAAATCCCCATGTATGGAAGGATTTAATAGTCGGGAAATCCAACGGTGTGAAACAAGGCCTCAGGTCAAACAAGATTTTTTAATGAGGAAGTAGCAAATTGAAAGGAAGAAAACAAAGAATTGTCATTTACCTAATGTTGACCATGTTTAATATTAAATACAATAAATTTCAATTAATTTAATTTTAATCATAATAAATTTTAATATTTCAAATATTTCCAACGGATTTCTTCTCCCCTCACAACTATCTGTTATAATAATCTGGTAATCGCTCTTACTCTCACATGCTATCTCTATCCCACAGTATAACAGATTTCGTCATTTTCAGCCTAGCCGAGGCAGCATTTTCAGCCTACGATAAAGCCAGTGTCATAAGGCTATTAGAAAGGGTTCACCAAATGTGGTTAGCCTTATCCTGCTTAGGGCCGGGCAGTGACAGAGGAGGTGTAGTACACTTTCCGCCTCGTCAAGGTTCTTACAACTTCTGCAGAAATCGTGGGTCTCAAGACCTAAACGGGTCGCATGCGTCCCTATCAGACAGTGTCCGGTTAAGACTCCCACTATAACTGAGAGTTCTTGTCTCCCAAGGCTCAGTAATAAGGTGGTTCGCCTGAGATCATAGGAGGGCCAGGTTAATTTGGCCAAAGTGCATTTATTAAGATCCCTCCAATGCTTTTTCGCTTGTGTGATTGTGTGTTGCTTGCATCGGAGTTTAAAGGAGGCCCAAGGCATACCAACTCTTTCCTTTTCTGGAAGGAGAGTAGCGGTCGTGCCTCTCCTAGCCAGTTCGTCAGCTTTACAATTTCCCTCTATATTTCGGTGACCGGGCACCCATACGAGGAGGGTCCTGAACTGTTGAGTCATCTCGTTAAGAGATCTGCGACATTCAGAGGTGGTTATAGAGCTGTTTGTGCAGGAACGCAGGGCTTTCAGAGCTGCCTGACTATCTGAGAAGATGTAGACAGTCCGGTTCCCATCGCCTTGCTGGTTAATTTGCAGAACAGCTTCTTGTATGGCTAGAATCTCCGCTTGATATACACTGCAGTGATCGGGAAGTCGGAAGGAGATTTCAATCCCAAGTTCTGGGGAAAATACTCCTCCTCCCACTCGACCCTCGAGCTTAGAGCCATCAGTAAAAACGTTTATGGCATCCTGAAACCTATGTGGTCTATTTATCCATTCACGACGTGAAGGGATGTGGACTCCGTAGTTCCTCGTGAAGGTAATTTCGGGAATGCAGAAGTCGGTTTTTGTGGGGATAGTAACTGAGTTCAGTACCTTCGTGTGCCCTCCCCTGATTCCAGTCCAGAAACCGGATTCTTTTATTCTAAGGGCTGCGATGGTTGCGCTTTCCCTTGCCACGAGATTTAAAGGAGGGAGGTATAACATAACATTTAAGGCCTCTGAAGGAGTGGAGCGAAGTGCTCCTGTTATGCATAACTCCGCACATCTTTGTACTCTCTGTAATTTGTTTAACACGGTGGATTTACTCAGAGTTGGCCACCACACTAAAACCCCGTGTTGTTACCGCTCCATGCGGTTTTTATAAAATAAAAGGTATTTTATTTTTATTTCGCAATTCACTTTATTGTCACAGTTCTCTTATTATAATTCCTTATCACTGCAGTTTTTACTTTGGTTGATATATATAGATATATATAGATATATATATATATTGATTATGAAGCGCTTCATAAATATTACACGGTTTTAGAGCACGAGCGGACTTTGTGTGTTTCACCAGGGACCTTCGGACAGTGAAGTGTAAAACGGAGATGCCGGAAATTGTCTGTCTCGATAAACACGATCGGGACGGAACGGGAGACGGCAAGATCACTGAACTTTGAGTTCGGTGATCGATGAAGTGTTCCGATTGATCGTGTTTATCGTGTGGGAGTTTATTGTGTGACTTTGCGTAAACTTGGTAATTAAGTTTACGCGGTCACTACATACTCCCCCCCCAGCGTAGCGTTAACGAAATGTTACCGCTTTAGTCGGCTTAGCTTCGTTGTCGCGGTCACAACCGAAGGCTGACTTTAGCCTGTCGATAGATATCGACTTGGTTGTGCCGTTCAATTTGACGACGAAGTGTTTTCGTAATCGTTTGATTACTTCATATGGGCCTTCATATGGAGGTTCGAAAGGTTTTCGAACTCTGTCGACTCGTATGAAAACGTAGTCGGCGTTCTCCAGGGCTTCTGGCACGTAGACATCCTTTTGGACGGGCTGCCGAGGATGTATTGCCTTAATGTTCTGCATGTGAGAACGAAGGCGAGAGAGGAATTCTGATTCTTCAATTGGATTCTCATCCGTTGGGATAGAAATCGAATTGGGAAGTCTCAGATTCTGACCGTATACGAGCTCGGCTGGTGAGCATTGTAAGTCGGTCTTAATTGCCGTGCGTATGCCTAACATGACAAAGGGCAAGTCTTCACTCCAATGAGTAGTGTTGTCCCTTGCCATTAAGGCTGCTTTTAGTTGCCTGTGGAACCGTTCAACCATCCCGTTTGCTTGTGGATGGTAGGCGGTGGTCCGGATTCTATGAGTGCCGAGTAATTTGGCAACTTCATTGAATAGTTTCGATTCGAACTGCGTACCTTGATCGGTTGTGATCTCGAGTGGTACGCCGAATCGTGGGACAAATTCAGTGACGAATTTCTTTGCCACTGTTAAAGCTGAGATATCCCGAATTGGGTATGCTTCAGGCCATCGCGTGAATCTATCGACTATCGTTAAGATATAAGAGTATCCACGAGATGGGGGTAGGGGTCCCACTATATCCATATGGATATGGTCAAATCTATTATTTGGAAGTTTGAAAGCTTCCAATGGAGATTTGGTATGCCGTGAAACTTTGGACTTTTGGCAACCTAGGCATGATCGAGACCACTCATTGCAGTCTTTATTGATCGATGGCCAGAAGTATTTCTTGGTAACGGCTCGTCTTGTAGCGCGAATACCAGGATGTGAGAGACTATGTTCGGAGTTGAACGCTAGTCTACGTAGAGAATTGGGTATGTAAGGCCTAGGAATGCCTATACTATTTTCACACCACACCTGATGGGCGGTAAATGGTATTGGTGTGAGGACTAGTTTTACCCGTGAGCCGTTGCTGGGGTGCTCTTGTAGAGACTTCAACTCTGTGTCACCTTGTTGAGCCTGTGCCAGTGTAGGCAGGTCGAAGGTGACCGAGTCGACGTTGTCGGTTGCTAGTGAGCGCGACAAGTAGTCGGCGACAACGTTTTGTTTACCCGACACATGTCTGATGTCTGTGGGGTGACCGAGTCGACGTTGTCGGTTGCTAGTGAGCGCGACAAGTAGTCGGCGACAACGTTTTGTTTACCCGACACATGTCTGATGTCTGTGGTAAACTGAGAGATTAGACCCAAATGTCTGGTCTGACGAGGGGATCGTTCGGTCTTTGTGTGAAGGGCGCGAACCAGTGGTTTGTGATCAGTATAGACCACGAAATTGCGTCCTTCAACGAAGTAACGAAAGTGTTTGATCGCTGCATAGATTGCGAGAAGTTCGCGATCGAATGCAGAGTACTTCCGTTCTGTTGGTGACAGCTTTTTGGAATAAAAAGCTAGAGGTTGCCACCGATGACCGTTGAATTGTTCCAAAACGCCTCCGATTGCATAATCAGAGGCGTCAGTCGTAAGACTGTATTTTGCATCCTCGATTGGATGGTTCAGCAGAGTTGCTTCAGCCATCGAGGTTTTCACCTTGAGGAATGCCGCCTGACATTCTGCTGGCCAGTCAAAAACTTTATTGGCACGTGAGCGGTTGAGAAGGTCTCTCAAATGCTCGTTTATCGGCACCAACTGTTCAGCCAATTTTGGGATAAATCGGTGATAGAAATTCACCATTCCCAAAAACTTCTGGATCGATTTGACAGAAGTTGGAGGTGCGAGATCAACGATAGCCTGAACCCGATCGGAGGATGGAAGTATTCCATCCTTTGTGATGCGGTGGCTTAGAAACTTAATCTCTGTTGCACCAAAAACGCATTTCTCTAGCTTAATGGTTAAACCGAAGCTATCGAGGCGTTTAAAGAGCTCTTCGAGGTGAACGATATGCTCATCCTCGGTTTTACTGGCGATAAGTATATCGTCCAAGTATACATAGACGAAGTCGAGATCTCTCGTAACTTCATTTATGAACCTTTGAAAAGTTTGGGCTGCATTTCGTAAGCCGAATGGCATACGTGTAAACTCATATAGGCCGAATGGCGTAATGAGTGCAGTCTTATGCACGTCTTCTGGGGCGATTGGTATGTGATGGTATGCACGTACCAAATCAACCTTTGAAAAAATTGTGCAGCCGTGAAGATTCACGGAGAAGTTCTGTATGTGAGGGATGGGATATCTATCCGGCACAGTGACAGCGTTAAGGCGACGGTAGTCGCCGCATGACCTCCAATCATGTGAGTCCCGTTTAGGAACTAGATGAAGCGGAGATGCTGCGGGGGACGACGAAGGTCGACAAATCCCCAATTCGACCATATGGTCGAACTCTAACTTTGCCACCTTCAGTTTCTCCGGATGGAGTCGCCGAGCGGTGACAAATGGTAATTGCCCTTTAGTTACAATGTGATGTTGCACATTGTGTTTAACCGGAAGGTTAAAATTGGGCGGTTTTGTTAACGAAGCGTACTTCGTTAATAGCTCTTTGTATATGCCAATAACTCGGCATGGAAATGTTTCGGGGTTGTAGTCGACGGTAGCGCACACGTTAATTCGGAACTTGGTGCGTTTGTCGACTAAATGCCGATATTCAAAATCGACGGACAATTTGAACTTCGTTAAGAAGTCCGCCCCGATAATGGCTTTAGTGGTGTCGGCTATAATAAAGTTGTAAACATATCGTCGGCGTAAGCCGAGTTCAAGTTCAAGCAACTTTGTGCCGAAAGTTCGGATCAGTGATCCGTTGGCCGCGTACAGAAGGACGTTCGGGCTACCGTTATGGGCCGGGAACGCCTTGGCGGGAACAATTGAAACGTCAGAGCCCGAATCAATCAGAAAGTCCATCCGATTGTTGGTGTCTCTGACGAATAAACGATATGAGCGGCCGGTTATATGCTCGCTCATGTCGACCCCCTGCCCCTTTAGTTTTTTTTAGGGTGGGTGGGTGGTTTCTTCGCCGGCTTGGCATTACCACCACTGAAACTGCAGGGTGCCTTGCATGTGCGTGCTTCTTTACCATAGCGGTAATGGAAGTAGCACAGGCTACCTCTGAGTTGATTGGCCCCTTGTGGCCGATTGGCCGAGGGCTGTCGAGGGCCGCCCTGTCGATTGGCAGGTGTTCGGCTTCTCTGCTTCCGCGGGCTGCGGTCAAGCTTGTCTAGCCGGGCCGTCAGTCTATTGATGGCGCTTTGCAGCGCCACCAATGTGGGCTCCGCGTTGGTCGGTGCTGCGGTGACGGCGGACACCTCCCATACCTTGTCTGCCGTTGCAGCCAGCCCGGCTAGGGTTTGGTCAGCGGAGGTGGCCAACGTGATCTGGATGGCCTGTGGAAGCCTCCGCTCCCACAGGTTCCGGATCAGATCATCGTTGACCGCCGATGACCCGCCAGCTAGTGCCTTCAGAGCCTGGAGAAACTCGGAAGGTTTCCGGTCTCCAGGCTCTTGCACTGACAGCAACTGCTCGAGCCGGCGCTTCTCAGAAGTGCCGTATTTCTCGAGCAGATGCTCCTTCACTTCTTCGTATGTGGCGGTGGCAAAGTCTACTGTGCCATGGCGCACTGCCGTCACCGCCTCTTCCGGCAGTGCTGCCATGACGTTGTATACCTTGATCCTGTCCGATTTGCAGCCCGCCAGTTGAAACATAATGTCAGCCTGATAGAACCAGGAGGCGGGCTGCTGTACCCAGAATTTCGGGATGTCGTATTTTGACACTTTAACGGCGTCGACACCCGAAGTTCCGGGCTTTGGTCCATCTATGTCTGGTGTTTCCATTTGAACGTCTTGTTCAATGGATTGGCCCTCTGTCCTTGACATATTGTAAAGCAAAAAAATCTAAAAGCAAATAAAGTACCAAAACAAATCAGGATAATAGAAACTTAGACTCCGTATCAGAAGAACGACCAAATATTAATTATCGCCCAATAAAAAAATAGCAAATTAAAAAGAAAATCGAAAATGACTCGAAAAACACCTGATTTCTCTCTCGGGGTTATAATAAAATTATATATATGTATATTTATTTATTTATTTATTTATTTATTTAATTATAGCCTACTGATTACAATCTTACAGACTAGAAAACTTACAGATTCAAAAACTTATTTAAATTAAAATAAAATTAAAATATTTTTAAGAAAAATTCATATCAACATGATTCTCTAAACCTAAAATTACATTTTTATAGATCGTTCGATCCAGGGTGAAATCAACGAAGTCATTAAAAAAATTAAATTTATGAATGCCTTTAGTAATAACTCCGTAACTCAGGGCACTTGATTGAGTAGCATAATATATCTTTTATGAAAATTGCGCAGCTCACATCTCGACGAAAGCTAAGGTTAGGAAGACCAAATAATAATCTTCTGGATGCATAATGAGGAACATGTTCCTTAAATAAATTAAGCTTAAAACACATAAATCTGGTTATGGATTTTTGCACCGATTCAATTCTATTCGAATTAACAGCATACTGTGGACTCCAAATGCATGATGCATATTCAAGAATTGGCCTTACCAAGGAAATGAACAAGGTCCTTATAGTAAAGACATCAGAAAATTCTTTAGTATTTCTCTTAATAAAACCCAGTAATCTATTGGCTTTACTACAAATGAAATCAATGTGTCTATTGAAAGTTAGTTTATTATCTAAAACAACACCTAAATCATTAATTTCATACACTCTAGCTAAATCAGAAGTAGCAAAAGAGTATTTGTATTCGATGCCTTCCAATGAGCGAAAGAAAGACATAACTCGGCACTTAGAAACATTTAGTTGAAGGTCATTTATAGAGCACCAGGTGGATAAATTGTTGAAGTCTTCTTGAAGGCGAATACAACAATCCTCTCCACTAACCTTTAAAAAAATTTTTAGGTCATCGGCGTAAATTAAACAATGAGCATACTTGAAGCAATTAATTATATCGTTAATAAAAATCAAGAATAGCAAAGGACCGCAATGACTGCCCTGAGGCACACCTGATTTGACACATATTATTCTAGAAGAAACAGAATCAAGAACGACATATTGCTTTCTATTTAATAAATAAGAGCTAATCCATTGCAAAAGACTTGAATGAAAGCCAGCCTTATGTAATTTATTTATAAGTACTGTAATATTAACTTTGTCAAACGCTTTCGAAAAATCTGTGTAAATTACATCAACCTGGTGACCTCTTTCCATATTGAACAAACAAAAATTAGTAAAGAGTGCAAGATTTGTGACCGTTGACCTGCCCCTTAGAAAGCCATGTTGCTGAGGACAAATAATTTCCTTACACAAGAAAGATAATTTCCTCGCAACCAAACAGTCAAAAAGTTTAGGAATGACTTTCATTAAGGATACACCCCTATAATTCGTGACCAAATGTTTGGATCCGTTTTTGAAAATGGGTTTAATAATTGAGATCTTCCACGAATCAAGAAATTGACCATTACCTAAAGACAAATTAAATATATAAGTTAAAGGATTGATAAGACCAGAAACACAATTCTTTATAAGAGCGGGACAAATACCATCCAAGTCTGAAGAATAATTCATTTTAAGATCTTGGATAGCAATTTCAACATCCTTTGCGTCTAATGACAAAGAACCTATATCAAGCAAGTTTATATAGTCAGAATTATTTTCCGTTAAATCATCAACAAAGGTATTTTCGTTATATACCGATTCAAAGAAGTCTGCAAACAGTGCACACGCTTCTTCAGCACAACTAGATTTTTTGTTTTTATACTCCATAATGTTCGGAAAACTAGAAGAATTTCGTTTGGTCTTCATATAACTCCAGAAACTTTTACTGTCACTTTTTATGTTGTTCTCAACAGAAAAAATGTATTGTTTAAATAAGAATCGATGCAAAAACTCATATTCTTTTCGCAATCTTTTAAAATTATTTAAATCCTTATCTTCACCAGAACTTTTGAATGATTTGTGAGCCTTATTTTTTGCATTTTTTAAGCGCAATAATGATTTATTAAACCATTTTGGATGGTAATTGTTACCATTTATATTCTTCAATGGAACATAAGATTGAAAACTAGAATGAAGCAACTCTAGAAACTTCCCATATGTCTCTTCCAAAGAACAATCACTAAACAACTTACACCAATCAAGACAGGAAAAATGCAAATTTAAGTTAGAAAAATCTGCCCTCCTAAAATTATATTCCTGAGACAAAACAATAGAATTTATTTTTAAGAAATTATAAGAGGCGATACTCAAATCCAAGGCTTTATGGTGCAAATCACATTTAAGAAGTGGAAAAGAAGATTCGTTGATTTCAACACAAAGGTTATCAGATATAAATACAAGATCCAAAAATTTTCCAAAAAAGTTTCCTATCGTACTTATCTGAGCTAAATCTAGACCTAAAATACCGTCAATAAAAGAAATCTCGATTTCTGAAGACACATTTGATGGAAGCAAAGAATCATCCTCATCCATACAACTCCATGTAACGCTACTCAGGTTGAAATCTCCAACTACACAAATTCCTTCATTCGGAGAGAGTATTGATGAAATAGATTCTATGTTAAGTAGATGACTCATGTAAATATCCAAATTAGATGATGGCGGAATATAGCTAACACAAAAGACAATTGAGAAGCTGGAACAAGCTGCAGTAACTCGAACGAAAAGTTGTTCAATATTCTCTTCCACACACGGTAAAGAAAGTTCTATGCTGGCCACATCAACACGTACAGCAATCAAGACACCGCCACCCCTACTACATCCAGATGAAAGCTGACATCGATCCTTTCTATAGACAACATAGTGATTGCTTATAAATTCCGAAGATGATATATGATCCGTCAACCAGGTTTCAGTTAGAATTATAATATCATATTCATTTTCCAAAACTGCAAGTTTGAAGTCATTTAGTTTAGTACGCATACCTCTTATATTTTGGTAATAAATTGAAAAATTTCTAGGTGCATAAGTATCGCTATGACCTAGGTATTCAAGATGGGTGGCTGAACACTGGAGTTTTTTGAAGGTCGATGATTATCAAAAGAACTTAATTCAAGACCCAATGGCCAGGCAGATGCATTCATGAATTTAGCATAAAGTTCTGATGGAACTCCTAATTTAAAATTAATAAATTTCAAACTTGAAATGTTTCCTTCTTTCTTTATAAGAGGAAAGCATTTAAGCATATCTTCCTCAACATTAAATTTTTCAGCGGCAAATTTCGTTATAGAAGCCTGTGTAGTAGAGGGTAAAAGCTTACCAAGGCGAATCCACTTCATACGTCTAAGAACAGAAAGCTCACCAGATGAAATACTCGAACCGATCAGCTTCTTCACTCTTCGTTTTCTATTCACAACATTCCAGGCAGTGCCGTCTGATTCGGTCGTAGCTGCAGCAGGCTGGGATGTCGTTGATTGCAAGGCAGCCGCTGGTGTGAGCTGTAAATCAGAAACTGTGATCGATGTTTCAGCCGCAGATGATTTAGCAATGGAAGCATCATCCATGGGCACAGTCGAGTTTGTAACCGTTGCTTCTGTGACCATCACGTCTGGGGCCTCCTTTCCATGACGAAGCGAAATTTTCTTTTTAGCTGCATTTTCTGGTCGAAGGCTATTTTTTTCGGAGGATGTTTTTAAACTTAGAACATCCTTCTGCAACTTCCTAATTTCCTGAGTAAGCATACCCAGTCTAGAAAACAGGACTCCATCAAACAAATCCTTGCAGGAATTGCACCGCCACATAAGATTGTCGCATGATTTTAAAGCTGCAGCAGTATTATCATTGATGCCCGCGCAGCGTTTATGATATTTGTGCTCGCAAACAAAGCACGAATGTACACCGTCAGCGAATAATTGCTTAGCGCACTTAAAACACTATTCAACAGAGTTCATGTTCGAAAGAAAATTGTAAACAACCGATCGCTACTAATAATCAGAGTGAACTGTATGTATAATGTATAAATATATGTATACATATGTGTTATATAAAGCACGAAAGTGAATTTTGTACAAAAAAAAAGTAGAAATGTCTTAAATTTATATCAAAACAACCTAAAATCTGAATTCGTGTAAATGAATCGACTGTTTTTTTTTTTAAAATGGGAAAAACGCAAAACAAAAATATTTTTTTTAAAATTCAAAATATCAAGGTTGAAATTTAAACATGTGTCCCAAAAATAAATCACCAACCAAAAGAATGACAATAGTTGGTTATAGAAATAGTTATATAAAAAATCAAAATATTTGTATATATGTATGTATGTATATAAAAAAATATGTCTGTAAATATGTATTGGTAAAAATATAGTTATTAAAAAGAAATATAGTTTAAGATATTTTATGTATATAAAACAACTAAGAAAAAAATTAATATTAATCCCCGCACCAATTATTAAAATTAGGTTAATGTTAGTGTTGTAAATCACTAAAAATTTTAATTTTAAATATTTGATAAATGCTATCTTGTATTTGTTCCCTCGATGTGCCTCAGTTCTTTTGTTCAATCGCCTTCTTTGTTTGGTCCGCTAAAACCTTTTGTCACTTCAGCATGCCAAAATTATATTTTTTTTTGCATTGAGTTTTATATTTTTTTTTAATATTTGACTGAATATTTCTAAGCTTTATTTCGTTAATAACACGCACTTAGTTTAATGTGTGTATGTCGGTAGAGAATAATTTCTTTTTGATTTTCAAAAATATCCTAGTGTGAAACTTGAACACATTTTATTGTAAAGCAAAGAAAAAAAATTGATTACAATTGCCTGAAAATTAATCTAAAAAAATGTTAATGGCATAAAATTAAAATTGCTTCCTTTATTTCCCTATTGCTGCGTAATTGTCCGCAAATGAGCCACTTTTTTTTAACTTCTATTTTGTATGTAAAGGAATTATAACACTCCGCGTGTAACGTTCAGGGTCACCATTGTTGTTACCGCTCCATGCGGTTTTTATAAAATAAAAGGTATTTTATTTTTATTTCGCAATTCACTTTATTGTCACAGTTCTCTTATTATAATTCCTTATCACTGCAGTTTTTACTTTGGTTGATATATATAGATATATATAGATATATATATATATATATATATATATATATATATATATTGATTATGAAGCGCTTGATAAATATTACACGGTTTTAGAGCACGAGCGGACTTTGTGTGTTTCACCAGGGACCTTCGGACAGTGAAGTGTAAAACGGAGATGCCGGAAATTGTCTGTCTCGATAAACACGATCGGGACGGAACGGGAGACGGCAAGATCACTGAACTTTGAGTTCGGTGATCGATGAAGTGTTCCGATTGATCGTGTTTATCGTGTGGGAGTTTATTGTGTGACTTTGCGTAAACTTGGTAATTAAGTTTACGCGGTCACTACACCCGTAAAGGAGAATTGGGCGGACGATCGCTGTGCAGATCCATCGCACAATGTAAGGGGAGAAGCCCCATTTCTTAGCAATGGATTTTTTTGCAGGCGAAAAGCGCGATGTTTGCTTTCTTAATGCGCTCTTCTGTGCTTTCATGCCAGAGGAGTTTCTTGTCCAGGATTACTCCCAGATATTTGGCACTGTTGTTAATTTTGAGCCTAACATTGTTAAGCCAGGGGGTGTTAACGGAGAGATCTTATACCTCCTTGTGAAGAGGACCAGCTGCGTTTACTGGGTTAACGCTGAGTCCGCGGGTAGCAGTCCAGCTTGAGAGGGTTTGTAGCGCTGCCTCCATGAGATCACAGTGGACTTGAGGAAATTTTCCTTTTTTGATGATAACAACATCATCTGCGTACGCCAGGACGTCATGTCCCGCTGCCTGCTTGCGTCGCAACAGCTGGTTCATAGTTACGACCCATAGCAGCGGGGAGAGTACTCCTCCTTGCGGAGTGCCTCTATTTACGGCCTTTCGGACCGAGCTATCGCCCAAGATCGAGCTCACCATCCTGCCAGTAAGCATTTGGTGGATAAGAGACACCAACGATGTCTCGATCCCATGTTCTGTCAAGGCCAGGGTAATGGCATTCGGCAAAACATTGTTAAATGCTCCTTCAATGTCAAGAAATGCTACTAATGTATATTCCTTAACCTCGAGGGATTTTTCAATGGTTGAGACCAGTGAGTAAAGAGCAGTATCAGTAGATTTGCCCTTTGTAAAGGCGTGTTGTGCGCCAGAGAGTTCCGAGGTCAATATGGTCTGCCTCAGATATATTTCGAGCAGGGTAATAAGATAAGAATATAATTCCTACCTACACGCAATTATAAAATGTAAAATTAATGTAAAATTAATTATTTACGATTCCCGAACGGTTGGCTGAAAAATTTGCACTAAAAAAATTTCAATACAATGTAATGAATGATTGTAATGAAAAATCTCTTATTACCACCTAAAATGCTATTGCATAATACCTCAAATATACACAATCAGTTGAAGTTTCGGTGCAGTAGGTAAACCTCGATTATTTATTTGACCTAATCCCCCATTAATTTTTGGCAGGATACCTTAGCGCCAAAGGCTAATTTTTCCCAAAGGCTAATTTTCCCCACAAAACCAATTTTTGCCCTAATCAAACCCGCAAAAGTGTGATCGGCAACAAAACTATCTGTTGCTCGAACTCAAACATAATCATTTTTTGACCTAACTAACCCCTCCATAAGCAAATTTTTCCTACAGAACCAGCTTTTGCCCTAATTAAAACTCCAAAGGTAGATTTGGACACTATACCAACTTTGGCTCAAACTAAAACACTGAAAAGAGAATTCTACCCGGAAACAGAGCGCCGGCTCTGCGGTAGAGCGAGTGAAGTGGTCGCTCTAGGCGCCAGGTGGTAAGGGGAGCCAAAATGAATGCGAAAAACAATTTCGAGCAAAAAATAAAATTTTGATGGTACTTTTTGAGGGCGTTGTTTGTAGCTAGCGAAGTCTACATACTCATCAATATGACTGACTCAAACACGGCACAAGTAGGGAGCACTGACTCCAAGACCGATCATGACCTTAGGCTAAACCCTGCTCGAGATCCAACGAGCAGACTGAATACGGAGTACATATCTAAACCGCAATTCTAATGTGTAAACAATCGTGCTGAAGTTATGAATGGTACTGCGTGAATATATGTACTACTAACGATGGACTTCGGATACCAGTCGAACTTCGGTTTGAATTAGCCTTCCAATGGTGATACGGAGCTCTGGCATGGGCGACCGTCATTTCTCGCCCAACTCGTGGTATCAATATAGAAATACCTTAAAAAATTTTTGAAGATGGAGCACTTCTTAACGCTCCAAACATTTCTGGTGCTCCCAAAGCTCCCAAAAAGACCACCTACAAGGCCAGTTAGATATTTTTGGATCCATGCATCAAGGTGTCGAATGTGGTTCCAGTGAAGGAGGGTTTTCGGGACTC
Organism: Thereva unica; assembly: GCA_949987705.1. Taxonomy (NCBI): domain Eukaryota; kingdom Metazoa; phylum Arthropoda; class Insecta; order Diptera; family Therevidae; genus Thereva; species Thereva unica. The sequence goes on from OX465283.1 coordinate 104,854,914, forward strand.
TTCTTCAGGGAGGGTAGTCTGATCCCGTAAACCCAGGCATGGAGTACGTTGAGATCCCTCCTTCATTGGGAGATTTCCTTAGATCTCCTGCAGAAGTAAGGGCACTTAATCGGAGAGGCGACTCGAAAAAACGACCGGGGTGCCGCAGTCGCGTTTTACGCGTTATCTGGAAGCTGACTACTTCCATGTAGAGGCTGGTAGGGTCTACGTGGCCCCTGAGAAAGAAAGGGATACCGATTTTTTTTAATAAGAAGAGGGTTGGATCCTTGAAAATAGCGAAGGCTGTGGCCATACGGTTTGAAAAGTCTTCAGAAAAGTCGGACGCACCCCTAATGAAGTCTAGAACGACTCCAAAGCCGACCTTCTGTCAGTTTAGTTTAGTTTTTAAACAACATTTTTATTTATTTCCTTACTATCTATCTTAATTTAAGTTGTGGTGAATGGAAGTAATTAAAGTTGAAGAAAACTAAATAAATTTCAAAAATGAGTAATGAAGAGTTTCGACAATACATTAATCGAAGAGATGAGAGCTCGTCCAAATATTTATGCTAAATAGTCAGAAGGATTTAATAATATTGCTAAAAAACCCAACTTCGGAATTAAATTGCCCAAGCAAGCTGTATCTGAAACCGATTGTAAAATATATGTTTACGAGATATTTGAGAAAAACTGATTTTCGTGACCTTTGACCATCCATAACTCGAGTAGCCGATCAGTTGGCTTTATGGACTTTTAGGAAATTATTTGTGAGCCTAAAATAAAGAGAACCCCGGTGATAAGTCTCCAGTTGCATTTTTCAGAGGTTTGCTCCTTTTTTTGTATAAAGTGACTGGGCTAATTGTAAAATGGATTTGTTTTCGTCGGTAAGTGATATTGATGATATAAGTGACGTAGATGAAGGTGAAGAGGATAATATTAGACACATCCGTAGATCTTTGCGTGACCGCCTAAATCCTTTTGAATATTACGATAACACTGAATTTAAAAGGCGGTTTCGATTCAATAAAGATTCCGTACGCTACGGTATCCTACCAACAATTCGTGAAGGTCTGTATGTAATGTTATGGCCGCTCAAAGTTCAACCTTGATCATGTTGTTGGGGTTGAATGCAGTTTTTTGCGATTAACTCGTAAGATATTAATTTGGGTGGGTTAATGCCGGTTATGTGGGTTAATGCCACTTTAACTTAAAGTGCTAGTAATTACCTTTAGAATGAGCCCTTGGTCGTCATTCTCCCTTGTATAGTTTGCGAGCAATCCAACCCCAAAGTTCGCACTGCACGTGTCTGAAATAACTGATAACGCCATTTTTGTTGAATATCTCGTTAACGGTTGCTCATATGAAAATATAGAAAACAGCAGAAATATGGGCATTAAAATATGTTTCAAATAAGCTATTGACCGAAATTCTTTCGTTTCATGTCCGTGGCATAGCGGGTGAAAAGTCAACCCCGAACGTTACGACACTTCTCGGCGAATAACTCGCTTCAAGCCAGTTTCGCGTGTCGGATGAATTAATTTTATACAACGCTCGGAATTATCTATATTTTAAGTTATTTAACAACTTTGGAAAATTATATTAATGATAAATAGTAGCTGATAGTCATAATTTCAATTTTATTCTACGAAACCTTGCCATTGATCATTTTCAGTTATCATTGCATGCAAACGAGTTATTTATTATAAACGACTACTCCCTCTTCTTCAAGATGGCGGCTTTTCCCAACACACTGCGACCCCACAAACTTGATTTTTTCATTGTCAGATGTACAACAATTACAACAACAATTTCAAGCATAAACTGAACATGCCAGCCGATGAATCCACTTATACGGATTGAACGGAAATTCATTGAACTGAGGCCAGTGAACCCGGGGTATAAAGGAACAAACAAAAAAGAACAATTAAAGAGAAGTTCTCGCTACAAGGAGTTTAGTTTTACTTATTTAACCTCTTTAAACAAGAAAAAGAATTTAAAACTGCAGTGCCCTCAAGTTTATATCAATCATGGTAAACAGACACAATCGGAACCATATTTCTTTTCGCCATCGGAACAATTTATCTTTTGTGTGTGTGGATATGGTGCTCTATACAGAGTTTTCAAAATGTGCTTCAAATAAATGAGAGATTTTTCTCCCACTTGAGAGGTTTTTTCGAGATGTTCTTGAATCCCGAAACTAAAATCTCTGGAAACTTCCTGCGCGAGGAGAACAGGGACAGAAATTGGATAAATTTGTGTAATTTCTTGCACTCGTCGGAATACTTGTCTTTTTTTTTCAAAATTTAAATTTGTTTAATTCTTAATTTCTGAAATTGCGCCCCCAACAAATTGCGCCCGATGCAATTGCACCATTTGCACCTATGCAAGCGCCGCCCCTGCTCACAAGTAAAAGAAAGCCGAGATCGATGTTATTATGTAGGGATAATGAACTTCTCTATAATCGTGACACACTGACGAAAAAGTAGATATTCTGGTGGCAAATGATAGGAACTTCAAGGAGTTAGAGCGGCAAAGTTTTGCGCAGTTGTATTTGATGAGACGAACGACAATTCTTATACAAAACACCTTAGCTTATCCTACTACTACTACTGCAACAGAGCAATCAGAGAATTTCATCACATTTTCCGATGCATACCAAGCAATTCGTTCCGAGGATATCGTCATCGATCTGTGTGAGAAATTCGACTTGGACCTAAAATATTTGGTTGGAATTAGAACAGATAGTTGCTCCCTCAGGACTTACGAAAGTAGCCATTCACGCAGGAAGTTGTTCTTGCAGTAATCATTTGTTAACAATTCTTTATTAACACTAGGTTTACGAAGCGCGTCAATTTGACGCATTCATAATTTCACGTAGATCGGATAGATTTATGTCTTACTACACATACTTTCTATTATCTATTTAGCAAGGCGAATATTTGGCAAAATTTATATACTTTCCTTTCCAATAAATAAATTATTTATTTATTCTACAAAATGCTTATTTTTTAACAAGCGTCAAATTGACGCGTGCTGTAGAGATAGATATATAAGAAATCTCAGTAAACCTAGTGTTAAAATCTTCCAAAGTTTCAAATTGTCGCAATGATTCAGGAACAATGAGAACAGTTTTGGCTTTGGCTAACGGTTTTGCAAACGTTTTTAAAAAACATCTTGGTGGCAAATCACTTAAGGACTTTGCTAGACTGGTAAAAACCAACTTTACTAGTTGGGTAGAAAATCACGTTGGGCACATGCAGTTTGAGGGTGAACAATTAATAAAAAAGTGTGACGCACTTAATGAGATTTCGGTGTAGGAGGACGCGAAAACTGCATCTGCTGCGGCAAATCTTCGTCTTGTACTTTTCAGCCTAGAGTTTTCGATTTCATCTGCTTGGATAAGGGGACTCTTCACCGATATTTGGTTGAAAATCGATTTTTTGACGAAATTTTTTTTATTGCATATTCTGATAGAGTAGACTTTTCTGAATTATGTAGCGTTTTCACATTTAAAAAAAAAATGTTTATAACATAGTTTCTTCGTGTTTTTTCAATAGCCGTGCGCGGGGATATTACTCCGAGCGTCGCGCGTCGACAGACGAGCTCGTTTCTTTCAACTATTTTCTTAACTTCTCCGAGCTCCTCGTTCCACAATTTTCAACCGATTTTAATTTTATAAAATGGAAAATGTTCGAAAATTATAACTGAATAAATCTGTCAGACAGAATTTTGAAATTTTAAAAATTCATAAAGTTATAAACAAAAATGTAATAAAAAACCGAAGAAATCGAGATTTTCGGCTGTTTTTCGACATCGCCAGACATATTTGTGGATTGTTAATAAATAAAAAAAGATATCAAAATTCTGTCTGACAGTTTTGTTTATTATTAATTACTGAACATTTTGGCACATACAAAAATAAAATCGATTCAAAATTCGCGTGCAAGGAGCTCGCGGAAAATACCCCTTTTCTCGGATGTTTATTAACAAAAATGTTGCTTAAATTTTTTTTCCAACAATTGATTGTGCTTTTGTTTTTTACTCGATAACAACTATTCGGACACAAAATTTCATCTAAATCGGTATAGCGGTTCAGATTTTAGCCATTTCAGTGAAGAGTCCCCTTAAATGACGTTCTAGGCGTGTATAATATTCGTACTACATATTTGATTTTTTATCATAGTCATTAATAACATAATAAGCTTTTACTTTTTGTACGTATCAGGTACAACTTTACCTTTGAGCCAAATACTCCAAACGTCTTCATTAGATTTAAAAAAAGCAACGGATATGATCAAAGATACCCTTGCTGGCCAAAAGATGTGATGAAGATTCTGGTTTTCGACGGTTATTTACTGAAGCCCAACATCTCGCTGAACAATTGGATGAGGAATTCAAAGAAGCACGGGTTGTTTATCGTCAAAAAATCAAACTCCAGAAGAAGAATCTTCATTCCTTTATTGAACAACATTGTTACCGAATTTAATGAAATGCTTTCTCCAGACATGTTGGACCGAGACGTTGATCAGTTGAGATATTCAAGATGTTCGACAAGTAGCAGAAGCGTATCAGCAGCTTTTGGTTTCTCCCATCTCAACTATTATTGCATAGTAGTGGTGGGCAAAATGGCTCTTTTCAATGAACTGGTTCTTTTGGTTCCGCTCACTAAAAAGAACCATTCAAAAGATCCGTTCATTCGGTTCATTTGGTTCATTGGCGTTAAATATGGTGAAAACGTCAAAACATGGAGTGCCCTAAAACACAACTACGAACAAACACATATATTTCAATAAAATACTAAACATAATTTTTGCTAGTGCTAGTGCTAGTTTTGCAACAGTTTGCTAGTGCTAGAATCAATGAATTTCCTACTAAAATCAAACTTTCAGTTTCAACTAATTAACTTACCTTAAGATATCCTATATTTTATTCAAATAAAATTAAAACAATCCTATTTCCCTTAAATTCCCCTTTTCGTTAAATTTTATATAATTTTCCTACGGGCGAATAATAATTTAAATTTGTATAATATATCTAATTAGAACTCTCCCTAAATCTTAAATGTTCTTCATAAACTCAACTCTCATCTATTTCAAAATGTCTATTTTCCAATTAGAATTGCTTAGAGAGAAATTCCAAATCTCTCACATCTTGAATAATATCATCAACAATACAACCAAAAAAGTTCTTTGAGAAAGATATCTCACTCCTTATGTATGCATCATTCATTAATTCATTCGCTCTTTTTCAGATCATTCCAGTTCAGGTCTTTTCATTAGAGACCCGTACATTTGGTTCTTTTCGTTCATGGTACCACTGAACCAGTGCAGTACCATTGAACGAAAGAACGGAACATGTACTACTTAGAGAACCAGTTCATTTGGCTCAGTACGCTGTTCCGTTCAGATTGAACGGATCGTTCGCGAACGACACAGCACTATTGCATAGTTCGAGCTTTTGGGGGGGGGGGGCACGGGGGTCATGACCTTGAATCCGCGCCTGAACTCCGGTTCTATAAAACGGATCTTTCATTTCAAGTCTATGAATTATGGGTAACTGTTCCCCAGAATGGGTTACACATGCACACTTTATATTAACACTAATCTTGTATTTGAATACTTCAGTCAAGTAAGCTTTCTCTGATACCTACCTTCAAAATATAAAAATTTGAATGCATTGATGATAAAAATCAGGCTGTTTTATTTCACTTGAAAATAAAAAATTTGGCCATGTCATTATATTTGTTTCGTTGCAAAAACACAGTTTATTAAGGATAATACATATTGGTTAAAATAAAGTTAATAATGGTCATTATTATAATAAAATGAACTCATATAATTTTTATCGAAACTAATCAAAAAGCGTTAAAATGTTTTCATTCTTATCAAAATGGTGCTCTTCGATCTAATTGCATTTTCAGTCTTGTTAATTCTTCAGTTGTTGTTTGAATACGTTTTAAGAAAAGTTCACTTAAAAGATCAAGTTTTTTAGAAACATCCTTAATTTGTTCCTTTAACTCGGCATCATTTCCTAAAACACTCATTTTACTGCATTGTTTTTTCAATTTGTTTACATTTGATGCATTATCTGATAATAATCGACTCCTTAAATTCGACGTGGATTTAGGCCTTAGTATAACTTCCTCTTCGTCTTCTTTTGTTTGTATATCAAGACTCCTATTCAAATAGCTTAAGTTTTGCTCACGTTTTCGTCGTCTAATGCTTTGGTTACGATCACGTCTTGCTGCAACTAATTTATAAATATTTAATTTGATATCTTCTGGCAATTGAGTGTCTCTTGGATCATTTGGACGTGTTATAAATTGTAATTGATATCTAGAAGTACGAAGCAGGGCACTTCTCTGTAATAACATACGAAATTTTGGCGGTGCCTTACGTAATACTCGTGAGAAAAATAAACTTTCTAGGCGTGAAACTAATTCTGCTTGACGTATTAAGCGGTCTAAAGATGCCGAAACTTGGAGGCCCTGTAAGGGGAATACTTGTTTTGGAAATATGATCTATTTAAAAAAATCCACATCTATTTACCTGGATATCACTTACAGCTAAACCAACCAACAGATTAGTAAGGATAACTGTTACTAATATTACAAATGCAAGAAATAATATATGAGCTGTTACTGAGTATTGTATAATGACATCTCCATAAAAAATATCCTCAAACTCCAGCTCTCCAGCCATCATTGTAATTGTTTTCAGTAGACTTCTGTTGATAATGTTAAGTAGTATTTTTGTACAATTTAATTAAAGAAATTCCCTACCGTGGAATATTGTCAAATGCTGGATAACTATTAAAAAGTACACAAAAACTTAATCCAAAAGCAATCAGTAAACAGCAATAGGCTAGTAAAAATTTTGCAAAATTTACCGCAACTAAAATATATATTCAGTAATTATTTAAAACTAATAAGAATTATTACCTTTAGTAAACATTTGAACATAGAGACCGAAAATCGGAAATCTTCCAACTAAAAGCATAAGCTCTAGCCAAACTAAAAATATAATTATAGCTGCAACATGATGTTGCCATTTTGGAACTGTAAATAAATCTTTCTTAATTAAAGTTTCCGGTGTCTAAAAATTACAACTAATTAGTTTTATTTTTTTAAAGAAAATTCATTTAAATTACCACACATAAGAATACTCCAAGAATTATCGTCCATTGCAGCCAATTTTCCCAGTATTTTGCATAGGCCCAGATTCCATGTCCCATCTACGTACATATATTTATAATATAATTTTATTTAGATATTTTTCTTATTTACGATGTTCGTTACAATATAAAACAAATTAATATTGCCACTTTTAGCCCAGTGCAAATAATTTTTGGGGGAAAAAATGAATAAGGGGTCGTCCATTAATTACGTGAGGCGTTTAGAGAGGAGAGGTATACCCAAATCTCACCTAATCTCACGTTGGGGAGAGGGGGTGGTCTCGACAAATATAAGGTAATTTTTTTCATTAAGAAACAGTGTAGAATTGCTAGAACACTGGGTTAAATTAAGTAAAACATGTTTCTCTGCTAAAGACCCCTATTCACTTACAGGCCACCGGCAGGCCAGATCGGCAGGCTCGGCCCGATGAAAGCCACACAATACTCCATCTGACTAAGGAATGAGGTCTTCAGATATCTGCCTGACAGGCCGAGGCATGCAGGTGACGTCATGATTCCGTACAGACAAACAGACAGACGACATGGCCTCAACGAAAACTTTAAAGTCACAAGTAGATTGGTGACTGGAAAAACCTTTAAAATACATGGAAAACCACATTTACTGGCACAATGAGCAGGTGGCGCGGACAAATTAAATGTATAGGGAACTGTATCGCAGGCGGCCGCCGTCACCGCCATCGCGCCAATATGTTTGTGCCTTAAGGGGGCATGACACTCTTGCGGCCGTTTTTCGTGTGGTTTTTTGATAATTTTTTTTGAGCAAACGAAGAGACGTAGAGGTATAAGGTTTTCTGCAATTGAAAGTACTCGTATTAATGTACAAAATTATATTTTATTTAACACCCTTCACCCCCGCCCCTCTCCCCCACTGGCCCGTGAAGTTGAGGTGTTCCATTGGACAAGCTTCGCGGTTCCCAGGATTGTGGAGACAGGTTTTATCTGAAAGCAAAAACCAATACGCTATTTTAAACATGACCATTTTTGCTGGTCCTTAACGGATGTTTTTTTTTAATTTCGTGTTTTTGATAAAATGGCGGACATTCAAAGTTTAGGTACTGATTTTGACTGAAAAGTTGTATCTTCAAGTATGTAAAAAATATAGTAAAAATGCAAAAAAAAAAAACGTCCGTTAGGGACCACAGAATATTGTTAGCTTCAAGATTAAGAAAAAAAAATAACATCGGTTGATTAGTTTCCGAGTAATCGTGGGAACCGACTTTGAAAATGTGGTTTCGAGAAAAACGCGTTTAAAGTTTTATAACATGTTTGCACTGGAATAAATTTTTTTTCATCATGCCGCTTGCCATTGGCATCATTATGCCGCTTCGTACACACATTCTTGAAGCTTTTATCTAACAAAATATGAAAAAACAAAAAAATAGATTTTTTGAAGCCGCAAAAGTGTCATGCCCCCTTAAGGCGGCTCCAGACTCAAGGAGTGAACACTCACGAACAAGCGTGAATGCTGGTTTTCGCGCCTAGTTCCCGCACGGCTCGAGACTGAATAGAAGTGAGAGTGAATAGTGATCTTCAGGCACAAACTGACGACAAATGCCCACACGCATAACGATTTTTTTCAGTTTTCTTGGACTGCAGACCCCATGCGTTTGGCGGCCGGGGAGGTGTGTGATGATTCTTGACTTCAAGGCGAAAACTTTTAGGCCCGTCGAGTTGTGCATGTAACGGGGCCTTGAGATATGGCTAAATCACGTGAGATTAGGGGGTGTGGGGGCGATCGAGCAAAACTTCACGACATTTCACCAAGCAAGGCGATCCCCCCCCCCTCACGTAATTTATGGACGACCCCTAACAGCATGAAAACTATTGGAAAGGGAAGGAAAGATAGCGTCACTAACGGGAAAAATAAATTGAATTCGGTCCGAGTTACGAGGGTGAAATATGGGGTAGAAATAGTTTTTCCAGATTTTAAGCGAAACTAGACCTCCTATCGAAAAACGTTAAATGTGGAAGTTGTAGGTAATAAAAACATCTACAACTATTGTGGGAACCATTTTCTCACATAATCTCAAATTTTTCGAGAAAAATAAGAAAACTGGTTTTTTCGTTTTTTATCCCTTAAAGAAAATTTTTGTTCACGTAGTTTCATGGAAACTTATCTTTTTATGCCCCAAACACATTGTAATTTTTTTGGATCAAAATATTTATTTTTACATTTCATTTTGAATGTAAAGCTAAAACAAGAGCTAGCTTTCAGCCGAAAAATCCCATGTTCTGAAAACAGTTTTTTCAAATAAATCAGTGTTCATTTTTTTGGTTGAAACGTCTTTGCTTGGTGTAAAAAAATTAACATTACTATGGAAAAATTTGTTAGGAAATGCAAAAAACGGAAAAAACTTGATCCACGATCAAACAAATCATCAAACAAATTTTCGACAAACAGCGCACACATATGTATGTGCTTTGATATTTGTTGATCATCGACGAGAAAAACTTTCTTCAAACATTAGTCCAGTCAAAATAGACGAAAAAACGCCATAATTGGAAGATAATTCGGAAGTTGCTGAAAATTGGAACTGCCCTTAAAAACATTATTATACATAAGCTGTAGAGACTGCCACGCGATTGGACGACTGCAAACTTTTTTATTCAAGGTCAAAGGGTCAAAATATCAGTTTTTTGCAAATATATGCTAAACCGTACGTCTTATCAGAAAATTTTGTTTACAACGTTTGTAGATTTGGCGATTATCTACAAAAAAATATATTATACATTTTCTCGTAGGAATTGCCATTTCTGAGATATTGTCGTTTTAATAAGTTAAAATACTCATATTCTATCATTCCCGACTTGTAAAGGTCATCAGAAATTTAATAAATCCTTTGTTGGAGTACGCGGCTAATATTTTCAGGGGTGATTCCTGGATGTCTTTGGAGAAAAAAATTTTTCTACAGAGGGCGGCTATCTCCACTATCCACTAAGATACAGGGTGATTAGGGAAAAAATTTTGTTTTTTTTTTAAATTTACTGAAATTTGAATAACTCCTAAAGTAATTATCATAAAGTAGCCTAATTAGGCTCATCTTTTAGGTAAATGTGTATTCTTTTATTTGGTATAAAGCACAGCAACCTGAGTGACTCCGTTCAAAAAATATATAGGCTTAAACCAATGCTTTGCATCTAGACCTGGCAGATTTCTTCGTTTTTCTCAGAAAATTCGTTACCAACAGTACATTTTTTTTTGCTTTTCTGATGCACCAAATAGCTCAGTGAAATTAGTCGAAAAAAAGGCATGAAATTGCATTTCATGATGGTCAAAATTTTTTTTTTGGAATTTGTTGGGGTACATCTGACAATGTTAAAACCAAGTTTGTGGGGTCGCAGTGTGATGGGAAAAGCCGCCATCTTGAAAAAGAGGTAGAGGTCGTTTATACCAAATAACTCGGTTGTGTGCAATGATAGCTGAAAATGATCAATACAAAGTCATTAGAGAATAAAATTATCTACAAAATGAGCCCTTAACGAGGTCTGTAAGTTAATTTGGCTCAAAGTTATGGCTGCTCAAAGTTCGAACTTGTTCGGGTGGTTGAGGTTGAATGCAGTTTTTTGCGATTATCTCGTAAGATATTAATTTGGGTGGGTTAATGCCGATTACCAAACTTATAGTGCTAGTGATTACCTTTAGAATAAGCCCGTAGTCATCGTTCTCGCATGTATAGTTTGCGAGTAATCCACCGCCAAACTTCGTACTGCACGTGCCTGAAATAACTGATATCTCCATTTTTTGAATATCTCCTTAACGGTTGCTCATATGATAACGTAGTAAACAGCAGAAATACGGGTATTAAAATATCTTTCAAATGGGCTATTGACCGAAACTCTATGTCACTTCATGTCCGCGACATAACGGGTGAAAAGTCAACAGCGAAGGTTGTGACACTTCTCGACGAATAACTCGCTTCCAGCCAGTTTCGCGTGTCGGATGAATTAGAATTTTATGTAACCCCCTGAATTATCTATATTTTGGGTTATTTAACTACATACTTTGGAAAATTATAATAATGGGAAATAGTAGCTAAGAATCATCATTTTCGAGGTTCTAAAAGTGAAGTTTTTGATGAGACTGCCTCAGATGCGGAAAATAACAAAATGTGAAATGTAAGGTAAAACTTTCTGACGAGACTGTCTTTGGAATCCGGGACACATAACGTGTGCAAAGAAACTTCAGTGAAGGTCAAGTGAAAGCTGTTTAAGAAAAGGTGGTGCGATCATTTTTAAGAGGAGCAGTGCAAGAAAAGACAAAGAAAGTGGGAAATTACTAAGAAGTGTCTCGACCGTCAACATGAAGATGAAGGTATTCTCCCACAAAAAAAGTACCCACAGTATTGTTTATATTAAAGATTTATCGAAATAAAAAATATATGATATATTGAAAGGGAGTGTTTTAGTTTTCGCGAAAATGATGATTCTTAGCTACTATTTCCCATTATTATAATTTTCCAAAGTACATAGTTAAATAACCCAAAATATAGATAATTCAGGGGGTTACATAAAATTCTAATTCATCCGACACGCGAAACTGGCTGGAAGCGAGTTATTCGTCGAGAAGTGTCACAACCTTCGCTGTTGACTTTTCACCCGTTATGTCGCGGACATGAAGTGACATAGAGTTTCGGTCAATAGCCCATTTGAAAGATATTTTAATACCCGTATTTCTGCTGTTTACTACGTTATCATATGAGCAACCGTTAAGGAGATATTCAAAAAAATGGAGATATCAGTTATTTCAGGCACGTGCAGTACGAAGTTTGGCGGTGGATTACTCGCAAACTATACATGCGAGAACGATGACTACGGGCTTATTCTAAAGGTAATCACTAGCACTATAAGTTTGGTAATCGGCATTAACCCACCCAAATTAATATCTTACGAGATAATCGCAAAAAACTGCATTCAACCTCAACCACCCGAACAAGTTCGAACTTTGAGCGGCCATAACTTTTAGCCAAATTAACTTACAGACCTCGTTAAGAGCTCATTTTGTAGATGTTGTGTCCTTCTGGCAACCCTACCGCAACTCCCACGGATACTGGAAGATTCCAAAGAGATTGGCGACCTACTTCAGTTCAAGCCTTACAGGAGTACACATCACCCAAATCCTACGAATCACCCTAATCATTATAAATAAGTAAATAAAGTTAATTAAGATTGAGTAAGAAACATTATTACTTTTCCTACATACACAACAACTGGCGACGAGGATCCAGGAAGAATAAAGAAATAAATAAAAAAAAAAAAAGAGGAGAAACTTCATTTTTTTTTGCATCAAGGCTGGGCTGAGGTGAGTTACATTTTTACATTACTAACTACTACAATACGGACAATTACGTACATTACAAACGGCTCGGAAGAAAATTAATAATTGCAAAAATTGGGCACGGAAATACAAATTCGGGAAATTCAAATTCATGTTTCTGGAAGATTTTTTTTAATACGAAAAGATGTCAGAAGTGGAAGAGGCTATAGTTAAAATTGCGGAAGTGTTAGAGAAATTACAGTTATCTCAAAGTAGTGCTAGAACGGACGATTGTCGCGGATTACAATTACATCCATTCGATGAGGCTAATGAGTCTTTCGAGAATTACATACAGCGAGTAGAAAATTATCTTGAGTTAAGGAACCTCAAAAGCGACACCCCAGAAAATGATAGGAAGTGTGCTCGTATATTATTAAACTGTTTGGGTCCAAAAATTTATCAAACGCTGACATGTCTAACAGCACCCGAGGCTCCGAAAAATAAAAAATTTACAGAATTGACACTTCTACTACGTAATCATTTTTGTCCAAAATCAAACGCAGTCGCTGAGCAGCACAAGTTTTCAATGTGTGTGCAACACGAAGGGCAGACAATTGCAAGTTTCCAGGCGGAACTTAAAAAGCTGGCAACGAACTGTGACTTTGTGTGTGAGCACTGCAAAAAGTCTACTATCTCCACACATTTACGCTCCCAATTCATACGTGGAATACGGGACCAGGATATACGTGAACGTCTTTTACAACTGGAAGCTGAAAAAAATTTTGAGGAAGCTGTGAAACTAGCATTATCCATCGAGGCTTCGAAATTGGAGAGCAGGGAAATGCGCGGCGAATTACATTCTTCTATAAAAGCCGTAAATAGAGTAAAACGGTCCAAAGAAAAAAATTCGCATTCACATAAACGAAGTTTAACAAAAAATACAAAGAATACAAATAAGAACTTAAAATTGTTGTGCTACAGATGCGGTAACACTAGTCACAAGGCGAATGAGTGTAAGAAAAAAAATTTGAAGTGCTCAAAGTGCAATAAATCCGGGCATGTTGAAAGAGTGTGCATGAGTAGTAAGAATAACTCGGCTGAACACAACGCTATATACAATGATAATTCTGATGACAGCGATTTTTTTGTAAACAATGTGGGGAAATGTCATTCTATCGGCACAGATAAATTTATTATAAAAGTGTTAATAAATGAAAAACCATGCTTAATGGAATTTGATACGGGAGCTACGGTGTCCACCTTGACTGAGGAAGCTTATAAAAAACTATTTCCTCACAGATCCTACGAGAAGAACACTACACGGCTGAAGACTTATACGGGTCAATTTTTCAAACCGGCGGGAGTGGTTAACGTCAAAGTTCGCTACTACAATTCATCTGCTAATTGTAATTTATACATTATGCGCAAAGAAGTTTCATCAATCATGGGCCGAGACCTTATTCGAAAGTTGGGACTGGACAAACAACCATTGGAGCAATTACAATTCGAACCAGCGAACGCCGAATCGGATTGCAAAATAAAAATTAAACAATTAATGCTTGAATACGAGGACATCTTTGAAGACAAGGTTGGTACAATTCCTAATTATAAGTGTTCTTTTAGACTAAAGGATGAAGGCACAACACCGATTTTTCTTAGGCCACGGCCAGTACCTTATGCCTTGAAGACTAAAATTGAGGAGGAATTAAATCGATTAGAGAGTTGTGGAATCTTGGAAAAGACAGAGCATGCACCTTGGGGAACGCCAATAGTACCTATTACAAAAAAGGATGGAGACTTACGTTTGTGTGCCGATTACAAGGCAACCGTGAACCGCGTTATATGCGACGATAATTATCCAATTCCTCGTGTTGACGATATATTTGCTAAGATGAATGGAGGCAAATATTTTTGCACTTTAGACCTTTACAAGGCGTACCTCCATATGCAAGTGGATGATAATAGTGCGGAAATGCAAGCCATTAGTACACACGTCGGCAATTATAAGGTGAAGCGATTGATGTTTGGGGTTAAGATAGCACCCAACATGTGGCAGCGATATATGGATCAACTACTGAATGACCTCCAAGGAGTTACCTGTTTCTTCGACGACATTTTGGTGCAAGGTAGTACATACAACGAACTTTTACAAAATTTAAAAGCAGTTCTGGACCGACTTCGTAAGTCAAATTTACATTTAAACAAAAAGAAATGTCAATTTTTGCAGGGCTCTATTTCGTATTTGGGACATGTAATTGATGCAGACGGTATACATCCGATGCCTGAAAAGGTGGAAGCCATATCAAAAGGACGCCGTCCTACAAATGTAGCTGAGCTGAGAACTTTTCTGGGACTTATAAATTATTATCAGAAGTTCATACCGAATTTGGCAAGCAAGCTGCAACCTCTTAATCACTTATTGAAAAAAGATACTCGATTTGTATGGACAAAGGAGTGTGAAGGAATGTTCCGTAATTTGAAAAAGGAAATTACTAGCGTGGATACATTGATGCCATATACACCCGAATTACCACTAATACTTGCAACGGATGCATCTCCCGCAGGTTTAGGGGCGGTTATTTCCCCCATTACTCCAACGGGAACTGAACGACCTATTGCGTTTGCATCGCGCTCGCTTACGAAGGCCGAGAGGAATTACTCCCAAATAGATAAAGAGGCTACAGCAATCTTTTGGGGCCTGCGTAAGTTTTTCCAATATTGCTACGGCAGAGAATTTACACTCATTACGGATCATAAACCTTTAGTTAGCATTCTACACCCGAATAAGGATCTGCCTGCTACATCTGCAACTCGATTATTGCACTATGCAAACTTCATGTCAGGATTCAAGTACAAAATCCAGTACAGAAATACTAAAAGCCACGGTAACGCCGATTATCTTTCCAGGTTTCCAGTAAGTACCATTTCAGTTAACACATTCGACAATATTACGATTTTTCAATTGCAACAAGTACATACTCTTCCGGTTACGAGTGAAGAAATTAGGAAGGAAACGGCTAAAAATGATGAGTGTCGAATGTACTATTTGGGATTACGTGATGGAGGACCATTGCCGTTCGGTGAACCGCATAGCAACTTTTCTCTTTTGAACGGATGCATATTTTACGGCATAAGGGTAATGATCCCAAAACCGTTGCGTCAAAGAGTTCTTGACGAGCTCCACACCGCCCACACAGGAATTGTCAAAATGAAGGCTCTTGCAAGAAGCTATGTATGGTGGCGTGGAATCGATAAGGATATCGAGGCGTTGGTGCGACGATGTACGAAATGCGCCCAAATTAAATGCAATCCTCCTAAAGTACCAGTGCATGCATGGGATTATCCGCAACAAGCATGGCAACGAATCCATGTTGACTACGCAGGACCCTTTATGGAGACTAATTTTTTTATCATAGTGGACGCTCATTCGAAATGGATCGAGGTTGTTCCATCAAAATTGATCACTACAGGAAAAACATTGCAGATTTTAAGGGATACATTTGCCCGCTTTGGTCTACCACTTACATTGGTTTCTGATAATGGTCCGCAATTTCGTTCAACTGAATTTAGGGAATTTCTCAAGTCAAACGGAATTGTGCATAAATTAACTGCACCGTATCATCCGGCAACTAACGGTCAGGCTGAACGATATGTACAAACTGTGAAGCAGGGCCTTCGAGCCATGATGCAAGAAAACGGTGATTTACATCAGAAACTTTGCAAATTCCTCATGCAGTACCGCAAAGTGCCAAATGCAGCGACAGGGAAAAGTCCTGCCGAGCTCATGTTCCAACGACAAATGCGAACAAGAATCGACTTAGTAACAGGGAATCGAGCAATTTTGAATACATCAAATCAACAACGAATACCATCGAAGGTACGAGAGTTTGCAGTAGGTGACCGTGTCCAAGTAAGGTTTTATAATAACCCAAAATGTATTTGGAAGTTTGGAACCATTCATGCGAGAGAGGGAAAACTACATTATACAGTAAGAGTTGATAACGCATTACATTTTCGCCACGTTGATCAAATCAGAAGCACTGACTGTGACCCTGTTAATGAGCAGCTAAAACCGTACCATCCACCGCCAAGAGGAAAAGGAGAGGATGACCCAAAGGAAACGTGCGAGGCCTTTACGAACGTGCCAAAAGACTTGACTTTGACAGGACAAGAACTGACAGACAGTACCTTCAGCCCACCCGCAGAATCCACCGGCAGCAGTATTCTGCCTTCCAATACTTTCAATCAACCGGAGGCAGCAGAGTGCAGCACCAGCAAACCGCAGTGTCATACTAGTAGATAATTTTATTCTCTAATGACTTTGTATTGATCATTTTCAGCTATCATTGCACACAACCGAGTGATTTAGTATAAACGACATCTACCTCTTTTTCAAGATGGCGGCTTTTCCCATCACACTGCGACCCCACAAACTTGGTTTTAACATTGTCAGATGTACCCCAACAAATTCCAAGAAAAAAATTTTGACCATCATGAAATGCAATTTGATTTACTAATTGCACTGGACTAAAACTATTACCTACAATATTTCCATACACAATAAGTGTTTATTTTGGGTAGTTTTGTAGGTAGTAGTAGTAGTAGTTTTATCGTGAACAATTAAAAAGTTACTCGTCTTTCAACTGCGGCATAGTAGCATTGGTTTGAGCCTACATATTTTTTGAACGGAGTCACTCAGGTTGCTGTGCTTTATACCAAATAAAAGAATACACATTTACCTAAAAGATGAGCCTAATTAGGCTACTTTATGATAATTACTTTAGGAGTTATTCAAATTTCAGTAAATTTAAAAAAAAAACAAAATTTTTTCCCTAATCACCCTGTATCTTAGTGGATAGTGGAGATAGCCGCTCTCTGTAGAACAATTTTTTTCTCCAAAGACATCCAGGAATCACCCCTGAAAATATTAGCCGCGTACTCCAACAAAGGATTTATTAAATTTCTGATGACCTTTACAAGTCGGGAATGATAGAATATGAGTATTTTAACTTATTAAAACGACAATATCTCAGAAATGGCAATTCCTACGAGAAAATGTATAATATATTTTTTTGTAGATAATCGCCTAATCTACAAACGTTGTAAACAAAATTTTCTGATAAGACATACGGTTTAGCATATATTTGCAAAAAACTGATATTTTGACCCTTTGACCTTGAATAAAAAAGTTTGCAGTCGTCCAATCGCGTGGCAGTCTCTACAGCTTATGTATAATAATGTTTTTAAAGGCTGTTTCAATTTTCAGCAACTTCAGAATTATCTTCTAGTAGTCAAACCTCTAATTTGACTGGAATACATCCCGAGCGACATTTCCTATAATCTACTGTAAACAAAACGAACTTTACATGGCACACATAAAAAACTCACACACATTTAAGCTGTTTGAAGGAATTATTAAACCGGACGAATATGTTCTTCAACCAGCCCAACAGGAAAAAGTGGAATATACAGGAATACCGGACCAAATAAAGGCGTTCTAAATACCGGTGTTAATTTAAAAAAAAAAACGGTATTTTCGGAATTTTATATTTCTCAAGTTTTAACAAAATAAAATTCGCGGTAAATAGATTTAAAAATGGATCTGCAAATATCCAATTACTTATTCAAGCTGATCTCAGCAGGATATTTTGAAATACTTAAAACCAACTGTCGAGGAACTATGTAAAAGAACGATAACCTAATAACTTCTGACGCCGCTTTGATGTTTATATTCCAAAAAAAGAAGCTATATAACATGAGTCAGTAGCTCATCAGAAATGTAAGATTATAGAACGCAGGTTGTTTGATGCTTCGACGTTAAATTATCTGCATAAAGGCGGAAACACACTGCATCTGGGCGTGTCCGCTTAAAAACTAATCTTAAGTAATTTGACGGGGTGTGGACATGGAAGGGTGGGGACTATCGGTAAAATTCTACTTGTTTACTTTGTCTCCGTGTGTCGTCCGACGGCGGATATGTGTATCCCGGCCTTAATCCGAAAACATATTTTGACTCAGCGAATGAATATCCAGACTATCTTGAAAATAATCTCTTTTATTATTCCTCTGTAATCCGCTAACCCAGTGTTTCTCAACTAAATTATTTGTAAAATTTAGTTTCATGATCCACCAATCCTCTATATAAAGTTGTAAAATCTTCGTCCACATGAGATGAACCCGCTCCGCTCTCTTTTATTCTTTTCCTCATCGATCAATACAATCGCAGCAAGATATTAAACGCTAAATTTCATGATGCCTTTGTGATCACTGTCCAAATTTCAAAACTAAAAATATGCCATAGAACATTGAGTATTGATACGGAAAAGGCAGTGCTGTGTGAATTTCAGTGAAAAATTCATCCCGAAAGCCACTGACACGAAAATATTCGATGGCGTGCCGTCAGAGATATGTGTGGATCGACCTTAATAAACGAATTTTACGACCGATTTGACGGTCATCCGAACCCGTCAAACATGTTTGTTTTCCCTGTCATCTCCATCAGACTCAATTTTTAGATTACGAGATTTGTTACTTCATTTTTTGGGGCGGTCGCAGCACTAAAAATGCTGAGAAACGATACGTCTAACCACTAAACTCTCATAAAAAATTGATACTAAATTATAAACTTAAATTTATACACAACTTCTCTAAATCTTGAAAATACCGAAATGTCGATATTTATTTGAGGTTAGTACCAAAAATTTGAGGTTAGTACCGAAAATGGTCCGACCCTTAGTACGGATATGGTTATCTTTTCTAGCACGGTGTCGCGCGTACTAAAAGAGATAACAACTTCGTTGCGGTGCCGTTCGAAGCGTATTAACGGAAATATGATCTGAAAGATTTTCAAAAAATTTTGTAGAGCTTTTTTGTTTAAAAGACGGTTGTGATTTTGTACCTGTTTTTCGATAGGAGGTCTAGTTTCGCTGACAATCTTGAAAACTCATTTAGTAATAATAGTAATAGTAATGGAGTAAACCCTTCTAGCACAGAAGGCGCACTTCTCAGCTGGGCACAACCAAGCGCTGAGATGAGGCATACAACTAAGAGTGCAGACATAATAATAATAATTTATTTTGGTTGTTGTACACAAGATTTACATCTTTTTTCGTACCTACATATGTACATAATTATAATTATAATTCTAAGCTTATCATAATCTAGTTTCTATATCTAATTAGCAAAATTAAGAGAAAAAAAAGAAAAACAATTAATATTACAGAAAACCAGAAAGGACAAAAGGTAAAGGAAGTAAATGTGGAAATAAAGGACAGCGAAATTTAGAGAAAAGAAATACTAGTTAGAAGAAGAGGAAGAAGATAGAAAGAGAGAAGCTTGTCTTCTGAAGGCTCTGGCTGTGCCTATTCTTTGAATAGAGTTCGGAAGATTATTCCAGAGTCTGAGGGAGTGCACAAAGAAAGAACGACTACCAATTAGGGAATGATGTGCAGGAATGAGAAATTTAATTGAGCGCAGGGATTGGAGAGGCGTGAGGAAGTCAGAAAGGTAGGGAGAGCTCTTGAGTTAGAAAGCTTTATGCAGGAGGACCAAAGCCATGATATCAATAAAGCGAAAGATGCCACAACCCAACAAGGAGTTTTGGAAATCAGACACATGATCAGATCTTCTCAGGTTGTAAATGAACCTTAAGCAATCATTAAATGCAACTTTGAGACGCTGACGACAGGATGAGTCGAACGATATGTATATATGAGAGACCCGTAGAGAAAGTGTGGCAGGATGAGGGACTTAACAAGCTTGAACCGGATAGATGAGGATAAAAGACTGGTTTGCGTAATGTTCCATATATCTTCGAGAACATAAGTGAAACGGGTTTGCAACAAGAAAGTTTGGAGTTGATAACAATTCCAAGATTATTGACACAGTCAACAACGGGAAGCGAAATATTATTGAGTAGAAGAGATGAAACGTTTCCAAGGGACAGAGAGCGACGAGTAAGGAACAGAACTTGGGATTTATTAGGATTTAATTTAAGGAAATTTAAGCAGCACCATTCATTAATTCGGGATAATGAACTATTGAATTCCGAAATACATTGTTCGATCTGGTTAGGATTACATGAAGTATACAGCTGGAGATCATCAGCGTAAAGATGGAAGGAGCAATTATGGATAACAGCAGGAAGATCATTAACATACAGCGAAAAGAGAAGGGGACCAAGTAGAGAGCCTTGCGGAACTGCAAGGGACACAGGTAGGAATGAGGATATATCATTGTTAAGGCGAACACATTGAAGCCTATTAAGTAGAAAAGAAGCGAAGAGTCGAATGGCACAAGAGGAAAAGTGATAGAGTCGGCTAAGTTTGGAGAGCAGAAGAGAGTGAACCACAGAATCAAATGCCTTAGAGAAATCTAAAAGGACCAGTACGGCAATGTCACCAAATCTAGCGCAGAACGCAAATCAGTCATTACCTTTAATACTGCCGTTTCACAACTATGGGATCTACGGAAGCCAGACTGGTATTTAGAGAGGAGGTTGTTAGACTCAAGATATCGTAGTACTTGTATATAGAGGATTTTTTCAAAGGCTTTGGCGAGAAAAGGAAGAATACTGATGGGACGAAAATCAGTTATGTCATCGGGAGGCGATTTTTTAGGTAAAGGAATCACTATGGCTTTTTTCCAAAGCGACGGAACTTAAGAAGTTGTCAAGCAGTAATTGAAGATATGCGTTATAGTTTCTGCGATTAGTGGCGATAGAAGCTTAAGAAAACGGGGAGATAGCCATAAAATAATAAAGTTAAAAACATCACGTAACCCACGCAAGCAAAAGGAAGCATATCTAAGCGGTCACATGAGATTAAAAAGACTCCTTTTAAGGACATCTTTACATATTAATATTGTTGTTCACTTTAATGAACATGAAATTGACAGGTTCAACCTGCCGTAATCCGTATTAGAAGAGTTGATTTGTAGAAAAGGTGGTCCTCTCAAATTATAACGACTCTCTCTCTCTAAACGACGCACGGCTACCAAGAAAACCGGAGTCAACCTTTCCATTAAGGAGCTGACGAACAAATACAACATCGGCCACCTCACGACGCTTGTGAGAATTATAATGGAGTGGGAGAGCTTGTCAAATGCCTCACTAAGATCAGTGTAAACACAATCAGTTTGACAACCAGAAACGAAGTCCCCGATAGCATGAGAAGTAAACTCAAGAAAATTAGTGGTAGTGGAACGAGGTGCAAGAAAACCATTTTGATTCGTTGAGACCAGCCTCTCGCAACTGGTCTATAATTCGATATTTCGTTCTGCTACCACTTTTGTGGATAGGAATTATGAACAAGTTCTTCCAAAGAGCAGGGAAGTACCCTTTATCCAGGGATTTTTGAAAAAGGGTTTTCAGTGGAGACCGGAGAACCTCCGCACAGCACTTAAGGACAGCAGAAGGAATACCGCCGGGGCCAGAAGTGAAGTCGAATGGGAGTTCGTCAATATGTTTCACTATATCTGGTAATTGATAGAGGTAAAAAATGAAACTCTCGTTTAGGAATTATTGTCATTAAGCTGAAAGTCAGAAGGTGAGAAAGATTGATGAAAGAATGACGCAAACATGTTAGAAATCGCATGCGAATCAGAGCTAGACCAGTTCGTGTGCTGCATAGTATTAGGATAGTTACCAACTTTTTTCTTAGAGTTGACAAATTTAGAGAAATTCCTAGGATCAGTAAACACTTTATCACTCATATTGATAAGCACTATACAGAGCAAAAGAGAGTGACTGAAATCGGTTATAGCAATTGATAAATGAATTGCGACTCGGAGAGTTCTTTCTCTTCCGGAGTCTATTCTTCTGA
This sequence comes from Thereva unica, assembly GCA_949987705.1. Lineage (NCBI taxonomy): Eukaryota > Metazoa > Arthropoda > Insecta > Diptera > Therevidae > Thereva > Thereva unica. The sequence continues at coordinate 104,877,162 of OX465283.1, forward strand.
TTTTTCAAATGCTTGAGCTCATTATTGAACCAAGGTGGAGAAGAACTGGGCCATTTTTGGGGCTCATAAGGTACGCAAAAATCGAGTGTTTCGTATAGTACGTCATAAAACCGCGCCTCATTTGCGGAAAGAAAACTGTTAAAATCGACCGATGCAAGCTTAGATGACAGCTCCCCAAAGTTAGCCTTTTTAAAGTTAAAGGAATGGGTTACCACCGCCGCACAAGGCGTATTCTCTGAATTGATGCAAACATTAAGTAGGAGCGGAGGATGGTAGAGGTCCCGCCAAAAGAGTTGATGCCGAGAAAGTCGCATTTTCCATGCGCAGTAGAATCCCCGCATGCCGTTCCCGTCCCTTAGCCTAGTCTCAAAAAAATTTCGAAGGGGAAATTTGAAAATACATAAGCGCATATCTTATCAATATGTGCGCAATTTTTATTTGTGTGCAGCTTTAATTTCCCCTGCTGCGCGCTCCGGCATCAACTCTTTTGGCGGGACCTCTAATTGTCAACAGACGTCATGACTAATGGATTGGGTTCGACAGTCACATTGACTAAATCGGTAAAGAATACAAGATCTAACTGCCTCCCCAAAACGCTAGACACACCGCTCATTTGATTCAAGCCAATCGAAAATAAAGATTTAAGAAAACAGGACTCCTTAGAATTCAGGTTATTAAGAATTTAAGTTCGAGTGATTATATCGATGTATTGGATCTTCCAGAAGAACTCTACGGAATCAAACCCTAACACAATCCATTAAAAACTTTCTACCTATCTACCGTTCAGCCCGAGATTTGCTAACGAGGAGACGCCTATACCTTCGCTTTGTGTTTGGCCTCTGCCAAAGTGCAGATGCCAGCTCAGGGAATTAGGGTGGCTTCTCTCAACGTTGGATCTCTCGTGGCTCTCAGTAACTTGATAATGATAATAATAATGTTTAATCGAGAAGTCTGATTTTGTAAATCTGTTGTTAAGTTTAATTTAACTAGTCCTTCTTAATAAATATTTTGATATAAAAAGACTGAATTTAACAAATCTTTAATAAATCTATAAATTTTATGTAAAGCCTATAGAGATTCTATTAGACTATATATATGTATGTAAGTTAGTATGTACTAAATGGTCCTGTGATCACATCATAAACAGTAGCTTTAAGAACTGGGGAACCCTCCCCCCATACCTGTATTTGATAGCCAAGAAGGCAATTGGATTCTGTTTACTTAAATTTAAATTTAAAGTTAAATCTATAAACATTAATGTTTGAATTTACTTATATTATAATAGGTGAAATCTTATGTATAAATTGTTGTGAAAATTAAGTTCTGGCTAGACAGCCGCTTCGGGTTTCATAGCTTTGGCTGGTCTATAGGTTACTGAAGCCCGGAACTGAACAATAACTATCTAATAGTTAATAGTTAATTTTGATGTAAGCAACGGAAATGGGAAGAGGGGTCGGGGGCGCTGGGCTTGCGGATAATATCCGACTGGCAAGGCACCCCTCGCCTCCTCTCTCATTTTCCATCACTTCCACGGCGGCCCCGGTTGAAAAGGCGCTGCTTTGCCTGTCCAGCTTGGTGTCGCCGCCTAACTGTTGATAAAAAAAGTAAGACCCACACCCACACTATTCACTGGTGGTTGGACAAATTGTGATTTTTTATTTGTGCCAATACACTTACATTTAAGTTTCCTATACACACGGCTATGCAGTTTTGCTATACATTTTTAGAGACTTACAGTTGACTAATGGTCTAGTATTAAGAAACACTATGGGTGACTTCGTAAATGTAAAATTTAAGCAGTCGGTTTAAGTTAAGAGTACATAAATGTCACAGTTTTAAAGCACTGTGTTCATAATTGCATCGTAAACGTCAAATCTTTGCATTGAAATAGGAATTTCGGCATCATGAATAGCTATGATGCAAAGTGAATAGTTTTACAAATTTTACAAAAATTTTGTGTGCTGTTCCTGGCACACTTCATAAATGTCAAACTTAAAACTGCACAACTTTGTCTAAGCTTTTACTGAACTTTGACTTGACTGCATTAATACTGTTTTCTGACACAGTTTATTGGCATTTACGAAGTCACCCTATGTAAACTCTTGTAAGAAAATTTTTCTGTTAATTTCTGAATAAACTGAGTTTGAGTTAGTGACGTTAAATTTTCTTCCCTTTCCAACATTTTTCATGCTGTTATTAATTTTTATAATTTTATCGTTTTTAAAGGCATCTGCACTGGCCTATTTATGCATGCAATACTTACTTCATAAAACTCCTTGATCAACAAAAGCAAATTAAGTATAACAACGATATAACCTACAGGACTCGAATAGTTAGCTGCATTGCACGATTTACCCTCTTCACAGTGAATAACGTAAACTCCCATTACATAAAGCGTAAACATCAGAACATAGACAGCATGATAAAATAAGCTCATTAGAAAGAATTTCCTTATCCTCCGCCATTTGAGAAATAAAAATGTTTCACACAACGGATGCATAATTATTCGTTTTTGCCCAACTTCAATAAAGCACAAAAGCAATTCTGTTTCTCCTCGTTCCTCAACTCCTCTAGGAACTAGTAGACGAAAGTCTAATTTAATCTCACAATCAACATCGCCTATTTCATGCTCATTGACTTTGATAGACGAATCTAACTTAGTCATCAGCTTAGGGACAACTTCTGGTGTTCTACGTACAATAAATGATAACGCCGATATTCCGCCATTAGTTCGTGCAGTTATATCAGCACCATGCTCTGTGAATTGTTTAAAAAACATTTGTTTAAAGAATTGTTATAAATTAAGTATTTGGACAAACCTATGAAGCAAAAAACGGTGTTACTAAATTCGTTTAAAGCTGCAATATGAAGGGGTGTATAGCCATAGTCGTCAGCTTTATTTACATTTGCTCCTGCTTTCAGTAGGGCCCTGATACATTCAAGACATCGAGATTGTTTAACGATTGCTGCATGAAGTGCCGTTCTACCGTCTCTATAAACTGCATTTACATTTGCTTTGTACTTGATCAGAAGCTCGACTGTTTCTACACACTGTCCAAGACAAGCCAGATGCAAGGGAGTTTGAAGATCAGCATTTCTTGCGTCTACATCAGCACCATTATCAAGCAATAGCTTAACACAATCATCATAATCATCTTCAGCAGCTAAAATATAATGAATTTACTAACATATTATTAAATGCACATCATACAAAACCTAAATGCAATGCAGTTAACCGTCGCTTTCCATATTGGGATCTAACATCGGCTCCATATGCTAATAACAGTCTAACACATTCGGTATGACCTAGTGCCGATGCTGTGTGTAAAGGAGTTTCTGTAAAAACCTTTTATTTTCTGATTTTACAACAGGCTAAATACATTAAAATAAAAAATAGAGCATTTACCTGTGGAGTATTCGGATCGGCGCCGTACTTTAGTAAAGTTTCAACGCAATCAATAGCATTTTTATCAATTGCAAAATGTAAGGCAGTTCTCTTTTCTATCCCAACATTAATATATGCTTTTCGTTTTAAAAGCAAAAGTATGCAATCCACACTCCCGGCACTGAAATAAATGTTTTATTATTAATGATAAATATTTTAAATATTTGCTTTTTTACCTAGCTGCACAATGTAGTGGTGTAGCTTTATTGTCGTTATCCCATTGATTCGGAGAAGCACCTTTATCTAATAAAATTTTTGCTATTTGTGCTTCTCCAATGCAACAAGCAAAGTGTAGTGGTGTTCGCCCTTTTGGATCGCAACAATTTGGATCTGCTTTATAATTTTCTAATAGTGTATAAACATTTCCAGTACAGCCATAAAATGCTGAGACTAAAAGTGCAGTGTTAGCATCACTTTCTTCTTCGAGCTCTGGAAATTTCAAACGAATGATTCTTGAGGTATTCTTTTTTTTAACTGAAGTCGTTTTACCATAAAAATTGCCCCACGTAACCATTTTGAAAATACTTTCTGCTCTTGGTAATTTCTTGAGCTCGCCTTGTATATCCTTCGTGTTCCAAATATCTACTGTTGGTTTGTTTCGATGAAATATAACGTTCGCCTCAGTAAGTACAGCACCTCCGCTGCTTTCACTCGATATACTTCTGTTATCATCATCTGTTAAGTCGGGTTTGTCCTCCCATTTCATATCATTTTCCTTAAGAATAGAATAAGAAGATAGAAATTATTTTGTCGGAGAAAGCTTTTTATGTATAGAAATAATGCTATAAATATTTTATGTGGCTAACTGCTTTCAGACTTTTACAATACTTAATTTTATCGAAATCTAGAGAAACCTCCTCATCCACTTCCATGCAATTGAAATTCCAGGTGTAGGTGTTTACCATCATGCGCCAACACTAGAAAAACTAACTGAACAAAATACAGATCACACGACTTCTTGATGATACAACGTATTGAACGCCAGAATCGTGGCAGAGGACACTGTCAACGGGAGAATATGACGCCTGATTAGGCGTATTATCTTAGCTCTGCGGAGCGCAAGTCAGAAAGAATAGCAACTGTCCAAATCTGCCTAGGATCAGACACATTGTATTTAGGAATATTTTCCTATACAGGTTTCGAGGAATGAAATAGGAAATACGAGGTGTGACAATTAAGTAATGAGACTGATTATATTGCCGCGATTGTGGTAACCCTGCGACCTTGAAATTCCCTTTCCCTTCTCTCGGCATCCTTCCCCTCTCCTTGATATATTTGCCATCACTCTAGCTTGTCTAGTTCGCCTGCTCTGTCGTGTTGAGTAAACCTGTGTTCGTGGTGCTCGTCACGAAAATGGAAAAACGAAATCAAGAACAACGCGTCGCGATAAAATTTTGCGTCAAATTGGGCGAAACCGCTTCGGAAGCGTACGCTAAAATTGTAAAAGTGCATGGTGATAGTGCTCTTAGTCGTGTCCAGGTGTTTCGATGGCATCGTGAGGCCAGGACCGGATCCCGTTAGAGCCGTTAAAGAAGAAGAAGATGAGCACCACGAACACAGGTTTACTCAACACGACAGAGCAGGCGAACTAGACAAGTTAGAGCGATGGCAAATCGTCGTAGTCTACTTGAATGTTGTGAGGGGTTACCTTGGGGAAAACATTTTCACATTTACTGACGTTAATTATAAGACCAAGTTTTTTGAGGGGCTTATGCAGTCCTTGTTTGATGAGTATGTTCCTATTCGAACAAAAACCGTTACTGAAAAATCCAAGCCCTGGTTCAGTCCTGAAATTAAGTCCTTAATTATTGAGCGGGAGTATCTCTATAAAAGATTCGTAAAACTAAAAACCGAAAGTGCCAAAAACTCTTATAAACGACTCCGTAATATCACCACGGCTAAAATTAAAGAAGCCAAACGAAATTTCTACGCATGCCGACTCAACCCGATTTTGCCACCGAAGAAACTATGGAATAACTTAAGTAAATTAGGGGTACAATCAAAAAAAGAGCCTATAGCCCATGACTTCGATGCCGAAAGTCTGAATTCGCACTTTACTTCAAGTAACTCTGTCCGTATTACGCATGTTCCTTTGTCGTCGTCTAATGGATTCAGTTTCCGCTGCGTAAACCACGCTGAAGTTTTATGTGCCATAAATGGCATTCAATCGAATGCTACAGGGAGCGACAAGATATCGCCGAGATTTCTTAAACTATTGTTACCTAGTCTATTACCTATTATAACTCATTTGATTAACTCATGCCTTACTACTTCCAAATTTCCCAATTCTTGGAAACATGCTCTTGTACTCCCTGTTGCCAAATGTTCTTCCCTTGAGCGCCCTGCTGACTTCCGTCCTATTAGTATCTTACCGTTTTTAGCAAAAGTTCTTGAGAAACTGATTGCATTTCAAATTTTCGAGCTCTGTGAAGGTTATCAGCTTATAAAATCCTGCCAATCTGGTTTTCGAAAATCCCACAGCTGTGATACTGCACTTCTTAAAATCACGACCGATATTAGGAACTACTTAAATGGGAACCAAGTCTGCTATCTTGCACTACTAGACTTTTCCAAGGCTTTTGATAATTTTGATCACTCCCTACTTCTCGAAAAGCTCCGCACGCAGTTTAGTTTCTCCTCATCTGCTCTCAAGCTTATGCATAGTTTCTTGAATAACCGTTCGCAACAGGTAATGCTGCATAATCGTGCTTCAACCTCTACCATCCTCTGCTGTGGTGTTCCGCAAGGTTCAATTCTTGGCCCTCTCCTATTTAGTATATTCATTAATGACCTTCCTGCAGTAGTAAACAACTCCAAAATTCACATGTACGCTGATGATGTACAGCTTTACCCCTCTATGCCTAAGGACCAATTGGTCTCAGGAGTGCGGAAACTATCCGAGGACTTACAAAATGTTCTTCTTTGGGCTTCGGCTAATCGCCTAGCACTCAATCCAGGCAAGTAGCAATATCTAGTTCTAGCTCACTCTGTTAACCCCAGTCTGGTTTTTCCCAGAGTCATTTTAAATGGCAATCCTATTCAGCGTGTAGATCGTGTTAAAAATCTCGGAGTAACTCTAAACCACGATATGACCTGTTGTGACCATATCCGTTATAGAGTGAGTAAAACCTATTTTCTTCTCAGGAAACTCCGTCTGTATGGAAACTTGATGAATTGCGCCCTTCGTTTGCGCTTAGCAAAAGCGCTAGTCCTTCCCCATCTAATGCATGGCTACTTAGTCTTTCCCTCGTTAGATGCTTCTTGTGCTCGGAAAATTGAAGTCGCATACAATGATTGTATACGCTTTATTTATAATCTACGACGGTATGATCACACTATGCCTTTTGTGAACAATGTCTTGGGGTGCTCCTTAAAAACTTATAAAGACTTGAGGTTGCTGAGGTTTTTTCATGATATACTTAGACGGAAAAAACCCTCCTACCTCTCTGAATACCTCCAGCTCTCGCAATCGCGTAGAAATAATAATGTAAGTATTCCTCGGTTTCGTTCTTTGCTAGGCCAACGTTCATACTTTGTTTATGCAGCTCTGCTTTGGAATACTCTTCCTTATAATTTGCAATTTCTTGAATCAAGCTGTGTTTTTAAAAAGCGCCTTTTTGAATACCTTACGGGCAGACCGTCTTGAAATGCAAATACTATCTATCTAGCTGGCACTCTAGTTCTCTCAAACTGCAAAACTAATTTTTCTTCTTTTTTTCTCTCTTTTTTCTTTTTGATCTCTCTATAATAATTTGTTTTTATCTTTCTTTCTTTTTTTACTTTATCTTTTGATTTTTTTTTAAATTATTATTTATGTATATTATAAGATATATTTTAATGTTAGTTAGTGAGTAGGTTATTTTTTTTACTGTTAATTTTCCATTTTGTCTTTTTTTTCCTCCGTTTATTGCACTAATTTAAGAATCTTTCTTTTGTACAAACTTTGAAAATAAATAATAATAAAATATATCAATGGAAAGGGGAAGGATGCCGAGAGAAGGGAAAGGGAATTTCAAGGTCGCAGGGTTACCACAATCGTGGCATATACTTACGTAAATATTTGTAGGATTGCAGTTGTAAATCGATGCCCTTTATCGCCAACTATGTCCCCGTTCCCAAGCCTTGGACGAGCCGACCGTCTGTCCCTAACTGCCTACCTGAGTGGTACTGACTCCGAATAACGGCTCGATGTTAATTGTTCTATTTATAAACGAACTTCTACTGACGCCGACAGCATTGGTAAAACTTTGCGACGCTTTTGGGAGATTAAAGATCTCCCACAACAACCAGCACTCCTCTCTGAAGCTACTATTGCGAGACCCGGTTTAAAAATACATGTCGCGTTGATGAATAGGAAGGTATTTTGTTCGTCTTCCATTCAAACAAGAATCAATACCGTTTGGGAAATTGAAACTAGAAACTGAAGTCATGGCTAGTGTCAGATTACGCTCACTAGAACGACGTCTTAATTCAAGTCATACACTGCAAATGGAACATCACCAGTTTCTAAAGGAGTATCAAGAACTAAATCATCTTGAAGCAGTTCCGCATCACACAGTAATTAAACCAGCACTTCTACAAAACTCCGCGTAATTTCTTTTTGATGGTTGCGCCACGTCCTCAGAAACGTGCAACAAACTGCTAGAACCCGTAGACGGTTTAACGTAGACCTCCTGCGGGAGAGCGTTAAAAAGCGGGAATTTGCTGGAAACATACAAGACTTATTAAACCAGCAAATCGTTTCTGACGACACAAATATTGAAGAATTGTGGAGTACGACGAAGGGCGCGATATTGACGGCTGCGGAAATGAGCATCGGTTATGTCCAAAGAAACCAGCAACACTGGATCTCGGACACAACCTGGCAAAAAATAGAACACAGAAGGGCCCTCAAAAATAACGTAAACTCTACAAACGACCCGGAAAGACGTCACCAACTAGAACGGGAATACTCCCAATTACATCGAGAGGTTAAGAGAAGTGTCCGGCGTGATAAAAGGCAGCAGATAAATGAGCTCGCAGAAAAAGCGGAAAACGCGGCAAACACAGGCAACAGTAAGGTGCTGTACCAAATCACTAAACAGCTCTCGGGAAAGCACTCTACTAAAAAGCATGCCGTTAAGAGTGCGGATGGAAGGCTGCTGTGCAGCGACGAGGAGCAACTCCAAAGATGGAGAGATTACTTCTTCGCCGCCCTGAATGGTACGCTTACACAGGAACCTCAGGAAAACAACAACAATGCACAGCCAATAAGAATCGCCACTCGGGCCCCATCCAAGACGGAAATAGTAACCGCAATTCATGCGATGGCCAATGGTAAAGCAGCAGGAAAAGATGGCATCCCGCCAGAATTGTTGAAAGCCGACTCAAGCCTCATAGCAGATGCGCTTCAGCCAATCCTAGAAATAGCATGGAACACCTGTACCTTTCCGGAGGATTGGACGGAAGGTATCATAGTCAAAATACCAAAAAAGGGGGACCTAAAAATATGCGAAAACTGGAGAGGTATCTGTTTATTATCTACTGTGGGCAAAAAAAAAAATTTTGTCCCATATATTATTATCTAGGATAAGTGAGGCAGTTGATCGAACGCTTAGGAGGCAGCAGGCCGGATTCAGGAAGGGCCGCTCCTGTATTGATCATATTAACACCTTGAGAATAATAGTGGAGCAGTCTACTGAATTCCGATTCCCCCCTTTACCTTGCTTTCGTAGACTATGAGAAAGCGTTCGACTCGGTTAATAGGAGCTTCATTTGGCAGGCACTACGGCGACGTGGACTGCCTGATAAAATAATAGAATTGATAAAAGCCCTATATAACAATTCCAAATGCAGAGTTCTCCATAATGGAAAATTATCCGACAGCTTTGAGGTGAGCTCAGGAGTACGACAAGGATGCCTACTTTCGCCATTACTATTTCTTATAGTAATAAATGACATCCTTGTCGGCGCTCTAGATAATAGAACAGGCGGCATACAATGGGGTTTGGTAGACCGCCTTAAGGATCTCGACTACGCCGATGATATCTGTTTGCTGGCCCACAGACACCAGGACCTCAAAAACATGTTAAACAATTTGGCAACAGAAAGTAGTCCAGCAGGCTTAAGGCTAAATCCGACTAAAACTAAAGAAATGCGGATAAATGCAACCACCATTGAACGGACAGCGCTGAAAAACCGTGACGTGGAACTGGTAAATAAATTCTGCTACCTCGGTAGCATTATTACCGAAAATGGTGGGGCAGAAGAAGACGTCAGTTCCAGAATAAATAAAGCACGAGGCGCATATGCATGCCTGTCCCACATATGGAGATCAACGGAGATCTCAACTAACACCAAATTGTGGCTGTTCAACTCCAATGTTAAGGCAGTTCTTCTGTATGGTTGCGAAACATGGAAAGTCACCCAATTCATAACAGGGCGCCTACAAGTCTTCATCAACAGATGCCTTCGTCGTATCCTAAAAATCCGCTGGCAAGATAGAACTTCAAACGAAGAACTATGGCGCCGCGCCGGCCAAGAAAGGATAGACGACCAAATCAGGCGAAGGAAATGGAATTGGGTTGGCCACACCTTGCGACGCGAAAACGAAAATCTAGCCAAACAGGCCCTTGACTGGAATCCGCAAGGATCCCGTCGAGTAGGAAGACCTAGAACAACGTGGAGGAGAACCCTACTAGAAGAAGCCGCAACAACTGGGAGATGCTGGTCGGGGCTAAGAGCTGTCGCGCAAAACAGAGTCCGCTGGAGGGCAACTGTTTCCGCCCTATGTCCCATGAGGGATTAAAGGAGTTTAAAGAAGAAGAAGCCACGTCCTCATTCGATTTTTCACTTAACCAAAAATTGGGTGTGGGGCCGAAGATACAGCGAGACTTGTATCCTATTTTGCTATCTTTTAGAACCTATAAGGTAGCAATTACTTCTAAAATCGAGAAGATGTTTAGGCACATCTTGGTAGCGGAGAATGACAGGAATTATCAACGAATCTTATGGAGATATAGGCCTGACGAAAATATGGAACATCTCTGGTTGAAAACAGTAACTTATGGGACTGCATCAGCGCCCTTTTTGGCAACCAGAGCATTACAGCAGCTGAATCGAATTTTCACACAAGTTTGCTCTTGCGAAAAACGCTTTAAAGCATGAAGCATGATGATGAAACAGCGGTAGTGAACCTATATCTTCAACTCTTGAAAAAGAGGGGATTCACCCTAAAGAAGTGGGCATCAAAGTCTCAAACTTTTCTGCAGCGCATACCCTCATCACATACTTCAACAACAATGATCATTAATGAACAGTCAGACACCATCAAAGTCCTGAGATTATCTTGGAAGTCCTTAGAGGATTCATTTATTTTTGATGTAAATTTACCAAAGGAAATGCTTCCTCAAAAGAAGAATTCTTTCAGAGTCAAGTCGGGTCTTCGATCCTCTTGGACTCATTTCTCCAATTGCCATTGGATTCAAAACTCTTGTGCAACAGATTTGGATAAAAATTACCATTTCAAGATGAATTAGCAGTAAAATAGAATACGGTCGTCGGCAAACTGTCAATCTTAAAAACGGGTTCGTATTTCTCCATGGTTGAGCACGAGATTGAATAACTTTAAACTTCATGGCTTCTGCGATGCCTCAGAAGCAGCTTACGCAGCTATTGTCGATCCACGTCCTCCAGTGGAGAGTCTACCAGCGCGTTAATTACATCAAAGGTGGCTCCCATTAAGCAACGGTGAAACAATAGACATGTCAAGTAGAATAAACGCCGCAAACAAAACACATTTCTGACTACTGCCAGTACTTAAATCCAGAGACATCCACAGAAAAACCAAAATAAGAATCTACAAAACCATCATACGTACAGTAGCTACGTATGGGTGTGAAGCATGGGGTATCTATTCCAGAAAACCGCGGCCAAGATGGATATATTTGAGAGGAAGGTTATACGGCTCAATCAATGAAGACAATGCATGGCGAATACGCTACAATCACGAATTCTAAGACTTATACAAAGAGTGGAAACTTTCAACACATGCCGCGTTAACGTTGGGCCGGTCATGTTCAAAGAATAGATAACTCAAGAATACCAAAAAAGGCCCTATATCTACTACCAGATTGCAAAAGACCGTCAAGGTCATCACATCATCGCACATCCACAGCACGCTTCTTCATACATATGTATTTCATCTCTTGCTTGGCGCAGGGAAATAAAGCTGCACATAAAGCTGCGCATACATATGAATCTTAGAATATAGTTAGTAAAAATACTGAATAAAAGAGGCCCAAGAATGGAGCCTTGGGGGACTCCAGCATGGAGTACGGCACTTCAGAAACTTTAGCGTTTATCCACCTAGTTTAACCTTTTAAGAGCGGTTGATAAGAAACTTTGCAAAAGCTTAAGAACAGGAAGAACAGAATGTGCTTGTGACGCTAATTTTCGCAGAAGCAGAACGTGATTAAAGGCTGTAATGTTTACGGAAGCCAAATTTCCATATTTATATTTATAAGTTTGAGACGTTCACAATACAATTGTTTGAGTAGCCATAATGACGCCATCCAAAACTACCTTAAATGAACGGTTGGAAAGGAAACTCTCAATCCACTTATACAAAAGCGAGCCAATTCCAATAGCTTTGAGTTTAGGTAACAAGGCTGGGTGCCATACTCTAGCCTTGGAAATATCCAGAGCAACCAGACTAATTCACCAGATCCATGCAAACTTCCGTTGAGGTAAGGCAAACTAAAAGATCGCCAGTGGATCTTTTTTGTCCATACTGTCTGTCGTTTAAGAGTTGGTTGGATTCTAGATATCCCATAAGCTTTTTGTTGATTTATCGTCTCCTTTTTTCGGTATGGGCTGAACATGGGCAATTTTCCAAGAATCTGGATAAACTCCGGAGAAGTATGATAGGGCAAAAAGTTTGCGCAGAAGTTTAGGCAAAGGTGAGGCGCATTGTTTTAAGACGATAGGGGGTATATTATCGAGTCCAGTGAATATGTTGGCATCGAGCTCCTTGAGGCACCTGTACACCTCGCGAGTCCTGAAGAAAATCCTGTCTAGAGGTCCCGCCAAAAGAGTTGATGCCGGAGCGCGCAGCTGGGGAATTAAAGACGCACACAAATAAAAATTGCGTACATATTGATAAGAAATGCGCTTATGTATTTTCAAATTTCCCCTTCGAAATTTGTTGCGACTAGGCTAAGGGACGGGAACGGCATGCGGGGATTCTACTGCGCATGGAAAACGCGACTTTCTCGGCATCAACTCTTTTGGCGGGACCTCTATTAAATGAGCATTGTGCTCGAGAACCGGGGGTAGCGTATCAGTTTCGGGTAAAGAAGAGTTTGAAGAAAACAGAGATGCTAATAAATCGGCCTTGGATTTGCCGTCGGTTATCACCTTCTCATCGTGGAGGAATGAAGAAGTTGTGGATGAAGTGAAATTCATCTTTATGGAGCTTACCAAGGACCAGAAGTTTTTGCTACCAGAGGTTGTATTAAGGAGTTTACTTCTCAACTTGCTGTCAAATGAATTTTTGACGTTCCTGATGATGACTATACAGGAATTTCTTAGTTTTATATACTCTTCACGGAGCGATTCACTTGGGAAGCTCTTGTGAGCCGAAAGGCGGCTTCTTTATTTCTGATTGTATTCATACAGTCCCGATTAAACTATCTGTTGGGCCTAGCCTTCACAGATTTAGTAGAATAAGGAATGAAAAAAAGCATTCCTGCATGTATGATTCTAGAGATACGCGGATAGCGGCAGAGTTGATGTTTTTGAAACACGGATCCCCGTCAGTGGACTGGAAAAAATTAATAAGCTCCAATTTGCCTTCGCATAATGCCATACAGTTCTTCTAACTGGTTTGGGAGGGGCGGGAAATTTAAATGGTAAGCTAGCGCTAATTAACCAGTGGTCCGAATTGCCGAGAGGAGATAGTTTCTTTGATCAGCAACATCAGGGACTCTCGTTGTGAACATTGAAATCACCTGCACGATGATTTCACACTCAGGGTTGGACGACAAAAATCCCGAGATTTGTTCGGGAATAGTATCAAATGATGAAGTGGAGTCTTCGTTACTTATGTTAGGACTTCTGTATAGGAAGCAAAAGTATATGACATGGCTTCGGAAGATGATTTTAATCCAAAGCGAGTTAAAATTAGAAGACATGCTTTTACATATTTTATAATGGGCCACGTCATCCCTAACATAGATAGCAATGCCCCTATGGAGAGAAAGATTATGCACTAGAGTGTACCCCGATATTTGGTAATGACCTAAGTAATTATCGGGTGATATTTTGGTTGCACTAAGTTGCACATTCTCAGGGATATTTCCCGAAATTGCATTTGCCGCAACACTCTGATGATCGTCAAAGTGTTATGCCTTTTGAGACGGAACAAATTTCATCGACCGACAGATTTTGGGCGCGACACTTGCGGGTTTGGGATTCGGGTTTGGGTAGGGGGAGCAAGGGTACTTATATCTGCCTTTCGTCGGTCGCGTTTCTTGTCTGGTGAAGGGTGAAGGCTTTAAGACTGCGGCGCAAGAATTTCTATACTTCTTTTCTCAGCGTTCGTCAAGCCTATATTGGAATATGGATATGTGGTCTGGTCTCCGTTTACTCAACAACACATCAGTCGTATTGAAATAATTCAACTTAAATTCTGTAAATGCCAATTTAGGGTTTTAAGTATGTTAACAGTATTGTATAAGTGACATTACTCAACAATATAAGCTCAGTAGCCTACTAATTCGCAGGCAGGTGGCTGACTTGTCTTTCTTCTACAAAGTCATCAGCGGAAAGATCGATTCGCCAGAAATTCTAGCTAATTTTGGACTTCACTGTTCAAGGGTTGAGCTAAGAACTACGTAGGAGACTGCTGTCAGTAGTAAGCTCTAGTAGAAATTACGTCTACCATGGACCCAAAGATCGAATAGCCAGGCTTGTGAATCATTGTTATCGTTTCGATGTAATGATTTCAAATTTGCTATGTAATGGTCAATAATTTCTCATGTGCTCAATACTGCACAATATTTTAATCAAATCCTATTTAATTAATTCTGTCTCCGAATGTTGTTTTTTTTTCTACTGCCGATTGGCGTAGATACATAAATAAATAAATAATGGAAGGGTCCTCTTTCTAACTTAGTGTAAACAAGCTAAACCATACTTGAGGTCTCTGTACTTACTCATGGGAATTGCATGTAATATTGTATTTATATCTAAAACAAATTATGGAAAATACTTACAATTATACTAAATCGAAAATTTTCCATTTTAATCCAGTTTCGTTCGTTTCGAATACAGCAATAACTTTGATTTATTTAATTGGTTTATTAAATACCAGCTAAAACTTTGCATAACTTATTTCATAAAATTTGTTAATGTTTACAATTTTTCTCTCATTAAATATAATATAAAAAAAATTCTATCTATAAATTTTTAAAATTCTCACTCACAAAAAAAACGTTTACACTTAATAATCATTCTACATTCAATTACGATCCTCCAGCACGGTTTTGTTTCAATTTCAATATAATATTTTATTTACATTCGGCATAAACAAAATCTATTTTTAAATACTATGAACGCACGCTTGAGTTAGATCTTCATCACAGAATTAGTTGCAGCATTGTTTGGAATATGTTATTTTCACACCTTGAATCTACCCCAGATGATGAGCTCTGATTTGTAAACGGTAGTCGCAACACAATGCTAATAATAATTATAAACAAGTCGGCAGATTAATGAATGTTAATATTGTTACAATAAAATAATTTTCTTGATCATTGTCAAGGGAGGTTTTGTTGTGGTTGAGCGAAATGATTAATTATGGCACAATTTTATATTTTGTTATATATTTTTTACTAAGCAAGGATATTCAAATGTTTATTTGCTATTAAATTTTTTTGTTGAAACTCTGCACAAGCTTGATATACAACTAAAAACCCGAGAGCCAAGGCCCGATAGACCTATGTCATTTTCTTAAAGCTGATATTTAGTATATAGATTGTGGGATACGTAGTTAAGAACGTATGCATACTCACAAGGCCGGATAGGGGGAGCTTTTGTGGATATTAGGCCCTAAATGTACTATTTTTGTCTTGGATGGGCTACAAGAAGTGCTTCTTGATTCCTGTGCTTTGTTTTTTTTTCAGATTCATGTTAAAAAGAATCATTCAGGGCAGCGAAGAAGTAATCTCCCCATCTTAGAGTTGCTCTTCGTCGCTGTGCATCGGCCCTCCAACCTCATGCGAGCTGTTTAGTAATTTAGGTGTAATTGAGGCGAAGACGGCAATAAAATTGCTGAAAAATGGAAAAGCGCCGGGAATAGACCAAGTAACCGGCGAGATGATCGAAGCCGGAGGTGATGTCTTATCACAACGCCTTCATGTTCTCATAACACACATATGGCATTCGGATCGTTTCCCGTCGGTGTGGAAGAAAGTGATCGTTGTCCCAATTTTGAAGAAAGAGGCGACAGCCGGGAATGCTAGAATTATCGCGGTATTAGCCTCCTTTCGATCGTCGGCAAAGTATTTACGAAAATCATACAATCAAGGCTCCAGAAACATAGAGAGCAAACGAGCCGGAAATAACAAGCAGAATTTAAACCATATCGAGGATGTATTGATCAAATATTCGCACTCCGTCAGCTAATGGAAGAAAGAATTCGTTGCGGCAAACGAACTGTCGTCGTTTTCATCGATTTCAAATCCAGCAGAAGAAGAGCCTTGGAAACCGAACACGTGCCATTGAAAATCATCCAACTTCTCCAAGCCAGCAGCGTTCGTATTCGAAGTGACTTATACTATGAGTTCCCGATTCAAACGGGTGTCCGACAGGAAGACGTCGCTTCGCCACTTCTGTTCAACGTTGTGATCGACGCGATTATGTGTGAAACATTCGATGGACGACTCGGGGTTCAATACGACAACAACTTCGTAACCGACTTAATGTTCGCCGACGATAGCGCCGTCTTCGCCATCACGGATGCCGCTGCAACGGACATCTTATACGACATTTTCCGCATCGCCCAGTCATACGGGTTAAAAATCAATGCGGAAATGACCAAAGTGCTCACAACGGATGGATCGAGGGGCAGTGTTCACCTCGATGGAACCCAAATCGAACAGGTTCCTATGTTCAAATATTTGGGATCATTGGTTGAGGAAACGAAAGCAGCATTGAAATCCGACGTTCGCAGCCGCATCGACCAGGCAAAATTTGCTTCGCTCAAATGGTGCATATGGAGACGAATAAATATTTCCATCAAAACAAAAGTACGCTTTTACCGAACGTTGATCCTTCCGATTCTTCTTTATGGATCTGAAACGTGGACACTGCTCAAACTGGACTTTAAGATGCTCGAGGTCTTCCAAATGCGATTTTGAGGCAGATTTTCGGTGTCTCACTCAAGGTGCGATCGCTTTCGACACGAGACAGGTAGACAAAGATGCGATCAGCAGACACTGATCGAAGAAGGGCTAATCTGGTGTTGCGGGTATAAGATTGCCGTGGAGGCAGAGAGCGTTTAACTGGGAGGATCAGTCACTATGATAGTAGTGTCATTGCTGCTACATTCCTACGGTGGCTCAGGGGGTCGATGGTGGAGCAAGCGGTATAGTCATCAATTAATTTAAGGGCTCTTTTTTGGACCTTATCTAACCATGCCAAGGTGGTTATTGGAGCGCCGCCCCAAACGAGCAAGTTGTATTCGAGAAGAAGCCGAATGTAGGATTTATAAATAACAGCACGGGCCGATGGCTGGAAGAGGACCTTGCACCTCTTAAAAAATCCCAAGCACTGGGATGCTTGTTTGGCGATTTTAAATATGTGGTCATTCGATCGCAAGTCTTTGGCTAATGTCACGCTTAAGATGTGTAGGGAGGGATCGGCCGTTAGTTCAACTTTACCCACTCTCAAGGATGGAGAGCTGTTGATCTTTTTTTGAAATAAGACAGTACTTGGTTTTGGTGGGGTTGAATTCAACACGATTCTTGCTTCTCCACTCTAGAATGAGTTCAATGTCGTTATTAATAGAGTCTGTCTTGTATCGAAGCTGTACGACTAACGTAGAGTACCGTCGTCAGCGAAGCTGAGAAGTGGATTGGAGGGGATTGAAGGAAGGTCATTTATAAAGATGAGAAATAGGTCCGGTGATAAAATTGAACCCTGGGGGACTCCTGCAGAGATAGGGTTTGTTAATCATCTCAGTTATCTCAGTCATTGTTTTTAAACTTTAATGTAAATACATATATTTGAATTCCTGTTTTTTTTTGCTTCTATTTTATTAAAATTAAAAAAAAATATATATATAAATCGCCTGATTTTACCTCCACCAACCCTTCACCCCTCCCCCAACTAACTTACATTAAAAAAATTTATAATAGAATCGCTTTGTATATGAGTTCAATAAGAAATGTGGTATAAGTACTTCAAACTGCATTCTATGGAAGGAAAGAAGTAAGTACTTCTCCGCCTAGACCATCGCCACGTTAATGTAATGTCTTTTTTGTACTGGGTAGAAGTCCTGGACAGTACTTTTAAAGCCCTTCCATTCCCTATTGGGCTGTTGAAACGATGAACAAGGCTGCGATCTTTCACTATGACGTCGTCAATTTTTATACAAGTTGGATGACTTGCCAGAAACTGTTACTGCTTCTGCTTGGATGTAAGGTGGACTATTGCACTAACTTTTCCGTTAACTTTGGTATCTTATAGAATGCTTTAGATAGAAAAATATTTGATTCCAATTAGAATTACAAAAATCATTAACCTCGTTTCAAGGAGAATAGAATCAGCAAAACGATCAAAATATAATTAAATAAATAAATTTTATACTATTAAAAAATATAGTTCAACGAACGAGAATAACTCATAAGCAGTATTCAATAGTCCTTGTTATTTACATATATAAATTCACATTTTTCTATCAAAAGAATTCTATTACAAAATAAAAGGCATTCGCCTTAGTTAGAAAAATAGTCTTTTATTAATAATAATACTTTTCGAACATGTTAGTGATAATTAACACTATTTTTATAAATTTCTGTAAACATTTTTCTTAAAAAGCAACATAACAACGTGTCGCGACATCAGTGCGTAACTGTTATATAAACATAAGCGTTTAAAATAGCGTAAAAAATCATTTTCAAAGGCATGCTCTACCGCAATGACGGTCTCATTAATTCCAAAAAGAAAAATAAACGAGTCACGTATAAAGCTGGAGATCTTATTAATATCCATTATAGAAACAAGTCTGCTATCGCTACCTAATACACATTTAAGCAAAACACTTTAGAAATATTCATAGTTATAATCACTTCGAGTGGACCATATTTTTTCGATAAAACCACGACGGATGTTGCGTACGAACTGAAAACTCCAGATTTTTTTCACCAATTTCACGCAAAAATCGGAAAATATTACGCCACTTATACAAGAAAATGAAATTTTGAGAAAATACCAGACTAATCATCCCATCCCCACTAAGAAATTCTCTGTGTACATTAGCACTCATTAAATAAACACCCAATTTACTGTAAGTACAAAAAGGAAACACATTGGACGCGTTTCATTCAGCAGAAAATTAATTGCTCGCGGTTCTCCTTTCACATCGGAAGATGCATGATACATTTCTGATTTACTGGTTGCATTAAGGGGTTTTGTTGCCACTATTTATTTAATTTTGTTGTGGATCATTCACATATCTTTTTAAGTAATGCTCTTTTTATAAATGCAATAAAATATTACAGGTTGGAGCAGATGGGGCTAATTCCTTGGTGCGACAACAAATGGACGTGAACTACTTTAATATGCAGTACAATCAAATGGGACTAGTTGCTACGCTAGAACTATGTGATGTTAGTATTCAAAACTGAACAAATTATGTATGAAATATTCCAAAATCTCAATTTTAGGCAGGTGATAATTCAGTTGCATGGCAAAGATTTATACCAACAGGTCCTGTAGCTTTGTTACCACTAAATAATACAATGAGTTCACTTGTTTGGAGCACTTCAAAGGAACATGCCAAGGAGCTTCTATCGATGGAGCCAGAGCAATTTGTAGACGCTTTAAATCAAGCATTTGTAATTAAACTTTTATTATATTAAAGCCCATTTTAATATTTAATATTTCACAAAAGGTAAGGGAGTTTCCCCAGAGCAGTTTTGTTAGCAATTCGTTGGATTTTGTTGATACCGTATTAGGAACCAGCTCAAGAGGAGCTCGCCAACTACCACCTCGAGTGAAATCTGTTATAGATAAATCAAGAGCTTGTTTTCCTTTAGGATTTGGTCACGCATCGTCTTATGTTAATCAAGGCGTTGCACTAATTGGGTAATCAAAATAACGCAAAAGAACGAATTTTAATTATACCTTATCTAAACAAATTTCCTCTTAATACAGAGATGCCGCCCATCGAATCCATCCACTTGCTGGACAAGGAGTAAATCTTGGATTTGGTGATGTTAAGTGTCTTATAGAAGTTTTGTCTGAAGCAGCATATTCTGGTTTTAAATTAGGTTTCTACTAAAAAATAACAATATTATTGAACAATATATATTTATACATCTTAAAATAAATTTCAGGAGATCAAAATAATCTACTAAAATATGAACAAGAGCGTCTGCGTAAAAATGTACCAATAATGCTGGGTGTACATGGAATCCAAAACATATATAATACTACATTTACACCAGTTGTATTTTTGCGAAGTTTAGGTCTTCAACTAACACAAAATATACCCCCATTAAAGGTAAGTAAAATTTTATACATATTGTGGAATATAATTTTTTTTACTTAATAACTTTTCTATTAATAGAATTTGTTTATGAAACGAGCAATGGGATGATGGGATTTAGTAATAAAAATAATATCCTTTAATTTTTATATTTGTATCTAAAATATATGTCATTATGAATAATAATTTATTTTATTATCAAAGCTGCATCGTTTTCTCCTTCAGCATTCTGTATGCCATTAAACCTATTAGTGAAGGTTAATCGGATGAGTATGTGATTCTTGGATAAATTAATGGCTGTATTGATTGATAAAATATTGGAATCGCAATAATATATATTGAACGTAAACATCGCAATATTTACACAAAGCATATGTTTCAATGCGTTTTTTCCTGGCGCGCATGAGACATTGTCTTTATTAATTCTTTTTCTAGGTTTCGTCCATAAAGCTTCGTCATATTCGAGGATATTGCCTCGTAAGATCACCTTTGGATGCAGATGGACTGAGATATTTTTTAAAGATGCCATAAGTTTCATGCAGAAACCTATTAATTTGTATAATAAATACATTTAAAAGTAAGTATAAGTTTACATAAGAATAACGCTCCACATCCTGGTAGCTTAGGGTGTAAGGCGATCTCGATAACCATAGGAGCTAAGACATCTGACTATCATCCAGACGTCGAGGTTCGATGCCTCCTCTTGAATGTGCGGTCCGCCACAATGTCGATGATAATTCCAACGATTAGGCAAAATGTTTCTTCGAATGCAGTAGAGAATCCAGAGAGCGTTTAATCTGTATTCGGCTCTCATTTATCTCCCAGTTGTTTGCACTCCCAAACTTCCACAGTCAGTATTCCGAATACATACAACATTCAAGAGTTCAAACGCAATCAACAATCAATTCATCACCTTCTCGTACACCCTTCAACCTTATTACTCTAGACATTGCAACATGACGTGAACGACATAACTGTCTGGTAGTATAAGGGGTGACACCTGGGCTTAACTTTCACATAAAAAAGTTCAGTTGTGTTACCCACGTCATAGCCGAATGCAGCAGAACTGAGCTAATCCTTTCCGTGATGACTGGTGATGGTTCTTTCTTAGGCCCTTTACGTTTGGCAGGATCGTCGCCATCACCGTATCAACAGTGGATGCCTTATTGCTTCAGAGTGTATTTTGCACGGGTGCTAAGCACGCTTTCTCTAACCGTTCCTTTATTTCACTGATCACCTCGTTCGCATATATCTCGATATAGTCGAAAAGAGTTGTTACAACCACCACTCTGATACCATTCGCGAAGCGGATATGACCGCCCCAAAGGTCAGTCAGTCTGGACAAAGTGCAGTCCTCGATACAATAACTTAACATCTTGGCTTGATAGGACCGATTATATTAGCACGTCCCTTTCAAGGCAGCTTCCAGCGGCCATCACGGAGAGGCTATGGTCGCGCTTCCACCAATATAAGATAGTTACAGCACAGCAAGCATGTTGTCCCCCTATCAGCTGGGTTAGTCTGCATCGATTGTCGATCTAGCTTTCCGAAATCAAAACTTCTTTTCAAACAGACCTGACCATGACTACGATGGGGAGTAAAATATTACAGCTTATTCTCTCAAATAACTTCGCCCAATTCGAACTTTCAATTGTCAGTTTGGATGTCAAAGTAGGGGACTTAATCTTGCAAAATTTCCTCTGATCCTCTCGCTTAGCCTATGTCGAGTCGTCCCCCTGGGGATTCGGGACAAATACTAGCTTTGACTCCTTCCTCTGATTGTCTCCTTTCATCACTCCCTCCCTCAAGCATATCATGAAAACCTGGCATAATAGGACTACCATCAGTCTAACTGCTCTGTTTCGTATGCCTTCCAAATTAGGAGACTTATTTCCCGGAGACTGTCCTCGTAGCCTCTATAACTTCTTCCCCACTTACAACATGGATTCACCCGAGATCCACTCGAACAGCAGGCAGATTTCCAGCGTTCTCGTTTTGCAGGGAAATTATTTAGTGCAATGGATATCCATTCGCTAAACTAGCAATGAAACAGTTACAAATACAATAATTATGGTCTTTATTTTTTATTATAACTCTTAGTGCATTGACTAACATTTTAACAACAATTTTATCACACTTTTAATACCACCGATTTAATTTTTAGTTAGTAGATTTTTAGTATAATTTTTTATCTTAATATAACATTGCTTAAAATACTTAAACAAATTTCGAAACGGTTGAAACATTTCATATTTCCACATTAATTCATTAAGAAAAATAAACCCTAAATGTATTTGAAATATTATTTTTTTTACATGCATAGATAAGGTAATATTGTTTACCTGCCAATATAAATCCAAGAAATATAATTATAAAAGCGCCCTGCAACATTCTTAAATTAATTGGTTTTATGTCCGAATCTGAAACTTTTGAATTTTGCATGCTATCAATTTTATCAATTTCTATTCCTTCATTATTATTCTCCTCATTTTGTCCAAATATTTGCGACATTTTTTCGAATTCACTGTTTGTAATTTTATCTAATATTCCTCCTTCAAATAGTCGCATTAATCTAAAAGTTGAGATCATGAAAGTGAACTGATTTGTTACTATTGTAGCAAATATTTACACCCAGTTTAAGCTATCCAAAAATGGACACCCAATTTGCACAGCAACAGCTGAGTAACGAGTATAAAGTTTATAGCTTAGTTGGAAGTTTCTTAATCCTTGTTATATGCAATTTAAAAAATGTTTTTATTTGTTGAAAAAGCTAAAGGTGTGTACTACCATGTCTTTTTATGTTATAATAAAGCGTTTCCCTTCCACCTAGAATGACCTTCTCAGAACCATCAGCTATTAGTTGAACACCGGTTTCAATAGAATCTACTAAGTAACCTTCTTCACCTTTTTCGGGATTTTGATTTCTCATTAGTTTATATAAGCGACGAAATATCTCGGTGCTGTTCTATAGGTATAAGCGAGTATGTTAAAACTGTATCTAGCTACCAATCAAAATTTGATTACCGCTAACATTTCTAGTGAAGAGCTATCTTTTTCTACAAAGAGTTGATAGTTTCGATATTTTAAAGCCTCTTCTAATTTGAAAAGATTATCAATTGGTGGCTCTCGAGCTGGTCTTGCAAACTGTGATGTTAACTGGGCCGAATAAACATCTGCTAAAACATACGTTGCCGCAATCCAATATACAATAACTAAAAATCTTGCTCTTAAACCATGAGATGGCTCAAGGCAAGCTTTTATTTAAGACTATAAGCGTTAAGAATTTATCGGTAAAAATACTAAAGAATAGTCCAGTCAATGCACGGAAAAAACAGCAAAACCTGGCAATTCTACCAAACAGCACTAATTTGCACTAAAATTTGGATTTGGGTGCTAGGCCAGTCAATAAAGCCATCCTTTGAAATTCCAACCTTTAACGACTTTTAGAATCAAAGGTTGAAAACTTGTGAACATTTATGTTTTTACGTCCCCAACAACATATCAAAAAACAAAACTCTTGAAAGAAATACTTAATCTACAGGCTTTATTGACTGGCATATTCTGCTTACTCTCTATTTTAAAGTTGTCAATGTGCCGAGGGTTGCTTTTTATTTTTTAGGAGTGTAAACTATCCTATTCGAAAATAATTGTAGAATTGTAGATTCAAGCGTTTCTTCTTTTTTAATGGCTCTTCAACCGGGATCCGCTTCTGGCCTCTCGCAACTGTTCTCTCCACCGTTCCCGATTTTAAGCCGATGTCATCCAGTGTGGCATCCCTAAGCTCTGAAGATCCAACTTTTAATCAATAGAAACTATCATCGCATCATGAATTACTAGTTGAAAACAACCCCTCCCTACTGATTAAAATTTGATTTAAAAAATAAGACTAGTTTAGTTGTGGGTTTGATCAACTTGCCAGCCTTGAACCAAATTCCAAATTCTTACACCTAGTTCTTCAAACTAATGCAACTCCTATACCGAACAACAAAAATTTTGTGATATTAAATAATATGTAAATATGAAAAACTGATTACTTCAAAAATAGTATTAGGGCTAGTGAGAAATTGGCTATGTAGTACCAGAACTGGTGCTAAAGTAATCCTGAGAGGAGCTAGTTCAAAAAACCATTCGATTTTTTAGACAATTTGTTTTTCCTGAATGCAAGCAAAGAAACATTCTTTCGTAGTTCATTCCCTGCACTTGAGCGCGTGACCGAATTTAAGAGATATTAGCGAACCTAATCAATGTAAAAGACTTGTTGAACTTGTTGGTAACTACTGGAAATTCCGGGATGAACTTAAATTTCCACAAACTATGAGACGCCAAAAACAATTCCCAGCCCAAAAAGTGCTAACCAATGGTTTAAAAAATTTGTTGTTTTTGTAAAGGGGTAACGTAAATTTTGCACTATTTTTAAAGAATGCTAGGATTATGACAGATGACGTCTTGATGAGAAGCTTTCACTCTGCCGAAACCAGAAAAGGTAATGTCGTTTATTAGATATTAGCAAAACTAATAAATTTAAGGTCCTTGTGATCCTTAGCCGAAGTCTTTCCATTTAAACAAAAAATATGAGTATGCTTAAAACTATGTCGCTGTCTGGTTGTTACTCCGGGTCACAACCATAGGCGAGCGGAAGTAAAATAAAAGTCAATTAGTTATTCGGATAAGTTAATCTTTTATTTTCGATTTCTGTATTTTAATCTTTTATTTGTCAATTCATTTATTTCCTTGATCGATCGAATTATCGAATTCATTCGCAGCGTAACCTTGATTGAATGAGCTATCGAAATGTAGTGAGTAAAACGTCGTAGCAGCAAGTAATCGTTTCTGCTACTAATCCGGTCAAGTTGCGGATGTTTCGGATTTTTTCCAATAGAGGCTGGGAAAGACTGCCAGAGCTAACCCCTTCTTAATAAACAGGTCGTAGGCGGCACTTGAAAGGAGACTGATTTTCTTTTGTTGACATATGTCTTTAATTTTCCAACTTTGGAGCTTGGTAACCACGGGTTTTGTTGGTCTATTGTGGTATGTGTCTTCTCTCGTGATGAGTTGTCCGTTGAAGGTCCTGGGCTATCCTCGATGACGGTATAAGCTGGCTTTAATCTCTCGGTTGAGATTGTGGTTTCTTTTTCGCCTATCTTAATTATAACATTATTGTCATTAATTCCCTTTAATACCTTGTAGGGTCCGGAATATGGTGGTTCTAATGGTTTCTGTAGGTTCTCAGGAAAACATGGGTACAATCTTCTAAATGTTTATGTTTGAACAAGCGACGATTGTTGTGATTTGCTGTTGGTAGTGGTTTGATTGCTCGCATATGTTCTCTGAACTTCTCAATGAATATTTGCAGATCAATGCAGGTGTCTATATCGGTGAAAAATTCTCCTGGAACTCTAAGTGGTGATCCAAATAAGAATTCGGCAGCCGAAGCATTTATGTCTTCCTTATAGCATGTCCGAAGTCCTAAAAGTACAGTGGGCAGGGGGTCCAGCCACGAAATCCCTGAGTGACACATCAAGGCGGATTTAAATGAACGGTGCCACCTCTCAATAAGTCCATTCGATGCAGGGTGGTATGGTGAAGTGCGAATTCTTCTAGATCCAAGCATATTAGTGAGAGATTTAAATAGCTCTGACTCAAATTGTGTCCCTTGATCTGTAGTGATAGTCTTTGGTGTTCCAAATTGTGCGACCCAATTTGAATAAAATGCGGTTGCAATCGTGTCGGCGGTTATGTCCTTAAGCGGAACTGCCTCAGGCCATCTCGAGAAACGGTCGATTATTGTTAAACAGTAACGAAATCCCTGGATTAGTGGTAAAATCACAATGTCCATATGGACCTGATCGAATCGATGGTCAGGTAATTCAAATGGCGTTATGGCATTTTTTTTGTGTCGTTGTATCTTTGCCTTTTGGCAAGAAATGCATCTGCGTGACCATTCTATTATATCACTCCTCGTTGAAAAAATTTCCTTACCATATAGTCTCTCATTGAAGTCAGTTATGTAGGCTATGGGGTAACGGTCTGGAATCGTTTGGGCATTCAGTTTTCTGTAATCCCCGCAAAGCCTCCAACCACCGGTTTTCTTCGGAACCATATGAATTGGGCTTGCCCACGAGCTGCTTGATGGTTGAATAACACCACCATCCAACAATGATTCAGTTTCATTTTTGGCCATTTGAAGTTTCTCTCCAGAGAGTCGACGTGGCCGTTCTGCTAACGGTCGGCCAGTTGTAAAAATTTTATGTGGAGGTGCCTTACTTGTCGACGGAACAACTTTAACCATTGGTAAAGTAATGCTGCGGTAATTTTTTTAAATATTTTGGTATTCAAAATTATTGTCTACGGTTGTAATTGCGTAGATGGTTGTCGGTCCCAACTCTCCTTGTCTGGACAGCGCTGTGGTGCGATCCACGAGTCGCTGGTTCTTCAAATCTACAAGAAGTCCAAAATTGGTTAAAAAATCAGCTCCAATAATTGGTACCTGGGTTTGGGCAATAATAAATACCCACTTATATGATCGTCAAACCTAGGTTCAACTCCATGCGATGTACACCATAAAGGTAGGGACACACTGAGCCCACGTACGCAACGTATACTATCCAACGTGGGAGAGTTGGTGTGCACACTACGCGTACGCAACGTATGTGGCGTCAGATTCGTTCAATATTTCTTCTGGCGCTTCTGACGCGTTGCGAACGTAATTTCTAGAAACACACTGGTCTTACGCGTGGGATGGCGTATGATATCCACTCCACCTTCCCACGCCGATCTGGATCGACAGATATAACGTTGCGTGGGACGCGTGTGACAGTATTGCGTATGATAAGTGTGTTTCTAGGCATACAAATTCAACCGTTTAGATTTAATAACGCGTTGCATACGTTGCGTACGTGGGCTCAGTGTGTCCCTACCTTAAGTGTCGATGATTGTTGAGTTCGCTGCATATAATTTGAAGCTGCTGAGTTTCGGGCTGTCATTGACAAAGTTGACGGGAATAATCGAAATAATAGAACCTGAATCAATGAGAAATTTTTTGTTAGATTTTTCTTCTTTTATAGTCTATTTTCAGATTGGAGACATGGATCGTTATCACCGTGACGGCCTGTCTCCATGGTCGCCACAGGAATTAGTTTCCCTTGGTAAACTCAATTTGCACGGTGCACTGCATTTTGTAGCTTTGCTTCCGTACTTGTTGTGATAATAGCAATTTCCGTCGCGTACAGGCGTCGTTAACCTCGTTCGACTGCGTGAACGGGGCCTCGTAGTCAAGCTGGTGACATATCCAACCGTACATGCGCGTTGCATTCGTTGACAGATAATATAGAAGTGTGTGTATTCAAATGCGAGCTGACGGAATATTCCGCAAATGGAAGGCATGCCACGCAAAGGTCGGGCTACTTTCAACTTTTTCTGCATTGCCGCATTCGAGATAGCACACACAAGCATAAGCACACAATGAACACGTTACTTAGATTTTCGGGCTATGTGTGAAAGCCGGCACGGAACGCAAACCATGTAATTATATGTCAGAGGAAATTCGCCGGATATCATGGAGCCGCTG
Source organism: Thereva unica (assembly GCA_949987705.1). Taxonomy (NCBI): domain Eukaryota; kingdom Metazoa; phylum Arthropoda; class Insecta; order Diptera; family Therevidae; genus Thereva; species Thereva unica. The sequence continues at coordinate 104,904,927 of OX465283.1, forward strand.
AATGCAAGGCATGTACGCTTGTATATGTCACCAACTTCAAGCCCCTATTGCGAGTGTCGATACACAATCGACAAGCTACATTTATCGATTATCGACTGTCGATTATTTGGTTTGATATTGCGAATGTCGATTATAATCGAAAATTGTCGATTTGACAGTCGACTTTTATCGATTGCTTTTTGCTCACGACAAAATTTTCCAGGAATTTTAACAACAAAAACTGCTCAAAACCATTTTCTAAATCAGAGTAGTCCAAATATTTGTCGATTGGGTTACACAATGCCAAAAAGAAAATTAATTGACACAATCGACTATAGTCGAGTCCAGCGAGCAATAATAACAAGAGTGATTAGGTAGACCTCAAGGACAAGTAAAAGAGTTAAACATATGAAAGAAGAAATAAGCAATAACATTAATGAAAAATTCAAAAAAAATATTAACAAACACGCGGTGCAGATATGTTCTATGCAAAAGCACAAGAGTATGAACGAAACAGAAATTGTCTTTGATTCCCCTTCCTATTGCAATGTTTACATTCAAATGGAGGCAACGTGGGAACAGAGCACGTGTCGGTATAGAATTTGAGTATGTATGCGGTTATATTTCGTGTTGATGTAGCACTCGCGTTACTTGATTACACTTGTATTGTCCATTATTGTTCACTCGTACTTCCCCTTCATTTTTTATCTTTCTTTCACACACATTGCGTATAATGTGAAAGTAATGCTACCTCCTTTTATCATATACTGAGTTTCCATGAGAGTTCAACCAGAGTTGAACCCGAGTTGAACTCCATGGAAACAGTCGCAGTCAAGAGTTTTCGTTAAAGATTTTCAACTCTGTTCAACTCAACGAAAATAGGTAGATTGAACAGAGTTCACGCACACAACTACAAACGGGATTGTCAAATGTTAAAAAAGTCAAAATGTCGCGCCTGTTTATAACATTTCTGTTATACAACGAACACAATAAATTAATTTTATGGTCCATGATCACTATTTTATAATAACAAAAATATTACGTCAAATTTAAAAACAGCTGCTTGCTTAATACAAGTACACATTCAGCTGTCTGTACACAGGCAGAAAAGTCAGCCATGGAAACGCATAGAGTTGAGTCGTTGAGTTGAAGTGTCATTTCAACTCAACCTCAACTCAACTTGACTCCCATGGAAACTCGGTAATATACCTAGTTTATAGCTACTCCAAAAATAATTCGAATTATGGATCATCCAAAACTTTTAACCCTATAAACGAGGTAATTCGGATTATGGCTTAAACCGAAATGTTTCGGCTTAAGCCACAGTTATATGAATGTATTTAATACCCGTTTATACGCTAATTCGAAATTTTGACGTAACTTTGAGTTAAATCGATTTAATTTTTCTGCTATAAACTAGGTAATTGATATTACATCTGTGATATTTTGACTTTTTCACTCGCATTGAAATTTTTATCAGCTGATCTCAAGGACAATGAAACATTTTTAAAAATTTGTTCTAGCTCATCACTCTTATTATGTATTATTGCTCGCTGGTCGAGTCGATCGTTAATCGACACTCGCAATAGGGGCCTCAGTTGCTTCATCGACTTCAACACTCCCTGTAGCTGTTGTTCTATCTTGTCCAGTCTGTCGTTCACACTCGGGTTTGATTCGCTTACAGCTGCTACCTGGGGCTCAAGCATGTTAGTGTGTTCGAGTATTTTGTCAGCAATTTCAGCTAATTTGCTCAATTCCAAATCCTCAGTAGCTGAAAGGACACATTTAACACTTACCGGCATGCGCCTTCATCACTTCTTCAGGACTTCATCACTTCTTCATTCATGCCTTTGGGGGCAATGTTCAACATCTCTCGGAGAAGTTGTGAAGGTGTTTTATTTTTCAGCTCCAGCTCGGTAAAAAGCTTCTGTAACAACTTCTCTTTTGATTCAGTGAAGCGAGTGATGAGTTTGTCCTTCAAAGACTGGTATTTTGCTGCCTGTGGGGGTTTTCTAATAATATCGGAGACTTGGCTGAGGATTTGTGGATCCTCGATTGATGCTAAAACTATGTAGTAGCGCTCGTCGTCGTCCACTAATCGGTGCGTGTGCAACCTGGCCTCTACTTGAGCAAACCAAAGTTCAGGATCATTCCTCCAGATATGTGGCAATCTGATTTGCGATCCACCAACATTTTTCACATTGCTGTCGCTTTCGCTGCTAGATTTCTGAAGAGCTCTTGGGTTTTCTTTATTCTTGTCCGACGCCATTTTATGCGTCCGTTTCTTTTTGGGAATCCTAGAAATAGGGGCTCTAAAAGTCTTCGGGGTCACCAATGTCGCTGTCTGGTTGTTACTCCGTGTCACAACCATAGGCGTCAATTAGTTATTCGAATAAGTTAATCTTTTATTTTCGATTTCTGTATTTTAATGTTTTATTTGTCAATTCATTTATTTCCTTGATCGATCGAATTATCGAATTCATTCGCAGAGCAAACTCGATTGAATGAGCTATCGAAATGTAGTAAGTAAAAACTCGTAGCAGCAAGTAATCGTTTCTGTTTCGGATTTTTTCCAATAGAGGCTGGGAAAGACTGCCACAACAACACTTTAGAAGTACAACTCTTTTAGCCAACAGCTAGTAATTTACAATAGATATAGTAGAAATTCTGTCAGATATACATATAGTACGCTTTGAGAAAAGTCAGGCCAACGACAGATGCACAAAGTATAGTGACGGCCTACTGACGGACCTGATACAAGAAGGGGAAGATTGTCATGAGAGAGCCAGTTTTGAAAGAAAGAACAAACAAGCTGGGATGTGGGTTTGACCCTTTTGGTCCACACGATCAACTTCCCAGTATGATGAACGTAGACGGAATAAACTGATTTCTTACAAAATAGTAATACGTTTAGCACTAGTGAGAAATTGACTAGTGTCAGAACTGGTGACAAAGTAATCCTTAAAGAAGCTAGTTCAAATAACTATAATAGCGGTAAATCCACAAGAAGAGAATTTGTTTTTCCTGAACGTTAGCAAACAAACATTTCCTGCGTATTTCGTTCGCTACACTAAAGCGGGTGCTCGGGAACATGGTTGGCGATAGTTAAGAAGAAGAAGAAAAACAACTGCTAAACAAATGAACAAATTAAACTGGGATTTGTGAGATTAGTGAAAATAAATAATTAATGGACACATACGAAACAATTGAAGCAAATAGCAGAGATTATTTTATGGAATTTTTTTCATTTTCTTTAACTTGTAGTTAACCCCGGTGCATTCAAAAACCTCCATGGTTAAGCATAAACTTTCAAGGTTAAGTGAAATGATGCAGCATAACCACAGCTTACCTCGTGGTTTACCTTTGTAAGGTTTTTGAACGCACTTCAGATGGAGGAATGCTCTCGTAACTCGCTTCTCCATGCTCTCTCGTGACCTATCCCTATACGTTTGTTATGAACCTGTGGGTTCATCGACCTTGGGTAGACTTATTCTACTTCTTTTGCCACTACTGAAATAAACGTCACTTCTAAATTATGTTCACTTCCCTAGCTTCTTCTTCCAGTGGTTACTCAATTGAATTGAGCGGGTTAGGGTAACTGAAATATGATACGAAGAGTTTCATACTAAGGACATTATCCTATTGGGCAAGTACAGCTTCAATGGTGTTTTGAAATCAATCGATCATTATTCATGGTTAAATTTACATGATCTTGGAGAAAGTTAATAGGTGGCCTCTGCCAAGAAATTCTCCTCAGTCTTTTGTGTATGGCCACTTACTTCAAAAATTAGACTTTTGATTTGGATTAATTTATACTGCTATAACAACTTGTAAATTGAGACTGTTACACAGAGCTAACCTCTCAACCGTTCAAAATTGAATCTGGAGTCCCCCAAGGCTCCATTATAGGCCCCAAGCTTTTCAATATATTTGTACACGACTTCTCCACAAAATTCCCCTCCTTAGCACAACTTGCATACATTACGCTGACGATATACTTGTTTGGGATACAACTGTCTCACCTATTAAAGCCACGGAAACTCCAAACACACGCCAACAAAATAATAGATTACCTAGATAAATGGAACATAGAAATTAATCAGGGAAAAGGTTTAATAAAATGCTTCAGGAATCCCTCAGGTAAAGGACATAGAAACGCGCCGCGGTAATCAAAACTCTGCAAAATAACCATTAATGGCCACACAATTCCACACAAATATTTTATGAAGGACTTGGGAGTCCAGATGCATCACAGATTCAAGTAGAACCCACACGTAAGACTCAAACTTAAAAACGGCCGTATAAGAGTAGCAGCCCTAAAGCCGTTAATTAATTCTAAGATGCTTCCAAGAGAAACTAAAACCTTGCTCAGCTGCGTAACTTGAACACAGCCAAAACAATATATGAATCGGCAAAATTTACACCAATCCTGACGTACAGCTAATGCAAAACAGACTTCGAAAACTAATCATACACCCGAATGAATAGGTAAGAAAAATAGCCAGGCATTGTGAAAGCGGTTACGAGCAAACTCACGCAAAACGAAATATAAATGAATAGTAACCTTAAAACACATAAAAATATCAGCCTACAGGCTATCTAGTAATTAACTATACTGGTAAAATAGCTCTGACAAATGTAAGTCGGTGATACGAAAATAGAAGTACAGACAGTTTGGAGCGGCCAATCTGTTTGTGCCTGAAACACTACGAATCTACCTATGTGCACAGAACCCCAAACTCTCGCTTAGCTGAAGATTCGAAAATGTAATTTATTTTCCTCCCTAGCCTCAGGATAAAAACCCCCGCACCCATCGACATCGTGAACCGGCATCGGCTGCTAATTTTCCTGTGCCCATAATAATGGTAATCCCAGTGCGCATGAAGAATGGGAGTTGAAATGCTTGCCTTTCATTGCCTCCACCCCTGCGCCCATATCCTCCCAGCTGCGCCTTCTCGGATTCCTCTGTTGTGCATTCCTGTGTTGCGAATTCCTCAAAATTTACTCTCATAATATTTTTAAAAAGTGCCAAAATAAGTATAACTCCAAAAAAATTTTGCTCCCGAGAAGGGGTGGCGTTCACCCTCGACACATTGACAACTTTGAAGTAGATGGTAAGTAGAACCTACAGCCAAATTTTGGTGCTAATCGGTGCTGTTTGGTAGAATTGCTAGGTAAACCGTTCATTGACTGGACTAGAATACCTTGCTTCAAAAATAATTGTAAAGTAAACCAAATGCATTTTTCGAATAAATCATTGGGCATTTGTTCTTTTTGAGATTGTTTAGCAGGAACAGTTGCCTTTTTAGAAACCATAGTTATTTCGTTTATATATTCTGGATAAACTTCAAACCCATGACTTTTATCATTTTGAAAATTCCACTTATAAGGTATAGATATTATCAAGTAGAATGCCGGCCCTGATAATATAATAGTTAGCACAAGATATGGCCACACATTCAATTTAAATGGTCTCAGTAGAGCTAAAGCTTCATTTAATTTCCTAGGTGCATGTGTTACAAATGCTCCAGAATCGGCTAAGATAAAGAATGAGAACTCCACAGCTTTTCGTCGTTCCCAACTCAATCCAACATCACCTAAAAGAAGATCTGCATCCTGTAAATAAATATCTGTGTTATACTTCAAGGTAAAATTAATATGATGTTTACCCTATTTTGAATCATTCCAATACCGCCAGTAAAATCTTGAGTATCTTCTCCAACAGATGTACCTTGAGTTCTTTCGGAGGGATCAACATAATCAAAATGAAAATTCATTTTTTCGCCCAGCAATTTCAGAAGATGGTGATCTCTTCCTCCGTGCACTGTAAAGTTAGGCTGTTGAGATTCATCCTCCTCCAATGTTTGATTGCCAGAGTCCTTGTAGGTGTCATTTATGTATGATACAAAAAACCATGGAGGAGACTACTTTAATAAGTAAATGTTAAAAGTATATATTTTTTAATTTTATTACGTGTATAACAGGAACTGTAAAAATACGACCCTCAAAGTTTGAGTAAACTACTCCTGTGCTGGGAAGAAGTGGAGTCTTATAAAGTCCGAGGCTCTCTGCATCATACCAGTTTACTAGTTTTAAATTGCTTTTCCCAATTGGGACCGCTTGATTGTAATAAATTCTAAATCTAATTTATTAAATGAAAACAATTATTTCCTAATCTTTACAAACAAAAAGAATACTTACGCCTTCTGCCGTGGTCTAGTTATAACAACAGCTCGCAAAGGTTCTTCAAATCTAAGACTCTCACTTTTTGGTGGCACATTAGCGCCCCAATAAAACATAAAAAGACTCAATCGATGTGCAAGACCACGTTCGTGAATTTCAGTAACGATGTCATTGGGATTTACGAAAATCAAGCTAGAGCTTGATATTGATGCCGTTATACTTTGTTCGATAAATTTGAAATATTTTAACTTATCAAAAAAAATGCATGTTTTAAAATGTAAATTATGTATTAGGTAAATAAAATCATCCACCAATTCGTTTGGAGAAGTATTTGATGAGAAAACTACCAACGAAGCTGGATGAAGGGCATTCACGATTTCCATTAGTGCTGAAAATTATGGTTTTTGTTATTTCCATTGAGTTAAATCTTAAAAAATAGATGTGGGAATGTTTCGATTTTATTAATAAACTTCCACAGGTACAACGCAGTGACTAAAATTTCGCCGTACTTTCAGTTTGTTGAAAAATAGAATCTGGCATATTGTCAGACACTTTCAAAAGGCCCAGCAGTCTGCCTAGTGCCTTGTCGCTTAGACTTGACAGGATCTTGTCGAACAACTAGACCGTGCTCCTCGCTATCGCAGGGCACTAACAGAAAACATAAAGAGCATACTCAACCTCCTCAAGCCAAAGCCTGCAGGTTGAGTTCGCGCTTTCTATTATCCGAAATAGGGAAGCCAATCCCGCATCAAAATCTCAATCCCGCAAGTCTGCGGGATCGAGGTCAACAACCCCCCACCCGCGGGATTTACGGAACTGCAAAAAAATAGGTTTTGTAGAGTAACTTGACATTTACTGTGTTTCCATGAACTGGAGTAGAGTATTCGTTGAGTTTACAGAAACCTTTTCCCCTCAAGTTAACTCGATGACCGTTCTGGGTTGATGTGACAGATAAATAATTTTACATCGTGTTTCTGTTTATATATGTGCAGTAAACGCACTTAAACAAACCCACATGCAAAACCCGGTTTAAGCCGACGTGCTTCGTCGAGTTTTTTGGATTTAACGAAACTTTACCCAACGGGGTTTACTCTGAGTTAACCCAGGATATACCCTGCCTGGAAACTCAGTAATATCAGTAAGATATGAATTCGTTTGTAAATAGAACAACTCGACTGTGGTATAATCTCTCGCAGTCAGTATTTCCGAGCTCCTATAACATCCAAGAGTTCAAACGCAGGGTTCATCACCACCTTCTTCAATACCCCCCCCCCCGTACCTTTATAATCCTATCCCCCCACAAACCCCTTTCCTCGTACTAAGCTTACTGCTAGACATTGCACCATGACATGACAAATGACATGGCGGACTGGTAGTACAAAGGGTGACTCCTGAGCTTAGCACTGTCACATAAAAAAAAATTGATCACGATTTTGAGTTAAAGCTGCATTGCTTAGTAGACAGATATCTTCAACTAACGAATTTAAATATTTTGTGGAGTGTAAAGCCTCAATTATACTGGACGCAATGGAAAGTAACGAAGCGGGGAGTGAACGGAGTGGAATTTTGCTGGTTATACTGACGGGATCGAATGTACGCAAATATTATTGGTACTTCCTAATTTTTCGGCAAGGCTTTGCCAAACTTTGAACTTATGCTTAAAATTTTTAGTTTAGTAATTTTTGAAACTTTAATCTGGTCCGTTCCGTTGCGTCCAGTATAACCACTTCAATATAATTTTTCTGTATTGAAACTCATCAGTGGCGGTTCCTCTTTGGAAGCAAGGGAAGCACTGCTTCCCTTGACCAAATGCAACTTCCTAAAAAAATAAATTTAAATATATCAAGATTAATAAAAACAAAAATCGTAATATATTTCCTCCTCTGGAAACACTAAAGCCACGGTCAAGATATGAGCGGCGAGCGGCAGAGAGACAATACTAAAGTGCTGCTCTCCGCTAATTTGAGACGTTAAAGTTTGCTGGTGCCGCTCTTATCATGGCCGAGGCCTTACGAAACATTGGGAAGCTGTAATATCTCCAGCTTATTTAGCCCAGAAAATCAATGTGAAAACTCCAACACATTCAATGTAATTGAAGTCACACTCACGCAAGGGTTTGCGTTAATACAGTACCCTCAGAAGCTGAACTAATCGCAGCTTCTACGGAGCCAAACAGCGGGATGTGACAAGAGAAATTTTCTGTGTCCACTATATTCTCTTCGTTTTCTTGGTTTCGTTTTCTGGTAATCTGTTCTAGGAGGGATGTGTTGAATATAAGCTGATAACTTTGTAGCTTCCATTATATTTTTCTTAATTCTCTTTAAAGATAATTTAGATGGATAGAGAAAATTTTTATGAATTGTATGAGTACGGGTTGCCTGAAGTGTTTTTTTTTTTGCAAGGAGAATGCAATGATTATGGTCGTGGGTGTAGGGGGTGTATGCGAGGTATGCAAGGTTTTATTATTACTATTTTTTTAGATTTTGAGCCAAAATTATGCATTTGTATGAAAAATTAAATGAGATGAAAGTAGTAGTTGCAGTTTTTCAACGGCGTTTTCTTTGGACGAAAAGCGAAAATATTTCGGAAAAATTAACGAAAAAATGCGATTCGATTTTTTCACTTTTTTGAAGTTTAATCAATTTTTCTTGTTCACCATCATAAAATAATACTACATTTTGAAAAAGAAAATACCACATACGATGCGATGCACAAAAATTAAAGGGATATTAAATTTCAAATTTAAGGTCAATTTTTGGGATTTGTAAAGATAATTTGACCTGAAGTTCTAACCAGTTAGTGTTTATATTATAAAGTATAAGTTCATTCATAAGTTATAATCAAAAAACGAATTTAGAATTTTTTTAAGTTTTTTTTTTTGAGGTTATGTGTACAGATAAAAATTTCATATTGTAATCGCTGATAGCCAATATGATAACGAACAGCCTCTGCTTTTTTTGCTTTTTCGGACCTGCACATGTCGCGATATACGCATCATTATTTAGAAAGAACGACCAAAATAATAAAATTTTTACAAAATGGTCGATAAGCGAAATGGTCGAGTGTTGGTTGCTAGAAGTATAAAATGGCCATTTTGTGTAGTATTCGATGTAACTAACATGTTCCAAACGAATTTTTTTAGACTGCAAACAATTCCGTATGTTTGGCTTATCTGACTCCACTGTTATTTTTCAGTTTTTTTTTAGTTAAAGGCTGCGATACTTTTACTTTTATAGTTCACCTTGCGCATTGCTTCCCTTATCCTGAGCCTTACGAACCGCCACTGAAACTCATTTCGACTTTTCAATCCGGTCCGTTGCGTTCCGTTGCGCATAGTATAATTGGGGCTTAAGGCGCTACGTACACGATTCGACTGATTAGAAATCCCAATTTCAAACTGGTTTCACCAATAATCACACGCACGGGCACGGTTCTGTGCCCACATAGTTTTTACAGGTTTTGGCAAAATTTGAAGTAGTTCAAATCAAGTGCAACCACGTAACTGATATCGCTTCTGGCCGGCAAGAACAGTTGCGCGCAAGCAGTTCCAACTAGTTTCAAATCGGTATCGTTTCTGTCAATCTGTGTATGGATTCCCTCTTCCATACACGGGCAAGACGACGAAACAGATGCATGTGCAACTGGAATTGCAAATCAGTTGAGTCGGGTTCGGAGGGCCTAAATCTATCGTTGTTTGAAATATTTGTCTATTAAGTCCCGGTTCTTTTATAAGAGGTGCTACTACTGCTCGAATCCCGCGGATCCTGCATCCTAGTCCCGCATTACTGATCCCTCAAAAATAATGCATTCGCGGGATTGGATCCCTAATCCTAAAGTGGTAATTCAGACCACAGTATCATAACCAAGCAAGTGTCCTGATATCCTTTCTACTGCTTCCCAACAATTTCTTGGTAGCGTTAAGGAATCGCTCAGCTAGCCCAGCCGTGGACCTCTAGAGTTCAGTATGTTTCATGGAAGTGCTATCGGCAAGGATCCTCTGCCCGTGGCGTAGGAAGGGGGGGGGGGAGGGTTGTTCCCAAAACGGGCCAGCAAATATACTAGAAATATCACCTGATAGTTGTTAATGTTTGATTTAATTATTTAAAATATCAGAAGAAATATAGAGCTTATTGTGCCTCGAATGCAGATCGCAAGTAGCTCATAAATAATGATTATTAAAGTCAGGGAGGAATATGGACAATAAAGATTTTTGATTTCACGCTAATTTTCCCGGCCCTAGGATTGAATGGAATGGTCATTATTGAGCGTTTTTCAGGTATTCCCCCGAATGATTAGCCCCATCCTTTAAGGCCATCCGCTGCGGCTAGAGCCTGGTCACCTGTCTTTTCCAATTCATAACGGTCGTGATTCTGCCGTTTCACTACACGGTAAGGTTCCAAAAACTAAAGTTTTAATTTCAACCCTAAATTGTTTCCCCTTGACTGCAACCAAAGCGCCCTCCTTATAGACACTTGCAACTTTACGCTTCTTATTGTTTGCCTCCTATCCTCCGCAAGGCTTGAAAGTCTGGTAATGCAGCTAACTTCATTTCCATGCTAGTTAAAATACGATAGGGCGTACTTCTTGTTGGAGTATTATTTACCATTGGTTGAACTCAATCAATGTGCTTGTACGATTTATCCACTCTACATTCCCGCGGGACGCCAGCAGTGATTAACGATTGTGGTATGCCTTCTTCTATGCGGCTATTTTGGAAGAGTTTGGCTGTAAACGCTGTTATTCGGTCTGGTATTATTCTTCTTGGGTTACCAAAAATTTATGTCAGCTTAATCAATCAGTCGAATTGTAATTAAAATTAAAACTAGAATAATAACACTAGGAGAGAGATGTGATAAGATATCTTAACAATGGAACAGAGATACCAAGGCCGTTGGGACCCTGCAATGTGGCATTTTTCATACATTTCTTTCAAAAACCGTTTTTTTGATGTAACTCAAAATCTATACGTGATAGATTTTTTTGACGTTCTAATTCAGATTTAGGAGCCTTTAAAGATATTCATGCACATATAGCCATTTCAGTTGCTTTTTTTAAATTTTTTTTGTAGACTAGTGTAATGGGAGATTCAAGCAAGAAAAAGATAGAGCTAGAAAGTAGAATTAAAATTTAGATTGAATTAGGAAGTGATAGAGGTAGTAAGAGAAATAGATAGCGCTAGTGAAAAGAAGAAGAAAGAAAAAGGAATGCATGTCTTATGAATGTTGTAGCTATCCTCCTTCTCAGAATGTGGTTTGCACGATTATTCCAGACAAAGAAAGACACACAAAGAAGGAACGACTATCAATTAGGGAAATGTGAGCAGGAAATTTTATGGATCTCAAGGATTGCGAAGGAAAGAGGAAGTCAGAAAGTCATTACTTGCTACGCCACTGCTCTTCAGTAAACTGGTAAGTGCCGCAAAGCCGGTTCGGAACCTATGAATACAATGTCAGAGCCCTCTCTAGCCAGATCATCCGCCTTTTCACTGCCTTTGAAGCCCCGATGGTAACTTTCTTAAAAACGCCTACCAAACGCTAACCAATTGGCAGTACCAAACCAATTTAGACTTGGTCCTACGTAACTTATCGCCCTGATTGCTGTTCGACTATCAGGGAAGACAAAGATCCGTGAATTCGGAAGCACCGAATGAGGAAGACAGTTCAACAATCAAGTTGCGCGATAGTTATCCACCTCTACTTCTCGGTTGACCTCCATCAGTTCCGTTTGGTCCTATAAAATTGAATTTGGATTCAAAGATAACTTTTTTCCTATCGGCTACTGTCCCATTTCGTCATTCTCGCGTCCATTCCAAGCGTTTTTTTTTAATTTTTCTCTTGAGCCACTTGGGTAGTCTCGTTGGCCTAACCCCCGTCTCATTAGGCCTTCTTTGTTCGTGTACTAATTTGTGATCCAGTGGCTTCAGCAAGTTTCTCTCTTATCCTTGAGGCTGATTTGAAGCATTCCTGTAGCGCAAACCGACTCAAATAACGCAGGTTCTGGGGTTTTGTGGATTTCTTCCTTCCAGTTCCACTTAATTTGAAAGTTCACCGAAACTTTTGATAAGTCCTTAACGTGTGGAATCTTTTTTTGCATACACTCGGCTTTTTTAACGCAGCGACATTTGCTTGCACTGCTTTATTTCAGAGACAAAATTGTATAAAATTCTATAGGAAAAAAGCCTCTGATGCGAACAAAAGTTGCTGCCGTATGGATTCACCATTATCCACAAAGCCCCCACTTTCTTTATAATTCTGTAAAAATCGACTCACTGTTGATTCATTACCACCTACCACTCACGCAATTTTTCTATTTAACACTTTATTGATTTCACTAAACGCACAGTTCTTACTTTTTTGGCCAATGGTTAATTTTTTAGCTTTTGCCATTTTTGAGGGCCATAGGGATATTGAGAGCTCTTTATACATACTTTGCATAAGCATTTACCTGCATATATCGGAACAATTTCTAGGGAATGATTAAGGACAAATGAGAAGAAGTTCAAAGTGCGGTAAGTTTTTAGTCACTGTGTGCATGAATTTGCTTCAAGTCGGTGGTAAAATATGTATCGAATATAAATCTGCCATATTCTACTCCAATTTTGCTTAACATCCAGTATTCCTATTTTATAAACAAGGCATACAAATCAAAATTAACAAGAAAGCATTTCAAATGGATACCGTTTGTAGTATTTTCACTCACCAACTGCTTCATCAGACATATTTTTCTTAGTAGAATGTTTTACTACAGCATTCGCAACCGCAAATATTATAACAATAACAACCAGAACACGCATTTTATCCGCACTATTTCTAAAATTTAGTGAATCTCCCTTTTTATACTCTCACACAGCTTTGTAATTGCCATGTAATTACCACTTCAACATTTAAAAATCAATGCCAATCATGGTCATTGAAATAAGAAGATGATTGAAAGATGATGGACTTATTAAATAATTTTTATTTCAAAATATCGATTAAATCTATTGAGTCGATACAATATCATAGAAGTTTAGAATGAAATGATTATTAATACAGAAGCCCTTTTTGCATTGAGGAATTAAATAGTACAATAGAAAAAATTATATGTTACTTTTAGACATTTTTAAATAAACACTTGTTCGGCTGATAAACTTTCCATAAATGGTTTTACAACAGCACTGGTAGCAAAACAAAATATTAACCCAAATGTTATTGATATTGGCAGAGCAGGTAAAGCTTTACGGCAAATTGCTAATAGTAGTAAAGTTAAGCACAAGCCTATTAATATCGCAACAAAGCATGCGATTGTTGTATTCCAGTCTCCATAGCTAGAAGCTTTTCCTACTAGTACAGAATAAAAGATGAAATCTCCTAGTCCAAGTTTGATTCCCCCTTTTGGATAAAGTTTAATTAAATAAAATCTTTTCTATTTAATGAAAAAATAATAATTTTACTTTCTTCTTGGATTTCCATTTGTCCTGCCGCTCCTTCTGCTGCGTTAGCTTGTGGTGTCGTCGTAACCGTTCTGTATTCTACAGATCTATTCGGATTTCCACTGTTATTTGCCTGTACCTCGATTTGTCGCCTAGCCATTCTTTGATCTGAAGTTGACGCCCATTCTTCAGTAAATCCAGCATCAGCCTCTGAAAGTTTTAACATTGAAATTCTGCATTTGTTTCCAATTTTAAATATAGAAATTAATAAAACTATGTAAAAGCACCTTCCCTCACTAGCCAACTAAATTGCGTTAATTACATTAAAAGCATTGTAAAATATATAAAATAAAAAATTGTTATGTACCATTTAGTTGTGAACTATAGGTCACAAGAGGCGTACCTTCTGTACTAGATGTAGCAGCACGATTACTAGATGAAGATATCGAACGATGTGATATTATTGGTGGAGATGTATTTCCATGAACAGGATCCACCCTGTTTGTTGAGTTCATATTTGGTTCGGGGTTACTAGTCCCCATGTAAGAATACATGATGGTAGCTAAAGAATATAAAATAAATTGTATTACTTTGTAATTTTCTATTGATTATTTTTAATTAATATTTGAATTAAATGTAATTTGGTTATTTATCAGGAAGAAGTTTACAGCTGCGAGAAAATAATTAAGATTAACTGTAAAAAGGCGGAAGAAATCATAGTTCGACTATTTCATAACCAGACGGCCAATGAGTAACGAGCTAGCCACCTTGAATTAGTTGCTTGAACTCTATAAAGGCTGCTTTAGGGTGTACGAGAAATCCATTAAGGGCGGAAAAAGGCAATCATGGAGGAAACATTGCAAATATATTAAGGGTTTGAGGGAATCATTCGGGCTTTGCAAGGTTCTTTCTAAGCAATCCTGCCAACAACCTTACGTAAAGCTTGGGGAAGGCTTGTTTTCAGATTACTTTGGAGAAGCCCTGGAGTTTATATTGAACACTCAAAACCCAAATTGCGAAGAAGTGGTCCCAGATAAGTACCTAAGGTTTAAGGAGGAGATAGCACAATTTACCATAGTGAATATGACAGGCTAGAATTGAAGTTGCTCCACGTACACCGCCATTTAACAAGGCGGTGCCCTTACCTGCGTTAGTTTCCCATACTCATCTTCTACCCCTACCAACACACTTCCCAAAAAAACCTGTCTGGCACAATGGGAAAGCAACTGGTTGGGGCTTATTCGCTTTTTTCAAGCCACTGACTGGGATCTGCGGTTCCGTGATGCCAGTGCGAGCCATGCCGCTTTATATATAACTAAAATTATACGGGCTGGTATGCGCTTGTTCATTCCTCATTCTACCAAATCTATAAAGGCTACGCCGAATAGATGGTTTAATGGGGAATGCGTAGACGCAATTAAAGCTAAAGAAACCGCTTATAGAGCGTACAAACAATCCCCAAATGAGTCCCTTCATCATGAGTATATCAAGTTAACAAATTCGTGTAATTCCACCATCAGGAAGGTTAAATAGTCATTTGACGACAAATTGAAAAACAAGATTCTTAACACAAATGCTGGCAGCAAGAACTTCTGGTCCTTGGTAACTTCCATCAAGAAGAATTTTACCTCTTCCCCAACCCCTCCATTCATTAATGGAAAGGTGGCGACAACAGAAAGAAAATCCAAGCCAGATTTATTGGCATCTATGTTCGCCTCAAATTCCGGTCCGGTCTATTCAATGGGCGGAATTTTCTTCAGGACACGAGAGGTGTATAAATGTCTCAAAGAACTCGATGTCAATAAATACCCTGGCCCTGATAATATTCCCCCTATGGTACTCAAAAAAAGTGCTCACCTTTGGCTAAACCTGTTTGTCCTAACTCTTGGAAACTAGCTCATATTCAGCCCATTCCCAAAAAGAGGAATCTACCGCCCAATAGTAATTACTTCTGTTTTCTCCAAAATAATGGAGACAATAATTAATAGAAAGCTGATGAAATATCTAGAATCGAACCAAATTATAACGACAGGCAGTACGGCTTTACACCAAAAAGGTCTATTGGTGACCTTCTTGTGTGTTTGGCCCAGCATTTACACCGAAATCTATAGCTCCGGTGAGTCTAATCTGGTTGCTCTAAATATTTCCAAGGCTTTTGACAGAGTATGGCACCCCGCTCTGCTGTCTAAATTCCAAGCTATTGGTATCGTCTCAGTCTCTTAAAAACTGGAATGATCGTGTAGGTCGTACTGGGTGGTGTTGCAATATATGTCTATTGGCTCACAATTTGAATTCATTGCAGTGGAAATGAAATAACCATATGACAAATGTTTTATTGTCAGTGTTTACCGCCAACCTAATATATTTACTCCTGATGTTGCTAGTAACTTCTTCAATCTCGCATCTAGTCTCTTCCATCATAACGATAACATAATTGCTGCTGGCGATTTTAATGTTGATCTGGTGAAGGCCAATGAACGAGTGAACACACTCAAATAATTTTTGGGATCATTGGATCTGCGTATTGCAAATCTGATGCCCAAATTTTTGAATTGCCGTAATCCATCGCTACTGGGCTGATATCTATAATACAACCTGTGTTGATACTACCGTTAATCTCTTGAATTCTTTCATCCAATCCCTATTTAATCAATGTGTCCCGTTGTAGACGTTGTAAATCTTCAACTCGTCCCTAGTTTTCTTATGAAATCCGCAAATTAATTGTTGAGCGTGAGTTCTTGTAGGCAGCAGATAAATGAGCTCGCAGAAAAACGGAAAACGCGGCAAACACAAGCAGCAGTAAGGTGCTGTACCAAATCACTAAACAGCTCTCGGGAAGGCACTCTACTAAAAAACATGCCGTTAAGAGTGCGGATGGAAGGCTGCTGTGCAGCGACCAGGAGCACCTCCAAAGGTGGATAGATTACTTCTTCGCCGCCCTGAATGGTACACTTACACAGAAACCTCAGGAAAACAGCAACAATGCACAGCTAATAAGAATCACCACTCGGGCCCCATCCAAGACGGAAATAGGTACCGCAATTCATGCGATGGCCAACGGTAAAGCAGCTGGAAAAGATGGCATCCCGCCAGAATTGTTGAAAGCCGATTCAAGACTCATAGCAGATGAGCTTCAGCCAATCCTGGAAATAGCATGGAACACCTGTACCTTTCCGGAGGATTGGACGGAAGGTATCATATTCAAAATACCAAAAAAGGGGACTTAACAATATGCGACAACTGAAGAGGCATCTGTTTATTACCTACGGTGGACGAAATTTTGTCCCATATATTACTATCTAGGATAAGTGAGGCAGTTGACCGAACGCTTAGGAGGCAGCAGGCCGGTTTCAAGAAGGGCCGCTTCTGTATTGATCATATTAACAGCTTGAGAATAATAGTGGAGCAGTCTACTGAATTCCGATCCCCCCTTTACCTTGCTTTCGTAGACTATGAGAAAGCGTGCGACTCGGTTAATAGGAGCTTTATATGGCAGGCACTACGGCGACGCGGACTGCCTGATAAAATAATATAATTGATAAAAGTCCTATATAACAATTCCAAATGCAGAGTTCTCCATAATGGAGAATTATCCGACAGCTTTGAGGTGAGCTCAAGAGTACGACAAGGATGCCTACTTTCGCCTTTACTATTTCTTATAGTAATAAATGACATCCTTGTCGGCGCTCTAGATAGTACAACAGGCGGCATACAATGGTGTTTGGAAGATCGACTTAAGAATCTCGACTACGCGGATGATATCTGTTTGTTGGCCCACAGACATCAGGACCTGAAAAACATGTTAAGCAATTTGGCAACAGAAAGTAGTCCAGCAGGCTTAAGGCTAAATCCGACTAAAACAAAAAAAGTGCGGATAAATGCAAACACCATTAACGGACAGCGCTGAATAACCGTGACGTGGAACTGGTAGATAAATTCTGCTACCTCGGTAGTATTATTACCGAAAATGGTGGTGCAGAACAGTTCCAGAATAAATAAAGCACGAGGCGCATATGCATGCCTGTTCCGCATATGGAGATCAACACACATCTTAACTAACACTGAACTGCGGCTGTTCAACTCCAACGTTAAGGCAGTACTTTTGTACTGTTGTGAAACATGGAAAGTCACCCAATTCATCACAGGGCGCCTACAAGTCTTCATCAACAGATGCCTGCGTCGTATCCTAAAAATCCGCTGGCAACATAGAATTTGAAACGAAGAACTATGGCGCCGTGCCGGCCAAGAAAGGATAGACGACCAAATCAGGCGAAGGAACTGGAATTGGGTTGACCCACTGACATAGAGTAATGGACTGCTAAATGAGCAAAATCTCATACAAAAAAATGGCACCAAAAACTATTCCTGCCTCGCTCCCACGTTAAATCCCAATGAACTGTAATCGTCAGCGCATGTCAGCAATATAAACATAATTAGAAAAAAATAGACAGGTATAGTTTTCGTTCTTCTGTCTCACTCTTGAGCTATTTTGAAAACTTCGTTAAACAGGGGAATAACCGTCACGGGTTTGGATTAACGTCGTTGCGACCTTAAGATCTCCTATGTGCAAAATATCAAACTTTAGGAAAACTGAGCTTTTAAATTGCCAGCTTTTCAGGGCCACCACATAGGAGTATTTTTTAAAACTGCAAAATGACGAAGTTATTGTTATATCAAGATGAGAGTTTTTGCATTCGATGGAGAACATCATGAAATTTACATTAAATTGAAAAAGTGGATTTCGATAAAATTGTCACATAGGAGATCTTAAGGTCGCAACGACGATAAATACATTTATTTAATGAAAAAAACTGCTAATAAATAAAAATGAGTGATGGAAATTTGTTTCCGTTAATTATAACAAACATCTTATCACTTATTTTCTCCTAAATTCGAAGAATTTTTTTTTGTTTGCATGAAAAAGGTTTTCTATTTCTGGAGAAAAATGGTGCCATTCAGCATCGTCAATCAGCAGTCCATTACTATATGTCAGTGACCTAGACCCGCAAATTTTTTGGATAGCTTTGTGGGTTTCTCCCTGGGTTCTCTTTCCGTTTTTTTATGTTTGTTTCAGGGACCACCATTTCCCAAGGTATCAGCGATGGCGTTCGATGCTGACCGAGTGTAGACAATGGGGCTATTCAGACGGTGCACATTCATGGCAAGTAAAACCGGTTTTATAGATGAGAGAGGGAACGGAGCGGAAGAACTTAACGAAACATTTTTCACGCAAAAGCAAACGCGTGAAAACTTACACACATATAAAATGTTACTTCTATCTCTTGTTTTCTTTAGCTCTGTTTTTGTCTGACAAGTGAATTTTATTTACAATACATTTAAACGTTCCTGTAAAGCTTTCAAATGTTCTAAACACAATTACGCCCTGTGTGTGTTCCGAGGGGTTGAATAAAACCGGTTTTGCTCAACACATTTATGGCAGCGTCTGAATAGGCTCAATGGAGGGGCCTGAAGAGGATCTCACATCGGGATAAAGATAGGTGGTGAGCCACGTTGCATCGGCCCGGCCGCATCCGCACGAGCCCTTCCGGGTTTACCTTGTGGCCGCCATAACCCACCCCCCTAACGTTAATTAGGGAGGGGGTATTTTCTCGATTTTTTTATGTTTGCGAGTGCTTCCCGAATCAGGTTCTCCAGGATCCGACTCATTGGGGGCATGAGCAAGTACAATGGCGCCCATTGTGCATAACAGTAGTTATTCTATAATTTTCATCTTAAAATCCTCAATGTTTATTGCGAATTAATGAGTACTTCTTCTCACTCCACCATATAACTTATTGATTTTTACAAAAAGACAGGAACAAATTTTGGCCCACATTTCTCCATTTCTAAATTGTTATGATTAAACTTACATGAATAAATTAACGCCGGGAATATTTGCTCATTCCGTTCTTGGGCAGTCTCAACGAGAATTCTAAGTGGCCCTTTCGGTGCAAGTACAGCTATTAAATCTGCAAATACAACATAATATTAAAAATGCACATTTCATAATACTTCCAATATACCCCAAATAGATATAACAGCAAGAACAGCCCACGCTGTCCATTCTGGAAGATATTTTATAAAGACTAATGCCATAAGCGCAGCAACAAATATTAAGTAAGCTTGTTGTAATCTTAATGGTCCATGCCAGTGAATACACACCATTCCGGCAAAACCAAAATTCCACATTATAAGTATTCCGGTTGGATAATCCATTGGGATGTTATATGCTAGCAAAAGTTCCCTTAACACGGCGAAAATTAACTGAATTGTTTTATTAATATAATCAATAAAACTTACTCTAAATATAAATAGCTGAAAATAAATAAAAGCATAAACGATGAAAGTATAAGCCAGCCATGGATTGTTTTGTAACAACGCTTTTTATATAATACTATAAGTAATATAGTCATAACAACAATAACTGCCATTAGAATCATTGAGTTGGCTAAAGCGTTCCATATTTTGGTACCAGGATCCGGGGATGATTCGTGGAATGGTGTATAAAGTCTAGAAATTGTAATATTAGTAGAAAAAAAACCTTTAACCATTTTACTAAGCCTTACAAGTAAACGTCTTTGGTTGAATAAAAACTAACAGCATTTATGGTAGCTACTACGACAAGCATGCACAGTGACACAGGAGCGAATAACTTAATAACATGCTGAGCCCCATATTTGAGCCCCTCAACTTCATCTGCATCTGTCCAGACATCTGCTTCAGGATTGTCACCGGCACCACCAGGTGGGCGTGGAGGACGTGCTGAACTATTATGTGTTGGCGGAAGCGCTCCTCCTCTTACATCAACTTGTGGCACATCACCCATTGCCTTAGATTAGATAATTGTATTATATTTCGTTATAATGCTACTTTTTAATGTTACCCCATAGTTTGTGTCATTTTGCTGCTTTGACCGCCGCTTTCTTGTGGTACGATCCACAAGACCATCAGGTCGATCCGCATTCCGTACACTACCTTCACCTATGTGGCCATCCATGAGAGGTGTTTTCTCGTTAGCTAAATTTACGTCGTTAGATTTCTGAATGCTATCTGAACTATCTGATAAGCTACCATTCATACGTAGTTAATAATAATTATGTATTACAAGAAAAAAATGAGACTTTCCCTTGAGCCTTGACTCAACCTTTTGTTCGATGAATTCTACAACCAAATGTCATTTTATAGAGTGTTATAATAAATTCACAATTATAAATTTATAAAAATTATTACAGTTAAGAAATGACATTTCTGTTTTTAAGAGGTTATGTATTTGTTTACAAAAATTTGAGTTTATATAATAATATTGTCATATTAATTGTTAGTTAATGCTGAAATGGCCTTATTTCAATTTAAATGGTTGCGAAGATTTGTAAGAAGACATACTAGCCCAATACCGCTAAATCAAGCAGAAGTATGGAAGAAGCGGCTTAGTGTAGTATATGCATTACTTGCTTGGCAAGCGTTTGGATTAGTTGCCTATATGGTCTATACTGGACGAAGTGATTGGGTTAAATACTATGGATATGCTAGTGAAGAAGATCGACAATTAACACCTGGTAATTATTCAAAAGTTTATATATTATCTGAGGATACAAAACATAGCCAGTATTTTTTGGGCCCTCACTTGCTAAGACCTGGGAGTTACTTTTCCGATATGAATGGGATATGCCACACAGGATACTAAGACGCACAGGTGGCTGTTAGCCTATTTTCTACTTTCTTTAATTCGTTTGTCTCCCATAAAATCGTAGGTCGGCCGTATTCCAAAGCTGCATATGCCGCTTTTCGTCATTTATATATGGAAAAAATCGTCGCATGCCGCTTTGCTACATAAATCTCCAAGCAAAAAGTAACGAAAAGCTGCATATGTAGCGTATGCCGTTTTGGTATACGGCCGGACTAAAGGGTCTAGGGGAACTAAACCTGGAGCCAATGTTCGCATTGTCCGATACCATTCTTGCCACACAGGGTAATCGTTATAAACGTTTTGACGAAACGTTTATAACGATTATCAGAGAACGGTCAGAATGGCAGGACGGCAGGCTCTCCTTAATTGGAAACACGACCTCTTGGAATACAGGGGTGGCAGCACGTAAGTTGTTTCAACCGACCTCTTCATACAAAATTTTTTGTAACACTTGAATTTTTGTATAAAAAGGTTGAAACAACTTACGTGCTACCGCCCCGGACGGGTAGGACTGTGGTATTGGCCCAAGGGGCTAAATATTCATGTCCCTTCGCCCCACCCTACTGTTTCTCAAGCTGAGGTACTCGCCATCTATTAATAGAGCTTCAAATAGCTCTAACATCGTTATTTCTCGGTTGGTCAAGCTGTCTTCCCGGCTATTACACATACAGAGTGTTATTAAAGACTGAAGATATCCCAAACGGCGTTTTAAGTCGTTTACACGTAGAGTATCCAGAGTTTTAATGAAAAGCATTTAATTATATGACCAATTTTCACCCCGAACTCTCTTATTGGATGTAGTACTAGGCCCATAGGTATCACGGCTGCTACTTGGACTTACTAGACTGCCAGGCTTTATAATTCAAATTGCAGGTCAGACCACTTGAACAAATTTAGTAGTTTGCTTAATATATTGTCCTTCAAACTTGGTTGTTCGAGAGAGGTCGCGTTAAAAAGACTCTGCCCCTTCATGTGGGAGTATAGTGACAGAGAACATGAAGGGCAGACTCAAACTCTTCGAGTCAAAGCTATAGTAGGTTATTCGGTCATTCCTATCATCTACAAATAAGAAATTATGGCGCAGTGTCCGGTCAAGTCCTGACATCCTGGCTACTGCACCCCGATGGTAGCGTGCAGTGATAGATGAAAATTATCAATGGCAAAGATGTGAAGAATAAAATTATCTACAAAAACGGCGCTGCAGTCTTAATCGATAAACAATACTTTTAGTACTTCTTTTACGATAGAATGCTCCATCGCCTCTTTCGTCGCAGTATCGACCGTGAATATGCCGTTCGAGACAATGCCAACCGTTCGTGAATATGCCAACGATCAACGCTGTCGAAGCAGTTTCGTCAAAAACTTTACTTTTAGAACGTCGAATATAATGATTCTCAGATAAAAATTGGTAAACCTCGTGGTTGACTTTTGAGCCGCTGTGACGCGGACATAAAACAACATGGCGTTTCCATCAATAGATATATTAACTACATTTTCATAGGAACCGTTAACGAAATATTCTAAAAAATGGCGTTATCAGTTATTTCAGGCTCGTGCAGTGCGGGGTTGGATTGCTCGCAAACTATATAAGCGAGAACGATGAGGGCTTATTCTAAAGGTAACTACTAGCACTTTAGGTGCATTAACCCAAAAAATATTTGAATCAAATCAACCCACAGAACTCGTGGGCTCATTTTGTAGATGCCTAAATCCAAATATTTGCCATTGATCATTATCAGTTTTCATTGTAGGCAAACGAGATATATAATGTAAACAAGTTCTCCCTCTTTTTTAAGAGGCGGCTTTTCCTAACCCACTGCGACCCCAGAAACTCGATTTTTATATCGTCTGATGTACCCGAACAAATACCAAAAAAAAATTGTACATCGTAAAATGCAATTTCATTTAATAATTTCACTGCACTAAAAAAAGTTAACACCTCGAATAACGCGTAAATATTCACGTTTCCATGGAGTCCAGTGCTTCTACACTTGTAAAAATTGTTCCACATATTTTGGGAAATTTTAATAATTCTACAAGTGTAGAGAAAAATTATTCTTGCAATCAAAATTTGCTGTATACTGTTCATTCTTTTTTAGTTTAGCTTCGCGAGGAGTGACTGACTAATTATACCTGCTTTTTCAATTCCATTATGTTTGACTCTGTTTCCTGGTTAACTTTCTCTTCTAAGGACCCCGTGCTCTATTGTCTTTAATTCCATTTCGGTTGTTAATCTCTAGATCTCTGCGTTCCTTGACGTCGCAATTCGTCAATAACTTCACTGAGAGGGCTCTAGTCTTGTTAACATACTTGTTTTATTATAGATGCTCAAAGAATACAGTCTGGGAGAGAGCGTTGCATTTTGGATAGTTATATCGGGCAGCTTCTTTTCATTGATGTTATGGATCGTTATATCAGGCAGCATTTTGTAATTGATAGTTTAGATAAGGCTAATAATAGAAGCAAGAGACAGAAACCAGAATCCTGGTGGAGTGAAAATGTACATTTTGTCACGACCAGCCCCACCACTTCTCCAGCTGAGACTTAGATCATCAATTTACGACCCGAAAGGAATAATTTCCAAAAGGAATCAATAAGCATGAAATGACCAGATCGCTTGCAACGCTCACTCCGGGACTACTCTACCTTCTTAGATGGCAACACAGAAGTCGCTTCAAGTCATTTGTTTGGAATTTCCCATTTAAAACTAGCAACAAATGTTCCTTGCTGCCACCGCAGGCCGGGTAGTAAGTTGATAATCTGTCAGTTGCATGGGTAGTGGTAGGGCTGGTCGTGGCAAATATGCACATTTTCTCCCTACCACGATTCTCGTGTCTGACTCTTGTTTCTATTATTAGCCTTATCTAAATTATCAATTACAAAAAAAAATTAAGCTGCCTGCCATCCAAAATGCAACGTTGTCTCCCGGACTAATACCTAAATTGGTATCTTCTATCATAATTTTCAATATTGGCTTTTTTCAGCTCAACATTACGCTAAAGTGTTAAAGATCGACAAAGCTAAAGTTGTCCGCTTTTCTGGTTTGCAAAAAGTGAACGAATCAGAAATTGATAAAAAACAGGAGTCTGAAAGCTAGAGTTAATAATTATACATACCAGAACTTATAAAAATTGTTTAAAAAAATAAAATTCATGTTTTAGGAACGTTTTTCTTTTTAATTAAAAACTTTCGTACAATTTTATTTTAAGTCAAGGTCTTAATGATTATTGTGGGCATTAAATCTTCCTAGCCATAACTAGAAGGAACTTAAAAAATACACTATCACAAAAATAACTGAATTTTGATGTAAAAAATAAATGTAAAATAAAAATAATTTAAAGCCAAACAAAATATAATGAATTATAAATTTATAAATCTCTTAGTTTTTCCTTTATCTAAAAATAATAATAATAAGTCATGAGAGTCAAAAGAAAGTGATGAGTTAGTGCATGAGTGTATGTTTTTTTTATTAATGTTAATCTGGTGTAAATGGAAGATTACGATTAAATAATAAAGAACAGTCTTTAAGAAATTGACTGAAAATGATACGCTTGTTTTGTAAGCAGTCCACTAGTCATAAAAGTTGTAACACATAGTAAGCAGGGAAAAAACCATATAATAAACAATTTTTTTCTTTATAAAAGCATGAAAATAAGCAATAAGATAAACAGAAAAGAAACTTTCTTCTTCATCTTGTCTTTTATATAAATAAAAAAGCTTAGCAATTAAAAACTTTGAAAATAATTCACAGTCAAACTAAAAAGCGATTCGAGCAAATATATTCTTAAAAAGCTATAAAATCTTAAACAATACTTTATTAACGACGTTTTAGGCACGTTGGCAATCATTCCGGCATTGTTTTTAATCGCATTTCTTGTAATCGACGATTGATTTCTAAGTTTAAGGCTCGTCTGAAAAAGTTAAAAATTTATATTTGTAAATATTTGGCAATGTTGAAAATACTATTTACCTATATTTTTCATAACCTCCGACAATACTTCCCAGTTCTTGTTTATACAGCCTTATTAACATCCCATCGAAACATTCAAGCTCTTGAAGACTGAACATCGGGAATTTAAGGATGTGATCTTTTGATGGATCAGCTACACGAAAAAATCGTTTCACTCGTCAATATTTGCTTTTCAATTACCAAAAAAATAAATTACCGTGAAAATAAACTACAAGCCATTCAGGTATTTCCTCAAGAAGGTATGGATTTGCTGGAACCAAAGCGCTATGCGGACTGAATTGTGTCGGTTGCGGCTCTGGCAAAATGGCTTTTGGTGGCTCTGCGGATGTTGTGTATACGTAACATGACGTTAAACATGGATGATTTCGTTGGGATTGTCGTGTTATGTAGCTGGAAAAATGTACATATTAGTATTAGATTGAGCCCTTTTAAATAACTTGAGCGTTCTATTGCCTAAGTGCTTATTAATACATCGTGTGGCATCGTGTGATATCTTACTACTTCTTCTTCTTCTTTGCGCTCCTCTAATCCCTCATGGGACATAGGGAGGAAACAGTTGCCCTCCACCGGACTTATGCGCATCTTACTTCTTGTTCATTGGTAATTTTTTGTATTCATCTTGCTTTTTAAGCAAACGGAATCAGAAGAAAGAAAAGAATTTTTAATGTGAAACTAGATAGAGCTCCGAGTTGTACCCCTTTGTACTGTCGGCGTTTTTTATCATGGAGTGGAATGTCAAAAACAGCAAACTCTAGTCGGAAAGATAGAAGAGAACAAAGTGAAAGAACTGCAAACGCAAACATGCGTTTCATTCCGCTTATTCAATACTACCACGATAGAACGTTGACTTCGATAATCGCAACGGGGGATGCCTTCCTCGTTTATTATACTTACAGGCGATGATAAGAGAAATAGCAAGAAATTGTTGTAAAGACAGGAGACAAGAAAGAAGGAAGTAGGTGGGAAAAGTGGAGATATGAAGTATCATGCGGACCTCTGGATAATAATTAGGCGCCTTAGCCTCTAGGCTGCCAAGACCGGCATTACTAGTCCGTCATGTCTTTCAATTCATGGTGCAATGTCTAGTAGCAAATTTAGTTTCAAGGATAGAAGAGTATAGGACGGACGAGATAGCGTTCCGTTGTAACCCATTTCCCTACTTTTGGGATAAGTCTGTGAGCAGGGTTTCGAACCCTGGAAAGGTTTGGTGCGGGTACGGGCGAGGTGTCGTGAGAATTTGCTTGACCCTTCCCCAACCCCGCTCCACTTCTCATGTGAGATTTTTTAATTTCTAAGAGATCTCTAGTGTTTGCATTAAAAATAGGTTTTTACGAGCGTAACTGAAAGAATTTATTTTCGAGAACTGATAAGTTGAGGTCCTACTTGCCCCTCCTTTATTCTACTTGCTTTTTCCCGTTGTAGGAAACACACAACTACTGAAGTTCCCATAACCGCGTAAAATTTTTTGTGTAGGATTTAGCCATATCTTAAGGCCCCATTCACATACAGGTCTCCGCCAGACCATGGCCTAAAAGTTTTCGCCTTAAAGCCAAGTATCACCACCGCCGTCAAGTGGATGGGGCCTGAAAGCACAAATAGATTGGCGCGGCGGGGGTAACGGCGGCCGCGTGCGAGAGAGTTTCCCTTACATTTAATTTCCCCGTGCCGCCTGCCCATTGTGTTAGCATATATGGTGGTCCGTGTATTTTAAACGTTTGTTCAGTCACCGTCGCCCGCCTCCTGTGAACGCGAGTGTGGATGGTTTTCGCACCCAGTTTGCGCCTTGTTTTCCGATTTGAGTGGATACAGCGTGAATTCTCGCAGTGAATTTACAGCGTGATTGTGGAGCCGGCTTAGAGTTTTCGTTGAGGCCATGAAAATTCTGGCACTTGAATTAACAACCTGCAACTGTCGTCTTCGCCGGTGCTTGTAGGGAATCATGACATATAATCTGCATGTCATGGCCTGTCATGCGGATACCTGAGGTCATCCCTCAGTCAGACTGAATAATGTGTAGCCTTCATCGGGACGTGCCTGCCGACCTGGCTTGGGAAGGGAGGGAGGGAAGTTAAACTGGAGGTTATCGGTTCGGAATTGAGACCGGTGGAGGGAACAGTAGTAGGGTCGTTTAAATATTACGTGTAGGGATGATAGAATCGAACCCTGACGAGTCTCGGTATGATGTGGATTTGACTCCATCAAATTCTTCCTTTTATTGAAGTGTTAGAAAAGAAACCAAACCCACTTCTTTGGTGTTTAGTTATTCAGTATTTAAATAAAATTAAAAAATGACAAGTCAAAGAAAAGTGAAAATTTTTAGCATCCCTCTGTGAATTGTCGATTGTTTTATCTTATTGTATAGTGCAAGATCTTCACGGAAAGGTAGTAGAAAGGGAAGTGAAATAGTACTAGGACCAAGAGCCAGCTTTACTCCACTGAAATACTACCGAGGCAAAACGCTGATTTTGATTACCGACCGATGTAACATTGCCGTGGTTCTATCAAGGAAAGCTAAAAGGTGCAGGCCCAATGAAAGCTGCGGTCGCTGTACAGACTTTTCAGAAATTTCGATGGGTTCGAAAAGTTGCGTAATTATTTCCAGCGATTTGTATGTAACAAACAAGATAGTAATAGAATATAGATCGAAGTTAAATTGTACCCGTTGATACAACATTTGTAATATTAAATAACTGATAACTAATATTTTTGTAAGATTTTATCGTAAAACGACAATAGTGGTCCGAATGATATCTTATTAACATGGTTGTACAAGAGCGACATTAAGCGAAGAAATCAACGCCCGCTTACATCAAAAATTGAACGGAATCAATTCCGATATGGATCAGCAATGTGAGCGGAATCAGTGCGTATTCAATTTGAATCCGCTCATAAATTGATTCCTATAATATTCTTATCGGAATCAACTTCTGATCGGAATCAAAATTTGAGCGGAATCAGTGATGTGAGCGGAGACATATTTTGCAACATTGCATATTAATTAAGTTTTAAGAATAAAGATAATAATACTAACTTGTAGTAGTAAACTCCATGCTGCGGAGAAACAATTCTTTCCCAACCAATAGGCAGACCCTCCCTTTCCAAAGGATGCGACCAATGCGTTGTTTGTGCATTATGATCAATATAATATTTCCTTCCTCTTAATGTGTAATATGCTGCCCATCCCGGCGGCAAAGGCAATTCTTCATCTATAGACTGTTGTGAAGGCACTAAAGAAAAAACAAATTCAAAAAGTATTAACACCAAACTGGCAATTTAATTATTCTACAACACTAACCATGCGGAATCACTTGATGTCTAGCATTATGTACTAAATGTTCACCAAAAGTCATTCCAACTGCTTCATAATTTCTCAGTGGTTGATATACTGGTATTTTAGTAGGAACTAATGCCACATTTTGGCCAAGATGTTGATAGCTTATTGCAGAGCTATCTGCCTGTAAATTAGGATATACCGATTGATGGGAATTGTGAGGACCAAATCTAGAAATAAAAATTATGAATTGGTTTAAAAAAAATTTGGGAGCTTATTGAATTACCGTGAATTATTTTGAATATTATGATAAGCTGATAATAAACTAGAATTGGTATTACTATAAATAGGCGACTCTGAGCGAACACCAGACACATGCGTTTGATTTTCATAAATTGGAGATCCATCAGAACTATATGCACTTGAAGATGCCTTTAAATACAAAATAGAATAGAATAAGTTAATTTTATTTAAATAAATTATAAAAATGTACCAAATTAACCTGAGAATGTTTCTGCGGTGATTGTGGTCGCGGTGACGCATTACGGGTATTTCTCAATCCAGAATACTGTAGTCCCATCTGTTCAGCACCATATGGATTCTCAAATGTATGTGGATGATTTTGATTAAAAGAATAATTTCGAATGAAATTCTCTATTGATTGTGCATATGTATTATATGGATGATCAGATTGGTGTCTCATACGATCAATTTGATCAATGTTAACATAGTTACTGGAACTGCTGAGATTGTTATTGTTATTATTATTTGATACTGAATTGGCAGTTTGTGAGTTAGGCCGTCTTTGCGGAAAGAAATCAGGATCAGATGGCAGATTTTGTATGCTGTGAGTATAATTAAAATCTGGCATTGTTGATGTACTGCCAAAACGTTGCGATAAATTTTGAATGGATTGATGTGGGGTATATTTTCCAACGTGACCTTGTCCCGATGCTTTCCCAAGGGATTTAATACCAAATTTTTCCTTAACTGGTGTGTCATTCTTTTGTGTTAATGTTTGACTATTACGACGATTTTTTGTTTTATTTTTATTATCATCAAATGACCACACGTTGATAACTTCGATGAAACAAAAAGAGTATAGAAGTTAGTATGTTTTTTTTATAAAGAAGAGTTTTTTTTTTCAAAAAAACACAATTCAGCGTGAGTCAAAAGTTGTATACCCCGGAAATTTTAAAGTGAGCACAAGTAAATCTTATATCAGAATATTGAATCCAAATGGATTGTAAGACAGGGTACCTCGACAAAAATCATGTATCGCTGCTGATAGCCCCATAAAAAAACCTTTTAAGCGACGAAAGAAACTTCGAAGTATTTGGTGCAAAAGCACAAGGATCAAGTCCGAAAATCAACCAATCTTCCGCAATCCTCCACGGTGAATCCCGGCGAAGTTTTAGTGATGGTTGGGCATGTTAGCCGCAAATTACCTGAACATTTATAAAAATTATATTCAGACTGCATTAGTGGAAGAATGGGAGAAAACTTCGTGAGAACACGATTGGATGCCGTTATAAAGGCCAAAGGAGGTCCCACGGTCCATGATATCCAAGCCTAATATATGAATTTCTTAATATATTGTAATAAAAAATAAAATTCTGGAGTATAAGGTTTACTTTGCCTCGAAATAGTTACTCAGGTTCATTTTATATCAGAAATAGTAAGTATTAAGTGCATACAAAATTTGGACCCCCACTGTATATTCTTGGTACTATAGGCTTGTATAACTTATGTATTAAGTTCTTTCTATTAAATAATTGTTAATATTTACTAGGAATTTCCGATGGTGTTTCCTTCTTAACGTATTTGCCAACAACACCTTCCTTTAGCGATTTATCTTTACTTTTCCTAGAGAGCATTTTAATATGAAAATTTCTCTCACAAATAATTATAAAAATTTAAGCTGTTTTTATACACGAAATCATCTTAAAAACATATTTTAAATAAATAAAAAGCTAGCAAAAATCCATTGAAATTTAGCAAAACAAATATCTGCTTGCCGCTTTGTTGCTGCAAGTGGCCCAGAAAATTTTGACAAATGTCAAAAGTATGTATTCACAATCATTACTGTACCCACATGACTTTCATAACAAATGCAATTGTGAATGAAAATTAGACACCGCTGTATTAAAAGTGGAATATTTTCAAGAAACAGCTGTTTATTTTGACGGATCGCTATTCCATATTCGCTCGTGGAGGATTTTTGCTATTTTCTGCAGGGAGTTACTTTCGCAATGTCGTTTTTGGCAGCGTTTTCTAAGTAAGATTTACCTAATTTATTAAATTATATTAACCAAAGAAATTTTATCTTATTAATTTACAGATTATGCCTTCACGAAGCAATTAAATCTCGTTCGATACATACTTGTGGTTCGCTTCTTGTCAAGACCACATCAATTCTATATGCGGAACCTTTAAAGAAAAAGAAGCGCCTTGATCCAGCTATAGTTAAGCAAAGGGAAGAACGTAAAAGGAAAAAGCTAGAGAAACAAATTAGACGATTAGAGAAGAATGCGAGACAGTTGAAACCTATTGATGAATTAGAAGTTCCTTTGGACATTTTGGATCAAAAGAAGTATATTAATTCTTATTGATAATAAAACGATATATCTTCAGTATTTCTCCTTTTCAGACAGAGACAAAGAAGTAATATTACTATTACAGAAGAAGTTGCAGAAAAACGAGCACTCTTACTCAAGGATTGGGCTAGATATAAATTAAAGGAGAGAATTAATGATTTTCAATTGATAGATAGCGTTATGGCAAGTCAACAAAAGGCCTTAGAAGAGCTAAGAAAAGTGTCGGAAGAACTTTATCAAGAAGCTATTCAGCCAGATATTAAACTTATACCGTTTTCAACGCAAGGCCCAGTTGCTACTCCGCCGATTGAAGGCTACGATAGCCCAGATGGAGAGTATATTAATGTTACAAGAAAATGGGATAAATAAAGATAAATATAAATTTATTATATTTCGAAGATGATAGATCGATCGATGATAGATAAAGTGGCTTTTTAAATTTAGATGATTTTATATTTATAACCAATTAACAAGTACACACTAAATCCAATATCTGCAGTTTAATTATCATCATCATCTTTAGTCAAGAGTTTTCGTTATTTAATAGCGTGCAGCGTAATGTTCTCTGGTATCACCTACAATGCAGTGTGGCTTGAAGGCGACGGAGAAATTTGTCGATAGGCAATTAAGTGAAACCACACCATACCACACCAGTCGGGTAAGTCTAACCAGACAGCCCTTCACAATCTGGTATTTAGTCTGAAAAGAGCAGAACTAAACAAAGGAGTTGACCTTCCTCGATATCGGGGGAGCCTTCGACAATACATTCTTTGACATTATAGCTGTCGTAGCATTGTCTGCGACTGAATCGACTCTGAACTGAATGGTATGTCATATTGTGGGGTCTCCGGAGTGTACTATAACAAAAGAATGTCAACAGAAGGACCTTTTCTCTATTTTTATGGTGTTTGTTGCGGTTAAGCTCCTATAACTACTCTATGGCGAAGACTTTTTGGTCCGATTCCGGAAGTTGCAGAACCGTCCCTCGCAGGCCTTGTAGGCTTTTCACAACACGTCAAATAGTTGGGAACGAAGGTAGATGCCAAGCTCGATTGAAACTATCACATTGATATTCTGATTAGCAGGACATGCAGATTTAAGTAGGCCTGCACAGAGCATTTGCAACCGCAAGCCTTGTACTGGACATGTACTACGAACATAAATAAAGTCCATGCTAATTTTCGGGGCTTTACTGTGTTGGCTCTTAAACGGCGCTTGAAACTTTCATAACTAAATTAAGCAAAATTCAAAGAGTGACCAGCCTTTGCATCATTGAGTCCATCCGTACTTCGCTGACCGCGATTAGCACTGCCTTGAGGCTGAAAACGAGTGGCTACCTGGAATTGGCGGAAATGCTATCGGCTTGCATGCCCGTAGAGTTCACAAAATTGGAGCCATCTCCTGGCACATAAAAGATAGGCTGTACTGAAGTTTTCCTCAAGAACTGCAGGCTCGACTAGTATGGTACACAGATGACTCCAAAACAGAGGCAGGTGGACGCGTGAATCTGGAGTAACCGATTTAGTAGAGCGATAACCCTAGGCACCCTAGTAGTGGAGTCAGATGAGCATCAAATTTTAGTGAAAAGGGAATTGTCTGGAGTCTCAAATTTTTTTTTTGGATCATGTTAGTTACATCGAATACTATACGAAATGGACATTTTCTACCTCTAGCAACCGCCGCTACGTAAGTTATCGGCCATTATGTCAAAAATTTACCATTTTGGTCGTTCTTTCTAAATGAAGACCCTCGGGGAAAAACCAACTTAGTCCAAAAAAAAAATCTGTGGACATGTTTGCTTTTTCCCTCATTCCCATGGTCTCAGCTGGTTCTTCCCCGAACCTTTTACTATTGTCCGTTCATTTTGTCAGGACTACGTTGGTTTTTCCCCATAGTTAATACCTTGAATTGTAGTACCCCTTAGCAGCTAATAGATGGAGCTGAATTCTCTGATTTTTGAAAAAGTGGACTAAGTTGGTTTTTCCCCGAGGGCCTTCAAATATAGATGCGTATATCTCGGCTTGTGTAGGTTCGAAAAAATCGAAAAAAATGGAGGTTGTTCGTTATGATATTGGCTACCAGCGGTAACAATATGAAATTTTTATCTGCACACATAACCTCAAAAAAAATCAAACCTGAATAAACTGCTCAATTTTAATGCAAAAATTCACGATTTTTGATTAGATTTTTTTCACTTTTTTCAAGTTTAAAATATTTTCTTTTTTACCATCATAAAGTGCATAAAAGAACCTACATTTAAAAAAAAGAAAGAACCTCATACGATGCGATGCACAAAACTGATGGGCCAATCAATTTTCAAATTTGAAGTCAATTTTTGAGCCTTGTATTAAATATTTTGACTCGAAATTTTAACCAGTTATTGTTCACATTATAAAGTATAATCTTTGAGAAGAACGACCAAAATGGTAAATTTTTGACATAATGGCCGATAACTTACGTAGCGGCGGTTGCTAGAGGTAGAAAATGTCCATTTCGTATAGTATTCGATGTAACTAACATTTTCAAAAAAAAAAAAAAATTGAGACTCCAGACAATTCCTTATGTTTTGCTCATCTGACTTTTGAATAGAGAAGACGAGGAAGTGCAATTTATTAAACACGGGGAAGCATTTTTGCAACACTAATGCATAGCATTCTTTACGTATTTGTATCTAACCCGGACAGTGGCTGTGTTATATTTATTCAAAAACCGGGAGGGATATCGTTTCTCAGCAACTATCTCGGTGAGAACGCTTCACTTGGCTGAATGTGTAAAGCAGACCCTTCGCAAAACCTGAACAAATTTCACTACGCCTCTGTTCATGTTAGACAATGTATTTTGTTGTTGTGGTTAAAGTCAAAGGCAAGCGCTGCTTGAAACCCGTGGAGGGGGAGAATTAGAGAGAAAATTTCTTGATCCCAAGTGCTTCCCTCAAATCCGTGTACATGTATGCTATTTTCGGTTCCTTATCTTCTCTATTCAAAGCATCTGACTCCACTATAGTGACAGTCTTTCAAGCAGAGTTCTATGCTATGCACTTATGAAAACTTTATCTTCTCTGATAGCAAAGCGGCTATAAGGTCCCGTAGGACTAAGTCTAAATTAGTCTGGGACTGTCAATATGCCCTTGGTCTACTGGGCGCTATTGCTCAGATTACCTTGTTTGGGTCCCGGGTCATCGGGGCTTTAAAGGCAATGAAAAGGTGGATGTCCTAGCTATACGGGCTCTGACATTGTATTCATCAGTCCGGCACTCAGTAGTATGGTAGGGGCTCTTGTCGAACAAACACATCGAGCGCTGGAAGTCCGCTCTTGGAATAGCCAACTCTAAGCAATTCTTTCCTGTGCATCTTCTTAACGGGCAGGGCGCAGTAGGAAAGATAAACGATAGGTAGGGCGGAGAAAGCATCTGCAGGCTTTGCCCTTAGGTGCTTCGCGCTAGCCAACGAGATCCTGTTGGAACAGTCAAATCTAAGCAACAAGCCACTAAATAGATTGTTGAACCTGATCAAGCGGGCTGGTCTATAAAAATGAGGATCAAGTTTTTTTTTGTGGTAAGATGAAGCTTAAGAGTCACCCTTTGTACTACTAGTCCGTCATGTCTTACAAGTCATGGTGCAGTGTATAGTAGTAAGCTTGATCTGAAGGAAAGATGAAATAGGATAGGTTAGGGGTCTGGAGGGTGCATGAGTAGATGTCGATGAGCCTTGCGTTTGAACTCTGAGATGTTATATGAGCTCGGAAACACCGACTGCGGAAGAGAATTCCACAATCGAGTTGTTCTATTTATAAACGAACTACTAAACCGTAATGTGCGTGAAGGGGAGGGTTGTAGGGTGAAGGGGTGAGCCGAGTTGGCTAGTCTTGTGTTGCGGGAAAAAAATTGCCGTGTAGGCAGGAGGTTTTTATTTCAGTGGAGCAGTCGCTATGATAATAGCGGTAAAACTTGCTGAGCGCTGCTATGTACATTCCTACGGTGGCTTAAAGAATCGATGCAAAGGGTGTTATCTCCAATGAGTTTGAGAGCGCGGTTTTGCACCTTGTCTAGCCAAGCCAAGGTGGTTTTAGGGGCGCCTGTCCAGATATACGAGTTGTATTCAAGGCGTGGCCGAATGTAGGACTTGTAGATTGTAGCCAAGGCAGCTGGATGAAGGAGAAACTTACATCTCTTAAGGAAGCCGAGGCATTGATACGCTTGTTTGGTGACTTGCAGTATGTGATTATTCCATCGCAGATCGTTGGATAGAGTCACGCCGAGGATATTCAGATATGGATCAGCTGTTATATTATCCTCGCCCACTGAAATGGAGGGAAGGTTGGTGCAGGTTTTGTTGGAAAATAGACAGTACATGGTTTTGGTTTCATTGAACTCGGCACGATTCTTGCGGCCCCAATCAAGAATGAGTTGAATATCCGCGTTAAGAGAGTTGGGCATGAGTTCGCGTTCTAAGAGACGAGGTCTGGCACTTGCTTGTTCTGTGTTGTCGGAGGGGTATGAGTAACGCAAAGTACCGTCATCGGCAAAACTATGAAGTGGATTGGAGGGGATTGAGAGCAGATCATTAATAAATATAAGAAAGAGAGTAGGTGAACGCCGGCCGAAATGGAGTGGGGGTTGGATTCGACGCCATCCAATACTACCTTGATTGAACGGCCAGAAAGAAAGCTCTCAATCCAGTTCCTTAGAACTGAATCAATACCAATAGCTTGGAGTTTCGACAGCAGAGCGGGATGCCATACTCTGTCAAAGGCCTTGGAGATATCCAGAGCAACCAGACCAGACTCACCGAGGCCATGGATGCTTTGGTTGATGTGTTCAGTCAGGCACACAAGAGGGTCACAAGTAGACCTTTTTGGTCTAAAGCCGTACTGCCTGGCGTGAATAATTTGGTTAGATTCTAGATATTTCATTAACCTTCTATTGATTATTGTTTCCATAACTTTGGAGAGAACAGAAGTTATTGCTATTGGGCGGTAGTTTAAAGGGTCGCTGGCTTCACCTTTTTTGGGAATGGGCTGAACATGAGCTAGTTTCCAAGAGTTGGGATAAACTCCGGAGAAATATCTTTGAGACATTTATACACCTCTCGTGTCCTGAAATTCCGTCCATTGAATGGGCGTTGCGATCGAGGACCGGTGGTGACGTATCAGCGTACAGTGGCCGAAGTACATTTGGACACAAAACAAAGAAAAAAGAAAGTTAAGTGCACATTAAAATTGACCATAGAATATTTATTTATTTGTTCGCCGAACAAGGCATATTTAAACTAAATACAACAGAGAATAAAACAGTTAGTAGTACTTATAGAAACAGTACTAGCATATATAAATTAGTTGATTGTAAAAATTGTTAGTATTTAGGATGTCAGGAAGGATTTAAGTCTTTTTTTATAGGATGCTTTAATTTTATTAAAAGGGAGTAACATATCTATAATTGTTAATCTGCATCTGTTGACGGGCTCGTTCTTTTCATACTCGGTCCGATGTGGGTATTCCTTTAGCAGTTTCGTATGTCTTGTAAGTCGGATGCCTTTCATTGGTCTTGATCATATCCGACAAAAACTGAA
The DNA here is from genome assembly GCA_949987705.1 of Thereva unica. Taxonomy (NCBI): domain Eukaryota; kingdom Metazoa; phylum Arthropoda; class Insecta; order Diptera; family Therevidae; genus Thereva; species Thereva unica. Next base: position 104,941,592 of record OX465283.1, read on the forward strand.
CCTTAAGGTTACTGTAAAGGATTTCTAAGGTGAGAGTTGCGATAGGAAATTTTCTCCTAGCAGAGAGTGGCAAGAGGTTCACACTTTGAGCCTGTCCGTGTAGGGCAGGGAAGTAAGCCTCGCGGGCCGCATGCGGCCCACAAAGAACATTTATGCGGCCCGGCCAATGTATCGGCACGACACACAATGATATATAAAAAATAGCAAACTGACGCAGAATAAAAATCACACGAAATTACATTTCGGTTCACACGATCAAAATCCTAGCGTGATGAATTATGAATATTATGAATGGATATTTTAGTAATAAATGGACAATAATAAATAACATTAAATTGTAACGAAAAAATCACCAATTTCATTCATCTGGCTCTTCAAACTATCCAATAGCACCCATTTTGTAATATTAAATAATATTACATTAATAAACTGACTGCTTAGAAAATAGTAATAATTTTAGTACCAGTGTAGTCCTGAGATAAACTAGTTCAAATAAGGATATAAGCGGAAAATCAGAATATATTTTTCCTGAGCGTATTCGCTTACACTTAGTGTACATCCTCTATTAGATTAAGTTAAACCCATTGACCTTTAGTGCTAGCCGTGTTGCTGATGATGATCGGAAATGCATTCAACAATTTATATTGCTTGTTAAATTTATTTTAATAAACTAAATTTTGTACACTCTACGTAAAGTTGTTATTAATATTTTAACTAAATGCATTTTTGACTTTATTCTAATTTTGCCGCATAGTCAGTTGACATCAGTAGAGAAGAAGGTTAATTCTAAAGTTGTTATTAAACAATTAAAACATGATTACGACAGTTTTGTTTTGCTAAGTTCAGTTGGTAATCTGATACTTCCGACCTGTCTACATCAGAATCTAGAACACAATAACATTTTTGCAACTTCATCGATTTACATTTAATGTAACTGAAATGTTGCATTATTAGTAAATTGAAAAAAAAAAAATACAGTGAAAGGGAGCTTTAGGTAAGTGCTATTTACATTAGTAAGTATGAAACAAAACTTTGTACATTTCAAAGCGGACAATATTAAAATATTTCTAGAAATAATTGATTCGATATAACAAAAATAAATAAATAAATAAATTTAGTCAGCAGGTTTTTAAAGTAATTTTTAAGTTTTTCAAGTGCTAAAATTTTAAAACAATGATTTGGGTTTGGACGTTGATTGAACGAGGTATTATATGAACAGAAGTTTCCTTTCTATATTTAAGTTAATTTATAACGACAGTGTTCAACAACTGAACTTTTGCGTTAACAAAACCTTTCCAGTAAGAACTAACAAAATCGAAATTTTCTAGGCAAACGGATCCTATCCTATCTGCTAATACTATTCGCTGTAATGATGGTTGTTACAAATTCAGAAATACGGTAAGTAGTTAATTATAGTTAATACAAATTTAATCTTATTATACATCAGAATTGGAACGTGGAAGGAAAAACACTGCAAGTATTCCGTAACATATGCCGGTAGTTGTTCATATGGAATCTATACTGACGAGTGCGGCCGCGAGACATGCTATAAAGGTTGGCACGATGGATGTGGTGATACACCTGAGAAGATACTTATGTTTGGAAAATGTATGTTTGGTATGGAATGTGTTTGTGGTATGTGTACAGGATGTTTGGATGAGAATACTTGCTCTGATGTTCAGCTGTGTAAGCAGAAGGTATTACAATTTAACTCGTCTCTTAATAAATGAAACTTTAAATATAATAATACTATTTTATGTGAAAGTCTAAGCTCAGGTGTTGTCATTTATACTACCAATCCATCATTACTGGCGGTACAGAAATCTGTGAGAGTTGGCCTCCTAAAGAGTTTTCTGCCAACGTTCTGGTTTGCGTCTTTCTCTTCCAGTTGATAGTCCTAATTGTGCGTAAGTCCATTTCTATCTTTTTTTAAGTCTTCCTTGTGATCTTATTCCTTCTGTAGTTTGGAGGAACATGATTTTTAGAGGCCCTTCTTCAGTCATTTTTATTACATGTCCTATCCAGTGTAGGCATGATAATAAAATGATGTCATGATGTCAAGTTCTTTTTATATTTGGTGCAACTCATGGTTGTAACTTCTTCTCCAGACACCCTCTTGTTTTACACAGAGCCTATTGTTGGCCTTGGCTGCCTCCAGTGTTCGGTTCCATGATACTCGATCCCTGGCCCAGCTTTTCCAGTTTGTTAGTTATATCCAACTGTCTCAAATCATCCTCGACGCCATCTATATATCTTTTCTTATGCGGGCCTGGTCTCCGTTTTCCTGACGGTACTTTCCTCAGCACTATCTCTGTCGGGTACCATTCCACACCTTGTTGGACACGACCAATCCATCGTAGTCTGTTTATTTTGATCACTTTAACAATGTTTGGAATCTTATTGATTTCATAACTCTGAATTGTATCTTCTCCTCCAAACGTCATCAATTTGTATTCCTTTGTAGATCGAATGAAGGATTCTCCTTTCAAATCTTCCTACCAATGCTTCGTCTGCGTTTTTCGATGTCCACACTTCCGAACATTAGTGTTGTGTAAAGTGCCAATTTTATCGTCTCCTTTGAAATATTTCTGGACGTCAGGTGCTGGCGTAGACCAAAGTAGTATTTATTAACCAGTGATATCTTTGGTTATAATCGTGCCTAGATATACAAACTCTTTCACTACTTCGATCGTTATGTTTTGTCTGTTACTTCTGGCGTTTTTTGTGCACATAAACTTTGTTTTGTGCTCGTTTATTTCCAGCTCGATTTTTGTGGCTTGCTCAAGTGCTACAAAGGTCTTCTTCATGCTCTCAAATGATCTTCCAAGGATAGCAATACCGTCGGCAAAGGCTAATATTTGCACTGGCCTATCAAAGATACAAACTGATGTGTTAATCGATCTCTTACTGCTTGTTCTAGGGCCACGTTGAATAACAAGCATCACGAGTGCATCACTTGTCTTAATCCTCTATTTGTTCTGAGTAGTGGGGATAATTCACCATCAATTCTGACGCTACACCTTGCATCTTTCATCGAGATTTTTGTCAGCTCTTCTATTTGTAGTCGATGAATAACGTGTGGAGGTTTATGTTAAATTCAACAGCTTTTCCTAGGGTTTCTCTGAGTACAAATAGCTAGTCTGTTTTGAATCTTCCAGGACGAAAACCGCATTGATACTATCCTAATATTCTTTCCACGTATGGTTGTAGTCTATTATAGAGTACACGTACTTTGTATGTTGCGTTCAATAGTGTTATTCCTCTATAGTTGCTATAAGATAGAGGGTCTCCTGTTTTTGTTCTACATATCAAGCATATCTCCGTCTCCAGGTTTCTACCGGACGTTAAGAAGCTCGAGGTCTTCCAAATGCGATGTTTGAGGCAGATCCTCCGTGTCTCACTCCGTGATCGCCTTCGAAACGAGGTTGTCAGACAAAGATGCGATCAGCAAACACTGATCGAAGAAGAAATGCAAAAACGTCGACTACGGTGGTTTGGACATGTTTGCCGAATGGATGATAACCGCTTGCCACGTAAACTTCTCTGGCGAGACCGTCCTGCAGACTGGAGAATACAGCGATCGGCACCGAAGAAAACCTGGTTGAAGAATATCGAGGGTGACTTAAAGAATCAACGATTATCAGTTACCGAGGCTAGAGACACCGCCAAAAACCGAGAAGAATGGAAGCGAATCGTGAATAGAGTTCGGGACCCAGCGGCACCGACAGCAGCGTATCCGCTGCGGGGACGTCCCGCTCGGACCGCCAGCTAACGGATCAAAGAAGAAGAAGAAGAAGACTGTTACTTCATGTAGTTTTTGGATAGCTTCCTCTAGCCTTATTATTTTTTATTACTTGCAATGCTTGGCGTATTTCTTGCTAGGGGCTGCTGTGCTGTCATTCTTATTGTTCGCATTCATGTTCTGTACATTTCGTATACCACTTTGCCCCTGCTCTGAGTGTACTATTAATAGTAGTTCCTCGAAATGCTCTGCCCATCTAGCCAATACTTCGTGCTTATTACTTCTCCCCACTTTTATCCTTACACATTGTCACTCTAGGCTTAAATTATTTTCGTTGTTGATTTATCTTCTTGTAGAAGTTTCTTGAATCAATTTTTTGCTGATTTGTTCTTCCCAATACTACCTTTTTTGCTTTGTGCATTCTCTTCTCAGCTCGCCTCTTTTCCTCATACTCCTCTTCAGAGTTTCTTGTTCTGTGTCTACTTAGCGTGACCTGGTAAGCTCGGTTTTAATCCATTGTCACCTGGGCGGTGATCCTGGTGATAGCGGCAGAGCTGACGTTTTTGGTTTGGAAACACTGGTCCCAGTCAGCGGATTGGAAATAATGAATCAGCCCCAGCCAATTGGCCTTCCCATAATGCCATACAGTTCTCCTAACTGGTTTGGGAGGGGTGGGAAAGGACATGGGCAAAAAAGTACATTCCATGTACACATATGTAGTAAATATATTGTATACCAAACATAGAAAAATGAATTAATACGTACTTTTTAACCTCTCTTGTCAGTTTTATTTAAAAAGATTAAGTAATTCAAGATGAATTCAAAGAATCGTTTGTCAACTTCCGCCATAATGGACCATAGAGAAAAATAAATATAATGTCGCCGATATACAAGGAGCCATGTTGATCAACTTGGTTGACTACTTTGTCCGTGCTGTTTGCGCACGCACACGCACACACACTATTTGGTGGACAACCACTCCACACAAGACAAACTTGTTGTAATACCAAAGCCTTCTATATTTACAAGATATAGAACAAATATAGAAGGCTTTGTGTAATACTCAACCAAGTTGAACAACATGTCTCGTTGTGTATGGGCGGCATAATGGATGCAAAGTCTAGAAATTAACAAGTCTTTCATCTTCATATGGTTAATGAGTGAAAGGCGAACAGCTGCTTGCACAAGTTTTTCAAATGACGATGTCAGGCTATCAGAGAGAGAATGCAACATTTTTATACGCGCTGGAATACAACCATAAGTCGGAAAATTTTATGAGTTTATATGGGGATGTATTGGTGCATATTTGCTCGTTTGTTTTGAAGACTTCAATTTTGACAGCTGATTCAATTGTCTTTCCTTTTCTGGTCTGCATACTTAATCGTAAAGAGAGAATCTGGCTTTGTCTGGCCGAGTTCACGAAGTATGCGTTGAGTTTTGCTCAGCAGTGATGTTCATATATGCACGCACACAATCAACGGTCGGAAATTTTTGTATGAAGATGAAAGACTTGTTATTACTAGACTTTGAATGGATGCTCCGCACCATGCATACTACATGTAGATATGTCAATGGACAACATATGCCCTCATTGGGAACATCTGCTATCTTTTTTTATGTGAAAGAGTCTAAACTTAGGTTTCACCCTTTATACTACCAGTCCGTTGTGTCGTTTACTACATGGTGCAATGTCTAGTAGTAAGCTGAGGATGCATGTGGAGGAGGCAGTGAGTTTCTAGTTTGAACTCTTGGATGGTGTATTAGCTTTTTTTTAAGCAGCCGACTGAGTCACAACCGTCGAGGTTAGCAAAAGGCAGTCTCGTCGGAGTGTTATGTCTCCTGAAACAAGTAAATCCAGCTAATCAGATGCCAAGACTGTGACTGTGGCAACACCAGACTACTAGGTAAACATGGAGTTGCACAAAGTTTTGATGGAATTTTGATAACCTATTATTGGAAGAATGGAATTTTGACAACCTATTATTAACTGGTTATCATTCTTAGTGCATAAGATCCTACCCAGTAGGAATTCTAGGTAGCACTTACCGATGGAGTACTTATATAACTAGTCATCAGGGGTACTCATATTTCTGTGCTTAAAACCCAAAGTAGCTTATGTCGACTTAAGACAAAAACGCTTGCTAGTTTTATAAAGAATGCGGAGAGCGCGGCCTATATTTTAAGCTAATCGCCATATATTTTGCTTACTTCATTTCGTTTTTATAGCTGAGAATCTAAATAGCTTAAGTCATCTAGTCGGACATGTGTATTTAGAAAAATTGCTTATGTAGATATAAGGAATTCATTAACATATTTCATATTTTTAAAATTTTGGGAAAATATATTATGTCTAAATAACAAAGCAACATTCCAAATTTTATTATCATTTATTCTATTTGGAAATATACCTTAACTGTTAATAAGATATTTTGAGCAAGCTTATATTTGTTCTTCAATCGCGCCTACGTCTGCTTAAGATGTTTTCTTTTCTAAGCTTTTTTAATATATATTCAAGGAAAATTCATTTAGGTTACTTAAGCTACTTTTCCGTTAAGTTTTTTGGAAAGTTTCAAATTTTAAGTTGACATAGGCTATATTCACCTCTGTAATGTGAAATTTCTTGGGAACTTAGGTTAGTGGCACGCCGATCGTCACAGTAGAAGGTTGTGTTTGTATTTTGTGTGGAGTGGAGTTGTATTGTATTTTGTGTGGAGTGTTTTAAGGTAATATTATTTTATTTCTGAGTATTTCAGTACAATATAGCTGTGCTATTTACTCTTAATAGAGGATAGCTATGAACAGAGGTAAAAGAATGGTTGCATTGGCCCTTTCTGCCACAGTAGAAGAGCAAAAAAAAGAAGACGAGAGCACAAATTATTTAAAGGAACGTTTTAAGAGATGCTTTTCAGCGGGTATAATACACTTGATTGTACTGCAACAGAGGTTATTAATTCTATTCATTTTTTTAGATGCCTCAGTTTCAGAAATTGCATTTTTTAATCCTTTCGTGAAAAATGAATCTGACTCTACATTTGTAAATGGATTTTGTTTTGATCTAGAAAGATTACAAAGTGAATTTTTATTTTTTGATTACGATGATGATGATGATGATTTTGTCGATCCCGACTACTTACCCACTGACGAAGATTTGAATTATGACGATAATGATATTGTTCTAGCCGCAGAAGAATTAGAAAGAAATATTTTTAAACCGGATAGTATAAGAGAAAAAAGCAGCGATGTCGAAAAGGAAACTAAGCGGTCCCGGCAGGAAAAAAGAAATCTAGGAAAAGAATATACAACAAGTACAGGGAAACTTGTTCCTAAAAGAAAATTCAAGGAGTTAGAGTCTTGCAGAAAAGGATGCAAAGGCAAATTGACATTGCATGATCAGCAAGCTATTTTTGAAAGATACTGGTCGTTGGGCAACTTAAAACTACGACAGGCTCATTTATCTGGTTTAATGGAAGTCCAACCAAAAAAATGTCAAAGGCTTTGTAAAAACCCAGCACCAAGAAATCGAACACACTCCTGTTATTACTATTTGGTCAAAGACGGAAATAGATTGTGTGCCAGAAATGTTTTCGGTTTACGCTTGGTGAAAGTGAACAGGTTTTAAAAACTATTGCTAAAAAGAAAATTTATTCCGCTGGAGGTTTTACTTCGCCTGATAAAAGGGGAAACCGCACACCCGCAAATAAACTTTCAGAAGATAAGGTTAATGAAGTTCGGGATCACATATCGTCATTTCCTGCATACGAAAGTCATTACACTAGGATGCATTCGGAACAGAAGTACTTAGCAAGTGATTTGAGTCTATCTCAAATGTATCGTCTCTATAATGATTCTAAATTCTCAAAACCTGTTTCTTTCACGAAATATGTTGAAATTTTCAAAACAATGACCACGCTCTTATCGAAAGGAAAAAGAAAAAGTCGTTTACTACTATTCATCATCCAAGAGATTGGTACCAATTTGTGGCTAGTGTGGGCGTTAAGAAGCATTTTATAGTATATGAAATGAAGCAAGAAGATTTTTTAGATTTTGCTAAAGTATCTAAAAATCAAATCATATGGAGGAAAGTTAACCAAGATGGTGAAAGGTTCACATGGCGGAATGTGGAATGGCTTCGATATACTTCTGAATTTGGATTAATACAGTATAAAAATTCCTTGAATGAAGAGGAACCTTTTAAATTATTAAATGTTAGAAAACGAGGAGTAAATAAAATTGAAATAACAAATATAGGAAGGTGCTATGAGGAGTCTATTCCCATTAATATTGAAAAGAAAAAAGATTTGATAGAAATGCTTCCCATTATTGACACTTCCTTCCACAACTTTTACTTAAATTTGCGTATAAATGACATTCCACTATACCATCCTGATCTCACTGAGGAGACTGAAATTGAATAATACTTTTAAAAATATTCTAATAATAATACAACCGTACCTGTATGAAGCAGATTTATTTTTTTATGTTTTGTTATATGATTTATACTTTATTTTGTGTGTTATGTATTACTATATATTTTGTTATACTTGAATTTAATAATTTTTTTTACTAAAAATGCTCCTTACTGAAGTAAAATATCTTAACTAAATTTAAACTAAAAAAATCTATTCAGCAAATTCACTTATTTCGATATAAGAATAATTTTTTTATTGTAAGCTATTTTAGAAAAATAGCTTATTAAGAGTTAAGCTTATATAGAAATTATTTTTCTCAAGGAGAAGTATCTTAAGTTTTTAAAATGTTAATAATAACATTAATTTGTACATTTTTTATTTAGATCTTTTTCCTATATAATTAATTCGATATTGCGCTACAGTATTACGTATATTAAACTCATATATATGTTAAGCATTTTTTCAAGGATTTGATTAAAGTTTCACATTGATATTCTGAAAAACTACTAGATTTGACTTAAGCTACTTTGGCTTGTAAGCACAGATTTAGATAACGCATTACGAGAGAAGGCAGATGGTAAGGTGTAATCCAGAATTAAAACCCAACAAGTTAGAATTTGCCCGATGACACATTTGTTTTCGTATTTTGGTAATTGTAATTGTAACTGCTCTAAAAACAGAAAATTCCGTTTTGTGCTAATATCTCTTAAACGGCAAGTCCAACTTTCAGGGACTCTCGTGGGATGATCCACAATTTGGTATAAATTATTAGTGTCTGCAAAGAGCTCGACGTCTTTGCCAGAAAAAATGGTGCTATTTGAGTAAGTCAGTCAGTTTACATTATGAACATTGAAATCACCCGCAACAATGATTTCACACTCGGGATTGGATGATAAGAATCCCGAGATCTATTCAGAGATCAGCTGAAGCTTCGTTACTTATATTAGGTAGGGCTTCTGTATAGAAAACAGAAGAATATGACGTGGCTTCGGAAGACGATTTTAATCCAAAGCGAGTTAAAATCTGAAGACGTACTTTTACATATTTTATAATGAGCCACGTCACCCCTAACATATGTAGATGGCAATGCCCCTATGGGGAGAGAGATTATGCACTAAAGTGTACCCCGACACCATGTAATGACCTAAGTCAGTATTGGGTGATATTTGGGTCTTACTAAGTGCGAATATTGGGGGTTTATAAGTCAACAAGTGGCACTCAACAAACGAGGAATTCGCATGAAATCCACGAATGTTACAGAGGTCAATAACAAAGCTTGACTTGTAACGGGACTCCGGTTGCGCGGGTTCAGTCGCCACATTCTTAGGGATATTTCCCGGAATTACATTTGCCGCAACCATCACTGGCAATAAAATTTGTCCGCGTCAAAGTGTTATGCCCTTTGAAACTGGGCAAACTGGGGGGCCTCGGTAGTCTAGGGGTAAGGCGCCTGACTGCTATCCCAGAGGTCCCGGGTTCGAATCCCGGCCAGCCCCACGGTCCTTCGCCTTTTTCACTTTCACACCCGAATAACTTTCCTTCTTTCTTCTCCCCTCTTTACATTCCTGATTCTTCCTGTCATAGCCTTCGCTAGTGCTTCCCCGCTCCACCAAAGCGCATGTCATCGGTTGGCTAATGAGATTCAACTCGTTTCAGGAGGCATAACACTCCAGCGAGTTGTTTCTCAAAAATGCCCCGAAATATGTAATGGAATAAAAATATCGCGGCTAGGTTGTGGCAGCGCCGGTTGAATTTCTATTGTTTTTTAACTTCCCAGTATAGGAAGTTATTGTAATCGGTCCGAAAATCGAAATCGAAAATTTCAACGTATTTTCATCTTTCAAGGTTTCAGGAGCAATTTAAGCAAAAAATTGGGAGGAAGTATGTGTGTGTGTATGTGTGTGTGCGTACGGATGTGGTCATTTTTTCCTGCACGATATCGCGCGAACCAAAACTGATATCGACATCGTTGAGGTGTCGTTCGAAGCGTATTAATCGAAATATGATCTGAAAAGATTTTCATGAAATTCGGTCCAGCCGTTTTTTTGTTTAAGCGACGTAAGTGATTTTTCTACCTGCACGATATCGCCCGAACCACGAAAGATATTGACTTACTTGAGGTGCCGTTCGAAGCGTATTAGCGACAATATAATCTGAAAAGATTTTTTCGTTCCAGCGGTTTTTTGGTTTAAATGACTTATGTATACTGTTACGTTTTTACGGCTTAACGGATTCGTAGGATTAATTAAGGAATACACTTTTTAATTATCCACACAGTAATTTATTTATTACAAACCAAACACAATTTAATTACAAACACAATTCTTACAGTTCACTATAATCACTTTTAATTTAATAACCCGCACTATTAAATTCTATCTATCGCTTTATAGTTCACTTTTAAATCACCACTTTTTACTGTTTCTCACTTTAGAACACTTTTATCGCCTTTCAAATCAAAACTGACTCGATAGCGGCTGCCAGGCGCTTTATATAGGCAGCTCCACCTTTGTCTACTTTCTGGAACCTTCGTTTTCTGGTTCCTTGTGGTATGTTCTTTTATTTCCTTAAGTTTCGACCAGCTTGAAGTTGTCTTCGCTTATCTCTCGTTAGTTTAGTACATAAATTCTTAGTTCAGATAACAACCGAAAATCGTTGATTCATCCTCTCGACAAATAGATGGCGCATAATCATCACAATACATTTTCGTCATCCTAATCTTGTAAGTGCGCACATTAAATTTGACATTTTCCCAACTAGTTTTGGTATTTTTTTGTTGGTTTTTTTGCACCTCTTAAGAAATCCGAAGCATTGGGATGCTTGTTTTGCGATTTAAAATATGTGGTCATTCCATCGCAGGTCTTTGGGTAATGTCACATCTAAGATGTGTAGGGAAGGGTCGGCCATTAGTTCAACTTCACCCACTGTCATGGATGAAGAGGTGTGCATTCTTTATTGGAGATGAGACAATACTTAGTTTTGGTGGGGTTGAATTGGACAAGATTCTTGTTTCTCCAATCTAGCATGAGTCGTCGGAAGCCATATTGTCTGTCGTCAACGCCGGCCCTAGGGTAGAGCGAGTGGAGCGGTCGCTCGAAGCGCCAGATGGCAAGGGCGCCAAAATGAGCGTTAAAAGCAATTTCGAGCGCCTTTTGGAATAAGGCAATTTTTTGATTTAGGCAATTTTGATTTTTGAAAAATTTGGTTTTTATTTTTTATTTAACACGGCACGAGGCTCCGTTCAGAAAATATTTAGGTTCTAAATCGATAAAAAAAATTTGAATACTACTTTTGAAGTCATAAGGCATTTTGATGCTAAAATTTGCACTATTTCGTATTTTTTCAGTATGTTTCCAACTGAGCTATGTCGAAAAGTACCAAATAAATCCTTCATAGCCGTCAAAAAACTTAGGCAAACTTAAATTCATATTTAGATAGAGCTCTTTGAGGCCTTCAATTAGAATGATAAAAAAAAGTTTTCACTCTATCAGGCTCTCCTTCGATTATCGGGCTGCACCACTAGTAGTGATGAGCAAGACTGATCTTGCACATTTAGCAAGACCAAGGCAAAATAGGACAAGACTGCAAGAGTAAGATAGCAAGAATTTATGCTCATCAATAAGTGCCAAAAGTTTTTCAGTGATAAGCACAAAGTCTTGTCTTTCTCATTTAGCAAGATCAAGACAAGACTGCAAGACTTTTTGCTCATCACTGCAGTTTTGGCTTTTCCTTGTCTTGGTCTGGCTTTGATCTTGCTAAATATGCAAGTCCAGTCTTGCTCATCACTACTTACTAGACCGATCACAGTGAAAAACGAGCTTAAGCAATGCGATTGGTGGGTCAGTCACCAGCGGCATAGGGGAGCAGCATGTAGTGTATTTTAGTAATTAAATATGCAAGTGTAGTAACTATATCCACCTGGTACAAGTGCGATCATAACCTCCTCGTGGTGGCCACTGGAATCTATCCTGAAAGAGGACAGTGGGTAGGTTTTGCACTCTCGTTTAACGATCGCCTTTCGAGATCTCCTTCGGGTAGCCAAAAAAATTGGCAGCATCAGTTCCCATATAATCTAGGGGGAGCATTCCCATCATCCAGGGTAACAGGAACCCAGAAATAAAAAAAAAATACTCACTAAAAGGTCAGGGCAAGAAAAAATGACAAATATTTGTCATTGTGTATGTGAAAGCGTTGACAAAGCGCCGAAAGACAATCTTGCTCTACCCTGATCAAGGGCTAGGGCCAGGGCCGCATTTAGGACAGGGCCGCATTTAGGACAGGGCCAGCGGGGCCATGGCCCCAGGGCCCCCACCAATTGAGGGCCCCCACCAATTCGGATAAAATAGAAAAAATATTGGTATGTTTTTAATTGATCCCAAAGTCTATAGAAACTAAGAAAGATTTTCTAGTGTAGTTGTTAGCAAGGGTCATTCATAAATCATAAGTCATATTCAAATTTCCCGTGCAAAGTAAGTTAGTTGAGCTATGCGTTCCGAAACTCACATTGTGTGTAAAATTTCCATTTTTATAAGCAGCATTCAAATTTCCCACGCGATGTCAATGAGTGGAGTGTCTTCTATAACTCAGTTAAAGTACGTATGTTCAGTTCCGGATTAACCCATAAGCAAATTAAGCAGCAATTGCTTAGGGCATCACGGCTTGGGGGCACTATAAACGGCACCGAAAAATATTTGCTACCACATGAAGGCAAGACTGTTTGAAAACCCGCTCGTTAAAATTGATTAGAGCCATGACCCGACTAGAAATTTAGGTTTTTTTCATAAAGTTCTTACTAGGACAACCGAGTTCTGAACTCGGTCCTAATAAGGTTTGAATGTGATAACCCTATAAGATCCTAGTTAGAAGCGTAACGCACTTTCAAATGGTGGTCACATGACAAGAAAAGCAGCAACAATTGCTGCTGTTGCTTTTTCATCTCTATTCCTAATTTTACTGCTTTAGGCGGCAGCAATTTTTGGCATTTCAAAATCAAATCAAATGTTATTAATTATTAATACTGTTTTTGCTTGAACAAACGGAGACAGAAAATTGGAAAGCAAGTTATTTACATATATTCACCAAAAAATTGATTTTGTTTAACAGTTTAACTGTCAAATAATAAAAAGTCTGCTGCTTTACTTTTATCTGTTTCAGTAGGCAGAATTCTGCTTCTGCTGCTGCTCAAAAAGTTGGATCTAATACGGCCTTATTCGTTCGTGTAAACAGAGTGTTTTTATCCAGAATCGGATGAGTGTACATTATTAGGGGAATCCCTGTATTGACATTGACAGGATTGACTGCGATAAAGAAGAGTTTTTATAGTTATTATCGAGGTAATAATATTAATTTGTTTATCTTTATTGCTTACTATTTATATGTTTACTATTATAGTATTAGCCAACTGATAAATACTTGGTTTACTTAGCAATATCTGTTAGTGCATTTTAAATTTACTTAAGTCAGTTTTATTTAAAAGAAAATGGAATGGAATGAAATTTTTTTTAGCCTCTAAAATTTGAAAAACTACCATGTCGGATAGACAAGAAGATAGAGACAAAAATGTGAGACATTATTTGAGTGGATCCCAGAAAAGGAAGGTTGCTGCGGAAAAAGAGGAAAAATTTGAACATGTCCTCGCTAAAACTCCGAAATTGAGAAATTTTTTCCTTGTTCGCGAGCAACCGAAAGCTGACAACGAAAAGCCTTCCATTTCTTCAAGCTCAAGTTCTGTTCCTGAAGTTGACAAATTGGATGTACCTGCAGATGACTCTTCAATAGTAAAAGAAAATAATTCTTTAGACAATCCAAACTACAAGGCTGATATTGGTCTTTGGAAAGCGCCATTCACCAATGACATGATCAATTTTTGGGTCAAAGAAGGTTTATCAAAATTACAACATTGTGACGAAGAACCCACTGGGGCACGGAAGCCTACTTTCAGACATGACGAAGCCTTCTTTTGAAGCTTAGGAGCCCTTCCTGTCCGTATCCCACGTCATATCTTTTTTAACATTATATGTCATTGGAAGGAAGCAGTGAATTTTCTTCTAGACAGCTTCTTGGGAAGCTCAATGGAATATAATTTTATAGCTTTTTCGAACGCTTTTAAAGATTACACTGTACGCCCAAAATTTATGGAAACTTAAAAAAATTTAAGGAGTAAACAATATTATAAAGATGAAAATGAAGTTTCCTATATTAATTAGTAAATATCTTTATGGAAAAATATATAAAATGTCGTTTATTCAATTTCTGTTTTATATTTATTCTAAAATTATAATTATTACAAAATTCTTTTATAAAAAAACAAAAACAAGTTAACATTAGCCTCTTCATGGCATTTTCGCAAAATGAAAATTATTATTATTGTTAATTATATGTAAATTAGATTAAAATCAAATTTAAGTTTTGTTCTGCTTCAATTTATATGTTTCTTTATAAAATCTATTTTTGGCCAATCGAAAACCTTTCTTCATTTCATTTTCGAAATCGCCATATCCCATATTTGAAGATTTAATAAATTCTAAAAGAACATTATAAAAAATGTTTGAGAAAAATATTTAATATGTTACTTACCAAATAAAAAAAATTAAAAAATTTTATATTTTTTATAGGGAAAAGCTTTTTTGGGTCGCTCCAACTTAATTTTAATATTATATTGGGAACGAAAAATAAATCGAAGCATTTCAAAATGGGAGATTTTCCCACTATTTCTTTTATATAAGTTATCTAAAAATATTCCTAATAATAAAAAGGATTTTCGATTGTAACATTTTACCAATTGATCCTCAGGGATGTTTTGAATTCTATTATCAATATTTTTCAGTTCATCGATATTTTTGAATGGAAAAATATTGAGATTGGTCTTTGAGGGATATATTTTATTAACAATTCTTTCTAGAAGAATTGTGTTTTTTGTGTTAATTTCAATTAATTTATTTAGTGATATATTCATTTCACTTATTATCGCTGATTGTTGGAATACAATTTTTTGTAAATCTACATTTGATGGTCCTGTACGTGAAAAAATAGTTATTAATAGTAAGTGTAGAAATGCACCGTGTCCTACTTTCATTTTCTTTATTGTTGGAATCCATCAAGGACTCCCCAATTGCAGCATTGTAACGGAAGACTGGAGTTGGTTTATATTCTGCTTTTGCGAAGAATTTTTTTTGCACTGGCTCCATTCTAAAATGGGAAAATAATCAACAAAAGAATATAACAATAAACACCTTACAATTAGGATACACAGTGATGTAATATAGGAATAGTAACAAACTTATTTCCTAGTGGCAAACACATTATTTTGCATGCAACGGCCGATACTTCAAACTTTTTCTCTTCCTTTGATAAGTTATCAACCAAACAAATACCTAATGTTGCCATAGAATCATAGGGCTCCTCAAAATAAGGTGAAACATTTAGAAATTCCGTTACAATTATATAGGATTTGTTTGATTCCATAGTAAATCCTATAACTTTAGTTGGTGTAAAAGGCTTTATATAACAATAATTATTGGGTCGCGAATCACTCAAATAAAATATGTTAAAGAAATAGTTCCGATAAATAGGCGCACTTGTTACTTTACTTTTGTATTTGGATAAATTTTGAATATGGTTTTTTTTAACCTGGTTAAATTTACTTTCCTCTATTAATCTATTATTTAATTGCTGTAAAATATTTTTTGGCTGGCGACAATACTTTTTAATCCTCTGCATATAGTTCTCGAATCGATAAGCTGAAAAATTGTCTACATTCCCATATAAATGTACACAATCTGTTAGATGAAGTAAGTTATGAACATTATAACTGGTTTTGTTTTCGCCGTAAAAAAGTGGGAAATTGTGCACAAAGTTTTCTATCATTTCCTTCACGCATTCCAAATTACTCCTGCAATTTTTTGGACATAATACTAATCTTACGCTGCATGATGAATTAGGAAGTGGTAAAAAAGATTATCATCCAAAAATTCTTTTAACAACACAATTCCAGTGTATAAAATGATTTGTCGAAATTCTGTGGCCTTCCATCTTTTTATCTCAGAAAGGCTCCTGGGTTTTCTACCAAATTCTTTTGGAATGTAAACTCTGTATGAAAGAAGTTTATTATCTATCATTTGTTTTTGAGTTGCAGTTAATTTTGCACATTTATGGTCATTGGCCCAAATAGATAGCAGCATTTTTTTTACAACCCCTAAATCAATTAGATGCATCACATCTAATGGAAATTGTGTGATCATCTTAATGCCTGCTTCTTCCAACAAAAGTTTATTATTTCTAAAATAAATGGTGTGATATGTTGGGTCCCATCGTTGCTCAAAGTTGTCATCAGTTCTAAGATGTCCTACTGTAGTTGTATATGTAAGCCTATTATTTATTTTTATAGCTTGCTGTTTGCATTTTGAACAACCATTGCTCGCAGTATGTCCTACTGCACCAGTAAGAAATGCCTTTGCAGGAGCATCACAAACAAATGATCTTATTTTTACTTGCATTTGTTTATTATTTATCAATATTTTTTCATTATTTAAAAAAATTATCTCATGCACAAGCTCCATCAAATACTCATTTACATTTTGCGGTTTACTTGGACCAATATACGCTCCTATTATGAAAGGGGCTAGTTCAGGAAATTGTGACAAGGCGCCCATAATGGGCCATAAAGTTTGATTTGAACTATTAAATAGTGGCAACCCATCAATACCAATATCGATAGCTAAAGTATTTATCTCTTCTAGAAAATTTAATTTCATGATTTGAAGAGATTTTTGCAGGCCATAGTGAAAATATTGCCCTGGTGGCATATTAACAACTTTAATGGTAGAACTTTTAGTACCCATCAATGAATGTCTTGTTTGTGGTAAGTTCAATCCTCCTTTGTTTAAAATATTTAAAAGGTCTTCGATTGCTGCTCGATGAATTTGATGCTTTACGCACCAAGCTGCTAAATTTTGAGACATTGTTCTATTACCTTCATCAGTATTTATAAAATCGGGGATGTCATCGAAAAAACTGGAAGATTGTTCTTCATTAGGGTTCTTCTCAGCATATTTAGATGACTCTCCGTTTTCTCCGTATTCTGATTGCACATGCATGCAAGAACTAGAATTTCTCATTTGTTTTGCAATTAATCTCTTAAAATGTCGCTTGCTTATTCCCGCAATTTGGCCACTCATAATTTTTTAATTATTTTATTATTTTCTAAATAAAGAATCCTTTAAAAAGGAAAACAAAAAGTGCAATATTATTAAGTTATGATATTTAAGAAATGCTTTGAGTACAGAATGACAATATTTTAATATCGGTATAGTTTAAAAAGAGTATTCGAATATTTGAATAATACATTTGTTTATTGTGCTTGAAATATATTTTCTTTAGAAGTTGTAATAAAATAAAACAATTTTTCAATCTGCATTATTATTATTTAAATATAATATTTCTATCTTTGCTGACTTTTAACTCTAACTTTATTTATTCAAATATATAAAGAGTTGTATTTTTAGTTCCTTACCTTTTAAAGTAAATTAGTATTAGATTTATTTTAATAAAGATTTATCTTCTAGAAGAACTTTTTATAAATTTCACACAGCACTTCACTGTTTGCAAGATTCCACTAAACTGCGGAAAACTTTCACGCGCTATTTCAGATTGTCTTGTACAAAAAAAGAAGACTAAAACCTTCCTTTTATGGGCATGGTTGAAACATTTTTCTAACAACGTCGAAGAAGAAATTAAAATCTTCCTAACAGCTTCCAAAAGATACGATGTGGAAGCGCTTCTTTACTGATTATTAAGAAGAGCTTCAATTTTTTCCCACTGGGAACTTTTCTCCAAGGTTTCAGTAACTCAAACACGACAAGATAGCACCGAAAGCTATAGAAAATGTACAAAGGGACTTTTTTATCGCACACATCAAAACAAGGAGATTTTACGACGTTTTTGGTTGTGTTTCTCTCCATCAACAGGCAAAATAATATTGCTGTTTATGCAAGCTCATAACGAGTTCACCTGAGAATTCTTTTGCTTGTGAAGGTTTCTGCGATTGGAAACATGCCACAGAACGCCTCGTTCAACATGAAACTACGAAAAGTCACCTGGATTAGCTTGTCAATTTTTCGTCTCGTTCCAGTGAATTAGCTTGTACATATTCAGCACTTGAAAAGCAGGTCAGTTTTCCTGCTTTATCATATGAAACATTTCAAATTATTAATTTTTTTTCGTCATTTTTATATTATATAATACATTACAGGTAGCAAAAGAAGCTCAATATTGGCGAGAAATTCTCAAACGAGTCATAAGTACCATCAAATTTCTTGCGGAACGTGGGTTACCCTTTCGTGGTGAAAATCAGACAATTGGTTCGCCGAGTAATGGAAACTTTCTTGGTATTCTCGAACTGATTTCTCAATTCGATCCTTTTCTTACTGCTCACATGGAAAATCACGGAAATAAGGGTAGTGGTCACGTCAATTATTTGTCCTCGACAGTTTTTGAAGAACTCATCGATCTCATGGCTGAAAAATTATTAGCTGAGGTAACAAGTTGCATAAAAAAAGCGAAATATTTTTCCGTTTCGGTCGATTCTACACCCGACGAAGGTCACATCGATCAATTGACTGTCATTTTGAGGTACATGGAAGATATGTCCAGTTGAACGTTTTTTGACTTTTATACCTAATTGTGGTCATAAAGGCGTAGGGCTGGCAGAAGCTCTTCTTGATTTTTTCCAGAAACAAACGATTGATATAAAAGATTGTCGCGGTCAATCTTATGACAATGCGCCAAATATGAGTCCAACGGTATGCAAGCTGTGATTTTGAAAAAAAAAAAAAAAGCGCTTTAGCGATATTTGTTCCTTGCTCCGCTCACTCATTAAATTTAGTAGGAAAATCAGCTGCCAATGCTTGTTCCGCTGCAGTTCTTTTTTTCAGTTTTGTAGAAGAACTTTTCGTTTTTTTCACTGCTTCGACAGCGCGGTATGAAATATTGATGAAAAATTTGTCAGCTGAATATACCAAAAGATACACTCAAAAATTTGAGTGATACGCGCTGGTCATGTCGCGAAGATGGAAGATGCTGTCAAGGCTCTTAACAACGGATACAAATTCATTCAAAATGCGTTAATTGAAATTCGCGATGACGTTGAACAAAAAGATGTTGTCAAAAGCCAAGCTCGCGGTCTTTTCCAGAACATGTCTCGATTAGAAACAGCAATTTATACCAAACTTTGGCATGACATACTGGAAAGATTCAATTCTACGAATAAGTATATACAGAGTTCTACGATGACCCTTTGTACAGCCGTGAATTCTCTAAAGTCTTTAAAATCTTTCGTACAATCTAAAAGAACTGCATTTGAATCATATGAAACTGCAGGCAAAGAATTGTCCGATGAACAAGAGTATGAAAGTGTGCGGGTTCGATCTGTGAGTGTTCGATTGAGACCCCTAGATTATGGAACAGCGGATGATGTGCAACAGTCACCGAGAGACATATTTCGAACTAAATCTTTCCTTCCTGTCATTGACCAACTGATCGTATCGTTGAATGAACGAATTTCAGCGTACGAAGTCGTTGATGAACGATTCGGTTTCTTTGCTGAGATGACCACAATGGAAACTTCTCAGTTGGAACTAAAGGCCAAATATCTTGTACATCATTACCCTGACGATTTAGACCTGAATTTAGCTAATGAATTGATTCATCTCGCCACTTTTGCAAAACAATACGAAAAGAAAAAGGGTGAATCGAATGAAATTTTTCTCTACCGGATAATTTTGCAAAATAATGTGAAATCTATTTTTTGTAATGCAGAAGTGGCACTTCGTATTTATTTATCGATGATGGTAACTCATTGCAGTGGGGAAAGATCATTTTCAAAACTAAAGATTATAAAGAACAGATTGCGAACGTCGATGACTCAAGAACGCTTGTCGAATCTCATGCTTCTCAGTTTGGAAAGCGACATTCTCCGCGATATGAATTTTGATGATATTGTCAACACTTTTGCTAATAAGAAATCGCGAAATTTTTTTATTTAATTAGAATTAATAAATGATTGTCAGTGTGCAAATATAATATAAGAATAAATTTTTTCATATGCTGTACGTAATCATATTATTTTACTTGAGTATACTCCACTATACTAATGAAAAAATTTTAGGGGCCTCCACCAAATTTTGGCCCCAAGGCCTCCGATTTCTAAATGCGGCCCTGGCTAGGGCCGGCACTATCTGTCGTTTATGAGTAGGTTGGATTCTAGATATCCCATAAGCTATTTTGTTGATTATCGTCTCCAAGGTTTTGGAAAGAATAGAAATAAATTGCTTTTGGGCGGCAGTTGGAGGAAAGGCTGGAGTCACCTTTTTTTCGGTAGGGGCTGAACATGTGCAAGTTTCCAAGAGTCTGAATGAATTCCGGAGAAATATGATAGGGCAACAAGTTTTCGTTTAGTCAAAGGTGAGGCACATTGTTTTAAGACAATGGTGGGTGGGTATATTATCGGGTCCAGCGGATTTGTTTGCATCGAACTCCTGGAGACAACTGTACACCCCGCGAGTCCTGAAGAATAACCTGTCCATTAAATGGGCGTTGTGCTCGAGCAATTTCGGGTAAAGAAGAATTTATACAGCTTTGGCAAGAAATACTGAAGCAATTATCAGATTACAAGGACATTCAAAGATATACTAGTATGACTGTGTAGTTTATTAATCTCACCTTTCTACTTTCTCTGATAATAACTATCCTTACTTTACTTTCATAAGTCTATGAGTTCTAACAATAAAATTTCTTAAATCAAGGGCAGATTTTTTTATAAAAAATTAAATCAATCGAATTAAAACCATTTGACGTCCTGCGTGGGTTTATCTATTAGTCCATTTAACTGAAAAAATTATAAAAACTCTAGATGATTTCATTACAATATCTATAAAACATGTCCTTTTTTCCTTCAACATCTCTTGTCTTAATTAATATTTAAAATTCTCTTCGCTTCATTACTTCCATTTGATTAATCAAGAAATCCTTGTCTGGATTAACAAATCGCACTGTTTCTACTTAGCATAAAATTAATGCTGAATCTAAGATAGACAATATAAAAGGCAACATAATGGCCAAGGATAGATCATTCTCGATAAGGACACCATTCAAACAAACTCAAGAATCTTACAACATTTTTTATCAAGAATGGTGCATAAACAGTGCTTATTTGTAAGTTATCCAGGAAAGCGCACCTTTATCTACCTAACTATATTATTAGCTCTGCTGGTAATTACTAAATCTAATACATTGTAAGTACATTTGACAATTAGATATTTTTATACATTGGTAATGACGAATTTTCCACATATAGGCCTGAAAACTATAGAGATAAGCATTGCAAGTACTCGATTATCGTGGCAAAGTGCGAATTTGGAACTTATACTGACGAATGCGGTAGACAAGCTTGCTATAAAGGTGTTAATGAAAGGTGTGACGACTTATTTTATGATGGAATAACTAAGGAAGGAAAATGCATACCTGGACTCGCATGCGTTTGTGGAAAATGTACTGGATGTTTGAATGAGCATTGTCCTGAAATTCAACTATGCAGGCGGACTGGCTTTTTTGATAAGAAACAAACTAACTCAATCGTCGATTATTACTATGGAAAATAACTTGGAGTTAACGAAATCCTTACACTGTCTGTTAAAGGCTTATAGTGTGAAAAGTGATCAGGATCAGGAAAAGATTTTTGTGATAAAGGATTCTCAATAAATTATTATATTTGAAAATAAAATTGCGAATTTATATATTTATACACTGCAAAATATTTAGTAGTTTTTAAATAATAAACAGTACTTCTACGTCTGTTGTTTTAATAAGCATTGCTCCTAAGCTAACAGGTTGAAAGAGTTTCTCTGTTTTTTTGTGTTTTGTAACGAATTCAAGGGGTGTAATTATGTTTCATCGCATCAATACTGGCGTGACAAGTGCATTCTATTAATTTTAGCACACAGAAATCATTGTAGATTAGCAAAGGTTTTTACATCTTAAAAACATGTGCGCTTTCATAGTGAAAATTTTGATGATTTGATGTGATGCGCAACTGTTTTATAAAAATCAAACGCGATTGAGAATTGCAACTGGCAGCGTTGCGCAAGTTGTTTTCTCGTGGTGTTGGTGCATTCTAAAGTCGATGAAATTATAATTGTGCTCAAATAGGGAATCTTATGCAAAGGTAAACTCAGATTTTGCCACCGAAGTATAACGTAAACAAACAACAACATAACAGAAACAGCAACAAAAATGTAATATACATCTATTAACCCGTCTCAAATGCTTATTTAACATAATCTTCAGATCTAAGGCGATCTGGAAAAAGTCTTGAATGTTTTGTACCCTTAAACTTTTTGCAAGGCACAACTACATATATCCCATAACTCCCGTACTTTTTGGTCTTTAGGAAATAAATGAATCCGTAATATTATTGCAACCAAATACGCAACACTGATGCATATTTATTAGAATATAAGATTCTATCATTGAGTAACCGAAAAATCACAATAATCAAGAATTGTCTGACAGAGAAGACAAATGTCACTTCATGTTTACGTTATAATACATTGGCGCCCCTAGCGGGAGAAATTTTCCAGTAAGGTTCCCTATTAAGTGCGAAAATTGCAGCGAGGAATGCGCATGAAGAATTCTGGAAGGAATTTATCGAAATGTATCGCGTACTTCCAGTACTATGGAAAGTGAAAAGTGATGCTTACGAAAACCGAAATTTTAAAAATGCTGCTTACGATAAACTTGCGCGGAAAATGCAAGAAATTGATATTGAAGCCAATAGAGAAACCGTAAGCAAACAAATTAGTTGCCTCCGTTCAGCATATCGGCAGGAATTAAAAAAATTATCTAATAGCAAAAGCTCCGAGGCAGGAGATTTGTACATACCTTCCCTGTGGTACTTTGATGAAATTGATTTGATAATCGTTGTTTCGGGGGAAAAAAATGCTTCCCTCATTACTGGGTCCGCTTTTTTAATTAATGGTTCTATCATGTTCAACAGTTCACTAAAAGTAGACGGATCCATTCTTAAATAATTCTGATAGTCCAGAGGTGATGATATTTCTAATTTTCGGATTAGACTCTCTGACCAAATATTTTTTTTGTACCCACCACTTCATCCACATTTCGCTTTTTCTTTTTTTTTCTTGTTGTAATTTTGTATCACTTTCTCCAAAAGTTGCAATTATAATTGCCAACACGCAGCTTCAGACATGTTCCCTTCACCAAAAACATAAACGCAAAACATATTGCGCAACTCGTTGTATAGTGCATGGACAATCACATCATTTTTGTCCAACACAAATTTGCGCAAAATATTCGACCATGTATGGGCCCCTTAAGACCATACTTTAGAAGTAAAAACTTGTTTGCCCAGTATTATGCAATTTATATAGAGGAAGGTCTGCCGGATATATGGTATGCTTTGATAAAAAGTCAGGCCAACGACCGGTGCAGGAAGTATAGCGACGAGCCTACTACTGAGGGAACAGATGCAATTTGAAAATATCAAAATTTCTGAATTCCTATGTACCTCAAAACTTAAAAACGAAGCAAAGGTTTTATGATAACTGAAATATTTTCGATTGAAACTGCAACTGCAATAACCACTTTCTCCTTCATCCACAAAGTTCGGACGCGCCGTTTCTGATGAAAAATTAATTAATTAATATTCAAGGCACCCAAAATCATGGGAAGTTCGTTAAAGCTTCGACCTAGTAAAATTAAACCTTCAGAAGTGGAGATTGTCATGTATGAACTCCATTATTTCTGGGCCTTGTTCACGTATAAAATCAGCAAGAGCGCATGTCACAAGCTCAAACACAATCAGCTTTATTTGTTGCCCGCTTATTGCACCGCACCTGCGGTTTTATGTGAAATTTTCTCTTCTTTAACAGCTCTACAGCCGGGATCCGGTCCTGGCCTCTTGGAATTGTTCTCTCCATCGGTCCCGATTTCGAGTCGATGTTATCCAGTTTGGTATCCCTAAGCTCTGAGCGTCCTGGTCTATTCCATCTTTCCAGCGAAGTAAGGTCTCCCTCGCTGTCACACCTCATAGGTCTTACCTCAGAAAACTTTCCGAGCAGGCTCATCTTCAATCATACGAGCTAGATGACCTGTCCACCGCAGCCTACCGAGCTTTATTTTCTTCACAACATCTATGTCGCGGTAGCGCTCGTAGATCTCGTCATTGTAGAGTCTCCCGAATCGTCCTTCCTCACATACGGGGCCAACAATCCTCCGAAGTATTTTCCTCTCGAACACGCCCAAGAGGTTTGAGTGCTTTTTGCTAAGCACCCACGTTTCGGATGCATATATGAGAACCGGTACACCATCGTCTTATATAGTAAAAGTTTAGACGTTATGGTTGATGCTTGGATTTAAAGAGCCTTGACCGACTACAGTAGGCTTTTTTGGCTTTTAGCTGACGCCCAACTAGCACAAATACATATTTCTCTTCACAACTAAATTGTTTTATAGGTATATGTTTTTTAATTGCATGTGTTAATACTTTTGGCTGAATTAATGTTTTATAAATTGTATTTTCACTCAAATGCCATTTAGCTGTAAAATAAAGTTGTGAGAATACTTTTACGACAAAATTATAAAACTGGTTTCTAATATATTGTATAGTGTTTATATAAATGAAATGGTATCTTGAAACCAATTATGAACTTAAAGATATCCAGATTTGTTTTTACATTTATAATTATTGTATAAATGCTTTAAAAACCAATCTATAACCTAATTATAAAACAAGTGATTTCTGTATAAAAACTGAATATAATAGCAATTTAAAGGTTCACACAACTACGTTACAAAACATTATTGCTTTATAAGCTTAAAGGCTGGTGTATAAGCTTATATAGAGATGCTCTATTAAAGCTCTTTTAAGTAAATAAAATTAACATTTAAAGAACTCTCTTTCAACCAAAAAGTGTAATAGGCATCTACAACACTCTCTTACAACTACAATATTTAGTGATTATGCACTTTGGTACAAATTATAAGTCTGTTCATTGGAAGCTCCCGATCTTTAATACAACCATTATATAGCAATAAAGAATAAACAGTGCTGAAATAAGAGGGAAAATGTTTTATAAAGGTAATTGTAAGACCTAGTTATACAGCATAATGAATAATACTCGGAGCAAAAATATCACGCAAAATCCTTTTACACGGCCGATTATTCTATAATTGTTTTATTGGTACTTATTTTATCCCAAATTTACTTCTTATAAAATATTATTATCTACCAAGTATCTAAATTACTTTCTAATAGTTTCAGTAAAAGTAAAATAGTCTTACTGCAAGAGAAGACATTTTGGTTTTGAAAATGGTAAGCAAAGGGAAGCCGCCATATTACAAAAACCGTTTATAAAAAAAACAATTTTTTTTTGTTCTCCACTGCACTGCTTAAATGGTTTGAAATATCTACGTAGTAGATACTATATTAAGATGGCATCAAAAAAAATTGTACCTTTGAATAATATCCTAAAATAATTAAAATTCATAAATGAGTTTAAAATAAACTTTTGTTAAATTTTCATTATTTTAATGGCGCGTTGTACCTATTCGAATTATTACCAAGACTTTCCACAGTAAAGTGAGCTTTGCAAGTAATTTTCACTCCTCCAAAGCCAATATTCGAATTTAAAATTATCATATTATTATAAAATGACCTTAGTGATGTCATCATAATCATAATATGCAGAAAGTAACAGTGCGAAAAATATTAAAATTAGTCAAATACCAAGTCAGTCAACAGCAATTATATTACCATAATGTTTTTTAATAATATCTAATGAAAATAGCTGTACAACAAAATGGTTGCAGCAACCCTCTAAAATGTAAGGATATAAGGTTTTATAAAAATGTTTTTTAAAAGTCCCCAGGAAATATTTTCAGCGCTTCAAATAGAAGCGAGGTCTAAGCGCTTCTTTGGTGCACATTTATAAGCAAAAGCAAAGCGCTGCTTAAGTGCAGATTTCGGAAGTTTACCCGCAGCACTGCTTTTTTCTTCCTTATAAGGTAATGTGAGGGAATTCGCGTGAAATTCATAACAGAGTTGAGCGTTATTCGTTCAGTTCACTGTTCGCAGACGTGCATAGACATAGAGTGGAAATTTTAGTGGAGATCTTTGTTAGAGATTATTTTAATTAAACGTAATTTTATATTATTTATAAAATATAAAGTGGTTTTTTATAAATATATAATACATAATCCGTTTTATTCTAAGGTAAGTAAAATTAGACCGCTTAAATAAATAGGACATTTCCTTATTATTTAATCTTGATTTATTTAAAGACATTTCGCATCTTTATATTTTAATTAGAAATGAGTAAAAAAATTTGCGGACTTAGTAAAAGACACGTAAGGCGACTTGTCGCCAAAGAAATGAGTAATATAAGTATAAGAGTATAAGTAATTGCCCTGAAAATAGTTGTGAACTAGAACTGGTTTGTCCTAAATCGAATGTTTTAAATGTGAATCCTGAACCAATTAACCGAACAATTGAGACAGACCCAGTAACTAGTAAAGACCAAACAATATCTGAAAACATTAGAGTTTGGTGCGTAGAGCATAAAATAAAGAGAAAAGCGTGCGACGATATTTTAAAAATTTTCCGGACGGCAGGCATAGACGTCCCGACTACAAGTAAAACTTTACTTAACTCGAAATATGGGGAAATTGAAATAATACCAGTAGCTCCAGGAAATTACTTTCACTTTGGCATTCAGAAGTCCTTAGATATGTTACATTTATCTTTGCCAGATTCAGTAAATTGCTTGCTAATCGATATAGGCATTGATGGGCTACCACTTTTCAAAAGTTCTAGAACACAACTTTGGCCCATTTTAGGATCGATATCAAATTGTTTACATATAAAACCGTTTTTAATTGGCGCTTATGTAGGTCCACGAAAACCGGAAAAAGTTAACGACTTTCTCGCAGAGTTCGTAAAAGAAATAAAACATGTGAATAATGTTGGATTATTATTGAATGGAAAAGCTATTGCCTTAAAAATAAATAATTTTATATGTGATGCGCCAGCAAGAGCTTTTATAGCAGGCACGGTAGGTCACACATGTAGCAGGGGATGTTCAAAATGCACTCAGACTGCACAAAGAATAAACAAAAGGTTAACATATTCCATAACAATTTCATCGTTAAGGACTGATGCGGATTTTAAAATAAGGAAAGATAAATATCATCATATCGAAACCTTTTGGGAAACTATGAACATTCTAGAAGAAATTGATATAAAAATGGTGTCCCAATTCCCGCTTGATGTGATGCATCTAATAGACTTAGGCATAGGAAAAAAAAATATTGATTGATATTTGGAAAGGTCGCCATTTACAAAATAAATTAAGTAATGATGATAAAGAAAATTTAAAAAATAAGCTTCTTTCTTTCCGAAGTCACATCCCAAAAGAATTTACCCGAAAACCTAGGACTATGGACGATCTTTGCAGATGGAAAGCTGTGGAGTTTCGGCAAATTATCCTCTACACTGGCATAGTTTTGTTTAAAAATATTTTGGATCCAGAACTGTACTATCATTTTCTGCTTCTTCATACAATATATAGACTTATTTCTTGCCCCAAAAATTGCCAAAGTAATTTAGAATGTGTTCAGCAAATGATTGATCTTTTTGTGCAAAATTTCAAATTACTTTATGGTGAAAATAAAATTTCATATAACGTGCACAATTTTTTACATTTACCGGAGTGCGTTAAAAAAAACGGAAATGTAGATAATTTCTCCGCTTATAAATTCGAGAATTTCCTACAAATTATAAAAAAAGATATTCGCAAACCAAATAAGATCTTAGAGCAATTGTATAATCGAATTATGGAAAGAAACAGATTCCAGAAAACCAGCACTAATAGGTTTGGAGTGCATAATTTAACAAGCTCAAAAATAAATAGTTCTACAGTGTACAAAAATTATTATTTTGATTTATTTTTGCTGAGCTCCCGTGCGCCAGACAACTTTTGCTACGTAAGATCACTATTACCAATTAAAATTTTGGGATTCGTGAAAGAAAATGGACAGGACTTTGTAA
This sequence comes from Thereva unica, assembly GCA_949987705.1. Lineage (NCBI taxonomy): Eukaryota > Metazoa > Arthropoda > Insecta > Diptera > Therevidae > Thereva > Thereva unica. The sequence goes on from OX465283.1 coordinate 104,969,862, forward strand.
TTGGATTAAAATTCCTACAAACCAACGATTTTTTTACTGAACCTGTACAATCTTCAATAAGTTTGGGTTAAAGATCTCGACAACAAAGAGGAAAAATATGGAATAAATGAAATCCTTTGCAAAATTGTCGCCCCGCCATTTGAAGGTGGACTTGTAATGGTTCCAGAACTTCATCAGTGTGTTTCTTAAAGAAAACAATCGCAACAGAACATTCTGAAGTAGGTACTTAATTATAAATCCTTCATTTTACCTTTTTAGAATGGCAGAATCTGCAAAGAAGATGAAATTTACACCGATATATCGCTGCAATGCGACACTGGGTAGTAATGATAGTTTTAATAATATTGATTGTTCTACAGCAACTGACAATAAAGAAAATGAGAATAACATCTTAAGGAAAAAATGTCATGAACTTGGTAATAGAAATGGAACTTAAAATAAAAATTTTATTAAATTATCGTCTATTTTAGAAAACGAAAACAAAGTTCTAAAAGAAAATTTCGATAGAATTAATAAGACTTTAGCAACACATACCGTCTATTTAAAAAAGTTATTAGAAAAGGCGTTTCCTGAAAAGAGGGATCTGAATATATTTCCGATAAAAAATAAAGAAGATTTTGATAAAATCGAAAGGGAAATCGATAATTTTTCAGAAGAGGAGTTGGTAAGATTTATCAATGTATGTTACATGAATTTATTCATAATGTTTACGTTTACTTTACAGATCAGAAATATTAAGGAAATTGCAGGAATCACTCCTATTACAAAATGCCTTAATTTATTTTTTACCGAAGAGTTTATCCTCGACATTAATTGGGATGGAAACAAAAAAAAAATTCCAATAAAGAACACAAAATTATTTAATAAATTTGTTTATGGTAAGACTTGATCTTTAAATATTTTTTTTTATAATTAATTTACATATTACTTTAAAGGAGCCGTCAAAAATGAAGCCTTCGGCTACAAAGAATATGAACAAGCTATGAGAAAAGGTTTACGAACGGCAAAAAATCGATGTTATAAAAAAAATTATGAAAACAAAAATCAAAATAATTAGTATTTCAATCCAATTTAGTTATTGAAAAGAATGAATCTGTTTTTATTTTGTTAATGAATTAAGTTGTTTATTTTTTTTCCTTTTTAAAATCTATAATATACATTTATGTTTTCCACCTATAAGTTTTGCTTTTGTCTTTTTACTATTTCTGCTTGAGGTGGAGCTTTCGAATTTGGAGTTAAAAGCTCCATATCAAACCGAAACTGTGAGCAGAGCTGCTTACTTCTCCCTTCGTTTAAAGCGCATCATTGGCGCTTCCAAATCAGCTTAATTAAAGCGCTTCCTTCTGCGGACATGTAATGTTAAAATGAAATGGATCTTCTTACCAAGAGGAAGCGCTACTCGCTTCAAAAAAGGGCTTTATAAGGCCTTTTGGAGCGCTTTTTTTCCTACTGGGTCATATAGCCACTTATACGCAGAGAATTTCTGTATAATGTCTTTATTCAACAGTTTTAAAACAGCTTTATCAGTTACTGTGTAAAAGTGATATCATTTGCTAAACAAGCGATTAAACGACCTTTACGTACGACCCTTACAGAGCAATTTTGCTGTATAAACCTGCGCCTATTTGGGGTATATAATTGTTTTTTTAATATTGGTAAAACGTTTCCAACACTAAATTATAAAACTACTGCACTTGTTAAAAAGTTGTGTAAAGATTCTTACAACATTTTTAAAACCTTTTGTGTTAGAGGTTCCGCCAAAAGAGTTGATGCCGGAGCGCGCAGCTGGGGAAATTAAAGCTGCACACAAATAAAAATTGCGCACATATTGATAGGAAATGCGCTTATGTATTTTCAAATTTCTCCTTCGAAATTTGTTGCGACTAGGCTAAGGGACGGGAACGGCATGCGGGGATTCTACTGCGCATGGAAAACGCGACTTTCTCGGCATCAACTCTTTTGGCGGAACCTCTAGTTGGGCGTGCACGTACTTTCGTTGGAAATGTGATGTGTTTTATTATTCTTTGTCTTGTCGAAGCCTCTCTTCTTGAGTTTATTCCGTCCTCAAAATTCGTTTAGAGTGGGTCGTCACCAAGTGCAGTTAAAAAGTTATCTTGCTAGTAAAATTCTCACCAAATGTAGCAGAAATGGAATGGTAATTTCGGATAGTAATGTTTTTAAAGCTAGAATGGGTAGCTAGAAATTTATTCTGCATGCCTTACATGGTAATCTAGGTATTCACCTAATACACTTCACCTCTGAAATAAGTCCTCGTCTGTAATGCCTACAGTAAGTATTTACCGACCTAGGACATCCCTATGTAAAAGTAACCTATTATTTCATCACAAAGGTAATGGGTCCATGTCATTACCACCTCGCTTACCTATTTCCCGCTGGGTAGTAATTGGCGCAATTTTCTTTGCCAGTACAATACATACGATAACTTAGTGAACGAGCCTAGTTGCGTGTTCCGGAATTCCCGTTCATTTTGGATGGCGTGATATTTTGTTAAGGAATCCCAGCTCTACTTTCCAGTTCTGTATTCCGTTGGATATATTTCTCGGAAAGTAATAAATGTTGATCCTTTTTTTGTATCAATGTGATGCATTGACTTTATTCATTTACATTGAATAGATTTTATCTATCAAATCGAGACAAAAGTTGTGTTACCACATTTGATCATTAGAAGAGAGAATTAAATTTCATAAAATTTCGGGAGAAAATGTCTTTTATAAATTCAATATATCAGCGCACTACCATTTTTATATAAATAATATTCAATAAATCAAACATACATATATCAATTATACTACAAAAATTGTATTAAAAGATTTTATAAAGGGAATTACATATATAAATAAAAGCTATTATTTACTCCTAAATTTCTAACCGTTTACGAATTCGGAGCTATTGTCTTGCAACAGAATAATGACGATAAACGGATGCATCCATTGCCAAACAACGCCCTCAAGCTTACGAGCTAGAAGTACTCGCCATAGTACACTCCCTAAGGAAGTGGAGAGTTTACGTTCTGGGAAAGAGGATTAAGATTATCACCGACTGCAATGCTTTCGCAACAACAATGAAATAGGAGGCGTTCCACTGAGAGTGACTAGATGTGCTATGTTTATAAAAGACTTTAATTACCAGATTGAACATCGTTCAGGGACTAAAATGAGGCACTTAAATGCTTTGAGCAGAATTGCATTACCAATTGTCGATATGCTCTTCTTCTTCTTCGATGGCTCTACAGTCCAATTTGAGCCTTGGCCTCCATCAGCGTCTTCCTCCAGGCGGCTCTCTGCTCCGCAGCTTGTTTCCAATTTCTTATATTGAGCAGTTTTGCCCATCGGCCGTGGTTTGCCAACTTGTCTTCTGCCATCTGGTAGTAGGTATGGGCTTTTTTTTGGTATCCTTGAGTCATCCATTCTTTGGAAATGACCGGCCCAGCGTTTACAGTAGTTTAACATGTGTCGAGAGTTTACACTCTTTGTATAGATCGTACAATTCGTGATTGTAGCGTATTCTCCATGCATTGTCTTCATTGATTGGGCCGTATATCCTTCGGAGAACCTTCTTCTCAAATCCATCTTGTCGGTGCATTTCTGGGCTTCACATCCATACGTAGCTACTGTACGTATGATGGTTTTGTAGATTCTTATTAATTTCCCAGTATAGGGAAGTTATTGTAATCGGAGCGAAAATCGAAATCGAAATTTTCAACGTATTTTCATTTTTCAAGGTCCCAAGAGAATTTTAAGCAAAAATTTGGGTGGAAGTATGTGTGTGTGTGCGTACGTGTGTGGTCAGACTTCTTTGAGGTGCCGAGAGAAGAATATTAACGAAAAAAAGCCCCGAAAAAAATTTCATAACATTCGGTCGAGCCTATTTTTGTTTAAATGGAAAAACTTCTGCTAAGTGTCAGAAGGACCTTAAATAGATAAGTTTTGCTAATATCTAATAAACTCGATGGAATGAGATCCATTCCAAACGAAATGATCTTTTTTGGGTTCTGCACAGCGATCGCCTACCAAACAAAACATCACTTGTCAAAATCCGACAACCTTTAAAAATCGTGCAAAAATTTCGTTACCCTTTACAAACATCACGAATTTTTCAAACCTTGGATAAGCACTTTTTGACGGGAAATTGTTTTCTACGTCCTACAGTTTCAGGAAAATGCGGCTCATCCCGGGATTTCCAGTAGCTTTTTTTTTTGGTCAAGGGTGACAAGTACATTACATTGATTAGTTTTGCTAATATCTCCGGAAAGGTATGGAATTTCCAAACGAAGTCATTCGCTTGCCAGTTTACCATCGGCGCCGGCAATATGAATTCGAACACCCGCTTTAGTGTAGCGAACGAAATGCGGAGTACGAGTATATGCTTGTTTGCTAACGTTCAGGAAAAACATATTCTCTAGAAAAATCTTGCGGATTTGCAACTATTACAGTTATTTGAACTAGCTTCTCTCAGGATTGCTTTGTCACCAGTTCTGATACTAGTCAATTTCCCACTAGTGCTAAACGTATAACTATTTTGTAAGAAGACAGTTTATTCCATCTTCGTTCATCATACTGGGAAGTTAATCGTGTGGACCGAAGGGGTCAAACCCACATCCCAACTAGTTTTGGTTTTTCTGTGGATGTCTCTGGATTTCTGGCATTAGTGAGAAGTATGTTTTGTATTCGGCGTTAATTCTTCGTTGACGTCCATCGTTTCATCGTTGTGTTCGCTGACTGTGGACCCCAGGTAGTTGAATTGGTTTACCCGTTCGAAGTTATGTTGCCCCAAGTGGTGTTGTGGTTTCTTCTTCTTCTTTCCAACCTTGACTTAATTAGAATTATACTTTTTTCTGCATTTATTTGGAGCCCTATATCTTTGGCTCCATCTTCTAATTCCGTGAAAATTTCTCACAGGTATGACAGTAATCTAGTAAGGCAGTTTATGTCATCGGAATATCCTGCCAACTGTTTTGATTTGTTAAGCAGGGTTACGTTTGCATCAATGTTTACTTTGTGAATTACTCCTTCTAGACAGAGATTATTTAAAAAAGTTGATCCATTGTTTACCTATTTCTTCTTAATCCCGCTTGGTATTCACTTATTGCGGCTTCTGCATAAAGTTCCAGTGTGGCTTTAATTATGTTTGTCATTATTATTTATACTGTGCTTATAAGAGATATGGACGCCCTTTCGTATTTTAATTGGCATGAAAATCAAGTTAGAAGTACTACCAGGCTTTCAAGCCTTTATAAGCGACGATAATTTTAACGACCTCCAGACGTGCAGGAAATGATACGACGGAAAGCCAAACAAAATATTACTATAACTCAACAGGAAAATAGAAGACAGAATAATAAGAAGCGTGTCTATAAGGAGAGCGCCTTGGTTGCAGTGAAGAGAACACAATTTAGCCCAAGGTTGAAATTAAAATCGAAGTTTCTGGGACCTGATCAACAGAATCACTAACTGTTATGAATAGGAAAAGATGATTGACCACGAGGGCCCAGGATACAGCGTCCCTACAGAATGGGGTTGATTATTCGAGGCAAATGATACGTCAGAATGGCCTAATGTGGGATCTGAACTTATCTGAACCCGTTTTACATTCAATCTCCGAGCTCTATTGTATTAAAGCAAACTGAAATATGAGTTCTAGAAAGAGACAGTTATTAGAAAGACCGGTTTTAACGAGAATAATTTTTGTGTTTAAGAAAGTTTTGTAAAGAAGTTGAGTTTTGTTTAATTGGATCGCCCAAGCAGATCGTCATTTTAATGTTTTCTATTTCATTCCCAGCGGCAAATGAAGCCATTCAGAAAAGGTACTGAATCGGATACTTTGAAGCAGAGAAGTGCTTCTCTTAGCCTTACCGTACATTTCTTTTTTAATAACATTGCATGTCCTAGCGGGGATGCGATTCTATTAAGCTCAATTGTACCGATTCGAAAGTGATTAATAGTAATGCAGAAGGAAGCACAATTGGCTCGTTTCCTTTTACCAGTTGAGAAAAAGCTTCTTTATAATATTTTTATTTTATGCAGGTATCCAAATTGGTCATTTTTCCAATTGAGAAAAAACAGTTACCAGTTTTATGACATTATATATTATCGTACACGAAAGTACTAAAAAGTTCGAATTTTTTCAATCCCGTTTCGCGTAGATGTCCAACCCAGTTCATTGATGAAATAACTCTAAAAATGTTGATTTTCTCTCTGGACTCTGGCTTATGAAAAGATTCCTTTGGCAGTGGCAAAAATGTTATTTTTTTGTGCTCCGGTTGGAAGCACGTCTAATATTTCCCGCTGGGTTAGAACTGGTAATTTGGTTATTTATGTCATGAAAAAATTTAAATACATACAAATAAGTTATAATAACAAAAAAATATAGCACCAAAAAAATTGTCGCCTCTGGGGCTATATATTTAGCCCTGTGGTAAGGGTGGCCCTGAATGTTAAGATGCGTTTCAGTCCACTTCAATGGCACAATAGCCCAAATCGAGCCTTGGCCTCCTTCAGTTTACTCCTCCAACCTTCTCGCTTACTGGCTAGAGTCCACTAATTTCGTAGGTCAAATGAGTGTGCAGCGTCTGCTTCTACGGCTAAGATGCGTTTACGCACATTAAAATCGTTGTTAAAGTCCAATCCTAACGTTAAGTTTAATTGCAACACTATATGTACTACAAATTGTAGTAACTTCTGCATTGTTTCTTGATAGTCTTTTCTATTGAATGTGCTAATCACGTTCTAATATAACCCAATAACTCGATAAATAAGCTAAAATAAAATGAAGAGCACCAAGGAGAGATGCGAAATTTTATATAAAAAATAAAATTGAAAATGCACAGCAGTGTAAAATTGACAACAACGCATTGAAATCCCGCCAAAATAACCTCGTTTGACCGCTATCATGGCGACAGCTGTTTATGTACAGGTAGAAAACGAAACCGTTGGAACATTTTTTTGTGACGTACATACATATATTTACTCAAAAGAATTCAAGGGGAAACAGCATGAATCACGCATTCATGTTCACTCAGGAGGCAAGAGAAAAAACGCCAGGCTTTATAATAATCTTAAAGAAACAGCTGTTATATATACATATGTACATAATGTGCATATAGGAGTCGTGTTAGGTAGTCACCATTTATTTTACAGTCGCTGAGCAGTTGCTCTTCGGCTGAAACTTCTGAGCCGGAGTGAAAACATGACGAAATTGTATCTACAAGGGGGATTTTTTCCGATAGACTTTTGTTGGTGGATTCTTACTGGTGTGTTTCACTCTATTTAACAAACGGCAGAGTCTTCTCGAAAATTTATTTTTCATTATGCAGGAGCGATAAGTATATTATGTACTCAGAGATTCCCAGGGTCTAGTAAATATATGCCTGTCCTCTACCTTTGTGAGATGCATCTCGAAGTATGTATATACATATGTCCCTGTAATGGGGTGCTGCACATGCCAACTGTGCGCTACAGAAATGGCCAAACAACAAAGCTATTTGATAAAAACCCGTATTGATTTTTCTTTCTCGTTATTCCAGATGCTTCTATCATAAACTGGTATTGATTTGACCTTCTGGGATATGATATTTGCAGCCATGTGCAGCATTGTTTGCGAAGAAGAGCATTCGAGTCTCGGTCTTCAACACATGCTCAGTGAACGAATAAAAGAACTCAGGGAAAATTGGGAATGAATTATGGATTTTATTAAACTAATATTAAGTAGCATTACTACGCTACTTTATTTATATTATCTAAATATACGAATATTAATGAGTTTTATCGATAGTTTGATAACCAGTTTTAGATATCTGTATTTTATCTATAAATGCTTCCTGTTTTTTTTGTTATGGAGGTCAGGGTGAAGAAAAAGATTTCAGGAAAAACAATATCAATGATATTTTTAAGATAAAAACTAAATTAATTCACTCAGTAATAAATAATAGTTCAATGGTCAAAAGATATTTGGAGTCAAAAGATTAGAACTCCTTTACCAGAAATTTAAACAAAATTGCATGGGAGCACCGTCACCCGATCTATTTTGAAGTCGATTAAAAAAACAGCCTTGTAAAAGTTGAAGGTTTCAGATCGAGATATTACGATTAAGTTAACTATCTGCTGGTAGACATAATCTTTGAACAACAACTTGAAAGATTTTGAATAGTGTAAACAACTTAAGAATTTTAAACCTAATATTATATTTAATGCGTCATGTGGGGGAAATATTCGCGTTCTCAATGTGGGAGTCTCTAATGACGTGCTTTGATGGCTTGTTCTACATAATTTTAAGGGATTTATGAAAAAATATTAAAGACAAATGCTGAAAATAAGATATTTTCGTTTTTTTGACATCTCATGCACAGAAATGTGAAATAAGCATGATTAGTGTGTAGGCATGTGACATGTCAGAGCAACAAAAAATCTTTTCTTAAAAATAGCTAAAATCGATAACAAAAAGGGCACTTTTGAAAAGCAAATTTGAACAATTATCATGGGTTTTGCAGCTCATCTTTTTATAAATCAAGTCGTCCTACGCATCTTTTTCCTAATGGTCTGGCTAACATTCTTTTTTCCGAAGCTCGTAAAACGTGTCTGAGCTACCCCTACTCAGTTTTATGTAACTAGATTTATTTTTCCAAAATTTCTTCAAAAGGCTTTCTTCAAATTTTCATGACAAGTAACGCAGAAGTCAAGGAGACGTAAATTCCACTGAAGTAAATGGAACTTCCACTTACTTCCATTTTGGTCACTCTCATACATTCATAAGTAATGGTAACTAACTTCACTTCACTTCCCATTTAGGTTTGGCCTAAGCTCTTCATATATTCTAATGCATCTCGTTTTGGTTGACTCAAAAGGCTCCATTAAACGACTAAATGGATGTACATCGAAGTGCGGATGTACAGCCAAAACTATAGATTGTAAACCGGTCGGCCAATCAAAACTCGTAGTGCGCATGAGTTTGATGTAAATCTGGATGAACATCCAATTTTACCGTGTATGAGGGCCTTTACAGAACCAAATATTCTTCGTAAGGCGGCTCCAGAAGTTAACCCTCGCAAACAAGTGTGAACGCGACTGTGAATGGTTTTCGCGCTTAGTTCGCTACTTGCTTTCCGTTCCGAATGGAAACGGCGTGAAGTCTCGTCGTGAGTCTGGAGCCAAGCCACCTTCACCTTCAGAGCCGGTTCCACACTCACGCCGTGAATTCTCGCGAGCACTCGTGAACGCGAGTGTGGATAGTTTTCGCGCCTTGTTTTCTAGTAAGAAAATTAACTACTAAATTATTTTTAATAGGGAATATTGTGTTAAAGATCCTGCATTCCTAATGTGGCTCCAAGTGGGTGAAGCAAGTGGCATCATCGCTGACTATTTCCAGGGATAAGTTTTGTATTTGATGTAGACACGCACACAAACACTGATCACAAGGTGCACGAGTTGTGGCAACGAAACGGCGCGCAAAGCGTTAGCTGATTGGGCTTCTGGTGGCATTGGAGGCAGCCCTTCACTTACCTACCTATTCAGTCACGCTAAGAGGGTTTTGGAATCCCTTATTTTTGTTTGAAAAGCAGATCCATCTAATTTACCGCAAGTTCCTTTTCAATTTATAAAAAAAGTTCTCAAAAATTATGATGTCAAGTGGAGCTTCGATATTACACTTTCAAGAAAGTAGCTAACGTCGTCATCGCACCCACTGCACATAGGGTAACTAAAAACTCTTAACAGTAGGAGCTCGTCTTATCATCCACGGATACTGCTCTTCATTCATTGGTTTCAACCACTCGAAGTCAAGGAATATACATTAGAAGCTTTCATTGACATAGAACGAGCGTTTAACAACGTGCTCCCGGACGCCATAACTCTGACCTTGGCTAAGCTGAGGATTGAGACGTCACTGGTGTCTCTCGTCCATCAAATTCTTATCAGCAGGAAGGTGAGCTCTAGCCTTGGTGACTGCTCCATCCGAAAGGCTGTCAACAGAGGTACCCCGCAAGGCGGAGTAGTTTTCCCACTTCTATGGGTCGCGAATATGAATCAGCTGCTGCGACGCATGGAGGCAGTGGGACACCACTTACTGTCGTACGCGAATGACATTTTATCCTCATAAAAGGAAAATTTCCTCGAGTCCTCTGTGATCTCATGGAGGTGGCGTTATTAACTCTTTCATACCAAGTTGCCACCCGTGGACTCAGCGCTAGTCAAAATTAGTCCTCTTCACGAGGAGGTATAGAAGTTTTCAAACTCCGTGACACAAATAATTTGAAGGGTTCTGCGCACCTCGTTGCCCAATTTCATACAATTTGTTCTATCATTTCCCCTCTTTTAACTTAAAAAGGCAACAAACGCAGAAAAAACTCAACAAAATAATTTGGGAAGGGATGTGCGCATGCCGGATGAATAAAATTAAGTAATCTTTATATGTATTGAGCAGAGCTTTGAAATACATGTAAAACTCCTGCTCAACAAAGGCAGTTTATCCATCGTAATAAGCATAATTTTACTATAATTATGCTAAATATTTCTCATCCCTAAATTTAAAATAAATTGAAAGAATTGCTGGAAAAATTTCTTTTAAAGATATGAGCATTTCATTCATAAATTGAGAGTTCTCCGCAGCCGCAAGCAACACAACCTCCCCAGGCAGAAGCGCGCTTGCGACTGGCGGAAAATGTCAAAAATCTAGTAATCAAAGTGATAAAAACACAAATATCGTATTTTTTAGTAGAAATTACTACAAATTATTTCTGTGGCATATGTGTAAAATATAAAAACCTTAAAATAAAAAAAATATATAAAAACGGGTGTTTTTCAGTCATAATTTGTAAATTTTTTAAATAATCATTGAAGTCCCAGAAAAATACACCTCCCTTTAGCAATACGCAGTCGCGACTGATTACATGGCAGCAAGTGATTTGATAGGAGGAGTTAAGTGAAGCTTTTGTCTGAACTTTTTAACATTTTTAAGAGCTTAGCTGGGGAAGATGCGCGGGATGTCACGAGGTTTGAAAACGTCTATACATAACCCCACCCCTAACTCCTCCCCGACTTAACAATGTTAGGCTCAAATTTAGCAACAGTGCCAAATATCTGGGTGTAAAACACCTTCTCTGTCACTGCCCAGCCCTAAGCAGAAGGAAACTTACCACTTTTGGTGAACCCTTCCTAAACACGCTTACGGATATCACAAAGTTTGAGATCTTCCTCTAGGCGGTTTAGCCAAGAAACGACACTTTAACATCGGGCGTATCCCTTTGGCCTAAGTTTTTGGGCTGGGCACCAGCAGCTCAGCCATATATACCCTAGCCCTAGCCTAGAACCTCGTCTTTAGAGTCTATCATATCCTGGATATGATTAGTACAAGAGATTACGAGATACAAGTTTTGATCTCTACCGTCGAGGGTACTGAACATAACTGATCGGATATATAACAGCAAATCATAAAAATGTTATTGGGGACAAGGGAGATTTTAAAAGCAAGAATCTCAATGATGGCATTCAATGGCAACGAGGTTACCACAAGGCAGGCATCGATTTTTCAATTTTATTAGTAAGATGGAATTATTTCTAACGAACTTTATGGATTTTCAAGTTCTTTAATTTCAATTGAAACCAGCCAAAAAACATTTCTATTGTTTAATACGATTAACAGTGCCCTAGTTATAAGACTTTAAAATATAAAGAAAAATATACGAAGAAATTTCCTCAATATAGCCCATTCGACGTTTAAAAGCCAATTATGTGCATATGTATGTACATAACATACAGTATGAACATTTTCCAGAACATACATAGATAAAATATTGATATTGTGCTATCGCGGCCTATTAAAAAGAAATTTTAGTTATTCATACTACTCTGCAGTTTTTGTTAACATTCAATTTTCGCATTCGTTTTATCTTATCAAAAAGTAGAATAACATTTCAAATTTATTTTAAGAAATAAAAATAAACAAGTTTTTTTTTGTATTTATAACCGTATTCCGCAGTTTTTTCTTTCATTTTATTTGTATTTTTTTCGAAAAAATTTTTAGGTCAGAAGAATGTCTAAATTGAAGCCATCTTTATTTTTTCACTACAGTTTTTTTTACTGTAAAAGAAATATTAAGCAAAAGCCTTTTGTTTTTAAGAACAATAAACAACGTCAGCAAGCCTCACTGACATATAGATATAGATATAGATTATTATATGTCAGTGGCAAGCCTCTACTAAATACATGCATGCATTATTGAAGGATATTTTATGTCATTATGAAAATTGTCATGATTCATTTTTTTACTCACCTCTTGCGACTAGAAACTCTAATTATTTATGACGCAGTGAAAAAACACGCTGAATCAAAAAAAAAAATGAAGGAAGAATATCGTAATGCATTTATTAAATAAAAATTTCGCAATTAAATTGTGTGAAAATGAATTTTTCATTAAGAATATCTCAATTTAAAGAAAAAGGCATTTTTTCTTGATAAAATTGCATAAAAAATAAGTATATACTTTTTCTGGATAAAAAAAAGTCGAGTGTCGACATACCCCACAAACAAAATATAAAAACGTCAATAATAGCCATATAGCAGCTGGCATAGTTTTGTGCGTTATGTATAGTTTTATTTACTTGAAATATTTATGTATAATATGTTAGTAATTGGTTTTTTCTTTATTATTTATGTATTATGACGAATTTTTATATATTGTAGAAAGGTTTTTCCGAAAAAAATCTTATATATAACGAAGAATATATGTACTGCTTTCTTGTAAATGGCGTATGAATACAATTTTCTAGTGGGGATATGGGTATAAATACAACTGACGTTAACCCGAGGAATTCAGTTGAGAGCTTTCGTTCGAATAGGTAGCAGCCTTGCCGCTTCCTTATTGCTCTCACAGGATGTGGGTAGTGGATTTCTTCTAGTGAGTTCTTTTGTTTTAAGTATAAATAGTTTATAGAAAGTGCTTTCTTTTTCTTAAATTAGTGGTGGTTCGATTTCTTTGTTATATGACGAATACCGGAAATTTCGTGCAATAAAGAAATAATATAAAAAGAATCGGATCGGTGATGTGAAAAAAAAATTTGTAGAAGAAATTTTCGCGAAATTAATTGCGCAGCCATTTTGATTATTCAAATTAATGTACAGTTATAAAAAAAATTTGCTAACATTTTGAAATATTCTTGCGTTTATTCTGAAATTGTGTTCGTGCCATTGTCGCGATATTTTTTCTTGAGATTTGAGTGCGGTATTAATTAATGCGTGTGAAGATCAAATTGAGGATAACGTTTCAAAAGTGAAATCTCAAATCTCATGATAAGAAAAATGGCTGGACGCAAGTGATTAAGAAAGAAAAAAAAAATATATCGTTCGAGTCTCGAAATCGATTTAAGCTGTTATATACATATTTCTTTAAAGAACATACAATATTGCAGTTGCCTGATGGGAAAATTTGTTTTTTCAGTGCGCAATTCAGCTGCATATTGAGCCACACCCAAATTTTATCCGAGGTAGACTGCGACACAATGATAAAATTTAGGCCATATAAGAATTACCATACTGGAATAACATGAAAACGCCAACTTGCGATCAGAGCCAGCTTTGAACAGCTGTGTATTGAAAAATAATCAACCGTATCTTTTTGTTCTTGTATTTTTCAATTATAGTAGTCGCTGTATTTTAATTGAAGATTGGGACATGACATGAACGTCTGAAAAATCGCTGCGGCACTTGCGCACCACAATCGATCTATCATCAACGTTGAGAAAACAATTTTCTTTTTTTATAGATTTGGGAAACAATCATTTTTGCACAATCTTCTTCCTATTTTATGTATGGAGCAGGAATTCTTCCAGAAAGATCTTTTTATGATTTTACACACTAACTCTATTTCTTGAGTTTTTTTGTTGTTTTTTAATTCTATATATACTTTAAAAAAGGAAACAATTTCCATCAAAATTTTTTGCAGAATACTAAGACGGATTTAGGACCCTTTAAGGGGTGGTAATAAATCACTAAACTCCTGGGGCCTTTACGTAATGGGAATCACTTTTTTAAATAATTGAGAGCATAATACATAATTTACCAGACGGCGATTTCATGTAGTAATTTTGCTGCTTGCATTTTCTCTTCAAAGCCGAGCTTTTGTGCTTCCTTTTTTCTACATAAAAAATACGGATTTGTGATAACATATTATAAATGTGGTGTTTTTAGAAAATTCATAAATAGTGTATATCGTGAGTTTTTAATTTTATTTAAAAATTAAGGTATGTGGTTTAAATGTTGGAAACAAAAAAATGCATGTACATTTTTATTTGCTATTATCCACATATCTCTATTATAGACTTAAGACTTACTTTATATTTTCTTAATTAATTTTTATATTAATGAAGGAGGGCGCACTTGTTTTTATATATATAGAGAAGGCCCTCCAGCTTGATTAATTACACGAAAATTTTATCTTGAAGGTTTCTCCTGTTTAATATACTAGTGCGGGGTGTGCTGTGTGTGCGCAACATCCATAATCTTTGGAAAATGTTTTTTTATATAATTAATTAGCCAGAAATGAGCACTAATTTGGTGGTTTATCTTGTGCGTGATTCATTGTGAAGATCATCTTTTTATAGTTAGAGAAAGCAACAAAAAAAGTATATATATATGATTGCCGAGATATGTTTAATGTGCTATATTGTGTTGATACCATATATTAGAGAAGTAAGCTTGTGTTAGGTTATGCTATTTTAATCATGTTTTATAGCTCAGTGCGTGTTGTTTGTGATATGGCTATTGGGAATCTTTAAGGCCTGTGATTAAATGTGGAAAATCGAAGTTTTTATACTTCTTTCAACATAATCTCCCGCCTTCTTCAACCTATATTAATTATATATAATCCTGACTGGAGCATCTCGGACACACGATGGTGATGAAATTTAAACAGAAAACGAGAAAAAAATTCTTTTGTAAGTCATCCAGATATGTCGATACGATAAATTTGTTTTTTAGAGATGCAAGATTGTCCAACAAATCGGAAAATGGGGAAACAGGCTACTATATCTACTGCAGGTTTTTCAAACAAAACTAGAATAATAGTCCATCCAGAACAGACGGAGAGTGCTTAGCTGCTAGATCGTTTAGTTCTGATCAACTAAAAAGGGGCCCTGCGGCAATACAGATGGAATTTTATACATTCTTGCTGATTTGTAAGTTAAATGTATTTTGCGTACCTTAATACTATTTTGTAGCTTTGCCGCCGTATTTGGTGTATGGACTTCGGTACGTTTTAATATCTTATTTATTCAAAACATAAAAAGTATTGGCCGTTTTCTAATTGGTTTATTTGAACCACACATACACGCCCAACTATATTACTTCAACAATTTCTGGAATGGAAATTATATAGAGTAGCGCTCCGCCCACCATATTCATCAGGATGGGTCTTTTAATATGAATGTAACTTCAAAATTTAGATAAAAACCATTTATTTTTGGGAAGGAAATGCAATAATTTCCTTCCTTATTATTATATTTCTCTTATTAAAATTGAAATTTCCTAGGCAATTCAAAATGAAATTCGCGTACCCACCCGCGCCCGTACCCTTCCAGTCAGCGAAGTAAGTTCCAAATTACAAAATACTCGTAATTTTATTTTTAGTTTTAAAAAAAAAGGGAAACGATCACAATTTTTGGAAGAAAATTTATAATTTTGAAAGGTCCAGCTAACGTTTTATAGAATCTGTGTTTCGGCTCCAGCTCTTCCCAGATATGTATGTCCCTTCCACTATAATAATAATAATAATATTTTAGTCGATAACACGTGCCCGTAAAGAGACGAACTATGGGGAGAATGCAGCTTCTTTTCCTGTAAGTTTTAATTAAAAAAAATTTGCCTTTTTATAAAAATTTGAGTTAGATCCTCTCAGGATGTATTGTTGCCGGAGCAACATTAGTAGCTCCATTTAAATATTTAGTAAGTCTTGTATTTTGTTAGATATGTTATCAAATACCACACACACATACAAAAAGCTGTAATCAAAACATGCATAGGCACTATTTCGGAACGTCGAGTAAGTTGCATCGCTTTTAATTTTTATTTTATTTACAAAAACAAAACACACAATCAGTATTTTCCCGTGTAAATTTCTCTGCTCTGTGATGAATGTGCACACAGACAATGTAAGTCTTTTGATTTTTTTCAGTATTTTTATTATTAATATAAATGTTTTTTTAAAAATAATGTATGTGTAAAATATTACCCTTGTTTCGAATTTATAAAGATATTTTTCCACAATGCTAACTATATTTCCTAGAGCTTCTGAATATCTGTACATTAAAACTTTCAAAAAAAAAAATCGGTTGTGTTGTGAAACCTTCCAGAAAAAATATACTTACCTACTGGTGGAACAGGAGTTGATGGAATTTCTCTTGTAAGTGCGTTTTGAAATTTTGAAACAACGGAATTTTTTTATACTTTGTAGCTATCCAAAAAATCCACAATATTTCAAGAGTTGTTGAAAAAAATGTATGCAAGGAGAATGAGTTTTTGTTGACGAAAGGGAATCAAGTCGTCAAACGCGCGATTATGTGGTTTTGCCTCCTCACACAATTATAATTTCTTCGGAAGTAAGTGTATAATCCATTCATTTGTTCCCTAACAATATTTTATAGGCTCTTCCCGCACCTTCCATACTACTACTACTACTACACACAAAACAAAAATGTTACTGTGAAAGATTGTTTAAAAATTAGCGCTGGTTTTTGGGATATATATGCATTGCTTTTGTATTTGCACACTACTCTACCTACTGATCAAAAATAAAACTGCTCTACCGACACCAAAAAATAATCAATTACTATTTGACAAAAAAAGATCAAAAAAATTGGTCCGATGTAAGTTTTTCGACGTAACATATTTTTATTATGCTTTTATCAATTTTATAGAAAATTGGAAAAAGGGAAACACACTACCTGTCAACGAATAATGAAAAAGGGAATCATTCTTCATTATTTCAAGACATCGGTTTTTTTTATTTTTTGTTGTTTTTTTCTATAAAAATTCCAGCGATGGCTTTGTTTTTTCTAATCTATATATATTTTTCATTGTTGTATAAAAACAGAAAACATATCATCGGTATTTTTCTTTTGGTTTTCAGTAAGTTTGCTTTTATATTTATTTATTTAGTTTTGTTTATATTATTAAAAAAAAATGTATACGTAAACATGTGAAGAGTATATTTCAGCATTTTCGAAATAATTTCTGCTATAACAAAAAAAAACTATAGTTTTCATTTGTTTTTCTTATCTTTTTTCTCAATTTCCCCATAATTTTTAACAATTAGGTTGTGATTTATAATTATATATTTTTATATATATTTACACATATTTATTTCTAAAACCAAACATTAAAAAAAAGCTGAATATTTTTTCTTTATATATATACATATAAATAGTAACTTTTTTGTAATCCCACTTCTTTGTAAGTTTTTGTGTAAACAAAATTCGTTATTTCATCAAATTAACAATATAATAATATATTTTGTGGTAGCGCTCCTTGGCAAAAAGCATTATATTTGAATATTTGGGCAGATTATACTTATATATGAAACAAATGCACGGTATATGTTTTTACAAATAACGCATTTACTATAATAATTTATAATCGATTTATTTATTTTTTCATGTTTTATTTTTATATATTATAGATTAACACCAGTGTCCAAAGTATTTTTTTCTGTTAAATCAATTAACATATTTTTTTAATTTTTTTTATTTAATTTTTTATATAATTCATTAATTCGTATTTTTTATATACATAGCAAACAAAACATTTTTCTTATATATTGAGGTTTATTTATATTATTAAACAATGTGTGGTGGGGTAATATTTGCACTGTATTTTCTGTTTTTATTATTATTAAAAAAAATGTTCGTTCCTGTATCTTTAAACCAAAGGATAAGTTTTGCTTTTATATATTTTTTTTTATCTATACATATATATACAATATTAATTAGTCTTGGTAGATGATGTTTTTCCTAATTTACTTTAAATATCCATATACCCATAATTATTATTATTAACAAAATTGCTTATAAATTAGGAAAAGGATTTGTGCATACTATTACATATTACGATGGTTTTGATTATTCATTTAAAACAAACAAACTAGGAAAGCGGATTTATTTGATTGTTAACACAAAAATAAAAGTAATATTGAATGTTCTTATCATATTATATATATATTCTTGCAACTCGCTTGTCCAACATTAAAAACAACTATGTTATATATATATTTTATACCATCTCTCACCAGTATTTATTAAAAAACAAGTAATATATTTACAAAAAAAAAATTAAACAAAACGAAAGTGATAATACTTACTTAAAAATGGCAATGTTTAATTTTTATAGCAGCTTTCTCTCAATATATTTCATTGTAATGTTCATCCAAAAACAAAGAATTTTTTTGGCCTTTATGTGCTTTCATTTTTTATATAATTAAAAATATTTATTTAATTCTTTTGAAGCAGAAAATATTTTCTCTACTTATTTATATAAATAATAAAACAACAGCAAATTGTTGGGGATTAAGGGGTAAAGCTAATTGGATTTATTTTTTCTAATATTTTTGCATCAATCAACCCCATTTATACTTTCTTAAAATATCTCATCAATCAACAAAAGATGTATTTGTTTATAAACCTTATTTCAAAAAAAACCCCATCATTAAACCAGATTTATTTTTAATTTTTAATAATATAAAAAAAAAACAAATCAAGTTTGCAATTGTGTAAATAACACCCGACATGTTGTGGTAGGAGTTTTTTAAAATGCTATTTGATTTTAGTTTTTTTATATATAATCTTATATTAATCGGCATTTACTTTGTGTAGGATAACACTAAATAACTTATTTATACATTATTACTATTTGCATTTTATACTACTTAAAAAAGCGACATATTAATACCTGGATAAAAACCCAGAATTTCTGTTTTCATAGTCGTTGATTACTACTTTTTCCGGCAGCATTTTGTACTTGCTTGGCCCTTCTCAAAAAGAATACTTATTATTTATTTTAATTATGTTACTACATATTTTTAAATTACTCTTTAGTCTGGTTTTAGTTTCTAACATTTTCACCTAAATTCTGGTCTTTTTTTATATTAATTATTGTATTACACGAAATTTCATTGTGATGTGATAAGTTTTAGCTTTTAATCCATATAAAAATTTACACGCCGAAAAAGAAAAACAAAATTTTAATTCTCTTTTGCGAGACACGCCTAATATTTTTATTTTTATAAATAAATACCAAAGACCAAAAAAAATATTATAGAAAAAAAGAGATGGTTTCTTTGTGTTCTTAATATATACACACACCACATAATGTTACAAAAAAATATTTCGTCAGTAGCGCTAAAATATTATCTACAGTTTTATTTATTTTTTAAATGGTGATAGAGAAGTTAATGTATTTATTTTATTAATATTCTTACTACTACTTTATATACTACATATATTATATATATTATGCTTAGTTTCCTGAGTTTTATATTTTTCTGTAGCTTTTGTTTTTTATATAATATATAAAAAAAGCATTTAAAAAAATATTGATGCATCGCCACCATTTTGTTATGGATATTTAGTTTTGTTTAAGGATATTTCGTTTTAACTTTATCTTGTGTGGTCTATATTAGGCCAATTTCTAACTCTCATAAACTATAATATATATATTGTTTTGTTATTCAAGCTCGTTTTATATAGCATCGCATTATCTCAAAAAATTTAACAAATGGGAAAAAAGGATATATCGCATTTTTTTATAAATATTTAACAATCTCGATCTATTCCAGATTTCGCTTTTAAAAAGCGCTTTTTGTTTAAGCAAAAAAATTGTGAAGACCCTTAAAATATTTCCGATACCTTCCAAAAACGAATGTCGTATTTTTTATACATATTTCCTACATTTAAGGTAATTTAAACAAAATAAAATGTAAATCTTTTTTGTATACTTTTTACACATTTCAAAGATTTAAAAAAAAATATCGTAAAACAAGAAATTTGTTATAAAAAAACAATTCTTCTGTCGTATGTTTTTAAAAAGACGAAAACTTCTAAACAAATTGTAAAAAAAATTATATATCACACATGGTGGTTTCTACTAAGTTTATATAAATACGATAAATATATTATATACACAACATATACATAAAATAGGTATATTTACAGATATCCGATTTGTCAAAAGGGTCTGTCTCTCAGTTGCGGTATATAAAATAATATTTATAATTTTATTTTTTTTATATATTTTTCAAAGCAGCTATATATAACCATGTATCTAACACTGGAATAGATCAACGAGTTTCTCTCAAAATTTGCTGACAAAAAAAAAATTAAAATACTTAATACATTTTCTTTTATAGAATTTTAAAAAATACTTCGTATTACAAATCACAAAATTTTTATAAAAAAAAATATTTCCTAACATAAATATTATATATTTATAGCACGGTTTTGGACACTGGTTAATATTCTTAAAACAAAAATTTTCAAAATATTTAGTAACCAAAATAACTTTTTTTTTAAATTTCAATTTTTTTTTTTCTTTATTTTTTTTATATTAATAGTTTCAACTATTTTTATTTTTTACCTTAAAACTCTTTACTATTTTTTTATTATATAACTTAACAAATTCTATAAATCTCAAAAAGGGGAAATCCAATGAAAATTCTTTTCGAATTATTTTTGTTTGTATAAATATTTTTTTAATTTTCGTTGTAAGATTTTTTTCTGAATAATGTTGTTTCGCTCTAGATGTTATTTGTTACATTTTTCTCATGTTATTTTTAAAAATTAACATAGTTTCCTTGTGTATAAAAAAAACTTGTATGTAGTAGTATTAGTGCAGAAGTAACATCAGTTTTTGGCTGCTTCATGGACTTCTTCAATTACTACATACTTCTTGAGATGGGGAGATGGCCCAAAATCCTTAAATCTTCTTCCATTGTTCTACTACACACAACTGGTAATCCACATACATCTAGAGAAAGAAGCAAACCAATCTGTTTTTAACGTAACATCCATACATGGTGCAACCAACCTTTTTCCCGGGCGCGGCGAGACGAATCTCCAATCTTCTTCACAGGTGTTAGGAAAGGAACATAGAAGTAAAAGCCTCATCTCTTAAAAACAACCATTACCAACCAGCCATTGGGGATACAAGGGTAGCTGTGAATTCTGTAACTTATTGATCATCAACCATATGTGCATGTGTGGAAATAGAGCCTCCCTAGAAGCCAACCCATATATTATTATACCATTGATGATTCAAAACAAAAAAATGTGGTAACCATTTTGCTTTAAACCCTCAAAAGGAAGGACTTGGTGTATTTTCAGTATTACATAAAATAACTTGCCATAACCCGTCCTGTCGTGGGGGACTAGACAACGAGATATAGGCCTTCGGGCTGTGGAAGCAACACAGGAGAGAAATTTCATACGTATGCGATGTTGTGTGACCTGCATATCCTGTATTTAGGCCCAAGAAGCCCTCGAGTTGTCGTGTAAGCCAATTTTCTTCTCCGTCAATTTCGATTTGTTCTCTTCATTAGACAAAAAAAGAAGATCGATGACCTTGTGTGGGTGGTGTATGTGTGCATCAGCGCTCCGACAACGCCATGTACTGAGAATTGATGCTGGAACATTAGTGGCGCCTTCGCTGACGATGGTCGAGAATTGAGCCCAATAATCCAAAAAATCACTTCGCACAGAGATCCTGCGAGCTGTCTTTTGGTAGGCAGATGAATCAAGTTTACGAGTAAAATGTTTTTCCAGGCCACTAGTTGATTAAACGAAACACCATTAGAGACCATCGCTGACGTGTAACATAATTTAAGCAACAGGACGAGTCCTTATAGCTAGATGGGACCATGCTTGTGTACTGCCTTTTACGAAGCAAGGCAAAGCCGGGTCATCCACACATATAATAGAGCTGCATCTACGCGGTAATCGCTTGTATATCAATCGCAAAAAGTTGTTCTAGTTTCAGAAATCTGTTCTAAAATGGAGAAAGTAATGCTCGCTATGATGATCTTCTCCCTCATTCAACCTAGAGAAAATGGCTTTCCTTTTTATTAATCATGGGCAGCTTTACAAGTGCCAACCAACATCTGGTATATACAGCTGGGTCAGTCGATTGTGGCTTCCAGAAATACCATCTCGGCCTCAACACACATCTTTCAACCTCAACACACTTTTCACCTCTTGGGTCAATTTGGGGAGCGAAATCCTTCTATCAACAACCGTTGCACTTCTGGGTACATGATTTTAACGTGGATGCGAGTTGCCGTAACCTCATGTGCTGTTCATCCCTTTTGGACGTTGTATAGCACTTCTGGGATATTATACTGTGGGCTTAAGATGCGTTTTTTCTCATATGGAAAGGAGCGGGTAGTAGGAGTAGCGATGAAAATGCCTGATGTCAAAGTCAAAGGATGAAACTTATATTCGGATTTACGGATTTTAAAAATGCAAATTGTTTATTGGTCATTCGAAAATCTTGATCTATTCAACTGAAGTCAAATAACATGTAGAACTCGGAAAAGAAATAGCATTGTAAATTGTTCGTGCAATGCCAAAGTATTTGCCCTATTCAGAATATCGACAGTTTTTAGTCTATTACCTATTTGGGGATCCTGCCATCAATTACTTCAGACAACAACGTTACGTGGAATTTGACGGATGGTGGTAGCAGCGGAGTATAGTATTCCAACACGAAATTTTCATTCGAGACGACGAAATTGTCGCGTTATAACTCAGTCGTGGGACTTGACGGAATGTGATCATCTGCTTTCGGGAAATGGCGGCAGCAAACTGTGAAGCGTCAATACAGAGAAATATATTTGTTCAGCGTAGGACTTATTGGTTGATCGTGACACCGTAGGCCTGATCGTTACACCGGCGTGGGACGCGTTTTCTATATGTGACTGCAGCGTGGGACATCAACGTGGACGTGACTGCGGCGTGGGACATCATTTTTGACGGCGGCGTGGGATATACTTGGAGACTTGACTGCGGCGGGGGATTTTTTCGGAATTTGTCAGCAGCATGGGACACGCTTTCGGGATGCGACAGACATACTTCTAGAAGTGACTGCGGCGGAGGACATCGGGAATTGACTGCGGCGTGGGACATACTTCGGGAAGCGACTGCGGCGTGGGACATTCTTCGGGATATGACTGCGGCGTGGGACATTCTTCGGGATATGACTGCGGCGTGAGACGCTCATCGGGATATGACGGCGGCGTGGGACATTCTTCGGGATATGACGGCGGCGTGGGACACTCATCGGGATATGACGGCGGCGTGGGACGCTCATCGGGATATGACGGCGGCGTGGAACATACTTTCGGGAGTTAACACACAAACTTGAAATTGCTTTAATGATCAGGACGTTGTCGGTGCTGACAATAATCTAAATTTTCGTTGAAGAAAAATCAAATATTGGAAAGAAAGAAGAAGCACCGATGATTTGTGACGGCGGCGTGGGATTCTAGCGGCTTTGCGTCGAGGGACCTTTGTGGAGCATCGGTACTGCAACGCGGGACTTCCGGGGAATGGAGGCTGCGGCGAGGGACTTTCTAGGATTGCGACTGCGGCGAGGGATTTTCGAGGACAGACTGCGGCGAGGGATTTTCGAGGACAGACTGCGGCGAGGGATTCGGGTTGCTCGGCGAGGGACTTGGACGGACTAGTATTCAGACGTGGGACATCGATGGAGTAAGGCTACGGTGGGGGCGGAAGCAAACGGAATTTGACTATGGCGAGACCCTGTTGGAGGGAAGCGACTCGCTAAAATGTATTCTGGGAATGAATAGTAACTCGGGGCTAAAATTTCGATTTCATATTGAAGTATTGCAGCGAAAAATGATCCGTTTGGCACGGGCCGTAAATTTCACTCAAAGGGCGACTTCAAGACGACCGATGGACATTAGGAACATATTTAGAGTTAGAAGGTTAGCTTAGAAAAAAAATATCACGGAACTTCTCGATTGCGAATAAGCGTATGCAGTTACTAATTCAATTTGCTTTCTACTTAACTTTCGTATTATCGTAGCATCATTAATACAATTTGCGCTTCGATCTACATTTTGTCTCAATTGAGACTGCGGTTAACATTGTTCCTTCACGGAAAACGTTAAGCTACATCTTTCAAAAATTGGACGCAACTGCAAGAGATCCATTTTTTGTGGACACTCAATCAAGGACTTGGGACATTCAAGCGATAATCTGATAACAGAAATAAAAAATATCAAAGGACTAATAACGACACAAAACAGTGAGTTTTCTGTCACTCTTCTTACTAACTGATTTTTTAATATCACATCGGCAAAATTGCAGATTTTAACACATTAAAGAAGAGAATGTAAACGAGGGCACATCCATCGTAGGACATTTGTTATGAAGCGATAGACATCATCATTAAATATTTTGCGAACGTTTTTACCATAATTGTACTTTGACCGATTGTGAATCCTTTGGCGAACTTCCGACATTTGACCAGGCAGGTTGCAGTTCACGCTACTTTGACTTCATGATTCATCTCACCTCACCATACATTAAGAGTTGGTCTTTTTGTTAGGATATTATTTCTTGATTTGTTGGAGGCAACACACTTCCTTTGGACACAGAGCAAATAAAATTTAACTATGGAGAAAAACCCAATAAAACTTGTTTTTTGAAAACTTTTTGTTCTAATATTTTTATTTATGATAAATAAATTGATTTAAAACGAAAATAAAAACTACTTTTAAACAATAAAGCGATTTTTTCATTTATGAACTATTCCTTTCAGACTTTTCTTTCAGTTTGTTTTCACCGGCCTTGATAACATGTAAGAATTTCTTGAGCAATTGGAATCAGTTGGGTTTTGTATGCAAGTGGGGAGATAAATGAATATTCCGAAATAGGTAAGTTGATTTTAACAAGGGGTGTGAAGAGATTTGGCCCCTGTGCTGAAAGTCGTATTTGCTGTCATATGAAGTGACGCTAATACTGCTGATAGTCGATTCTTGTGGTGAAAAATCTGCTGACATAAACGACAGATTATTGGGTATGCTGACAGTCGTTTTTATTGTAGTTTCTTTTGTCACTTTTGGTCGGGCTGTTTGCGTAGTGACAAAGTAGGAAAATTTGAAAGTAATATATATTTTTAATTTGAAGTGTTCAATAATTTC
Organism: Thereva unica; assembly: GCA_949987705.1. Classification (NCBI taxonomy): domain Eukaryota; kingdom Metazoa; phylum Arthropoda; class Insecta; order Diptera; family Therevidae; genus Thereva; species Thereva unica. The sequence goes on from OX465283.1 coordinate 104,995,074, forward strand.
AGAATAAAAACTATACAAATAGAAAACAATTCGAAACAGAAGTTCGAATTTTAGAAAACCATCTAGATGTGGCTAAAGAGCAGATAAGCTGAAATTACACAAATGTTTGGGAAGAAGTAATAAACATAACATAAAATTTTTAATTCTTCGCGTTTGCTATCTTGAGTCTTGTACGTTTCCGAACGAATGACTTTGGAGCATCTGCGTTTACGAAATCAAAACATTGCAAAGCATATGGCCGGGTTTGTGTTTGCAGTTCTGACTGCGCAGTGTAAGTTTTTGCAGTCCTAAATTTAATTCTGACTTAGTAGACTTCGAAAATTTAACTGCGATGTTCATGAACGTCTTACTGCTACTTAGAACATTACACCCGGCCTATGTACGCGTTTACGAAAAGGCCCATTATTGCTGGAATGCTAGATTGAGAATGGAGGCTTGATGCCAGAGGATAATCAATTTATCACTTCAATAATGGCGACGCAAAGATAATTGGTCTAGTAATCTAGTTTTTGACATGCCTTTGGGTCATAGTGATCTCTGCGAAGCTTTCTGCTTTGTTAGGTACTAGTGTGCACGGAAGGTGCCAAGACAGTGAATTGTTAGGGGTCTCTAGATAAACCCTTGCCCCGATCCCTCTAACGTTTTGGAGCCATCGCTGAATATTCGTAGATGAAATATCTCCCACGTTCTTTTTGGGGACGGAGAAGCCTTTCCTGAAGGTAAATTTAGGTGAAAAGTAATCTGTGGGTGTGACGACCATATCTTCGGGTAGGTTGCTTAAGTAGTTCTTGAGCTCAACATAACAGTCAGCTATTGCCTAAGGATTGCATCTACGTTTAGATGCTATGAGAGCTGCCATGGTATATTATTTATTGTAATGTAAGGGCCTTTTCGTAAACGCATACGTATGCTTTGCAACGATGCAACGCAGATGATCCAAAGTCATTCGTTCGGAAACGCATAAGATTCAAGTTTGTTGCGCAATATTCAATGCAACAGCGCAGCCAATTTCGAATGTATGTATACGTATGCGAAAAGAAGTTTGCGCTGCGTTGTTGCTCAGTTGCTCTGTTGCTTTGACTTTTACGAAAAGGCCCTAACCTGAGATAGGGATGCTGGGCTGAGGACAAAGGGCTCTTCAAATCGATGACTCTTCAGTAGCTGGAGAACAAAGAATGCTAGGATGATTGGCCTATTTACAGTCCTCGGGTACTTTGCTTTCTGCTGTTTTAGCGATGAGGAGATTCCGTCTTCAACTCACTAGGACGTTAATTGTGATCCGCATGCAGCTCTCTTATGCTTCCTGAGACGAGTTGATACTCATCAACCAACCGATGTAAGGCGCTTGGTGGGGCGGGGAAGGACTAGGGACGACTATGACAGGAGGAATCAGGAATGTAGAGAGGGAAGAAGAAAGAAGGAACATTATGTAAGTGAGAAAGGCGAAAGACCGTGATGCTGCCGGAACTCGAACCCGGCACCTCTGTGATGGTAGTCAGGCGCCTTACCCCTAGAATACCAAGGCTCCAGACCCTGGACAAACAACGCTCCGAAATGAGGATTCGTTAAATGGATATGAATACCCAGGACAGACAACGCTGTTAAATTATTAATTAACGCCAATCATCCAGACGCGTTCCACAATTCGAATGGAATGGGATCGAATCGGAATTCAATATCAGTCGAATTAGGTCTGAATTACTATGAGAGCTTCAAAAATTTGGATTATAGGACTTATGTATATATACATAAAGGCTCAAGCAGAACCAATCCGTTCCGTCCGTTTTTAAAAGTTGGAAATTTGACATTTCCATAAACTTTCCATGAGACGAACGGAACGGTAGCCACAATCAAGCGGACGGAATGTCAAAAAGAACAAAGGAAAAACGTGCGGAGCGGACGGAACGGATTGGTTCTGCTTCAGCCTTTAGGGGCCCATCACTGACATATAGTAAGTTACTATATGTCAGTGGGGCCCATACACTACAGAATGAAATCGAAACCGGGATTTAATTTCACTCGAATTAAATATGTGACGCGTAGATGTCACTTTTGATAAATTTTAGTTGTTCCTCCAGAAATAAGTGTCGATACATTTAATTTCTTGAAGGAATTTTAATAGTTCATGAGCGTTAGGTAACTTTTGAATTTGAGTAATAAATAGGCGTGTTTTTTTCCCTTGTGTACCTACATGGTGCAAGTTACACTATCCATCATTTATTACCCCCATACACAAAACAGGTTTTTTAGGGAAGGTGTTGCAGGGAAGTATATGTCATGCGTCATGTTTGCTCGTATAATGCTTAGCGTAATAACCGCATCATACACAAACCGTTTTGATGCGAGTATCGAAGGATGGATAGTGTAACTTGCACATATCGTTGCGCTCTGGAATGGAACGTATTTTTTATTTCAGTGTAGTTTATAACCTCAAAATAATATTCAATTGCATAAAAATGGGAGTTTCAATAATTTTTAAATTTACAATTTCACATTAATTATAGAGAGTAGCGAAAAACCAATCACCTTTTTTACACGCATATGATATTTCAACGGCAATAAATTAATTTAAGGTTATTTTTTACTCGTGCTTACTTCTGATATCAAAATCGCGTTCCATTGGCAATGTGGGCCTCGGTAGTCTAGGGGTAAGGCGCCTGACTACTATCCCCAGAGGTCCCGGGTTCGATTCCCGGCGGTGCCACGGTCCTAGCCTTTCCCAATTTCCCGCCTACATAACTTTCCTTCTTTCTTCTTCCCTCTTTGCATTCCTGATTCCTCCTGTCATAGCCTTCACTAGTTCTCTTCCCCGCTCCACCAAGCGCGTGTCATCGGTTGGTTGATGAGGTTCAACTCGTTTCAGGAGGCATAACACTCCAGCGAGTTGTTCTCGATGCCCCGGTGTCAGAGTCGCGAAATGGTTGGGACTAGGCGAAATAAAAAAATACCGCAGCTAGGTTGTGACAGTTCTTTCCTTCACTTCTCTCTCTATCTTCCGACTAGAGCTGCTGTTCGACATTTCAAAATAAATACATGGTCGACAGTACAAAGGGGCCTTCCCTAAGTCTCTAGTGTGTCACATAAAAAAAATGTACTCCGGATTATTCGGGAGTAGAAAAATCGCCCAACGGAACGCAGCTTTGTCTAGCTATTTACTCCGCTCCAATCATTACGTTTACATGATTTACTTGAGTTTTTGACTTGAAATTTACTTGAAACTCAAGTTGCGTTTTCGGTTCATTTACTTGACTTCAAAATGTCTTGAAATTTTCTTGAACTGACATTTGACCTTTCATATTATAACAGAAAGTCGCTCCATATTATAATATAAATAACTTCACAAATATTGCATCAAAAGTATACATTCCCTACAGCTTTTATTTTCTTCTTGTTCCAAGGAAAAAATACGCATGCAAAATTTCAAGTATTCAAGTAGCGTTTACATGAGCTTTTTCAAGTCAATCAAACAAATTTTTGTGATTTACTTGACTCAAGTTTACTTGAAGTCAGGACGAGTTTACATGCATATTTAGTTACTTGAAATCTACTTCAAGTATACTTCAAGTAAGCATGTAAACGTAATGAATGTGAACGGAAAATCTTCATTTTCTCTGCAGAGCCATCTGTTAGAAAGTTGCAGCGGAATAAATAGCTATACAGGTGGAACGGAATAAATAGCTATACAATTATCCGTGTTGTGCTGTTGGTAATTTGGACAGAACGAAAAAGCAGCTGTCGCCGCCAATTACGAGTTTCTTCGGTGCCGATCGTTGAAAATTCTCCAGTCTGCCGGACGATCTCGCCAGAGAAGTTCCCGTGGCAAGCGCTTATCATCCATTCGGCCATTCGGCAAACATGTCCACCGTAGTCGACTTTTTTGTATTTCTTCGATCAGTGTCAGTGTGTTGATCGCATCTTTATCTAAATGTCTTGTTTCGAAGGCGACCACGGATAAGACACGGAGAATTTGCCTCAAGCATTGCATTTGGAAGACCTCGAGCTGCCATAGACCACGTTTCCGATCCATAAAGAAGAACCGGAAGGATCAACGTTTGGTAAAGGCGCACTTTCGTTTTAATGGTAATATTTGTTCGTTTCCATATGAATATGGAAATGTCGTAGAAGATATCCGTTGCCTCGAAATCCGTGTCGGCGAGAACGGCGCTATTGTCGGTTACGAAGTTGTTGCATAATTGCGTCGATCACAGCGATAAAGAGAAGTGGCCCAGAAACGTCTTCTTGTCTGTCACCCGTTTAATTGGGAGCTCTTCGGATAAGCCATCGTTTGAGCTTGGAGAAGTTGGAAGATTTTCAATGGCACGTGATCGGTTTCCAAGCCTCTCCACATCGATGCAATCGTTTGCCGCAACGAATTCTTTCTTCCATTGACGGTCATTAGACAGAGATTACTACCGCGATAGTACCAGCATTCCAGTTGCCTTTTTTTCAAAATTGGCACATCTTTCATATATGTTTTTTTTCTTATAAAAAAAACAAAGCTTAGGAGTAACCCTTTATATTACCAGTCCGTCATGTCGTTCAGTTCATGGTGCAATGTCTAGTAGTAAGCTTGGTTTGAAGAATAGAGGAGAATAGGAAAGGTTAGAGGGGGTCTGGAGGGTGTAGAAGAAAATGACGATGAACCTCACGTTTGAACTCTAAGGTGTTGTTCGAGTTCGGAAATACTGACTGCGGGAGATTATTCCACAGTCGAGTTGTTCTATTCATAAACGAACTTCTAAACCGTATTGTGCGTGAACGAGGGGCTGTAGGGTATGGGGGTAAGCCGAGCGGGCTAGTCTTATGTTGCGGGAAAAGTATTGCCGTGCAGGCAGGAGGTCCTGAATTTCAGTGGAACAGTCGCCATGGTACTAGCGATAAAGTTTGGAGAGGGCTGCTAAAATTCCTACGATGGCTTAAGGAGACGATTTTCCCCCTTGTCGAGACAAGCCAAGGTGGTTTTTGGGGCGCCTGCCCAGATATGCGAGTTGAGGCGCGGCAGAATGTAGGATTTGTATATTGTAGCAATGGGGCTGGCTGGAGGAGGAACTTGCATCTCTTGAGAGATCCAAGACATTGGGAGGCTTGTTTGGCGATTTGGAATATGTGATCATTCCATCGCAGATGCTCCGTTAAAGTTACCCCTAGGATGTTGAGAGTTGAGTCAGCCATTAGATTCTCTTTATCCACTGAGATAGGAGGAAGGTCGGTACAATTTTTGTTGGAGATCAGACAGTACTTCGTTTTTGTGGCATTGAATTCGACGCGGTTCATTTCGCCTCAATGAAGAATCGATTCGATATCCCGGTTGATCGAAGTCGACATCAGTTGACGGTGGTAAAGACAAGGTCTGGCTCGTGCTTGTCTTATATTGTCGAAGGAGTAAGAGAAATTCAGAGTACCGTCATCAGCGAAGCAGTGAAGTGGGTTGGAGGGGATTGCGAGCAGATCATTAATGAAGATTAGTGTTGGCAGCCCTGACTTTTATATACGAGAGTGGAGCTGTATCTGAACTTCTTCTTCTTTTTATTATTCATTGAGTTTTCTTGTCAAGTGTAACTCGATGTCGCATCTGGCGCGCAACGAGATTAAATATTAAAAATAAATTGTAATACCGAACCACAGCGTGTTTCATTTAAAACAATACTTGTAAGAGTAGTTCAGTCCGAAACATAAAGCCACTCGGCATCACAACAAATTGGCGACGAGAGATTGTGGTAAGTTTTATTTCACACCAAGACTGAATTAAAATGGCGGACATGGAGAAAATTATTCAATTGCTGGCTGGACAACAAAAGATTCTGGAGGAATTAACAAGTTCAAGACAAACTGAAGTACCTGCACCAAAAGGAACCGAATTCACTATAGAATCACTCGCCAGTAACATGACAGAATTTTGCTATGAACCAGAAAAAGGATTGACATTTCAAGCGTGGTTTGCACGGTATGAAGACCTGTTCATGGAAGACGCAGCTAACCTGGACGATGGCGCAAAGGTCAGGTTGTTAATGAGGAAATTGAATCCTTTGGTACACACCAAATATTCAAATTATATTTTACCAAAAACCAGTCGGGATTTCAAATTCAAAGAGACAATCAAAAAACTCACAGACATTTTCGGTGTTCAGGAATCATTATTTAACATCCGATACCGCTGTCTGCAAACAACAAAACACGAATCAGAAGATATTATTTCTTTCGCTGCGCGAGTTAATAAAACAACCGAAAGTTTCAATTTGCAAAATCTTAGCTCAAACCAATTCAAATGCTTAATTTTCGTGTGTGGATTAAAATCTGAGGAAGACAATGACATTAGAACACGCCTATTGGCAAAATTGGAGAACGAATCGGAGGCGGATCCTGTCACTTTAGATAAGTTAGTCACTGAAGCACATAGAGTCATAAACTTAAAGAAAGATACGGTCTTAATTGCAAGACAGAGTCATCAACCAGCTATAAACGATCATTCAATAAACGCAATTCAAAAACAGCGTAGACATTTCACAAACAAACGGCAAAATAATAGCAGCAATAACCGATGCAACAACAGTACAAATTTCAAGCAAAAGCCTAACATTACAGCACCACGTACACCATGTTGGGGGTGTGGCGGCATGCACTTCTCGAAAAACTGCGAGTTTTTATCACATAAGTGCAAACAGTGTAAAAAGATCGGGCATAAAGAAGGTTATTGCCAGTGCTTCACAAAAAAGCCACCAGCAGCGCCAGCGCAACCCTCATTTGAAAAGCGACATACAGCTCGCAATAATGCAGTTTTCGCGGAAATCAACAAAATAAATTTTACTAAACGTCGACGTTTCACAACAGTATATATTAGTAACGTTCCTGGCAATGATTATATAGAAAAATTTCCATTGCGTCTGCAGATTGACACAGGATCAGATGTCACGGTGATATCTAAAGCAACTTGGGAAGAACTGGGTAAACCAACATCAAGAAGTGCTCCTGAAATTCAAGCAAAAAGTGCTTCTGGACATGGATTAGGCATATGTGCACAGTTCCAGTGCGATATTCAATTAAACAAGGAAGTTATATCACATGAATTATTCGTAACTGACGTCAATGATATTAATGTTTTAGGTATTGATTTGTGTGATGCGTTCAATTTGTGGGACACTCCTCTAAGTGCCTTTTGCACTCGAATAAAGGCTACGAATGCGGACGAAATTAAGGTACTAATCTCAGATATCAAAAAAGAATTTGCAGAACTATTTTCGGAAAGCCCTGGTGTCTGCAAAAAGAGCAAAATACACCTCCATCTTAAAGAAGATGCCAAACCCATATTTCGTCCACGAAGACCCATTGCTTTTTCATCTGTGGCAGTCATAGAAAAAGAGCTACAGCGACTTCAGGATATGAATATAATTTCACCAGTCGATTACTCAGATTGGGCTGCACCCATAGTAGTGGCAAAAAAACCAAATGGTCAAGTAAGAATTTGCGGTGACTATTCAACTGGATTAAATCAGTCACTTCAACCACATCAGTATCCGTTACCAGTCCCTGATAATATTTTTGCGACTTTATCAAAAAACAAATACTTTACTCATATAGATTTATCGGATGCCTATTTACAAATTGAAGTCGACGATGAGACGAAGAAACTACTGACTATTAACACCCACAAGGGCTTGTTCTCATTTAATCGATTCGGTGTTAAAGCAGCTCCTGGTGCATTCCAGCAGATAATGGACACAATGTTAGCTGGTATTGACAACATAGCTACATATTTAGACGACATTCTTGTCTGCGGATCAGATCTGGAGTCTCATACGAATACTTTGAAGCAAGTTCTTCAAAGATTATTAAACTTCGGTTTTCGCATTAAAATCAGCAAATGTACCTTTTTGGCAAATCAAATTAAATATCTGGGTCACATCATTGATGAAAATAGTATCCGCCCGGATCCTGCGAATATAGAGAAAATCAAGAATTTACCTGAGCCTAAAAATATCACGCAACTAAGATCATTTCTCGGGTCAGTGAACCATTACGGAAAATTTGTTAAGGAAATGCGACAGTTAAGGGTACCTCTTGATAAGTTATTACAAAATAATTCAAAATTTGAGTGGACGCAACAATGTCAGCAGTCATTCGACGCATTCAAAAAGATCCTCTCCTCAAAATTGTTATTAACTCATTTCGATCCAACCTTACCTATTAAAGTTGCAGCGGATGCATCAAATGACGGCATTGGGGCGTACATAGCCCACACGTATCCAGATGGTAAAGAAAAAGTAATCATGCATGCGGCGAGAGCCTTAACGACAACAGAAAAAAATTACAGTCAAATTGAAAAGGAAGCATTAGGTCTCATCTTTGCAGTAACAAAATTTCATAAATACATATACGGCAGAAGATTTCGTTTGTTAACAGACCATAAGCCTCTTTTAGCTGTTTTCGGATCTAAAAAAGGAATACCGGTGTATACCGCAAATAGGCTACAGAGATGGTCACTTACACTTATGATGTATGATTTTGAGATAGAGTACGTGAATACCAAGGATTTTGGATGTGTGGATATGCTATCACGCTTGATAGAATCGCAACCCAAATTGGATGAAGAAGTTGTCATCGCATGTACTCAGCTTGAGGACGATATATACAGGAATCTTCAATATACGATGGATATTTTACCCCTCACATCAAAAATGATACAAAAGGCAACAAGGAGCAGCAAATTCCATCAAACATTAATCAGCTATATAAACACAGGTTGGCCGTCTGTGCTAAATAAGGATTGCCCATCATATTCCGACTTACTGCACTTCTTCAATCGGAAGGAATCTTTATCAACAATTGATGGAATCATTTTAACTGGTGAACGAGTAGTAATTCCATATTGTTTCAAATCTCGCATACTAAAACAACTTCACAGAGGACATCCAGGTATTGAACGGATGAAATCATTGGCACGATCTTTTGTGTATTGGCCACGTATCGACAGTGATGTTGCGGAATACGTGAAACAGTGTCAAAATTGCGCAGCTGTAGCAAAATCACCGGTTAAGACATCACTACAGTCATGGTCCCTATCAGCTTATCCTATGGAAAGAATACACATGGATATTGCAGGTCCAATGAAAGATAAATATTATCTTGTGATTGTCGACTCATACTCAAAATGGCCTGAAATATATGAAATGAAAAGTATCACATCATCAGACATAATAAAGAAACTTCAGATGTTTTTCTCTAGCTATGGAGATTGTAAACAGCTTGTGACGGATAATGGAACGCAGTTCACCAGTACTCACTTCAAAGGCTTCATAAGGTCCAGGGATATAAAACATCTTACAAGTGCACCGTATCATCCCCAATCAAACGGTCAGGCTGAGAGATTTGTTGATACCTTGAAACGCGCGTTGAAAAAACTTCAATCAGAAGGAACTAGTGAGGAAAACCTGCAAATATTCTTGCAAACATATAGGTCCACACCAAACCGTTCCTGTCCATTCGGGTTATCACCAGCCGAGTTGTTTATCGGAAGAAAAATGTGTACATCACTTGATCTTATTAGACCGACATCAAGTACGGATAAACCACGATGCAACGAAAAGCAGAACTTACAATTCAACAAGCATCACGGTGCTAAAGAGAAGTCATACCAACCTGGTGATTTGGTTTACGCTAAGACATTATACTAAAACCAACTTTGTTTGGAGCAAGGGCGAAATTATCGAGCGAAGGGGTAACGTCATGTATAACGTTCTGGTAGAAGTAGGAGAAAAACTGAAAATGATCCGTTCACACGCTAACCAATTAAGAGATCGCTTTCGTACAAATGAGGCGTCAAAGCAGCAGTTGGCAACTGATATTTTATCAGAATATTTTGATATGATACCAACCCAGGATAATGGAGATGCAGGACGTTTTCAACAGCAGACGGAGCCAGGCCCTAATGATGCGTCGTCGTTGTCAATTGATGAAGACTGTTCGCAGCAACAAGCAACACGGCCTAGGCATTCAAGTCATCATTCTGGACTAACGGGGTCAGCAGTTTCCCATCAAGAAATCCCACCATCTTGCCATGAATTGGAGCCCGAGCAGCGATCGTCGTCTGGAAGATTAATTAAACGTCCAACATATTTGGGGGACTATACCACCTAAAAGGGGAGGTGTTGGCAGCCCTGACTTTTATATACGAGAGTGGAGCTGTATCTGAACTTCTTCTTCTTTTTATTATTCATTGAGTTTTCTTGTCAAGTGTAACTCGATGTCGCATCTGGCGCGCAACGAGATTAAATATTAAAAATAAATTGTAATACCGAACCACAGCGTGTTTCATTTAAAACAATACTTGTAAGAGTAGTTCAGTCCGAAACATAAAGCCACTCGGCATCACAACAATTAGAAAAAGTGCAGGTGAGAGAATTGACCCCTGGGGAACTCCGGCCGAAATGATATGTGGGTTGGATTCGACGCCGTCCAATACTACCTTAATTGAACGGCCTGAAAGAAAGCTCTTAATCCAGTTCCTTAGAACTAAGTGTATACCAATAGCTTGGAGTTTATTCAACAGAGCTGGGTGACATACTCTGTCAAAAGCCTTTGATATATCTAGAGCAACCAGACCAGACTCGCCAAAGCTGTGAATGCTTTGGTTGATACGCTCGGTTAAACACACAAGCAGATCGCCAGTAGACCGTTTAGATCTGAAGCCGTATTGCCTGTAGTGTATAATTTGGTTGGATTCTAGATATTTCATCAGCTTTTTATTGATTATAGTCTCCATGATTTTGGAGAGAACAGAAGTAATTGCTATTGGGCGGTAGTTTAAGGGGTCGCTGGCTTCACCTTTTTTTGGGATGGGCTGAACATGAGCTAGTTTCCAAGAGTCGGGATACACTCCGGAGAAGTAAGACAGGGCAAAAAGTTTGCGCAGAGGTTTGGCCAAAGGTGAGGCACATTTTTTAAGTACCATAGAGGGGATTTTGTCGGGGTCAGTGGATTTATTGACGTCGAGTTCCTTGAGACACCTAAACACCTCGCGAGTCCTGAAGTGAACTCCGTCCATTGAGTGGGTGGTATTCTCGTGAGTGGGGGGTAACATAGCAGCATCGGGTAAAGAAGAATTTGCGGCGAACAGAGAAGCTAATATAGGTCGGCCTTGGGTTGGGTTTGCTTTCTGTTATCACTTCCTTGTTGTGAATAAAAGGAGGTGTTGAGGAGGAAGTAAAATTCTTCTTGATGACGGTTACCAAGGACCAGAAGTTTTTGCTGCCTGTAGTGGAGTTAAGAATCTTACTTCTCAATCTATCATCAAATGATGATTTGACTTTCCTGAGGATGAAGTTACAGGAGTTTCTCAATTTGATGTACTCACGACGAAGTGGCTCATTAGTCGAACGCCTGTATGCTCTATATGCGGACTCTTTAGCTGTGTGTTATACTGCACTGCAGGGTTTAGGCTAATTTATAAATTTACTCTGCAGTGTGTGATTTAAGTTTCTCACCTCACAAATTTTTATAAAAGTGAAGTGGCAGATAAAGAGAGAGAGAAGAGATAATTTGTAAACAATATATGTAAATAATTTTTTTTACAAGTAGCTAAAAGAAGCCTTAAAAGAGTGAGTTCATTTATAAAGAAATTCGACGTTTAAAGCTCTGACTTGGACAAACAGTAAACAACACTGCATACTGCAAACTGTATTGGCCTTGGTGTTCCATTTGGGTTTACACAGAACGACCAGAGCAACACGCTGTGTCCGAATGCAGTGTCTGTTTGTGTTGCAAATGGAAAGCACTTACGGTATGTATTGAGTGAAATTACACGGCCATTCACTTGGGACTCACGTCAAACCTGTCTGTGTATAATTTGAGTATTACACGGTGCATTCAAATTTCTGCCTCTTTTCCATGTAACAATTCTATTGTCTATGAGGTTGTGCACAAAACAACAAAAATTCTTATACCTAATTATCGCAGTCCCAGTGAAAAAAGTTATGCTTGTGTTTGTTTAATTTGCTGTGAGACCGAAATTTTTCTTGGATTCACAAGTGAGACCAACACATGCACTTCCCTGCGCCCCCTTGTCTAAAAAACCGGTTATTGGAAGTGATTGGAAAGTGAGTCTGGGAAAGTGATAGAGGCGAGTTACACGGCATAACACTTTCTGCCTTAACAAACTGGTTTGTGCGTGTTATACGATTTACACGATAAACTGACTGTTCTGCATTTTTTCGTGTAACAATTCTATTGTCTATGTAGCTGTGTACAAACTGGCAGTAAAGCTAAGTCATTTTCGTAGGCCCCGAGAATGAAATTATGATTGTGTTAGTGTGTTGCTCTGTGCAGTCGAGAATTTTTTGGGATGCACAAGTAACAAACTTCCCCGCGACCCCTTGCCTATAAAACCGGTTTATTGGAATTATTGGAAGTGTTGATGGAAGAAATGTTATGCCGTGTAACTTGCCTCATTAGCTGTCACTTTCAGTTCACTGGCTTCGTTTTTTTGATTTTTGGAACTCTTTAAACTATAGGTCTGTTCCAGTACTTTTCTTGCAAAAGCTTACTTGAATGGTGGGTATAATTTTGTCGAAAATCCAGAAAGCAAAGAAAAGCTTTTTGGGCAATTTCTTGCAAATCAAGAAAGAGATAAAAGAAATGTCGCTATGCCACTATTTTAAAGTAAAATTGAATACAACAACATGTCAGTTGGCAACTTGTAAGAAATCACAGGACCGAAAGAAAATCTCCGACTAATTCCTGCACAAGGGAAGCAGAAATTTCCCGCTTTTTCTTGTATGAGAAAGTAAAGAAACACAAATACATAAGTTCGGGTGAATTCTTGCTCTCACAATCGAGTTCTGGAACAGAGCCTGCAATATTTTTTTTTTTTTATGTGACACACTAGAGGCTTAGGGAAGGCCCCTGTACTGTCGACCATGTATTTTTTTTTTTTTTTGAAATGTCGAACAGAAGCTCTAGTCGGAAGATAGAGAGAGAAGTGAAGGAAAGAACTGTCACAACCTAGCTGCGGTATTTTTATTTCACCTACTCCCAACCATTTCGCGACTCTGACATCGGGGCATCGAGAACAACTCGCTGGAGTGTTATGCCTCCTGAAACGAGTTGAATCTCATCAACCAACCGATGACATGCGCTTGGTGGAACGGGGAAAAGAACTAGTGAAGGCTATGACAGGAGGAATCAGGAATGCAAAGAGGTAAGAAGAAAGAAGGAAAGTTATGTAGGCGGGAAATTGGGAAAGGCTAGGACCGTGGCACCGCCGGGAATCGAACCCGGGATCTCTGGGGATAGTAGTCAGGCGCTTTACCCCTAGACTACCGAGGCCCCCTTAATTTGGGTAATCTTAATTTGGGGATATACTCACAATTTGATGCATTCAAATATTTATACGGCAGTTGCATTAAATAAGCTCTGCATCAAATAGTGAACTAAATTTAATTTTACGCAGCCCACTAGTTATCGGGCATACATTAACTTTATATTAGTCGTGTTTCTTTTTTAGAGTAACTTACAGAGGAGTATTTCGGAGTGTACTTTACATTACAATTACCCCAGCTCTTATATCGGAGTAGATGATTAGAGTTGTAACGGTTTTTTTGCCAAAGGTGGCGCCTTCAAAAATTGCGGTTATGATTCACCTTCAATCATTAAGAGCGTTTTTGAAGTTATCATTTAATGATACTATTGATAAAACCGAAATTATTCTAAATGAAAAGGAGAAATTTAAAGAAATTAAATATGTCTAATGAAATTAGTGAAATTAGAAGTTGAACAAAATATGGAAACCCCTATGGTTATGCAATTGATTTTATTTTAAGGTTATTTATGAAATAAGGAATCTTACGCAAAGGTAAACTCAGATGGCGCCACCGAAGGATAACGTAAACAAACAACAACAACATAACAGCAACAGCAACAAAAATATAATATTCATAAGGCTCATTCAGAACCTCATGCAGCGCTGCAATCACAAGTGTTTCTATTGGCTGAGACTGCTAAAATGACAAGCAAAGCAGCACCAGAGCAGCGTGCTACATGTTCATCTCATGTCCTAATTTGCTGCACGCTGCCAATTTTGAGGTTCTGATACAGCCTATATACTGACCTGTCTTAAATGCTTTTTTAATATAACCTTCAGACTTAAAATGATCTGGACAAAACCTTGAATGTTTTGCACCCTTAAACTTTTTGCGACGCACAGCTATTTCCCATTGTTTTTTTGAAATAAATGAACCAATATGTATTATTGCATCCAAATAAACCTCACCGATGCATATTTATTAGAATGTAAGATTTTATCATTGAATGACCGAAAATCACAGTAATCGAGAACTGTCTGAGAGGCGGGAGACAAATGTCACTTCATGTTTACGTTATAATACATTGGCGCCCCTAGCGGGAAAAATTTCCAGTAAGGTTCCCTATTACTGAAATGACAAAATTTCGTTTCATTTTCCACCTGTTCCAAAGTACCTCGGTGTAGGCAAATAAGGAAAAAGAAACCTGCCTAATATAACTACATTTGCTAGGTTTTACATAAAAATTGCGCCACCTAGTTTTGAATATTTTATTCATTTGCTAGTTATTCTGTATAGAGACATCTGCATCTTTTTGCTATAAGTTTGAAAAATAACACGGAATAAGTGGAATTGAGAACTGTCACTTGTTATCTTGTTGCAAAAGTTGCAAAATGAGTTTTTGTATCTAAAAAATGAACCCAGCCGATCTTAAGGATTTAATTCTAAATACCAAGAAGCCAATTGTATTGCAAAACTTGAAAATCCCTTGGCCGTGTTTTAATATGGAATTTAAAGATTGGTGCATGGAGTTAGATAAACATCACGAAAGTTCTTTGGATTTTGATGCAGCAGAACGAAAGTATTGTGATAAACCCCGTTGGGAGAGCACCAGGAAAACTATCACCTTGTCTGCTGAAGATTTTCTAGCAAGATCTAATGATCCGGAGGATGTTTTCTTCCAAAATCATTGGGTATATTTTGGTTATAAAACAATTAAAGAAATACCTGAAGACTGCAAAGAAAAACTAGATTTTTCCTGCTTTGGTTTTCCAAAGCTTCAGGAGGACATAACCGTTTGGCTAGGGTCTGCGGATGCACATACTCCCTGTCACTATGATACTTATGGGTGTAATGTAATTGTTCAAGTTTATGGGAGGTACGTAGACTAGAATTGTTTCTGTAAATGAGTATTTATTCCAAAAGAACTAAGTAGAAAGTTGTGGCTTTTGTTTCCACCAGAAACTCAGCTGAGTCCTACTAGAGTACCATATGAAGAGTCGAGTGTTTATTCATCTCAGACACTATATAGTCCTTCTAATATCAGTCCACTTACAGGTATACCAAAACTTTTTGTCCTGTAAATCATTATGTATTTTTATTTTACAAAAGGCATTGCGGATAAGTGTTATATGTGCGTCTTGGATCCGGGGGACGTTTTAATAGTACCCAACAAATGGTGGCATTATGTCGAAAATAAAACTACTGCATTTAGTATAAACTGTTGGATACCACTGGTAAATTCTATTTTTAACTACATGCACACTATTTTACATATATAACTAACAGAGTATAGATGCCACTGCGCAAATAACTGAATGCATTGTAAAATTGTTAATCAAGAAATTCACACAAAACCATCTTAGTATACTTAATCCAAATGAGGTAAATACTTAATATACAAAATCGCAAATGATTTTCAGTCTTGAATCTTTCAGGTTTCCCAATTTCCCACTGAAGAAGAGCTACTAAATATTCTAAAATACTTATCAGATAAGAAGCTGGAAAGTGGTCAGGCTGCAGCGAAAAGGTTGAAAGGAAATACGTACGACTACTGCTACTTAAATGAGGCTCAGTTAAAAATACTTGAAGATAAATTTTCAAATCATATTAGTAAAGTTAAAAACATGACTGAAGAGGACTTCTATGATCTTATGAAGACACATTCTAAAAGATTTGAGAGGCAAGATCGTGGCCAAGATAAAGATGTGTTAGATACAGTTAATGAAATTTTAATAAATTCGGTGTGCAATCCGTTGGTAATAGAAAGGGTGAAGAACTTGTTTTTAGAGAAGTATAAAGATCACTTGGAAAATATATAATTATTTATAAGATTTGTTTGAATTTAATTTGATTAACTTGACCTCTGCGCTTTGTAAGAATTTTTCGTCCGACATTGTTATAACACGTGTTCAAACAAGTGTTCCACGTACTAGAGTCTTCTTCAGTACTTGAGGTGTGTTTAGGTACCTTCAAGAACATCTTCTTTAACGGCTCTACAGCTGGGATTCTCAACTGGCTTCTCCCAAATGTTCTCTCCAACGGTCCCGATTCCGAATTGATTTCATTCAGTTTTGGCATCCCTAAACTCTGGGCGCCCTGGTCTACGCCATCCAAGAGCTTAATGACAAGAAATTCTCTGGAGCCGAAAATATATCCCCTACAACCCTATAAACCTTTGCGCGAACTCTGGTCGTTCATACTTCTCCGGAGTTTATCCAAGCTCTTGAAAATTCGCTGGTGTTCAGCTTATACCGGAAAAAAATGAATCCAACAACCCCACTAACATAGCAATTGCTTCTATTATTCTCCAAAATAATGGAGACAATCTCAACCTCACAAAGCATACACTACTTTTAGTGAGTCTCGCTTGGTCACTCTAGATAACTCCAGCTATGGCACTCTGCTCCTTAGCCAAACTACAAGCTTTGTTATTAACTCAGCTCTACAGAACTGCATCGAGAGTTTTCGTTCGATGGCTTCAAATCTAAACTATCGATCAATATTTTCACGGGCTCTATTCCTAATAGCTCTTGCTCCCATTCAACCCACTACACAGTTTCGCCGATGACAGTACTTTTTGTTACACTTATGTCTTCGATAATGCAGGAGAGTGCGTGCCAGACCTTATGTCCTATAATGGGGCAATGGGTCAATCAACAGAGACATTGAACTCTTTCTCGATTGGGGCTGTAAGAATCAAATGTTTCCGAAGCGAAGCACTGTCTCGTTTCCGGTAAAACCATTTACTTTATCATCAACCCTCTGAGTCACCCTAGGAACGTGGCAGTCATGATAAAACTTTATCGCTACTAACTTAGCGAATTTTCCAATGAAATAAACGCTCTTCTGGCTTCAAGGTCACAGAAAAATAGGCCGTTCGTCTCATTCTCTCTCTGCATACAGCTCCTATTTTCGTGCATGATACAAACAAGGTTTATAAATACTAGAAAAACTTGGGTGTGGAACAACCTTACACAGTCTCCTAAATATTTCCAAGCTCCTACAAGATCCAAGAGTTCAAACGCAGGGTTCATCGCCATCTCCTTTAACCATGTGCTGGTTTGCAATGTTTTTGCATTATATAAATTTTAATTTGGAATAAGTTGTTATCGTTTATGCATCTGTTCTCTAGAATAAAAAGATATCATGTGATCTCTTGGTTGAGCCTGGGGCCTTATTCGCTATTACAATATCATGAGAATTTCTCTCGAAACTGCCAAAATCGAATTCTCTATTACAAAACTGCCTAAATTTTACACGAAACTGTAACAATTTGTTAGATTTTTAGTCGAAACCCAAGGGAAATCGAGCAATTTATAAAATATTAAGTATGGGGGACACGATTGAAACCTCTTGTATTCATTTTGTGGTCTTTGGGGGCATTTCTACTAGAGGAAACAATAATATAAGAGGTAATACGGAAGCATTTTAATTTCGAATCACAGTCTCGAACTCGAGTAAAAAGCATTTGAGTATTGTTATAGAGCAGGGGTGGGCAAACTTAATACTGGTATGATCGACATTGATTTTTCTTATTTATGCGCGATTCACTTCGCAAAATGGGTTAAATTAAAAACAAATAAAAATTTAATTAAGGTCTTTTTTGATAATATTTTATTAACTACATTGTATTGACTTTATTATTGTATTCTATACTATGAACTTATTTATTTTAGATTAATTTTGTGATGTAGAGGCGTGACATTCCATTTCATCCACAAGTCTTGTAAAGTTAGGTTTGTAATCACTGATGCACAATCGAATAATCATCAGTCAGAAAACTCCTAAATTGCGATTTGATGTTTTTCATTTGAGAAAACGCTGCTTCACATAAATAAGTGGAACCAAAAAATGCCAATATCCTCATTGCCACTGATCTCAATCATGGTTATTTTTAGAGATGCCCCGAATATGGTTTCGACCGAATACGAATATTCGACTCGCTCACTCAATACGCCCGTTCTTTCTTTTATTGCAATTTATCGTGTGATAGAACTATCGCCAAAAAATAAGGGACTAAAGCAAGAATTCCGTAAACATTGAGGCCCTACGTACATGGGTTGAGGGATTTGCATTACCAGTTTCACATTCAAAATCAAAATCACCATTATCACGCACACAACCAGTTTGCAACCAAAATGAAACCTTTGTCCACACTCAAGCGCAACTGATTTTTTACATCAATCGGTGTTCTGTGGTCACGAAGATTTTGGTTGAATAAACTTAAACGCAACTGAAACTGGTGACCTTTCCAAGCGTAGGTACTTGCGTTGCATACGGTGGACAGGCAATATAGAAGTGTGCATATTCAAATGCGACTTGACGGAATATTCCATGAATGGAATGCATGCAACGCAAATGTCTGTCTACTTTCAACTTTTTCTATATTGCCGCAATCGAAATAGCGCACACAATCATACACTAGTTACTTAGATTTTTGGGTTATGTCGGGACGGAATGAAACTACGAAATTAAGTCTGAAGGTGAAAACTCGCCGCATTTCGTGGAACCGTTGAATGCAACGCAAGTACGCAAGTATAAGCTTGGAATTGCTTCCGACCGGCAAGAACAGTCGTACGAAAACAGTTGCAAACTAGTTTCAAATCGGTCTCTTTTCTGTCGACTCGTGCGCTGATTCTCATTTTTTTTTAAATTTTTGATTTCGTGAATAAATATGGTTACTTAAAGAAAGGTCTGTTTCATTGAGAAATGCTACCTACATGTACGGTTCCAGAATAAATCCTCTTTAACATATGTAACCCTTAAAATAATACTATTTAAATGTTCGGTAATTATTCAGCAAACTAACCGAATATTCGGCCGAATACGAACATTAAAAAATACGCCGAATATACCGAATACGAATATTGGCACATCTCTAGTTATTTTTCTTCGGGTAATAAATTCCAAAAATAATTTTCTTTTGCACGTGCTTTCAGAATTATATCTGATTGTATTGTAAAAATTTCTAACTCTAGATGCGTTGAATTCAATTGAAAAGTATGAGCTAGATTTGATGAATTATCTTCGTTATCGAATTCTCCAAAAGGATATGAAATAAATTCAAAAATCGGTTGAAGATTATTGATCATGAAAGAATGAGCTGCAATGAACGACAAAAGCTCGATTTCGGCTTCGTGCAGTTTTTAAAAATTTTGTTACATCGCAAAAAATTAGTTACATCGCTACCGTCTACCGTTCACATGGGGCTCATCTGCTTATTGTTAAAAATCAGCTGATTTTTTATAATTTTTGTAACACCAACTCTTCTTCAGTCGCCCAATTAAGTAGGAGCCATAGTGAACTTTATAGTTCCGTGATTTTGCAGCATGAACAAGAGATGACACTTTTGCAGCAAGAGCGTGTAAGAGAGAAAACTCGTGTCAAGACAGATATATTTTTCTGGCCATTCTGAGAACATTGAAGCTTTGCTTCGCGGCATCCAGTTTATGGGAACATGTCCTAAGCCATATGCACTCATAGTAGCGACAACTGACATGTAAGAACGGGCTGCTCATCAGGAGTGCGTTCAAAAACCTTACTATGGTTAACCCTGCGTAACTATGGTCAACTTTTGTCATTCAAAAACTCCGTGGTTAACTACAAAATAACCACGAGCAAAACTTTTAGGCGTTCAAAAACTCCCTTGGTGAACCATGGTGTAGTTAAATTTTGGTCGGGAGCATGGTTAGCTATAGTTAAGCAGAAGAAGAATAAAAACAACCCCTTGACAGTTGTTTTAATCTTAAACACATGAACAAATCAAAGTGGGATTTATGAGATTATTGTAAATAAATAATTAATGGACACATACGAAATAATTGAAGGAAATAGTGGATACTATTTTATGGAAAACAAATACCTTTAACTCGTATTTAACTACGTTGAGTTCAAAAAGTTCATGGTTGAACATAAACTTTCGGGGTTAAGTGAAATAATGCAGCATAACCACAGCTTACCTCGTGGTTTAACATAGTAAGGTTTTTGAACGACCTCCAGAAGATTTTCCTGGGACCAATTCGTTCCATATATGGCAAACATTTTTTTACTGGCATGGACACTGTTGTAAAAAAAAAATGTCATTGGTAGCGACAATAGTAAAATAAATACGTGTTTAATTTTAAATTCATGTTTCATCTTCTGCTAAATTTTGTAGTACACATTTGAAATTAACAGATTTGAAATTAAGCTAGAAAATTATTTAAATTGTCTGTGAGCGACGGTCGAACTGTTCGCGATCAACCGGTCGATCGCGATCGACCGTTTGCCCGCCCCATATAGAGAATATGGCCCAGACAACCGAATCTTGAAATAATGGCTCGTAGTCTTGAAGCCGTATGGCTCAATATTGCATTGGTAGTAAATGGGGTCCATTAGTATCACTATCGATAAAATACTTATGATACTGGTGTTTATTTACTGGTAGAAAACTAGAACCGGCCCTTGCAGGCCAAATTTACGCTTCTCACTACAAGCTTCAATACTGTATCAATAATGTAGTGAACAGGACACGCCGATTATTGAAGAGAAAATGCTATTAGACTGCATACGTGGATATACGACATCTTCTGGATTCAAGATATGCGTCATGCCGAGTTTACTTTTAGATGCCGCAGAAGCGTATGGGTCTCGGGCGCCCTAGTTGTAGCAGAAGATCGTTCATCTTAGGTACCCTGATTACTGCATTACTACTTAATGGTTTTCAAGCAGACGTGTATGCTTGGGCCTATGGCCTGCGGTAAATATAAATTGGGAAACACCAATTTAGTGAAACGACCCCCTGGCGATTGGGCCGTGATGAAATATACCGAGCACTGGGGCCGGTTCACGTAGCTCGAACGACGACAATCGTTCGAAACGAATTTGAATACGAAAAAATTTGTCTCGAAAAAATTGAGCGTTCACGTAGCTCGAAAGAAAATTTAAGGAAACCACATTACTGAAACACGATTTTCTTTACAAAAACCGCTGTAAAATTATACAATTTACTTAATTAAATTTTTAAAAATAATTTACATATGTAATAACTTATAAAAGTCTACTTTTAAATTGGAAGATTAATCTTAATAAAACAAGTGTTCGATAATATAAGAGCTTTCGAGTCAACAAACGAAAAATTGTAATTTTTTCGAGCTACGTGAACGCGAAACGAAAAAAAATTTTCGTTGTCGAGTTACGTGAACCGGCCCCTGGAGGCTCACGTCTGTCAGTCAATTTAAACGGGTTTCTTCTGTGATGAAGTAGGAAGGATAACAGGGATTGGTTACTCTTATTACCGGGCACTGTGCCCTAAGTGACCAACTTTGCACTTCGCATGTATGGAAAGGAAGTAGATCCCACCTGTCAACTTGTTCACGTTTTTTGTCACTCCTCCGACTTCTCAAGTAGTCTGGCCTAATAATTGGAGGAGTACTTAATATTGAAGAGAACATTCTGAAGAATCCAACTAGAAGGCTTGACTCTAAGAATGCTGAATACTACAATGTAGGTACGAATTCTGATATTTATAGATTACCCGTTCATGCCTATCATTCATTCTTTCTTAAGGGGAGTACCTTAGCGGAAACTGCGACCTATTTTATTTGGTCTATTGTGCCAACCCTGTTTTCCACGTTATGGCTTTTCATATAGCCTGAAATTGGTTTGAGATTCATATCTGAAATCTCCCTAGGAGCAGGTATGACGCGATGGAGGAGACAAGTGCTCCGCAGTTTCGGTAGCTGCTTCCAGACCTACATTTGATGTTGCCCCTACTCTAACCAGGCCATCGACAATTTCATTACCAATGTGACCTTCGTGGCATGGAATCCTCATCGGCGTAATGATTCACGCTTAATGGAAATTACCCCCCCGTCGCAGTAGCCGGCCAAATGCCCCTACTTAAGTAGGGAGTGGAGCGGGGAAGGCTTAGTAGGGTTATCGGACAGGTTTGAGCTCCCTAGATACCAAGGTAGACCAGTCTTTGCACCTTGGCCAGCTTAATCACAGCACCCTTTTGTTTGGTCTTGACCCACTATGCTATGGATGCTATATGTGACCACCTCCGATCCAGTGTTACTTTCTACGACCAATCCATCGTCATTGCATCGCTGGTGTTCTTCGTAAAGGATCCTTCAGGAGGCTTGAGAGAAACAATGCCATATGAGTGATCCGTAGACAAGACTTTGTGTAACCTCCTGGAGGCTGGACGGTTGTTCCTTCGCAGAAGGATTTCCATGACCTTCGTTTGGGCCATGTCAACTTTTTATTGTAATTCGTAAGAGCTTTCTTGTCGAGGTCCCAGTTACCCGAGACCTTAGCCCAATTAAATAGTTTTCTAACTTCTCTCCTTTGCTTTCAGAGATCATTGCTCCTTAGCCCAATCCTTTGGTATCTTCTTCGTGGTTTCGTAAGTTAGCTAGTTTCAAAGCCTGACAACGTCGAGATAGGCCTCAGTGATGTGGTTATTAGAATCCTGAGAGCTGACGACAGTGGAGCTGGCTCTTCTCCAGGAAGGTAAGTCGAAGCTTTAACAAGTCTGGGCATTCCTTCGTCTCCTAGCAGCATTACCTCCACCACCACCAGGGCTGTTATCATGGCATGCGATTCGAAAGTCATGAAATGGAAATAAGAAAACGGAATGCGAATTCGAATTAAATTTGTCCGTGTGCCATCGGATTTCAGTTCGTGAGTAAAGCAATTGACAGATGCGCTGAACTTATGTATGTATTTTTAATTTCCTAGTACATATCACAGAAGTTATTGTAATATATAGTCCATAATAGTCCGTAAATCGAAATCGACATTTTCAACGTATTTTCATTTTTCAAGGTCTCAATAGCGTTTTAAGCAAAAATTTGGGAAGAAGTATGTGTGTGTGTGCGTGTGCGTACGTATGTGGTCATTTTTTCCTGCGCGATATCGCGCGAACTATAAAAGATAACGACTGCGTTGAGATGTCGTTCGTAGCGTATTAACGGATATATAATCTGGAAAGTTTTTTTATAATATTCGGTCGAGCCGTGTTTTGGTTGAAACGACCATAAGTGATTCTTGTACCTGTGCGATGTCGCGCGACCTATAAAAGATATCGACTTAGTTGAGGTACCGTTCGAAGAATATTAACGACAATATGATCTGAAAAGATTTTCGGTCGAACCGTTTTTTTGTTTAAACGACGTTCGTGATTTTTGTACCTGCACGATACCCCGCGAACGAAAAACTATATCGACTTCTTTGGGGTGCTGAAAGATGATTATTAACGAAAAAAATATGAGTGTGCTTAAGACCACACTTTAGAAGTAAAACTTTTGTGCCCAACCGCTAGTAATATGCAATAGATATAGTGGAAAGTCTGTCGGATCTATAGTAAGCTTGAGAAAATTCAGGCCAACGACAGATGCAGGAAGAATAGTGACGAATCTATTGACAGACTTGATACAAATACTATTTGAAAATATCAATATTTATGAATTCCTATTTACATTAAAACCTAAAAGTAACCGAGTAAAAATATTGTTTTTGGCTAATTTTCTTAAAAGCATACACGCGGTGCACCTAGTACGTATAGCATATAAGTGCGCATCCCACACGGGTATGCACGCTTACGCCACAGGCGTGGATTACCGCCACAGGCAGGAAAATCTAAACATTCGCTTCATGGAAGTAAGCTGTTGACATATGCAAGCGTACATGCATTGCATTCAGAGGTTCATAAAATTGCATGGTTTTTTTCCGTCCCGGCTTTCACACATAGCCCGAAAATCTAAGTAACGAGTGCATGCAAGGTGCATGTGTTTGTTGTGGATACTTGTGTGTGCTATTTCGAATGCGGCATTACAGAAAAAGTTAAAAGTAGTCCGACCTTTGCGTGGCATGCATTCCATTCATGGAACATTCCGTCAGGTCGCATTTGAATACACACACTTCTATATTATTTGTCACCAGCTGTATGCATGCTCCGCTCCCGCTACATTATCGCTACATGATCATTAATAATTGCATCCGCATCGGCATAGACTATTTCAAACCCAAGTATTGATTTACCAAGCAGTGCGCCAACCACATCCAATGAAGCTTTACCTACGCGAACAAGAGCCAGTCTACTTGAGTATGGTATTGGCACCCTTTATGGCCACCTAGCCAATTACCTGATTTCTTCGTCCCATACCATCTTTTAGGGAGCCAATTAATTTTAAAGGAGCAAAAAGATATGCAATCAACCTTTTTTCAAATTCTTCTTTCTAGGCGTAGTTGAAAATAATTTATTTTAGCTGATTAAACCGAATTTGAAGCATAAAGCTGAAAAAACATTTTTTTCAAACCTTTATATTTTCAGACGATGCAGGGATAGTTTCAGCCCTTTACTATTATCCCTTATCATAAAATTGCTTTGTTATAAATCAACCACTTTTGAATATAAATATTGCAAAAAATGTATTTTATTGGATTGTTTTTGATTATAATTAAAGTTATCGCGAAAATCCTTAAAAAAGGGAGTTTTTAAGCATATTTAAAGGTGACATGCATATTTTAAGACTGTGGGACCCCGATTTTCGTAATCAGCGACCCAAAAAACATATCAGGAACGATTTTCACAACAGTGTAATGTTTTGACATAAACGATTCGTCGATTTGTGCAAGTTAAAAAAATTGTAATTTAAAAAGGGGAAAGGTCCAGCACATCTCACCAAAGGGGAAGTGGGTGCCAAGTGGGCCTCGGTAGTCTAAGGGTAAGGCGCCTGACTACTATCCCCAGAGGTCCCGGGTTCGATTCCCGGCGGTGCCACGGTCCTAGCCTTTCCCAATTTCCCGCCTACATAACTTTCCTTCTTTCTTCTTCCCTCTTTGCATTCCTGATTCCTCCTATCACAGCCTTCACTAGTTCTCTTCCCCGCTCCACCAAGCGCATGTCGATGTCAGAGTCGCGAAATGGTTGGGAGTAGGTGAAATAAAAATACCGCAGCTAGGTTGTGACAGTTCTTTCCTTCACTTCTCTATCTTACGACTAGAGCTGCTGTTCGACATTTCAAAAAATAAATACATGGTCGACAGTACAAAGGGGCCTTCCCTAAGTCTCTAATGTGTCACATAAAAAAAATTAAAACAAGAGCACTTTACACATTTAATGCACCCATCCCGTTTGGAATTCTAAGCACCCAAACCACTGGACATAAGGTTTTAACAGCTTCGGTTTTATTAATTGAAGCGTGCAAAAAGTATTTTATATTGGAGACAATAACAAAATAAACGTAAGAAAGATGTATTGTTTATTTCTTCTTTCATTTTTTCATATTTGTTTAGATCGTTTGGCATTTTAAGAAAGTCTCAAGTGTTTATACCGTAACTTCCCGGCAGTGCCACATGCTTGGCCACGCCAAAAAGCAGATCCACTTGCTCAGGCTGCGCCGAAAACTCCTGTCGTATATGCCGCTTCCAACATGTCAGTCAACTCCAAAGTGTCCGCGGCATAAGCCCGGCCAGTGACCAAACCACAAGAAAAATCTCAAATAATTCACCTCTACATAATGGTGAATTTGTATTTCTATAATGAGATAAAGCAAAGTCTGGGCGACAACGTAGCTAAAATGCCAGAAAATTTATGCAGTAAGGCAGAGTGTATTTTAACTGTTGCACACACAGCCCCGAGTTTCTTCGTCTCTTGTACTCCGACCGCCCCATTTCCCATCGTTATACTAAAGTTCTGACGATTTTTCATGTGTGAGAGCGTTACGCGAATGAAATTGATTCACTCTCATGTAAATGTTTTTAAGCAAACGTCCCTAAAGAAGTTTTACTTCAAAAATTCTCTGGAAAAAATTTCATAAAATTCAATGGTCAAAAAGACCTTAAATTGATAATTTTTACTAATATCACTACTAATGGAATGAGATCGAAGTGATCGATGAGCGATCGCTTCCCAACAAAACATCACTTGTCAAAATGCGACAATCTTTAAAAATCGTGCTAAAATTACGTGACCCTTTACCAACATCACGAATTTTTCAAGCCTTGGATCAACACTTTTTTGACGGGGAATTGTTTTCTACGTCCTACAGGGTCAGGAAATTGCGGTTCATCCTGTGGTTTCCAGTAGCTACCGAAAAATTTGTTCTTTTTGGTCAAGACAAGTACTATCTCCGGAAACCGGAGTTTCCAAATGAAGTCATTCTTTTCCCAGTTTATCGAAGGCGCTTCAACACTCTCAATACGAATTCGAACACTCAGTGGCGTAGCGAGCTTAACACGCGCCCGGGGCACAATACCTTTTTAGCGCCCCCCCCCCCCCGAAAACCATATTATATTATATGTAAAATATACTCGTAAATTAATAAATAAATAAAGTAAAATAAATAAAGTCATAAGCAAGACTTTAAATTTTAGACAAAAAATGTAGTTGAGAAAACAAGACTAGATTTTGAAATGTATGTGATCATCAAAAGATACCTATTATTTATTTTACATATTTATAAAGAAATATTTTAAAAATACATTAAAAAGTAAATATTTATTATCTCTAAGATACATATATTTAATAATAATATGATTATAATACTTTAATAAAACTAATTACTATGTATAAATTTTCCTTGCTTTTGATTAAGCAAATTTATCAATAATATCATCAAAGTTGATTATTTCAAATTTTTCTCTTTTCACACTTAAAAATGCTAGGTCACTTAGGCGATCTTGTCCCATCGTTGATCGTAGATATGTCAAAATTAATTTTAATTTGCTGAATGAACTTTCGCGGCTAGCTGAGATAGTCAGGAGTATTTGAAGTGCCACTCTCAGGTTTGGAAAAACATCTTCTCCATACGAGATTATAAGAGTAAGAAATTCTAACGGAGTTTTAGGTTCAATTTCTTTTCTATTGCGGAGTAACATTTTGCAGTCACATATTTCGTCAAAGAGTTCTATTCCATTGAAATCTGTATTATAAAATTCACCCAAATTTTTACAATATTTTTCAAGGTTAACATTATCCTTGTTCAATAAATTTTCAACGTCTAGTAGAAATCCAAATTTGAAATTAAGGTAACTCAATCGTGTAAATCGTGTACATATTAATCGAACTAGAATTTTTTCCAGAAAATTTCTTATTATTTTCTGTTGTTTTGTTTGGTCGGAACAAAATTTTTTACAGGACAGAATTTCGTTTTGTGTTTGATTTTTTTGCTATTATACGTTTTGTGTTTAAACAGGGGCCCACTAGTTTATTATATTACACTGGCACTAAATTTAAAATTTATTTTCCAGAAATCAATAATAAAAATAAAAATTATCCAGAAATTTTTGTTTTACGGGCCATTTGGCGCCCCTTTGTGAGTAGCGCCCGGGGCATGAAGCCCCCTTTGCCCCCCCTCGCTACGCCACTGCGAACACTCGCTTTAGTGTAGCGAACGAAGAACGAAGGAAATGTTTGTTTGCTAACGTTCGGGAAAAACAAATTCTCTAGAAAAATCTTTAAGATTAACCACTATTACAGTTATTTGAACTAGCTTCTCTCAGGATTACTTTGTCACCAGTTCTGATACTAGTCAATTTCCCACTAGTGCTAAACGTATTACTAGTTTGTAAGAAGACAGTTTATTCCGTCCACGTTCATCATGCTTGGAAGTTGATCGTGTGGACCGATGGGGTCAGGCCCACATCCCAACTAGTTTCAGTTTGATATTAATTAGAAGATTAACTAAATTACATCACTTCGAAAAATAAATAAAGAGAATAATATTTTGTTTATATTTTATTGTCTGTAGTATATCCTAAGAATCGACATTTAAAATTAACTTACTTACTTAAATTACAAATATTTGTTCTTAAATACACATTAAACGGCATTACCTTAAATTTAATTCAACTATCACAGGTGATTTTCTTTTCATTTTTAATTAATAGAAGAAGTCAAATAAAAAGTTAACCTTACAGGGCGAAGGCTCACTTGGCACAGAACAATATGTTGTGTTTCTTCGATCTAATTATTTTTTTTTGTTAAATTTAAACTAAAACAGCATCTAGCAAACATCCATTCTTTTTCACGGTGCGATCCTTAACAGGGCACTAATTACCTCTCCACACGGCGTTGTTGTAGTAGGAACTTATTTTTTTTTCAATTCAATTTAAAAAAAGAAACAAGAAGAATAAGTAGCAAACATTAAAATGTCGGAGTTTTGGGGCTAGTTTTGTCCCATATTAACTTCCCATAGCTTCATGTAGTTATCAAGAACTTCCTGAAACCATTTCTTTTTGTTTGCGTCCTTAAAGATAACACTTAACGACTTCAAGTCAAGCTGTAGGATTGCTTCGTTGCCAAGAAGCTCATCGAGTGCCTTCAGTAAGGTTCCATTACCGTGCAGCTTCAGTAGTGTAGCATACCTAAACACATAGTATTCATATTGTAACTTTCTTCGTGCCCATCTTTCCACTGTTGCATTTCCGCTAGCTGAACGGATTTGTCCCATGTGCTCTGCATACCAAGGTGCAAAGAAATTGTAGAGATCTAGGCGTGATATTGCTGATATACCTCGAGACTTCAGCCTCTCCTTAATTACTTGATAGTTCATTTTATTGTAAACGAAAACCTGTTAATTATTTATCATTATTTTAAATCCAAGAAAATATAATAAGGAAAAATACCTGATAAAGAGAACTTCCAGTTGTGTAAGAATTGATATAGTGCGTTCCGTAAACATTCATGAATTGCACTGCGGCTGTTGTATTGCCAGCTTTCATCTCTTGCACCTTTTGGGCAACATCATTTTCTAGTGATTGGCTACCTGGAATCGGCTTCTTAAGCTTGCCCGTTTCCCTGAATCGAGCTACTCTGACTAGAACATACGAGTAATCTCCACGTATAAAGGATGTGTTGATTCCTAATTTTTTGGCTGCTAATTCGGCATGCCAACCACCTGTGAATGCTTCCCATGGCTTGTCCAGTCTCTCAACAGTAAAATCTCGGAAGTATGCTTGATACAGTTGTCGACGATTATCACAGAACTCCATGTGAAAGTCACCATGAAACATGCCTGGAGAATTTTCCTCTTTTGTTTCGGTTATTAGTGCCATGTCCTGCAATAGAGAATATTCGAAAATCTTAAATGAAAAATGTCGTAGGGGTGGAAACATATTCGTGAATATCGATTCATTTATAAAAAAATCTTGATAAGAACTTTACGTTTAGATAAACATGGATAGACTAATATAAAAGAAATGATTTTGTAGTTTCTTTAAGGTGATATAAAAATCTCAATGCATTTGTGTGACATACGTAGGTGTGTGCAAAGTGATCGTCAACATCGTTTTTGTATCATATGTAAGTATCGGTGAAAGTGATTTATGCTACTTTGAGGTTTTTATATCACTAAAGTGCGGCTGTCAAATATTTTGATATTAGACCAATATGAATCCCACAACAGTGTCTAGTCATAAATATTATATAATTTATTATCTCTAGCGGGAAGGAGCATTGGCGCAATATTTCATGATATAAGATAAAATTCAACTAGCTGGTCGACCTTGCTGACTTCTATGGACGACATATATTTTCTACATTATACTCTCGACAGACTACCACGCTTAACCCGGATTGTGACGTCAGATTGATCTTTTATATGGGTCTACGTCATTTTGACGTGATAATCCACTAGTCTGTCTCTGGTATTACAGCCAGTGTCCGCAGATCGTGCTTAGCCCGAGTGGGTAGATGGACAAGCACATCCCTCATTGTGAATCGGAAGATTGGCTGACAGTGTACAGAGTAAAATGCGTAGTTCGGCAGAAATTCATCCTGGGCGCTCTTGTGGATCACAATGCATAATAATGTGTTGAGCCGACGCCTCTTCCAAAAGGAGCAGTTCCGATCGGGTTCGCAGATAACATCGGGGTAGTGGTCGATGATGAAACGATAGACGTACAAAGAAAAATAAACGGCGCAAACAGAACATACTTCTCACTATTGTAAATGAAATCCAGAGACATCCACAGAAAAACAAAAATAAGAAATCTACAAAAGCATCATACGTACAGTAGCTACTTGTGGATGTGAAGCATGGAGTATCTCCCAGAAATCCGCCGACAAGATGGATATATTTGAGACTTGAGAGGAAGTTTCTCCGAAGGATATACGGCCCAATGAATGAAAACAATGCATGAGGAATACGCTACAATCACGAATTGTACTATCTTTATATAGAGTGTAAACTATCGACACATGCCAAGCACATGTTTACGTTGGGCTGGTCATGTCCGATGGCAGAGAGACGTCTGGAGGAAAAAGCTGATGGAAGCTAATGCTGGATTTAAGCTGTAGAGCCGTCGAAGGAAGGTAGTGGTCGTAGAACACGTCCTGCGAGCAAGCGAAGTGATCTGGGAGATTCTAGTGTGGCTAGAAAGCGTTAGTCTAATGCTTACTGAGCACAAAACAGAAACTGCGCTGATCAGCAAACGGAGAAAACCAGTGTCCGTAAAGATCAAGGTACAGGAGCAGATCATTCACCGGCAGCTCGTCCTAAGGTACCAGGGAATGATGACCGATTGTAGGGTAAATTTAACACTTGGGGAGCATAGCGGATAAAGCTTTCGCTATTTGTGTAGCGCTGCAGCACAACTTTGCTCAACGTGGGGGCCTTGGACCGAGCAGTCACCCCTGATGGCTTGGATGGTTAGCTCAATCTAGCCATAAGGAATACTAGTGTAGCCAGCAGCGTTGTACACGATGACTAATAGCAGAAAGTGGAGAGCCACATGTGTATTTAGCGCCCTGCAGGCGTGCTGTGCGAACAGGATCATGTCCAAATGATACGGCGTGCGTGATTGCGTGGATGATCCCCATTGACATACTAGCGAAAGTAGGCATGCGTATCTACAAAATATAGTGCGGAGGTAGTTGACCTCCGTAACGAAATGGCAAGGGAAGTGCGACGTGTCTGCTAAGGGTCAATGGCCACAAGACTAATCCCAAACGTGGACAGATGGGTTACAAGGGTGCGGGAGGAATTGACTTATGAACTCACGTAGTTCTTGACTGGACATGAAAGATATAGGGAATACCTCCATTGTTTTGAGCACGACGGATCACCGTTATCCTTGGCATGCAAAGGAATCCGGGAAAGTGCAGCGAGTCTTCTTTGATTATGTGAGACTCGAGAATATAGGGCAACCCTAGAGGCAATGGTCGAGGCGCCACTGACACCTGGAAGGAAGAAGGGAGGGTGGAAGAAACCGAAGGAAAGAGAGAAAGGTAAAGACCAGGAAAATTAACAAATAGATAAAAGCTGATAGGAAAGCTGCGGAACCGAGAGACTTCTGAACGAACAAGCTGATCGAAGAAGAAGAAGAAAATTATGTAAGCTGGTATCGAGCTATCTTTCTACTTCTCTCAGTGTGTTCACAGCATTTTTTTTAAATTGATCCTACTTTTAGGTGATTGCCGGTTTACGTTCATTTTTATTCTTCAAATGAAGCTTCGTATGCGGTATGGTTGAAAATACTGCAGAAGATCTATGGTAAATCATTGTCAGAAACAAAGCCATTTGAATGGTATAAAAAAGTGGTGTTTGGTTTGCGTTCTCTTGCCTCCGAATGACGCCTCAATAATGAGCCAAAAACCAAAAAAGCGTCTAATTCGTCCCAAAATCACGGTCATGTTGATAATTTTCTTTGATTACTGTATTGTGGTGCAATTTGAACTTCTTCAAAAGGGACATCGGGTGAACAAGGAAAGAATAGCAGTTGTTCGTGATGAAATGTTTATGCGAGAATCTTCTCTGGATTCTGAACCAATGTCATCCAGTTTGGCATCCCTAAGCTCTGAGCGTCCTGGAGTACGCCATTCTTCCAGCGAAGATTGGGTCCCCCTAGCTGTCGCGCCCGATAGGTCCTTCCGCAGAGAACTTGACGAGCAGGCTCATCTTCACTCATACGAGCTAGATGCCCTGCCCACCCGAGCTTGCCGAGCTTTATTTTTTTTTCACAACATCTATGTCGCGATAGCGCTCGTAGATCTCGTCATTGTAGAGTCTCCGGAATCGTCCTTCATCACATACGGGGCCAACAATCCTCCAAAGTATTTTCCTCTCGAACACGGTTAAGAGGTTTGAGTGTTTTTTGCTAAACACCCACGTTTCAAAAGCATATGTTAGTACCAGGTAAGATTATCATCTTATATAGTAAAAGTTTATGCGTTTTGGTTAGATACTTGAATTTAAAGAGCCTTGATAGACTATAGTAGGCTTTGTTGGCTTTTAGCAGTCGTGCGCGTATTTGCTCCATGCTATTGTCGGTTGCTACTATTGAACCAAGGTAGGTAAATGATTTTACCATTTCAAACTCGTGTTCCTCTACCTTGTTCAATCAATGTTAGGTGTTCTTGTGCGAGAATATCCTCCGAAAAAAGCCAGAGTTTTGCAATGGCCAGGAAACATTGTGGAAGAGATTTTGGTCAAAATTTCGATGAATGTACATAATTTAACAAGTTCCATTCAAACCTGACGACATGGTCGCGTGTGAATTTCTGGTGTACTCGAAGCCAAAATTACCGCTTCGAGAAAGATGCTTCAAATCAACTCGGGCCATGAAAGAGAATTCGCTGCACGATCTGAGGCCAGACTTCAATCAGCCCATTAAAGATGTTCACTATGTATGCTAAAGAGAGATCACTCCACGTACTTTTTCTGAGTAGCTGAGTCCATTTAATCATGCATGTGGTGCATTTAATTATGTGTTAAGGCCAGAAAGACTTCGCTCATAAAAGGATGTAGTCACAATCGGGTCGATAATTATACTTTGGCGAATTAGCCATCATGCAGCTAGATTGAGAATCCCGTACATCGCCCATTGTCGAAGCTGTGGCGAGGAATAGGCCGGGGAGACAACCGAACAATGGTTTTTGGCTACGGCCAACATCAGATACCGATTAAATGGGCACCTCTTCTTTAAAAATTTGAAGGAGGGTGTCAAGCGTCCAACTTTGGAGGGTGCTCATAGCATCGTGTAGAGCCGGCTTTTATCTAACAATTGTGTCGACTGTTAGAAATTTGGAATGAATCGAATTTTCATAAGACTTAACAATGTGGTCGCCGTTAAAATGATTCGCCTGCAGCTGCCATCTTTTATCCAAATAGTTCACTATTGTTAGGATAGTAAAAACCTTGCTTCTATTTTACGCTTAAATTAGGAAAAAATTAAAACATTTTCCCCACAGTTACGAGACCGGTGCCAAGTGAAGGCGGCCTAAATATGGTTTTCACAGCCCGCGGTTCTCAAAAACGGTTGCTCTTAGCGATTTTCACCTTTTTATGTGCTATGCATTTTAGTGAAGATATCAAGTTTTCTACAAATTCAGTTTTCATTATTTTTCCGAGCTCCGGCGCTAGAGGCCGTTTGGGCCTTTTTTCAGATTGTGTTGAATCAAAGCGTCCAAAGAAAAGCCGTTGAAAAACTGCGGGTTGTGAAAATCATGTTTAGACAACCCAAATCCTTACTTGACACCAGTGGCAGCATTTCCAAAAAGCAGCGATTTTTTTCACTAATTTGAGCGGACTACTAGGTGCATCCGCATTTCAGTTTATTATCCACTTGGCTCTCATGTCGCCCATGAAGATTAAAACCGCCACAAATCCGGTCTTCTCAAAGCATTGGCATTCGGCATTGCCTGCCCTGCATTAGTTCCACGACGGAGCTCATAGTTTTTCATAGTTAATAAAATTTTAAAGATAATCACAAATCGGAATGTACGTCTGAAAAAGCGAGCAGAATATTGTATATTCACCGGTCTTCCTTTACGACCAATACAGATCGTATACAAATCTGTGACGGCTCGACATTCGGCTAGAAAGTTCTATTGCACCAAACTTGTAGTGTTTTAAAGGGTGTGAAGGTGAAGGACCTAAAGCAGCCTGATCAAGTCCAAAACCAAAACCTTCGGAAGTTCTGCAGCAACGGACTGTTGGTTCAAAGCGAGAAATTGGAGAAAGACATTGACAAAAGTCTTTGATTGGAAAAAAAAATTTCAACCAAAATATGAAAAGATTATTCTTAAAAAGCAACGAAATCTCAACGCTTCCTCCCTTAACGACTGTCGTTTATTCTTTAAAAGTGGCCAATCACTAGCAACAAAACAGACCACAATTAGTATTGACGAGGTTCTATCTTTTCCTTCTTCTCTCTTACTATCACTACAAATAAATTGTGTGTGGTTTTTAAAATTAGACTTGCAAAGGTGCTAACTACCATTCTGATCGTTTCTTGGGAGAAGGACGCCAGGTGGCTTATTTACTTATACAGATTGTTTGAAGAAGCAGTTTGCATCTTATCACTTGAAGTTTGATGTGGGAGATTTACGAAACAACGAGTTCTTTTATTACTTGTAATCTTAACCGAAATCAGTCATTTATTACGGAAGTATTGCGAAAGATGCGTCATCAATATGGGCAGAAATATAATTTCAAGACAATCTATCTTGCTTCATTTGGTGACAGATTTTAAATGCCGAGGTTAATTGATTGATAGATTTTTTAGATGGATAGAACCTCTGATCGTTAAAAAAATCAAGAACTACATATGTACATAGTTCTTTGAAGGAATGCTGATGATCTTGATTTTTAGTGTCATTTTGTGATTTTTATGTTCATGAAATTCCATTTGTGTTTCTATTGTGTCATGTAAGTGGGATATGATTGTGCAATATTTGGTAGCTTGTTAATTTGTTTCAAAGGTGTATGCAAAGCGGCAGTAGGGGGCAATAATAATTATTATTGCTCGTTGGCGATCCACTTTCCTGAATGTTTCAATGCCGGTGTAAATGAAGCTTTGCCTAATGCATATATCGACACGGTTTTAGAGACAATGCTCTATAAATTCTTCTTCTTCTTTGATCCGTTAGGTTGCGACATGTCCAAACCACCGTAGTCAACGGTTTTGAATTTCTTCTTCGATTAGTGTCGCTGATCGCATCTTTGTCTGACTGTCTCGTTTCGACACCGAGGATCTGCCTCAAGCCTCGCATTTGGAAGACCTCAAGCTTCTTAACGTCCAGTTTGAGCAGTGTCCACGTTTAAGATACATAAAGTAGAATCGGAAGGTTCAACGTTCGCGTACTTTTGTTTTGGGATGCAAGATCTTATTTTACTAGGAGGACACGGGGTGTACAACTAAAGATCATCAGCATACAGATGAAATGAGCAGCGTTGAATAACGGAGGTAACATCGTAGACATACAGGGAGAAAAGGAGAGGACCGAGAATTGAGCCTTGTGGAATCCCTACAAGTACTGGTAGGAACAGGGCCGGACTAGACCAAGTGCCGCCCCCACGCCAATCGCAAGTTGCATATACTTTTAATACAATAACTTTTTAGAAATTTATCCGCATTTTCATATAGCACTTTCCATGTTTCTGTGTTTAATGGTTTCAAATTGTAGTGGTGAAAGATCTTTCTCAGTGTTAAAGAGAATAAAAAATTATTTACGTGCCAGTGTAGGTGACGAAAGACTTAATTCATTTGCAATATTGTGCATTGAAGCTGAGCTTAATCGATCTCTAGATGTTGAATTGTTAATTGACGATTTTGCTCAGAAAAAAGCTCGAAAAGTACTAATTTAAAAACCGTAGAATAGTATGTATTAAAAAAAATTAAATAAAAAAAATTTCATTTCAAAATATTAAAAAAAAATTTTTTTTTTCACATTTTTGCCGCCCCTAGTAATGTGCCGCCCTACGCCATGGCGTTGTTGGCGTAGGCGATAGTCCGGCCCTGGGTAGGAATGAAGACGCAACCCCGTTATGATGAACACACTGTAGCCTATTAGACAGAAGAGAGGAGAAAAGTCTGATAGCAGACGAAGAAAAATTATAAAATGTCCCAAGTTTGGGGAAAGCAAACGCGAGTGAACTACAGAGTCAAACGCTTTGGAGAAATCAAGCAGAATTGATAAATGCTACATCACAACTGAATGAATATCTGAAGTTACCTTCAATACAGCAGTTTCGTAGCTATGGTTTTTACGGAAGCCAGATTGGAGTTTAGAAAGGAAATTGTTAGATTCAACATAGCGCGTGATCTGACCGAAGAGAGTTTTCTCAAAAACTTTGGCAAGGAAGGGAAGAATACTGATAGGACGATAATTTGTTAAATCTACTGCAGAGGATTTTTTTGGTAATGGAATTACAACAGACTCTTTTCAAATAAAGGGTACTTGAGAAGTTTTCACGCAATAATTCAAGATATGCGTTATGGTTTCCAGAATTAGTGGAGAGTGTAACTTACATACAGTTAGACGAGATGCACATCGCAAGGGTCCGGTCCACACAACGAAAGTGGAAACCATCAGTACTGACTGAACTAGATGATTGAGGGAACGAGGAAGTGGAGAGTGTGGGATTAGGAGGAGATTCAATAAAGGAAGCGAGAAGATTTCCATTAACATCAGAAAGTGTGGGTACAGAAGTATTAATGCCTATTATATTATTATTATCACGCTTTAACTACATATTAACAAAAATGGAAAAAATTACATATGTATATATCAATAAAAAAATTGAACTTAAA
This sequence comes from Thereva unica, assembly GCA_949987705.1. Taxonomy (NCBI): domain Eukaryota; kingdom Metazoa; phylum Arthropoda; class Insecta; order Diptera; family Therevidae; genus Thereva; species Thereva unica. The sequence continues at coordinate 105,031,889 of OX465283.1, forward strand.
GTAAACTTAATATTAAGATAAACTAGATAAGGCAAAAATAGAAAAAAATTATTAATCAAAAGAATTAATTTGATGGAAGATTATTGACTGGTAAGGTAGTTAAATTCAAGCTTTCTGAGCACGTTTGAAGACCTCGCACTCTGTGTGGTGTGTGGCAAGTTTTTCTATAGGCACAGACAGTCAACGAAAAAGGATCTTTCCCCAACTAGACGATGGCCTCTTGGCGGGATAAAAAGTATTTTCCTTGTTGTACGATCGCGATGAAGATACTCAAGGAGGTATGACGGCCGTTCATAGCGCTGAAGTTTATAGATAAATAATGCTGCCTTAGGCGTCTTCGTCGAGCGTACACCTCAGAATCGAAGAGTTATATACAAACCTTGTACAATCATTAAAGACAAAGTTAAGTTTGACCCGGCATGAGGCATCAGGGGACGGAAAAACTGAGCTAGCGTAAGTGATGTAGAACTAAGGTTTTGATAAGCTTTGACCGTGCACCTACAGGCAAGCGAACAGCCAGTGGCGGCACAAGTTACTGTAAATTTTGGATAAGGTATGATCGGTTTGATCACAGCAGGTTAGTTGTGTGTTCAGGTAAACACCTAGGTCCTTGACTCGCAGCTGGTAGGGTAAGGTTGTTTGCATGAGAGTGATTGGTGGTAAATAAGAGGAGTCTAATTCACTCGTGTACATTGCGATGCAGCTAGACTTAGAGGCATTTAGATGCAACTGATTGGATAACGACCATAGATGTATTCGCTGAAGGTCAGCGTTGTTGTTATAGGCACAGTTTTCTACCAATCCAAGGAGACTATTTAAATAAATCTGAACGTCATCAACGTGGATTTTGCAATCCGTGGCAGTTTTACAGATATCATTGCTGTATATGCTGAGCAGTAATGGTCGTAGAATAGAGCCCTGTGGAACCCCACATGTAATTGGTGATGGATCAGAGATAGAATCTTGAAACCATACATTTTGGGAACGGTTACTTAAGTAATTCCGAATTAACAAGATCGCACGGGGGAGAAACTCAGATAGTCAGACAGTTTAGGTTCAAGAAGCTTATGACTGACACTATCAAATGCCTTACTGCAGTCGAGGAGCACCAGAAATGCAATATCATCACAATCAAGAGCCATTCGAAGGTCAGTAGCTACCTTTAGCAGTGCAGTTTCGCAGCTACTGCTTTTCTGGAAGCCGACTGTGTACTCGACAGCAGAGACCACATTTCACAGTAGGCCTGGATTAATTTCTCTAATACTTTGCCTAAGAAACATAGCAATAATCAGAGGGATTTTTTGGGGATTTGCATTTAGGTTAGGTAATTACTTTCGCTTTTTTCCACGGAAGTGGAAAGTATGAAGAGGGAGGGGGGGGTGACTACAGGAAAAATGCAATTAAGGAAGATAGGCGGAAGATCATGAAGTCCAAGAGATTCTGACTTTATAGTGTAAAAAGCTTTGTGAACTTCAGAGTTATCCACATTGCGAAAAGTTAACTGCCTAAAGTTACCTTCAATTAGTCTCGAGTGAGAACGATCACTGATATTGTTGACAATCGTGGTAATATAGTTGTTTAGTTCGTTAGCAATACGGCTATTCTGGAGTGCACAAAAATCCCCATGGACCCCAAGTTACTTTACGTCAGCTAAGAATTTCTTCGCGGGTAGGGTCGGACTGAGTTTAGCCCAAAAGAACTTCAGTTTTGCTTTGCGGATAGTCGAGGCCACTAGACTGAGAGGAGAACCAAGGTGAGGTAGAGGAAAGCATGCGTCTAACTTTGATTGGAGCAAATAACTCGTGCAGGTGCTTGCACAGAAGGATAAAGTGTGCTACTTGGTCGTCAATGTCATGAATGCAGAATACATTGTCCCAGGATAGTGCGGAGCATTTTTGTAATAGCTCAGGGGTGTTAATGGCCTTATAATCACGGTAGGAAAGAGTTTTCTTCAAGCTGTTTTCGATTGCGAAGTTCAGGGAAAGATATAGGATGTTGTGATCAAGATAACTTGGGGGCTGATCTGGTTATGAAGCAAAACATTACCTATATCACCACGAAGAAGATGTCCAACAAGGATGGATTTCTATTTCTTGTTGAGGGCTGCCTTTGCTGGTACTGCGACCTATTTATTTGGTCTGTTGTGCCATCCCCGTCTTTAAAAACCATCAAGGTTAAGGCTTCTAATATAGCCTAAAACTGATTTAGGGTTTCTGTCGCGAATCTCCGTGGGGGTAGGGAAGTCCCAATGGAGGAGGCTCAATCTCTTCCTCGCTGTAGCCTCACAACTACAATCGGCCACCAGACCTATTTTGTTTAGATGGTAGTTAAGCAAACAGTGGCCCATCAAGAGCTCTGTTATTATTTTTAGTTCCCACCTCTTGAGATGTAAAAGTTTGCCCGCTTTAGCTTTATCGATTTGGAAGAATCTTTTAGCTTGACGAGCACCCTGGGTTCTTATCCAGCTATGAAGAAACACCTGGTCGACCCAATTTTTTATGGCCGTTTTAACATGACAGCTTGCTAAGCTGCTACTTTGATAAAAAAAAACATTCTTGGGTTAAGGCAATTTTTCTTGAACCAAGCAAATAATGTTTTGGATATAACGAAAACAAAATTGTCATCGGATAAGCAATACTCAAAGTCTTGGTTTTATTGTCTTGGAAGAAGACAAAAGTTAACTAGAAGTCGCTGCTAGAAGTAAAACATAAATTCTTGGTTTGAGATACTCATTTTTTTAATTTAAGCAACTCAAATTCTTAGTCAAAGAATATCAAATTCTTGAAGCAAGCAAATTAATTTTCTTGACGGCTATTTTGAATAAGGACTCATAGTTTTTCCAATGATCATATGCTAGTTTCAAATTGACTACAGTATTTCCACGTAATAAAATAGTGAATTTCCTTAATGCAATATCCTCGTTTCAAAACTTCATTTGTCTTGAATAAAAAATATTCAGTTTCTTGAGTAAAAATTTAAATAATCTTGTTTCGAAAAAACATATCTTGCTCGTAAAATATAAGTATTGAGCGAAAAAATACAATTGCTTGGCTCAAGAATTTCTAGTGTCTTACTCTGAGACTGCATTCTGAAACAATTTTTCTACTGACACAATTTTTCTACAGACTGAAACAATTTTTCTACTCAAGACAACGAAACGAAGACTATTGAATTGCTGGAATTAAGACAATTTTTCTATCAGTGTAGGTTCCGAACCGATAGGTGATGAGTTTGCCCTACTCTAGCCAGGCTGTCGGCAATTTCATTACCAACAAGGATGGATTAGAAGTGTTACAGTACGTTGGAAGTTGTTTGCCAGGCCTCAGACCAAAAATTTTGAAAAAGTTAAGAAGTTATTGCAAGAGCGCTGTAGGATAAGATATTGACGTTAAAGTCGCCCCCGACAATGATGTTATCATAATTGTGGGTCGCTTCGGAGAGCCACACTTCCAATTCACTGGCTTTAGATAATGATATTGCGCAAGGAGGACAGTAATGGTCACGAGGCATTTCCTAACACCGCACATATTTTTGTTTTATCTTGAAAGATCGGAGACCGTTCTCAACATAGACAGCGTCTCCGCTGTCAGGGCAGGGCGTTCCTTAGGATCATTTCTAAATAGACTATAGCCAGTGACACGCATATTGAAGGTACGTGTAGTGAAGGCTTAGGCACCAGTAAGACTTGGATGTTGGACCCATGAAAGATTTCCCGATGTGACAGCAATTTAATCCACGAGCCCTACTTTGGAATATATTGAGCCAGGTTCTAATTTTGCTCATGTCAAAAAGGTAAAAATTAACTACCTAGATCACCAGGGCGAGGTAGCAGCACGTGTACAGGATGCGCGATGGTTGAAAAATCATGTTCTAAGCTTAAGCAATAATATTCCATCACAACAAAAGCTTGTGGGAGTAAAACTAAAATTTACTTTACAAGTGATGCGGTTGCGTAGTTGTTTATAAGCACTCAGCTTCCTAGGACTCCTTTTCTTGCGATAGCGCCAATATCAGATACATGGCGCCTGCTCGTTATTATTGGGACACACTAATCAGAAAGGTTTTGAATGTTACTATACTCAACTTTAGTGTCAATACAGGTGTATTGGCCTGACCCTTAGCTAAAATGGTACTGAATGACTTTTGAGAATTGTGTACATTTGTCGAAATGAGCTAAAAAATCTGGGAGTTATTCAATGTTGGAATACTGAAGATGTAGATGGCGCACCCTGTATTATTTCAAGAAAGTCGGTGGTGGATCATTAGGGACATTAGGGTGGGGCATTAATACGTGTTTGGCAGCGAAAATCGTGATCGTTTTAAATGGCTGGGCCTTTCTTTATCAGGGTTATGCACATTACACTACCAATTTCCTGTCTAACCGGTCTTGTATCTCGAAACAGTTGCAAATTTCTTGTGTAATAATATTTAAAAACAATTTGATAATTTTATGATTTGCATGATTACTTTATTTTCTTGCTAACTGAAACACTAGAACGGCACAATCATACTTGACACAGTTTTAGAAAAATTGCAATCTCAGTCTTGCATTATTAATTCAATGTTACTGTTTACATGACGAAAATATTAAAAACCGCCGTCAGAGAGTGACGACAACAACAACAACAAAACAAACTACAATAAATATCAATAAATATCAAAACCGCATTGGATAAAAAATCGATACTGTTAATGAAAAACGACACGACATTCGGTCGAGAAATGATTAAAACAAATTAGTTAACAGTTGTTGTGTCTAGTTTTTTCCACCAGCAGCCCCGAGAGAGAGAAAGGTAAAAAAAGTAGCGGCCTTAAAAAAATGTTAAATATTCTCACCTTATAAATATTTCTGGTGGGTTCCTTGAATAGCCATCTCTCGGTGTCATTGTTGGATATAACTTTCATTGATATGCTCAGGTATCCATACCTGACGAATATATTGATGGCCTTACCGATGCGCAGCTGTGACTCATGACTTCCGCCAAAACATAGATCTCCAGCGAGCACGAATATTGTCAGGAGGCACAACAGACTGGAGTTTTGGATCATGTCTCATTTAATCGTTGCTTTTGGACACCTGAAAAAGAGAAAAAAAATCCATTAATTACCATTCAACAGCATCCACGGACAATTCTTTTACTGGACATGCTCTGTAAGCTAGAGGGGCATACTAGGTAGGTAAATACTGCCTTAATTGAAGCTTCACCGGCTGATCTTGAACTTATTGGCTTTGCCCCAGATACCATGCGGGGTATTCGCACCTTGCCGAGCTCGCTCCAAACTCGGAAACACCTGAGCGGACACACAGGTGATCTGCCAATATCTTTGATGAATTTTTTTCGCGCGGTTTTTTGTAAGATCAAGTGTAGCAAAACTTCGAAAATTAAATGATGACTGGGGATTTGTCTTGCTTCACTTAATCAGTTTCTGTTTCATTCAATTTTTTCACAGCCGCTGGAAGCCGTAAGACAACGTAAATTACGTAAGCGCGGCAGTTGTTTTTGCATTTTGATTGGATTAGGGCGTGATTAGGATTGTGAAAAAAGTGAGCAGGTGTCGAACCTTTGCCATGTAATGCATACCGTTGACCTCCTTTCGTATTTGCACTTTCATTGTACGCTATTTCAATTTTGATTGTTACCCAAAGTTTTAAATCGAAGAAAATTGCTTCTAACCTTGAGGGTGTGCAGTGCAAATTATTCAGTAATAGATTTTTGGTTAGGAAACGTGATGGAGGTTGAGGGGCTGTGGTGGTAGACGTTTGAGAAAGGCTTTTACAATTAGAGAGATATTAGCAAAATTAATAAAGCTCCCCGATTAAAAATAATTTCATGGTTAATTTCCTTACTAGCACGCACGCGCCCGCAGCTAGCACGCATAGCGAACAAACAGGCACGCCACAAAAGTACGCACTCTCCCGCCACAGGTACGCACGCTCCCGCCACAGGGATACACGCTACCGCCACTGGCACGAAAATCTAAAAATTTGTTCGCTAGAGGGATGCACTCTCCCGCCACAGGTATCCACTCTCCCGCCACACGCACGAAAATCTCAAAATGTGCCTGCTTAAAATATGTAGGATCTAGCCTGAAAAAGTTCGATTTGATGACGACTTTACATACATATACCTATAATACTCTTCTCCATCTTTTTTAAGAAGCGTAGAATTTTTATTCTATGAAAAAAATTTGTTTTCTTTCATTTTAAATTTGAGTTTCGTGCGTACCAGCTGCATGCTAGCTGCGGGCTAGTGTTATTTTCACTCAGGCGTGCATGCTAGCTGCGGGCGCCGTGCGGGCTAGTGCATGCCAGCTGCGTGCTAGCTGCGGGCGAATTTCATTTTTAATCGGGTCATTAGCACTTTACATTAGTATCTTTATTTAAGTTCAATAGAATGGAAATTTGATTGGAAATAATAAATACAAGATTTGTTTTTCGTGATTTAAGAATAATAAAAAATGACGAATTGCCATATTCAGTTTTATTGTTCAAATGAAGGGGAAGGGTTCTTTGTTGAATCGACACAATCATGGCTAGAAATTCTTCATTTTATTACCTTTGCTTTTCTCCACAAACTTGAAAATGCTCTATACAATTTCTTTACAGATGATTTACGCCATGTTTCTATATTTCGATTAGGAGGCAAGCTTGACCAGGTGGTAGTTTTTTTAGAATTTGTGCGCTTCAAATATGTAATTCAATAAAGACAAGTTATGGAAGGTTGCCAAAACCTGTACTCTAAAAGATGTAAGTCTTGTGTACCTCCGTTTTCTTATGTACAAATAAATAAATAAATAAATAAATAAATAAAACCTCATTATTATTGTTTTTTGTCCGATTATCATTATCACTACCCCTAAAAACAACCCCCTAAAAACAGAAATTTCGGTTTTTGGCTAACCTCTTAAACGGCAAGTCCTATCATAAAATATTGTTTACAAAGTTTGTGATCTTGCGATTATCTACAAAAAATGATGTTCTCCGAATCTTTTTTTTAATAAATTCTACTCACTAATAACTCTTCGTTTAAAAACAGTTTCGTGTGGTAACATTTAGTTAGAGGTCTACATTCAAATTTTGCTCTGACGACTGTACTATACCTTGATACCCAAAAAGTCAAAACCGCCATTTCTCTGTGTTCTAATTGCTAAGCAGGCTCTAATCTGCAGCCTGAAATCAAGCATGTAGCACTCTTATTAAAATTTTATGTTTATATGGATATGGATATAAACCGGGCATTGGGATGGATATAGGTTCACCCTAACAGCCTACAACAAGGAAAACGCTCGCTAAAGAAACTGCTTTATGTGCGTTCCTGGACATCGAAGGTGTTAGTGATAACACTGGCTATGATTCTATTTCTAGAGCACTGACTCTCAGAACCTGGTCCTCACACCATTGATAGGATAAATGCCATGCTTGTAGGTCGTGACATTCGCTTTATGTTTCCACCATTAATGTTAAGGCTATTAAGGACTGCCCTTGAGGTGAAGTCTTATCACCGTTACTGTGGTCACTAGTTGTGGATGAACTTTTGACCAAACTATCTCAATGTGATTTCGATATCATCGGTTATGCAGATGATCTTGCCATAATTGTCTCTGTGAAGTTACAGAGGTCATGCGAACAGCACTCCGAGAAGTTCGAAGATGGTGTACCACGGGTCTGTCAATCAACCCAAATAACGCTGTTCTGATACCTTTCTCCAAACGCTACAAAGAGGACTTAGGTCGGATCTGTACCACGTTGAGTACTCAGACTTAGTCAAATATTTTTTCTTTATGTGAAAGGCTAGAGACTAGAGCCTCAGGAAAGACCCTTTATACTGTCGACAATCTATTTTCTTCGTCTGGAGTGCAATGTCGAACAGCAGCTCTAGTCGGGGAAGGAAGGAACTGCCACAACCTACCCGTGATATCTTTAGTCCCCCTACTCCCAACCATTACTACTGCGACTTTGACATCTGGGCATCGAGCAACACCTTGCTGGAGTGTTATGCCTCCTGAAACGAGTTGAACCCATCAACTAACCGATGACATGTGCTTTGGTGGAGCGGGGAAGAGCTCAGAAAGGCTATGACAGGTGGAATCAAGAATGTAAAGAGGGAAGAAGAAAAGGAAAGCTATGTAGGTGTACTTTTTCAAGTGGAAAAGGTGAAGGACCGGGATTCGAACCGGAGACCTCTGGGATGGTAGCCAGACGCCTTACTCACTAAGCCACCGAGGCCCCCACTTTGGGAGTAAACTTAGACAAGCGACTGAGCCGGAACGCTCAACTGGAGTGAGTCGCAAGCAAATCCACAAGGACCATATGGGTCTGCGAATGGCGTCTGGGTAAGACATGGGGGCTTTGAATGTACAATACGATCGTCAAACTTGTGGTCACTTATGCCGCTATAGTCTGGTGGCCCAAGACTAAACAGGTTATGTCATCCTCAAGTTCAGCAAACTCCAACGGCTTGCTCACCTCTGTTCTACAGCTGCGACGGAGGCAATCACTGGATTGACCTCATTGCATATCTTCATATGGAAATCCGCCGCCATAAATGCTTTGAGACTTCAGATCTCATCCAACTGGCCTTGTACAGTCAAAGGGAACATGGATATCTTTAACAATATCCCAAACATTTCCCGTGTATAGTTGGATGATCTTTTGACGTACTCCAGAGCCTGAGCAGAAGAAATGAGGTCTCGCTCTGCCGGGTCCTCGGACACTGGGTTTTCGAGGGGAATGAGGCTGCAGACAGCTTGCTTTGCAGGGCTATTGAAAAGCTTGCAAAGCTTACGTACATTTGCTTCGCATGTTTGCATTTATGAATTCTGTGCAAACGCATGCTTGCTTTAATGAAACTAATGCAAATATGCGCAAACTGCATTACTGAAACCACCCAAACTCTCTAATCAATGACTGAAACCTTATTTAGGATGGCTTCTTTATTCATCCTCTTGGGAGGTCTCCCAAATTTCCTGCTGGGTATGGGAGTCTTCTTCTCCGTAATAGATCGTGCAATTGACCCCTTATACATGGTACAATAATACAAGGTAGGCTCGCAAGGAAAAGCTCTGTTTCCATCTTGAAAAGCTTCTACCATTTTTATATGAGAAAAGATCTGAGTGGCGTCACGAGAAAGCTTTTTTCCTTTGTGAACTGAGATCTGGGTGACGTCACGGGACCCTTAAGAGCTTACCTTGTAATTATTGTACCATGATACAAGGTAGGCTCGTAAGGAAAAGCTCTGTTTCCATCTTGAAAAGCTTAAACGGAATTTGTTAGAGAAAGGATCTGAGTGACGTCAGGGGAAAGCTTTTTTCCCTTATGAACTGAGATCTGAGTGACGTCACGAAGCCAGAGCTTTTCCTTATGAGCCTACCTTGTATTATTGTACGATGCCCTTAAGAAAGCAAATCCAATCGCCACATGACGTCATAAAAGCTTCTGTTCGAAAAGCTTTTAAGCTTTTTCGTATCATTTTTAGTACTTCACATATTATGATATTAGAAACTTAATTTAATTATTAATTATTTTTGCAAATTAACCCCGTGGATTCTACTCAAAAAGGTTAGTAAGATAATTTATGATTTTCGGTGCATGCAAGGAATGTATTCATTTTGATCATTTGTCTCCATTTAAACAGGGTCAAAAACAACAACAGAATTTAATTTGAAATCTTATCTCATTTTTACTACTGGAAAATTTCGTGATTTGAAAGAAAAATGAAGCCTCGTTGGTGGTGGGTGCATTTCTCAACTGAAATCCAGCTTTGATTACACTACAGCTGCCCGATTTACGAACACCGTTGTGCATTTGTAAACCGAAAAAATAAATGTTTTTATTTTCTTTAATTGTGTGCTGTTCTACTTTCCATGGCCAAGGGAGAATTTAAATTAGCTGCCATGTTACAGCGCTACATCAAGCACGTACGTGCCTGAAAGTAAAATATTTTTTTTAAAGACAACCTGGTGTTGCATTGTTTAAAAAGTCTTAATTATATTATATTGTATTTTTATCGAGAAATGTTAGTGGCATTGTTTTGTGATACTTCAAGACCGGGTAAAAAATTCTCAGAAATGTCAGTAGCTTTATTACAGAAGAAATCCGGGAAAATGCCTGAAAAATTTGATACGGGAAGCGGTGACTACAACCAGAATGACCAGATGGCGCTTTTTTTTTAAGATTTTGATTTTTGATAAATTAATTGAATTTTCATGAGTAATATTCATTTTGTTTTTAAAAAATTAAAGAAGACTGGAAATGACGCAATTTGAATTTAATGAATAAATTAATAACAACAAAAGGTTAAGGGCAGAGACTTGTACCGATAAGCTATCACCCAAGGGCCAAGGGTTTTGTTTGACTTGGAAATATTATTGAAATTTTGTTTATTTGTTTTTTGTTCAAAAATTGGAGCGAAAAATATGATAAAACAGAGAGGAAGAGAAGAAGCTATCAAAAATGTGAACGAATGTGGGGAAGATGAAGAAAAAAGAGTTACTCTGTTTCGAAATTCGACCTTGTGATTTTTCTTTTAATGATTGTTTACCACATTGAAAATATGTTTTGAGAGAATTTACTAAGAAAGTATATTACAAGTGGCCCAAGTGCTGTTTGCAAACATATTGAAGTAATTGTTGTTTTGAAATGATTAAAATTCCTTTGGTGAATTTTATCAAATTTATTGATGCATAATATTTGTTGAGGAATGAATGTACTTGCACAAACAAAACACATTGCACTTGTTGAAAGTGGGTTGTTTTGTAAAATAACTTAAATGTATTTCGTAATCTAAACGCAATTTTGCAATTGCAATTTTTAGTATGAATCACAGAGAAGTTTAGATAAAATGGAAAAGAATACAAAATAAAAACTGGAAAAGGCGAGACAGAGATAGACAATCATAGAGGCGATCGCTGGAGGAAGCGAAGCCCAACATACGGCAAGAGTACCCTGGCAGTGTTGCCACTTTGATCCTTTTGGATCAAAAGTGATACTTTTTTTCTTGATTTTTTTGAAATGATACTTTGATACTTTTTCCTTGGAAATAATACTAATTTGATACTATCTATTTACCAAAATCTATTCTACCAAAAAATTCCCTATTGGGACTGTTTTAAATACATTCTTGTCCATATTTACCATCTGTAATGCCATGCACACGTAAAACTCGCACGTACTCCAATGAAAATGAAACGCACCTATAGATAGAATTGGGGGTGTTTTCATTAATGCAAGTTGCGTACGCAACTGACTTATTCAGCTACAGGCTTCCAATTGCTGAATAATGAGCGCACGCAACTTGCATTATTGAAAACACCCTGGATTTTTTTACCGAATTGTTTTTTTGATTATTTTTTTAAACGAATTGTTTTTGTTGATTATTCTTTTAATTGAATTGTTTTTGTTTATTTTTTCGCAAATTGAATTGTTTTTATTAAATTGTTATTTATACATTTTTATGTTTAGTATAAGAATTGGATTTTGTTGTTTTTATTAAATTGTTAAGCCCAAAACAGAATGAATGCAGAAACTTCGACTTCAACTTTGCATTTTGACAGTTTCATACATTTTCTATAGTACTCACGTTCAGTTAACATATTCAATGCAGAAAGCGTTGCAGTAAACTTTGCGCCGATTTGGACTTTGAAAATTTTTAAAGTTGCTGCAAAAGTTGCAGAGCTACCAACATAATATTTCAATTTTGTCAGTTTATTGTATGAAAAATATTATTTTCGCAGGTAATATACGTAAAGGCCGCATACAATAAAAATAAATTGGTCCATTTATTCAAATTTTATAATTTCTGGTATGTTATTAAATGGTTATCGCAATTGTAGATACTATCTGTCAAATTATCGACTTTGAAGTTAACGAAATGAATGTGTTAGCGCTGTGCGTCAAAGTCGACTTTACTGCAACGGTGAAGTCAAAGTCGAAGTTTCTGCATTCATTCTGTTTTAGGCTTTATCCATAAATTTCCGTGTTTTTTTTTCTATTTCTTATTCAACTCAAGAAGATACTTTTGATACTTTCTACAAAAATTATTTTTGATACTTTTGATCCTTTTTTTATATTTTTTCTGATACTTTTATTATTTAACTTGCGGCAACACTGCCCTGGAGCTTCAATTGCTGCTTGATATTTAACCCGTATTCCGTGTAGCTCCGTAACACCGTATCCCCATGCACACGTAATGTTAGCCGTCCGCTTTAAAAAGGGTGTCGACGATTATTAACTTTCCAGTATAGGGAAGTTATTGTAATCGGTCCGAAAATTGAAATCAAGATTTTCAACGTATTTTCATTTTTTAAGGTCCCAATAGCATTTAAGCAAAAATTTGAGAAGAAGTATGTGTGTGTACCATAAAAGATATCGACTTACTTGAGTTGTAATTCGATGCGTATTAACGAAAATATGATCTGAAAAGATTTTTATAACATTCGGTCGAGCCGTTTTTCGGTTTAAACGTCATATAAGTGTTTTTTGTACCTGCAAGACACCGCCTGAACCAAAAACTATTTCGACTTCTTTCAGGCGCTGAAAGAAGAATACTAACTGCTCTAAAAAAATTTCACAACATTCGGTCGGGCCTTTTTTTGTTTCAATGTTAAAACTTAATGTCAGAAAGACTTTAAATTGATGAGTTTTTTTTTTTTTTTTTTTTTTTTAATAGAGCTAACCTTTCTAATACAGAAGGCGCACTTCTTAGCTGGACCAAGAAAGATTTACCTACTCAGCACAATCAAGCGCTGAGATGAGACTCACAACTAAGCATGCAAACATAAAAATTAGTAAATTAAAAAAAATCCAAATTAAGATATAACCCACGCAAGCAACAGGAAACATAGGTGGTCACGTGAGATTTAAAAGACTCCTTTTAAGGACATCTTTACTAATGCTCACGCTAAAGACATTAATATTATTGTTAACATTAATGAACATGCGGTTTACAGGTTCAAATCTGCCGTAATTCGTGTTAGAGGAGTTGATTTGTAAAAGAGGTGGACATCTCAGATTATGACGACTCTCTCTAAACGACGCACGGCGACCTAGAAAACCTGAGTCAACCTTACCATTAGGGAGATGATGAACAAATACAACATCGGTCACCTCACGACACTTGTGAAGAGAGCTTAAGCTTAACCTAAGCCGGGATTCATATTGTGGAAGAACTATTGGGTTTTCCCAAGGAAGATGATTCAGTGCGAATCGAACGAACCTTCGTTGAACCGATTCAATAGTTATAACATGCGAAGAATAGTGAGACCAAACCTGGGACGCATATTCAAGTAATGGTCTGACAAGAGAAATATATGTGTTTAACCAACGGGTTATTAAATTCTTTGGACCACCGTTTTATAAAACCCAGGACTAAACTACCTCTGGAAGAGGTATAGTTGATGTGAGTGGAGAAATCCAGCTTACTATCAAATCTAATCCCGAGATCTTTAGCAAAATTAACACGAGGGATACCCTCATCAGAAAAGGTGTAGTTCAAAATTGTAGGATCACGTCTCCTACTAAACGTCATGACTTCACATTTACCAATATTAAGAACCAGGTTGTTGTTAGCACACCAAGAGTAAAAGGTGTCAAGGTCAACTTGCAAAATATTGCAATCCTCAATACTCTTTATGTGACGGTACAATTTGATGTCATCAGCGTAAATCAATATTCTACAGTGTCTTAGCAAGGGAACAATGTCATCAATTGATAAGATAACGAGGAGAGGGCCAAGATGACTTCCTTGAGGGACACCGGATGTCGCTTCAACGGTTACCGATTTGGATCCACGAAAAAGAACTTGGTAGGCCCTGTCAGCTAAATAGGACTGGAGCCATACTAGAAGGGCTTGCGGAAAGCCAAGCGTACTTAATTTTAGAATTATAATAGAATGGGAGAGCTTGTCAAATGCCTTACTAAAATCAGTATAAACACAATCAGTTTGACAACCAGTGATACATGTAAAACGAGGCCCTCAACAGCATGAGAAGTGAACTCATGAAGATTGGTGGTAGTGGAACGAGCTGCAAGAAAACCATGTTGTTACGTTGAGACCAGCCTCTTGCAGATAGGAACGAGTGTAGAATAGATAATTTATTCAAAAAATTTCGGTATAGCAGAAAACTTCGCAACTGGCCTAGAATTCGATATTTCGCTCTTGCAACCACTGTTGTGAATAGGAATTATGAACGAATTCTTCCAAAGAGTGGGGAAGTACCCTTTATCCATCGATTTTAGGGAGACTGGTGACCCTCAACACAGGACTTAAGGACAGCAGTAGGAATACCGTCGGGACCAGAAGTGAAGTCAAATGGAAGATCGTCAATATGTTTCACGATATCGGCACTGGTAATTGAGAGAGGTACTAATATCTAATAAACTTGATGGAATAAGACCCGCTCTATACGAATTGATTTTTTTGGATTCTGCACAACGATAGCTTTGACATTACTTGTCAAAATCCGATAACCTTTAAAAATCGTGAAAAAATTGCGTTACCCTTTACAAATATTTTGGATTTTTCAAACCTTGGATCAGCACTTTTTTGACGCGGAATTGTTTTCTACGTCCTACAGTTTCAGATAATTGCTGTTCATCCATTACCACTATTGTAGTTATTTGAACTAGCTTCTCTCAAGATTACTTTGTCACCAGTTCTGATACTAATCAATTGCTAAACGTATTACTATTTTGTATGAACTCAGTTTATTCCGTCTACGTTCATCATACTGGGAAGTTGATCGTGTGGACCGAAGGGGTTAAACCCACATCCCAACTAGTTGTTTTTTTGTAAACACGCATTGTTTTAGTTCCATAGCTCTTAACATGATAAACCAAAGTCTTACCGTGTTACCGACCAATAAATTTGGAATTACTGCAATAATGTAGACCAGCCTGCATCGGACTGGATTGACTCGCTTGATTACTGAACTGGAACAATGTGAACTGATTGTTCTTCCATTTGTAAAAGAACTTCTAGATCGTAGTATGGTGTGTTCGATCTTGACACTTTTTGCCAAACTTTTGTTGATATAATAATAATATAATTAAAAATATAAACTATTTTAAAATTGCTTTTTGTTCTAAATTTTATTCATTATGAAAAGCATATCAGCACTATTCTGATTCGGCACATTTTTTTAACAAAGGAAAAACTCGTAGAACTTGAAAGTGTTTTCAGTAGTTCTGCTAAATGTGTTTATAGAATTTTGTTACAAACTAAATTAAACTAGCTTTACGAAGAGTTGCACAAGTCTAAAGCATTCTAAATAAAGAAATTAAGGCCTTGTGTAATAGTTGGAGTCTTCATAGTTTATTTTTACCACACAACAAAAAGAGGGACATTTTCTTTTTGGGACAGAGCGATTATAATCAAACCAGTTGCAGCTTTACCTCGTGACATTTGACTGTTGTTTAACTTTTATTATATAACGTCGAATTTTCATTACCTGCCCTTTAAAACACTGAACGTTTGTTTTTAAAGAAAAAATTCAAATAAAATAAACAATAGATGTCGAAAACATTCAAAGCCACGGCAACATTTAACAATTGCCATGTCCTCATCGAAACTGAAGGTGTAGTAATTACTTCCGTATTCAGGAAACGCGGCCAAAATTATTGAATCATCACAATTGAAGGCTATGCCCCGGTCAATATTAACAATTTGTCGCCGTTGACTGCTCACTTGGGCCGGCTTTGTTCATTCATTCAATTGTTGTGTTCTACTATGCTTTGCCGTGCCAAATTCTGTTCATTGTTGATCTCGTGTTAGAAAAGAAAAACAATGAACCTTGGCGTCCCAGACCAGGTGATGTTATTCCCGTCTGTAGTGGCACAATTATGTCTTTTGTGACACTTTGAAAAAAAAAAAAAGTAAATGGAGGTGAAAAAACAATGAAAATTAGTTAAACTGAAAAACGCGAAATTAAGGAAATACATAAGTTTTTTTTTGTCACAACCAGAGGGCCTTGAACTTCGTGCATGAATTCTATTCTGGAGAAAAAATTTAGAGGAAATTCGGGGTTTTTGTTGTTTTAGAGGGATTATGGTGGTGATTCTGGTTTTGTTTTTGCTGTTGTTATTTAGAATTTATACTCTGACTCATTCATTAGTTTCTATTATCTTGTAAAATAAAATTAAAGGTTTTTTCTTATTACAGCCAATTAGTTTAAATAAACAAATAAGATAATAAGTAAGATTGACACGGTCCAGTCGCATCCGAAATGAATTGACGTTTCTAGCAGCATATTATTCTAAGATTTCTTAATGATAAGTTGTAATTATTGTACTTGACATTATTTTAAAAACAAAGTAGCAGTGCTGATTTTTAGATAAGAATATTTACAATTCTGGTTCTTTAGGTCATGAAGTAAGAACATTTTTATCGAAGTAATCCTGTCGTAGATTAATTAGATGCAAATATTCTTTACGAAATAAAATTGCAATTCAGAAAATGATCCTATATGCACCCATGCACAAAAAAGGAGACCAAATAGCATGAGGGAACTAAAGGGGTATAATCATTCTCAACTCAGCGTACAAATTACTGGCATAGTGGCCAGTACAAGTACATAGTACAAGAAACATCTACCGATCGAAGAAGACAACATTTGCAGATATCAATGTGGCTTCCGGGGGGGATTTCACGATTTCCGTGGCCCCGCTGTTTGACGATGGATTTTGATAAACCACCCCAAGGGCGAAAAGGTGAAATAAAATTCTCCCTAGGCTACCGAATCTTGGTTAAGAATTATAAATTAGCGGTCATTCAGTTATATGTTCAGCGCCGTAACTAGGCATGTGCAGGCGGTGCGGTGCACCAGGGCCCCCCGAAGATTTTTTTTTTTAGAATTCGTTTTAAAGTATGAGCTAGAAAAGAGCTTCGATAACGTTTTTATAACATTGTATAAAATTGGATCTAAGTACTTTTTTATGGAAAGGGCCCCCGGGAAACTTTTTTTTCTAGAACGCTCTTATTAGTATCTAATAGAAAATGTTTTCGAGAACCCTTTTTTTTAATGAACGCTGCTTTGTTAGAGAGCTTATGATTTTATTATTTACATGCATTAAGTAGCGATTTCATGGGATGAGCGTCAGGCATTGGGCGTAAAGTTTTTTACAATGCAACAGACAAGTGCAGAAATATATCTTTCTCTTTCTGTTTCGTAAAAACCAGTACAAACTTGACGCTCGACGCTTGACGCCCCCTATGAATAAGACCTTTAAGTAGAGATTTCATGGGGGCGTTAAGCGTCGAGCGTTAAGTTTTTACAATGCAACAGACAGAGAAAGAAATATAGTCGCTCTCTTTCTGTTGCATTGAAAACACTTGACGCTCAACGCTTGACGCCCACATGAAATTTCACCTTTAGGCACAATGCTCTTTTGTTTTAAACTTCTCGTGCTCTCGCGTTGTACGAGCGAACGAAATCACATTTTTTTTTAGAAATTCATTTTCAAGGGCCCCTTACGAAATCTTGCACAAGGGCCCCCGGGACCCTCGCTACGACGCTGTATATGTTAGGTTCATGAAGTGTACTGTACACTGCCACATCAAGGCAATCATGCAACAATTTACAACTGGTGTGATAGCCAATCCGGATAAAACGGTTTTAGTGTCCATGGCGACTTTGCTTAGTTTGGTACTGGTACATTTTCAGGTAGAAAAAGGCAAAAATCATGCTGAGCCTTAGAGCGAGTGAGAGCCTGATTAGTACTATAGAGCATATTCTAGATGAACATAAATTACTATCCTGGAAACTCCTCTAAGAAAATATACGGTGGATTCACTTGGTACGCGGATAACTCTGAGTGAAGAATTATTGTACGAAAGCCCTAGATTTAGTAGAGCGACAGGCTTTGGGAATCCTACCTTCTGTCTTTCAACCAGAGGTACAGTAAACCCTCCGTCTGCGCGGTTTTAGATTGCGCGATTTCGCAATAGCGCGGTCAAGTTTTTAATACCAAATTTTCGGGCTGCGCGGGAAAAAATTCGTAGTTGCGCGTTTTTTTTTTTTGTAATTTTTGTTTTTAAGAAAAATAGCATGTTTTGACAATCCCCTAAAACTAGGATGAAGTAACCGGGGATTTACCTTTTTTCGTTATATTTCAGTATAATACGTAGTTAGTAGGTTTTATAACCCAAGTGACTAAAAGTGTATGGGTAGCAAGTATATACCCAGCGGGAAAATAGAGAAGCTATTCACGATAAGCAGTAAAGAATTGCTTCCACATCGTATCCTTTGGAAGGTGTTAGGAAGATTTTAGTTTTCTGTTCAACAGACAAATCTTTCTTCAAGTAAATAAAAAACGAGCTGTATGAGCCTTATGCAGGAAACTTCTTTGACGCATATTTTGGGCGTTCAGTGTAGTCCTTAAAAGCTTTTGAAAAAGCCCCTACAAAAGAGATTCCATTATGCCGATTTATACTACACCTTATTTTATTTGGGATTTGGGGATAAACTCATTTTACGTATAAACGGTATGCCATACAAAATTGTGAGCTTTACCCACACAAACTTAATGGAATATGTATACAAAAACTGTTTATTTTAAAATTTTATGCAAACGTCAAAATTAATTTTTGGACATGGAAAATTCTTTTTAGATCCCCAGATTTGTTAGATTTGTTTCTATTGAAATTGAAAAAGCAGCTGTTTTGTGCAGTTTTAAAATGTGCCGATTCGATTCAGTTTAAAATAGTGGTTGTTCATGGCATAATGTTCAGAGATTTATGCGGGGATGTAGACATGCCACCCTTTTATGTTATGCTTTTTTCAGGTCATTAGTGCATAATAATTGTATAGTCACACCGTTATTTTTCTTGTGGTAAAGCGTGATTGTGACTAATCCTCCGCGTAAAGGTTTCGAATTTTAATCTGCCACGGTCACCACTTGTAAATAAAGTGGTGAAAGTGCAAGTATTTACCTTTTCCAGATATCAGTTACTGGTGCTACTTTTAATGATAGTAAAACTACTGTTTATTTACATATAGTTAATTGCGGTAACATTAGTTATAATGTTACCAAAAGCTAAAACTATCATCAATGAGTGATTTCATTTAATCATTCATACATATCTTAAGTATTTGCCATTGGAGCCCCGGTTTACAAAACAATTCTTACTTTGTTTGTAAACAACTTCACACAATCACATTTTTTTCAGTTTGAATGTGTGAGAACATCATCATCCATCGAATAACCTCACTTATTTCTGAAAAATATGCAAACTTCGCATAAAACTAATTTCGCATAACCTCACTTAGTTTTGAATTATATGCAAACTGCACCGGCCATAAAATTCAGTTGGAGCTCACAAGGGAAATATGCGAAGTGCGCAAGATCAAATATTCACCCATAACCTCACTAATTTTTGAATTGCAAGGAAACTTCGCAAAATTCACCCGCCAAAAAATTCAGTTTTGCCTAACAACGGAAATATGTGAAGTGCGCAAGACCAAATATGCACTCACACAAACCCAATTCGAGGAAAACCGCAGTGCGCATGCCCCAATCCCAAATTGATCGGGAACAGAAAAATTTACCCCCTCCACCGTAAAAGCTCATTTATTCCGGATTATCTTTATCGTATATTCAGGCATATTGAGCTACTCAAGAAACTGTCGGGAAGAAAATGCAACGCTTCCTCCCAATGACATACAATTTTAAAAAAGATATGCTGTGGGAGACGGTCAGAAAGGGCTCCTAAGCTTCAAAAGAAGGCTTCGTCAAGTCTTAAAGTAGGCTTCTGTGCCCTAGTGGGTAGTAGACGCCCTGCAAACATTACGAGAATCGAGAACGAGTCGCGAAATCTTCGAGGCCAGATTGATATCGAAACTAAATCGATTTGAAAAAGACAAAAACGGAATGCATAACAAATCGCTTTGAGGATCAAATGACAACTCGTAGCGTGAGTTCAGATGACAACTGCTAGTAGCGGCTTCAAATCGAAGAGCTCCTTATTAATTTCAAGTTTTTGGCGAGTGATTCTCCACTCAAAAAAGGTTTTAAAGCAAGTTTTTGGCGAGCCATTCTCGACATGAAATAGTTGAAGTAATTAGCTGCGTTCGGAAACGTCATTTGCATTGCAGTAGGCACAACTCATTCGTTCGTTATTGCAGCCAGATGTTCGGAATCATCAAATTTACTGCGCTTGCTTTTGTAAAACTAGCCACTTCTGGAAATTGAATCAATCAATTTTGCAACCGACGCAGTTGATTGACGGCCATTTAACGATACCGAAAGCAGCCATTGATAGATATACTCAAGGGCTTGTAAACGAGATGACGCATGACTTGTAGATATTAGAAAAAATACGAAAGAAGTAGTCCCGGGTCCCGCGGTGCAAGTGAGTAGTAGTGGAGCTGATCGTGACAATATGTACATTTTCTCCCCTACGCCCCATGATCGACTCTTGTTTCTATTATCAGCCTTATCTAAACTATCAATTACAAAAAAAGTAAATCAGGTCCCGGATTATTATGTATGGATTATGTTTAATAGGGAGTTTGCAGCATGCAGAAAGAAAACGAAAACGAGTTTTTTTTTGTAAAACTAAAGAGCGTTCAAAAGGAGCCCGGCCAAGGTTTCACCATTATTCGTTGGTAGAAAAGTTAAAACGAATATTTAAGAGTGTTTTTTTCCTTTCCTTTTTTGCATTTTATCTAACATCTGGAACTTAACCGCATAATTCCTACAAAGTGGGATTCAGAGAGCGCGGTTTCCGTTTGCGCGATGTTTTTGTAGAACGTATCTACCGCGCAGTTGGAGGGATTACTGTATACGCTATTTTGGCACTCATGTACAAAGGGCCGAAGCAAACCAATGTTACGACGGAAGCAAACGAAATTTTTCTTGTCTGACAATAAACAGGAAATCTGCGTGATACAATCTCGCAGGACTAAAACAAACCCATATATATAGTTTTAAAGTAGTTAGTCTACAAATACAGAGTACAATTACTCAAAGTGGGGCTGCAGTACTCCTTGTTGCATCTGTTCGCTCTATCAAAATCAGCTCTATCTGTCGTCAGCTAAAAGTTTATTTTTGCGCGTGCTCGATTCAACTAAACTGAATGTGATGTTTTTTTTTTCCCGTGTGAGGTATTAGGTCCAAAGGTACTGCGGCCATTTAGTTGGCCTATTGTACTACAACCCCTACACCTCATATTTGTAGGCCAGACCGCTTGAACAAGTTCAGCAGTCTGCCTAGTGGTTTGTCGCTTAGACTTGAGTGTTCGAGCAGGGACTTCTCGAACAAAGAGACCCTGCTCCTCGCTATTGCAGGGCACTCACAGAGAACATGGAGAGCAGACTCATCCTCTTCTAGGCAAAGCCTACATGTAGGGTCCTCCGCCCTTCCTATCCTCCATAAGTGGTAATTTAGGGCACAGTGTCCGGTAATTAAGCCAACAAGTGTCCTAACATCACTCCTACTGCGCCGTAATAATTCCTTGGCCGTCTTAGAGGACGGCCCTGGAAGGAACCGCTTAGAGTTGGCCAGTCCAGGCGCGGACCTCCAGCGTTCAATATGTTTCATCAAAGTCCGATCGGCCAGGGCCCTTTGCAGCAAGCTGGACGGTGCCCCAATAGCCGGCTCTGGACCAATGAATTCTAAATCAGAGCCCTGTTTAGCCAGGGCATCCGCACTTTCATTGCCTTCGAAGCCCCGGTGACCCGGGACCCAGACAAGTGTAAGATTGAGAACGCCCAACTCATGAAGAGCACGTTGGCAGTCCCAAACTAATTTCGACTTGGTCCTACGGGACCTTATCGCTCTAATTGCCGCTTGGCTATCAGAGAAGATAAAAATCCGTTTATTTTGGTAGGCCCTTCTTAAGTTCTCATGAGTGCATGCCAGAATAGCGTACACCTCTGCTTGAAAGACAGTTGCCAGAGTGCCTAGACTTATAGCCTTGCTGAATCTGGGACTTTCACTCCAGATTCCGGCGCCTACACCTGTCTCCGTTTTAGAGTCATCCGTGTACCATACTAGCCCGCCCGGCAAAACTTTAGGAAAAGTCCAGGTTAGCCTATCTTGTATGTGCACAGAAGGTTGCTTAAATTTTGAGATTTTATAGGGCATGCCGTTCGATAGCATCTCCGCTTCCGGAATCTCTTCTATGATGTTGATTATTATAGAATGTCCTCGCCCAAGACCAGCGCCCAAGTAACCATTCGCTTTCAGCCGCAGCGCCGCTTTTATGGCGGACTTCTCTACCTCAAGGTGGAGGGGTACCAAATTGAGGAGAGTCTCCAGCGCTGCCGTTGGGGAAGTGCGGATGGCCCCAGTGATGGAGAGGCAAGCCATTGGAGATAAAACTCCTCCCTGCGGGCAGCCTCTTGCTATAGTGCCCTCCAGAGACCCCTCAACATGAGAAACAATTAGTTTGCGAGTTCTCAGCATAGAGTCAATCCAGTTGCAGAAAGTGCTACTTAGACTGTGTCTACTTAGAGCCCTAGCTATAGTATCAAAGGATGTGTTGTCAAAGGCTCCCTCGATATCGAGGAAGGCCGTCAGCGCAACTCCTTTGTTTAGAGCTGCATGTTCAAGCCTGAGCACCAGATTGTGCAGTGCTGTCTCAGTAGACTTGCCCGCCTGGTACGCATGCTGATAGGAGCTTAGTGGTTGGCTTTGAAGATAAGTTTCCCTTATCGCCCGGTCGACAATTTTCTCCATTGTCTTCAAGGCAAAAGACGAGAGACTTATCGGCCTGAAAGATTTAGTCAGGGTGTAATCCGAACGCCCTGGCTTAGGTATAAATGTTATGTTGACGTTCCTCCAGACGGATGGGATGTAGCCGTGTGCGAAGGAAGCCCTAAATAATTTGCATAATAAGGGAGTGACTAGGTCGCAGCCCTCCTGTAGCAGAATGGGATAGATTCCGTCTGCTCCAGGGGACTTGTATGGTTTGAACGATCTAATCGCCTCCCTAATAGCTTCATGGTTGAACAAGGTATTTGCTTCTGTCCAGGCGGCTTTGGGCACTTTAGAAAGTTGGCCTATTCGCTGCCCAGCAGAAGTTATGTTCTCTTTTGAATAAATGGTTGTGCCTGGGAAATGTGCCTGGAGCAATATTATCAGGGTTTCTTCCCTAGACTGTGTGAAAGAGCCATCGGTTCTCCTGATGGATCCAAGATCTACCGACAAGCCCTTTGATAAAGCTTTATAGATTTTTGCTGAGTCTCGAATGTCTTCGACACTCTTGCAGAAATTCCTCCAGCTATTTCTCTTTGCTCGTCTGATCGCCCTGTTATAGCTGATTAGCGAGCTTTTATAACTCTCCCAGTTGCCGCTCTTCTTAGCTGCGTTGAACAGTTTCCTCGTAGCGGATCTTAACTTGGAGAGCTCGTTATTCCACCATGGAGTTTTCCTATTACGCGTCCTCATCAGAACAGGGCAGTTATTGCTGTAAGCAGCAGTAACCGCCTCCGTAAAGAAGTCCGCGGATAGTTCTACATCCATCGTAGATTTGATTGAGTGCATGGAACCCTTGAATATGCTACTGAGTTCGGCCCGAAAGTCTGTCCAGTTCGTATATCTAGGATTCCTGTATGTACTCACATTTTCCAAAGACTCACCCACCATAAAGTAAATGTGTCTATGGTCTGAGCACGATGGCTCATCTGAGACCCGCCAGTCACTCACGTAAGTGGCAACTTGTTGAGTAGCTAGCGTGATGTCTATAACCTCACGTCTCCTACCGTTGTCGAAGGTAGGATCCGTGCCGCGATTTAATATGTCCAGGTTAGTAGTTAAGAGGTAATCAAAAAGGTATTCACCCCTTTTGTTCACTCCACTGCTACCCCAGGCATCATGATGGGCGTTCGCATCACATCCTATGATGATCTGCAGACCGCTCCTGTTAGAGTGACCCACGATATCCTTGAGTTCTTTGGACGGTGGTGGGTCTCTGGAGTCATAGGGGAGGTATGCCGAACATAAGGTAATCATGCTCTTGCTGCCCCCCCTGTTAATCTGTATCATCACCACTGCCAGGTCTCTCGACGATTTATCTGTGAGAGGAAAGCAGTTAGTGTTTTTATTGTAAACTACACAGGTCCGAGGGTCGCCGTCCACATCACTGCATGCAATGCTGTAGCCGGTTGCCCGCAAGCCCTGTATAGCACCGTTATTTACCCATGGCTCCTGTACAAGAGCCACGTCGATAGCTTGGGTGGCCAGCACCCTGCAAAGGACTGCCGAGGCAGCCCTACTGTGTTGCAGGTTGTACTGTACCACCCGCATCCTGAGGCTGTTCCCGCTGCTGTGAGCCAGCAGGAGTCTCCTTTTTTGAGCCAATCTCCTTGACTCTAATTCGTCCGAAGCCGTAGAATAGGGACATGCCCTGCTCTTTAAGCTGCGTGAGCGCCCTCTCGTCAATGCTAAGGGCAAGAGTTTGACCGTTCTGGTCAACCTTCATGCCCATCACTTGCCAAGAGGTCACCTTAATTGGCTGGTTCTGTAATTCCAGCCTGCAGAGCACCTGCTCCGGTTCCCTAACATCGTTAGGAACCCAGAACGTGATTCGCTTATATTTGGGAAGGTCCTTTTCCTCAATTACTCTGAGGTTGGCCCCTTCCCACAACTGAAGCCTGGTGACAGCATTTGTCAACCATTGGCTGGTGGGTTCGTTGGCGCAGGTGATCTTGATGAGGCCCCCTGCCGCCCTTGCACCCAAAAACTGAGGCGGACAATCGCCTTTACGACTTTTGTCTACCTCACCCAGGATGGCATCGCAGACGGAGGATGATTGTTCCTCTGTCAATTTGCCCTCGGGATAGTTGTCCAGGACCACTGCCATGGTGATCCCAGCTAGCTTATCCCGATATGAGGGTCCTTGCGACTCCCCCTTTTTTTTCTTCATCTGGGGTCCCTGCCCAGCCGGAGAATCCTCAGACCGCTGCCGTTTTGGCAGTGCGTCAGTTGGGTCCAGCATAGGACATAGCCCCCTAGAAGTTGTAGGAGTTGGTGCTACCAATTTCTTAGGTCCAGAAACTTCTGGCAGTCCAGCGGTCGTCCAGGTCTGCTCCTTGGAGCCCCCCGTCCTGACCACTGTCCTGCCTTGGGTTTGTTGGGAAGGAAGTGATGTGCCCTACCAAAACTTGTAATGTGAATTTTTGAATTAGGTATTTAAATTTGAGGTATACCTGAGTCAAGGGGTGGGCCCAAGGTCTATGCTTATGATGTGCAGACCTATAACACCACTATATATAATTTGAAATTTACCATCTGATCTTAGTATTGCTTGAATTTCTAAGATCTGATTTTTTGCCTCTTTTTGTTGCCACAGAAAGACGACTAGATCGAAATTGATAAAATTGCTAATTAGTCTCAAACAATTTAAAAAATTAATTAAATTCAAACAATCGTTGAGTGTTAAAACCATAAAAAAACTCAAAACAAATTTAGCATAAGGTGAACCACACAGAAAATGTGCGGTTATAGTACATAAAACTGAAATAATTAAATGTCATGCAATCATGTAAGATGATCCCCAAGATTTGCTCATGCTTGTACTCTATGATGATTGCGCTTTAAAACCAAACAAAAAAAAACACTCGTCGAAATGGATACTAGTTAAATTTTGAAACTCATCAAGCAGCCCGGCCTCATTACACAGTTCTTAAATGCCAACAAGTACCGGTGTTCAGTATTGAAGACGATTGCATCGTGAGTAACGTTCATTCTGACCATATTTCATCATTTCTAATCAACAGGTAGTCGCCATCATCTTCGTCAAGTTACTGCCGCTGGTTGTTGTTGGCGCCGACGCCATTGACAATTCTGCGAGGTGCGCTTTAAATGTCAATTTTTGCACGCATGCTCATGCAGTTTGTGTTCAGCAATTGCATAATAAATAGTGAATATCCGGTAGTACAGGTAAATGTGAGACGCCATTCATCATAATTGGTTAAGACTTCCCCTGAAGCGTGCATGTTCGAAAAAGCAGTCGAGTTTGAAGTACAATTAAAAAAGTTCGTTACGCATTCTTGCTTCTGACGAACTTCATATGTTTGACGTATGCTTTCGATCTACTTTCTTAAACGTTCTTGAATTTTACAAATAGTTTTACATAAAAGAAAAAAGAATTCATTTTAATTAAGAGATTACAAATTTCATAATGGAAAACTTTATTCAACGCACGTGAGTGTGGCTTGGCTATTGAATGTTGAAAATCATGAAGAAAATTCACACGGAAAACCACACAATCCTACGGCAGCACCATCATTACACGTTGATGGTCCGAAATCCGCTGGAAGCATGCAATGTGAATGAAATGCCGGGAATAGTTCAAGGTGAGCTGCTTTTAATGTTTCTGTTTTTTTTTTTGGGGCCCGAAGAGACTCACGAGACAAGAAAGAAATTCACTGTGCCTTTTTTGTATGGAATCTTGTGCGGTGCATGTAGTATGAATTGACTGCGTGCATGAACGACACCTTGAAATTACGCATGTTTATGTGTATGCAGGTAAGAAATTGTTGCAAAATTCATGTTGGAATGGAAATTTTTTAATTTTTGTAAGTAATTAGTGACTTTAGACCTTTGTAAAAAGTTGATGCGTAAGTTTCTTGATAATTATACAATTAGAATAATAGGTGGTTAATAGCGTTTCTAATTGACGTTTATGTCTGTCAATTAGCACAATTAGACTAAACCTAAATTTTTAGAATGAATTATTTGTACATTGAGAATAATTAATCGTGGAAATGAATATTAATTCAGATTGGTGATGATGATCACGCTGACTTCTAATGGCAGCATAAGATCTTAAGAATAGCTATTCTTGAGCTTCGCTTACTTTTAGGCGCGCGTCCAAAAGTAGGGGTACAGCCACGATTATGTAGCCGGACCCAGTCAGTACAAACTTCCTGAGTAGCCCTAATAAGGCATCTCGCTGGGTTAACTAGTTAATAACAAGGTACCAGAGTTTCGTTAAGTCGATTATTTACGTAGCTGACGTCAACCAGGAGTGTTTATCTTATGGTCTGCTACTGCGGGGGGTTCACAGGTTTTTGTCGCCCGGTTAGGAGCAGCGCTGTCACTGTCGCTGTCAGGGCTAACTGTGGAGTATTTTGACCGAAAAGGGGCAGTAGATTGAACCTTTAGGGCGTAAATACCAATGACATTACATGTAATTGTAATGGAACAATGGCGCAACGGTGCTGAGAAAGCAATCTGAGGCACCATTGTGCTTGTTCATGCCCCAGAGCCAGAAGCCCTGTAGAACCTGACTCTAGGAACATGCACCTACATAAAAAAATTCCACAAAAAAATTCACTCTCCCTAAACCACCGAAATAACCGTTAGGGAGTGACATTATGCCGGCCACACGATGAACGCTAGCTCGCCGGTTAGGGTCGTGGGGTGTGTGGCATGGTTCACCACTTACCTTAAATGTCGGTGCGACTGATTTCTTCCGTAAGCGACATCACGATTCGCGAACCTGGAATACTATAAAACAACATCAAAGCAAAAGAAAGAACCCCGGAGCGAAAACCCCCTTCAACCATTCTGGAAGAAATATAAACAACTTAGACCATCATGCCTATAAAAAAACTGGTGCCAATATTGTGATACATTCAATTATATTTAACTCACACTAACAAAGGTGTTCAAGAAAAATGACAGAAAAGATTGTTTAAAAAAATGTAGTAACAAGGTACTAAAGTAGTGCCGACAAAGTCGAATTAAAAAAAAAAGACAAGCGTTTGCTAGAACCAACTCGTAAGGATAGGGTAAACACGTCGACCTGGCCAGTTCGATGTCGGGTGACTTCGTAAATGTAAAATTTAAGCAGTCGGTTTAAGTCAAGAGTTCATAAATGTCACAGTTTTAAAGCACTGTGTTCATAATTGCATCGTAAACGTCAAATCTTTGTATTGAAATGGGAATTTTGGCATCATGAATAGCTATGATGCAAAGTGATTGGTTTTACAAATTTTACAAAAATTTTGTGTTCCTTGGCACACTTCATAAATGTCAAACTTAAAACTGCACAACTTTGCCTAAGCTTTTACTGAACTTTGACTTGACTGCATTAATACTGTTTTCTGACACAGTTTATTGGCATTTACGAAGTCACCCGTCTTTGTACATCATTAATTAATAACAAGTAAAATTATCTCAAGGAATTAACGTGTATGAATGAATGGTGTAGTGTAAGTATCGTTAAAGTGGGTGCAACGTTAACATGAGTTAATAATAATATCAATAGACTAATATTAAAATTTCTATAATAGGGAAAAAATAAAAAGGTAATATATAATTTAATATAATATAAGTATTCTAAGATTAAAATTACTTTAATAATGAAAAAAAAAATAAAATAAAAAAAAATAATAATGGGTTACGGCCAATAAAAAATAGTAGTTTATGATCTTTTGCATATATCACTCGTGCTTGGTTATCCCCGGCAACTCATTAAGGATTGCGCTGGGGAAAGGACCCGGTTGTACATGGACTGTGAATTCGCTAATGTCCCTTCATTGGATCACCATTTGCTTATGGTGAATTCTCCGTGATAGGATACAGCCTACCCAAAGTTGTGTTACTAGTGCCGATTCCTGTAGTATTCTCCTGGCCTTTACCCGTTTGGGCGTATGTTAATAAAAATGGTTGTACTTATCTAAAATTCCATGTGTATCTTCGGTTTCCCGGACCTTGGACTACCACCTCTCGGGCCTCTTACAATCGTACGTTCTGCGCAGCCTCTTGCTCAATATTGCATTCACATAAAGTTAATCGCAGTGCCATTTTCAAATATCTTCTCACTGTCTTCATATAAAATTACTCATATTGTATCCAGCATCTACTTCCCATAATTTTTAGAAAAACATATCCTCTTCCCATAACATATATCTTCGGACATTTTACTTCAATTTACAAACATCTTCCTTCAACTTTACAATTATCTTCTTCTTCGCCCCTCAACTCTCAAATACATTCTTTTCCAGGCTTCTTTTTTTTCCTTCAAAACAGCAGCTTCTATGCTTTTGTAAGATTTTGCTACCTTTTGCTAAAATATTTCCCACTTCCAAAAACTTATTAACTTATTCCTTTTTTTCGAACTCAATATTCAATACTTATATTTTTTGTTCCCACGGCTCAGCACTGACTCTTTACTGACTGACTAAAAAAATTTTTTTTTCATTTTCTTTTTTTCCTAGGCCTAGTACGTTTAAATTTTCGGGTCGGATGCAAGGTGATTTCATAAAAATTTTCCAAATTCCCGCGAGGGGGATATACACGACCGTTACAACATATAAAGATTAATTAACTTTATTCATTCGGCATGCGCGCATCCCTTCCCAAATTATTTGGCAAATTTGGCAATGAGGTGCGCAGAACTGCTCAAATTTTTTGTGTCACGGAGTTTGAAAAAATCTATACCTCTTCATTATTTTTTTTTTTTTTTATGTGAAAGACTAGAGTCTCAGGGAAGACCCTTTAATACTGTCGACAATCTATTTTCTTCATATAGTGCAATGTCGAGCAGCGGCTCTAGTCGGGGAAGGAAGGAACTGCCACAACCTACCCGCGATATTTTTCAGTCCACCTACTTCCAACCATTACTATTGCGACTTTGGCATCGGGGCATCGAGAAACAGCTCGCTGGAGTGTTATGCCTCCTGAAACGAGTTGAATCTCATCAACCAACCGATGACATGCGCTTTGGCGGAGCGGGGAAGGGCTAAGGAAGGCTATGACAAGAGGAATCAGGAATGTAAAGAGGGAAGAAGAAAGAAGGAAATGGGAAATTGGAAAAAGCGAAGGACCGCGGGGCTTGGCCAGGAATTGAACCCGGGACCTCTCGGATAGTAGCTAGACGCCTTACTCCCTAGGCTACCGAGGCCGGTATATATACCTTAGATATACCTTAAATTAAAGTTTGATCCGCATTTTGCAGTCCTCTAGCCCATGCCGAACAACGACCAGAAGAAAGTTCCAATTGTCGACAGTATAAAGGGTCTTCCCTGAGACTCTAGTCTTTCACATAAAAAAAAAATAATGAAGAGGTATAGATTTTTTCAAACTCCGTGACACAAAAAATTTGAGCAGTTCTGCGCACCTCGTTGCCAAATTTTATAAATATTGTTCTATCATTACCCCTCTCTTTAGTTAAAACGGCAACAAACGCAGAAAAAACTCAACAAAATAATTTGGGAAGGGATGCGCGCATGTCGAATGAATAAAATTAATTTATCTTTATATGTACTGAGCAGAGCTTTTAAATACACGTAAAGCCCTTGCAACAGCCTAAGGTTACAGGCAGGAGACAGGCAAGATTGTGGAGAATAAGATCAGATAGTAAGTTTTGGAGGAGTTCTGGCAAATACCATCTTCTCCGTGTTGAAAAGAGCTACATTTAATTTTGCCCCGGTCGAAGGTATTCATCAGAAGGCTCCGAGAATAGCGGTTTGGAACGGATTTATGACTGTACCTAGCATCCTAGCATTTTTGAGAAAGCCCACTCCGTGGAGGGATTATTTGGAAGGAGCTTTCGGAGTCTAGTTGCCTGTGGTAGAGTCTGCAGGCTCTCACAATGATTCCTTCCCAGTCGAGTGCTTATTTGTGGCAATGCTTGCAGAGCGTCGAAAGATATGGCCGCTTTAGGCATTTGATACCTATTCCTATAGGGTTTTCTCCACATAAGGTGCTCAGTGTCCAAATATTTTTATGGACTTGTAAAACTTGCTGTTATTACTTGTTGTCATTTGTTCGACCTTCTCCGAAACGTTCCACAATGGACCAGCCCCTTGTGAGGATCGACACGATACTGGCGATATTATTGCACAGTCTATTGCTTAGGATTTTATCTAGGACCTTTGAAGCTCAAGAGGGATATTGGTCTGATTTTGATGGAGAAAGGATTTAGCTGGGTATTTTGGGAATAGGGTGGATCTCTGCCAATATTCAAACCAGTAGAGGCCGCGTTTAGCATGATATTGTAGATCCCAGTTAATCTCAGTAGGTAGTGTTGAATCTTTGAAAGCGTCCAATACACGATGAAATTATTTTATGGTTACGCGCTTGTCAGGGGTGGCCGTTGAAGCTTCTGGAGAGTCTCCAGCTGTGCCTCCATGGGACTATGTCATTTTCGTCGGGTATACTTAGATCTGTGTCTATATAGCCCGCGACCTGTTTGGCCATAAGGTTTGCAATTCCGTAAGGGGTCGACGACTTGCGAAGGTCATATACCAAACCAAGTAGCTAAATAAAAAAAAAATACATACGTTTGGCATTTACCAAAACATAATATAAAAATTTCATCACATCCGATACTTTCCGACTCTTGTACTAGTCTTGAATGTCATGGAAACTATACAACTATGCAAGTTTTATCTTTAGAACATTGAAGGCTGTTAGAATTTATGGAACAAAATAACGTTTACCTGAACTGACCCTATCTCGTAAAAATCTAAACTTGTCTTTTATTTTCCACTAGTTCCAAAAGAGGTAGTTATCAGGAAGCTTTTAAATGCCAATTTTATTTAATTTCCAAACAGTGAATTAATTTTTTTGTCGTATCTATTAAGAAGAAACTTGAAAATGTGTAAAATTTTTTAGAGACTCTAGGCCGTATTTTAAGAGTTAATCAAAGTCAAGGACAATTACCTCGGAGTCAAGCGCAGTAACCTTCAAGTAATTCATTGTTTTCGGAAATTTTTGTAGTTTTTCGTTTTTTTTGGGACAACTTGAGTTTTTTAGTTTAAAAAAGCCGAAATCTATGGGAAAAGTGGTAAGAAGTGACATTTAACTTCTTCAAATAATATAACTGAACTTTAGACCTATTTTTTTGGTGTCTACATGTTTCTCTAAAATAAAATCATTAATAAAAAATTTTATCATTTCCGATTGAAAAAATCTACCGAAAGTCCACCTCTGACGTGATTTACCTTGTGTTCCGCAGTCAAAAACTCTTAATAATTAACGTTGATTTCGACCTTTCAAAGTGACGTATCTTAGGTCAAATCTTGAGTAGTAATCTGTCGTCGGTTTAGAGGTAACAAACGTTCCTCCAAAAAGCAAAAAAAAGAAAACAATAATAACAATATTTCGCGAAATATACCTTGAAAGTTCACCGCCACCGAGGTTGACGGGGTTCCCACTGTTCATCACACTTGATTTATGGCAACGCAACACCCACCGGTTGGTATCGGGTCGGTCATCATAGCCAAAATAATAATGGCTTGCAGGAAATCCAACAGGTTCCACTCGATAAGAGTCACCTCGGCGATTGGGCCACACGAATTTCTACTGCCGAAGCATGCGCCTTCAAGCAATTAAATTTTACACGCTGCGCATTCGATAAGTGACTTGCGTCAATATAATATACAGGGCTAGATGCATCTATTGCCAGCGGCTGGAAGGCTGGCTGAGGTCAACTGGCCGCAATGAATATACCAGTTTCGCGATTGCGCCAATGTTCAATCTGGACGCGATCAATTTATAGTCATGCGTTTCGCGTTTCAGTTTTATATTTTTTTTGAGCAACAATTAAATGATGAAAATCTTGCCCGATTGCGTTGCGTTTCGCGCTATTGATAAATTCATTTATATGATGATGATGGCAGAGTTTTACAAGCTGGATTTTTTTGGAGGTTGATTATTTGCAGCGCGCTTTTTTAAAGGTACTTGCGAGATGCTGCTGATAAATTGCAAGCTGTTTAACGGAATACTAGGATTTTTGCTCAATATTGCGCAAATTATTTCGTTTTGACAATTTGCGGTGTTAAAGATCGATGCAGTTGAATTTAAATTTATGACGATCGTAAAAAGTCTTGTTCGGTTTTTGTGCCTTCTTTAATTGGATGGTATACAGCTTTTATTTTACTTGGTTTTATTTGCATGTTATGGAAATTATGCTGGTTGTGGCAGTGACAGTAGAGCATAAACAGCTAGTCTTGCCAAGTTCCTACTCTTGTACAAGAACAAACATTCATAATAGTAAGGTAGTCCTACCCTCTATAAACCATTTAGCCGATGACGTTGTGACCATTTTGATATAGGGCGATGATGCACGATTGAGAAGGCATTGATCAATTCGAGTTGTCAATTGATCAGTTTGTAGGCAAAAGGAACGATCAGAGTGAAGTTTTGAGGGATTTCGGCTTTTTGAAATAACTTTTTCAGCTCTTATGACTTCTCTTTTCTCCTTCTGTCACAGGAAGATACACAAGGTATCGATAAATGGTACAAGGAGAAATGAGGTTGACATAATGGCTGTTGGGTGCAGATTGAGAAGCTATAGGCGGTGACAGTGACAATTGTTCGCCTAAAAATCTCCACTACTAAATTGGACTTTGGATTTTTGGCAACAGAGGCATCACGTAGAGCGCTCATTGATGGCGATGGCCAGAAGTATTTCTAACATTTTTTCTTGTAGCACGTATACCAGGATGATACAGGATGCGTTCGGAATTGAATGCTAGCCTACCTAAGAATGCCTATGATAGTTAAGGGTATTGGTGCCAGCACTAGTTTTATCCGTGAAGCGTTGCTGTGGGGCCCTTGGGGAGATTTCAACTTAGTGTTACCTGAGGTATGGCGCCTGATATTCTGGTAACCACTTTTGCAGTATTTTTTTTTTTATGTGAAAGTCTAAGCTCAGGTGTCACCCTTTGTACTACCAGTCCGTCATGTCTTACACGTCAACGTCAGGTGTCTGGTAGTAAGCTTAGCTCGAAGGATAGAGAGAGAATAAAACAGATTAAAGGGAGTCTGGGGGGTACATGAGGAGGTGGAGATGAACCTTGCGTTTAAACTCTTGGGTGTTATATGAGTTTGGGAAAACTGACTGTGGAAGGTTGTTCCACAGTCGAGTTGTTCTCGAAAAGAACGAATTACTAAACTGGTGTGTGCGCGAAAATAAGGGCTGTAGATAGTGAGGATGAGCCGAATGGGCAAGTGTTATGTTGCGGGAAAAACATCGCCGTGA
The DNA here is from genome assembly GCA_949987705.1 of Thereva unica. Taxonomy (NCBI): domain Eukaryota; kingdom Metazoa; phylum Arthropoda; class Insecta; order Diptera; family Therevidae; genus Thereva; species Thereva unica. Next base: position 105,065,827 of record OX465283.1, read on the forward strand.
AGGCAGGAGATTATATATTTCGGTGGAACAGTCGTTATGGTAGATGCGGTAGAATTTTACCAGAGCTGCTACATTCCTGCGGTGACTAAGTGAATCAATTTTGGAGCAAATGACGGCGTCGCCAATGAGTTGGAGAGCGCGGTTCTGCACCTTGTCCAGCCACGCTAAGGTGGTACTCGATGCCCCTGCCCAGAGATATGAGTTGAATTCGAGGCGGGGCCGAATGTAGGATTTGTATATTATAGCCCTGGCCGACGGCGGAAGGAGGAATTTGCATCTTTTAAGGAATCCCAAGCATTGTGATGATTGGTTAACGATTTGGAATATGTGATTACTCCATCGCAGATCTTCAGTTAAAGTTATGCCCAGGATATTAAGGGATGGTTCAGCCTTCAGTTCTAGACTGTCCACTTTAATGGGAGGGATTGGGGAGCGCGTTTTCATAGAGAAGAGACAGTATTTTGTTTTCTATGCGTTGAATTCAACTTGATTCATGAGGCCCCAATCAAGAATCAATCTTATGTCCCTGTTGATTGAAGTGGACATAAGTTCACGATCAAGCAGACAAGGTCTGGCCCGTGCTTGTCTTGCTTTATCAAAGCTATACGAGTAACGCAAAGTACTGTCATCAGCGAAGCTGTGAAGTGAGTTGGATGGAATTGAGAGCAGGTCATTTATAAAAACTAGGAAGAGAGCTGGTGATAGAATAGAGCCCTGGGGAACGCCTGCAGAGATGGAGTGGGGATTAGATTCAACGCCGTCCAATACCACCTTGATTGAACGGTCGGAAAGGAAACTCTCAATCCAATTCTTTAGAAGAAAGTCGATGCCAATAGCATGGAGTTTACTCAATAGAGCGGGGTGCCATACTCTATCAAAGGCCTTGGAGATATCGAGAGCTACTAGGCCGGATTCACCTAAGCGATGAATGTTTTGGTAGAGGTGTTCAGTTAGGCATACAAGGATCTAAAGCCGTACTGCTTGTCATCCAATATTTGGTTGCGTTCAAGATATTCCATAAGCCTTCTGTTTATTAATGTCTCCATGATTTTGGAGAGGATAGAAGTGATTGCTATTGGGCGGTAGTTAGAGGGGTCGCTGGAATCACCTTTTTTCGGTATAGGCTGAACATGAGCCAGTTTCCAGGAGTCAGGGAAAACTCCGGAGAAGTAAGAAAGGGCGAAGAGTTTGCGACGAGGTTTAGCCAACGGTGAAGCGCATTTTTTAAGAACCATAGGGGGAATTTTATCAGGGCCAGTGGATTTATTGGGATCGAGGTCCTTGAGACACTTGAACACTTCACGAGTTCTGAAGAAAACTCTGCCCATTGAGTGAGCAGAACCCTCTACAATGGGGAGTTGCACGGCAGTATCAGGCAAGGAAGAATTGGAGGCAAACAGAGATACGAATAAGTCAGCCTTGGATTTGCTTTCTGTTAATACCTTCTCATCGTGAATGAAGGGAGGAGACGACGATGTGTTAAAATTTTTTCTGATGGAGGTTACCAAGGATGCGAAAGTTTGCGAAAATATCTAAAATGCTAGAGTAGAAGAAGCAGACGCCGAAGTTGGTGTGCACGAAACCAGCACAGGTTGCGAATAGTTCTAGAGACCTCTGCCCAAATAACGACTTACACCAAGGCATCAATAATGAGGCTTGTTTATTGGATTAGATTAGAGCATCAATTAAACATGATTGCAGCAAAAGAGTTTCGAATTGGCAACAATACCGAGTAAAAGAGGTGGAAACTATTCGGAAATAGCGACCCACGACTAAGGAAAAGTACTTGCGATTAAATTGGAAATTAATAGAGGTTCGTTCATATATTTGAGGCAAGGTGCTGTTGAGTTCGTAAACGATCTGATTAGAAGGACAAGAGGTAGGTATACAGCTGGAGATGATCAGCATATAGATGAAAAGAACGACGGATAACGGAGGGAAGATTATTAATAGCTGCGTTCCTTTTCTGCTAATTTTTACTATTTTTTACACTTGCTTGCTCTTATAAACGAGTAGATAGCACTTGCAATTACACAATTGAAATCCGCTAGGGGGAAAGCGGCCATTTCGAGTCTATTGTGAATTATTTTCACTTACGCCATTACCCGCTAGATGGCTTTTATTTGTGTCGAGCTTATTTGCTCATGCAAAAACGTCCATAAATAAAACTTCAGTCGTATAATTATCAAATATTAGCTGCGTTCCTTTTCTACTATTTAGTACTTGTGAGCAGAGCAGAAAAGGAACGCAAAATTTTCTGATTTGAGTAAAAGCTCACTTGAAATTTTTGACGTTACTTTAAACTTTACAAATAAAAAATTCTTAAAAGAAGAATTTGTGGCACAATGGGGAAATTAATGCTACAATTTCTAAAGTAAAACGAAAGATAATAATTTTTGATAATTATACGACTGAAGTTTTATTTATGGACGTTTTTATATGAGCAAATCGGCTCGACACAAATACAAGCCATCTAGCGGGTAATGGCGTAAGTGAAAATAATTCACAATAGACTCGAAATGGCCGCTTTCCCCCTAGCGGATTTCAATTGCGTAATTGCAAGAGCTTTCTACTCGGTTATAAGAGCAAGTGTAGTTGCTAGTACGCAAGTGTAAAAAATAGTAAAAATTAGCAGAAAAGGAACGCAGCTATTATTATCTTTCGTTTTACTTTAGAAATTATCGCATTAATTTCTCCATTGTGTCACAAATTGTTCTTTTAAGAATTTTTTATTTGTAAAGTTTAAAGTAACGTCAAAAATTTCAAGTGAGATTTTACTCAAATCAGAAAATTTTGCGTTCCTTTTCTGCTCTGCTCAGAAGTACTAAATAGTAGAAAAGGAACGCAGCTTATATAGCCGTGAAAACGCCAAAGACTAGGAACGGAATCCTGAGGGCACTTGGGGGGACACTAAGGAAAGAGGATGTAGCATTATAATGCAGAACACTTTGAGATCTATTAGAGAAAAGACGAACAGGGAACAGAACAAGAGAAAAAGTGACTGCCGTTGACTAAATTTATGGAGCAGATGCGAGTGAACTACAGAGTTGTTTGGGGAAATCAAGAGGAACTAGTATTGCAATATCAACTTGGCCAAGGGCGGAACTATATATTAGTTGATACCTTCAAGATAGCCGTTTCCCAACTGTGGGATTTTTAAGGAAGCCACGTCTAGCAGTAAACTTGGTACCAGGGAGGAGGGAATAGGTTAAGGGTTATAAAGGTACGGGGGTATTGACGAAAGTGGTGATGAACCCTGTGTTTGAATTCTTGGATGTTGTAGGAGCTCGAAAATACTGACGGCTAGAGATTATTCCACAGTCCAGTTGTTCTATTGATAAACGAATTGCTATCTTGTTGAGGGCGGGAACGGATGGGCTGTAAGTGGTGGGAGTGAGATGAGTGGGCTAATCTTGTGTTGCGGTATTAGATTGCCGTGGAGGAAGAGGAGCGTTTATCTCGGACAAATTAGTTCACGGTCTACAAGACAGGATCTGGCATGTGTCTGTCTTGTATCGAAGGTGTAGCGGTAACGCAATCTACCGTCGTCAGCGAAGCTGAGAACTGGGTTGGGGGGGATTGAAAGTAGGCCATTTATAAAGATAAGAAATAGGGCTCGTGTTAAAATTGACCCTGAGGACCCCTGCAGAGACGGGTGAGATTCAGATTTGACGCCATCCAATACTACCTTATTTGAACGGCCAGAAAGGAAACTCTCAATCCATTTATACAGAAGTGAGTCAATTCCAATAGCCTTGAGTTTAGCTAACACGGATGAGTGCCATACTCTATCAAAAGCCTTGGAGATATCCAAAGCAACCAGTCTAGATTCGCCAGATCCATGCAAACTTCGGTTGTAGTGTTCTGTAAGGCAAACTAAAAGATGTTTTTTATTGGACTGGGTCTTTTTTGACATACTGTCTGTCGTTTATGAGTTAGTTGGATTCTAGGATGGATTCTAGTGAGGCGCATTGTTTTAAGACGATAGGGGGTATATTGTCGACATATTTGTCATCGAGTTCCTTGAGGCACCTGTACACCTCGTGAGTCCTGAAGAAAACCCTGTCCATTAAATGAGCGGTGTGCTCTAGAACCGGGGGCAGTGTATCAGTTTCGGGTAAAAAGAAGAACAGCAAATAGAGATGCCAATAATTTGATTTTGGATTTGCTGTCTGTTATCACCTTCTCTCATTGAATGAAGGAGTTGTGGATGTAGTATGCTTCTTGATGGAACTTACCAAAGACCAGAAGTTTTTGCTACCAGAGGTTGCATTAAGCAGTTTACTTCTCAACTTGCTGTCAAATTAAGTTTTGGCATTCCTGATGGTAACTTTACAGAAATTTTTTAGTTTTATATACTCTAGGCGGAGGTGTCTGTATGATCTTGGTGACACGGGTAGCAGCATAGTTTATGTTTTTGCTTTGGAAACACAAATCCCAGTCAGTGGACTGGAAAAAATTAATAAGCCCCAGCGAATTGGCCTTCCCATAATGCCATACACTTCCCTTAACTGTTAGGGGAGGGGTGGGAAATATGAATGCGAAGCTAGTTCTAATTAAGCTGGCGCCGCGCGGGATGGGAAGTAAAGAAAAGATCAAGGAGGTAGGTTCCTTGATCAGCAACATCATAGACTCTGGTGAGATGATCCACAATTTGAACTAAATTATAGATGTCTGCAAAGAGCTCGACGTCCTCTCCAGAAACACTGGTGCCATTTGAGTAAGTCAGCCAGTTTCGGTTGTGATCATCGTTGCGATTTTACGCTCAGGGTTTGTTCGGAAATAGTATCAAATGACGAAGTGGAGGCTTCGTTACTTATGTTAGGACTTCGGAAGATGATTTCAACCCAAAGCGAGTTAAAATCTGCAGACGTACTTTTACGTATTTTATAATGCTCTTGGGCTATTACAGATCGAGGCATATGAAATGAACTGTTTGGCGTATTTCTCCTGCAACACAATCTTCCTCTACACAAAGTAGGGCCTTCTGCCCTTCTGATCATCTATATTGGAACGGTAATCAAAGTAACCAGTGCCCGCTTCGAATTCACCAGATCAATATGAAACCTGCAAATTTTGGTATATATCATCAGGGTTCGTTGGAGTCCTTTTTAAAAAAACTCGTGGTCGCCGAAACTCGTGGTTTCGATTCGATGGATGCAGTGCTAGTAGCTTGTCTATTACGAGTGTCCGCAATTGTCAGGAACTCAAACAAGGGTGGCTGAATTGAGATTGCCAACTCATCAAGTAGGTACTTCTATCAATACCATACATCTTTTCGTTTTAAATGATGAAACCTATTCTCTTGATTAACTTCGATTGCGTCGTATAAAACGACAACTTCAACGCCTAACTTACGTCATTGCGGTACTTCAAGAGGAAGCACTTATTGGGGAAATCCATCGTTTAAAACAAAAATACAATTGCATGTGTAATCTTTCTATGTAATCGATAATTGCTTTCGCGATTTACAAAGTACATATCTCCGCTAAAAGATCTCAAAATAAACCACGTCAGATAAAAACATGCCATCATTCACACATCCCGATTGTATCACGAAAAAAATCTTGCATAATTAATAAAATTAGAATAAATTAAAAAACGTTTTTTACAAGAATAACGAAAATTGCGAAACGTCAGCGTCTTCTAAGTTCTGTGTCCAATTCTCGAGATATTTTCTCACGTTTCAACTACAACAAAACACAAACAACGATTTTCCATGAATGAAATCCGGAACATCTTTCTTTTTCGTGGTAATTTTTTCGTTGTTGTTATTTATAATCGCGTAACAATTTTCCAACAAAAATTTCAATATTTCCCAATAGACCCAGTCACAACCGCGCGAATTCACGTTTTGCATCATTGAATTTCCCTCGTGATAAGGTATTCGTTCCTCCTGCGATCCATTGCCAACATTATGACATAAAACTGCCCCAAACACACTCACACAGAAACAGCATTTTCACTACTGTTACAATTAACTTGAAAATTCCGCTTTCAAAAAGCAGCTGGGAACTCGGTTACTAGACTTGGAAAAGTTTTCAGCGCATGTTAAAATGCAGTTGAATGCATGCGCCAACAGCTTACAAATTGGGAACTTGCATTAAGGCAAGTGTTGGTTGGCAGTCATCGTATTATGTGCGCTTCGACAGTTCGTACAACTACGGCGGTAGCTTACGTGTGCGATGGTGTATCTGGAAGGCCTAAACATTTATACCTTAAAGTATCACTATGAGTTTTCCACTGTTTTTGTTGTTGTGGTTGTTGTTATTAACTCACCTCGGCGGACTTCAGGTAATTCTGGCTCATTACAAAATTCACGTCTCTCTCTGTGCGCACTCAACCGGTTTAGTTGGAGCCTCCGCGCAGCTCCGATCACTGCAGGTTAAGTTTAGCTTATGGCTCATGCGCGCTGATGTAAAATTTGTTACAGTTTGTAAAATTTGTGGACCAATGAACGACCGACTTAACAACAAATGCACGTTATTGATTGGGAGCACGTCTTTAGCTTAGCTATATTATATTTACATGTTGTGCATTTTTGTTGAGCTTGTTTACTTGTTATCAGCATGTTTTTGTTTTTTGTTGTTGTAATTTCCTGTGTTATCAGTTGAAATGATTTCTATAATCGGAAATTATTTGGAAAATAAAATGATTATTAGTCAGAGGAGATTTGTGCTCGTGGTTTCTTTTATTTGGTGGGAACTTAATGACCTGATTTACATTTTATCGAGGAAAATTTGTTTACGTAAAGACGTTGAGAGAGAGATTTTAGATGTTTTGTGCCCGAGACATTTTTTGTTTTTGCAATAACAAAAACAGATTGAAAATGTTATTTAATAGCATCTTTGGTTGGTTTGGCTTAAGGTTTTGTTTACTAATAAGAAAGGAAATATTTGTTTTGATTCTGGTTGCAAACTTTTATTCAGTCCATCAAACCATCGGGAAGTGGTTTACTTTTCTAACACGCCACTTGCCTTAAAAACGATTTCCCACGCGGAACTTTGGCATTGTTAAAGCAATCCACCACAGGGCACTTCATTTCGCCAATTAGCGTCTATTATAAATTTATCCCACTGATAACAATAATTAATAATCACTTTAAAACGCCTTTTTACACAATTACTACACACTTTTTACAAACGATAGATTAAAACTCGCACTTTTTGTAATTCAAATCAATTGAGTAGTTCAGCAATTTGTGGGCCCCTTCCACACTATTGCTGTTCTTTTAAACAAGCAATCTTTGGGAACGTCGCTCACGTACAGTTTTTTACACGACAGAGCCGTTCCATGTTAGTTTATATTTCCATGATACAGAGCAGACAGACCAGTTAGAAAGACCAAACCAGACAGGCCAGACAGTCAGACCAACTTACCTGTCCAGCTGTGTAGGTTCATACGGCACCTGAGGGTTTTGCTTTAACTCATAATGTTTCAAATTGGATCTTGAAGCTAAATAATTTAATTGTTGATAAGAGTTTTATAAATAAACACACAGCTCACAGATCAGACAAGCAGTCTTCCTCACCCAAACCAAATCCCCACATCGTATTGAAAATAGCTCCCACCCAAGAACCACTACTGCCAAGTTGAACTAATTAGACATAGATGGCACCCCCTCAACCGCCAAAACTTCTGCCCAAGACACAAACCAAAGCTATATGTGGCCCCGTACACCTATAGCTATACTAACATTGTCATATGGGCTTTTATTGCTGACCTTTCCTCGAAGCTGCGTCCCAATTCAATTAACAGAGACATCGAACGCATTTTTGATTGGGGCAGCAAGAATTGTGTTGAATTCAATGCCTTTAAAACGAAATATTGTTTTTGCGAAGAGAAAGAGAAAGGCGCGGTACCAGAAAACGGGGGATTCAGTTTCACTCAAAATCTGGAGATGTTATCTGAATTAGTCCGTCTGGCGTGATGAAAGAAGTGTACTTTCAACTTTCCTCCTTCATGTTGGCAAGAAAAAATCCTTTCTAAGATCCAAGGTGGTGAAAGCCTTTGCATTGTAAAGGTTCTCCAACAATTATTTTAAAGGCGACAAAGGATACCGATCGTTCATACTTACTTTATTCAGATTTGGTAATAAATACACAATCTACTTGACCCATCTTTCTTTTTTGAAAAACTGCAGGACTAGCGAAGGCTGAATTATTGCTGTGTCGTATTATTCCTTAGTTCAAAAATTGTTTGACTTGACATGAAACAATCTAACCAGGTAATAACAACCGTATAAAATCCAAGAATTTGGCCACGATTTCCCTGATAATAACTCAATTTTTTGACCGATATTGCCGGAAGAAGATAGAGCTCGCATCCTCATCAGACTTAAGGCCCTCATACCCGGTCAATTTTGATGTACATGCAGGTTTTCGCGCGTATCGAGTTTTGATCGACCGACTGGCTCACAATCGATAGTTTTGGTTGTACATCCGCGCTTCGATGTACATCCGAATTGATCGCCTTTAATTTGTTGTTTTTTACCGAGAAAATTGCTCCGGTGTAGAGGATGCATGAGGAGGACCCAGTGAGTTACACGCTTGATCTCTTGGATGTTGCACGAGCTCGTTTTTTTAGCAGCCGGGTGAGCCACAACCGTCGGGGTTAGCGGGAGACAGCTTCGTTGGAGTGCTAGGCCTTCAAGTGAACTCCGATAACCATTGAACAAAAGCTGTGATGCAAGCAGTACCAGACTATCAGATGAACAAGGAGGTGCACCGTCTAAGTGAAGACCAGACCTAAGCGGAACTTTGGCACCTTAGTTAAGCTGGATTTTCGACACATGCCAAGCTACTGTGTTTACATTGGGCCAGCCATGTCCAAGGAATGGATGACTCAAGGATACCAAAAAAGCCCTGTACCTATCTACTACCAGACCATTTGGCAAACAACGGTCAAGGTGGGAAGACAATGTTAAGGCCGATGCGGCAAAACTGCGCAATATAAGAAAGAGATAAGCTGCAGAGCAGAGAGACGTCTGGAGAGAGAAGCTGATGGGGGCCAAGGCTCGAATTGGGCCATCAAAGATGAAGAAGCTGGCGGGATGGCTTATTAGGGGGACCTCTGAGGACATTCCAGTATTTTAAATCTTCAAATCGGCGATCTCATGAATGGCAATTCGTACGGGAAAATATATAATATCCTTTTCTGTAGAAAATCACATAACTCACCATCTTTGTAAAAACTATTTTATGATACGTTTAAGATATATTTGCCAAGAAAAACTGTTTTTTTGACCTTTTGAATAATTTTTTTTGAATCCCCACCAATCTCTCATGTCCCTCATTTACCCGCTACCCCCGCCCTTCACCCCTTGAATCCTGCACTGAACATCTCTCCAGCTGTTTCAGTGCTTGCTGTAAAACTAACGAATAATCCATATTTTAACACAATAGGGGTAATATTGACTGATTAGTTGAGATGGGACTAATACATAGTCAAGATTACAAAATAAACATCGCCGGGACCTCGCTAGCCATGATTAAAGTATCCGATGAGACAACAGATATGGCTGGTTTGATTCCAGACACTGCCATGTTCCTTCGTTTTTCCACTTCCACATAATAATAATACTTCTCTGTTGTCTACCTTCTTTACAGCAGGTCTCTACACTCTTTTTCGATGTTGTCTGTAAGCGGCGAATAAGCCAAACGTGATAAAACGCTGACTTCGGTGATCGATTGCCTTCCTCGCTGATTAGAGCGTAAGGAATTTTTCATGAAGAGAGCAAAGGCAAAAAAAAATAAGAAAGTTATCTGGGTCAGAAAGTAGAAGGACGAAGGACTATATAGGGGAGTGGATTCGAGCTATAGATCTCTGGGATGGTAGTCGAGCGCCTTAACCCCTAGGGGATAAACCGGGGCACCGAGACAGACGCTGCTGTTTGACATAGCTTTCTTAATTAGAACAGTCTACAGTAGAAAAGGGAGATTACCTCTAACCTCTAGTTGGTCACTTAAAAAGAGAAATAGAATCCAGACAAGTTATTGAGCGTTTTCAAGTGGTTTGATCTACGATCAGCTATAAAGGCTGTCGTTAAATAGACTGTACGAAAAAAGTGGGTATTGTTCAGAAATAGTTTTGGGTTCTGTATGATTGGAATGATCACATCTCCAATCAACGGTACACTGCTAGTAATCTATATAGATAAATGGTATAGACCCCAGTCGCAGAATTTGCACACAAAACTATGAGTCAGAACGAGTAGGAAGCTTCAAAGTTATTTTATGTACAACGTATTTCCCACAAGACTAAACACGAATATTTATAGAAAGAAAATTTCAAACCTGCTTCAACTTACATAACTTAAGCAGCAAATCCTCGTTTCATTTCCTTAAAGATTTGACCCATAAATTGACTTTTGTTCCAAAATTAGAGCTTCTCATATGAAAATATGCTATCACTCTGCCCCTAATGAAGAGCCCTTCAAGAAAGCACTACAGAAGCTAATTTTAGATTTCAATCTCCTCTCGAGGGACGCTCTAGCAAACAAACCAATTTGGATGCCATAAATACCAATCCACCATCGGAAGCAGTTGACTGCAAGCAGCCAAGAAAAACAAAACCAGCAAGGCGAAACTTTCTTAAAACCGATGCCGACCCTGAAGCTCACCCATCGAAGATCACACACTACCTCTATATATCTAAGTCTGTTCTTTTGAAGGACTTCTAATAGGTTGAAGTCAATCTTAATTTTAAGCATTTGACGAGATTAAAATGGTCCACGAACTTGGCTATAGCACGATCTCTTCATGGTGTTCGTGGTTGTGTTCGCTGTGATACTTAAATGAACGAAACTGAACATATAACCGAAGGCTATCCACCACAAAAGTTCAATTCGGGGCCAGACTGCAGTCGGGTCTTCTTAAATTAGCCGTGATTGAGTTGAATTGGTTACCAAAAGACCCTCAATGCCCGAATCAGCACCGAAAAAAGTCATCAGCATTTTCACAACGTAAACGTGACCCATGATGGACACCGATGGTCGTCGCTAGACACTCATTCACCACCAGTCCAAGTCTCTGGCTGTAGATCCTCTACCGCCGCGATTGTCATACTATAATTTATTTCGGATTGTTCCAGCGATCGAACAGGTAAAATCGGAAGTAATCAATATGGGGAAGTTGCAGCTGATAATAGTGAATGCTTCGTTGGTGGAATATTGATATTAAAAATATGCGCCTGCGGATCAACTTTTATTTCGTCGATGAGTATTTTTTGTTTTCTTTTTTCAATTTTATGTTCAAGTGCAAATTTTGTTGATGTTTTCATTTTGTTAGTAATGTACACTTGAATATTGTTTGTTCAAGTGGTGGCAGCCGACAAAAGGTATTTCGATAAGAAGCCTCATTAGCATTGTAACACTAATTGAATGATGTGAATGAACAGAGACGTTTTCGGTTAGTTCTTTGTGGCAGAAAACGTGTAGAGGTTATTTATAGGCCAGTAATTGAAGAATAATGGTGATTGCTTGTATTTTCCGAAACTAACCATCCCAAAGTTATCTCGATAAATATTAATTATTGTATTGCAGTTTAGGATAAAATCAAAAATAGGGGACTTTTTTTTTGTCGAATATACCGGAAAAGCCATTTCAGATTGGTCGTGAATATCTCCCTCTCGAAATATATTGGGTTGAGTTTGTTGATAAGAAATAGCACGCTCTGATGGTTGCCAGTATTACAAATAAAGTGGGTTTGAAATCTGGTTACCAGCTACCGATTTTCTACACTTGGATCATTCAGGCTCAGTTATCCCGACAGATTTTGGCCACCGCGGTTAAAAATAATTTAGTAGCTTAATACTCGCTGTACATGCATGTACTCGCTGCATTTAGCACGCATAGTGAACCAATACTACAGGAAATGTGTCAGCCAGGGGTATATACCAGTGTTGCAAAATATGTGATTTCCGCTCACATCACTGATTCCGCTTAAAATTTGATTCCGATCAGAATATGAAAGGAATCAATTTATGAGCGGAATCAAATTGAATACATGCTGATTAAGGGTTGAAAATAATTTATTTTTGTTTTTTTTATTTAAAGTTGTTTTTTAAAATTATTATTGAAAATATCGCTAAAACCCTTAAAAGGGTTTTCTTTATGTCTCTGTTACAGATATGACAATTCCAAACGCGAGCGTAGTTTTTCCAACAGGTTTCCTAACTAAGCACTAACCACGTCCGATACTGCTTAGCCTGCGCAATTGAACGAGAACCGGTCTACTGAGTATGCGAAAGGCACCCTTTAAGGTCACCAAAGTAATTGCCGCTTTCTTCGTCCTATACAATTTTTTAGAGCTCCAATTTTGCTCCCTTTAGTCTAGAAAACGGGTATTACCGTACTGTGTTCCGTTTATTGATACGTTCCTCTAGCGGGAAGCATTTTGAAAACTAGAATTTTTACTCAAGCGTATCGTGCCTGTTTCATGCTAAGTGCAGGTGAGTCTTATTTTTACTCAGGCGTACAGTCCCTGTTTCGGGTGCCATACAAGCGTTTTCAAGCTGAGCGTGCCTGTTTCGGACTAAGAATGGCCGAGTGTTATTTTCACTGGCACCATATTCTCTCCGGTGTAAGAAAGGTTGCTGCAAGCGGGCTAAAGTGTACAATTATCTTAGCTACTATTTCCCATTATTATAATTTTCCAAAGTTGTTAAATAACCCAAAATATAGATAATCAGGGCGTTACATAAAATTCTAATTCATCCGACACGCGAAAATGTCTTCAAGCGAGTTGTTCGTCGAGAAGTGTCATAACCTTCGCGGTCGACTTTTCACCCGCTATGTCGCGTACATGAAACGACATAGAGCTTCGGTCAATAGCCCATTTGAAAGATATTTTAATGCCCGTATTTCTGCTCTTTACTACATTATCATATGAGCGACCGTTAACGAGATATTCAAAAAATGGCGTTATGAGTTATTTCAGGCACGTGCAGTACGAACTTTGACGTTGGATTACTCGCAAGCTATACAAGCGGGAACGACGACTAAGGGCTTATTCTAAAGGTAATTACTAGCACTTTAAGTTTGGTAATCGGCATTAACCCACACAAATTAATATCTTACGAGTTAATCGCAAAAAACTGCATTCAACCCCAACCACATGATGAAGGTTGAACTTTGAGCGGCCATAACTTTGAGCCAAATCCACATACAGACCTTGTTGAGGGCTCATTTTGTAGATAATTTTATTCTCCTGCCAGTGATCATTTTCAGCTATCATTGCATGGAAACTAGTTATTTAGTATAAACTACTTCTACCTCTTTTCCAAGATGGCGGCTTTTCCCAACACACTGCGACTCCACAAACTTGGTTTTAACATTGTCAGATGTACCCGAACAAATTCCAAAAAAAAAAAAATTTCGGACATCAAGAAATGCAATTTCATGCCCTTTTTTCGACTAATTGCACTGGACTATTTACGTTTTATAATAAAGATATTTCCCATAATCAAAAGGTTCACTAAAAATTCCAGGACGTTGGGAACATGAAAGATATGAGTGCGTACAAACGAATTTCGCTCACTGTATCTTCCTTGGTACTAGTGATGGCGTTCGCTTGATTTATATGGTCGATGTATTTCTGGTGATGGCATTGTAGAGCATGATCGTACGGTCTGTATTTGTTGTAGTTAGGCCGAAGTAAGATGTTAAATTCCTTTTACTAGAGCTTGCTATTGAAAGGAAATGCAGGCCTAATCTATCCAGGTCATTTGATTTCTTATTACCCTTGATGCTCCTGCAGCTCGGTTCACACTGAAAAGCAATCCTTCTCCTACTGACTAAGGAAGAGAGTTTCTTTTGATAGGCTTGGCGAAGCTTGGATCTAGTTTCTTGATAACAAGATTATCATGGCATAGGCCTCGGCTTTATTGCTAAGTAGGCTTTGAAGATTGCCAGTAGCTCATCCTAGAAGACACAGGAAACGGACTAATAGTTGTATTCAGGGCCGGCGCTTGAAGTTTTTGTGTAGACCATGTGTCAGCAGATCGATAACTTCGTTTAGTGTACACGGCTATGTAGAGTCAATGTTCGATGTGTGGCTTCAAGCCTAATCTTTTGTCGAAGGTCTATTTATTGCCCTAGGAAGCTTTGGTGCCGCACTTTGCCTTCTATTAAGTGTGAGGCCTCCAATTTAGCTTTGGATCAAAAATATTTCAACTAAACTCTGTTCTGTTTTACGGTGTTATTAAGGTTTTATTTTCATTTATTGCTTCACCTCTCTAAAGGCGATTGCCATATTGCCTATTGTTCGATTGTGTTAAATTCGGTACTCCTATCTATCTAATGAGGATATTTTCATGGTTGGCTGATTTAAATTCCGAGACTGTTTATATTTTACTTAGTATAACAGCCAACCTCGGTAGCACAGGGATTAAGGAACCTGAGTACCATTCCATAAATTGGGGCTCGATTCCTTCCAATAGCATGGTATTATTGGGGATCTTTTCACTATTTTCAGTGATTTTGTAATGCTTTTTACTTTTATGTTAATAACATCATCAGCAAAAGTCCCAACTTGAGAAGCTTGACCCCCTTCAATTCTTTATTCTGTGCCCTGCGCTCGCAAACAGGCCAAGTGAGATTTGCCAAATACCAAAGAACGATCACTAACACAAAAACCGATATAATTACCAATAAATGAAACTCCTACCTATAATCAAAGCTCAAAGGTAACATACCACATTGGTAAGATCAATAACGTAATATGTATACAAAGGGGGCTCGAACATCAGAATTTGTCCCCACATCTGCATAACCTTGCGGTTGCTTATAGCACGTTTTCCATCACCTTTCATTTTTACATCCATCTGTTCAGGTATATGCCGACTGGCTCGCAAATTTATTCAAACAAGCTGTTATCTTTCCGTGATATAACATAATATATTAATATTAACGATAGTATCGATTTCTTAACTGATCGTTACCTACTACCGATCGTGAAGCATACTAAACGGTTCCCCGATCAACATCGATGACACCCAAAAACTTAACGAATTAATCTAGAGATTTGTTTTACTAGAATGTATCCTGATAAGATTCAGTGATATATTTGTAGAACAGTACACACTACGTAGTATTCGTTTCACGAAAAAGGGAGCATTATCACGTTATCAGTAAGTTAAGTGCGTCTATACTGGACGGAATGAATTGACTTTAATTTTACGATGCTCTAAGCATGTCCAGAGCTAGATTAAATTAATCTATAGATGCAATAACTAAAAATAGCTTCGTCGATGATAAATTAATAACAAAATAGCATTTTATATTATTTTACTGGCAGATAAATAATCTCCAGTGAAATTTCTAATTACCGCTGACCCGAAAGCAGAGCCACGAGTTTAGATATATTGGGGCGTAAAATAAGCAAATCGCGACAACAGTTCGTGCTTCTCTTGATTATATTTTTTCCTATAAAATGTCCCCAGGAAAAATTTGGAAGTGTTAAATGAACGATGAAGAAAAAAAAAACAAAAATAAGAAAAAGAATGAAAACACAATTCAACAATCGCACTTACTTTGGATGAACACACGTGCTAAGAAGAGAGACTGTTGATCAGATCGTTAAAAGCACCTCAGAATGTGCTTTCCTCTTCGTGACTTCTTCTACTGACTCTTGGACTTCTTCCTTGGTTGTTCCAAATTTCCAGGTCGTCACACTTACACTTGTATCCACATGTCACTGCACCTTGACTGAACCCCCTAAGACCCCCTTATTTTTCTCAAGGCAAACGCTTCACTTTCGGCTATTTTTACTTGATCAACTTAAAAAGTAGCTTTTTCCCTGCAGGTATTCTTTTTTTTGTTGAATTAAACTGAACTACCTTGAGCGTCAATATTTCATGTTACATAAAAAAACTTATTAAAGGCTACCCTGAGTGCAGCTCGATTGAGCAACAACAACGCCAACAACAACAATTAAAAAACGATCGAACCAAAGGTGACAATCACTACGCTGGGCGACCACGACGAAAAAAAGATCAAAACTACTAAAAAAGTACCACGGCGTAAACTAGGCAAAGTAGAACACTTGCAGTACGTTAAGCGTTTGGAGCTCTTGTAACAGCGCAGGGGCTTAAGAATATAGCGAATTCGGCTAAGCGCGGATCTTACCAATCGGATTCAAAATTGAAACTGAGCATGCGCTGCATGCATATCAGGGGGCGCTCGAGTAGAAGTGAACTTCTCTGCCCCAAACTCGTTGCTAGACTGATCGTGCTGATCTCCGCTTTGCTTTGGCACCAGCAACTGCAGGTTTCGGGAGCCACAATGGGTCTTATGTGGAGCTCTTTTGATTACATACAGTATCTGCTTGATATAAAAGTCCAAAGTGGTTTGGAGGTAGTCTTGTTAGCAGCGACTAGTTACCGCGCGATCAGTTCAGATCAGGTGAACATCAAACGAAATTTCTATGTTTTTTTGGATAATGGTAAAAGTCGTTAGTAATAAATTCGACCTTGGGTGTCTGCTTTTAGTTTTCATTATTATTTATTCGAATGTTTTTATAAATATTTTCCGTATTAATGCAAACAGTTTTTTGGTGTTGCGTCATTGGTGGATAGATACTTAACTTTTAAAGGCACTTCTAGCTAGTTAATCATTAGCTGACTAACTAGTTAAAATGTTTGTCATTAGTATAGATCTGTGAAAATTGCTTTTTATTAATTTATGTGATTAACTGGTAGACAACTTGAGTGGACTCTATAATTAGCAAGAATGATCTTCGACATTAAGCAGACATTTTTTATAATAATTTGTTTTTTAATAATGTTTCGCTCCTAAAAGTCAGAAATGTCTTTGACCAGTTTTGCAGTAGTTCTGGTTCGGTAGCGATACACGTTCTGTTTCACTTGCTATCTCCCGACTGTGAAGACGGTTTAGTACTTAACTTCAACTAGCGATCGAGTCTTCTTTGTTGAATATGGCTACGTACAGATTCTTCGCGGATGCTTCGTTCTTCACCAGCATTTTAAAGTCAATCATGTCCCCCAGCCATACCAAACGTAGATCATGGTCTTTTACTGATGCTGATGATCCTGACCTTAGACTTGCTCTTTGTACTCACCTTTTTTCCTTCCTCTACTTTGGTTTGACGCACATGTGACGATCCAGTATAGAAATTGCTGCACAAATTGCAAACCGCTTTTTTTGTCCTTTACGATCAGTTTATTTATAAAGAACCACAAATCTAAGCACCGCATAAAAAAGTTGATGGTGGTCTTTTGGCTGCTGATCTTGCCGGATTTTTTTAACTTGTTTGACTACTGTCCTTCTTCAAAAAATATTTTTGCACGTGGCTTGTCGATCTTGAAAGGTCGAGGAATGCGTTATTAAAGCCGGTTGCTGATTGTAGAATTAGCAAATCAATATTGGTGGTCAGTGGTTAGTGGGATTGGGAGAATTACATGTTGTATAAGAACATAAGCATGTGGCGTAACTGCTTTGGATTGATGAAAGTGCGATCCTAAAGGGTAGGCTAATAAGATTGGGCTTGTCTCTTCCAAGAAAAATTTGCTGTGAGACTTATAATCATACCTCTAAAAACCAGTAAAACAGCATCCGTGTGTAGCTGGGCAAATACGGATGGTATAGACTACACCAAGGGGTTCATGGAGTGATCGTGAAAGTATGGTAGAAGAAAGTAATGCATGAAAATTGAAAAAGAAGCATTGGGACTATTCAAAAACGCAGAACTACAGTCATTCTGCAGAATTTAGCAATTGGAGGTCTGTAGCTGAATTCTGCAGAATGAGCACAGTTTTGGTCTTTTGACTAGGCTTATTCTGTGTATAGACTAGGCTGTGTATAAAAAGAAAATATAGTATAAGATTCTACGTCATCCTGCAAAACAAGAAAGGCCCATTCGCTAGAGAAACCATAAGCCAATATCAATGTTGCTTCATCCTAGGCAAATCAGCGGCTTATCAGATTTTCGGCGTGGCTACCTGACATAATTATGGAAGTTGGCCATTACCAACATGGCGAGCTAAATGAATGCGGAACACTGTCCAGACTATTTAATACCTATCTATAATGAATTCTGAAAAGGGAATTGCGAGATCTGTTTCCTGTACCACCCGGCAACGGAGAAAGTAATTTTTTTTTATGTGACAGACTAGAGGCTTAGGGAAAGTCCCTTTGTACTGTCGACAATCTATTTTTTCGTATAGAGTGAATGTCGGACAGCAGCTCTAGTCGGAAGATAGAGAGAAGAGAAGGAAGTAACTGTCACAACCTAGCCGGGATATTTTATTCCACCTAATCACAACCATTTCGCGACTCTGACATCGGGGCGTCGAGAACAACTCGCTGGAGTGTTATGCCTCCTGAAACGAGTTGAATCTCATCAACCAACCGATGGCATGCGCTTGGTGGAGCGGGGAAGGACTAGGGAAGGCTATGACAGGGGAATCAGGAATGTAAAGAGGGAAGAAGAAAGAAGGAAAGTTAGGTGGGAAAGGCGAAGGACCGTGGCGCCGCCGGGATTCGAACCCGGGACCTCTGGGGATAGCAGTCAGGTGCCGTACCTCTAGACTACCGAGGCCCCAATTTCAATTCAAGAGTAGGGGCTGCGATAGAAAGCTTGATAAAGGTGGTTATCAAAAAGCATTGTAACCTCTTAGTAGCGTAGGTTCGAGAGGATAGTTCTTCTGTTTTTCCCATATATGCGATGGGGCAATTTCAAAGACTGCAATATCGCAACATAGATGTTTTGAAGAACAAAGTAAAATTCGATAGACCTCGATGGGCAGGAGAGTTCGTAGGAGTGAAGAGAATCCTGATCGAAATACCTTTTGCGTAAATTTTGCGAGGTAGAATAGCGTAAATCAGGCCCAGGGGTGGTAGCACGTAAGTTGTTGCAATCGACCTCTTCATACAAAAATCTTGAATTGAGTGCTGAATCTTGAATTGAGTGCTGAATAGCAGTTTGGACTATAAAGCTGAGGTTAAGGGTCTACTAAGAGAACAGTACGCTAAAGTTGCAGGCGGGATATTCCTTCAACCCAACACCTCACTGAAGGAAGAAGAAAAAGCACACCGCTGACAAGAAATGGACTTTATACACATATTCTAAAATCACAAGTCACAACGCATTCACAAGTGTGTGGTGAGTCAAATGTGGTATTTTAATTTTGCAGTCACAATTTTGTCACAGTCGCAAAGATTATCTGTATAAAGAACAAGTTTTAGCGTATTTTTCATAACATTCTCACAAACTTAGACCCTTAGGCAGCGTCGATGTAACTTCACATGCACTCTGCCTCACTGCATAAATATTTTCTGACATACGTTGCCTACTTGCCGCCCACACTCATTGTACGATTGTAAGTTTATCACGAAAGGTGAATTTTTGTGATTTTTCTTGTGACATGCATATGGTCTAAGCAATACACAATGTGCTCTCTACTTCTAAGAAATGGCCCTTATTAGTACGTATATATGCGAAACTGAAGCAGGCTTCAAGCCTGTTTGGACCTTGGGAAAATCCGTATATACCCAGATCGAATTCAAATAGGATCAAACCGATTGGGCATAGGGCAGGAGTTTAATATATAGACCGTTCTAAATCATGGTTGGATGTAAGCGATGGACTTTTTTCCTCTCCCTAAGTCTAACCGTTATCGTAATTCTGCAATTATTGTCTTCAAAGTGAAGCTGCTCGCAATCTGCAAAGCCTGCTTAGCAATAAGGACGAACCCAAGGCCAATGCCAAAACTATTAAGGAACTAAGAGTGGTTTTTATATCATTCAAGCAGGTCGAAACCTGTCATTAGAAGCTCTTTTTCTTAGGTACGAGGTATAGCATCACAATTCAAAGTGTACCATCGCAGAGGAAATCAAGTGCAACGAAAAGTTGGATGAATCGTCTAGACTGGGAATAAAACTTGTAAATAGGCGAGTAAATAATATACACCAGTCACTGAATGTGCTGACTAACGATACGGGGGGGGGGGCTCGGTAGCCAAGGGTTTGAGGCGATCGACTACCATTCCAAAGGTCCACGGTTCCAATCCATGCTGCTCCACTGATCGTCGCCTTTCTACTTTTCTTATCGTAATCATATTACGACGTTCTTGTTATCCATTTTTAGATCAGTTTCGTGCACGCACAATTACCCTGTTTATGACTAGGTTGAAAAGTTGAGTCGAGGTTAAGTTGAAATTTCGATCACCGTATATGATGTCGAGTTGAGTTCACTTTGGGTTGAAAGAGAGTTGAACTGATATCAAAACATAACCTCAAATTTTTGTGTGAAATTCTCATTTATTGATACGAAAAACTTCAGAACGAAATAATTTTTTGTTTCTGTGCCAGAAAAAACACCGAACACAAAACTAACGTCGAAAGCGAACTTCACGGAGGGTAAACAAACAAAACAAATGTCACTTCAACCCAATTTCAACTCAACTCGCGTATATGAGGCGAAATATCAACTCGATCCAGGTAGGAGAGCTGAGTTGGGTTGAGTCGACCCAGTTTCAATTCGACATCCGTTTATGACTGGGTTGAACCCGGGTTGAACCTAGGTTGAACCTAGTCATAAACGGGGTAAATAAGCAAGGAAGCTATCTGCCGTTCTATCGTCTATGTGAGTGTTCTGTCGCTGAAGTATTGGATTCGAGCCGATGGAGTAAAATCGTATATTGGCGTTGGAAGTTCTTTCGTTCTTTTCTTTGCTATCTTTCTAACTAGAGCTTCTGTTCAACATTTCAATGCGCCTTTCAGCTAAAATAATTCTTGCATTAGTAGATTAAAGTTGGAGGAGTTTAATTTGTAAGATTGGAAATCTATAGTGAGATTTCTTGATGGCGCTGCCCAAGAACACTGCTAGAATCGTTTTGATCGTCACAAGGCAGTGGCCAATTGGGGAATATTATTTGGTCAGATAAAGAGCGGCCGTACATTAGCTACAGCACTCCTAGCATAATCATCAACAGGAGCTCTACAGCCTATTGTTGGCCTTGGCTTCTTAATTGTATT
Organism: Thereva unica; assembly: GCA_949987705.1. Classification (NCBI taxonomy): domain Eukaryota; kingdom Metazoa; phylum Arthropoda; class Insecta; order Diptera; family Therevidae; genus Thereva; species Thereva unica. Next base: position 105,086,822 of record OX465283.1, read on the forward strand.
ATGCCTTCCTCTATATATTGTAGGTGTCTATCGTTATGTTTTTGGATGCTACTTCAGGCGGTTTTGTGCACATATACTTTGTTTTGCTCTTGTTTGTTTCCAACCGGATTTTTTCGTGACTTGTTTGAGTGCTTCAAAGATCCCCTTCATGCTTTCAAATGATCTTCCAAGGATTGCAATTTCGTCGGCACAGACCTATCAAAGATACACCCTTATGTATTAATCGATGCATCTTTTACTGCTTTTCAAGAGCCACGTTGAATAAGAAGTAAAAGAGTGCCTCACCTTGACTTAATCCTCCATTTGTTCTGAAGAGTGGTAATAAAACGCCATCTATTCTGGCTTTACCCCTTGATTCTTTCATCGAAATTTTTGTCAGTTCGACTAGGTGTTTAGATATTCCGAACTCATGTGACATAGGGCGTAAACAGTTGCCCTCCAGCGGACTCTGTTTTGCGCGACAGCTCTTAGCTCTGACTAGGATCTCCAGTTGTTGCGGCCTCTGCTAGTACGGTCCTCCTCCACGTTGTTCTAGGTCTATCGACTCGACGGGATCTTTTGCGGATTCCAGTCAAGGGCCTGTTTGGCTAGATTTTCGCAAGGTGTGACTAATCCAATTCCATTTCCTTCGCCTGATTGGGTCGTCTATCCTTTTTTGGCCGGTACGGCGCTATAGTTCTTCATTTCAAATTATATATCTTGCCAGCGGTTTTTAGAATAAGACGCAGGCATCTGTTGATGAAGACTTGTAGGCGTCCTGAGATGAATTGGGTGACTTTCCATGTTTCGCAACCATACAAAAGAACTGCCTTAACGTTGGAATTGAGCAGCCACAATTTGGTGTTAGTTGAGATTTGCGTTGATCTGCAAATGCTGAACAGGCATGTATATGCACTTCGTGCCTTATTTATTCGGGAACAGACGTGTACTTCTGCCCCGCCATTTTCGGTAATAATAGGAGGAGGAAGCAGAATTGATCTACCAGTTCCATCTCATTCCCGTAGTCGAGATCCTTAAGGCAGTCTAGCAATCCTCATTGTGTGCCGCCTGTTCTGCTATCTAGAGCGCTGACAAGGATGTCGTTTATTACTGTAAGAAATAGTAATGGCGAAGGTTGGCATCCTTGTCGTACTCCTGAGTTCACTTCGAAGTTGTCGGATAACTTTTCATTATGAAGAACTCTGCATTTGGAATTGTTGTATAAAGCTTTTATTAATTCTATTATTTTGCCAGGCAGTCCACGTTGTCGTATTGCCTGCCATATAAATCTCTTATTAACCGAGTCGACCGCATAGTCAATCTCATAGTCTATGATAGCAAGGTAAAGGGGGAATCGTAATTCAGTAGACTGCTCTACTATGATTCTCAAGTTGTTTATATGGATGTAGGAGCTTCCCTTTCTGAATTCAGCCTGCTCTCTTCTAAGCGTTCGGTCTACTGCCTCTCTTGTCTTATACCTAGTTTCCATGGGAGTCGAGGTGAGTTGTAATTGAATTGAAATGACACTTCAACTCAACGACTTAACTCTTTGCTGCCTTCCGTTGCTGCCTTCCGTTTTTCTTCATCAATTAATTTTATTATAGATTTTGTAATAGCATAATGGCGCGATAAAATAGTGGGCGCCACTTATGCGAGGTATTACCCCCTTAGCCATATGCCCGGAAAAGCATGACCAAGGAGCCAATACCATACGTAAGAAAAGAAACAAAATTCCGGAACTCCTACGCCGGCCACACGGAGTTATCTAGCTCGCCGGAGGGGTCGTGGGGTGTGTGGCCGGGGCTTACCGCGGTTGGTTCACCACTTACCTGTGTCTGTGCAACTTTGAATTCCGCCTCCATCATTCTCCGGACATCGCCTGAGCCTCGTCAAACCCTGAAAAGAAATGACCCCCGCCTCAACCATTCCACAAAAAAAAAATTTACCACCTGGACATTCTAGTATATATAATCATTTAATAATCCTGTAATCATCAACACAAACAATACAATGAATACTTATCAACCACGACAATAGTTAGCGGTCCTTGTCAAATATTAGCATTAAATGATCACATTCAATTCAATCAATGTTACACTATTTTATTTTTAGGTACATATGTATGAAGCTCAAGATAACAATAAAGCGCGCAGTAATGGCCAATACTCCTCGCTTTGTACAAACGATATTACAACCAACAGAATCACTTAGAGGAAAAACAAATTTCCCGGAACCAACGAAGAATAAAATATTTCCGACAAGGAGCAAAACAAATTCACAAATAATTATAAAGAAGATTATAAAGTTAATACTAACTACCATTAAAATTATTATTTTAGTAATAAATTTTTTTAAATTAAAGCAAAAAGAAAATTTTTGTTATTGTATTTTGTGTATTTTTTAGGTGTGTTTTTTTGTTCTTCTGATCCAGCTGGTGGGGATGCACTATAGGTATTGGCTTAATTACCTGACTATCGAACGGTATATCAATTGGTATTAATGGAATATACAGTTCCTCCTTTATACTAGTGTCTGCTATTGGCCAAAATTTCGATTTGAATCTATTTATCTCTTTTCTTTTTTTTCAAAAAAACAATCTCTTCCAATAATAACTTTTGAATGACAAAAGGAAGTGGGCTTAACACGCCACGAAAATAAAAACGGATACAAATTTCATATATCTACCCATTCAACAATAAAACTCATGTCTAATTCCCTATCTTAATACATTCTGTCTTAGGATAGTAACTAATACCAGGATACCGAAAATCACAACAATATAAACGAATAGTAAACAAAGGTGGCACCATTACCTTTCCACCGCCTCGCTTCTCCTTGTGGCTTCACTTTCCCAGCAGTCCGTTACCAGTCCAAAGCATAACTGTCAGCGCGAAGAAAAGTTTGCATTATCTGAAGGTCCCTGTCCATAATTATAGATGACTTGTGCAGTTTTCAAAGTCAGATCACGCACTAGAAGGGACAATCCTTTCTATAGACACAACAGTACTCTAAAAGAAAGTATTCGTATAGAAAGTATTCGTATATCAACTAGAACATTTTAATGCGACTGAATTATATCATCCGATTTCGCAGGTTGCTTGCACTCGGTAAGGCCTGTCGATACCTCCTGAGTCCTATGGATCAATTTTGTAAGCTCAGGGTCGATTTCACTTTGCCACATTGAACTTCTTCAACAAGTAACGTCACCGCAGCTATTACCTGCCCGGCATTTATCTTTTTCTATTTTCCTACTGTAACTTGACAATCTTGGTCTTCGTCAAATCAATTTTCCATTCCATCAGAGTTTTCCTTATCGTCTTTATCGGCTTGTAAAGGTACGTAGTTATTCTCCTTTTTACGGTACTCTTCCAATTTCGTATGGTTAATAATCTGACCATACATACATAATTAGTTTAAGAAAAATTTCCTAAATTTTATATTTTTTCCCGAAGAAAAAAATTTTTCTCCGTTCCTTTATCCAGCCGTCAAAAAAAATTCTCCCAGACTGACTACCAAATTTTTCTTTCCTATTTTTGTTTTATTTTCCCCCGCCTACTTTTTGGTTTCGAACAACTTCTGAATTTCATTCTCGACAGTGATTTTTAGTCAAGTAATTATTTAGAGATTTTTGAGCAAAACTGACCGTTGCATACCCTCGGGTCCACAAAGCCGACTCGCGAGGCAGTGAGGAGCCGAAAAAAACGGTCGCCGTAGGTCTAATATCTTTGGCGCCAATGTGGGACTCGACTCACGACCTGAGAATAGGAGTCTCATGCTGTAGTGAGCTAGCCGGGTTACTACCCTGGTAAGAGGAGTAACTAGGAACGAGGTTAGAGGAGTGCTTACGCCAACTTTTGAAAAGGTGGAGCAGTCAGTAGATCACTCGGAAGAATATCTGGAAGTACCAGGATCCCGTTGAAGGCAATTCCATATTGTCCCCCTCCGTTTCCTGTAAACTTACAGACATTCTCGCCAGAACCGGTTTCCTCTCGTACCGTGGAGTCAATCTCACGCAATCCCACATTGCATGTGACTCACCCCAGTAGGACGACAGGCAACTAATTCGCCGAGGTACACCCACAGCCTGACCAAAATTTATAAAAATGAAAAGGAAACCTTGAGGAAATCAACGACGTAGGTCTTTGGCGTGATATACACCTATGCTCTTACCGCCCAAATCCTCCAGTTCGTACAAGCTAGTTCCAATTCTTTTACGTATCCGAGCTTTCAGAAACCGGGGTGCCAACTTGGCACTGAAACGACCCGCTCGATTACTCACCCAGAACGTTCTCCGGTAAACCTCATCTCCTGGACGAAAACTGCCCACACGACACCGCAAGTTGTATTGGGTTTTATGTCTGATGTGGGCGGCGGCTAAATTAACAGCAATCCGCTCACGAAGCATCTGCATTTTGTCCGTCAATGGCAAGACAGCCATGTCACCCTCCTGGAGAACGTTCAGTTTCTTCAGGACTGGATATGCTGATCCGTGCAGGATCATGTGGCTACCAAACAGGGCCTGATATGGGGACATGCCGATCGCCTCGTGGTGGGTACTACGAAGAGCACATTCAATGGACGAAAGATGTCTATCCCACTCACGATGATCCTCCTTTAAGTACGCTCTAATGGCAGTTAGGATGGATCTATTCACCCGCTCAGAGGCGTTGGGGTGAGGCGAATATACAGCCGTGCGCACATGGTGCACGCCATAGTCGGTCAACAATTTAGCAAACTCTTTGGAGGTGAATTGCCGACCATTGTCGGAGAAGACCGTTTCAGGAACTCCAAAGGTATGGAAGATGGTTTGCTCGAGAAACTTGACGGACACCGCCGTGGTCTCAGCGGACACGGGGTGCAGGAAGACAAATTTGGTGAAAGCATCCAATACAACAAATACTGCCGTGTGTCCTTTCTTCGACCTGGGATAAGGACCTAAGAAATCGACGTATAAAAATTGGAACGGCCTCGACACATCCATGGGGTTTCCCATAGGTGGTCGAAGTACTGAACTGGGGGCTTTGGTGGTCTTGCAGACCTCACACTTGGCGATGAATTCCCGTACCTGTTTTGCCATACCTGGCCAAAAGTACTTACATCGCAATCGGGCTAGGGTTTTCCCTACTCCACCATGCGACGCTTGGGGAGGCGAATGATACGATTCGACGAGCGACGCGGTCAATTCCATCGGAATCCACAACTTCCATGTCAGGTCGTCAGCAATCGGGTTTCCAGTACGTGGAGATGTACGCTTGAAAACGTACCCATCTTCAACTCGCAGGTCTGGTAGCTGCGGTGAGTTTTGCCTGAGGCTATCACCCAGACGAAGATACTCAGGGGACTTGAAAGACGGGGCATTTAAGTCCACGTCGAAACACAAGGACAAATCGTCAACGCACTCCATGCGTGACAAGGCATCGGGAACCACATTGTGGGTGCCTTTACGGTGTTCGATCGTAAAATCGAACCCCTGAAGCTTGAGACTCCACCGTGCTAGACGACCGTTGAGCTCCTTCTGGCCCATGAGCCATTTCAGACTTGCATGGTCAGTAATGACCGTGAAAGTCTGTCCCTCAACATACGCTCTAAACTTCTTTATACTCAGCACGGCTGCGTAGCATTCGAGCTCAGTAATGGTGTAGTTCCGTTGTGCTCCGTTCAATTTCTTGGACATATAAGCAATTGGATGTTCTCCTCCATCCATGTCCTTTTGAAAGAGCACACTACCTACACCAGTCCTGCTGGCATCGCACTGAATATAGAAAGGCTTAGAAAAATCTGGAGTGACTAAGAGAGGAGCTTCCGTCATCAGCTTTTTCAAAATCTCGAACGACTGCTGGGCCTCATCATTCCAACTAAAAGGTTTAGACTTCAAACAATCCGTGATTGGAGAAGCCACGCTAGCATAATTGGGAATGAAACGCTGATACCATCCGGTCATACCCAAGAACCTCCGGGTCTGCTTATGAGACTTCGGAGTCGGGAAGTCCATGATGGCCGTCACCTTGTTAGGATCGGTTTTCAAAGTCCCATCACCGATTATGAAGCCGAGATACTTCACTTCAGTCACGCAAAATTTGCTTTTAGATAAATTGATTGTTAACCCAGCACGACGGAGACAGCTGGCGACTTCGTCCAAAAGCTTTAGGTGGGAGTCAAAGTCAGGTGAAACAATGAGCAGGTCGTCCAGATAGACAAAAACGTTTTCACGTAAATGGCCCGGGATGGTCTTATCCATCAAGCGACACATGCGCTGAGGGGCGTTACATAAGCCGAAAGGCATTACTGTGAACTGGTACAGTGGACGACCAGGGACAGTGAAAGCTGTCCGCTCTCTCGACTTCATCTCTAAAGGGATTTGCCAGAAGGCGTCTTTAAGGTCTAAACTCGTGATGAACTTGGTGTCTTGAAGACGACCAAGTAGACCATCTATATGGGGAAGAGGGTAGGCGTCCTTGACAGTGATACTATTGACCTTGCGAGAGTCAAGGCACAGGCGGACTTTACCTGGTTTACGTACTAACACCACTGGAGAATTCCAGGGACTATTTGATGGCTCAATCACACCCAGCGACAGCATCCTGTCCAACTCCCCATACATCAGCTGTTGTACAGCGGGTGAGACCGGATAATGCCTCTGTTTAATAGGAACTGAGTCACCAGTGTCTATGATGTGTTCCTCCAGGTTAGTCTTTCCCAGTCCGAAGACATCAACAGAGGGAAATCTGGCCTTGACGCGTTCCAACCGTTCGCATTGCGTGGACGTTAAGTCGTGCATTTTTGCAGACACGGATGGAGCGTTTATCTCGCCGACTATTTGGGGAGCTAGGCCGAAAAGATTCCAAAAATTCATCCCTAGGTACAGTCTCTGGCTGAGACTGGGCACCACATAGATGGTTATATCACGGGTCCTTCCTCCAAAGAATATCGGAACTCGAATATAACCGCACAGTCTCTGCGGAGCCCCGTCAGCAGTATGCACTACCGAGTGCAAAGCGTAGACTGTCACTTCGGGATGATTGGCTAGAAACGCTTCGGCATCTCTTCCCAAACAGCTAACAGTGGCACCACTGTCCAACAAACCAACCACTTCCTCGTTACATAACATGACCTTAGTAAACACCCGAGGATCTGACGAATCAGAGATGAAGGCAGAAACAATTTTCTGCAAACATTGTCGCTTCTCCTTTGCTCGTACTCTAATTTGGGGAGGGGTGCGCTTGGAAGTTAGGGAGTCCACAAAAGGTGGCTCTGAGAAGATGCGCGAACGAACGGAGATATATCTCTTCCAACGGGAAAGGAATGAAAGTTTAACCTCCTCGGAGGTAAAAACAGGAAGAGCATCAGTTGACGTAAAGTCGCTGATGGTAGTCATAGCAGGTGTAGTGGAAGTATAATCAGGGACAACGGGCGAGCTTAGCTCGGGCGTGGACTCCCGTACTGTCTCACACCCCGGCTCCGGTTTCCCTGACAGGTGGGGCACACTGGTGTGACTACTCCTGGCTTGCCACACTTGTAGCAAAATAGGCCACGAGTTTCAGACGGGCAGTCCATAAATGGATGACCCGGTTGCTGACAATTCCAACAACGTAAAGGTCGTGGATTCGTCTGGTTCTGACGCGGCGCCGTCATTTCGTCAACTTCGGGTGTTGGTAAGTCCGGGTGTAAATGTTCAGGCAGGTATGTAGATGGATATTCAACCTCGTGTACCTGCCGATCGGCTCGACGTTCTAATTTTTTTTGTTGCTGCTAGCGATCAACGCGAACACAGGTCTCGCGCAATTGATACATGCTGGTGAATCTATGTCCAATTACTGCAGACCCCAACGCGAAATTTAGGTTTCGGACTACTATTCCTATTAAGCCGCTTTCAGTCATAGGATGAGACATTCGGTTGTGTAACGACAACAGTTGGGCGGTGAAATCATCAAAAGAAAGATGATGTTGCTTAGTGTCCATCATCTGAAGTATTAGTTCTTCGTCCGACTCGCGACTTCGGAAATAGCGAATGAACTGGGCTTTAACACTTTCCCAGTCAGGATCTAAGAATTGGCGCCGAAACTGCGACCAGTACCAGTCGGTGGCTCGCCCCGACAACAAAGAAGAAAAATGTCGGCAGACCTCTGATTGGTGGACTCCATCATCGCGAGCCTTCAGCTCCACCCGGAACAGGAATTCCTCCGCCGATAACAACTTGTCCTCGCCGGAGAACTTTAAGTTCCAGAAGGTAACTGGAGACTTGCGATGCTGGGTCCCAGGCAAAAAATCTAACCTGCCGACCGCAGGTGTGGAAGCCTCCGGGGTTGACTGCTGATCCCTGGGTACACCAGGGTTCATCGGAACCTCAGCCGGTCGCTGCTGGATTAATAGGGTGTCTAGCACTTGTCGCAACTGGGCGACTTGCTCCTCCAGCGAAGGAGTAAGGTTGGGGAAAGTGGGTGTGTCCCCCTGGCCGGCTTCGGTTCCATTAGGAAGATTGCCTCCACCAGGAGTGGTACCTGCAGTCTTTCCACTTCTGAGTTCCATAATCTATCCCCACGATATAATCAACACCAAAGCAAACGATAACCAGTGAGCACAAGGTTGCATTAAACAAATCCAATAGATTCAAATAGATGATGATAAAATTGTAAGATTGAGAATGTATCCCAAAAGGAAACCAACATCAACAGCAATTAGTGTAACAACAAGTGCCTATTAATAAATGTGTAATGATACTAGAGGGGTTAATAACAAATCCCATAGATAGTAACACTAGTGTGTGTGTACCTCAAAGAATCAAAATCAACGCCTGTTAGTGTGTAGCGATAAAACAATAAAAGTGTATTAGTGTATATATATGTTAGTGTAGATGAGTGATTATATGCTTTGATTCAATATAAGTGAGGAATGGTTGAGACAGATAACAATTCCCCTCAGGGCTCCCGCATGTCGATGTCCTCGATGTCAGTTGGTGAAAACTATGAAGCATAGTCATCAGCAAGTGCCATCAACGTCGCCGACACAGCTTCAGGTCCGCACTCGAAAGAAGGACGGAAACAAAAATTCAAAGTCGCATTGCCACGACAGGGAAACTTCTTCGACAAAATAAAAAAATTTGGAAATGAACCGCTGCCCAACCCAACTGAGCTACCTTTCGGAAAATCAATCAGGAGGGAAGAACAGACGGGAAAAAAACTCGGGACATAAACAAAAAAATTAGAATTTAAAAAAGCTGGATGGACCATCAGGAGGGCAAGGGGCGCAGTGGCAGGCGGTAACACGCCTGATACCAGAGACGGTTAAGCCCTTGGACCAACTTCAACGTCCACCAGGAAAATTAAAAGAAGATCCTGTTCACGGACCGACGCAGTGGCAGGCGATGTCACGCCTGATACCAGAGTCGCCGACCCTAGAAACAGGACAGGGATGAACCCCTACTTCACCTGCACGCATAGCCAAGCGAACACCGCTTGTTAGCAAGCCGTGAAGATCAGCATGGTTCGAAGCTACTCCAAAAAGAAGAAGTTACCGCAGAAGATAAAGGGTAGGCCTAAAGGCGAAAACAAAGAAAAATTCACGTAGAATTTGGACAAGGATGCTGCAAACAAATTCGAAAAATAGACAAGGGCTAAGGCCTCGCGGTACTACCTTAGCCCACGGCGAGCGCTTGGTAAATGTGGTGAACCATAAACTAAAAAAATCAAACGTTGTCCGTGAAGGCACAAGTGGTACTAAACACCAAAAAAAAATTAAACTTCAAGGTCCGTGTAGGACTATTAACGGGCTTTAAAAGCCCCGTTGGGCGCCATTTATGTAATAGCATAATGGCGCGATAAAATAGTGGGCGCCACTTATGCGAGGTATTACCCCCTTAGCCATATGCCCGGAAAAGCATGACCAAGGAGCCAATACCATACATAACAAAAGAAACAAAATTCCGGAACTCCTACGCCGGCCACACGGAGTTATCTAGCTCGCCGGAGGGGTCGTGGGGTGTGTGGCCGGGGCTTACCGCGGTTGGTTCACCACTTACCTGTGTCTGTGCAACTTTGAATTCCGCCTCCATCATTCTCCGGACATCGCCTGAGCCTCGTCAAACCCTGAAAAGAAATGACCCCCGCCTCAACCATTCCACAAAAAAAAAATTTACCACCTGGACATTCTAGTATATATAATCATTTAATAATCCTGTAATCATCAACACAAACAATACAATGAATACTTATCAACCACGACAATAGTTAGCGGTCCTTGTCAAATATTAGCATTAAATGATCACATTCAATTCAATCAATGTTACACTATTTTATTTTTAGGTACATATGTATGAAGCTCAAGATAACAATAAAGCGCGCAGTAATGGCCAATACTCCTCGCTTTGTACAAACGATATTACAACCAACAGAATCACTTAGAGGAAAAACAAATTTCCCGGAACCAACAAAGAATAAAATATTTCCGACAAGGAGCAAAACAAATTCACAAATAATTATAAAGAAGATTATAAAGTTAATACTAACTACCATTAAAATTATTATTTTAGTAATAAATTTTTTTAAATTAAAGCAAAAAGAAAATTTTTGTTATTGTATTTTGTGTATTTTTTAGGTGTGTTTTTTTGTTCTTCTGATCCAGCTGGTGGGGATGCACTATAGGTATTGGCTTAATTACCTGACTATCGAACGGTATATCAATTGGTATTAATGGAATATACAGTTCCTCCTTTATACTAGTGTCTGCTATTGGCCAAAATTTCGATTTGAATCTATTTATCTCTTTTCTTTTTTTTCAAAAAAACAATCTCTTCCAATAATAACTTTTGAATGACAAAAGGAAGTGGGCTTAACACGCCACGAAAATAAAAACGGATACAAATTTCATATATCTACCCATTCAACAATAAAACTCATGTCTAATTCCCTATCTTAATACATTCTGTCTTACCCAGTAGGAAATAGTGCAAGCGCTTATGGGGTAATCAGAGAATTCATGCATGAAAAATCAAATAAAGTAAGTTCTTCTATTTGTAATAACTAAGAAGCGAATAGGTAATAACTACACTTTAGTCGGGCGAGAATGAAACATGTCAGAACGTGCTGAAGGTACCTTTTACAAATGTAATGTCTGGTAAGTGTACTTACCACCCTAGGACATCTACGTGTAAAAGTAATCGATTCTGTAATTGGTAATGTAACCTATTGACATTACAAATCGACACTACTCAATCGATTCGGTAATGCTTACATTTCCTACTGGGATTCTGTCTTAGGATAGTAACTAATACCAGGATACCGAAAATCACAACAATATAAACGAATAGTAAACAAAGGTGGCACCATTACCTTTCCACCGCCTCGCTTCTCCTTGTGGCTTCACTTTCCCAGCAGTCCGTTACCAGTCCAAAGCATAACTGTCAGCGCGAAGAAAAGTTTGCATTATCTGAAGGTCCCTGTCCATAATTATAGATGACTTGTGCAGTTTTCAAAGTCAGATCACGCACTAGAAGGGACAATCCTTTCTATAGACACAACAGTACTCTAAAAGAAAGTATTCGTATAGAAAGTATTCGTATATCAACTAGAACATTTTAATGCGACTGAATTATATCATCCGATTTCGCAGGTTGCTTGCACTCGGTAAGGCCTGTCGATACCTCCTGAGTCCTATGGATCAATTTTGTAAGCTCAGGGTCGATTTCACTTTGCCACATTGAACTTCTTCAACAAGTAACGTCACCGCAGCTATTACCTGCCCGGCATTTATCTTTTTCTATTTTCCTACTGTAACTTGACAATCTTCGTCTTCGTCAAACCCATTAGTTCTTCCATCTTATGAATCTCGGCTTAAGTTACTTAACATAAGCTCTCTTCACAGGCGCCGTGAGGTGGCCGATGTTGTTTTTGTTCATCAGCTCCTTAATGGAAAGGTTGACTCAGGTTTTCTAGATCACCGTGCATCGTTTAGAGTGAGTCGTTACAATCTAAGAGGACCACCTCTCTTACAAACCAACTCTTCTAATACGAATTACGGCAGATTCGAACCTGTCAATCGCATGTTCATTAACGTGAACAACAATATTGATGTGTTTAACGTGAGTATTGGTAAAGATGCCCTTAAAAGGAGTCTTTTTAATCTGACGTGATTGCTTACATTTTATGTTGTTTGGTGGGTTACATGTTGGATGCCCTTACTTTTTATTTTAATCTATGTTACTAATATTTTATGTTTGCATGTCTCAGCTGAGCCACGGCAGTGGTAAAAATTTCTCAGCCCTGCTGGGAAGTGTGCCTTCTGCGTTAGAAGGGAAACTCTATATATGTATATATATATATATATATATATATATAATATATATATATATATATATATATATATATATATAATATATATATATATATATATATATATATATATATATATATATATATATATGTATATATATATATATATGTATGTATGTGTATGTATAGATTTTCATGCTTAGCTGAAAAGTGCGCCTTCTGTGCTAGAAGGGGTAACTCTTGTTAAAAAAAAAAAAAAAAATCAATTTTCCATTCCATCAGAGTTTTCCTTATCGTCTTTATCGGCTTGTAAAGGTACGTAGTTATTCTCCTTTTTACGGTACTCTTCCAATTTCGTATGGTTAATAATCTGACCATACATACATAATTAGTTTAAGAAAAATTTCCTAAATTTTATATTTTTTCCCGAAGAAAAAAATTTTTCTCCGTTCCTTTATCCAGCCGTCAAAAAAAATTCTCCCAGACTGACTACCAAATTTTTCTTTCCTATTTTTGTTTTATTTTCCCCCGCCTACTTTTTGGTTTCGAACAACTTCTGAATTTCATTCTCGACAGTGATTTTTAGTCAAGTAATTATTTAGAGATTTTTGAGCAAAACTGACCGTTACAATTTTTCTTTAAACGTATTTATTAAATATGAAGCCTCTTCTGACGTCCAAGCTAGGCAAGACAATTTCAACTTTGTTAGTGTCTCGTTGCTCAACTCAACCTACCTATTTCCGTTGAGTTGAGCAGAGTTGAAAATCTTTAACGAAACCTCTTAACTGTGTCTGTTTCCATGACTATTAACGCAGGTTCAACTCTGGTTGAACTCTCATGGAAACTCAGTACTAAATAGTAATATATGAGCCAGATTTTTCAGACAGTAGATGCCTCTCCAGTTGTCACATGTTAGGTCCCCCTTTGTGAGTATTTTGCCTATGATACCTTCCGTCTAATCCTCTGGAAAGGTACAGGTGTTCCATGATTTTTCCAGGATTGGCTGTAGAGCATCTGCCATGAGGTTTGAGTCGGCTTTCAACAATTCTGGAGGGATACCATATTTTCCCGCTGCTTTACCATTGGCCATTGTATGATTTGCGGTTGCTATTTCTTTCTTGGATGGTGCGCGGGTGGCGATTCTTATTTGCTGAGGTTCCTGTGCAAATGAAGCTTTCAAGGCGCTTGCTTGTGCTAAGTTGGTTAATTTTTCTTGCCTGTGTCTGTTGGGCCAGCTGAGAAGGGCGCCTTCTGTGTTAGAAGGGTTTACTCTATTATTTGTTACAAAACGGTGCTTTTGAATTCTAAAGATGTCCTCTGCTCACTTCTTGGACTAGACTGCAGGAGTTTAACCTTTCCACCTACTTGCCTTGAAATAGATTTGAGTGTCTAATTTATTAACTTAACAGTATAGGAAGTTATTGTAATCGGTCCGAAAATCGAAATCGAAAATTTCAACGTATTTTCATCTTTCAAGGTCCCAGGAGCATTTTAAGCAAAAAATTGGGAGGAAGTATGTGTGTGTGTGTGTGTGCGTACGGATGTGGTCATTTTTTCCTGCACGATATCGCGCGAACCAAAACTGATATCGACTTCGTTGAGGTGTCGTTCGAAGCGTATTAACCGAAATATGATCTGAAAAGATTTTCATGAAATTCGGTCCAGCGCTTTTTTTGTTTAAGCGACGTAAGTGATTTTTGTACCTGCACGATATAGCACGAACCAACCATGATATCGACTTCTTTGAGGTGCCGATCGTAGCGTATTACCGAAAGTACACTTTGAAAAGATTTTCATAAAATTCGATCAAGCGGTATCTATGTTTAAAGGGCGTAAGTGATTTTTGTACATGCTCGATAGAACGCAAACCAAAAATGATATTGACTTCATTGAGGTGCCGATCGAAGCGTTGGAATGACACCCGTTCAAAATGAAGTTTACTTTTATGGATTCAGCCGAGCAATAGCTTCCCAAAGAGTCATCACTCGTCAAAATCCGAGTTTTCTTTAAAAACCATTCAACAAATACGTTAACCATTACAAACATGACGAAATTTTCAAACTTTAGTTCAGAACTGTTTGAACGGCGGATTGCTTTCCATGTCTATGTCAGTTTTGGGAATTGTCAGTTTTGGGAATTGAGTTCATCCAGTGATTACAGTTTGGCCTTTTCGGACAAGTTTGACAAATCCGTTACATTGATTAATTTTGGTACTATCTCCTGAAATCGTTCGAATTGAAAATGAAGTTTTTACCATTGCAGATTATCATCAGAGCGTCAACACGCTCAAAATGAATTCGCTTTATAGTGTAGCGAACGGAGTGCCAGGGACATGTTTGTTTGCTACTGTTCAACAAAAAAAAAGTTCTTTAGAAAAGCCTTGCGGATTTACCATTCTTATCGTTATTTCAAAGAGCTTCCTTCCATCATACTGGAAAGTTGATCGTGTGGACCGAAAGGGTCGAACCCACATCCCAACTAGTTTATTTATTTATTTACTTGCCTACAGAGTAAATCTCCAACAGACAGAATGCAAAAATGAATAATTAAAATTAAAATACATAGTAAATATAACATAAAATTTATAAAAACATATTAAATTGAAGTAGACGACTAAAGCAAGCTAAGAATGAAATTTATATGAATAACAAAATCTTTATTTAATAAGATGACATAACTTCGGCTTGAATGCTACTCTATCTGCAGTTAAATCAATCATAGCATAAATTTCATTAAACAGGCGAGAGCAATACGTTATTGGTTCATGTTGGCCGTAAACGGTCCTATGCGGCGAAACAAGCAATAGAGGTCTAGATCTCAAGAAAACGCCAGGCGCATAAATGTTAAACAGAGTAAGTAATGAAGCAGACTTAATACGAGAACATAACACATCTCTGACAAACATAATACTCGCTATATTTCTTCTAGTCTCTAATTTCTGAAGACCAAGAAGCATCTAGAATTGTACGAAGGGATAGAATTCTACCAATTGATCTTACGAAGAGAAAACTGAGTAAAGGACTTCTGAATGAATCCGTGAATACGAGAACAGTGGAGAGCGGTATAAGGACTCCACACTACAGATGCGTATTCTAAGCGAGATCGAACAAGAGCCATGTAACGGAGTTTTAATGTAAATGGATCCCGAAAGTCAGTAGAATTCCGCTTTATGAAACCGAGCATTGTAAAAGCTTTAGAGCATGCAATATCAACCTGGCAAGATGAGTTGAAGGTATGATTAAAGGTCACAAATAGTTTCCGGAGAGTCAAAAATCACACCGTTGTTATTCTATGAATAAGAAAGGATCAATAAGACGATAAAAGGAATATTTTTTACATTTAAGGGGATTTAATTCTAGCCTGTTTGCCTTGCACCACGAACAAAGGGTGTCAAGCTCCTTCTAAAGAATAATGCAGTCGGATAATGAAACAATTGATGAAAAAATCTTCAAATCATCAGCAAACATTAAAGTGCTAGCACGCGAAAAAATGTTACAAACACCATTAATAAAAATAATAAATTACAACGGACCTAAATCACTACCTTGCGGCACACTTGATTTGACGGTTAAAATTTTAGACATATATGAATGTATCAATTGAAACGGACTGTTTACGACCAGTAAGATAAAAAGTTAGCCAATTGAGAAGTGAGGAATGAAGTCCAAAGGCCCGTAGTTTCATAATTAACAGTGCAGTGTCAATGCGATCAAAGGCTTTTACAAAGTCAGTATAAATAACATCAACCTATTCACCACGTTCAATAGCATTAATTGCAAAGTTTTTAAAAACAACTAGGTTAGTGGCAGTAGATTTTCCCCTCATAAAACCATGTTGCTCCTCACAAATACATTTATTCACAACAAATTGTAGTCTGTCAGTAACTAGGCTCGGTTGGAATGGGTCTCTAATCCAGTCGTATAGATCAAAATTTTCTGGAAAATACTTATCAAAATGCTGCCAGCACCTTATGACAAATTTGGGAAGTTCCATATTTCGTATGCTGACGTAGGTGAATTCAAAATCTCAATATTGATCGTCACACTTTCTGTACTCTTTTCGTTTTTCTACAATTGTTTCACTACTTTTGTTTGAATTAAGTAGTTTGTTTGAATAAAGTATAGGCGACCTGTGCGTACCGTCTCGCGACGCCCTTAGGATAGCGCTGCGACTCCTCAGGGCGCCGCGACGCACAGTTTGGGAATCCCTGGTCTAATGGATATTTACCAATTTTTAATTTTAGAATTTGTTTCGTAATTTTAAGTTTTTTTTACAATTGGTATTCAAATTTATGTATTTCAAGGAATTCTAGTATTTCCCCAAGGTTTGCAAGTTGTAGATTGCGTTTCTAAAAAATAGCCGCGCAAATCAAACCACAATCTAGTGGTCAAGAATATTTGAACATCACGGAATCTTGAGGATTTTACTTTCTGCAAACCCAATAAATAAATCGCAGGTAAGTTATGATTAATAATTTTTGGTTTTTCGAGATATTTCCAACTATCTGGATAATAGTATTTATGTAATTTGTTAGTTTTATATGTATTTAAGTGTCTATCATCAATTCACGTGAGCTCACTCCTAAAATCCAGAAATAGGTATTCATTTTTTTTGTAGTTTTGACATAAAATTACCTGCGATATAACATTCTTAGATGTAAATAAATCTTAAAGTTAATTGTACATATGTAAGAGAAGAAGAAGGCTCGGCATCTGGTTCTTTTGGGATTCCCAATTTTCATTAACCGCATCACAAAATACATAATGTTCTTCGTTGATGATTTTGATAAATGATTTGAGCCTAGGAGGTGTGACAAGGTGAGATCAGTTTCAGACTACTTCGGTATCAATGGATCTAGACTACTCAACACTACGAATATTTGTTTGTAGAAGGTGCTACCGCTGTGTTGGTGTTTACATTGCCCTTTGCGCGATATTTACCACGATCTGGTAGCGCTGAATAAGTGCTGAATTGCGATGAACAAAAAGACCTGTTGCACCTGGATCATGCAGTTTTGATTTGATCGACTTTGTGCATCTGAAATCATGCGTGTCGAAAGGTCGATCGCAGAGTGTCGACGTTCAAGCTGAACACTCTATATTCAGCTGTGTGTAGAAGTAGCTGAATACCACGAGGTTTAATCCAAAGTTGTATAAAAGGCATTTCTCTCACTTCTGATTATCATTCCGAATTGTGGCCGCTGTTAATTAATCGTTTAGCGACTGCACGCCGGTCTAACAGTGAACGCGCTGCCATTTGAATTTTTTAATCAAATTTCTACGATCGGATCGAGTGCGACTAGCTGTTGTCGTGTTGTGGCTGATACTCTCGCCATGATAGCAGCTGCCAGGTAGGAAGGAACTGGATTTCTTACCTCGTCGGGTTGGGCAGCGACAAAATGAAAAACAAGACAAAAGCGCAACACGCCGCGCGGCTGCGATTACTTAAGTCCACTCGGGCTGGATTGGCAACATTATGTAAACGTGCGAAGAGGAATTTTCGGTGTCAGAAATAGTAACAATGGCCGAATGCTGTGCGATTTCGATAATGGAATTGTGATCAAAGAGTATTGCTCAGGGCTCAGGGGACACAAAGCTTAAGGTAGTTAGTTGGGTGGCGGAGGAGGCTCCAATCGTGGCCGTTGGTCGTTAAGCGAAAAAAATGTCGAAAGATCGGTGAAAAATAGACAAAATAATAATAGTGGAATTTCGACATTTTATTGTCTCCGCTTCCTATAACTTCTGCTTTTTTGTTGTTAAGAACTAGTTCTGAAATTGCCGCGACAATTAAAATGTATTCTTCAGGACCAAAATTTATCGGAATTTATCTTAATTTGAATAACAGTTATATCGTCTTGATTTTATAATCATTTAGCATTCTAGGAGTCTTGGCTGCTGCAGGTGGTTATTTGGAGATGGTTTTAGTGTGATAAGAACTTTTTTTACAAGGGATCTGTTTTAAATACTACACTATAAATTATCCAGACTTTGTTTAATGATCATTAATCAAATGACGGTAAACGGAATATATGGACGAGTAAATTCAGCTTAACATTGGGTTTTCCTTGAGATTATCCCAGAATCTATTGTGTTATTCGCTATGGAGACATCCTGGTGGTTACATAATAGTCTTTAGAAGATTTTGACTTTAATGTTGTAGAATTAATTTGAATAGGAAATTTTAATGCGAGTCTTTGAAAATCATTAATAGTAGCTAGTTTTTGTAAAATTCTGTGGTTATTGGTGAATCGATCATAATCATGTGTTGTACAAAGGATGATTAATTTAGATAGTGTCTCGTGTGGTAATCATATAAATTTTTAAGTAGTTTTTGTTGTAAAGGAATATTCTTTTTGTAAAGCTATAACATTGACTCATTTTGAAGTAATCGCCCAATCACGGTTGAGGTCAAATAATTTGAGACGTTGTAGCGTGCTTTCAGAATATGTTGGATGTGTTGTTCTTTTGAAAATTTTCAAATAACTTTAAAATGTTGTAACATACTCTACATTTTTTTAAGTATACAAAATCGAGATTTGTTCTTTTGTCATTATACTTTTTCCTACTGCGGATTGTGCATACATCTTTTTTTTATTGAAAGGCGTTGCGAGCACGCAGTTTTTTGGTAGTATCTAATAAAGAGAACATTTTGGGCTTTAAATCGGTTTCGTCCGAAAAAGGATTGTCCACACGTATCAGGCCCGTGCAGGGGCGCCACGGGTTCCGTCAGGGGCTCAAAAAATATCGGTGTGCACATTTTATATGAACTCGTTTACCCCTGAGGCCCTGGCGGAACACGGACCTATGACGTCCCGGGCACGGCCCTGATATGTGTGGATACTCCATTCTGGAACCTTTACTTCCGTCGCCAAAAATATGCTTCCTCCTAACTCGTTTTGGAGGGTCAATAGAAATGCCAAGTTCTACACACAATCTTTTAGGGTAAACCTAAAGCCTCGTTTTACGGATTCCTCATAGTCCATGGAAATGGTACTTTGACATTGCAAAAATGCAGGACAAGGTTTTATTTTTGGGATGGGTAGGGGGGGTCAGTGTGAGCTTAAGTTTGAGTTTTCGGGATTCTAACCTCCCCCCGTTTGGCCGCCATCTTGGAAAACGTGTGCAAATGGTTTTTCAAGGACACTTTTTAATGACTGTTTCCAGTGGCGGATCCAGAAGCAATTCTTAGGGGGAAATCAAATTTTACTGAAAATCTGAAGATGATATCTGAAGTAGTATATGGTGTACAGTAAAAATTATAGTAAAAAACTTGGCTCCTTATGATATAACTCACAAAAAAAGAACTGATAATCGCAAAACGCTAAAAAAGTGAAGCATATTGGAATTCGAGTCACTCAAGTTTCTTTTCCGTAAAACCATGTATCGCAGTGGAAACACAGCGGGGATAGCCCCGCTCACTAGAACATTTTTTTTTTCAAATATATCCAGGATATAGCAGTTCTGCAAAGGATTTTATTGAAAGACTGATGTCGTATACAAGGCACGATTTTTTTTGTAATTTATAGTACCAGTATGTCATGTCGTTCATGTCATGGTGTAATGTCTAGTAGCAAGCTTAACTCGACGATATACATAAAAAGAATATTATAGGTTAAGGGTAGCCTGGAGAAGGCAGTGAGCCTAGCGGTTGCACTCTTGTATGTTATATGAGTTTATTTTTTAAGCAGCCGGCTGAGCCTTAACCGTCGCGGTTAGCTTAGATAGCGGAGCTTGAGATAGCCAAACCAGAGGGGGCCTCGAGAATAGAGTGAAGCCCAAAAGGTGAAAATCCCACATCACTGCTTACTAATCATTTAGACGCCCCGAAACTAGCTTGAAACCCAAAGAGTCAAAACCGCCATACCCCTGCGTTCTAATTGTCAAGCAACAGTAATCTAGAGCCCGCAGCACAATATATATTATGTTTGTGTATAGGTATGGATTCTTCTATTCATCACATTTATAGAATAAACCCTATTTGTCTTGCTTCCATTTACGCAAAATCGGTGATGACATCATCATAATCTATATTTTCTGCCAGCTCTCGTTCTATTGATAATATCAACGTGACTCATATTATACTCTTCGATAATTTTTAAACAGTTTTAGTTCTTTTGTTGTCTTTTTGCTCTTCCAAACGCAATTGTCGACATCAGTTTTACCGAGCTGTCCCCAACTAAGTACCAACCGCGTACAATATGCTGCTTGACCACCGCATCGAACGAGAACCCGTCTAAGTTTGTCCGTTTTCTTCGCCTCATACAATTCCTTAATGCTCCAAATTTGCTAATCTTAGTAGCGCTTCGATTTTTTCCCGCTGACATAGCTTCTGGATTGAAGCTGCCAAAAGTGTTCTGAGCCCCAGAGCTAAGAACAAGGGGCTGTCTACATAAGACCTGTTCCCATTCTAGGCTGCACTAAGTAACTTTAGGTTCATCCGCGAATAAAGAACCGACCGTTTAGTATCTCTATTCGATGTTCTGAATGAACTTATTCTTATACCATGTTCGCACTGAGCCGAAATTACGTGATTTCGGAAAGTGATTTTGAAATTATGTAGAACCGTTCGCACTGGATTGAAATGATTTCGTTTGACAGTTTTTCCTAGCACTACTCATGTCTTCGTTTTTTTCTGCCCGAATTTCAATAGCAATTCCTCTTATAACAAAGCCCATAGCTTATTTATTTAATATATCTTGGGTTTTTGTATTTTGAAGAATGTTAAAATCTGCAAAATCAAAATTGTGTTATTAAAATGTGTCAAACTGACAAGTTCACCATCAAGAGAGACGTGCTGAATTGAGCTGAATTGGATTTTTAGGTTTGAGTATTGGCTTCGACATGATTCCGTTCGTAATTTTGCCAAAATTACGAGGTTTGAGATGATTTCGAAATCACAAGAATACATGGGAAATCACATGATTTTGAACGTGATTTGAGCGAAATCACCAAAATAGCTCAGTGCGAACATGGTATTACCACAAATTTGGTTAGTCAAATATTTTTGGGGATTTCAATATCCTGAAGGGCTCCACAACAAATTTTAGCCCCAGACCACGCTATGTGATGTGGCGGAACTGGTTATGCCTCCCAAAACAATTGATCCCCTTTCCAGCCAATAAAGTCTGTGACGCAGTACCCTATTCTCTATTACAATACTCAAATGCTCTTTCCTCGAAACTGTTATCCGAAACTAAAATGCTTCCGTATTCCCTATTACAATATTGGTTTTTCTAATAAAAGTGTCCCGAAAGAAAAGAAAATGAGTGCAAGAGCTTTTATTTGTGCCGTTTATACCTAAAATGTTATAAATAATTGCTCAATTATCCTTGAGCTTTCGAGTAAAAATCTAACAATATTGGTACAGTTTCGAGAAGAATTCAGTCAGTTTTGTAATAGAGAATACGATTTTGGCAGTTGCGAGAAAAATTCTCACAATATTGTAATACAGAATAAGGCCCCAGGTGAACAAGGTGAACCAGACTTGAGCGAAACTTTGCACCCTATTTTTTACGGTTAAGCTGGCGGAATGCCTTATTAGGGCTACCTCTGAGGGTATATCAGCGATGAACATCATTATTTTCCCTTCGTTCATGGTGCAGGCTTTATGTTCCCAGCACTGTCAAAATGTTGTTGTCATGGTATGGTGTCATTTGCACTATTTGTTTACTCGAAAACAACTGCATATAGAGGGCTGAAAATTTCCAGAATAGTAGATGGTGTTTAAGCAGTCCCGGCAATGAACAAAAAATTTCAACAAGATCGGTTCATTACTTTTTGAGTAATTAACGATCTATTTTTTTTAACATTAACTTACAATGGTGCCATTTTTTGTTAGATCGGTTTATAATTAGGAAACTCATTTAGAAAACTTAAGAAACAATTGAAAATGAAATCCCGTTGGAATTTTTGAAATAACGCAAATTTGGTCGATTTTATGGTTGTCTACGCACGTACTTCGTTAAAAAACTACCGTTATAGAACTACACTAAATGCTTATGGAAAACTGCCGTATTTATGGACTAACTACCGTGTAACTGTCTGATCATGTCATGGAGTTAAAAGACACGAAAACGAATGCTGCACAGATGTAAAACGGTATGAGCGGATGGCACACAACAGAAAAGAAACTGTCAAATCGATTAGTCTTTATTAGAATAGATTTAAAGTATGTATAGGTTTTTGTCGTGAATAGTAGTGCTGCGAAAGTACATTTTGACTTGATGTTTCAAATTTGACATACGGAAATTTTCAAGTCATTCTTCAATATTGAGGCCAAAGGTAAATGTCTTTGCTAAGTTATCATAAGGCGGGCACTTGTGCGACATTTATTGCATTAAGATAAATTCCGCAATGCGGTAATTACCGCACTGAGATTTGAAACCGTATATTTATGCGACATTTACCGCAAGGTATGATGCTGTAAATATAAGCAAGTTTAACAAAATGAGTTCTAGTTAAGATAAAATGCCTGTAATTTGGTGTTTTTTAAAGAAACCTTTTATTTTTTTTAATTCATTTTTGAATTTTTCAATAAACGCTTCCGATCAAGTCAAACCTCAAAATCGCAATGCAACATGCTGTAAATATTGCAATGAAGGAAGACGTTTCTATCTCTTTGCGATATCTCCTTCATATTGCAATGCAATATTTCGATTGGTCGCATTGATGTGCGGCAGCAATAGCACTCTGCGTGCTTTTCAAATGGGATCATGCGATATTTGTTGCGTTGCAGTAATTACCGTATTGCGGCATTTCTCTCATTGCAGTAAATGTCGCACAAGTGTGCGGCCCGCCTAACTCTTAAGTTTTAAGGAGTATAATATCTCGGGCACAAACCACCTTTGTACTGAGAACGGGAATTGATCGCAAACTTTATAGCATACTTTGTCGTGATATTGACGTTCTCAAGCTATTTATGAAAATTCTATCTGCGAACAGAAAACGCATTTTGCCTCGTCAGGCCTCCATTAAACCGAAGTCACGATTATTTTTCACCCATAAAATAAATTCCTCAGAATCATCCACGATGGCAATTTGATTCCTTTCGTAAAAGTACATTAATCTTCTAAAGTTATGTACAAACCACAAGCAGAACTTTGTTTATATTCTCCGCTTAAATCACCACAATAAAAGTTCATCGTCCGTTTGAGTCTAGTGCCTCCAAGGGGGGCCTTAATCAGCCCAAGATGAATGCCAGTATTAAAGGCAACAGCAATTGCAAAACCAGTTCCCTTTCAGAATTATTCATTGTGCCGAGCCGAGATCCCTCCAGCACTTACATGGTTGCATCTTCTAAGCTTACATTTCCGTCAGACGAGCGCGGCCCCAACTGGTTCTCTTGGGGCCCCCAAAGAGACGCCGTTCTTTCAATAAAGTCTGATAGTTTAACAAAAGTCGCTTTCAGCTTGAGGGGGATTCTTTATTAACGTGAGAAATGCTGGTGTTTGGTGGGTTTTATTTTTTTGGGGCGTCTGGTGATATTAAATCGGTATCAAAGTGCAGCGCGATGCAATTTAATTACGAGCCATTATCTTAAGAACAATTTCTTTATCAACACACACACACAAAAATGGAAGAAATTAACGTATTCTGGACATCATTATTAGAGGAGTCATGCCGATAGATAATGGCCTCTTCTGGAAGCGTTTCACTAATGGGTGGCGTAGTAGTCTCCGAAAAAACGATAATGCTTTTTGTGGATCTCACATAGGAACAGGAATTTTATAAATACAACATTAACATTAAAGAAACTCACGTGCCGCCGCGTTGCGTCATTTTCTATTATGATAATAAATATTAATCTGTTCTTCAGTCACTGCTTGATCGGGGGTAGGTGGTGGTGATATTCCAAAACCTTCTAGCAACAAAGTCCAAATTTACTTAAGTCTACCGAAAATAGAAGCGGAAGTACTCATTTGTTTTGCTGCTTGCTGGCTAATTACAGCAAAGTCGCGATTTAAGGCAATAAAATATGATAAAGATGTTTACATAACATTTACAATTAGAAATAAGTTAGATTTCTGGTTGAGCACTACATCTTTGGAGGTTTCTCTGAATGTACGAAGACATGTGGACTTTATGTTAATTGTTTGTGCTGCACTCAGAGCGCACCTTCTTCAGCCTTCTGCAGTCGGCAATAAATCTCGAACCTAGTTGAAAGGGTTTCGATGTACAAAAAGTGCACTTCAATGTCTTCCCACTCATTCATCGCTTTGCATTAAAAACATGAAAAAGAACAACATTAAGAACTCCACCATCAGCAAGAAATTTCAAAAAAAAAAATTATTCTTAGAATTCAACTTCGACGACGTTCGCGTGCATTGAGAACCGCTTCCTGCTGTGGAGCAATGGACGAGAAGTAGTGCTGTCTTTTCCGGTATGCAAATTTAGTTTCAGCAAAACCGCTTCTGGATTTAAAAAACAAAAATAATATTCAAAAATAAAAAAGTGGCCATCGAGGGGATTAAGTAACATTTAGCAAATACTAATCCCTTGCACACGGTACGCGCATCCTGATCACGAGAATGCGGCGGCATTGAAACTGAGTGCTTGGCGCGGCTGGCGTTAATAGTTTCAAAATTCAAATTTACACTAAACTGGAATCTGTGGCTTTTACCACACCGGCGCAGGTGTCAGAGACTTTATAGCACAGCGAAAAAACAAACAAATTTCCTCCTGCATCACTGCTAAGAGAAAATCAAGATTAAGAAGATCATTTGTGTTACTTTCTTTCCGGGGCAGGTAGCTCTTCTCTGATTGAACAGGTGCTAGCGAAACGGCTATCTAGATATCCATAGGTATATAATGACATAATCGTCATGGGGCCCAAGGTCGGCTATATCGGGCGCAATGCATGGATGAAAAAGTAGCTTGATGCGCACGAAGCTGTGATGTAGTATTAACTTCATGCTGGGCATTATTGGTTTCTAGATAAAAAATTTCGTAATGGTAGTAATTATTGTGATAGATATATCTAAATGGACACCGGTTGGCAATAGGGTAACATTTTCGAAGGTGACACCATTACTAATTGAATTCTCTATTTTTTATTCGCTTTGTGCTTTTTGATCAGGACTTCGCGGTGGATTTTAAATAAATTTTGAATATTAAATTTTATAAACAAACAATATTGACTTTTGGTCACAGTTAATTTTAGAAATGGCTCCTAATTTGATTCTTCTTCTGTAAAGCTTCAATTGATCAATGTTTTGTTGAAGAATTTTATCACAAATGTGTCACGAATAAGTACGAGTTATATTTTATAATAAAAACAAATGCAAAATAAAATGACAAGAGCTTATCCAAACCGCACCTCACAATAGTGCCATCAGCATCTCCTGTAGCAACAGTTGTATATCCCTGGTGTTTCCATTCTCGGTGAATAAGTGGATCAGTCTAGTTTGTTCCTTTCATTAGCCAGAAAATGCTCCTGTTGAACCGTGGTGATCGTGCTTTCATTAAATTGGATTTCTGAAGTTCACTTTACTCCTCCAATGTTGTGCAGAGGGCGGTGCTTCCCGGTGATCCACAAAGCCCGTTGGTAAGTACAGAATCAGTAATTCCTCTTCCTGGCGTCAGGCCACCTGAACTTGTCAAGTCCTAAATGATATTGATTAAACTTAGGTAAAATCGCGCTGTTTATACCTGAACCTATTCTATGGCCAGCAACTTGATTTTAAACAAATATAATTTTTTTTAAAATTTATCATTTCCCCCCGCCATATCTCCTTAAGTATTTATCGCAGCGAAAAGTTTTGTAGACAATTTTATGTAGTAGATTAATTTAGTATGTGGTAATTTTTCCGCATCCCTACAGAATAGTACGAAGTTCCTATTGGTTGTAACAGTAGAGTAATTGAATAAAATGAGAGGAGAGAGTATAGTCGAAGCCATTAGCCCTAACTATAATGATCTTAAGACGGCTTAAGATGCCTCGTCAAATTTTCTTAAAATTGGCTAATTTGTTGTCCAAACGTAATGATTTATTAGCTTAGCCATAAAGATTAAGATTCATTATGCTCTGACATAAAATTAGCCAGTTTTAAAAGAATTTGAAGAGGCATCTTAAGCCGTCTTAAGACCATTATAGTTAGGGCTATTGTCAAAGAGACTACTGAAATAACCTGGTACGCCTGTACCTATAGCAGATCAACGAAAAATTCTTGTTCATCGTTTTGAAACGTTATAGAACCTGCCCAAATACATTGGCGCCTTGGAAGGGAAGAATAATTTGGGAAAGAAGGCCAATTTAATGACGACGTGAGCTCCTACCAAGATACTGTAACTGAGGAACCTGCGGCCGGTTGCCTTAAGAGTCCAATCTCAGATCCTCGTACAACTTATTAAAGTTTAACAAAAAAAAAAATTCAAAGGAAAATTCCAAATCACCATCACTGGCTGCCTAGCCGAGGGAGAGAGGTCGTGGAGTTTCTTAACTCCGGAAGTAACACCTAAAATGCATACTCCACCAAAAAGAAATACATCACCACTATTTCGTTGGCCGGAGTCGCTTAAAAAACCCCAGCGCGCGGAAATCTTACTGGAAATCAAAACATTTCGAGGACGAGAATGATCGCCCGCTGCTGAGTCAAATGAGGGCTTTAGCCCTTTATGTTATATAAACCTGAAAGAAAATCACATCACCCAACACCAAACCCGAAAATGGTTACCAAAAATACTGCTTGTTCACCGACAAAAACTACACTGACACATGCAATTTTCCAACGAAAGAATTAGCATTATCGCAAAGCCAAATGGGGGGAGGGGGGGCTGATTCGTGCTTTCCATTCTGCTGATTGGGATTTGTGTTTTCAGAACCGTGATGTCAATTTTGCGGCCATCTGTGTTAACAAAACTATACTGGCTGGAATGCGTTTATTAATTCATTATTCTTCCAAATCCTAAAGCCTAGGCAACATGGATGGTTTAATCGAGATTCAATGACAGACTGTGAGGTAAGCTCATAGATTCCACTGCGGGCAGTAAAAACTTCTGGTCCTTGGTAACATCCATCAGGAAAAATTGCACTTCACATATAACGCCTTCATTCATTTACAACAAACAGGTGATAACAGAAAGCAAACCCAAGGTCGATCTACTTGCATCTCTGTTCGCCGATATTTCTTCCTTACGCGATGCTGACATGCAATCCCCCACCATCGAGTGTTCCGCTCACTCAATGGATAGAGTTTTCTTCTAGATGGGTGAAGTGTATAAGTGCCTTAAAGAACTTGGCTCCAACAAAGCCGCTGGCCCGACAAAATTCCCCCTATGGTTCTTAAAAAATGTGCCTCACCTTTGGCTAAACCTCTGCGCAAACTCTCATACTTCTCTGGAGTTTATCTTAACTCTTGGAAACTGGCTCATGTTCAGCCTTTACCGAAAAATGGTAAAGCTAGTGAGCGTGCCAACTACCGCCTAATACCAATTACTTCTATTCCCTCCAAAACTGAGGAAAATAAGTAGGAAGCTTATGGAATATCTTGAATACAACCAAATATTGGACGACAAACAATACGGTTTTAGATCTAAATGATCTACTAGCGATCTCCTTGTTTGCCTAACGGAGCACCTTAGTCGAAGTACACACCGATTTGGCGAATCTGGCCTGGTTGCTCTGGATATCTCCAACGCTTTTGACAGAGTATGGCACCCCTCTCTGGTGGCTAAACTCCACGCTATTGGTATTGACTCGGTTCTGAAAATCACTGACTACTGTGCACTCCGGTTCCAGTTCGGTCATCTACCTTACATTTGGTAATCATTTACACCAAATACCCATTACCTAATTGAGTCACGTACAATAACTTGGTTTCACAAAAATTAAAATGATATTAACTTTCAATAAATCACCCTAAATTCACGTAATCAGTTTTCAAATAATGGGGCAAGAATGGGACTCGTCGCGCTCGGTTAGAATTCGGTCCGCTTACACGTGTCGAAAGTTCCAACGGTTTTCCACCTTCACTTCTTACAAATTACAATTAATATAACCTGGATAAATTTCTAGTTTCCAACTCTTTTGGCCAACCTGATACGAATGTCCTGATTGGTTAGCCAAGGTCCTGTTCTCCTCTTCCTGCAAACTCATATAACAGCATATACGCAACCGCCCCGCCAACTGCGTTGCCCATTGAAGTTCGGTGAAGATCATCTTTCGTTGCTCTGGTAGTCTGTTCGCAGTAAATTTTCCTGTTCCCTTTCTCCGCAGTTGGTCTGCTTACAATCACCGGATTTTAGGATCTTGTTCCAATCCCTGCCGATCCAATTTTCCGCCCAGACTACATTCTTTGTGTACCGGAACTCAAAGAAAGAATTTCCTTACTTTTGTTTAAGGAAAAGAACTTATTCAAGAGAGAAAAAATGTCCCACTATTAATTTTATTGAAAACCTTGCTTTCGCTACAAAATTCCAAAAAAAATGATATCTCTAATTTTTTCCCAACTACCCTTATTTTTTCCTGCTTAACATAAAAAATGTCTGGATATTATTCCAGGCTTTTTAATTTTGGAAAAAAATTATCGGTTAAAGAAGTGCTTTTAGTTGAACTTTTAATTAAAAAAACAAAGCTTTGACTTTGAAGCTACATATCTTTTAAATGAAATGACATATTAATGTAATTGATATACAGATACATTTATCTAAAAAATGAGCTTAATTACGTTACTCTACGATAAATAGTTTAGGAGTTAATAAAGGTTAAGTAAATTAAAAAAATGTCTTTTTTAAACACCCTGTATCTGAGTGGATACGGCCGATAGGACCATTCTCTAGAACATTTTTTTCTCCAAATACATCCAGGAAACACCCCCTAACGGATTAGCTTCTTAGTGCAAACCACTCTGCATAATGCACTAAGCACTAAGGCTATTAAAATACGTTACGTCTCGCTTTTCTTTGCTGGCTCCAATCGATTTCCCTTCGTGTAACCTCTTCAGCAACAACGGTTTCCTATATTTTACTCCGTTTTTCAAGGGTCATGTGCATGTCAGTTTCGGCACCTTAACTTTTATGATCGTTTATCTTCATGGAAAACCCTTGAATTTGGAATGAACTAGTACATAGTTTCACACTGCTTGTGTTTTTATCTGATATTTTCATTTCTACTTAGCTTAAATCATTCTCCGACCGTAAGTACTGATTCTGCTTCAACTATCTGAACTTACTGATGGTCTGGAGTCTTTTCCTTATTTGACGCAATCTATGAGCAGACAAAAATAGTAGCAAAGCTGGTGAAAAAATTTAAGACAAATAAAGATGATTTTTTTTATTAATAATTACAACGGCGGCTTAGAAAACAAATTTTTTTACAACAAGGTAAACTTTCTTGCAAGTAACAATTTGTTTATGCAACCCTGAAGGTACTAGATATAAATTTGAAGTAAAAATATTTGCATACATTTAGGATTACTAATTGTAAAAACAGTTTTTATTCGAGGTAAAACAGAAACTAAATGATTGCAATTTTCTTTTTATGGTTTTATTGAGGCAGATAGGGTGGCAGACGATTTGTTATAAGTAATTCATAGCAGAAAACTGCATGACTTGTATTAATTCCAGAATAGATGAAGCTGCAAATCAAGCAAGAGCACGACGGTTTATTACACTCGCTTTTTAAAGTTGAATTCTATATTGAACTTCCCGTAAACAAATCCTGTGATGATGATGAAACCTATAAACTAATTATTATCTCTCGTTTTTATAATTCCAATAAAACAATTAACGTTAATAAAGTTTTCGATGAGCAGAAGTATGTAGAAGTCCAACCAAATACTCTTAGAAGTCCTAGGGAAATATTAAGAACTAGCTAGCTAGAACGAGGCAACGGCCGCCTCTCTGCACCCATCGAAGCGAAATAAAGAAAGTAGTAAAAAATGTTCGGACAACGAAGAAGTTCTATTCACGTAAGCCCCAAGTGACTCAGATGGAATATTTAGTTATTTAGAATATTTAGACAAACCAGCATTGGAACAGCACATTCCAGATTCTTTTTAAAACTTTCAATTATGACATTACTGCCACTATTTATCCATCGTAATCTTAATCATAACATTGGGTTGCACTTGCATGGGCAAGCTGTAATCGTGATCTTCTCATTCTCAAAGTAAAAGCTCTGGCAATTTTGTCTCGTAAGTGTGCGTCGCACTGTTCATTTATCTCAGGCGCTCTACGTACAAAGTTTCAGCATCGTAGAATGTAATATTACTACGCTTTGTAACGAAGTTTTCTATGACAGCGCCATCTAGGAATGGCTTTAGAAAGTAACAGAATAGCCTATGTTCTTTCTTTTAATGTAAATAGCACATGGTTCAAATATCATTAAAATCGGTTGCACGGTGTTGGAGCCTACATACATACATGCATCCCACTTCCTTCGCCTGATTTGGTCGTCTATCCTGTCTTGGCCGGCATGGCGCCATAGTTCTACAGGGTGTATCAGGGAAAATGTCGAAACGCCTACTTACTTTAGACTTTTTTGGAGGAGAGAGGGAACCGTCTCCCCCAATGAAATGGAATTCTTAAAATCATGGCAAAGGGAGATATTTCAGAGGTATTAATACCTATCGAAGGAGGCCTCTATTTGCGGCGCTTTTTTTTTAAATAAGCATATTTATTATTATGATATAATAATGAACTTACAGGCTATGCTTAAACCTATTTTCCCTAGCTAACTTAACTAACTTACTGGCCCTCCGCGGGCACTCTAAGCTAAACCCTATCTAACTTAATTAGTGATGTTTATTTTGTCTTTCGGCCTCTTTATTTATTTAAATGGTTTTGATACATACTTAATTCTAAACTTAATGCTAAGAAATTTTTTTCAAAAACTTTATAATAGCCTGAGAGTTCGCGGGCGGTAGCATTCCAGGCTACCCCTAGCTAAACCTAACCTTAAAACTACCTACCTAACCTACCTTATAACTAAACTTATTACAATGGTAATCCTATGACTATATTTAATTCCCCTACTGGGATCCTAATCCTCCTTAGGCTAACGCCTGCACTCACATCATGCATTAATACATACACATTAACACTCTTCACCCTATTGATTCTTCCAGCCACCAGTACTTGGTACTGGCTCTGGAAGCTTCCTCCCTATCTGAAGGGCCGACTCGCGTGCTGAATCGCAGGAGCTCTGCGTTCAGCCAATCGGTTCGCTCATGTAATACTCATTATCCCGCGCCCGGCGATAAACGTGGTATATTAAGGGTACTCCCTCCCTGTTTTGTATCAGGCCAAGTGAATCTAGCCACGGGAATGCTTCTGGTGGTACATGTCCTGTCCGTCTTGTCATGTTATAGTAGTCTGGTTTGGGGTAATAAGCCCCAAAAATAAGGGGATTGCCGCTCTCTGTCGCTCTTACAACGTGATTTCGGATCAATCTGATTATGAAATTGTCTATCCTCATGGTTGCTGCTAGGATATCGTTGCCATGGAATTTTTTGAAACTTGACTCAGGTGTTCTATACATGCTTAAGCATGCCCTTAAGCATTGCCTTTCGAACACCCTCATCTTCTCCATATATGATGGTGATATATTCCACCATACGGGGCAGCCGTAGGTAAGTACCGGTCTGACTAAGGTCTTGTAGCAATCCACCTTAACTCTGGAGTTGAGATGTTTACTAAAAAAGAGCCTTTTCGTCATTTGGAAAGCCTTACGGGCTTTGACTATAGCAGCACGTATATGACTCTCTCTATTTGCGGCGCTTATCGTCCTTGCATGTCTATAATTTCGGTTGTATTCGCTGAGTGTGGATCCCAGGTAGTTCGAAGATATATTCCCCCAAGTAGGTAGTGTTGTGGTTTCTTTTTCTTCTTTCCACCCTCAACTGAATTAGAATTTTGCTCTTGTTTGTGTTTATTTGTACTCCAATGTTTAGCGCCTTCTTCTAAAAGCGTGAATATTTCTCTAAGGTACAACAGTGATCTGCTGGGATGTTATCAGGGTGGGTACATTTGTTTCTCTGCCCTCTGGCTTTTCCTCTGCCCTCAGGCTGTAATTACTCAGGAATTGCCTTTTCTTTTTCCTGCAAATCATTTTTGCTGTTCTTCTCGTTTCCTCTGGTTTCAATTTCTTGCTCCTCGTCGGTCTCTCTATCTATAATTTTCTGTTTTATTTTTGGTCTATATAGCTGCTTTGCATTCCTCGTCGTACCATTCAATGGCTCTGCCTGTGCGTTTGTAGTCTACAGTTTCATTGGTTAGGGTCACTTGACTAGTCAATAATATTCTTTCAATCTCAATTCTTTCATCTTTTTTTTCATTTTTTTTTTCTTTATTGTTTTTTTTTATTGCTTTGTTTCAGTCTTTTGTTGAATATTTCTGTTAATTATTCAATTTTATATACACAAATAATACTATCTCCATTTATCTATTTGTTTATATGTATAACATTATAAATTTTAAGTACATACGTTTTTAGCGTCATAAGATAATGTAAATCTTGATGTACAGTATGAAAATAAAGTAAATGTAAATGTATTGCCTTCAGTCTTATCCATTTTCCCTCGACTATGAGTGAGTTTACACGGCTGCATCAAATTAAATTTGATTATTTGATGCAGTCGTGTAAACTCTCTTGCCTGCATTAATTTAATTCACTATTTGATGCAGAACTTATTTAATGCAAATGATGAATGTGAGTTTTTATCCTCAAATTAGGATTAAAATATTGGAATATGTAGCAGAATTGTTTTAAAGAGCTTCCAGAATCAAAATAAAGCGAAGCCAGTCGGGAAAAATCTGAAAATTTAGAAGATTTGCATGTAATTTGATTCATTTTTTAATTGCCGAACTGAAAGTGACAGATAATCACATGCCGTGTAAACCACACAGCTTAATGCAGTGTGCATCAATTTAATTATTTGATGCACTCGTGTAAACTCGCTCTATGTCTGTATTATTTATGTTTGAACCTATCTTTTCTACAAAAGTTGCCTGATATCTCTCCAATACCGTCTGCCCTTGGAGGCGATCAACATCGAATTTCTTTTGTTTGTTGTTTCTTATTTCTTGAGTGGACAGCTGACATCTGAATCTAGCTTTAACTAGGAAGTGGTCCGATTCACAATTCGCACCTCTACAGGATTTTACTTGAAGGATACTGGAAGATGCCTTTCTGTCGATGATCTTACCATTATCATGTTGCGTGTGTTAACAGAATCGGGCGAAATTTGACCTACGACAATGGTACTTACCTTTATTGTACAATTTAAGCATAATAAAGCGATTTTATTTATTGTTGCTTATCGAGAAAATTTAAGTCATTTAGTTTGGGTAAACTTTTTCAAAATATAAATTTAAATATATGTATTTGCTTACAATAATATAAAACAATAAAAAATCAGAATTTTCGTTTAAAACCCTGCTTCTTATTCCTCAAGAGTAGGTAGACATCAATGAAGGAAGAAAAGTTCCGATTTTGAAAGATTTTTTAAATGTTTGTATTAAGGGTAATGATGACTGAATATGTGATTCCCTACCAGAATCGCATAGGTCAGAGACTCCCAAACTTTTTTGTGTCGTAGACCCCGTGCAATGTTTTCCGGTTTTGGGTAGACCCCCTACTTACCTGATATTGATTTTTTGTAAATTTCTAACTATAGTGAAGTTTAGGGTTAAAAACTTAAAGTAAAAACACATGTTAAGTTTTATGTATTTATTAATTGATGTGTATTAATAATGAAAAAACATAGATTTGGTTGAAAAAACTGACTTTCTGATTCTGTTTTTTCATTATTAATATGTTTCGGGGGCTTTAAACCGACTTTTTTTACTTTTACATGATAGTACAATCTTTGAAGAAAATTTTAAACTTTTGAACGTTGATCCAGCGAAATCCATGCACCTAGAGGAACGATTTTACAAGAACGCCTTTTTTTACAAAAAGAGAAATTTCAAGGAAACTGTTCAATATTTCACAACAAAAATAACACCATTATTTCAGCCATTAAGAAGCGATATTTGTACCAAATAACAAATATGTATGTGGCGTTAAACAAAAGTTATTTACAAATTAAAACTAGTTGGGATGTGGGTTTGACCCCTTCGGTCCACACGATTAACTTCCCAGTATGATGACCGAAGATGGAATAAACTGACTTCTTACAAAGTAGTTATACGTTTAGCGCTAGTGGAAAATTGGCTAGTATCGGAACTGATGACAAAGCAGTCCCTAGTTCAAATAACTATAATAGTAGTAAATCCACAAAATTTTTCTAGAGAATTTGTTTTTCCTGAACGTTAGCAAACAAACATTTCCTCAGTATTTCGTTCGCTGCACTAAAGCGGGTGTTCAAATTCATATTGAGCGGGCTGGAGCGCCATTGACAAACTCAGAAGCGAATGACTTCATTTGGAAATTCCAAAGCTTTCCGGAGATAATGGCAAAGCTGTAACTGTTAAGTACTTGTCAGACTTAACCAAAAAGAACAAATTTTGCGGTAACTACTGGAAATCCCGGGATGAGCCGCAATTTTCTGAAACTGTATCACGCGACTTTACTTTTTAATTTTCTCTTCGGAGAAAAAAAATATATTTTTTTAAATAAACGATAGAAAACTTAAGTTTCCCGGCAAAACTATTTATTTAAACAAAATTTACAAAATTAACTTAAGTTAATTAACTTATACGATATGTCTACTCTTTAGAGAGACCACGAAAAGACTGCACTGAGGACTTTCTCTATTATTCTTAATTGCGGGAAAATATGAATTCTTAATAGCATTTCTGCTGATAAAGCTTTTTCTTCCTCAGTTTCATATTATGATTTTTCTTCAAGCTTTATGTTGTATGTCTGGATCATTTCCTGCCACGAATCTCTTTTAGCTGAGCTAAGGTTTTTAGTTTTGGGAACATGATCCAGATTTTCAAAATGTGGGAAAATCTCTGATGTAACTCGCGTAGAAAACAATTCCCCGTCAAAAAGTGCTAATCCAAGGTTTGAAAAATTCGCGCTGTTTGTAAAGAGTAACGAAATTTTTGCACGATTTTGAAAGGTTGTCGGATTTTGACAAGTGATGTTTTGTTCGAAGGCTATCGCTGTGCAGAACCCAAAAAAATCACTTCGTTTATAACGGGTCTCATTCCATTTACTTTATTAGATATTAGCAAAACTTGTCAATTTAAGGTCTTTCTGACAATTAGCCGAAGTAAACAAAAAAGGCCCGACCGAATATTATGAAATTTTTTTCAGAGCATTTCTTCGTTAATATTCTTTTTTCGGCACCTCAATGAAGTCGATACAGTTTTTAGTTTGGACGGTATCGTGCAGGTACAAAAATCACTTATGTCACTTAAACCAAAAACCGCTCGACCGAATATTATAAAAATCTTTTCAGATTATATTGTCGCTAATACGCTTCAAACGGCATCTCAAGTAAGTCAATATCTTTCGTGGTTCGGGAGATATCGTGCAGGTACAAAAATCACTTACGCCGCTTAAACAAAAAAACGGCTCGACCGAATTTTATGAAAATCTTTTCAGATCATATTTCGGTTAATACGCTTCGAACGACACCTCAACGAAGTCGATATCTTTTTTGGTTCGCGCGATATCGTGCAGGAAAAAATGACCACATCC
Organism: Thereva unica; assembly: GCA_949987705.1. Taxonomy (NCBI): domain Eukaryota; kingdom Metazoa; phylum Arthropoda; class Insecta; order Diptera; family Therevidae; genus Thereva; species Thereva unica. Next base: position 105,122,653 of record OX465283.1, read on the forward strand.
GTTCGCACACACACACACACATACTTTCTCCAATTTTTTGCTTAAAATGCTCCTTGAAAGATGAAAATACGTCGAAAATTTCGATTTCGATTTTCGGACCGATTACAATAACTTCCTATACTGGGAAGTTAAAAACGTGATTTTCGATAGTTTTTCTCATTTCTCTCTATGTTTTGTGCCCTAACCTATAACTCAATATACATCAATCTTTGAATAGAGAAGATAAGGAACCGAAAATAGCGTACATGTACACGGATTTGAGGGAAGCACTTGGGATCAAGAAATTTTCTCTCTAATTCTCCCCCTCTACTTTAACCACAACAACAAAATACATTGACTTTAACCACAACAACAAAATACATTGTCTAACCTGGACAGAGGCGCAGTGAAATTTGTTCAGGTTTTGCGAAGGGTCTGCTTCAAACATTTAGCCAAGTGAAGCGTTCTCACCGAGATGGTTGCTGAGAAACGATATCCCTCCCGGTTTTTGAATAAATATAACACAGCCACTGTCCGGGTTAGACACAAATACGTAAAGAATGCTATGCATTAGTGTTGCCAAAATGCTTCCCCGTGTTTAATAAATTGCACTTCCTCGTCTTCTCTATTCAAAGACATCAATCGATCCGAGGTCACGTTTTTCTTTTATTCGCTAAAAAGCGTTTTTTACACTTTCCGGGATTTTTTAGGTTAGGTTTGCCATTCCAAATTCAAATAAAGAAAACGCTATCTTTATTAGAATTTTTTTCCTCTATGACCATATTTTTTGTTTTCTGTTGGCAATTAATGCAAAAATTACATGGAGCTATTTTAGATTGATTGGACTAAATGTAATAAAAAGGTACTATCAGTGTATGTTGAGATGCACTATCGTGGACCCCCAAATTATTTTTTCGCTGACGTAGTCCCTTTGCAGGTTGTCATAGACCCCTGGGGGTCAATATAGACCACTTTGGAAACCACTGGCATAGATGATGGCATGAGTTACTAAGGATCAATGCACCCATGGACTTACTCAAGATGTGAAGAGGTGGGTTTGGGAAAGTGGTGACGTTATCAACCTCATGAAGGATGTGGACATTTACAATATACACAATGCTTTCATCGTTTCGGAAATGTCAGTTCATTGTTGTGGCTTCCATGCAAAATGTTCCTGAAGACACAATCATGGCTTTTTCAGATTATCGAAACTCATTGAGTAAAAGGCCAAGCTAAAAAAAGACGCTCCAGAGAATCCTATCCTAGGGCGCTTCTTGAGAAATCTAAGGATGCATGGAGAGAAATTGAGACGACGCTGAAGGACATAGACCGTATAAGTTAAGGCTGGAAGAAGCTGAAAGAAGGGGAATGCATAAAATCGCCAGGAGAGTATGAGCAACTTAGGTAAAAGATGATCTAGCCGCGCGAAGCATTATTGCATAGCCCTTCCGGCGGGAAGAGTGGAGGATTAGAAGGTGAATATGGTGGCCCTGTGACATACATAACCGGCGATATACACGTGATGATGACATATTCAAAAGCATATTTTTAGTGAAATAAACTTTATCAAATGTTTAATTTGACTTGTCCTTTAAATCTAGGCAGGGTAACATCGCAGAGCGAGGAATGGTTAATGTCCCCTCCAATCCACTTCATAGTTTTTGCCGATGACGGTACTCTGCGTTACTCCTACGCATTCGTCAAATATAATAAATAACAAACATGTGCCAGACTGTGAACTCATGTGCAACTCTATTAACGGGACATTGAACTATTCTTGATTGGGCCCCAAGAGTGGAGTTGAATTCAACGCAACAAAAAAGAAGTACTGTCTAATGTTTACAAAACCTGTACCGTCCTTCCCTTTATCTCAGCGGGAAAAAAGACCCTCATTATAAAACTCATCTTTTAAAAACTTAGACGTAATTTTACATTCAGATGTGCTAGCTGCCCTGGCTACAATCTGCAAGTCCTACATTCCGCCCCGCCTTGATTATAACTCGTATGGGTGATTACACACGAGCGTATATGTATACGACACGACAAGAGTCGGCTGCAAAAGTGGTTCGTGAAGAATAGGGTGAGTGAGGACGGTGGAAATTGTGTCCATTCTATCTCCTCTCTTACACACGACACTCACAAGAGTTGGGTTCAAAAGCGGTTTATGGAGAAGAGGGTGAGAGAGGAGATGGAATGGACACAATTTATATTGTCCTCTCTCAATCTCTCCTCCATAAACCACTTTTGCAGCCGGCTCTTGTCGTGTCGTGTGTGGGCTGGTGTGGAATCAGGCTATATCTGAGCGATTGCTTCAAAGACTACTCTTTGGCTTGGCTAGAGAAGGTACAAAACCGCATTGGCGGTAGTCTTTGTTCCTCCATAGACCCTTTAAGCCACCGTATGAATGTAGCATACCTTATTACATTTTAGCGCTATTACCATAGCAACTGCTCCATTGAAATTAAGAACCTCCTGCCTACATGGCAATTTTTTCTCGCAGCACAATACCAGCCAACTAGGCTCTGCAGATTTCCTCTTCGCGCATATTATGGTTTTGAAGTACGTTTGTAAATATAACAACTAGATGGTAGAACTGTCTTCTACTGCCGGTGTTTCCAAACTCGAGAAAGTCGAGTAGTGGGGCGTGTCAAATCATTTGAGTTCAAGCAACTAATATTTCACTCGAATTACGACTTTCAGCACAGGGGTTTAAGGCCCCCATACACGATCAAATTGGATGTACATCCAGATTTCCATCAAACCCATAAGCGCAATGAGTTTCGATCGGCCAACCGGCCCACAATCGATAGTTTTGGTTGTACATCCGCCCTTCGATGTACATCCAATTTGACCGTGTATGGGGCCTTTAGAGTGGAAGTGCTGAGTTGAATTTATGGCCTCTGTGCTAAATCGTAATTCGATTGAAACGTCACTTTCTTCAACTCAAACGATTTGTTACGTCAAGCGACTCGACTAAGCTTGGACGTCAACTTTTGTACTACCAGTCCGTCATGTCGTACAAGTCATAGTACAAGCTCTAGTAGTAAGCTTAATTGATAGATCAATAGAGGATATAAAAGGTGAAGAGGTTCTATAGTTGTCTTGATAGACTCGTGATTTCTCGACATGACATTCACGAGTGCTGTTGACCAATAGTGTATTAACAAAAGCCATAAAAGCAAAGCAATTAAAAACATATGTATGTATATGTGAAGTGCAATTGAGGTAAAACTAACCAATATCCGCAAATCAAAGCGATACTTACATTTTCTTCGCAAAACAAAATTTCAAAATTTAAAATAAAATAAAAAAAACGAGAAAAACAAATCAAATATGTTTTGTTTTTTGGGTATTTAAATTTTCTTTAATTGAATTAAATTTTTTTTAATAACATAACAAATCAGGATTTTTTTCAGATTTTTTTTATTTATTAATTGTTTTTTTTATTTAAATAACAGTTCGTCAAGTTCGTGTACTTGTGTTTTTTTTATTTTCTTTTTTAATGTTCTTTTTTTATTTTTATTATTATGAAATTTTTAAATATATACTTTCAATAATAATCTTTTTTTTTAATTCATTTTTTTTTAAATTTCATTTTTATTTAAAAATTAATTATTATCTTAAATATTAATATTAATGTTAACATTGTTTGGTTGTTTTCTCATTCCATTCTTCTTCATTTCTTTTTTTTGTTTTTTTTTTTTAATTTATTTAGTTTTTGAATATTATCGACCTAATCATATCAGTGTGTTTGTTTTTAATATTTTTTTGTTGTCCTTAAGATTCCTGTTGTTATCCTCATTCCTTATTTATAAATTAAATTTAAATTTTTTCTGTATTTTTTTATAAACTGAATTTATGTTTTTTTTTTAGTTTTCTTAAAGGTGTATATGACTTATTGTTTTTCTTTTGTGTGTGTAAGTGTTTTTGAATGTGTCTTTTTTTGTTGTAATATTTTTTTTATCTATATAACACTTTATAGTTTTTTTTTGGTTTCTAGTTTAATTTTAATTTGTTTTTTCCTATTTGCTTATAGTTGTGTGCAAACTTTTTGTTTTTTTTTGTTTTTTTTGAGAAATATTACGTATTAAGGAAGCTTCTTATTTGTGTGTGTGTTTTATATAAATATGTTTTTTTTTATATATTTTTTAGTCATCTTTATGCTCAGTGAGTGTTGATTGTGATTTTTTTTGTTCTTACTAAACTGTGTGATTTTTCTTGTTCTTTTAAAACGATTAATTTTAATATTTGTTTCTCATTTTGTTGTTGTTGCGCTATATTTTCGTTCTGAAAAGGGTCTTTTTATTTCTGAAAATTTCGGATTAATTACAGGAAAAGTTTTAAATGACTTAAAAAAATTTAAATAAAAGATAAACGAAACAAATCCGGAACAATATATCCAAGACACATTTTTTCTATATATTTTAGTGAAGGAAATGTGTCTTGGGTAAAACAATATCAAAATTGGATTAAAAATAAAAATTTTGCAAAATTCAAAATATAAAAAAAATATTCAAGTGCTAAAAATTGTTGCAATTTTGAAATATTTTCTTTAATAAAGTTTTCATCTAGATGATCTACATTTGATATTAGAGCTTTGTTCTTTGTCCTTTTATTTTGGTTGAATAATAACTAGAAAGGATTTTGTTCGTTATTTTTTTATTAATTTATTAATTTCTGTCAAATTTTTTTATTTTCCAAAATTTTATCATTTTTGTTTGAAGATATTAAAAATTCCTGAAAATATTTTTTTTGGATTGTTTTTATTGCAAGTTAATTTTTCTTTATATATATATTTTCTTATATTTTTTCTGTGATAAATTTTGTGCTATTTTGTTTTTTTTTTTTTTTTGTTATTTTTTGAGTAAATATTGATTTTACATAACTTTTTTTAATGCTTATGCCAAATACATAATTCGAAAACCTTGGTTGTTGCTGAGTACGTTTTTTTTGTATTATGTAGTAATTGTATATAGTTCATCTATATGTAAACTGTAACTTTTGTTTTGCTTTGTGTTTTTTAAAATAGTAGTTTTGGTATATTTTTTTGTGTGTGAATTTTTATTTTCTTTTTTAAATTTAAATTTTGTTTTTAGTATTTCTTTAGAAGTTTTTTGCTTTTTGTTTTTTTGATGTTAAATTTAAATTCGTATTTTTCTTTTTTTAGAGTGAGACTTATGAATGAGTACTTAACGATCTACACGTTGAGGTATTTAAAATAACTAGGAATTTTTAACAATTTTTTTTTTGAATATTTTAAATAAATTAAAAGTTGTTAAATAATTTAGATTATATTATTATACCTAAAGCTTTGTCAATGTTCTTTTATATTAAGGATCACAATTTGATATTTGATGACTTTGCCAGGCTTAGAAGTCACCTTTTAATATTTCTAGTTGATCATGTCGTTCACGTTCATTGCATTGCAAGCTTAGCAGAAAGGGTTAGTGTTTGGTGGGATAGATCAAGAGTCTGCGGATTGCTGGAAGACAATACAGCCCTGCGTTTGAAAACTTGGATATTTCATGAGTTCAGAAATATTGATTATGGTATTGCTTCACAGTCGAGTTGTAGGCTCCTAGGCTGTAGTATGCGCGCAAAGGAACATGGTTGGTGCGTTGCCTGAGCAAAATCATGTTTGCAAATAAACAGTTGCGAAGTCCTGAAGGTTTGCATATACCCAATAGTCAGGGCGATAAAGTCCTACTGGACTAAGTCCAAATATTTGATGTGCAGGGGTACTTTCAATCAAGTAATTCTTATCCTTAGTACTTCGAGGACTATAAATAGGCGGATACATTGGTCAGATAGGGGTCTAGTACTGTTGAAATCGCTTCGGATCTAGCTTTTGAGGAACTCACCAATTTGGTGAAAAGGTACCTAACGATCAGACTCTGATAAAATACGAGTAGTGGAGGCTCAGAACTGTTATGATATCCCATGCAGCATACCTCAAAGAGCAAAAATGCCAGCAATTTCCAATTCTTCAAGTTCTTTGCACTTGTTACATCCTTGCAGCTCTTTAAGCCCTCACAGAAATATTTTTCTTCTGTTGGCCTCTCGCAACTGCTCTCTGCACCGGTCCCGATTCTGAGCCGATGTCATCCATTTTGGTATCCCTAAGTTCTTAGCGTCCTGGTCTACGCCAGCCTTCCAACGAAGGTTGGATCTCCTTTGCTGTCGCACCCCATAGGTCCTACCGCAGAGAACTTTCCGAGCAGGCCCATCTTCACTCATATGTGCTAGATGTTTCAAACGGTTAATGTAGATCTTACAGCTGTTACGGAAAAGTTTAACTTGAACCGCGTCAGCTCGCGTCATAGCAAGCGATTTTAAGTCTATCTTCTATTTCGGGATGTGTCATCCCGGTTACGTGTTTAACCACCTAGTCGTAAACACAGTGTCGAAATAGACATATTCTCGCCGATATTTTCCAAATCACAGTTAATTATGAATTCTGCTCCTTTTATAACAAACAGGACTTTTTATGAAGCCTTGATGGACAAAATACCCAAATTCTGGATCAAGACTTTCCTTGAGAATGAACACTTTTTGTTAAATTATTTCAAATCTCTACTCGGCACATCTTGGAGAGCGGATGATAAATTTCAAAGTGCCTCCCAGCGACAAGCTGGTTTCATCAGGATTGTAGAGCCGCAATAAAAGAACGAAACCAGAGCCACCGGGAGTACATCGCAAGGCCCATAAGTGCAAGGATGGAAGTCTTTAAGCTAAAAAGAAGAACTGCAGAAAAGTTGTGTAGAAAGAAGAAGGGAGAGATACAGGAAGACTTCAACGAAAGGAGAATTAGGCAAGCCTACAAAGGAACACGCCAGATCAACAATAAGTTTCAACCAAGAACGGATATCTGCAGGGACATACATGGGACCCTATTTACAGTCGCGGATAGGATAAAGGAAAGGTGGAGACAATATTTTTAAAATTTATTTAATCCAACCCCAAGAATAAACGAAGACCCACAATAGAACCACCAACACTGGATGAGGTACGGGAAGCTGTGAAAAGGCAAAAAAGCAACAATTCCCCACGCTTCGATGGAATCGCAGCTGAGCTACTAAAGGAAGTAGGACCGCACCTCTTAAGAAACTTACACGAACTCATATCGATACCCTCAATCTAATACCGCGTACGAGAAAAATTCAAAAGTTTCAGGAGAAGCAAAAAACTGCTTTTTATGTCTTCTAAAGTACTCAATACGAGATTTTATTTGAATAGAAGCACAGTGCAAATATTGTTTTCTCTTTCATGGTGTTGCAACTGATGTGTAGAGAATTGCAAGATATATAATAATCACTCAAATTCAACATTTTCCTAAAAATGCTCATACGTGGTATTAGAATGAGGGTATCGATACGCAACATCTGGGAGGAAAAAGTTATACCAGATGACTGGAAGAAAGCGATTATATGTCCAATCTACAAGAAAGGAGATAAATTAGCTGAACATCAACGAAGAGAAAACAAAGGTGATGAAACAATCCAGAGCAGGAAGATTTAGAATGAGAAGAAATATAACTATGGACGAACACAATCTAGAAGTAGTCGATATAACAGTCTACCTTGGGTCTACAATTACAAAAAGAAACGATGAAAAGGAAGAAATAACTAGACGAATACTGCCGGCTTATAGAGCCTTTCATGCCCAAAAACAAATACTGCACTGAAGATTTGTGCACAGAAACTGAAGATTTGTGCACTTTCACTCTACAAAAACAGTAATACGACCAGTACTGTGTTATGGTAGCGATACTTGGACTATGACCCAGGACATGGAGGAACGAGTCAACAGGTTTGAGAGGAAAGTTCTCATATGCACAATAGACCTTACGAGAGAGGATGGAATATGGCGAAGGAGACACAACAACGAGTTATTATATGATATTTTTGACGACCCACAACTTTCAACGTTTATAAAAATCAACAGACTTAGACTAGCCAACCACGTAAACAGGATCAGGCTTATGGTGGCAGGTAGACTCAGGAGGAGATGGATGGACTCTATGACGGCTGACGCAGAGACAATGCTCAATATTCGGAACTGGAGAACTGCTGCAAGGAACCGTCAATCTTGGAGAAATGCCCTAGCGGAGGTCAAGGCTCGATTTGAGCAGTAGCGCTATTGGATGGATGGATGGAGTTTTGGGGAAAGTGGTGATGGTGACGTTATCAGGGACCTCATGTAGGATATAGACAATGCTTTCATCTTTTCGGAAATAACAACTCATTGTTGTGCCTTGCATGCAAAATGTTCGTGAAGACAAAGGAGGACGCTCTTCTGATGCTGGAAACTCCTTGAGTAAAAGGCCAAGCTGCGACGCTCTAGAAAATATCATTTTCTACCGAAAATTCTTGCGAAAAGTTGAGACGATATTGAAGGATATAGGCGGTAAGTTAAGGCCAGAAGAAGTCACAAGAAGGGAGAAAGATGTATAAAAACACCAGGAGAGTATGAGCAACTAGAAAAAACCTGATCCAGCCTCGCGAAGCATTACTGCAAAGCCCGTCCGGAAGGGAGAAAAGAGGAATAGAAGGTGGTTCTGGAGGCTTCGTACCGCACATAACCGGCAATATATAGGTTATGTTGACATATTCAAATAGCTATTCTTCTACAAACAAAATCAAACATTTTTGATATAAAAAGACGAGTTCTAGGAATTGTGTACCTTTTTAAGAACATTGTCGTTGCTATTAAGCACAAAACAAATAATAAACCTAAGCCAATTGAAATAACCCTAAAAAATGTTTATCAGTATTTTCTAAATTTAATAAATTTATTTCGGGGAATACAATAATACACATAAGTTATTTAGCACCTAATAATCTCATAATGGTACTTATTAGTATAGTAACTACAACCCCAACTTAAGTGAGCTTTAGTTTGTTAATAATATTAGAAGGTTTACACTCATTTTCCGGCAGAGTTAACGCACTGCTATAGCTCATATTGGATATACATTATGTGAGTTATATTGCTTTTTAGACTATTGTTTATATATTTCACTTGTTTCTTCTATTCAAATAGTGATTGTTTTTTTATATATTAATTCCTTTAAGTGACAGCTTAAGTAAAGCGGATTTTAGGTGCATAATCTGCAATGAGTTTTGGGAAAATATATATTTAAAAAAGTGAAAGTTGAAGAAAGTTAAACATTGATGTACGTAGTTCTAGAAAGCATAAACATATATATTGTATCTTTGAGAGTACATAACATCTAAGAACAAAAGTTTTTGTTTACTAACAACAAGCCATTGAATTGCATATTTATATATGTATACATTAACTTTAAATAAGCGTTTTTTTTTCATTACATTTTAATATCAATTTAGGATTATCTGCTAAAAATTCCCAGTATTTTTCAAAATAACCATAATTAATTGGAAGATATTCGTGATCGAGTGTGCACTATAAAAATTAATTTTTCTTGTTGTCTACGTGTAATACTTGAATTGTATTAAATTTATTTATTTATCTTTTTCTTGTTGTATTTTCTCTTAGTATTCTTAACATTTTTGATTTCAATTTTGTCAATTCATATCATTTTTATTAAATTTTTTCAAGGTATTTTTTATTTATTTATTTATTTGTAGAAAAGTAAAACCTTCTAAACTTATCATTCGTCATCTTTTTTACTAAATTCAATTTGTGTAAATACTTCGGAAGCTGGTATTCTCTTTTTCATTTAATTAATTTTTTTCTCACAAAGTACAAAATACAAAAAATGTTCCTATGAATAAAATAAGAAATAAAAAATATAATTTATTTTTTTATTATTCTTTCTCTCTTATTCGTTTTACTAAATGAAAACTGCTCTAAAAATTTAAACTTTTCTCTTTTCTCATTTTTTTTGGATAAAAAATATATGTGTATGTATTATTATGTTGTTATTGACCAATATGCGAAAAAACATTTATGTGTCCTTTATTTAAATATATTTTTTATATTTTTTTTGTTTTCTGTTTAAAGACATGTATGAGTGTGTGTGAGTGGTAGTTAGTAATTGTTGGTAGTATATAAATATTGTTTATACATAATCAACCCCTGAATGAATTAATATTTTTAATATTCTGTTGCTGCTGTTGTTTCTGTTGTTGTTGTTGTTATTTTGCTTTTATTTAAGGTCACGTTGTGAGTCTAGATCGCAATCACAATCACATCCATCCAAGCATTCAGGACATTCTAGTTCACTATCTTGTCAGTAGATCCATGATACTGGCACCCACTGTGGTGTTGTGTGCACCTTTTCTATAGCATTTTCTAATGTTGCTATTGTCTCGCCAATATCGTTATTAACAATTGTTAAATCAAAGAAATGCCCATACGCTTGGCGTAGCATTTCTGATTCTTTAGCGAGGCGTTCTAAGCTTCCATCATACTAAAATATTAAAGTAACGAAAATCAGCATTGGAGAATTCGATTTGATTTCAGTTCAGGATACTTACGTCTGCAATGTTCTGTAGTGAAGGAGCTGCTATAAAGACGACATATGGTGTAAATTCTGCTGTACGTAAAATTTTTAACGCTTGCGGTTCAACGTCCAATATGGCCATTTTTCCTTCTGTATGAATACGTCGTATTGTATCCAGTTTAGTTCCGTACATAGCATCCTCATGAGTACCTACAATAATTTTATACGAATGAATTGGCTTGAGAATTATTGTTGGCGCATTGTTTAAACTAAAACTATTATAATTGTCCTACGAGAATTGTGTGCGTGCTAAAAATACACTTGTGTTATCTATTACATTTTCAGAAAGTTTCCTTCAATTAAATTCGAGTTAATTGAGTCTCTGGTCGCACTGGCTGATAGTAATACGTTTTATGATAAATTTCTTGAGCAAAATGAGAAATCTATATTAATCTATATTAATAAAATCTATATTAATAAAAGAAAACTTTTGTATGAATGCGTGTATAAGTATGTGTGCGCTATAGCGGGCGCACTAGCCCTCGCAGAGCTTCGATCAACCTAGAAGCCCGATTTTCGAAATTCAAAATGGCCGTGGAAATATAATCGAAATTCAAAGAGGCCAAACAATTATAAATTTGTCAATTGTGTTCCGATTTCCATAAAATCGGTACATGGGGATTTTTGATGTAGCAAATAACGAATTAATGATTAAAACCTATAAATTTTAAAAAATCCGGGCCAATATGGCGCACGAATTTTGCCAAATAAGTGGTCCTGGTTTATGTAGGCTGTTAATGAGTTGGGAAATCTGAAAATCTTCAGATCCTAGCTCCATTGCCATAGTGATTCCTAGTCATTTTCTCTATTGTCGTGAAGTCTTCCACTTTCTAAAATGTAGGAAATTTCTTAAATTTCCTCTAACCAGTATAGAAGCAAAAAAACAGACATAGGATTTTAAATTAGTATGAAGAAGATCTCTATATAGTTCATTAAGAAAATGTTCTACAGGACAGCTGTCCTCCAGAGTTGTAAGGTCAGACACGTGATCTAAAGTTTGAATCGCTCCAGAAACACGCCCATCACAAGCGAATACTTCTCTGCACTAAGAGCGCAATTAACGGAATTCTTCGAGACGGTTTTGCGGCTAAGTACGACTGGAGCCATATCATAAGGGAATGCGGAAAACCTAATTTCTTTAGTTTAAGAACTATAATAGAGTGAGGGCGTTTGCCGAAAGCCTTATTGAAGTTTGGGGGCCTCGGTAGTCTAGGGCTAAGGCGTCTGACTGCTATCCCAGAGGTCCCGGGTTCGAATCCCGGCCAGCCCCACGGTCCTTCGCCTTTTCCACTTTCCCACCCACATAACTTTCCTTCTTTCTTCTCCCCTCTTTACATTCCTGATTCCTCCTGTCATAGCCTTCACTAGTCCTTCCCCGCTCCACCAAGCGCATGTCATCGGTTGGGAGATGAGATTCAACTCGTTTCAGGAGGCATAACACTCCAGCGAGTTGTTTCTCAAAATGCCCCGATGCCAGAGTCGCGAAATGGTTGGAAATATGTATGTGGAATAAAAAATATCACGGCTAGGTTGTGGCAGCTCCTTCCTACTTCTCTTTCTCTCTTTCTACTCCCTATCTTCCGGCTAGAGCTGCTGTTAGACATTCTATACGAAAAATTAGATTGTCGAACAGTACAAAGGGGCTTTCCCTAAGCCTCTAGTCTATCACATAAAAAAAAAAAAAAGTTTAGCAAAGCCTCGAACTGTGTGTGAAGAGAACTCCAGTAAATTAGTAGTAGTGGAACGAGCTGAACTGAATTGAAATCCATGTTGGCTTGTTGTGATAAGTCTCTTGCAGATACATATGAGCGATAGCATAATAAATAATAGATTCAAAGAGTTTTGGTATAGACAAAAAGACGATGGACGATAGACCATGAATAAGACTACAGCAGAGGAGGGCAGAAGGGCCCATACACAGGAATCATTAATATGTTTCAAGATTTCTGCCCTGGTTATAGAGATAGAATAGTTGTGAGACACTTGTGTTGCATTAATATGTCGGAAATTGTTTTCGTTAGGTTAAACGACGAGACACGGGAAAGATTCGAAGAAGAAAGATGCGAGCATATCGCAAATCTCGGATGGATTGATGCTGAAGGAGTTTTCGTGTTGCATGTTGTTAGGGTAATAATAAGTTTTTCCTTAGTGTTAATAAATTTAAAGAATGTTCTCGGGTCACCATAGAGTTACCAATCGTATTACTGCGGTATTTCTTATAGAAAGTTTCAGAGAGTATATGGAATTGGTCATAGCAATTGACAAATGCCTAAAAACTTGCAGTGTCTTTCCTCTTCAGGTAGATTTTCTAGAGTTTATTCTTCTGGTTTCTGGTATGCCTTCATTCATTGTTGTAACAGGGTGGGGATGACCTGGACAGCTTTAGAGGCCTAATATGCATCCAGGATGCAACAAAAACAACCTACAGCCTACGATCAAAGATCGCCCTGTTGCAATAAAAATTGCTTTTGCTTCCAACTTACCGACGAAATCCATTATTCATCTCCAGCCCATTACAGCCCTTCGCTGATAACGATGCTTTGCATTTCTCTTACTATTTCGATAATTTTAGTAAAGCACATGCCAGATATTGTCTTTATGCTCAGGAATAATGTCCAATTACATTTTAACACGGGCAGCGAACTACTGTCTTATCGCCAACATAACGTGTTCAACCATTTTTTTCCTTTCAGCGGACGGTCAGCTGCTAAATGCAGGCTGATTTTATTTTATGCGTGACTTAACACAAGGATCCGCGATGGAAAGAGTATTCTACAAATTGGACATTCGAACCCTGGAAATTGGTACTGGCAAGACAAGTCATACGGATATAGCAACGTACTTACTATGTTTGGCAGAGGATTGATCCCAACCACTACGGACTACATTACCCCCAAGTTGGAGGTAAGCAAGACGTTCAAAGTCAAAATTCCAACAAGCGAGGGGAAATACGAGCAGATATGGACACGCTAACTTACACAGACGGTTCAAAGATGAACTACGGATTAGTCGCCGGGATCGTCTCTGAATCATGACATATAGAGCCAAAAAATTCCGACTTCCGGACGGATATATGTAGGATCCCTATTAATACCATTAAAAGGCTTATTTACTTACAATTAGCTTTTTTCTCCAAATACATCCAGAAATCACCCCCTAAAGGATTAGCATCTAAGGGCAAAGCACCTAGTATATATTTTTTAACTTCATAATAGCCTTGCATTGTTGGTGTTATACGCTGTCAGATATTGGCTTTTATGACATAATCTCTGGCATGTCCATTGGACCATTCTTCTGCGGATCTCTGATATTAAGAAACAGAGTAGATTGGGAGAAATTTTTTAAGAGCACTTTGATTAATAAAATTGGCATAGTCTTTTGAGTTTTGGCAAAGTTTTGATACATTGTTTTGTAGTTTCTTTAAGATGATATAAGTTAAGCCGTACTGAATATATCCAAGCCTCTCTGTATGTGTAGCTCTAACATTGTAGTTTGTACGACATAAGTTTAAGTCATATAACAATTTTTATTTAAAGCTTTAAGTTTTATAAAGTAGTTTGGTAGATTTCGTGGCAATGTTTTTAGGAGCATTGAAGTCGATTAACGTTCTAAAGTTTAACCAAAATTGTTAGACTAAGAAATTTCAAATATTCAACAGAAACCTTTTGTGAAATAGGTAGGAGTTGCTCAAGTACAATTTCAATTCAATTGTATGCACTGGGAATGGCAATTGCATTTCTTAGCACCTTACCAAAGACAGGAAAAGTGCCCGAGTGTGGAATCTAACTGTTATGTCTGTCAGGAATGTGCTAAATTCAAGTTAAAAGAAAGTTTCTGTGGATTTCGTCTAATTTCAAACGAGAAACACATCCAGGGTAATCATCAACATCATTTCAAAACACAGTTTTCTTATTATGTGGTGATATTGCTGCAACAGAGTAATATCAAGAACGAAAAGTCAAAATGTATGTTGAAAAGTTTTAGAGGTAAATTCTCAATTGGAGAATGGGGAAAGAGTTTCGAGGCAACGAACGCCGGCATACTGCAGTTTAGAAACTACCCAGGACCCTACCTAAGTGATAAAATACTATAAATGGTAGAGGTAAATTTTATTATCAAAATTTGTAGCAAATAAGTTTTAATTAAATTTATTTACAAAGTAGGTAACTCTGGGAATATAGAAATATTGAAAGAGATAAAAAGACTTAACTATAAACAGTGTGAATTGTTAGTTTCGCTATTGAATTTTGATAGAGCAGAGGCAGGGTTACTCTTTAATGCACTATTTTCAATACTGCCACACTATAATTATACCACTAAGCATATCAACAGTGCACAGATTAGAAAGTTTTGAAGGATGCATGAATAGATGTCGATGAACTTTACGTTTGAACTCAGAGATGTTGTAGAAGTTTAGAATTATTGACTGCGGAAGATTGCTCCACAATCGAGTTGTTCTATTTATAAACGAACTTCTGGACTATAGTGTGCGCGAAAAGTGGGACTGCACTGTATAAGAGTGAATCAAATTGGCTAGTCTTGTGTTGTTGGAAAAATATTACTGCGTACGAAGCAACGCAACGCGGTAATTTCAGCGGAACTGTGGATCTTGTAATAGCGATGGAATTTTGTCAAGGCTGTTACATTGACTCAATGAGTCAATGGGGATGATACTTAAGGAGTTGTCTTGTCTGTCAAATCATGCCAATGTGGTTTTGGAAGTGCAACCACAGATGAATGAGTTGTACTTGTACTCGAGGCGAGGCCAAGACCGATTTGAGCCTATAACAGAGGGAAGGAGAACCTTATTAGCAGAGGCCGCAACAACTGGGAGATCCTGGACGGAGCTGGAAGCTGTCGTAGTCTGTTTGAGGGCAACTGTTTCCTACCCTATGCCCCTATGGAACTCTGCCGTTGTCTGGTCCCAAGTCCAGGGTGTGAAAGGAGGAGGGTGGTCGACCTACCGAATTGACCAAAATCGGGAAGAAACTAGGCAGGGTACCGTATGGATACACGAACTAACTATTTACGAAATAATGCTACTGCATCCGGGGCAGCCAATGCGCCAGGACTGGGGACTAGGAATGCTGATGAAAAGTGGGTTACTGGCCGAACACCCAAATTAGTCACACCAAAATGAAAATTCAATTCGCCGCGTGGAACGTACGAACAGGACATCACGTCGCTCAAAAGGAAATCATAGCAATGGAATTATTCAAATACAAAATATCAGTTGCTGCGCTAGAGGAACTACGACTTACCGGATCCGGGACATTGATGATCGTTCCGCTAGCAATCGACGAAACGATAATACTTTACTATTCCCGTGGTGAGAGACGAAAGGCCGCCGTCGGGTTTATGGTCGAGTTGAGTTTCGAGATGGACTGCCAGCACCGTTATCGCATTTCAACCGATATCCAAGCGTTTGGAGGTTCGGTGGAACGATCAAGACCCATATCGTATCCGTTTATGCTCCAACAAGACCAGCCCGGACGCAAACAAGGACGAATTTTACGACCAGTTTCAACAGACGCTGGGTGCGATACCCATCATCATCACACTCGCGAGGGACTTCAATGCACATTCAGGCGCAGAGCGAACGGCTGGGAAAGAACCATGGGCAAATTCGGACACGGAGTAATTAATGACAACGGTTTACGCCTGCTTTCATTCGCAGCGTCAAACAATTTGATCGTAGGCAACAGCATTTTCCGCCATCCACTCAAACACCAACTCACCTGGCGAAATCTATCCGGCAAAGACTCAGCGATGTTAGACTACGTTTTGATCAACGCCAGATTCCGAGTCCACATATACCTCTAAACGGACGCAGCCATGGATCTCAAACAGTGGTCTGGACCTCGTCGATCAGCGGAAACGAATTAAACGCGTCGATTTCGAGGAATTCCGAAGATTGAACAAAGAAGTTCGACAGAAAATGAAATCGGAACGAGAAGCGTACTGGATTAAGTTGCGGCCGACATGGAAGAAGCGGCGTCGAGCGGCGTATCAGACAATCCAGCGGTTAGGCGGCAAAACAGCATCAGCAAATGACAATAATGACCTCTATCCCAATTTTGAAAAAAGGTGATCGTCGGCAAAGTATTTACGAAAATTATGCAATCGAGAAACATCAAGAGCAAACGAGCCGGAAAGAATAAGCGGGATTTAGACCACATCGAGCATACATTGATCAAATATTCGCTCTCCGTCAGTTGTTGGAAGAAAGAATTCATTTCGGCAAGCGAACTGTCGTCGTTTTCATCGATTTCATAGCTTGTGGGGAGCCTTGAATCATTCAACTTTTCCAAGCGACGTACGATGGCTCAGCCAGCAGCGTTCGTATCCGAAGCGACTTATCCGAGGAGTTCCCAATTAAAACGGGTGTCCGGGGAGACGTCGCTTCACTTCTCTTCAATGTTGTGATTGACGCGATTATGCGTGAACCATTCGATGGACGACTCGGAGTTCGATACAACGACAACAACTTCGTAGCCGACTTGACGTTCGCCCACAATAGCGCCGTCTTCGCCAACGGACACCTTATACATTTCTCGCATCGCCCAGTCATACGGGTTGAAAATCAATGCGGAAAAGACCAAAGTGCTCAGGATGGAGGGATCGAGGGCCAGTGCAAATCGAACAGGTTCCGATGTTCAAATATTTGGGATCATTGGTTGAGGAAACGAAAGTGGCACCGGCGGCCAACGGACTGGAGAATTTAGCGATCGGCACCGATGAAAACCTGACTAAAGAATATCGAGGGCGACTTAAAGAATCAACGAATCAGTAGTCGAGGCTCGAGGCGTCGCCAAAAATCGTCGAGAATGGAAACCAATAGTGAATGGAGTTCGCGATCCAGCGGCACCGACAACGGATTAAGGAAGAAAGAATAATATGTCCCTATGGATTACAGAAGCAGAATAGAACATATTAGACTCTAGACTGCTGACTGAAGCAGGACCGTGCGCTCTAAGTCGAGAAAACAGTACTGCTCCGGTGTGTTTTTTCTACGGGAAAAGACACATTTGCTGGTACCAGTTTATTGATGGTGCACAGGTTTTGTAAGGCATTGAGTTTCGACAGCAAGAATGAAACATCAGTTTGGGACTTAATGATACTATATATTTTGAGGCCATCCGCGTGGAATATTTACTAATTTTTGAAATAACTGGGAGATGATCCAAAAGAAGAGGACCAAGATGACAACCCTGAGGAACCCCGGAAGCTAGTTCGAGTTCATTCGATAGAAATCCTTGCAACATGATAACCTGGGTTCTTCCGCTCAGATATGATTTTATCCATTCCAGAACAGAGACTGATATTTCAAATTTTAGTAATTTTCCAATTCAAATATCGTGGTCCATTCAATCTAAGGCTTTACTGCAGCCAGTGTACATAGCATCGATTTGATTGTAGTTCTGCATACCATATAGCAGTTCGGAGATGAGGATGGGAACCATAAGTGTTTATGTGTTTATCTGTAGTGCTTATTACATAACTATAGCAATTGTTAAAGTACTATTGTTATAATTAATATTAAAACGTTAGCTTAAACATTTACCATATTCGAGATACTCATTCGCTGCTATATCAGCCATCATTTCATCATGCGAAACGAAATAATAGCTTCGACCGTTTTCTTCGTCCGGTCGCGGAGGTCTCGTTGTATCTAAAATAAATAAACAACAAAATTAAACAAATTCAAATAATTTATATAAATAAAACTTACGTGGAATTGGATAGGCGTATTTATCCGGATACTTAGCTATTAGTGTGTTTTTGATATGACGACGACCAACACCGTGTGCGCCCAATAAAACTAAAGTTTTTCTTTCAAAGTTGGGATCACCAACTGAAATATTTTTGAAAAAGTTTAAATTTGTTAATTTTAATTTGTTTAAGCTCTGTATTAAACTTAACATACCTGGCACTTTAACAACCTCTTCATAAGTGACCAAATCCAATTGATCGAACACAGCATTATGTTTGGCCAAGTACTTATCTCGGCATTGCTTCTTTTTTCGTCCAAATATTGAGCAGTTCACTGGAATTATTAAATGTAAAAATAATTTTAAATTAATATTAAAAAACATACACGAACAAAACATCCAATTTTTCAAGAGAGAGATATTTTAAATGATTTTTTTTGAGTTATAAAAATACGGAAATAAAAATAATTACAGACAAAAATTTTTAAAACATTTTCACGAATGAAAAATAAAACTACCAAGCATTTTATTAGTAGCAAAAGTTAAAATAATTTTTTTGTTTTTTTTTTTTTATGTTTTTTGCTTCATGCTAATTGAAACGAAAGGATTAATTCTGAAAAATGGCATGCGAGGAGCGCTTTAATTAAGCATAAAAGCTATGTTATCACTACTGCGTTGCTGTGCATGGTGGAGATAGGAGAGCGTTATCACTTCGCTTTTTAAGTACCTGAGTGGTAGCAGGAGTACAGTTTAAGAGAAAGAAATTGTAAAAAATTCACGTTTTCACGGAGTATTATGGCTGGTAGTGGGGTTGTTAAGTACTAAAATTGTTCACTTTATGGTAGAGAAAAATGAAATTTTGTATGCGGCACGAAAAAATTAAAATTTCTTTTTGAGTTTGTTAAGAGTTTTAAAATGAAAGTTTTACAGATCAAAAACTTCGACAGTTATTAAGAGTTTAAAAAATCTGAGCATGATTGCCAAATTTCACCGCAATATCACAAAGTAACACTACTTATGCAAAAACAAATGAACTCTGACAACTCCACTATCTCCGGTAACAAAGTTAAAAGAAAGTTTCAACTTGTTTAGTACTCAAAAGACATTAAAAATCTTTTTATGATTCCAGTCATTACTAAAGTGTTATCTTTGCATAGCTTTCAACTTTTCAAGTGTTGAGATAGTTGCAAAAGTTCATTAAGGTGTGTCCTTTTCCCCTTGAGGCTTTCTTAAAATTTTTTGCTTGGTGTGTCGAAGAAGTTCTGATATGTTTTAAACTAAAGTATAAAAAACGAGTTAAACGATTGGAACATCGGACTTTCTTATGGTAACTTTGTGCTCATTAGGGAAGATAGCTGCAGCCTCTTTTTAATGCAAATGTAATGACCTAGATGGCATCTATAATTACTTATGCCATCGATTTTATAAAATTCAAATTAAGGGAAGCACAATTGTTATCTTAAATAATGCATTGTAGTAATCAAGTTGTAGTTTAATGGTTCGTTTGGTGTTTTTATGAGAAGCTGCACGTTTGGGATAGATTTGGAACACAATCGTTCAAGTATGGAATAGTTTCATCCCATTATCAAGTTAAAGCTATTATCGATATCGCACCACCAACTTCTGTGAAGCACATACAAAAGTTTTTAGAGTTGATTTGCTTCTAGTCCGGCTCTCTAACGTGGCTGACTTGTTGGTGAGTATTTCGAATACTTTCTTTCTGGGCACCGGGCGCATTCAGTTTTATAATGCTTTATCCTGATATGGAGGCTATGTCTGCATGAGCCAGGGGCGGCGATTTCGTAGATGGAAATGGTGCACTTGCACCGGGCGCAATTAGACGGGGGAGCAATTTCAGAAATTAAGATTTTAAAAAACACTTGAAAAAAGAATTTGTAAAAAAAGTTTTCCCGTGGTCTCATTTTTATTTATTAAAGGAATTTTTATTACTATAATTTACTTTTCCAGTTTATTTTCACGTTAAAATTCCACGAGCGCAAGAAATTGCAAGAAAAAGCGGGGAAATTTTACTTCTTCTAGTGTAAGAACTTATTCGAGATGTTAATCTCGAGATTTTGATAAAATTTTACTCAAGAAATGTTTCTCGAAATGTTACTCAAAAATTGAAGTAACAGTCCTTGGTCTTCGAATATCAGAGGTAAAAATTCAGAAGCGAAATCCCCCAATTGAGTGAAAAATCTCTCATTCATTTATACTACGCTGGAGTATTTCAAAAAGAACCCCAGCGGGAAATACGGCAAGTGCTTCCGTTGGAAGCTTTAGTGATGCGCTTCTAGAGTATTACGAATCGGAAGTAAGTTTGGTGCAAATTGCGAATTCTCTTTGTTCTTTGCAGACACATGACGATTCGCTGTGAACTTGGCTGTGATATTTCTGTTTTTGTCGGGCTGCGTAAGTGATGAGTAGTGATAAGTGAAGGAGCATAACTTGATAAAATATTTATTCTCTCTTATAGCTCTTTTCAATTAAAAAAAAGGTTCAAAGCTTCGGAAATCCAAAGAGAACGATAAGTGCTTCACGCTGCATTCATTTAACAAGCTTGAGAAACGCGTTTAAGAAAAGAACGGGGAATCGCACCTTGCTGATGATATCCCCATGTAAAATTGCAATGAAGTTGAAAGGAATAGGCAAGCCCTCCATTCTTTCAAAGAAGCGTATTAACTGCCGTGTGGAAGCGCTTTTCTTTCTTGCTAGGACCATATAAACTTACACAAAGCGGAAAAAATTGCCCCGAAGTTTCTGAATTGTATATTTCTGTTACACATTTAAAAGTGCTCATATTAAATTTTGTTTCCAAATTTGTTAAAAGAGATAAACGGACGAACAAAATCCCTCTTTTTAGATTAAAAGACTTTTACGCAAACTATGAAAATAATTTCTCCCACCTTTAATTCGAACAAAAAATGAAGAGTTGTAAAACATGCTATCCTGCATCGGGCGAAAAAACCCCAGCGCTGGCCTTGCGATTGAGGACTGACCTTCCCTTTAATGATGCAGTTTAAAGTCGGACGCCCTAGACAGGACTCTGACATTGTATTAATCAGTTCGGAAGAGATTATTGGGTCAACAGTTAGTAGTTTTAGTGAAGAGGGCCCTTCCGATGGGAGGTCAGCGCTTGAATTGACTAACTCTAGGAGGTTCCATCATGTGCCGTTCCTAACTCGGTCACTACGCCCTGAATTATCACATATAGGCGAAAGGGAGGGTGGAGGACCCACTTGCAGGCTTTGCTTTGAGGAATAAGACTAACCCAGGCATCGAGTTATTTCGTCGTCAGACCGAACACCGAAGAATCAACGATTATCAGTTACCGAGGCTCGAGACGTCGTCGCCAAAAACCGGCAAGACTGGCACCGACAGCAGCGTATCCGTTGCGGGCACGTCCCGCTCGGATCGCCAGCTAACGGATCGAAAAAGAAGAAGATATATTGACTGCGAAATATTTTTTTACAGTTGAGTTGTTTTTTTAAGAAACGAATTGCTACCTTGTTGAGTGCGCGAAAAGACGCAAGTCGTGGGCTAATCTGGTGTTGCGGGTATTATAAGATTGCGGTGGAAGCAGGAGAGCGTTTATTTCGATGGTACAGTCATTATGATAGTAGCGATAAAATTTTGTCAGCACTGCTACATTCTAAGAGTCGGAAAGGAAACTTTCAATCCACTTCTATAGAAGTGAGTCGCTTTCAATGGTTTTGAGTTTAACTAACAGGACTGAGTGCCAAACTGTGTCGATCTCAAACTTGGGTTAAATCCTTGGGTTACAACTGATCAAGGAATATAATTAGAATATTAACTGTACAACGAAATTTTAAAACCTCTCGTGAATTAAGACAACCGCATACCATAAGCGATTCCTTCGGCATTTTGACGGCAATCAAGACTGGGTTTCAATGCTGGCTGACCTCAATTCCTATCCGATCCTATCCTAGGCGCTTACCTCTGAGCTCGAGTCATTCATATAAGACAAATTCTCACCTTTCTTCTGCAAACCCTGTACTCTGAACAACCTATTTACCTATTTTGAATTTACGGATTCCTTGGAAGGCTAAATGCGAGTTCCGAAATCCAGAACTGAAGTTGTTCTGCAGTATTCAACTACAGACTTTTAATTGCTAAATGGAGAATGACTGCAGCCCTGCGTTTCCGATCTCGCACTGAGTCAAAGACTAACCAAGACACGAGACGAGCTTTAGGCTGTCACTTTACACATGAGTATAGAGGCAGACCTGAATCTACTTCAAAAGGAAGGACGAGTTGCCAAAGAGCTCTTAAAGAAGGAGGCAGTACTCGGGGCTTTCAGGTAGATCTGTTAGCGTTACAACCTTCTTTCTTTTCCCTCTTCTATCATCTAGATAAGCTTTTTGCTATTTGTTCCTTCTTATTTTTAGGTATTATATTTCACCCTCTCTACCTCGGAGGTCTACTCTTCCTCATGTATAAAACAAAACCCGCAACATCTTTCTATACGCTTCACTGGACGGTGTAAAACTAATGATTAATCCATCTCTTAATATCCCACCCCTCCTCTGCCCTATTTATCTCCATTTGCGTATGACATATAGCATAGTGACGAAATAGGCTCTCATATAGCAACAACTGCACTATAGAGAGAGATCGTAAACTTGTCAACTAATTTTGTATTTACTTATCCAGAAGTTTTTAAAGGCAACTGTTGAGGTTGCTTATGATAAAACAGAGTTTGAACATTTGAACAGGAACTGTGTGAAAAGCTTGGCCCAATTTTGACAGAAGTACACCAAAGACACCACCATAATAACTTGGAATTCGTAGCGAACGATTTTATTTATTCCCTGGGTGTTTAAATAATATTACTGCTGGTGACCAATCTGATAGTCTTTGGACGATCTAAATATGCTGAATTTAGTTCAAATTGGTTGCAAAAACCGATCAAACCGATTGGTTGCAAAAACCGTAACAAAATCGTGACTCCGCAGACTGGAAGATCATGCAAGATCAATTGGGGGCACTATAATTATCCTAAACATTTTCTATACCACATCAAAAGCAGTGCATCATTATTGTTCATGGTCTGAGCCATGACCCTCAAGGCAAAAGAGTGGAACATCGAGCAGAGCAGGAATACTTGTAATGGAGTTGACGGAGTATTCAAGAATAAGGAGGAGGAAGAGATTCGCCTCGAATACAAATTTGATGCTTGCGGATTAAAATAGGTATGTGCCATGTCTAAAATAAATTGAAATGAGGGAATTTTTCTATTTCAGTGAAAGATCAATCATTTAGTTGATTATTAAATAGCCTTAAATTATTCGGACCTTATCTCCCGGTCTAAAAGAAACAGATCAGTCGTCGATACTTCTGTATGCCAAGCGTCTTTGTATGTATTTACTACTAACTATCCCTCGGCACAGCTTGAGGTATCGCCAGAATATGGCCCAAGTAAATTCTGAAACTGGACTTAAAAATGTTCCGGTGTATAAGATCTAATGGTCTTCATTACCTTCAGCCTAAACCTGTAATATTTGATGCGGTATAAGTGGTGGATGAGTTATCGACCCTTATTTCTTTAAAAAGGAGAAAAGTTAGAATTAAACTCAATAGGACAATAGCTGAACATTTTTATATCCAGCGGCTGCAGTTGCAGATATTAAGGAGGCATGGTTCTAGTAGGATAAGGAGTCATCGCACACATAACTTCGGCGACTTGTACTTCTTGCAAGAAATTTCCGATGAACGGCTAGTTTTTTATGTGGTACAGTCAAGATTAGGAATCACCCTTTGTACTACTAGTCTGTCTAGTCGTTCAAGTCATGGTGCAATGTTTAGTAGTAAACTAGGAGTTAGGCTAGGGCTTAGAGTGCGTGAGTAGATGTCTATGAACCTTCTGAGAGGTTATATGAGTTTGGAAACACCGAGTGAGGAAGACAGTTCCACAAGCGCGTTGTCTATTTATAAACGAACTTCTAAAGCTCTTTCTAATTTCAGTGGAGCAGTCGCTATGGTAATAGTGGTAAAATTGAATAAGGGGTGCTACATTCCTACGTTGGATTAAAGAGTCCACGGAGGAGCAATGGGTGCTATCGGCAATGAGTTTGATGGAACGGTGGAGGAACGTGCATCTTTCAGAAATACCAAGCATTGATGTGTTTGTTAATTTAAGTTAGTTTTTTTTAGGAATCAGCTACCAGTCTGTCATGTCATTCTGGTCATGGTGCAATGTCTAGTACCAAGCTTCATGTGAAAGATAGTAAAGAAAATGATAGATTGGGGGGGGGGGGGGGAGCATTGGATCAGGTGGCTATGAACCTGACGTTTAAACTCTTGGGTGTTGCATGAGTTCGGAAAAACTTACTATGGGAGATTATTCCATAGTCGAGTTCTTCTATTCATAAACGAACTTGTAGAACATATTGTGCGCGAACTGAGGCGGCTGTAGGATATGGGAGCGAGCCGAGCGGGCTAGTCTTGTGTTGCGGGAAAAATGTTGCCGTACAGGCAGAAGGTCCTAAATTTCAGTGGAACAGTGGCTATGGTAATAGGTAATATTTGTTTTGCTCACTGAGACAGAAAGAGTGTCGGTGTAGGTATTATAAGTAATGAGACAGTACTTCGTTTTGAAGGGATTAAACTCAACACGATTCTTGCGGCCCCAATCAAGAATGTTTTGGAGGTCCCTGTGAATAGAGTGACATGAGTTCACGATGGTGAAGACAAGGTCTGGCTGCTTGTCTTATTTTTTTTTATGTGACACACTAGAGACTTAGGGAAGGCCCCTTTGTACTGTCGACCATGTATTTATTTTTGAAATGTCGAACAGCAGCTCTAGTCGGAAGATAGAGAGAGAAGTGAAGGAAAGAACTGTCACAACCTAGCTGCGGTATTTTTTTTTATTTCACCTACTCCCAACCATTTCGCGACTCTGACATCGGGGCATCGAGAACAACTCGCTGGAGTGTTATGCCTCCTGAAACGAGTTGAATCTCATCAACCAACCGATGACATGCGCTTGGTGGAGCGGGGAAGAGAACTAGTGAAGGTTATGACAGGAGGAATCAGGAATGCAAAGAGGGAAGAAGAAAGAAGGAAAGTTATGTAGGCGGGAAATTGGGAAAGGCTAGGACCGTGGCACCGCCAGGAATCGAACCCGGGACCTCTGGGGATAGTAGTCAGGCGCCTTACCCCTAGACTACCGAGGCCCAAGGAGTTTATATTGCCGAAAGCGTAAGAATAACGCAGGGTCATCAGCGAAGCTGAGCAATTGGACGCTGAGCAATCGGTTGGGAGGGATTGAGAGCAGATCATTTATGAATATTAAGAACAGAGCGGGTGAAAGAATTGATCCTTGAGGAGCTTCTGCCGAGATACCTTTATTGACCGGTCGAAGGTCGGAAGCTCTTAATCCATTTCCTTAGAATTGGGTGAATACTAATAGCTTGGAGTTTTGACAACAGAGTAGAGTGCCATACTCTCTCAAAGGTTTTGGACATATCTAGAGCAACCAGAGCAGACTCACTAAAGCGATGAATGTTTTGGTGGAGCTGCTCTGTTAGACATACAAGGAGGTCCCCAGTAGATCTTTTGGATCTAAAGCCGTACTGTTTGTCATGAGTAATTTTGTTGGTTTCCAGATATTTCATTAGTTTTTTGTGGATTAGAGTGTGCACTTTGGAGAGAACAGAAGTAATTGCTATTGGACTGTAGTTTTACGGTATAGGCTGAAGATGAGCCAGTTTCCAGGAGTCTGGATAGTCTCCGGAGAAGTAAGACACGGCAAAAAGGTTGCGCAGAAGTTTAGCCAAAGCTGATGCTAATTTATTGAGAATCATAGGGGGTATTTTATCAGGGCCAGTGGATTTATTGACGTCAAGCTCTTTGAGATATCGATATATCTCTCCAGTCCATTGATCGAGGGAGGGAGGTTGCATAGCAGCATCGGGAAAAGAAGAATTTGAGGCGAACAGATGCTAATAAACCGGCCTTGGAATTGCTTTCACCTAATTGTGAATGAAGGGAGGAGTTGTGGAGGAGGTAAAATTCTTCTTGATGGAAGTTACCAAGGAATAGAAATATTTAATGCCAGTGGTAGTATTGAGTAACTTACTTCTCAACCGGTCATCAAAAGATGATTTGACTCCCCTGGTGACGGAGGTGCAGGTGTTTCTTAACCTAATATACTCGCGTCAAAGTGAGAACGCCTGTACGCTCGGAGAACGCCTGTACGCTTCTTCGCGTTCATACATTTCACGTTTCACGGAAATTCTCTCTATTAATGTATTTTTTTGTAATAATAATAAAATTGCGCCAGAGAACAGACTTTGCCCGACATTTCAAGATTGTCTTGAGATTATAAAATAATTCTCCTGTTTTCTGGAATTGTTTGTAGGCTCTTTATACTTTTGTGATCTGTAATTTATACATTAACAATTTACTGTTGCGGTTGTGATTGCCGAAATTATGACTGCACAATTGGAATACCAAATTGTCTCAAGATGAGATTCTCCGCTCCCTTGAGCACTGTGTCTTGTGACTGCTTTTAGAAAATGGGTATAAGACTAAAACTATACAAAACACATTTGAGCCTAAAAGTGTGCAGAATTAAATTTAAATATATATCTTTTGGGGAAAAAATATCCTAAAAGAATGCAAACAAAACTGACAAGTACACAGAGGTGCTACGTCTTTGATAAAATGTTGTTTAGAATTGATTCTATTCACTATCACTTTAAGAAGTTAAAGAGGACTTGCTTTAAAAGTTACGGATTTTATATAGTTATTACTAGAGAATATGTTAAGGAGAGAAGATTTATTCTAAGGTTGTGTGGAAATTTATTTACAAGTTTTTTTTTCGAAAATGTGTTTACATTTCATAAGGGACATTACGTTCTTTCGGTACATTTAACTCACAGCTTGTGATCGTATCATATCACCATCAAACCATCGTTTAAGAATCTATTTTATTTCTCTTTCTCCATAATAAAACGTACCTCCATTAATCACACGACCCTGCCCACCGTTAAATGCTGTAAATACGAGTATATTTACGCCAATTCGGCTGTAAAAGAAATCACTTAAGGAATTGTATGAAAATTTACACAATTTTTGCCGCAGAAATATTTTGTTTTTCCGAATGAAACAGGATCTTTGTTCAAAGACGTAATTTTTCATCCATATTTGTATTCTGAATCTAACTGACTAGAATGAAATTGACTTTTCAAAAAGCATTCATGTCGAAGAAGGATACGAATGAAATTTCATGAAATTTTCACCAAAGGACTCCAGTCATAAGCTCTTGGTACAACGGAAGGATTGAAACACTTCCCCAAAGAGATTCAAGAGAGACGACGACCGTGAAGCTATTTTTAGAGGAAAAGCGCTTCCAGAAGAATTCTAGCAGGCATTCAATTAAAATGCTAATTTGAACAAGAACGTGCCTCCATATTTGTGCCCCGTGATCCATATTTTGCATTCACAGACAGGAAATTGTTCCTGGCATAGCAAGTCAAAAAAAAAACGAAGAAAAGATTTTTTCTTCATTCATTGAACAAACAGATTCATGCTCTCGCACACAAGGATACACATTAGAAGAGTACAAGGACGAATCCTGGTGAACCTCACCTTAAAAAATACGATTCCTGTTTATTACCGATGTTTGAAAGTGCCTCCAGGGAAGTGGATTAAGGAGTATTAAAGGAGCTTCTCTGGCGTGGTTTATTGGCGGGATTTCAGGAAAGTTTTCGCAACGTGTTTAGTACCGCCGCAGTTCGTCCTTGCTACAAATATTCTGCATTAATTCTTTTGGGATACGTGTTTGCGTTGGGTGCAGTTGGAAATACACACATTAAAGCCTCGGGCGGTGTGAGGAATACATTTGATACATTTAGTCCTTACAAGTTTGGAATGAAAATAACATTGGATTCTTGGTTCAGGAAATCAGAGAAATTGGAACATGAGCAGTTCTTTTCTATTTTCGATGTTGAAACTTGTTGATTGTATAATCCAGGTTACAATTTGGTTGGTCTACACATTGCACGACTAACAGAACTTAAAATCGTCTCCAAATCGTAAAATAGGACGAATAAAATCACGTGTATACCCACACCTCCTTTTCTATCCAAAAGGATACTCTGTAACATATAAAATGTTTGCGGACAGTTTTTTTATTGCTTCTTCGTGAGGTGCTCTCTCTGTGAATTTGTAGAATTATGTATGGATTCAGGAGCTGTGAGTGCAGCAAGCACGTTTTCTGCTGGATGTTGAATTAGTATCATTGGAATTGAATCTTGACTCCTTTGAGAAATATTGCTATTGGATAATGTAGTCACTCGAAATGATAACCCGAGTAAAAATCACATTTCAAATTCTAATTTTGCTTCTGCTGCTGTAGCAAGCAAAGGAAATATGTATTTTGAGTTTTCCTTTAGAAGTTGATGCCGAAGAGCATAATTTAGTGAGGGAAAATTGAAGAGGGAAATTATTAATTAAAAAATTGTTTGCTTTACGGTTTTAATACCGTTACGCAGTAAGATGGTTGTTTTGTGCAAATAAATAAATGAGTTCGGTGCAATTTCCACTGGTCTGCCTTTGAAAGCTGTTCTCTTGAGGCTATAGTGAATACAGACAAATACAAGTAGATTCACAAGAAGCCCTTGAAAATATTCTGTAGCAGAAGTAAGAAAATAACCTAATCTGTAAAAACCTTTATATGTTATTTATTTGGAACATTCTCACTCCGTACAAAACTCGATCTGTCTAAGTATAATGCCAACATGATAGCTATCCAAATACTGTGATGGGCAAGGAATGATATCTTTCGATAATCCGATTATGAGGTAACACATGCTACAGCTGTTATAAAAGACACCATGTGCTCGGGGTAGGTTTTATGGCCATTAAAGTGATGAAACCTATCGTTTTCCCCACTTTAAAGGCACAAATGAAAAGCTTTACGTGCCAGGAAAATATAAAAATATTATCTTTTCACATATCATATCGATGGAAACCAAAGCTTCTTTAAGGTAGTCGAGGCGGAACTTAGTGTTTGCTTCACGTTTGATGTAAATCATTCTGGAAGATTTTAACTCGAAAATAGGACGAGAATCTGTGTATGGGAAATACTTAAGCACGCTTTATGTGAGAATGGCAGTGGACTATTTACCCAGGGAAGGTTGCACCAAAATAGACCACTATCGAAAGTCTGCCACCGTCAAGCTTGACGATGGTCAGGGGCGATGGAGCGCCTAAGGATGGAAGGAAAAGTGCACACGCGCTTTGGGTGGGGAAATCCACACTAAAAATATTTCATTTACACCTAATAACCCAGGGGTTGGAGAACCTTCGTGGTCGCTGGTGGCGAAGGAACACGGTCGAAGAGTCACACACAAGCAAGATTTTTTATCAAAACTAAATACATTTAATTAGAACTATTGAGAACTTATAACTGTATAGCCTAAGCTTATTCAACCTCACTCGACTAGCATTTAAAAATAGGATTGCCTCATGCAGCGTGTGGGCCTCATGTAGAAAACAACGGGAGAGGGCTTTACCTTAAGCCATCATACACGGTCAAATTGGATGTACAACCAGATTTTCATCAAACCCATAATCCCAACGTATTTTGATCGGCCGACCGGCCCACAATCGATAGTTTTGGTTGTACATCCGCCCTTCGATGTACATCCAATTTGACCGTGTATGGAGGCCTTTAGTTTCCTAATGAACTCCGAACAAAAAAATTAGCAATACTGAAGTGAGGTACCTCTTATTAGTTTTCTTTATAGTTCCTATGAGACAAACCTCATTACAAATGAAATGGGACAGTTCCAACATCTGCCTTGCGTATTCGGGAAGCCTTTTAAAAAGGTTGAAGGTTTAATACCCTTAAGCTATAGTTTTACTCATGAAAAGCTTTAGTTTCTGTTGTTGTATTTAGAATTGAGTCAGACTTACACAAAGTAGTACATTTGACCCTTACATGATTGTTAATTGTACTGAGGCCTCAATTTTTTTAAGGGGGGAAACCAGTTTAGACGATTGAAAAAAACGATTTTTTTTTATTTCATAAATTGTTAGTAAAACTATTCAAGAATATGTTGCCAAAGTTTCAAATCAAAATTCCGCTTTGTTCGGATGTTATGAGCTCTAAAGTGACCGCCCTCCTTGGTATACGGTACTATAAACTGAGAAATGACTTTTCCAAATGCGTTTTTTTTCGAAACGACTTTTTTTCAACTGGTGGGAATCCTAGCGTGAAAAGTTATTGCTCAATCGTTTTGAAAATTTTCGTGAACATTCTTTATTCAATTACAATCTATATGAACTAAACTCTGGGATGATATTATTATCTTAAATTTGTTTTTAGATGGAAAAAAGGTGAAAAACACGGTATAAAACATAACATTTTGTTCCAACACCTCAAAAACAAGCAATTTTAAAATTTTTTGTTAAGAGTTTAGTTCATATTCCTAGAAAACATGTTGCTAATGTGAAAAAAAATTGGGGTGATTTCAGATAAAAATTGCGACTTCCACACTTCCCACCAGTAGTGAACTCGAATGGCGACGGTAAATGAAGAGCAGCTTCTAACTTCACTATTTACAGTGCAAATGACCTGAAAAAATTACAGCGTGTACTTCAAAACATTAGTAAAATATCCTCCAAGTTTAAACAAATTTTGATTATTCCTTCCTTGTTAAAAAAATTCACGAAATACACTAACAAATCGGCCTCCTAAACTGGTTTCCCCCCTTAAATGTTCCGACTCGAAAATAATGCCCTACTGGTATTAGCATGTATCGAGCCAAATAAATGAGGGGAAGTGCGATTGTAAATACTTCCTTACTTTCTTTGGGGCAGTAAAATTTCCAACTTGAAATGAGGCGAAATTAAATTGTAAAACCATTTAAACACAGCGAAAAACAGTGTGACCCTCACGATGTTCCATTAACGGCATAATTAACTATATCTCACCCGGCTGTGCCGTTGATGGAACACCTTGCGTGTCGCCTTGGTAAACACCCTATATTTACATAGGGGAGGCATAGGTTTCTTATTCTCGTACTCTGAGACATTTTAAAGCATATTAGAATCAGACTCATGAAACAATCTCTTCATTGGTATTTATTTTTTTTCACCTGCCTGTTTTTGTGATTTTGACACTACAATGGTACCCCGCCTCATTTGAAGTATGGCATTCTACTGGGTCGAAATGAAAAAGAAGCACCTCTTACAAACTCATTTTTTATACGTGTCCTACCCAACACTGGTTGCATTTCTTCATATTTCAGGCTATTATGTTGGTGGTCGTGAAGGGTGTCAATTACCATACTCAATTAGACCGGTTCTGGTTTCGAATACATAGGTTAAGCAGCATTTTACGTGATTAGTACTCAGTTGGAGGATTCCATTGGTAAAACGACATTTTTAATGTTTTCGACACCGGCGTAATTAATACTCACACACCCACGACGAAATTCTCTAATTTTTCGGCCTTCTTTTCCGCTGATGGGGTAGCAATGATTTTTTTTTCAATGTGGCCAAATGAGGCATTCCTTATGACGATGCGCGAACGAGACAAGGCCTTAGATGCCCTGGGTGAGCCTTATAGGGCAATCCCCACGGGGTTCATTTAAGGTCATAGGGACCAGCTCTGCCCTCCTTAATCGGACATAACCCATACCCATAACCAAAGAATTTAAAACCATATAACACAATAAGCTGTCAGACTGAGTAACATATGGCCTTCATCGGGCCGTACATGGCGTTTGAACCATCCTGGTGCGTTAGTTTTAGCCTTAGAACAAGATTACGGTTCTGGTACAACTTACTAGAAAACGTACAGAGCCTTAGCCTTGGATTCTCTGATGACTATCTTTTGAGCGAGGGTATACGCTATATTGACAAGGGCCTACGCTAAGAAGTGGATTTTTATGCTTTTTGACAGCCAAGTGTATTGCTAGAAATAATGTCTCTTAGGACCAAGTTTAAATTAGTATAGGGCTGGCCAAGGATTATATGATATCCTTTAACAAACGCATCGTGTTTGGTTTTCGAATTATGGAGGCAATAAAAAGGTTTGATGGGGGGCTCTCAAGCTGTTTTCATTGTTCATAGGCTATTGAAGCACTCTCCTTGTTTAAAAGAGCTAGACGTGACTTGGTCGATGAACTTATTGAGTGATGTAGTAGACCCTCTTTGAATGGCAAAGAAATGGTTTTCTCAAAGGGGGCTAAATATCTAGGCATAATCCTGGATCAAAAGCTCTCTTGGAAACCCCAGATTGAGAAAGTAACTGCCAAGGCAATTACATCTCTCCATATTTGTCCTCAATTTGGAGGAAAAACCTGAGGCATCAAACCGAGGTTAATATTATGGCTATATACGACGGTCCGACGGTCCTAAGGTCTATGCTACGCATGCATTCATCGCACGGTGAGTCAAGACCAAACAAAAGGGTGCAAAGACTGGCCTGTCTTGGTATCAGGGGTTAAAAGCACCTGTCCGACTGCGTGTATGGAGACCCTACTGAGCCTCCCCTCCCGCTACACTTGGCGCTGCGTCTACGAGAGCTGTTCTCCTTTAAGCCAGGAGACCTTCTGGATCATCGATGTTCAAGGAGCTAAACCTGGTATAACAGACAAATTCGCAAATGGTCTATAATTTGATATTTCGTTCTTGCTATCACTTTTGTGAATAGGAACTATGAACGAATTCTTCCAAAGAGCGGGGAAGTACATTTTATCCAGGGGGTTTTGAAACAGAGTTTTCGTTGGAGTGAAGAACCTTCACACAGGACTTAAGGACGGCAGAAGGAATACCGTCGGGGCCAGAAGTGAAGTCTAATGGGAGTTCGTCAATATGTTTCATTATGGGAGTTCGTCAATATGTCAGCACTGGCAATTGAGAGAGGTAAAAAAAATTAGCCTTTCGGTTAGGAATAATGTGACGACAATTGTTGTCATTAGGCTGAAAGTCAGAAGGTGAGAAAGATTGATGAAAGAATGAGGCAAACATGTTGCAAATCGCAGGCGACTCACAGCTAGTTACCAACTTTTTTCTTAGAGTTGGCAAATTTGAAGTAGTTAGTTTTTGGGATCAGTAAACACTTTATCACTCATGCTGCTAAGATATTCACTATACAGAGTAAAAGAGAGTTAACGAAATCGGTTATAGCAATTGATAAATTAA
The DNA here is from genome assembly GCA_949987705.1 of Thereva unica. Classification (NCBI taxonomy): domain Eukaryota; kingdom Metazoa; phylum Arthropoda; class Insecta; order Diptera; family Therevidae; genus Thereva; species Thereva unica. The sequence continues at coordinate 105,156,013 of OX465283.1, forward strand.
TTGCGACTCGGAGAGTCCTTTCTCTTTAAATAGGTTTTCCAGAGCCTACATTTCTGATTTTTCAAATGCTTGAGTTCATTATTGATGGAGAAGAACTGGGAAATTTTTGGGGCTCATAAGGTTCGTAAGAAACTAAGACTTCGAACAGTACGCCATAAAACCGTGCCACATCGTCATCTTACTTATTTGCGGAAAGTAAGTTGCTGAAATCAGCCATGACAAGTTTAGACGACAGCTCTCTAAAGTTAGCCTTTTTAAAGTTAAAGGCATGGGTTACCACCTCCGGACAAGGAGTATTCTCTGAATTGAAGCAATAGTTAAGCAAGAGGGGATGGTGGTAATTGCCAACAGTCGTCATGACTATTAGCCTGGTTTCGTCAGTCATGTTGACTGAGTCAGTATAGAATATACGATCCAACTGCCTCCCTAATACATTAGTCACACCGCTCATTTGATTCAAGCCAAGTGAGAATAAGGAAGCGAGAAAGCAAGATTCCTTAGAATTAAGGTTGCCTTCAGGAAGGTAGTTATCATCATCTTCGACATATACCCACTGAATATTGAGTAAATAGAAATCACCTAGAAGAAGAAGCTCATCAATAGGGTTCATCATAGTCAGAATGTGATCAACACAAGAGATGAGAGTATCATAAAGGTTCAGGCGGTCTGGCCTACAAATATGAGGTGTAGGGGTTGTAGTACAATAGGCCAACTTAATGGCCGCAGTACCTTTGGACCTAATACCTCACACAGGAAAAAAAATCATAGAGGTTATTACTGCCACCGTCAAGTGTGCTTAGCGTATCTGGTGGGATATAGCAGCACAGCAGTAAGAAATTCATTTTAGAAAGGGAGATTTTAAGAGCAACAAGCTCGACGTCAATGTGGTTAGAGAAACTAGGAAGTGAAATTGGGGTACAATTAAGATGGCTTCTACAAGCAACAAGTACGCCACCCCACGAGCTATTCAGTCAATGTGACGGTTCCTCCGAAAGAATTGGTAGGAGGAATAGAAAAGTTCAGCATTGAGAATGCCCAGATGGAGCCAGATTTCAGTGAATGCTAAGACATCGAGACCACTAGCAATAGATGCCTGAAGGAAGTCTTTAGTTTTTGACCTAGTCCCCCTTACATTCTGGTAGTAGAAGGAAAGCGTCTCGAGTTTTTTGATATTTGAGGAACTCCCGAAGTTGAAGCGCTTACGTGATGAGAACTATTACGGGTACGCGGAACGAAGCGCTTGGTAAGGGCCCCAGCAGGCTAGAAGCCAGGGTCTAAGAGAATTCGGGCAGTAACAGGCGGTACAGACAAAATAAAAGATGCAACTGGCTTGGAGGCCTCGCTAACTCTTCTGGAATGAACTGTTCCGGGGTCCATAGATTTATTCCTCAAATATTCACCGTTTTTTTTATGTGAAAGACTAGAGTCTAGAGAGTAGAGAGGGAAAGGCCTTATACTGTGTCGACAATGTATTTTCTTCTTAGAGACTGCATTGTCGAACAGCAGCTCTAGTCGGGGAAGGAAGGAACTGCCACAACCTTCAAGCGATATGTTATAGTGAACCTACTCCCAACCATTACTGCCGCGTCTTTGACATCGCGGCATCGAGAAACAATTCGCTGGAGTGTTATGTCTCTTGAAACGGTTTGAACCTCATCAACCAACCGATGACATGCGCTTTGGTGGAATGGGGAAGGGCTAAGGAAGGCTATGACAGGAGGAATCAGGAATGTGAATTCGGGAAGAAGAAAGAAGGAAAGTTATGTAGGTGGGAATGTGGAAAAGTAGAAGGACCGTGGGGCTGACCGGAATTCGAACCGGGGTCCTCTGGGATGGTAGCTAGACGCCTCATTCCCTAGGCTACCGAGGCTACCCATAGACTCCGACTTAGTTTCCGGAGAGAATCTTAGATGAAGGTATTTAAAGGCCTAGGTGCTGTAACCAGAGGGTGCAAGGTTCAAGAGGAACTATAACTTGGGCAGCCGATGGACCATCCACTATAAGAGGCGGAGGGGTTGCTACCCAGACCGCAATGAGGTGGAGTCATTCCCTGGAACTGTTGATGGAACACAGGTCGAGGAACTCAAGCTGACATCATTGCCAATGGTAGCTTGGTGATGGCGACTATTTTTATTTTTATTTAAGAAACATGGTAAGCGAAAAGAAATCTCGGTGAATCTATTAGGACACTAATTAAAAATTATAAATTGATTATTTTGTTAACAAAATGTAACGATTTGCGTTCCCTATTCAGTGTCAAATTTTCCAGGTTCTTAATTTTTAAATTTATTAAAACAAAACTTGATTAAATATTTTAACTCGTGAGCTTCGGCTCATCCTTATGCAGGAAATATCTGTTTAATTTTCCACTATCAATAATTTTCAATATGGTGTACATACTATTAAATGATAATAAATTTCCATTTTTGTAATATTTATCAAAAGATCGATATTTTTAGTATTGTAACACTGTGAATTAACATAAAAAATTAAATATAAAAACGAAATGAAAACAATTCTGTTTCATTTTCCAAAGATAAATCAACTTTAAAATGTTCATATATAATCCATTCTCAATATTTTTTAATAAAATTAATTTCATTTAATTTTTAATGTGCAAATTTATATGATAAGAAGAAACATGTATATTTAAAAAAATTCATTTGTGAAAAAGGCTGGGAATTTACAAATGTAATAAATTGTGCATAAAAGCTTTTTGGTGATTATTATCATAAATCGTGGATTAAAATTGTGTATTTAAAAAAATTCGTGCAGAATATTTTATTCCGTTGCACTATTAAAGGCCATTCAGCAGCTTGTAATTAAAAATAATAAATAATAAAACAAAAAGGAAAATATACAAATATATTAAAAAAAAGAAAGTAAAGAAAGTTTAAAAAAAGAGCAGCATTCAACAGATCATTTTATTTTAACGAACGAATATTTAAAAGAAAGCTTTTTTGTATAAATAATTTCCAAAGTGAAAAATTTATAAAAAGAAATAATTGAAGCAAAATTTAAATTACAAAAACAAAATAGATAAATTAAAAAATAATTCAACTAATTAGTAATAAAGACTTAAATAAAAACATCCACTAGGTGTGATGGAGAAAAATGATGTATTTTTTTCTGATTAATTTTTTTTTGCATATTCATAAAAATTTGAAAAAAATTGATTAGTTTTACTTCGTTTTTAGGAAAAGTACCGATTTATGTATATATACAGCCTTGGCCAAAAGTATTAAGCCACCCTAATTTTTTATAATTCTGTGAAAACTAAGGACAAAAATACCCGGTTTTTTACTTTTATTGCTTCCGTCGCAGGTGTTTAGCCAAAATTAAGTAATAAAAATTACTCGGAAAACGATTCCAGGTAACCAATTAGCCGTAAAGGGTAATTAAGGATTTCTCAATAAATGCATCAACTACAGTTTAAAAGCCTTAACTTCCCTGGTTAATTTTAAAACGTGGTTAGTTTTCAGTGAAGTGTTGAATAGAGTAGTTGAAAAGTAAAAAATGCCGAAAACAAGTGAGTTGACATTGCTTCAGAGGAGCAGGATCCAGTTTTTGCACGAGGAAGGTAAATCGCAGAGGGAGATTGCGAGAATCGTAAAGTGTTCACGTGGCGCTGTTGAGCACACTCTCAAACGTTTTGCGGTTACTGGTTCTCATGAAAACAGGCCAAAATCGGGCAGAAAAAAGTGACTTCGTTACGTGAGGATCGAAATTTAATTCGATCCAGTCTAAGATGTCGGAAAAAAACCTCATCTGAGTTGGCTGCTGAGGCATCGGAGGTCACAGGACGACAAATATCGGCAAGGACTGTCAGAAGAAGACTTTTGGAAGCTGGCCTAAAAGGGTGCAAGGCGAAGAAAAAGCCATGGCTGTCCAAAAAGAATATCAAAAAGAATGGAACAAAATTACCGCAGAAGATTGTAAAAAATTAGTTTGTAGTTTACCAAACAGAATAGATGCTGTAATAAGGGCAAGGGGGGGGGGCTACAAAATATTAATAAATTTGATATTTAATACTTACTTATAAATATGTGTAACTCAATTTCATTCCCACATTTCATTTGCTTAAGAAACCTGACATTCAGTAGGTGGCTTAATACTTTTGGCCAAGGCTGTATAAAAGAATATTTCTTATCTTTTACAAAAAAAGGTACAAAGTCAAAGCTTTTTCTAAAAAATACTTGAATGCATACAAGTTTGCATATATAAAAATCGATTGTGATTTTGATTGTTAAAAAATTTTGATCAATTTTTCATTCTCAGGTTTTTAATTAAAAAAAAACTAAATTATTATTATTATTATTTTTTTTTGATAAAAAAGATTGTTCACAAATTTTTGTATTTTTTTTTTTATTTTTTTTGTACAAGGCTATACCTGTTGATCCATCACATCCTTCAGCGTGAGCTGAACATCCTGGTCCAGACTCTCCTGATAAGTGAATATGAATGCCGCCACACAACACACAAAACAATGTCAACACTTATACATTTACAACGACAACAGAAAAAATTAACAAACAAAAAATTAAGAAGAAATGAAAGAAAATTGATGTCCTTCTTATTTTTTTTTGAAAATGATTGGTGTGGAATGTGCTGGATTTATGGGTATGTAAAGGTGTTTTTTTAGTTTTGTTTATTATTTTATTATTTGAAACCTTTTTTTGTTGTAGTGCATTAGGGGTTGCCGAATTGTGATTGATTTAAGAGTTTTGTTTTGTGGTTTTGTTTTATTGGTTATAGGATTTGCTACAGCATGGTCGATAAGTAGTCTCTATATCATAAATCGCTTTATAAAGAGGACAGTTTGACTATGAAGCACAGCCACTAGTCCTGAACTCGTATAACATCCACAGAGTTTAAAGGCAAAGTACAGCGCCTTCGCTTGCCACAGCAGCTTCAGATTACCCTTAATTTATTCTATTCTGCATCTTCCTTTCGTGTTAAGCTTACTGGAATCCATTCCACAATGTCATGAACTGCATAACGCCATGGTAACACGCGCTCACTCCTGCGTTTAGATTTATATAACCGTATTCTAAAAGCAGTCGAAAGTCACAACACAATCCTAAGAGTGTGGAGAGTCTCAACTTGAGGCAATTTGGTATTCTAATGTTGCAGTCACAATGTAGAACATCTGCAAGCGGGTGCTTACCAAAACAGCTGATAGCCACAAGAATCAAACTCTCAATGACGAGTACGAGTCTCAAAAGGTTGTGAATTATGACTGGACACAATTTAGAATAGGGGGGTGAAAAAACAATAAAGTAATACTTTATATAATCGGCGAGAATTTGTTGGGAGCGTGTAACAAATATTAAAATAAGAATACCATTTCTGCCGACACAAATATTGGAGAGCTGTGGAGTACCACAAAGAGCGCTATATTGACGGCAACATTGGATCTCGGACACAACCTGGCAATAAATAGAATGCAGCCCTAGAAAATAACACGAACTCTACAAGCGACTCGGAAAGACGTCACTAACTTGAACGTGATACTCCCAATTACGGAAGGTAAAGAGAAGTGTCCGGCGTGATAAAAGGCGGCAAGTAAACGAGCTCGCAAGAAAAGCAGAAAACGCGGCGCATCAGTGAAGTGCTGTACCAAATTACGTATGTCGTAAAGAGTGCAGATAGAAGGCTGCTTCGCCACCCTGAGTGGTTCATTTGCACAGGAACTCCAGGAAAACAGCAAAAATGCACTACCAATAAGAATCATCACCATCCAAGACGGAAATAGTTACCGCAATTCAGGCAATGGCCAATGGTAAAGCAGCTGGAAAAGACGGGATGCCATCCAGGGGGTGTTGTCTGTTTGTTATCTACTGTGGGTAAAATTGTGGCCAATATATTACTATCTAGGGTAAGAGAGCAGTAGACCGAACGCTTAGGAGGCAGCAGGAAGGATTCAGGAAGGTGTGCTCATATATAGATCATATTAACACCTTGAGAATCATCGTGAAGCAGCCTACTGTATTACGATCCCCCCTTTACCTTGTTTTCGTAGACTATGAGAAAGCGTTCGATTCGGTTAATAGGAGCTTTATATGGCAGGCACTACGGCAAAGTGGATTGGCAGAGAAAATAATAGAATTAATAAAAGCCCTATAAAACAATTACAAATGCTGAGTTCTTCACAACGGAAAGTTATCCGACAGCTTTGAAGTGAGCTCAGGAGTACGACAAGGGTGCCTGCTTTCGTAATTACTATTTCTTATAGTAATAAACGACATCCTAATCGCCGTTCTAGATAGTGGAACAGGCGGCATACAATGAGGATTGCTAGACCGCCTTAAGGATCTCGACTACGCGGATGATATCTGTTTTGCTGGCCCGCAGACATCGGGATCTAAAAACATGTTGAACAATTTGCCAACAGAAAGTGGTCCAGCAGGGATAAGGCTAAATCGGACTTAAACTAAAGAAATGCGGATAAACCGTGAAATGGAATTGGTATATAAATTCTGTTACCTCGGTAGTATCATTACCGAATATGGCGGGGAAGAAGAAGACGTCAGTTCCAGAATAAATAAAGCACGAACCGCATATGCATGCCTGTTCCGCACGTGGAGATCTCAATTAACACCAAATTGGGTTCAACTCCAACGTTAAGGCAGTTCTTTTGTACGGTCGCGAAACATGGAAAGTTACCCAATTCATCTCATGGCGCCTACAAGTCTTCATCAACAGATGCGTGCCGGCCAAGAAAGGATAGACGACCAAATCAGGCGAAGGAAATGAAATTGTATTGGCCACATCTTGCGACATGAAAACGAAAAAAATCTAGCTAAATAGGCCCTTGACTGGAATCCGCAAGGATCCCGTTGAGTCGGAAGACCTATAACAACATGGAGGAGAACCTTAGTAACAAAGGCGGCAACAACTGGGAGATCCTGGGCAGAGCTGAGAGCTGTCGCGCAAAACAGAGTCCGCTGGAGGGCAACTGTTTCCGCCCTATGTCCCATGAGGGGTTAAAGGAGCATAAGAAGAATATTGATCGGGAGTTGAAGGTTGATATTAGACACCAGGGGGTCTTAAAAGGCCACCTCGGGTGTTTCATAATATGTTTCATTTTATAAATCACAAAAAGGCCATAAAATATGGTTCAAATATGATTCATGATTTGTCAATTTCTTGTAGGAAACTGTAAAATGGCCTACTAATATGAATTGCATATTTAGCAAACTACATGAAATTTTAGAAGTTACTCAGTTAACATCTTTAGTTTACGAGTATATTCGTGTGTTTTTTGATTTTTGTTACTTATTTAGTGTTAAAATTGTGTTAATTGATTTTAAAAAATTATTAATAGTATTTAAGAGCTTTGATTAGTGATTATTGAGTGTAGTGATATACCTGCATAACTAATGGCAGACTTGGTTTTGTACGGGAATTTTTTGGAACATACTCGCTTGGAGAAAGTCTCAGAACAAACCACCTATTATAGTGCGAATCACGGCTAAAGTGAGAAACTTCGAAATGCTGGACCGGGATGTATACAATGTTTTTATTGCTCGTACACCTACAACAGGTTATTTTGCTATGTTTTATAAAGATTTTATATTGTTGTACGCGTCGCGATCCTACCAACGCTATGTACGAGCAAATGCTCACCACATGATGCACCAAGTCAATGTATCAAACTGCTTACGAGTAGTGCCATTGGCCCTGAATAGTGACCATTTTTGAAGAAAATATATTCACTTCCCACAGACTAGAGAAGAGCGAAACGTGATTAAGCACGGGTCCGTGCAAAGTATATGTAGGTAATCACTTTGGTGGTGAAACTGGTAATATGCGGACATTCCTTTTTTATACCAATTTCGAACACATACTGCCACTCGATAATCACTCAAGTTTTACCGAAAAATCATTTGAAAAAACAAAGACTTAATTCCTAAAGAATAAGTTCATTTTGAGCATTAAAAACGTTGGTTCTTGGTTCCTGAATGAACCTAAAGTTACATAGTGCAGCCAAATACGAAGCAGCTCTTGCGTAGACATGCTTAGTTATGGTCATCTTTCTTTTCGCAGAAGGAATAAAAAACGTAATAAGTGTTGTGTGGTTAAAGCAACGAGCTTATAAGTTTGTTGCTTTTTCCTTAATATTCAATTTGAGCTTATACTAGGGGTAGCCAAAGAAGTACATAAGGGTTGAAGTGGCGTATACTTTGTGTCGAATTGTCTGCAAGACTTTAAATGAGCTTCTGCTCTTGAAACACAGCACCCTTACGCGAGCGTTAGTTAATTGTCATTGTTCTCGGTCACACAGAAAACGGAAATTAAATTTGCCGCGTGGAATGTACGAACAGGACATCACGTCGATCAAAAGGAAATCATAGCAATGGGATTATTGAAATGCAAAATAACAATTTCTGCGCTTTCGGAACTACGACTTACCGGATTCGGGACAATGGCGATCGTCCCTCCAGCAATCGCGAAACGATGCCACTTTACTTATTTTCGATCGGCGGGTTGCCATCAGCGTTATCTCATTCCAACCGTAATCCGAGCTTTTGGCGGTTAAAAACATCGGTGGAATTATCAAGGCTCATATCGTAGTTGTTCGTTCGTATCGTAGTCCAGCTCGGACGCGAACAAGGACGATTTTTATGATCAGCTTCAACAGACGCTGGATATGATACCTCGAACTGAATTAATCATACTCGGGAGGAACGATGGGCAAATTCAGACACGGAGTAACTAACTAACGACAACGTGAAAATATGGGCGACATGCGCCTCTTTTTTCTGTTACGAAGAATTAAATTTTTACTATGTTATCCCCAGCAGCGTACCCTTAATTTAACTTTTTCCAACTCAATATCGATGTACCTTTAACTCTCTTCGAGGTCATGCTAGCCTAGAAATAGGGGTACCTAAATCTGTCACTATACGGTCTATATAGAAATTTCCAATATCTATATGTTACCTATTCGTTGCGATCCAATAGTTTCAGTATCAAATCTTATTGTAATGAATATTAGAATGGAACGTTTTTTTATTGTGATTCAAGCATTTAATGAAACAATCTACAGTATACAATTTATACAAATTTTGTTAGCGGGATTATATAATAAGTTAGCTGAATCTAAGCAATTTCTAAAAATGATTGTCTAATTTAGAAAAGAAAAATAGCATTAGAACTAGATAGCTAAATTACGCTGAATGTGCTTTAGTATTTTTTTAGTTCGAAAATACTTAACTACCCAGCAAACATCATCTCGAAGTTTAGAGTGCTTCGAAAAATTCTCGAACAGGAAGAGAGCGAGAAAGAAATACTTTGAAATAAAATTACGGTAATATTTCGTTTTTACGAAAAAAAATCGAAATTTTAAAAGAAGAGAGCCGCGTACAATACTAAAAGTAAAATTCGCCTTTAAAAGGTTTCGAGAATTTTTCGTTTTGGCGAAAAAAACGAAAGAAACTCGAATCGCTTTTGCGATTCGACCTAGTGGTCCTTTTCGTTCTTTTTTACTTCGATTTCAATTCGAAAACGGCTTCGAGATCGCAATTGTAGTTCATTTTAACGATTAGCTTTCGATTCGATCTCAAATCATAATGTTTGCTGGGTATCTTACAAAAATAGTAAAGAATTCAATAGCTGAATTACGCTGAAGGTGGTTTGTGTTTCGTTAATTTTAACGTTTTAGTTGACACCTTTTTTACACAAGAGAATGGACTAAAATTAATAGATTGAATTGGGTTGAATACGCTGTATCACTTGTCGATATCAAAGATGTCGACCAATGTTGAATACAACAATCGAATTAAAAAGCTGATTTGCGCATTGTTGCATTTCTCAATAAAATCGATATTTTTCAAGAAAATGGAAATAGAGTCAGATCCGGATCGCTGAAGGGAACTGAATGCTTTGTGCTATTTTTTACAGAAATGTTTTTATGGGGTAGTTCTACATAAGTTCAGGTATCACTCGCACCCGTTGCATTGCTGGTCCTTAATGTCGTTGGTCATATGGTGGTGCAATGATTAGTTGTAAGCTTAGTTCATAAGATAGAAGAGGTTTCAGGCTACAAGAAGTTCGGAACATGTTGAAGAAGATGACAAAAACAAAATATAGAACGCAATAGCGCTTAGAAGGTGAAACTTATGGTGAACTTTATACAACCGAAAATAAAAGTCGCCAAATATGGCAACTTTTTCCATTTTATTATAGGGACTGTAATTATTGTAGAAACTTGTTTCAGGACTTAAATTGCGGTATTATTGGAGCCTACGTATAATAAAAATTTCATGAAAAGCTAATAATAGATTTTCGCGTAAATCGCAGAAATTTAAAAACAACTGTTCCCGAAAAAAGGTTTGAACAAGGTCCTAGAGTTTTTTTTAAAGCCTTATTTATTCGCGAAGAGTTGCTCTGCAATCCTATTTTCATGAAATGTATGGGAGGTTCGATTTAATACCTTAAAAATCTTTTGAAAATCAGCCTTTTTGTTCGTACCTGGTGTTTTGTATGAAGAGCTTTTAGTTTGATTTTTTTCGTGAAAAGCCTTTTGTTTTGGAGCGTTTTCCGGGTAATGGGGCAAATTCGGGAACGGAAAGTACCAGGGCTATTATTGTAGTATATGCAGATCGGAAAATAAGGGTATCCGAGAGTAGATGAATATGACCGACAGAAACTACAGCCTGAGACAGAAACTACAGTGTAGATGACGAGCGTCGTACTGGATGATTTGTAGAGATCGCCAAGAATGCCCTGCAGAATCTGGTGGAACAAAATCCTATTGTGATTGGAACCAGGAATTAGCAGTGAAGATTGGATTTGCTTATTCAGTCATTCGTCGATACCTCCCCATGCCATCGGTTTCTCATAAATTTTCCAAGTCAAGGGCAGAGAAAATGTGTGCTCTTCTTTACTTTCACGTCTCAGCCAACTTCTTTTATGCCGAATAGTGACTAGTAACAAGAAATGGGCTCCTTAAAAAATGTCAAGTGCAGAAGATAAGCGAGAATAAAAGCTGAGATCCTGAGCAACGCCACCTGCCATCTAACACGATCTAAGATCTTCCGATATGCTACCGAACCCTACCCTTATCTGAACGAAGATCTTGGCTTTACATCGGATGAACGCTGGATGTTCTTGTCTATACAAGAGTAACAGACGGAGGAAGGCGAAAGGCGAGTGTTTCGAGCTTCAAAACGAAGCAAGTATCGGACTGGTCCACCAGGTTCGGGGGTGGGCGGCAGGCTGACAACCTTCCACCGTAAAAACCAACCCGTCACGAATCCTTAAGACAGACCTCGGACTGGCCTCAACGACAACGACTCAGGTAACGGAATATGGAATTCAATCTTGGAACACGGAACGTCAGAACGCTCAACAGAGTTCGCTTTTATTAGTATTACAAATATATAACATAAAGATATCAGCCTTTCAAGAAACTAATGAGCCCATAGTGTGGTATATTGGATCTAGAAACACACTCTCTAGTGGATCACCGAATGGAAGAAGAGAGTTCGGAGGAGGAAGGAAATGAAATCACTGATTCTGGACTTCAAGCCAGTAAGCAATGAAATATGCACGCTTCGCATTAAAACAAGGCTACATAACGTTAGTGTCATAAATGTCCAGGCTTGCACAGAAGATAAGTCGGATGAAGAGAACGTGGAATTCTACCAAGAGCTAACAAACGCCATTAGGTTAATACCGTCAAATGATATTAAAATGGTATTTTGAGATATGAATACCAAAGTAGGAAAAGAAGCGGAATTCCTAGAAGTCATAGGAACGCATAGCCTACACAACGCTATCAATGGCAATGGCGGTAGATTGATCGATCTCGCAAGCTCAAATTCATTGGTAGTAAGTTCAACAATGTTTCCGCAAAAAAATATCCATAAGATGACGTGTCATTCAAAGCAATCGCTGGATAGCAATCAAGATGAATTTGATGCGCGCAGATGAATTTATCTTTAAAAAGAAGGCGTTTATCTTGTTTAATCAGACTCGACCATTCTGTTAAATATGGCATGGCAACCCCAATTTATTGCGAGCTAATATTATAATGAAAGTGGTATAACCTGTTGGTTATAGTATATACGAAATGAGTTCATGAATTCTATATATTTTATGAAATATATTTATCTACAAAACAAAACTGTAACATGACCTTTCTTCCCTAAACACAAAAAAACACCTTTTAAGGAAAAAAAGGTCAACTATACAATCAGGAAATGAGAAGGCGAGAACATTATGGTGAATAGAGATGATATTATAAAGAATGAGAAAAATATGATAAAGAAATTACAGAAAACATCTAAAGGACGAAGAAAAACGAAAAAATTAAACGAGTAACAAGTTTTTTCTTTTTTAATTAATTTCTTTTTTTTGGTTTGGAGGTAAGAAAGAAAACAAAGAAGAAGAAAGGTGAAATCAACTTTGACACTTGCCTTGTTCCTGTTTTGTCTTATCAGCAGTTTGCATTGCGATCCGATACTCCTGGAGTTCGGGTGATGGAATTAATCCTGCTGAACCTCCGGCGGCATCATGTCGAGCCTGCCACCATTCATGATCGTCCTTGCTAATTATCTGCGAACAAGAAAAAGGGAAACGAAAATAATGAGATGTGAAATTATCTTCTTAAAAAGATCATCAGTCACTGGACATGAAGATAGCAAAAAAAAAATGGGAGGAAGGACAAAATTTAAATTTATGATAATGATAAGATTAAATTTTTGGAACTTTAATTCTTGATAATATGTAAATGAGGGGATGACAGGAGGATTCTGTTTTTTTTTATCATATTATTTCAAAGAGGATTACCTGTAATATATCACCGGTCTGGAACGCGATTCCAGCTTGAGCACAGGGTATAAGCTCGTCGTCCAAGGGATTATAATCGAACTGGGCTCGTACAAAAATCTGTTCAACCAGGTAAAAAGAAAAAATATTTTTGATAAATATGAAATATGCACAGATTTTAAATTGTTTTTTTTTTAACGAACAAAAAAAACATAAAAATAAACTTAAATAAACAAAATATTAAGCAGTAGCCGCAAATTACATATATTGTTGTAAGCTTTGCTCTCCCCTCCAATGTAATCGAGACAAAACAATTGAAGAAGATTTATTTGTATAATCTGGGATTTTACAATCTCAAATCTGGTTTGGAACAATCCTTCGCCACCACAATTAATAAAAACAATTTTTTTAATCTTATTAGTAAAGCAAGGGCAATTCAAACACAACCACAACAATTGGAGTTATTTTACAATCTCGTCCACCAATATGTTTTCACGATTTACAAGTTTTTCCTTAAGTCTCACAAATCCTTAAAAGCCAAATACAATTTCACATTAAACTATTGTCAATTTCTTGCAGGATTTCGTTTATTGTAGAAAGGTAAAGCTTTCTGAAGTTATTTTACTCTATGGACACCATCTTGTATTACTCCCACATATGTAGATATATTTGACTTACATAGGTACTTTCTTCAGTCCCTGACGTTGTCTGATTCAATTTATAAAGTCATGTAGGTTAATTAGATTTGTATAAGAGAAATTGCTGTGCTTCCTCTGGGCTTTCTATTTTCTTGGTTGCAAAAAAATTGGACAAAGGGCCATAGTGGATGAACTTTACCGTAGAATGGACTTGAGGTCTATTTTTGGATATGGTCATTATGTTGTGTCTTGGCATATGTTCTTGCAAAAATGACTTAAAAAGTATTGTGTCATATTTACCAGCAAAAAGATTCTACGGATCGGGGATCACTCAAATCATACTCACCTACTCCGCATGGCAGGGAATGGCGTAACATAGCATCTGCTATAGCAGCTATGATCTACTAGTGTCGTCTTGGTATTTACAAATAACTAGCTCAAAGAGAAAAAAAGACGCTAACTAAGATTTGATATACTCTAAGAAAATTAGTTTGCAATAAAAGCTTTTTGAAACATTGGTCTAATAATTTGTCAGTTGAAGCGAACCCATTCCAGCGGGAAAAATTCAGAGCACTACGAATTGGAGCGAATTTGGAGCAATATACACCGAAGGGAACAATATTGGAGTTTTTATACATTGTATAGGATCAAGAATAAAAGTAATTATGATAATGACGTTAGCATATTCAACAGATCCGTTCTCGTTTTATTACGGAGTTCAAACAATCTTGGTCGTAGTTAGTACTTAGTTGGTAGACCGCTAGGTGAAACCTCCCTCGACCTCGCGTTTGGAAGGACGACAAGGTGAACAAAAATTGTTATTTACAAATTAAAAGCACTATAAATTGGAACCTTCGAAAAAAATTTTGGACTTTTTTTTGCTTCAAAAGCTCTTCTAAAGCAGCACTAAAGGGAGTGCTTCATCTGCGCATATGCAATGCTAAAAAATATATGTAATTGGTATGGCAAGGTCAGCGCTGAAAGCTTCTTATGCAATATGATATTCCAGTGCTCTTTTCCCGCTGGTCGGCGGGCGGCTGTTGATGGGGTTTGATTAGAATAAATGGTATGGATGGTGAGGAGGGGTGGGGTAGGACGGGAAATCATAACAGTTTAGCTTTTAGGGCGTTTGATTTTTTTTGTTAAAGTTTTACATATCACCCTGTATTTTTGTAATCCTATAACATATCTTCGTGAATTGGTATCAGTACAGTATACGCAGAATACTCGCACATATCTAAAATTGTAGAAGCTACGACCCCACCTTACCCCTTCCAGATTTATGTGTCGTTAAAGTCAAAATTTTGGTTTTTTAAATTAAAATTGTACCTTAAACTTCTTTTTTCTCCAAAATTAGAAAGCTTGGAGTATTTCCAATGAATAAGGTCCTAACAATTTTTATGTTATGGCCTTTACTTTCGAAGTAATTTTGATAATACAACCTTCACAGGGAGTTAATAGAAGAGCGGAAGAGAGTTAGATTGAAGATCACGAGCTTCCATGATAGTTCCACAACCTTCATATCCTGATTGTGAGTTCGGATTATAAGCAAAAACTTTGAGTTAACTTTGAGTTCGAGTGAGAGAACTATAAGCAAAAGCTTTTCAAGTTTTATTGCTGCTCTAGAAAAATTGTCTATTGCTCGCCACTGATTTGTCGAATGTTGGTGGTAATTGAAGTAAAAACAAAAATTATTTTTTGAAACTTTTTGTTTTCGAAAAGAATTAATTCTTTTGTTTTTAAAGAGCTTCAATGATTTTAATTCGATACAGCTTCAAATCAAAGCTTTTTGAAAGCTTCAAACCAAAACTTTTTGGAAACTTCAAATCAAAGCTTTTCGCAATCTTCAAATTAAAGGTTTTCGAAAGCTTCAATTCAAAGCTATTCGAAAGCTTCAGATAAAACTTTTAAAATTTATGGAATCACAAGACTTGTTAATTTGGAAATGTGGAAATTGTAAAATTTTGCCCATCAGTGCATTGCTGTCTGAAATCGGCCACTGGCAGCTTAAAACGAATTTTTTAAATTTATTAAGCAGAGTGGTGATGACTCTTGTATGAATGCACCTAAAAAACGCCGATCAGTGTCTCTGTCTTCAGGCGGCTCATTACGGAGGACTTTGCCGTCCGAAAAAAAGATATCTACGGCACCACCATCCAGCTTCCAACCAGACAATGTTGCAGATGCAGTGCCTGCCTTCGATATGGTCTATTCAGATAGAGAATGGGTTGTTGGGAGAGTTTCTGCTGCTGCTGCCGGCGCTGTGTCGAACAGCGATGCCATTACTGGCGTAGTAGGCGATTCATATACCGCTGTTGCTGCTAATGATAGTCCGAAGTCTAAATCGCGCTGCATATTTCTAGGTTGAACCCACAAACTACATCTGCTGATAAAGTGAGCTTCATACCTGAAAAGTGCGCTCCAAGTTTTGACGATGTGGACCTGGACTTTCAAACTATAGTAGTTTTAGAATTCTTTTGTTTTAGAAAAGGCTCAAAGCTTTTATTCTCAAAAACCAAATCAAAATATAAATCAAAAGCCTTTTAGTGTTATGAGATTTTAGTACATATCTTCTCACGCGAACAAGTAGCTGCTAACTATATTTAGATCTTACATGGGCTGCCAATAGGTTATTGAAAAAAATTCCCAAATAATCTATCTGAAGTTTCAAGATGTTCGGAAAAATCTTTATGTGCAACGTTTGTCGAAAATAATGTAGGTTAGTCACAGGGTTGACATGTGGAGAAACAGCGTATTGGGTACCTACCCGACAAAAACTGCATATTTATGTTTCCAAACTTCCCATTGCCAATCGTACAAAAATTATTTGGAGCAGCACATTTTGCATGTACTTTAGCCTTAAGTATGATATTTCTATTAGAAATTAGCAGAATTTTTAAAATTTGGGCAAATTCTTACTTAGCTCATCTCCAGTCGATATTAAAACCAAAGCTCTGGAAAACTTAATAGCAAAAGCTTTAACGCTTAGGCTGCTCGCACACTGGATCAGAATTTGTACGAATTTGTGCGAATTCCGATGAAATAGAATACAATTTCATCAGAATTCGCACAAAATCGTACAAATTCTGATGCAGTGTGCGAGCAGCCTTATTAGTAGACCGACCGGACATATAAATTGAAAAGGATTTTAGATTTTATTTTATTTTGGAAGTGCTTCTTTATTTAGTTTTTTCTTCAATACTAAAGAAGTACTTCTGTAATGACTTATTAGTAATGCAGAGCAGAATGGGTGGTGTGATCATGCGTTTGATTTCGCGCAAAAAGCGTGTTCAAAAACTTCGTCACTTTCGTTTTCTTTGTTAATCATCTCAGTCATTTAGTTTTTAGTTTTTCAAAAAAAAAAAAAGCTTATACAGAGGCTTTGTCCGTCTGTCTGTGTGTCCGTCTGTGACCTTCTTTCATCTCTGAAAGTACTGCCGCTACAGACTTGGGCCATATCTCAAATTGAAGCTCTTGATCAAGAGACCTTAAACTGAGAAAATGGTCTGGCAATTCCAACCGGAAGTATATTTAACGGCAAAAAAGAGATCGGTAGCCTAGAGCTAAGGCGCTGGAATCCTATCCCGCGGAACCAAGTTCAATCCTCGGCAGCGCAATGGTGAAATACCTATATTTTTTTTACTTCGGTGGAACATGTTTTGAATCTATCACTAAATTATATTATTTAATAATGATACTCAGGAGAACATAAACATTTACTTAATTAAAAGTGAAAAAATATCAGTTTCTTGATTTTTTATGGTCATCCAGTCTGAAGTGTTATTCAACAGAAAGAATACCATAAAAAAGCGTAATTAGTGGCTAATCTCTAGGCATAACATCCCATTAGTTTAACTTTAATCTCCATACATATGTATATTTGAATTCATGTTTATTTGGCTTCTGTTTTATTAAAATTAAAAAAAAAATATATAAATAGTTTAATTTTGCGTTATAACTTCTGGAACATGGTCGTTAATGTCGTAGTATTTTAGCGAAAATTAAACTGCATTGAAAATTTTATACCAAGGCTTTAATGAAATTAAGTTTTTTGAATACAAGCATGTAAAAGCAAGAAAATAAATAAAGTAGAAATTCAGAATGACATATGCTAAAGTATTCATTACAGCATCATTGTACCAATTGGTTAATCATTACTTCCAATAAAGAATTCGAACAGAGAAATATTCTAGTTATCGTAAGTGAACAACTGGACTGGACTTGGAGTAAATAATTTTATCGGATAAAAATTTTGATTCAATTTTGTTTAAATTCTGTTAATTTAATTGTGTTTTTAGCTCATCATCAAAATGAATGTTTTAGTCAATTAATTTATGAAGCTTATTTGTTAGATTAAACTTACTTTATTTACCATATACCCATTATTATTTGTTTATTTATATATCTAACCTTTGTAATCAGATTTGAAATCCTCATGTCTGTCCATCCGTCCACCCGCAACATTTCATCAGCTTGGCCATAAACACGTTGACTGGAGAACGCGGTGTGCTAGAAGTTTAAAATAATAGCTTTTGAGATAATTTCTAGATATTCAAGTTCGAAAATCATTTTTGTGTTGATCGAACAGAGAATATAAATTGTGATAGACCATCATTGCCATATCGATTAGATTGCCTCTTAGTTTGCGTCTCTTCAAATGTTTATGAATTGAAATAGATTTAGACTCGTGCATTGAACACTAAAAATTCTCAGTAGCTTTTAGATTAACCTTTTAAGGAAAAATGAGTTTTTCTTAATAACAGTATATCGAAGCTTTTTGCTGTATGACGAAAATTAAAGAGTTCCACAAGGATATGCCTTGACTCCGGTACTATTTCTTAGATATTTTATATCACTTTCTTCGTTTATTCAATATTAATTTTTTGGAGCAATAGAACTGAAGTGTTATTCAACAGCGTTCATTTAAGAATTTGTAATAATGACGGTTCACTGTTTAGGTGTTTAGGTTTAATTACAGGCTGTTTGATGCAATTGCATACAGAAAATTGGTTATTAATTTGACTTAGATCACAATCAAATTAAAATTTCATACTAGAGCTAAAATAGTAAATAGTAAGAGTTTGGATCTCTGATTGAATCAGGTTGACCAATTTTTGGATGAAAGAAATTGGAAGAGAGACATTTTATGTTCATCATTGCATAGATTTCAAGGCTTGGGCGAGGTTTTTTAGATACATAGATTTCAAATATTACATATAATTTTTTAGTTTTGACCATTCATACATTGACCGTGGTAGAGAGTTTGTTATCGATCAAAATCAGTCATAATTGTTTCAGATGTTGAATATTACCTTTCATTGTAAAAATTAGTGCAGTTAATAATCCTAACAAAAAATATTTATAATAACTTTTGTAGGACTTAAAATATTTCAAGTATCGTCGGTGGTCAATTATTCGTCGTTTATGTGAATTCTGGTTGCATGGAGCACTACTTAACGCTTAAGCCTTTCTTTTTTACTTTTTCTTTGTATGACATGACGCTGGATTTGCGGAGTTAAAGCACCCGATTACCCATCGCAGGAGGCCTGCGGCTCAATTCCACGCCATGACATCTCATCTTTCGATTCACCCAGATAAGTAAAATCACCCTCTCTTGTTCAATCGCGGTTTTGTAGCGGTATTGGGAGGTAAAACCACGTGTTGGCATTTTTTCATTATTTTTTTGACTATGGTAGAATTTACAGGAACAGTAGTACAGGGAGTTTTGCAGAAAAAACCGTTTGACAGTGCTCGCTAGCGCTCAGGAATCAAATATCCAGTTGCCCGATCAGGACCTGCTTGCTAATTTTGGCTTTTAACTAATTCGCTCAGCGGTAGCCATTTTGCTTTCGAGTACTTTTTTCTGACAAGCGCACTTAATATCAGAGCTTGAGTTTGTATACGCTTGTTAAAGACACAAAAACAAGTGACAATTACCACTGACTTGGCAGCCATGTAGCCACTAGCAACAACCTAGTAAAATTACTTGCAAAAGTATAGAAGTTTTCAAACGCCGTGACACAAATAATTTGAAGGGTTCTGCGCACCTCGTTGCCCAATTTCATAAATTTTGTTCTATCATTTCCCCTCTTTTAACTTAAAAAGGCAACAAACGCAGAAAAAACTCAACAAAATAATTTGGGAAGGGATGTGCGCATGCCGGATGAATAAAGTTAAGTAATCTTTATATGTATTGAGCAGAGCTTTTAAATACATGTAAAACTCCTGCTCAACCAAGTCAGTTTATCCATCGTAATAAGCATAATTTTACTATAATTATGCTAAATATTTCTCATCCTTAAATTTAAAATAAATTAAAAGAATTGCTGGAAAAATTTCTTTTAAAGATATGAGCATTTTCATTCATAAATTGAAAGTTCTCCGCAGCCGCAAGCAACACAACCCCCCAGGCAGAAGCGCGGTTGCGACTGGCGGAAAATGTCAAAAATCTAGTAATCAAAGTGATAAAAACACAAATATCGTATTTTTTAGTAGAAATTACTACAAATTATTTCTGTGGCATATGTTCATACCTTACAATTAAAAAAAAATATATAAAAACGGGTGTTTTTCAGTCATAATTTGTAAATTTTTTAAATAATCATTGAAGTTCCAGAAAAATACACCTCCCTTTAGAAATACGCAGTCGCGACTGATTACATAGCAGCAAGTGATTTTATAGGAGGAGTTAAGTGAAGTTTTAGTCTGAGCTTTTAAACATTTTTAAGAGCTTAGCTGGGGAACATGCGCGGGATGTCACGAGGTTTGAAAACAACTATATTTGCACTAAACCAAAAGCTTACGGAAGTTCGTTTCTAGAAGAAATTTCTGAAGTTCTAACTTGTTGCAAATTTAGTTCAAGTTCAGCGACAAAATTTCTTTAGAATGTCTTATGCAAAGGGGGTCAAATGGTAGTAACGGCTTCAAGGACCTTTGGTGGTGCCGGTACACGAAAGAGACAAGTCCTAAGAAAAGTCATCTGCGATCTAAGGTCTCCACGGCTACCGAATCCTACCTTCACCTCCATGAAGATGTTGACTTTCCATCGGGTGACCCCTGGATACTCTTGTCCATACAAGAGTAACAGACGGAGAAGGGTTAAAGACGAGTGTTTCGCGTAAGAAACAATTACCGGACTGGTCCTCCAGGTTGGGGGTGAACGGCAGGCTGACAACCTTCCACGGTAAAAATCCATCCGTCACGAATCCTCAAGGCAGGTCTCGGACAGGACGGACCCAGCGACAACGACCCAGGTAACGAAATACGCGGAGACAATGCTCAGCATTCTGAACTGGAGAATAGCTGCAAGGAACCGTCAAACTTGGAGAAATGCCGTAGAGGAGGCCAAGACTCGATTTGGGCTGTAGCGACATTGGATGGATGGTCTTATGCAAATATTGAATTTCTTCTCTCTGGCATGGGGTTAAGTATTCATAATTAAAAAATGAGGCATTATTTACGATAATAGTTTCACCTGCACGGTGGCAAGTCTATAAGTTACTTCGATCAAGCTCTCTCTGAAAACTCTCTGATTTCAGTCACCTTCTCTATAACAGCAGAATGATTTCTGCATTTTTAAAAACTATGTTAATTTTTTACTAAAAAAATCTTGTGCAAGTCACTTTTGGAAGTGAGTTTCAGAATTTTACTTTCTAGTGGACAAGCGGATTCTGCTTGCGTTCGAAGGTTATAGGAGAAGAGGATACGAAGATGAGTTTGCCAAACAAGTCTCTCTTTTTTTCCTTTTAGAACTGCCGAACGCCATAATTTTGTCATATCATAGACTGCATCGTATGACCGCAAGCTGGAATCTTTCATAAGAATGGAAAAGGCCGAGTGTTATCAACCGGATTTTTGTAAAATATGTAACGGCGGGCACTTTTCTGTTCTCGAAATCCACTTAGAATTTGAAGCCACTTTGAATCTGATCGAATTTTTTGGAGATTTTTAACTGGGGTGGGCGAATGAAACCCAGTCAGTTTTGAAAAATAGGGAAAAAAATGAGTTTTTTTTGGATTCCTGAGGTGAAAAGAAAATTAAAGACTGGAAAGCTGGAAAGAAAGACAGTTTGATAAAAAAACCGAGATTTTTTTTGATTTGTAAAAGGGAAAACTAAATACATAGTTTTTTTTGAAAGGAAAGTCCTTTTTGTTGATGAAAAAAAAGAAAAACGACTAGACAGTTCTGTGAAACAGTTTTGACCCAACATACAGTTTGGTGTTTGGTGCTGTAATGAAGAATCTTTTTTGGTTGAATTAAACGACTGTGGTGAAGACTAATTTTTAAAGAAATTGTTGCAGTAACGAAAAAACTGCGGCTGGTGTTCATTCCTACCGGCAAACGTGACGGTGACCTGCACAATCCCCGACTGGCCCTTTAGTTGCGAAAAGTAGTGTGGTCAGTCATCAGCGGAATAGGGGGAATAACATTAGCATAACATGCACGTGCAGCAACTATGTCGGACTGATGGAAGTACGATCATAACCTCCTAGCGGTGACCACTGGTAACTATCCTATTAGAGAGGATAGGGTAGTGTGATCGGGTTAGCCCCTTCCAAGTAAGGTTGGCGTGAGGCTAATAACCTCCCCCGGAAAAAAGAATTATTACGGAACGAGCAACTTTTGTGTGTAGGAATGGCTCCATATTTTAGGGTATTAGAGGTTGATTTACTTTGGAGTCGCATTTTGTCAAATCTTTCGCTGTGGCGGTGGAGCGGCTCCAGAAGTGCACTATAAGTGTAATTATAGTGCACTAGTGGAGTTGGTTTTTGTAGCGAGGGATGTGACGGAGTGTGACTCCGAGGCGTGTCAGCCTCTAGTGTTTTGAAGTGCGGAGTTGCACCGCTTTTGCAGTGAACGACACATTTTTTTGCGAGAGGCCAAGACCGGATCCCGGTTGTAGGGCCTTTAAAGAGGAAGAAGAAGAGTAGGGACGAAAGAAATCAATAAAGTAAGTACCCCTTTTTGGGTTGTAGTATTTATGCCTAGTAGCGATAGCGTACATCACGAAAAATATAAATAAATTACTTTTTGATTGACTACGTGGAAAACGAGGTGGAAGACAAGGTCGAACATCATAATTTGGCGAAAGAAACAAGAACAACCTACTACTATCGGGATTATTTTCTTGGTCAGCAGTTTGACAACTAGGGCCTTGGTTATTAGCCTCTACCTTTTTGTTTTGTTTTGAGAAAAAATAGAAACCTGTTTTGTTCAATATTCTATATACATTGACACTTTCTCTATTATTTTTAATGTCTTAGCGTCAATGTGAAACCGATTAAGTTATCCTTGTTATATATTCGGCTAAGTGTTACACAACGAGCTGTTCCTTTTCACTTTCTACACTACACTCTACGGTTATATTTTCAAGTAAATTTAAAGTTACATATATGTAATATCATATAAAAACTTTGCACATGCTCCACCTTAATATCTCTGTATAAGTTATGTTTGATGGTTGTTTTTTTAGGTTAATAATGATAATGATAAACACCTTGGTACCAGGGCGGGTTGTGTTTTGTGATTGTTTTTTTTTTGTTTGATTAACTTTGGAAGGTCCTTCCTTTTCCTCACAATCTGGCAATAATTTAACTCACAACCGTTAGACAGTTAGTGAAGCCAATGGATACGTTGGTCTATAAGTTGGTTTAATTTCTTTGTATTTGAAGATTATATGATTGTTAACGTTTTATTGTATAATAAATGTAAATCGTAGATTTGTGTGGTTAATTGTTGTTGGTATACGTTCAGCATGACAGTGGTTATGATTCACTTCATGTAATGCATGCATGTAAGTGGTTATGATGCACTTCGATAGATGATACTCAAGGGCCTCAACACTCTACGACCACCCGGCGAGCCAGCTCTACTTTTGAGGCTCGGGGTACCGCTGTGATGTTCAGTTTTTTTTTGGGATATTTTTTTTTTAGGATTTTTGTTCAAATTTTTGTTTTTGTTGGTGGGCCTGAGTTTGGCCCTTTGGACAATCAATCCAGGGGTTCACATAACAAATATGATCGCGAAAAATGGTCTTCTTATCCTGAATTTTGGCCACCAAATTGAGGCTGTATTGGTTACTATGGTCTTTTTGAGATTTAATGCCCACGCTTTATCTATTAGCTCCTGGAAAATATATAATGATCTGGAGGTTCTCTTGGCAGTACGTATAGTTTGTCAGTTCTAGATTAGTCTATAGAATGATTTCTATATTGAAAAGTCAATTGTGTCTTGGTTCAGTACGGGCGCTGTAAGTTAATGCTCATGACGTCTCCTCGTCGGTCTTATTTGGTTTGCGGGAATAGGATTGCAGTGAAGGCAGAAGAGCGTTTATTTCGATAGAACAGTCGCTATGGAAACACTTTTGTCATGCCTGCTATATTTCTTAGATGGCTCAAAGGGTCGATGGTGGAGCCCTTTTTGTTTTTTATCTGGCCATACTAAGGCAATCTTCGAAGTCCCGGCCAAGGAGGAGGAGGACGAATCTAGGATTAGTATAATAAGGCCCTCATATCCTAGCGATCCATTATGGCCCGAGTTCATTAGCCCAGGTCAAAAACTAGGAGTCCAGAAACAAAGGAAGATTCTGGTTATTTAACTTTGTTTGTGAATGCTGCGTCCGTCTTCGGGCTTCAGAATTTGCGGCTTTCAATGTGAATGATTGTCTATAAATCATATAGTCATAATTTTCTAAGCTTGCAGCTTGAAGCTTTCACTGCGAACCTTTCAGGGACACAGACAGCGAGTTCAGTGGATCGCTCCGAGTTTCACCACACACGACGGAACCAATAAATGGCTCCGTGACAGTAGCTTGAAATTCCAAATCGTTGACTCTAGGCCACGAATCCATCCGAGTATTTTCACACACGGTGAGGTGCTGGCGGAGCTCATCACCATTTGGACGCAAGAATCGTTCGTGCTTAGGGGCCTTTACCGCCTGACCCGGCTGAAGGAGGAAATTACAGGCACTGGGACACATTTGGGCGATTTGGAATATGTAGTCATTCCATCGAAAATCCTGTATCAAATTTTAACAGAAAAGGAATCTTACTAATATATTACTTTCGGATGAAGGCATTTCTATTTTGCTTTTGTTGATTATTCGAGAGCGGTAAATTTTCACAAACACCAACACAACATCGTGTAGCTACACATTAGGCTTGATACTGTTTAATATTCAATCATCTTATAGAAATGCTCTTGCTTCTGGACGCATAGCTTCTCGTCTATCATGGTCTATATTAATTATTGAAAATTAGGTCTAACAATTTTAAATATCGTTTGGATGACTGATAGCATGTTGCAGAATAAGTTAACACCTTAGCAAATTCTTCCACTGTTTCTTATTCCATGAACAACTATTCCATTATAATAAAATACAAAAAAACTTCTACAATATTCAACATTCTCTGAAATTCTCCTAATACTACAATTTTGCCACCTTAACATTATTTTTCCTGTGCATAGAACACATTAATTCTAAGAAAGTACCAAGCATAGTGCTTAGATATGCCCGTCATTAAAACTTTGCCAATACTTCTCCGATTATATCACGAAAAATGGATTATATTAAATAAAGACGCTGCATAAGCAGAGAACTTTCTCCTTACGTCGTCTTCATCGGGTCCTTGGTCCTTCCGTATTCTAATCTTACCTTAGGATTATCGAGTTTTAGCGGCCTGCCTCGTCCTTGTACTCCCTACCACCCACCAGGTCTTCCTGCTTCGGTACTATAAATGTATGACTATAAACCAAAAAACGTGGCCACATGTATCCTGCCACTAATTAGTAGGAAACACGCGTCCGATGAATTCTCAATTAACTTTTCTGTCACGCCTCTGGCCTGCCGCGTTTATATTGTGTATCCGAGTAAAACGTGAACTTTCCGAAGGATTAGGATTAAAATTAATGGCGACTTGTAATTAATGTCTTAAGAGATATTAAGCAGGCGTTCATTATGATATTAATATTATCATTTCTTTCGTTTCTTGAGCGAAGAGATTTGTGCTTGGAGATGTGATTTACGAAGTTAGGAACTGTACAGCGTTTGAATATTTCAATTTTAATCCTAAAGGGATTTTCGGAGGTATGGGGGAGTTAATTTTAGAACATGCAAATAAGGATGTATTAACGATATCTTTATAAATCCAAATTAAAATCGATAGACTTTTCCTTGATAAACAGGAACATTCCTTCACTCGTAATTTTGAGTAAAAAGTTTTGTGCGTGGCAAGAAACCTCCAAATTGATTATCCTTCATATTTTGTTAATCTTGTATGGATGAAATTCAATCAAATTCAATTATATGAAAAACTCTTCAATTCAGATTTTACTGATAAAGACATTTTTGAAAAATACAGTGCATCTACAAACGTAAGAACACATAAAATAGTCTCGAGTATTTTCTACACTTGACCTCCAATTAGGGTGATACTTGGGAAATATATTGCTTTTACTTGGAGTGCACTTCGAAGCTTGGAGTGCACTTTAAAGCTCAAGGTTGTATCTTTCATTGTAAACATAAAATCCAATAGCAACCTTGGCAGGAGATGAGTCTCCATTCATTACCTAAATAAATACAGAATTTGTACAGCTTCATTTTAAATTATCAAGTGTTCTTCCAAGTTTTCAACTGCACACAGTGATGAATGGAAGGAAATTGAGCACATATGTACATATAAGAAAAACTGCGAAAGATATCTGCTTTGGTGTAAGGAACAATAGGTACGAAGATATTGGAAGCGACAATGATCTAATTATCGGAAATATAAGACCTAGGAGCAGTGGTAAATTAATCATAGAGAATATCCACAAAAAGAAGAAATATAATACAAACATACGCCAAGGTAAAGAAGCCACAACGATGTTTAACTACCATCAAAAGGAAAACTGGCTGCAGGTTTTTATGTGAAATACTAGAGCTCAAAGGTAATTATGCCCCTTCGTACTGTGGAAAGTTGTACCTAGAATGCAATGTCGCTCTTGTCAAAAAGATAGTAGCAAAAATGAAAGAGGGAAGTTAAAAAAAGAATGCATGTTATCAGGATGGTAAAAAATAACGGTCAAAAGACCACGACTGTGTGGATTTGAACCACATATCTCTGGATTGGAGTCGGTCATCTTAACCGCTTTACTATCGTAGTCCTGAGTTAACATAGAAAAATACCACAATATCGATTTTTAAATCCTGTGGCAAGAAATACAAAACGTAATACTAATTAAAATCAAACTATGACGGAAACTGAAGATACGGATTAAGTCTCTCTGAACAAAGAACAATGTGTGCTCTGAAGTAAAGAAAGGGTGATTACTATCCCCTGTACTGTTTTTACAGTGCTAGATGAGATATTGAAGATGGAATTTCTGAGCCTTTATTCTCTTTGTCGAGTGCCCTGACAGATGTCACTTCGACCCTCAATTGCTATTCTTATTTTCAATCTAAGAGACACCAGCTGACTAGATCGACAAACGTCGAATTCTAATTGTCACTAGGTGGAAGCGTCAAGTGTCATTTTCGTTGATACGTTTGTAGGTAACGACAGTTCTATCTTTAGCAAAAAGGAAGCAGAAAAAATCCTTAAAAAATTATAGAAAATTAAAATAAATATGTATATAAATTTTAATATTTTTAATTTAAAAATAACAAAAAGGAAACAGTAGTGAACATTTTAGCATATACTCCATCAGTTAGTTTTAGTGGATCAGCGCTGTTTCCAGAGCCTTGCCTGAGTGTATGGCCTCCTGCGCGGCAGGGTTTGAGGTTACCTCCAAGGTAACATCATATAAAGAAAAAGAAAATGTTAAGATTTGAGACTCAACAAATCGTTCCAAAGAAATATTTAGATATTCAGAGTGATTTTTGAGTGCTGACAAATTTTAGTATTGCACCCAGGTCGGGCGGGAGGAGGATAAATCTCTCAGAATACCTAAAAAATTTTTGTAGGGCTATTTTGGCTTGGAGTTTCGCAACCCGCAAAATTTCTATTGGAGCATTCAAAAATCATTTTGAATATAGGAAATGTCTGAAATACAGGAAATGTTGTGTTTTTGGTTTGGAGCCCCAATTCTAAACATTTACCATACATGGGTATATTGTAATGTGGAATATGATTGAATTCATAGAACCCTGCAATATACTCGTATGTCTGCCTTCAGGATAGGTCTTACTGACGAATAGGTTGTCTCGGTATTGCGCACTTATGTTGTGCAGTTATCTTTATTCGATTTAGCTGCCTTTAATTTTGGCCACCTACGTACTGCGCAAGCAAAAACGGTAATATCCGGAGCCAAATACAAGAAGTCTTAGAAAGATGGGGGGAGTATTTTAATGAGCTACTGAATAGATTCGACGAATATGAGAGTGAAAGTGATGTGAACCTACCCACCATAAACGCACCAGCCAATAACGATAGTGATACTGGTACTGCTATGGAGACTCAGGTGCCTACAATGGACGACGTACAAGAAGCTATGACGAACAATAAAGCACCAGGAAAAGATAGTATAGCAATTGAGATGCGGAAATATGGGGGCCAAGAATTAAGGAACGAATTACACAAGCTTATAGAATCGATTTAGCGTCAGTAAAAGATCCCACCTGAATGGACGGAAGGTGTGCCCCATCATAAAAAAGGAGATCAGCTCTGGTGGGAACTACAGGAGTATAACCCTTCTCAACTAAGTGTATAAAATTCTGTATTCTAAATTCTGTAATTTTAGATAATGTATGAGAAATATGATCACAGCATGTAAGTTGTGAATTCAGATGAACGCTTAGGTTTATGAAGCGCGTTTGATCAGATAAGTGGAAAACGGTTGGTATCTGATTTACTCCTATACATTAGAATACAACAGGATTTAGATTATAAGCTGTAGACGGTTGGATACATACCATTGATAAATGCGCTTGAGATCTGTATTTATGTTCCCAATAACTGTAGAGAGCTGTCTCAGTAGATCTGAACATCATCTGTATACATAGACTCGTTGCAAATTTATGTCCACTAACAAATAGAGATTTTTCCTATTTCTGAATGGAATTCTGAGAACCTTTATTTCTATGAAAATTTCTTAGTTACCAATAAAGAACGTATGTACATATGTATGTCAGGATGAGGATTCAATAGCGGTAAAAATTTTGAAGTTTTCTGCGAACTTAAAATTTTGTACTGTTGCATAATTATAAATCCACCAGTCTATGTGAAGATTTTGTAGAGTTAACACAAGTTGTACTCCGTGTAAATTTAGTCTAATGTTTTTTAAATAAATCTTTTTTAAATGCTCAGTTCAGTTATGTTCAGTTCAATCCACATAAGTGGCTTCACCGGCTAAAGTCTTAAGCTAAAGTCATGTGCAGCACGAAATTGTTGCTGCTTTTACGACAGAAAACAGAAATAAAAAATCCCACTGGAATGGCATTCCACAATTCCAGGTGATTACTCTCAGAGTTTTAACGTTCATTTACAGTTCGAGTCCAGTTGGTTTGCTTTATCCTCAGTTGAATATGTGTAAATTGTATGCGAACTGAGGTTATTTTAGAGTTCAGTACAGCAATCCAAATTAAAAACAAGATTCTCCACATAACAATTTTTAGCATATAATGCTTTGTTATTGTACCTTCTTTTGTTCTACATATAGCGGAGGAGGGTTTGTAGGTACTTCCTTCTTGAAAAGTTTCCTTCCTTGTATGCTTCTCGTGTTTTGTGTTGTGCTAAGTTTGGGATCTGAATGCTAAATCAAATTTTAGGCCAGGCTAAGGTAATGAAGGGGTTGGCACAATAGGCGAAATAGGTCACAATGCTTCTTCAAAGAAAGAAGAAGAAGCTCTTTTCCAAGTATCTGGATGAGCTTCGTCGAAGTATGACACCGGCTATCCGGTCGTATGTATTCTGAAATAAGACGAGAATCATCATCTGGCCGATACAGCTCGCGAGGGTACTATGTTTGAGAGTGAGGAAATGATCCAAAGGTTACGGAGTATGAATATCTGACAGCTTTTTAAAAACTGGTAAAACTTGTTACTTTAAGTACAATTTCTGAAACAATTTTTTTATAACTGAATGGCATCAATCAATTTAGTTAGCTTTCCGCTCTGAACTAGGGAAGATTTGGTAAAAAATATGTATGTAGGTTACGTACAATTTTGACACTTTAAAGCTTTCAGTAAAAATATTTTCAGTATAGAATCAAAAATTTTGAAAAACATAAGATTTTCTGCATGATGAATTCCAAATCAATGAGAATCACTCTAAAAAATCGAATCGTCTATTCGAATATGTTAAGGAATTAAAAAAAACTTAAAATTCCTAGACTATTACTATCGCTGCTAATATTTTGCTTCTATTTTTCTTTAAACAAAAAACATAAATTCACTAAAAACCAAGAAAACAAAAAAACTCAAGAAAATCATAATTAATATTTATGAAATAAAAGAAATACTTACTAGAACTGGAGCGGGTCTAATCCTGAACAGCTGCGTGTGTTATTATAAAAAGGACGAAATGTGAATTTATATGGTGAACAAAACAAATATAATTGAATTTTTTTGTTTATTGCCAATTAAATCAAAAGTGAGAAAAATTAATTATTAACCTACAAAATTATTAAATATGAAAAACTTTAGTGCACTCTAAAGCTCTCAAATATGTGTGCGAAAAAATCAAATCAAATAAAATAAACAATTCAATTGTAGTGTAAAAGGATAACATGCATGCATGTGTAAGTACTATTAGTTGGCACGGAATGTTTCTGGCATCATGCAAATGCGGATTAAAAAATTAATCTGCAGTTTATCCGCTTTTTTGTGGGATTACTCTGCGTAAAATTTATATTTATGAATTTTTAAAATAAGTTTTTGTTTTCCATTTAATAATTTCTTTTTACTAAATGAATTTTTCACATTTATATAATTTTCATGCCCCGTTTAAATTCGCTGGAGAATTATTTTCTTGTTTTTTATTTTATGTATACGTCAAAAATCGTGGCGTAAAAATTTTCGCCGACATTTTTAATTAAAAATATCCACAACAGAAATTCTTTTAAGAATTAATGCCTGAAAAAAATGTTATTGAACGGTTTATTTAATATTTATTCTTTTTGGTATTCAGGGCATAAATCATGAGAGCGAGAGAAACCAGGTGGAATCGGTAATCTGTGGGGAATTTTTATTAATAACGCTTGAGTAGAGAATTACAACTTGCTGATATTGGATGCAAAATGAAGTGGAAGCTCGTAAAGAAATGATAATTTCAAGCACAAGCAGTTCTTTATCCTATTTTAGAGGAGGTTGATGAGTAAACTTATTAATTACGTATCTGCAAATTTTTGGGTTGTTTTTATTTACCTCATTATCATTTCCATTTTCATTTTTCTACGAGTGTGATTTTAGGAGTGAAAAAAAGACCAGTTTTCCAATAGATGGCGCCAGCACTAAAATACTATTTTTATTGGCGTTATATGTACAAGGCCGGCTTTAGGCATTTCGGCGCCCCGTACGAGATATTTTTATGCGCCCTTAGCTTTTTAAACAATTTTTTTTGGTAATTAGATTTGTACAATAATGGTAAGTACGAGTACCGTCGTCGATCAAATTGCGCGCAATTGTGTTAACACAGAAAACATGATATAGAGAGAATGGCGAGCAGCTTCCAGTATCCTCCAAGTAAAATCCTGTGGTAGTGCCAATTGTGAATCGGACCACTTCCTAGTTAAACAAGATTCAGATGGCGCCTCCAAGGACAGACTGTATTGTAGAGAAATCAGGAAACTATAGCAGAAAGGATAGGTTCAAACACAAATAATACAGACATAGTTGAGGGAAAATGGTTAAGACTCTAAACAATACTGACAGATGTCATGAAGGAAACTGTAGGTTATAAACGCACAGGCAGAATCAGTGAATAGAGGCCAGAAATTAAAATAGAAAAATATACATAGACAGACCAA
This sequence comes from Thereva unica, assembly GCA_949987705.1. Classification (NCBI taxonomy): domain Eukaryota; kingdom Metazoa; phylum Arthropoda; class Insecta; order Diptera; family Therevidae; genus Thereva; species Thereva unica. Next base: position 105,187,371 of record OX465283.1, read on the forward strand.
TGAGAAGCAAGGAATTGAATTACGAGGAAACTAGAAGAGCAGCAAAAACATTTGTAGGAAGAAGAACAGGCAATTTATCAAAAATTACATCCTGAGGGTAGAGGAAAACTTTGCACAAAACAATACACCAGAAGAATACAAGGAAGTCAACTTCTTCAAGAAAGGCTTCAAACCCTCCTCCGGTATATGTAGAACAAAAGAAGGCACTATAGTATCGTTCAGCAAAGATGAAAATAAAAGGTGAAAAAGAAGCTGAAAGCATCAGACATGTACCAGAAGCTCGCCTTCAACATAATGACGATGCCAGAGAAACAAATGTACCCACCCTGGAAGAAGTATAACGTGCCATACGATCCTTAAAAAACAACAAATCTAGAGGCATTGATAACTTCCCAGCAGAGCTGATCAAACAAGGAGGCGAGTCGCTTTCAGGCAGCTATACATGAATTACTATGCGGTATTTGGAGGAACGAAAAGCGCCTGAAGATTGAGAGCAAAGCATTATCTGCCCAATACACAAGAAACGGGACTAGCTGTGGAAACTATAGAGGCATATCTCTTTTAAGCACAGTATATAAAATGACAAACATAATTAAAGCCAGACTGGAAACTTATGCAGAAGCTGCCATAAGTGAATATCAAGCTAGATTCAGAAGAAATAGAGAAATAGATCACCAATGGACCAACTTTTTTCAATAAGGCAAATTCTCCGAAAATGCTGGGAAAATAAGATTGACGTATTTCAACTTTTCATCGACTTCAAACTGACGACAGCATTGACAGGGGAAAAATTTATGCGACGATGCTGGACCCCAAAGATAGTAAAGTTAACAAAAATGACAATGGAAAACACAAGCTGTGTAGTCAGAATGCAATGAAAATTGATGGAGTCCTGCGCAGTCAAGCAAGGCTTATAGCAGGGCGATGGGCTGGCACCCATGCTATTTAATCTCTGCCTAGAAGGAGCAATTCGTATAGAAAACAATGACGCAATCGCAACCCTGTTCAACAATTCAAAACAGTTGGCAGGATATGCTGATTATATAAACTGCAAACAGGTGCTAAACATGGGACTACAAATATGTAAATGCAAACAAAAGCAAAATTCTAATTCAGTGGTGGGTGGAAAGAAGAAGAAGAGGCCACAACACCACTTGAGGAGGAATAAAACTTCGAATGGGTAAACGAATTTAACTACCTAGGGTCCACAGTCAGCGAAGACAACGATGAGACGATAGACGTACAAAGACGAATAAACGACGCAAACAGAACATACTTCTCACTACTGCATCCATATCCACAGAAAAACCAAAAAAGAATATACAAAACGATCGTACGTACAGTAGCTACGTATGGGTTTGAAACATGGAGTATCTCCTAAAAATCCGCAGATAAGATAGATATATTTTACAGGAAGGTTCTTTGAAGGATATACTGCCCAAACAAAGAAGAAAATGAATGTATGGAGAATACGCTACAATCACGAATTACACGACCTATACTACGATTGTAAACTTTCGACACATGACAAGCTACTGCGACTACGTTGGGCGGGTCATGGCCAAAGAATGGATGGCTCAAGGATAGCAAAAAAAATTCAGCTGCGCTGAATGGTGATCCTATTGTGCGACGAAACGTGTCGGCAAAAAATAGCAATCAAACTCCTTTTAGTAGCAATATACTCTAACACTAATTCAGCTACTAGCCGCTGAAAAAGATCCCAGATTCTGGCGAAAATCACCTTTTTGCAGAGCTGTTTAAGTAAAGTAGTAGTAGTAAAGAAGTAAGCAAAATAAATTCTTGAATCATCAGGAAAGATTTGAAGAACAAGAAGTAAAGCGGAATAGAATTAGGGACAGGATAGATATGCCAAAAAATCATGATCAGCTTTGAGCAAGAGCTGCAAGGAATTAACTTTGTTAAACTGTGAATATCTCTGGATCAAAGTAAGTTAATCCCGAACACTTGGCGATTCACATTCAATGAGTAGGAAACATAAAACATGAGGCCCCTTGCTACGCCTACAACTTCCTACTTTCACAGAGATACATTAGGTAAGATGAAGCAGCTGGACTCTGAAGTGATATGCTGCTTAAAGCTAAGCATGGGCCAAACAGTGAGATTTATTCTGGAAATCGCGGCAACGAAATCAGACCTACCTACCATGGTCTTAAGACGACTTAAGGCTGCCCGTCAAATTTAAGAAAATTGGCGAATTTTCTGTCAACACCTTATGAATCTTAGGTTCAGCTATAAAGCTCAAGATTTATTAAGTTTTGGCAGAAAATTAGCCAAGAGAAATTAACGAGCTATCTTAACTCGTCTTAAGACCATTCTAATTAGGCCTATTAGGGATCTTTAGAGTCCCTAGCTAGCGGAAAATCGAGTGCTCCAATAGCGCTCCCGTTCACATACCAGTTGCATATACATTATAAAAAAGCTTTTTAATAAAGAATAATTGCGCCTGTACATACATATGTGATCCGGTTTCGAAAAGCTTTTAATTTGTTCAACTTTTGCAATTGCCTTTTGCTTTCAAGCGTGGTTTCATCAAAGCAGTCCCCCCCCCAGTGGGAAAAAGAAGTGCTCCCGTTGCCATACCCGTTCTATATTCTTTTTAACATTGCATGTCATTGCGAGGGAGCATGCGTTTTTATGCTCCCAAAAAGGCGTTGTTGGAGCATTATAAAAAAAGCTTTTTAAAAAAGAAATATTCATGGGCGCCTGTGGGTATGTGATCCGGTATCGAAAAACTTTTATTTTGTTTATCTTTTGCAATTGCCTTTTTCTTTCCAAGCCCGAGAGTGGCTTTACCAAAGCAGTCCCCCAACTTAACTCTATCAACTTCCAAAGCTGCTTGTCCTCCGTATCGAACGAGAGCCGGGCTATTGAGTCTGCTAATGTCACATTTTATGGGCATGAAGATAAATGCCCGTTTTCTTTTTTTATATAAAATTTATGAAAACTCCAAGAAAGCTCCCTTGAGAGTGCTCCAAGTACACTCCCCTGTGCATCGCTCCCAATTTTTCCCACTGGGCCACTACATTTTAACCACTTCCAAAGCTGCTTGTCTTCCGTATCGAACGAGAGCCGGTCCATTAAGTGTGCTAATGTCACCCTTTATGCTCGCGAAGATAATCCTGGAGCGATTGCTGAAAACAAAGTCAAATGGTGCCCTTATATTGAGGCTATATTGTGGTCTTCAAAGAATCATGTGCAATACAATGTTTTGCGAAGGGCTTGAGATGTAAAACAATCTTTGTATTGCTGACGATTTGATCAAAGAATGCAATTTCGAATGCATATAGTCGGGATTATCGCCCCGCTCGGAAATCACCATAACGCCACTTTGAGCGGTCATTAGGGTGGTCCATGCTTAAGTAAGGAAAAATAAATTTTCAAGTGGAAGTCCCGCCATCCCCTTATTTTGTTACACCTACCATTCCTATTATGTGTTCAAAATTTCAGCCTCCTCTCTTATATAAAAAGGGATGCTCATTGACTTTGAATTATCCTTAAAGAGAACAACTCAGGATATTAAGTAAACAACATAAACTAGGTATCTAAAGTAAGTTTTTTTATTCAAATATAGTATTTAAACACACACACACACACAAAATGATAAAACAAAGTATTACTTAAAATAATATCAAGTACAGTTACTTTTCTCAACCTAAAACTAAGATCGTTAGGCTATTTCTGGATGTTTCAGCTGAATCAGGTTTTCTATTCTGTTCAACGACATGAAGCAAACATTGTTTTTCTTCCTCATTGTAAGTGAGTTTTTTGTTATAATCTTCAAAAAGTTTCACACTCCTCTCCGCAGTATCGTTTACCACACGCAGATTTTTTATGTAATTTTTGCCTTGAAGATGATCAGCATTGTCACCCCAAGTCTCAGGAGGTAATTGCAAGAAAGAGTCCTTGATGTCTAGAACTGAGAGCGTGATCAGCGTTCTTTGCGAGGCATAGGTTTCTAATGTCGCCTTTGTGGATAGTTTAGAAGAATCCCCTCGTACTAAAGGAGAACAGCCGTCAACATCCATCCTTTGCACGATAGCCATTTTCTCGCCATAAGACATCTAGTCTGAAAACAAGGCAAAGGCAACTAGCTCATCGGACAAGTACCACAAGTGACGCTCTAAGACACCCCTTGCTGCTGCATCGCTGCTAAAAGTGCTTCGATCCAAATCTTGGTGTATATGAGTGCACCGAAAGCAACAAATCGAACGATTTGTTTTTCTTCGCTTTTGTTAGCTTAAATGCTTGTGAATTACTCCTAAAAAGAAAAATCTTCATAGCAAACAGCAGCTTTGCCATCCATCGAGCATGATGTATTGGTCCTGGGGCACTCTAATGAATCCTGGCAGGTGGTTTGTTCAAAACAATCATTGTGAGCTCCATTAGCTCGTTATAATCATCGCGAGCTTGTTTTTCTCCAGTTAAAGCAGTCGTAATACTTTCAAGAGTGCTTCAGCGCACTGCTTCACGATAGTATTGGAATCAAGACAATCGTATTGCTCTTTTGGAAATGTATCCCATACATCGCTGAATCTTTTGAATAATGGAATCCCAGGAGAGCTTGTTGTTCCAAACCAAAGCACAGTGTAAATATTTTTGAGTGAAATTACACGGCCATTCACTTGGGACTCACGTCAAACCTGTCTGTGTAAAATTTGAGTATTACACGGTGCATTTAAATTTCTGCCTCTTTTCCGTGTTCTATTGTCTATGTGGTTGTGCACAAAATAACAAAAATTCTTATAATTATCGCAGTCCCAGCGAAGAAAGTTATGCTTGTGTTAGTGTAATTTGCTGTGAGACCGAAATTTTTCTTGGATTCACAAGTGAGACCAACACATGCACTTCCCTGCGCCCCCTTGTCTAAAAAACCGGTTTATTGGAAGGGATTGGAAAGTGAGTCTGGGAATGTGATAGGTCGTGTAATTTGGCTCTTTGAAAGCATTATTTCAAACACGTGATGACGACAAGCAAGCCATAAAAGATCACGGCCCGTCTCTGCTTCCAGAAGAGTGCACGATCCTTTTTTGGGACCGGTGTTAGAGGCAGTAGTGTCAAAACTCATAGCCCGGACTTTATTTGTGACATTTCACTGTTACATTGTGTTAAAAACAGCATCCGACGTATTTCCCTGTCCCTGTGATAAGTTTGAGTACGCCTAACAGTTTTTCGCAACCATTACCGGAGACAAGAATCGGAAGACGCTCTACTTTCTTATTACCTATTATATCAGGCAGTACGATGGCACAACGCCTCTGCTACTTGTAGCGCTTGTGTCTTTATTAGTAAATCACCTACAAAATCATGTTCTTGTTTATCCTTAGCGGTAGAAGTGCTACTGAAGCTGAAAACAAGTTTCAGTTCTTGACTTGACACTACTGAACTTGAAGCATTACTTTTAGCAGCCTTTTCTCTTAGTACCATCTTTTCGAGTTGAACTCATTGCACTCACACTTCACTTCACAGTTTTGTAAATAACTGGACTGCATGCAGCACGGCAAAAGCTCAAACTTAACAGTTTCGTAATTTTGCCGCATGAAGAAGAGATTTCCTCTTTGCATGATTTTTGCAGCAAGGCTGTGGAACAGGTTAAACACGTGTTGATACCAAAGTTTTTTACAACTCTTAAATATTAAAAGTAGATACTGAATTGTAACAAAAAAACGAAGATAAAGCATTTTTAACAAAAATTTGAAAAACAGCAGTCGATTGAGCATCCTCTGCCGTTTAAGCTAGCCAACTGAAATTTTACAATGTTATTGTTATGGATACATGTAACAAATTTACTGGGTGGCCATACTGAAAAACGAAAAATTGGTTTTATGGACCACCCTAGCGGTCATCCATGAATAACGTGAGGCGATTTTTGCGTTTTTCGACCCCCTCCCGCCTTGGTGAGATGCCGAGAGATATGACGGACCCCCATCCCGCTAATCTTCCGTGAGATTTTTGAATTTTAAAAAATCTCTAGTATTTACACTAAAAATACGTATTTACGGGCTTAACCACAAGTAGGGCCGGTCGTGTGCAAGATTTCATTTGAGAAAACTGATAATTTGGATTCCTTTTTGCTCCTTCTCTACTCCACTGGCTTTTTTCGCTTGTAGTGGACACACAACGTGAGGAATCACTCAACAAAAATTTTATTACGCTAAAATTCGGAATGTGCCTTCATGTAGATCTACTTATGTATATTCTAAGGGCCTTTTCGCGGGTCAGTGTTATTTGGCTCAGCTGCCAGCATTCGCCGAGTCGCCCGTTGGCTGGCCGGCCGGTGGCGGCTAAGCAATCGCGGGGCTACTACACACAGGTCAAATCCAACAGGCCAAATCCTGAAAGTTTTCGCCTTGAGGCCAAGTATCACCACACACTCACCGAGCGCCAACTGTATGGGGCCTTCAGTCCAAGAAAACTGACTAAAATCTTTGTGTTTGGGCATTTATCGTCAGTTTGTGCCTAATATTCACTCTACATATCTGCCTTTGTAAGTGTATCGGGGTCTTTAGTGGAAAAACATGTTTTATTTAATTTAACCTAGTTTTCTCGCACAGGGCTATCGACGAGCGTACTCGTGGTGGCTAGACCTTGGCGAGACCGCATGAAGATTCACCTCGGAGGTCGGCAGCACCCACGTAGCCGAAACAATCAAGGTGAGGCCAAAGTACGAGGCTGGGTGGAGGGTTCTTAGCGTGAGCCAGTTGTAGAGAGGAAGATGAACCGCAAGAGGATTGGATAGAAGAAAGAGCAGGGATCTAAAGGTATTAAGCTCTCGATTGAAAAAAGGAAACGTCTTTTTTTTGATTATTAATTATAGTATGGTTATTGTTCTATATAGTTTATGTTATTCCTGTGTTTGTTATTTGTTTGTTGTGTTAAATTTAGTGATGAGCAAACGCAAGAACAAGACTAGTCTAGTCTTGTTCTTGTCTTGTTCTTGTTCAGTCTGTCTTGTTCTTGTTCTTGCAAACATAACCAAGTCTTGTTCTTGTTCTTGGTCTTGTTATTTTTGAAAGAACAAGACAAGACTGCAAGAACAAGACCATTTTTGCTCATCACTAGTTAGATTGGTGTCGCGGTGAACATTGGTGCCAGTAAGGATGTTCGGAATGTTGAGGCGTGGTATGGAACCAGGCATGAGTTCGTAGTACCTTCCAGTCTGTTGTGTGTAGGGTTAAGAGTTGTCAGATTTTTTTTGTTGTACCCATTCTTTTTCATTGAGTAGCGTCATTAACGAATGCGATACGTCGTTGAAGACGTAAAAGCCGAGCTGGTATCAGGGTGGGATTTTTCTTTGTTGTTGTCCGAGAGTCGTATTGCTTTTAATTGTCAGTTCAGTCTCCCTAGGTGAATGCCAAGTCTCCTAACATTTAGTAACAGCTTTAGCTACTACCTATAAGATGGATTGTTATCTAGATGGGGATTGCAGTCGAATGCCTTCAACCCAAGGAGCAATCTTTCGTGTATCTACTTATAAGAGGATAAAAACTCAATGAACTTGTTTATATTTAAACGATTGGATGAATTTTCTGAATTGAATAATGTTGGATACACGAATTGGTTTAAACGATTTAAATAAATTCACATAAAATTAACAGTAATCCGTTTTTACTAGTCTAGTTTATTTACAGTGATTCACGTTGCTACGGTATTTCCAATAATCCCGTTTCCATACATTCTGTGAACTTTGATTTTGAAGTCGACAATAGCATTGCTATTCCTCTAAGAAACTGTATACATACCTTGTAAAACGTATTTATATTTATTACTTGAGTCGAAATTCTTATAACATTTTTTCTTTATCTCCATCGCTATTCCATACACCTTTTCTGCTAGGAATATGGTCGAAAAAGTATCATAAAAGTGGTGATGGAATTTCCAATATAAAAGGGAATATTGAAAGCATTCAAAAATACAATTTAATTCACAAAATAATTCATATTCCAAGTGAACGTTTTATTTCATTTTTTTCTTATGCAATAGAGTAAAATAAAATATTCAACAAAATTGCATACTTTCCAGGGCTCAATATAAAAGAAGCTTTTTGTATGACGTAATAAAAGCTTTCGTTTTCAATTTGACATTTTTTGTAAATCGTTGTCTGACTATGCTTCTAGAATTTAAGTCATGCTAAAACGAACAAAGGAAGGCTAAAAATAGAAGAAACTATGAAATTTATTTTGAGATTCGTTAAAAAGGATATTAAATGATTTACGATCGCGGATTGTTAAGACATAATTCTGTCAGGTTGAAAAAGGTTGGTGAGAGGTTATCGGAGGGTTTTTACTTAGCGGAGGGAACTAAATTCTTTAGAAGAAGATTCAAAATATAATTTTGTTTCCTTTTAAAATCGTTAGAGAGTTTATTTCTCTCTTTTGGTGATAAGATAAAACTGTTCAATTTTAAAGGAAACATAAAGTTCAAAAAGACAAGGTACTGCAGGGGCAGCATAATCTCTGTCTTTTGATGGCGGATATAAACATTTTTTATACTTTAAAAGGGGGAAAATGATCTTTTGAATTTCCTTAGACAGGACTTTGTTAAAAAGGACAATTTGGACTATTCTGTAGTGATTTTAAAATTAAATTATTTTTAGGATTATAAATACTACAAATTCAATTTAAATCTTGTCTGTAGGCTTTTGTTGAAATTCCAGGAATGCAATCAAAAACATATTCAAAAACACAGGTAGAGTTCTTTAACCTAAATCTATTTATAAAAGCTTCGACTGTTAGAACGATTAGCTCAAGCGAATAAAGCTTTTTGGAATAATAATTGGAATAATAAGAATAGAATATTATGCTTAACTAGTTCTGGCGAAATAAACATATTTATAGAATTTGTTTTCATCAAAAAGCTCGGGATTGAAAAAATACTTTGAAGATATTGGATGTGCATGATTTATTCTTTTTTGTGCAGCTCTTTTTTCAGAAAAGGCACATTTATCGAATTCTTTTAGATTTTATATATGCTGAGATAGGATACTTCGAGATGATCATGGACTCTGTAAATTGTAGCTGTGGCTTTCAAATTTACAATACAAAAGAAAACTCTGTTACATTTAAGAACTAATGAATCTATCTAATTTTGGCAGGATGTCCTGCCGGTCCCAAGCCCGTACAAAGGAGGAGGACACTATATGTAGCAATTCCTAGTAAAATCTGGAAACCTAGAAATACTAAAATGCCCATGATCGTGGGGACATTCAGTGACCGGTGGTCCTGCTAGGAGAATGGGCGAGAGGTTGACAATGTTTCCTTGAAAAACAATTCTTGTTAGGGAATCGAGTAACAGGCCGGAATTTATGGAAAAGATGTCAGCAACGTCATAGAACTAATGATTTAGGAAACTACGATATAAAATTAAGAACTAAGATGGCCTGGTAAGAGGGTCCTAGAACGAAGTGACACTACCACCTTCTTCAATAACGACTTAAGAAAGAACTGGTTGGTTTTCTTCTGTGCTCGACAAGCAACATCGTTGACTAGCAAGTCATTGAAAACACATTTTCTAAACAATAATGAACCTCCACTAAGTAGGAAAATCCGGGTAAGAGTTTGGATTAACGTTGAACGCAATGGAAGAGTACAGCTAGAGTTGGTGAAAATTTATATATCCAGGGTGTGTTGCTGAAACCACGGAAACGCCCGGCTGTGGATAGGTCTTGGATAGACGAACAATAAATGGTAAAGGTTTACATATCACCCTGTATTTTTGTAACGCTATTAGATATTTTCATGAATAAGGCAGCTTTCTACGCAGAATACTCCCACTTATCTAACACTGTAAAATTCAAGGTTTCAACCCACAAACTCCAAACCAACCCCCCAACCCACACGATTTTTTGTTCCTCTATCTAAGACCTTTCCACAGCCGTTTCAACAGTTTCAGCGATGCACTCTGTATTTTAGACAGGGTATAAGCAATGTGCCCACAGACTGGCACACAGAGGCAGACACAGTCCGTGTTGAAGAGAATTCTGGGTGAAAGGAAAGATTTTTCTAACTCAATCCTAAATATTGGAATGAAGCAGGATGTATAGTTATTTAGCAGTAAATAGTAAGCATAGTGACCACTGTTAGATGTAATTAAGATCTGAATTAATATTGCAAAGCCCAATAGGACTATTTAAAGAAATTTGGACATTATCTACATGCATGTACAGTTGGCATTTTGACAAAACAGTGAAGATATTATTTATGTGCCTGCTGAAAAGCAATGGTCCTGATTAGGACTCGCTTAGTTTATAGAAGCTTATTACTAACCTACCTTCAACAAGGACTATATCTCTTCGTACCCATAATCTCGAGTTCTTTGCTAACAAACCTATGATACAATCAGTTGGACTACTTAGGGGTTTGTATTTAGATCACTATTGTTTTTTGGTATACGATTTGTATAGAAAAGAGCTACAGCAAAGCTTCTTTAGGAAAAAACGAAAACTGAAGAGACTAGTATTATTATTAGTTCGACTAGAGCAATATGATATACGTATATGTTGTTTGCTGCGGTAAAATTTATAGTTATTAGTATTGGTACCGTTGAATTCGACATGGTTCTTGCGAATCTACATAGTTGGCTTCACACAATTTGGCAAACTACGATAGCTCAGACATGTTGTGCGAAACTTTGAAGAAAGAATGTTAGCCAGTCAATACTAGGCTAACAGAAAGTGTATGAAGACTAAGAAATAGATTCGTAGATGACCTAGAAGATAAAATATGAAACCAACGCATTTATTTTGTGCAAGACGAGGATAACCAGGACATTTGTTTGTAATAAAAAAGGAGGAAGATGTAAAAAACCCGACATCGATGGAATACTTTCAATAAGCACGCTTATGGAGATTTCAGTCGCACTGAATAGTAATCCAAATGTGCTAACAAACTTTTCGACGACAAATAACAATCAAGCTGCGCAAAATCGTGCGCAATAATAATTCAGATGACCGAGTAGATAATATACGAAAACTACGTATTTACGCTGATTGATTTTCTTGGTAATTTGCGCGTTTATATTGTACCCTATGCAAATGTAATATATACTGTTCTTTTCCAGGCTCTATGACCGATTCTAGACAATAAATTTTAATTTCTAAATAAATTATAAATCGGTCAAACTATAAAAATGTTTAATTTTTTTAAGAAGCTCAAAATTTTAAGGGCCCCATAGACGATCAATAATATTGTCAATACGCCGCGCAATAATAATGACGAACGCATTGTCAATTTATTGAAGCGTATTGATAGAAATTGTGATTGAAGCCCATTGTGTGAACCATTTAGAACGCTTAGAAATTTCACGAATTTTATTTATCTAAACAAGTATTGTTCAAGCTTTAAGAAACTTTGGTCCTTTAAATGTGAGTTTGTATAAAAAACACTGTTGATCAAAGTTGCTGTTGTTGAAGCGAGCTATCTCTGGGCTCTCATTAGTGAAAATAATACATAAACATCCCCACCATTGTGCGTACGTATACTACTGTATATACAATAAAAAACATTAATTCACCACAGATTAAAGGACATAATATCATTATTATTTCGCTCTCTCTTCACTGGGTGATTTGAAAGGACTCTCAAGGGGGCATTAAGATCAAAGCACTTTTTTTGGTCTAATTCAAATCAAATCTGTTTAATATTTAAAAAAACTTCAAAGATTTCTCGTTGGATTTAAATATTAAAAAAAGAATTTCACTTCAAGGGAAATTTTTAATCTCACCGAAAATTTTATATCTTTAAAAAAGTGCCTAAGGGATTTTTAATGCGCTTCACCACCGAGGAAAAAATTGGTCTTTTCTGTTCTAGCATTAAAAGTAAAAATAATTAATTTAGGTGAAATGGAAACGTTTTTTCCTTTGTTTTTTTTTCGTGTTATAAATTTCCTAATAAGGCTGCGGAGAAAGAAAAAAATGGGGAATTAAAAAACCACCAAAAATTGGTTTTGTTATTATAATCCTTGAAAGGTTCGCAGGCTCGTCTGGAATATTCTCAATGTTAATGTGGATCTGCTCCTCCCCAACTCCTAGGTTTTTGTCGTTGGGGTGAGATTTACTCTTGCTGTGTGCATAACCTTCAAAGTCAAACAGCTTTTGAATTAGATTTGGAAATTAATCAGAATTAATTGAAATTAGATTCAACAACGAGCATCGAGGGAAATTGAAGTCTACATTCGGATCTGAAATCGATGAGGGATGGAAGGGTAAGAGATTTTTTTTATATTTGGAAAGGACCAAGAAAAAAATGTATTTACGGTGGGAAATCAAAGGATAATTTTTCAGAAAAGTTGAATTTGAGTCTCTTGCTACTGTAAAAGAACAACATATTTTCCTATGCCAATTTTTGTCGAATATTTATAAAAGGCAAACAGATTAAGTAGCATTTGGAATTTACATAGCATTCTCGAGGGAATTTGTAACCAAAAAATTGAGTGGATTTATTTTATAAAAATTTTCATTCCAAATCTTTTCCCACATCCACTTAAATCAACCGGCTACAAGTTTATATAAAAGCAATATTATTATGGAAATGTCTCTTTGATGTATAGATTGGATAGGTTAGGTTAGGTTAGATATGGCTGAGCTTTGGTTCAAGCCCACACACTTAGGCCAGAAGGGATAGGCCCATTGTGATACCATAGTGATCCCACTTTAAACTTGATGTTAAAATGTCGTTTATTCGTTAAACCATCTCGAGGAAGTAATGAATCTTCTAAGTTGCGGGATCCCAAACTTCGAGATTTCCGCAAGGTTGCTTAGAAAGGGTTTACCAAATGTGGTTAGCCTTATCCTGCTTAGGGCCGGGCAGTGACATAGGAGGTGTAGTACACTTTCCGCCTCGTCAATGTTCTTACAGCTTCTGCAGAAGTCGTGGGTCTCAAGACCTAAACGGGTCGCATGCGTCCCTATCAGACAGTGTCCGGTTAAGACTCCCACTATAACTGAGAGTTCTTGTCTCCCAAGGCTCAGTAATAAGGTAGTTCGCCTGAGATCATAGGAGGGCCAGGTTAATTTGGCCAAAGTGCATTTATTAAGATCCCTCCAATGCTTTTTCGCTTGTGTGATTGTGTGTTGCTTGCATCGGAGTTTAAAGGAGGCCCAAGGCATACCAACTCTTTCCTTTTCTGGAAGGAGAGTAGCGGTCGTGCCTCTCCTAGCCAGTTCGTCAGCTTTACAATTTCCCTCTATATTTCGGTGACCGGGCACCCAAACGAGGAGGGTCCTGAACTGCTGAGCCATCTCGTTAAGAGATCTGCGACATTCAGAGGTAGTTCTAGAGCTGTTTGTGCAGGAGCGCAGGGCTTTCAGAGCTGTCTGACTATCTGAGAAGATGTAGACAGTCCGGTTCCCATCGCCTTGCTGGTTAATTTGCAGAACAGCTTCTTGTATGGCTAGAATCTCCGCTTGATATACACTGCAGTGATCGGGAAGTCGGAAGGAGATTTCAATCCCAAGTTCTGGGGAAAATACTCCTCCTCCCACTCGACCCTCGAGCTTAGAGCCATCAGTAAAAACGTTTATGGCATCCTGAAACCTATGTGGTCTATTTATCCATTCACGACGTGAAGGGATGTGGACTCCGTAGTTCCTCGTGAAGGTAATTTCGGGAATGCAGAAGTCGGTTTTTGTGGGGATAGTAACTGAGTTCAGTACCTTCGTGTGCTCTCCCCTGATTCCAGTCCAGAAACCGGATTCTTTTATTCTAAGGGCTGCGATGGTTGCGCTTTCCCTTGCCACGAGATAGATTGGATAGCAACAGCAAGATTTTTTCACGAATTAAACTAACGCAGTAGAACTCTTCAAAGGAATGGTTTTATACCAGAATCGAAAAAATTTAAAGCCCTTTTGCTAAACCACCGAAGGCTACTGATGCCATATTAATGTGTGACCTATATCTTCTTCTTTAATGGCGTTACAATCCTTGTAGGATACTTGCCTCTTGAAGTCTCTTCTTTCAATGGTTTCATGCTAGTAGCAGTTGCTAGTACTCCCCGCCTAGCCGGCTTTGGCTTTGTTCTCTTAGGGGTTAAGGCAGCCGACTACCATTCCAGAGGCGCGTGGTTCAAATCCACTCCACTGCAGTTTTTATGTTTATGGGGGCAACCCATATCGCGAACATAGACGTTCACAGAAATTATGTGTGGATGTCTCGACCCCTTCCATGCAGCGACGGCATTCTGTCTGCTAAGGCAGTCCTAGATTGCGGAGGTGATACCGCAGCCCTACACGGCCACTTAGATATCCCACCAAAAACCTAAAGTCCGCGCCCTGTTTAAAGTGATAGCGCCCCTAATGGTAAAGGGCCTTATAAGATTTTTAGCCTGTCTAAGGCATGAGAGTACATTTCCAGTAGGCTACGCTCAGTCGCTTAACCCAGTCCTCTAATATGGACTTGGAAGCCTGTCTACAGCCGATAGCCCAGTGTTTGGGGACCCTGCAGAGCGAGACCCTATGACTGTTTCAATAGCCTGTATTTCAGTCTGAAAAACAGTGCCATCCACCCATTGCAATCGAAGATATTAGCAGACAGTTTGCTAAGTTGACATTAGTGAATTGTTGATTGCATGAACTGGTTACACTGTTACTTGTCAAACCTTCTTCCGGTTTCGACTCCGGTCCGAGAATAAAGACAAAGGTTAGTTCAATTCGTTCTGAATAAGATACTGCTGACTTCTCTAAGGTACTAGAAAGTTGTTAGTGTACCTTTTTCGTCTAAATCCATACCGTGTTTGATATGGGCGGTAGTTACAGAAGTAGTTGGAGTCTTTTTTTTCGTTATGGACTGAATCTGATTTTGTTTTTAAGGGTTTGAATAAAATCAGAAGAAGAATAAAATGGCAAAACTTTTGCGCATAGGATTAGCTACATACGACCTTGGACCATATTATTCTTCCGAAATGGAGTTACAGTCCTTGTAGTACTAGTTGTCACCAATTTCTTATATGAAGTCTCTTATATCCTTTAACTTATAATCCATCCTCCTTCGCCTTGAACCTCCCAGCGTTTCTTTTTTCTATTGGTCTGCTATTGGACATCAGTGTTCATTAGCATCAGCATCGTTTCTTCATAATTTTAGGACCATAGGAATTATTATAGTCAAGACCAGTGGATTCTTGTGTGGAAAAGCCCCTGGCCTGGTAGGTATACTGAAGCTGGCAGCCAGTGTGGTACCAGTTCGCCCTTTTATTCACAAAATACCTGAGGGAAGCAGTGTTCACTGAGTAATGGAGGCATCAAAAGCTTGTGCTTATCCCGAAGCCTGGTAAGCTCTATAGGCAATCTTTTCGAAAGGATGATATACATCAGAATATTTCGAAGCGCTGCGAGGGAAGGCGGCTTGTAGGAAAGGTAAATCGGTTTCAGAAAGGCAAGACGGGAAAAACGCTTTCAACTTCGCGAAGTGGAGAAAGACTGTCGAGGCGTTGATAAAGCTGGATACACTGAAGAACCTGATAAAAGTCCACCATGTGGTAACTGAGTGAGAATCGAGGGTTGTCTATCTTGTATATTTTGAAGGGGAAGGAGAGCGCAGAGGTAACCCTGGCTTTATCTAAAGTGAAAATCGAGAGAAGAGTGGAAGAGTCGCCAGTACTCCGTTTTAATCCAAACGGTGATATGTGAGTAATAACTACGGGGGCATCAAAAGCTTTATATTTTTAAACTCGAGTGTCGATTTATCAAACGGTCCTCCAAGTAAGTACTAATCACGTCCAACGCAAGTTGACTTCCGCAATCGAACGAGAGCCGGTCTATTGAGTATGCTAAATGACACCCTTTTTGGCTACCAACATAATTGCCGGAAATATGAACCATGACAAAAGCAAAACCTAAGGCTTTGCATGAGTAAAACTAAAGCTTGAGGGTTGATTTTTCCGAATACGTAAGGCAGATGTTGGGATTGCCAAATTGTATTTGTAATGAGGTTTGTCCTATAGGGTAGGGCTAGGCTTCTTACGAGAAACTGATATTGCATACTTCACTTACGTGCTGATGATATTTATGAGGAATCTAAGGGGATAGCCTTTTTCTGGCATAACCCCTTATTTGGCTTACACGTTACATGACACATATCCCCGATAAACTTGAATCGGGTTGTTGCGTGTACATACGGTGGCAGAAAAGAGAAGTAAAGAAAATTGCGGTAAACAGGGAAGACTAAAAAGAATGAAATTGGGAGAAATGGAAAGACATAGGAGCCTTCTGCCTGGGCGGAATCGAACCACGAACCTCTGAAACGGAAACTGCGCACCTCTAGACTAGCGAGGGCGGGTACTGATGATAAGAACTAAATTATGTTGCAAAATTGCAGCTCTTACATATATGTAATTAAAACTAACTAAGGAAAGAGCCTTTAGATGGTAATTAAATTGTTATTCTTCTTTGTTTATTTGGCTTCAATTTCCACTGATTCAAATTTTAAAATTAAGTACGTCTGTGGACTTCGTCGAATCAATATCAATCAAAAGTTTCAGTTGTAAATCTGTGGTAAATTTTATTTATTTTACTGCAATGAAAATGAATTTATTCAGCGATTAAGTACACTTGATGGTTATCCAGATTGAAGCTAATTATAGTTATTAAAATGAATCTCCATTTATTTTATCGCCTCTTTTCGTCTGTCAGAACGAGTAATCGTGTATGCTGTTACGTATGAGACGGTTATAATTAGAAATATTTGTAAATTTACATACGCGGTATACTAGTACGTAAAACAGTTTCGTCAGATACATTAAACATAAGTCATGTGCCCTTTGATTAATCTTTCACTAATTACTTGTAAAGTTGGTGGTTATTACATACAAAACAATTCATAATCATGAGAGAATAAATAAATGAACTTGTTCAAAGATAAAACAATAACTTAAGTTAAGTTAAATACTGTTTTATTACAAGTGTGGGTGCGCTGCTCCTTTTGGCGCCCAAAACCAAAACCCACTTGGATATTTCGTCCTCTTATATTCTATTTCATCATAGAAATCCTTTGAGGATGCTTCTTGCCTCTAAAAGCATAATAAACATGGAAACAAATTCGATTTTAAGTTGTTGCTAATAAATTCAGCACAATCAGCAATTCAGCGCGCTTGCACACATAAATCCAGCACAATATTAAGTCCCCGCTCCGCCATTAAATTTGCATCAATTTATGCGCCCAGCCATCCCTCCTTAGCCTGATTCGGGGAAGGTTCATTTACACCAGACACACAAATGCACTGGGGCTAATTAAGGCGCAATTATTCATTTCGTCCTTGGAGCTATCGAAATCCTGGCAACAAACTTTTCGGGGTGCATTAATTGTGCAGTGTACATAAATTATGCAGAGAGACACTCTCTGGTGTTAAATTAAGTGAACAATTTAGTAGTGCTAAACAAAAAACCACAGAAAACAATAAACAATTAAACACAAGCGATAAAACATGCAAAACGCAAGGATTTAAATGCATTCGGAGTATGCATAAGTAGTTTATATATGTGTGAGTATATATGTGTTAATTTACCTCGCATGGGGGTGGAGCACTCCTGTACGAAGGAACTATTTTAAAGGTAACCGAACCTCGGGCTTCACGCTGTAAAAGAAAAAAAAAAGAAATGATTTATTTTTTACGGAAAAATTTTAATAAATTTTAAATTTCATGCAAAAATGCGCAAAATGAAAAGGAACAAGGACTTCGGGGCGGGGAAACTCCATTTTACACAAGGAATTTCACTGGCGCTTTTTTGTAATTAAATTAAATTTTTTATAATGGTGCGAAATTAATATTTTCTTCCTAGCATAAAAAAATTAATATTTACGTGGAATTTCGAACTCATTATCAAGCACGAAGAGAAACCATTTTACCAGCTGAAAATTTATGGAATTTTAAGTAGGTTTTCCGGGTAGTAATTGAATAAAATTAAGTTCTTGAAGCCCTCTCAAGTTTTCTCACTTTAAAGAAATTTAAAAAAAAATTGTTTGCAATCAAATCATGAGGACCAAGAGGAATAACCTTGTCTGTTTGAGAAATGCTTTGAAAGAAATGCGTATTGATTTTCATTTCGATATATGATCCTTCTATCCTTGTGAGTACAGCCAAAATTTACCTCTAGGGTTGATTTCTTTTCATTTCATTCAAATCTCCTCCAGTGTCACTTACTAGAAGTTGCAATTTCCAAGCAAAGTGTATTTGCCTGAATAATATATATAATATCCAATCCATTAGTGTTTAGACTGAGTGTATTGCGGTACCTGAATTTTAAGGACATTCGGATCTTAATTAAATTAACTTTTTGGGTATGTGCAGACATCAATTAATTTACGAAGGGCTGCAGTATGTTTGTTATATTACGCCAGTAGGTATTACCATTAGGAACGTAAATATCAACCAGGATCTTTAAGATGAAGGGTTCTACGGTTTATAAGCATCAACCAGGGTAAAATCTGATAATGTTCAGGACATTAGGATTACACCGTTTCTAGTCGCTTCGTTTTCCTCGAAGACAATTTATATTCGGTGCCATTTGCTAAGTCTAATTTTATAAACATCAACGAAAAATGTATAAATTCTAACTTCCGGTCAAGTTTTCTATGAGAAAAAAAAGAAAAATTGAAAACTAATGGCTTCATTAGAAAGCTTAGAGTCTCCTCTTTAAAACCCTTTTTTGTTTTTCTTCATGCGTCCATTTTAGGCAACGATACTTTAGTTTTTCCACGACCGCCTCGCTTGAATATTGGAATTCTGAGGTTAGGCGCCCGTAGAGTTTTCGAATTCGCTTTCATATTTTTATTAATTTGTTATAATAATAAAAAGAAAATTTTTAAATATGTTATTACACAACTTTTAGTGAAATTTTCCCCTCTTCCACGTGGTGCAATTAGTTTTTCGAATTTTGTTTTTATTTTTCGAGATATACCGCAAAAACCAAATTTTCGAAATTGTTTTCGAAATTGTGAAGTTAGCATACACTTTACAACAGCAAAGTTTTTTCTATCGTGTTCTACACCCAAAAAAGTACCTATGATCCAATTCTCAGCGATATCACATTTTGTGCTGGGTCAAAGTCTCTGACAACTGGGCTATTTGTACTATTAGTGCAAGATCCGGTATAAGATATATACCCTCATCTGTTATTTGATGATGACAATTATTATATGATAGATAATATATACATTGATAAAACGCACATGGGTTGCCTAGCTAAATCGCGTACCGAAGGTGTTAAATAAAAGATATTGTAATCAACTTTTTTGGGCCAACTACCCTCATTTGTTAATCATAAAATTCGACCATTAACTGACAGAATATGACACAAAGAAGAGGAAAAATAGGGGTTGCCTGATTTCTACCGGGCCCAATTATGGGGTTGCCAGGTATAAACAGGTAAGCAAGCGTAGATAATATACCCTCATCTGTTATTTAATCAATTTTTTTATGAAATGAAAGGTTATTTCATTCCTTATCCAACAGTATTAGGTTGCCTCAGCAAAAGTGTGGCACAACGAAGGTTGCCTAGATTTTAGAGTTCTTCTAAAAGAACTCCTTTTCCGATTGTGTGAGCGCAGCTGCATTGATCAAATGCTAGATTCAAATTAGATTAAATATTAATAATGATTTTTTTTATTCTCACATTAATTTAACAGCAATAACAACAAAATTATTTAATGCAAAGTATATAAAAACTTATTCCGACTCTGACTCGTCAGAAGTGCCTATCTCAAAATCTATTTCCATTTCTTCATCGCTCTCATTTTTTTTTTAAATTTTTGTAGAATATCCTCAACTTGTAAAGGCGTTGGATCCCCTACGAACCACGCTGGCTTAAAAAAATTATCAAAAAACCAACCGCATACTTCAGGAAGCATTTTGACGCAGCATGCATCAGTTGCATGAAGCCACATTGAATTTAGTATATTGTTCGCAATGTTTTTTCTTTCAGTGAGATCCAGCATGGTGGGTTCAGATTAGAGTCCATTCCTTTAATCTTCTTTATGAATTTTTCCTTGTTGTTATTCATTCCGTATATTTTTTGGAGCATACGTTATCTAGTGTTATTGACACAGAATGCTTAATCCCATAAATAAGGGCAGTAAACTCCTGAACACACTCCATTTTTTCTTCGACGAAAATATCTTCAGGGTCTGTCAATGATGCGAATATACATAAAATAAAATACATAAAATGAAGTTCCGCTTTTATGAAATTAATCAACCAAGGCTCGAGTTGCATTATCATTGTTTCCGTAAGAAATATGGAATCAAGCGATGCTGGTAGTCGTCCATGTACAAGTTTTGCTAAAGCCAGTGTGCGAACAAAATAAAGAAGAGCAGAAATAATGCGAAAACTCTACGGATCACAGAGGACAAAAGTTCAAGATCCCGCTGCTGTCTGGTCCTTCGTCTTTCTAATTATATATTTTTATAAATTTTCTTGCTCTCCCTTCTTTCCTTGTCATGCTTTGTCCTTTCTGCTGACGTCACCTATAAGCACAATAAGAGATTAAGCCATATGCAGTTCAATTACAAAAAGCAGCGTTCTGTCGTAGTGATAGTATTGGATGAAAGTGAGTAGAGTAATCGACCGTATGTTGCCGTTGACAGTTCTTTCATACTTCTCTGCACTACACTTTCGAATAGAACTTGCTGTTTGTTTGACATCGCTATAGATGGAAAAGTCAATAGTACATAGGCTGCTTATCTCTGAGCTCTGCGGTTCTCTATAAAAGAAATCGATACTGAATCGCATACTTCATTCCCTTGCTAGTAAAATATGATAATACACGAGCTCTAGTTATAAATACGGAAATTCTTGTGGAACTATATTAAAATTGCTCTGGACTCACCCTTTGTGTCACTAGTCCGTCATGTATCGCATGTTTCAAAAAAACATATGGAACGAACAAAAAAAAGAACAAAAAATCTTCTTTCAGAAGAACTCTAAAATCTAGGCAACCTTCGTTGTGCCACACTTTTCCTGAGGCAACCTAATACTGTTGGATAAGGAATGAAATAACCTTTCATTTCATAAAAATTGATTAAATAACAGATGAGGGTATATTATCTACGCTTGCTTACCTGTTTATACCTGGCAACCCCATAATTGGGCCCGGTAGAAATCAGGCAACCCCTATTTTTCCTCTTCTTTGTGTCATATTCTGTCAGTTAATGGTCGAATTTTATGATTAACAAATGAGGGTAGTTGGCCCAAAAAAGTTGATTACAATATCTTTTATTTAACACCTTCGGTACGCGATTTAGCTAGGCAACCCATGTGCGTTTTATCAATGGTTATATTATCTATCATATAATAATTATCATCATCAAATAACAGAAAAGGGTATATATTTCTTATACCGGATCTTAGACTATATAGAGCAACTCAGTGGCCAAAGCTTTTTCACCCAAGGTTACGCAGACTATGTTGTCATCGTGATAACAGGTGAAGTAGGAGGTACCATGTCAATGTGACTGCAGGAGGCACTCGATTTAGTCTGGCGGTGGACCAAATGTCAATCTCGACAAAACGATTTTGGTTTCATTCACCAGAAGACGAACACTGCCGGACTTGCAGCACCAATCCTCGCAGCATCATCATTATGCGCATCATCATTCGCCGCTTAAAAGTTACATAATTAATTTAAGCGAAATTAAAAGAATGACCTGAACGTCCATCATTTGGGCCATCCGCACTTCCCCACTGCAAGAGGCCCTCCTCAATTTGGTAGCGCTCCATCTTGAGGTAGATAAATCCGCGGTGTTGAGTCTGTAATGCCACCCATTCACATACAGGCCGCTGGTAGGCAATGACCTGACGGTTTCTCACGCCTTGTGTACCTGAACGTTCCTGCGTTAATATACATGGAAATAGGTTATAGGGTTACACAAATACAGGGTGATGTGTAAAACTCTGTCTTTGTACAGTTCTGACCGTATTATTCAAAACGGACAAAGATTTCGAACTAGGCGCCATAGTAACTTATATTCAGCTCAAAAATACCTATCCAACGATATATTACCCATAGCTATTGGAGGTGGTACCATACATTTTCTGGCATCCTCCTTTGATTTTCTATTGCGTTAATGTTCATGATAGCGTGAATGCTTGCAAGCTTTAGCGTAACCACTCTGCAACTGCACCCTATCGTTGATCTATTTACTCGTGTCTGCAGAATTACCTTAGTTCTCGAACTTATTTTTTGAGAGTTTCTTTAATTTCTGAGTAGCACTCCTTAACTGCTTAGACTGACCTGCCTACTATGTTTATGTTAACGTGTAATTTCATTGAATTGATGTCTTTCTAATAACTACTTCCAAGGCTAGTTTGAATAGCATAGGTGCCCGTCCATCCCTCTGGTTGAGCCCTTGATTAATTTGGAAGGTATCTGTAAGAGTGTTCTGAGCTCTTGCTCCGGCATTTGTGTCGAAGAGGGTTAATTGCATCAGACGTACTTGTTTAGCTGGCACACCTAATTCGCGTAGGATCTGAAGTAGCTTTTTTCTCTGGATAGCGTCGTATGCTTGCCTCAAGTCAACAAAGATCTGGTTTATGTTAACATTCCTTTCCCAGCATTTTCTTAGTAGGTTTTTAGTATGAAAAGTTAGTCAGTGTTCCATTTTCCTCTCCTGAAGCCGGCTTGGTATTCTAAGCCAGAAAAGGGATTATCAACTGAACTTCGGAAACTGAACTTAGGAAAACAGACCAATTTTTAATAAAGAATTCAACACGTCCTCCCTATCGAGTGGTGATAAATATCTTTCAGTCCGGTTATTAGAATAGCTCGTAGAGGATTAGGATTTTGTTCATTCTTTAACACCTCATGGATAATACAAAGATGAGATTCATTAAAAAAATTGAACTTTAATAACTTCAGCATCAATCCATCCTTACTGAATTAGAACGAACTAAACGCAGAACACGGATACTATCATCTGAAAAAATGAATTGAAACCTTTGGTTTCCATGAAAATGAATCCAATTTAAAAACAGAAAATTGATATCAACATGCCACCCCACAAGTAATGCAATACTCCAAATTTTGCCCCAATTTACTGCCATACTTAGGCCAAAATCACAATTGAAATCAATACTCAAAAAAGGATATCAATTGAAATGCCAGTTGGATCGATGTTCCCATTGAACCTTAAAGAATTGGGGCTCTGAAATCGTCATACGCAATCCCTTTAAGGACGGCAAAAAAACATCACGAAAATAATCGCAAAGATTAAGTACCGTTTCACTTAAATTTAACGAATCTAAATACAAACTGAAAATAGAACCGTTACATAAGGGAAGAAGAAGAAGAAGAATTGATTGTAGATATTTGTTTGGAATGGTTGGTATTGGGTGGTTGGGGGTGTGTGGGTCACAGAGCGGACCAAAACGGTAAAGGCATACTTTGGGCTGGTTTAGCACCAATAAAACCTAATCGGCCATTCAATAAAGGGAGAAGTCTTTCTAAGAATTGATCCTTCTCTAAGGATATTCTCGAGCGGTAATTTTGGCATTTTCGTTTCGGTAATATCGCGTGCATTTGCTCTCCTTTTTTACGGGGGACCAATAATGGATATATGTGTATGCGTGTGTGCGTGTGCGTAGAGTGAAGCCAGTCGTAATAAAACTTATGATAAAACCCTTAAAATGTTTTGTGATCCGGAAATTTTTATGATAGTAAATGTTCTTCCTCCTTCTGGTGACTATTGAAACGAAATTAAAAGAAAATGAACAGGATTCTTTCTGTCTATAAATCATAATTGGGGTTTTTGGGCAGTGTTTTATATGTACTAGAAACTTTGGGCTGACACTTGCCATCAAAAGACACCTCCATATTGCTGTAGATATATCGTAAATAGCCATCAAATACCATAAAGTTTTATTTCAGTTGCTTTACCAAAATTGAGATTGAGAGACATAAATGGAAAAATGCTCCTTTCACAACCGTAATCTGGGTCTAGCTTCATTTTTCTTTCGAATCTTTTGCAACATTTTCAAACTATGGTGGATGATGAAATGATCACGTGTTAACAAAATCCATAATTGTAATGAACTGACATTTTAAAGAATTTTTGCCTTGCCCAAATTTGGATTGTAAAGTCTTAGACAAAATGTTGAACATTCACTATTGCTATGAGCGTTTCTGTGACAACTGAAAAGGAAACGTTATTTTCGAAACGTTCAATTTTAAGCCCAAAGCGTACAGATCATCCATACATACATCCTATGTACCTCTACATAGCACGGAGTATTTTCTGAGAATTTTTCTGTCAATGGATATTGTTATTGATTTTCTGAACTAACAACTGTGCTACATATTAAGGTTTAATTGAACAAGAGCAATTTGTAATTTGAGAGACTGAGAATTGGGCTGTAGGGAGTACTAGGCTTGTGTGTACGGTTATCTACAAATCTACCTGGGTAATTCTCTAAGAAGCCATTTTATTCTTCTTCTTCGAACCAGGTATTACGTGCAACAATATCTCAACCATCAATTCTTTTATTGTAATTCAACCTCTAGATCACATATTTGCACAAGAACCTGCTACAACAGAAAATAATAGATGAGCTTACAGCGGGCGAACACCAGTCGCTTGGCTTTTTAACAGGCATAGAACATACGGGCTCACGACGGCCAAACTTGACCCAAGGATTTAAATGGCCAAGAACTAAGCTGTACACGCGAGCATTCCACGTAAAAGTTGAGCTAAAAAAGAATGGGCACCAAATGTATTGTTGAATTTGTTTTATGGGAACTTGCTCATCTTCGTTATGTACAATGGTCCTTTGGATTTAAAAGATAATCGATGCACAAGAGAGATTCTGTATAGATGTATATTAAAACGAATTTTTTTAATTGCATAAATACAAACGTTTACCCGTAGGCGTATGCATGTGCCTGTGTGGTGTACGGCCGTACTGCGTTGCAGCCAGCCTTCTGATACCCTTCACATAGCCGACGACTATGTTTCCAATAAAGTTGATGTTCGCCCGTTTTAAGGTCAAATTTGATTTTTTCTCGGGCATCTCGAGACAGTCTCCCAAAAACAAAAATGGCTACTTTCTAGAGAATGTTAGCGCGCAGAGACCAGTAATGAAGTGTCCTGAAGTTCTTTCTACTGCGTTCCAATAATTTTCTAGGCATGTTGCAAAACGGTAGAGGAACAAGCTGCCGAAATTGACAAAAGTAAGTGTGGGCTTCCACCGTTCATTATGTTTTATCAGAGCTCAGAGTACAATAGACGAAGGCCTTATGGGTGATACAAAAACCGAGTCCGAACAGACGAATACAGTGTCGCTTCTTTGTCGAGTTGCTCGGAAATAAATAGATTAATGTAGATCGCCAGATATTTCGAATTTGAACAAGGTTCGAATCAAGGTGCTAGGTTTTCCTCGAATGGCTTTTTTGTAGGTATAGTACTTCTATAATCTAATCATAGTCAAAGTACTTGTCCCACTGAGCGAATAGGTTAGAAACACCTAGGACATGCGTTCAATTTCGCCGTCACTGATGGAATGGTAAGTTCTGGAAATGAGTTGGTAGGCGTCAGTCAGAGTAAGACAAGTTTTACAAATAAAGCCAATAATAGCAGCCGACAAATGCATTGAAACAAAAATACTTGCATGGTTGCTAAAAGCCAAAAAAATCTGTTAAAGTTGGTGTGTACGTCGTCGCGTTTCTGCGACTATGGTTGCACAAGTCCACACATATGGATCAGAGTCTTGGGTGCTCTGGTAAGCAAAAAGCACTCTGACCTCTTAGCCGCATTTGAGAAGAAAATTCATTGGTAAATTGTTGGTCCATTACGTAAGAAAGAACGATCCCGAAGATTTTACAGAAGCGAGACCCATATAGGTTAAACATATCCCCATGGGCAGGACAGGCAGCTTGTATTAGTGAAAAGGAATTCGATCGAAATTTTTTTTATGATAGGATTTATGTGACATACCGAAGATGTGGACCAAACTTTTGCTGGAAAGATGTCGTAGAGCAGACTGACAAAAAATCGGGAAGAGTAGTTCCAAGAGATTAGGGCCGGATCTTACCATGCTCCAAATTAAGGCAAACGATGATAAGAGAATGTGACCATAATGGAGGAAAATAATTAAAAAAGTGGGAAAAGTATAATTGACGTACAAATCGACCCACAACCTCTGAGATGGCAGGTGGAATGCTAGGATGACATTTTAAATACGTTTTGCTTTCTAATGAAAAATCGTAAAAATTTCTAGTTGTCCAATTCAGTGATTCTTTTGAAGCCAACTTAATTCCATTGAGAGAGTTCTGTAGAAATTGGAACAAGTGGCAGTCAGAGGGAGGCCTATCACTCAGCAATATAAGCATCAAAACTTCGTAACCAAGCTCTCCCAATATTTAAAGGGTCATCGGACCTTCTCTTAATCGAAGACAGCACCTTTCTTGTTATTCCATTCAGGATATGTATTATCGTTGAATGGTCTGGCATAATCCCTCTAGTTTTAAATAGTAGAGTTACGAATCAATGGTCTGACTAACTGGAAGTACCTCTTCTTCTTCGTTGGCTCTACAGCCCGATTTGAACCTTGGCCTCCAGGTTCCAGATGGATTTTCCTCCAGACGTCTCCCTGCTCTTTAGCTTGCCTCCAGTCTCTTATTTCATTTGGGGAATTTTTCTGCATCAACCTTAACACTACATATCTCGCCAGCTTGACTCCTAGTCGGTTTTCCAACTGGTTTTTTCCCATCCTTGGTATCATTAAGTCATCCCTTATTAGAACATCACCGCAGTAGGTTGATATGTGTTAATAGATTACACTTTTTGTATAATGTATCACTTATCTTAATTAAGCGTATTCTCTATGTATTTTCTTCATTGATTGGGCCGATATCCTTCGGAGAGCCTTGCTCTCAAATATTTCCATCTTGTCTGCGCAATTTTGGAAGGTGCTCACTACATGCTTCACACGTAGCTACTGTACGCATGATCATTATTGGCAGTTGTGACAAGTATGTTCTACTTGTGGCGTTGATCTTTCATTGCAGGTCTAACGTTTCACCATTGCCATTGCTGACTGTGGACCAAAGGAATTCAGTTAAATTGGTCTACCCGTTCGCTCAGGTGGTGCTGTGCTCCTTTCTTCTGTTTTCCATCCTCCATTGAATTAAAGTACTACTACTACTATTTTTTCGAGTTTAACTCATAAGGAGCCCAAGCATATACTCGTCTTAATCTATAGCGCTTTTTTTATGTGAAAAACTAAAGGCTCAGGAAAGGCCCTTTATACTGTCGACAATCTATTTTCTTCGTAAGTTCTTCCAACCATTGCTATCGCGATTCTGACATCGGGGCATCGAGAAACAACTCGCTGGAGTGTTATGCCTTCTGAAACGAGTTGAATCCCATCAACCAACCGATGGCATGCGCTTGGGAAAGAGCTAAGGAAGCGGATGAAAGGAAAGGGCATAAGCGGGGAAGGGCTAAGGAAGGCTATTACAGGAGGAATCAGGAATATAAAGAGGGAAGGAGAAAGAAGGAAAGTTATATAGGTGGAAACTGGAAAAAGCGCAGGACCGTGTCGCTGAAGGGATTCGAACCCATGACCTCTGGTATGGTAGCCAGACGCCTTACTCCAAAGGCTACCGAAGCCCCTAGTAGTATATGGTTTAAAATAGTTTTGTGGTCAACGACTAGCTGTAACATGCCAATATCGGCAATGGCGACATGCTGATTTTGCGGGATTTTTTAAAGAATCATCATCAGCTTTGTCAGTGATTGGTCGATTTATCTTTTCTACCAAACTTACCCAGCGAACTATTTCTGTTCAGCAGATTTCAATAAAATGTATTCACCGTACACAGAACAAATGCGCGTCTTTCTTCGCCTTTCTCGTAATCATATGCAAAATATACCGCAACTTTTCATTATTTTTCTCCATTTTCAAACCCAATCAACTTTCCAAACACTGCACCAATTTCTTTGACAGTCAAAGTAACACTCGACTGTCACCTTTCAAACGAGCCTTTTGTGATGTCGCTGCAATCAGTAGCGGTTTGTGACTTATTTGAAATTGACGCCATCTATCGGGAAAATGCCACCAGCTCACTTTCCAGGCATAGTATATTGCTTATAAGTCGAAGCGTGGATGTTCATTTTAATATCACCTTCCAGAATTTTTTAGTAGATTATTGTGGACAGAAAAATTTCCCCTGATGTTGGCATAATGACGATGATTAAAATTAACGATGATGATGATTAAAATTTGCAAAGCTCAATTAATTTAAAGTGCATAATTGGTCAATCGGAGATATGTATGCAAAGTATGTAAAGGGCTTTCTGGAGTGAGAGATTTCAATTATCCCAAAGTATGGTTTGAAGAACGAATGTCGGCCTTGTGTTGCTACTCAATGCAATTTTCTTGATAAAATGTTTTTGTCGTTTCCAAGGGTTCCTTAAATATTTCTCCTCTAGAGTAAAATCCTTATTTATATAAAACTTCAAAATAAAATATAACAAATTGTATCCACGTTGAAATTACTGAAGTGCGGTCAAGGATATTTCAAAAGCACAAACATAATAAAATTTCTCTATGGATTCAGTAAAGAGGCATTTCCGTATGATTTCCTGGATTTAGCTTGACCATACTTGAGATACTTGACTCTGCCTTTAGAATATCGTAAATCTCTTTTATTTTCAACAATTTTGCCATAAATTGCGCACTCGTCGCTTGGAGTTTGTAAAGCATTTGAAGGAATAACTCGGACACAGAAAAAAAAATAAATGAAGGAAAACTACGTGGAGGACACTCACCAGCATTCGTTGTAACTGACTAACAGACTGGTGCTGTACGGGCTGGCCATTTATTTCTCGGATTTCATCTCCTACATGAAGAGTTGCTTGGCGATGTATCATCCCACCATGCATTATCCTAGCTACAATACAGCGTCCATCTTCAGTCATCTTCAGCGTGATTCCCTAGAAAAGAAAACAAAAGGATGAACGAGTTTTTTTTGTCGTTGAAACATCGCTCATTAGTTCACATTCACATTTTCTAACATTCCATTATCCAGAAGGATGAACCTGAAGGACACAGTGGGAATTAAATGGAAGGGAGGAAGGAAGCAATTTGAGTCGGTACGTACCATTGGTTCGTCAGTATTCTTCTGGAATTGTACCAATCGTACTCTGGTAACATGCTGAAGCTCTCCGCTGTCCGCACTGTCGATGTCATCACCGTTTAAATATGGCGCTATGGGCGGCGGTGTCACCCTTAGGGCCTCCTCACCGTATACTTCTCTTGCAACAACGTCATGCGTGTGCAAAAGAGCCTGAAATGATAACAAAAAGTTTGTTGAGTCAACTTAATCCTGTGTGGGGTGGGGGAGGGGTGGCGAACTTCATCAATGGCGGCATCTACGGAAAATTTATCGACTGGCAAATTCAGTTCATTATGCACAGCAGCAGAAAGCCAGTGCTCATGTGAGGGAAATAGCAACGGAGACAATTTAGTCTTCAGTTGGGCGACAGTGTACTTTTGCGGTAATTGAGTGGAAGGAAATGTAATTTTTCTACTTTCTAAGGAACACACACAAACCAATCATGAGAACTTTTTTTAGATCCTTTTTTGTTTAAGTAGAAGAATTTTCTTACGTTCGTTCATGTATGTACGCTTCAGAGCACTAATTGATTATACTAAAGAGTTTATACATACGGCAATTGAGGTCTGCTTGGAATAAAAATGTGGCTCCGATAAATTTAGAAACAAATTGATACATAAACACATTTTGGAATGCCCCAAAGAAATTTCTGATTAGGTTTCTTCATAGAAATACTAATAGTACGTTGTTTTGAATTTTAGAATAAATATTAATTAGAACAAAACTAGCACAATAAAAAACAATAGGAAATAAGCCAAAAAGTATCCAGTATTCAGATACTGGGAATTTAAATCAATAATATACGGAATTTGGTCCAAGTTGATCCTTGATGTACTAAGATCAATTTTGGGTCAACCCATAAATTATTGCAGAGTTCTGTGCTTAATCGATCATCCCATGTGGGCTGGTGCACATATGATTGACACTTAGCATTTACGGTTTAAACGCCTTCTGGATGAATTGTGCTTAGGCCCTGAACGTAGGTATTTTATCTGAATTATTCTTGTAAATTAAAATCTAAATAATTAAGGGTATTCATTTCACTTCGTAAATTCTTCGTACATGTCGTACTTGTCGTACTCCGTAATTGCTCGTAGTTTTCGTAGTTCATTTCCATACATATTTTAATTACGACATTTTGTGTGAAGTACGAAGCTACTGAGCTTCTAAAACGGCTTCGTAATTTTAAATTGTCGTAGTTGATGTTGACAGTTGTCAGCTGTTTTGAATTATTTAATTGAATTGCATTGTTGTGAATTTAAAAGATGGCTAGGGAAACATTGAGAATAGCTTTCTCGATTAATGCTTTCAATAATTTTTGTTTTTCACTTTTTCTGTACATTTTCTCAAAAAACAACCACTTCAAAATATCACAACTTAAAAATGACACTTAGCAATAATACGAAAAATGAACTACGAAAAATATTCAATGTAGTCGTTCATGTCAATCGAACTACGAAACTACAAAACTACAAACATTTGAAAAGTAAAATGACTACCCTTATTGTTCTTTTTTGTTCCCAACTTTAAAATCAGCAGAAATTCACTGGATAATTTTGTTAATTGTGGAATAAAACGTCGTGAATAATAGAACACTGCATTGAAGACACGCGTTAATCACAGAAAAACATATTTCGGTGCAAGGTTTTTCAAATATGAGTAGCAAAATGAATTCAATGCTTCAAATCAATGGTGATCATTTTCCTACGTAGTCTATTCAGATGAAAAGTAAATTTATCTTCATTGAGTATTGGGATTATGTCAATGGAATGATTAAATTGGAAGACGGCGAAGGCGCTAGCCACGATAATACTGAGCTAGCAATCACCTGAATTAATCCATGTCAAAAATTGTAAGACATTAAAAGACGCATGGGGCAATTTATGTGCATTATACAAACCACGCAGTCCAGCCAGAAAAGAGATGCTGCACAAACAAGGGTGAATTCAAAAATTCAACACTGCCGCAGCACTGCAGAATTCAGCTACAGACTTCTAATTGCTGAATTCTGCAGTATTACGGCAGTGTTAGGTTTTTGAATTGAGCCTAAAAATGAAAACTGTGATACGGTAACATGAGACAGTTTTTCGAATTTGAAATTCAAATTCAAATGCCAGACCAGCTCTTAACTATAACATTATTAACTACTCTCCCGGAAGAATTAGAAAATTTCATTCTGGCATTAGAGTCTAGGTATGCCTTACAGTATGCCTCACAGGAAAATAGAGCTCGTTGGAAATGCTACAACTGTGGGTTAAAGGACACTATGCGCTGATTGCAAGAAAAGAGGGAAACGGAGAAGGCCTCGGTGGTTTTGGGGGGTAAGGCGCCTGACTGCTATCCCAGAGGTCCCGGGTTCGAATCCCGGCCAGCCCCACCAGGGCCGGTGCTTGGGGTTTTTGCTCCCGGTGCACTATGCCATATTGCGCCCCATAAGCTAAACGCATTGAAGGACAATGGAAAAAGACCCAAAAACTCGCTGAATGGGTGAAATATAATGCGTATAACATAAAAACATTACATAGATAGGAAGTTTCACATGGGTCAACATCCAACCAAACAAAATTCTGCCTAAAACGTCGTCTGCGGAGAAGAGAGTAGACGAGGACGAAGCGGCGGGCAGATTTTGTAAACCTCTGGATTCCCTCAGGGAAATGACAGATGTGTGGTTGTTGTTGTTTTTTTCTCCCTTTTGCTAGAAAAAGAAAAGAAAAGAAATGACAGAAAGAAAAATTAATATTAAAATCTCTTGTGAAAACCCATGCGATTCTTCATCGAATTTCAAAAGGGAATTGGCCAATTTTGTTGGATGACTCGTCTAAAACCATATTAATTTGTTACACAGTATTCCCCCGGAGCAAGTTCGAGCAAATTAGGGTAGTCCCTATACATATTCACATATCGAACTCAAAAAAATAAAGCCTGAGCTCGCCCAACAGAACATAAAATTGAGATTAAATTTGAAAGTTCGCCCTGGAATAACGGAATATTATTCCAGTCAGATTTTACATTTCTAACTTCTGGCGAAAAAGCAACAACTATTTCCAGCATGAACTGAACTTCATTGAACTGAGGCCGGTGAAGCCGAGGTATAAAGAAACAAACAAAAAAGAGCAATTAAAGAGGTGTTCTCGCCACAAGAAGTTTTGTTCTCTTCATTTCGTTCATTTACCTCTTTTAACAATTCTTTCAACAGAATTTAAAAGTGCAGCAACAGCGCCCTCAAGTTAATATCAATCACGGTAAACAGCAATATACAATACAGAACCGTCACAATAATTTTTCCTTTGTGTGAGTGGATATCGTGCTTTTTAAAAAAATTTCAAAAGTTAAATCTTAATTTCTGAAATTGCGCCCCTGACAAATTGCGCCCGGTGCAAGTGCACCATTCGCACCTATGAAAGCGCCGCCCCTGAGCCCCACGGTCCTTCGACTTTTCACTTTCCCACCTGCATAACTTTCCTTCTCTCTCTTCTTCCCTCTTTATATTCATGATTCCTCCTGTCATAGCCTTCGCTAGTCCTTCCCCGCTCCACCAAGCGCATGCCATCGGTTGGTTGATGAAATTCAACTCGTTTCAAGAAGCATAACACTCCAGCGAGTTGTTTTCGATGCCCCGATGTCGGAGTCGGTTGCGAGTAGGTGGAATAAAATAAAATATCGCGGCTAGGTTGTGACAGTTCCTTCCTTCTTTTCTCTCTATCTTCCGGCTAGAGCTGCTGTTCGACATTGTATACGAAAAAATAGATTGTCGACAGTACAAAGGGACTTTGTCACATAAAAAAAGTATCTAGCTTCCACCGCTACGTTCTGTCTATCGTAACATGAAGATTTGTTCAATCCAAGGGAGCCTTGACAGTGGAGCAACAAACCACATTCGCAGAATTACAGAATGTGAAAAAACAAAGGATGCTACTCGCTACAGGTGACTTTTCTTACGTCGAGGGAATTGGTGTAGTTAACCTAAAAACATGTATGGGGAACATTTTGCTTAAAAACATTTTGTACGTGCGACAGTTAAGAGAAAATTCCTTATCCGTAAATAAAATTGTTAACCACGGGTATAGAGTACAATTTCACAGTAAAATAGTCTCAGTGAAAAATCAACATGGGAAGGAAGTTTTACAAATCCCAAGACGAGGAAATTTGTATATTTATAACTCAAATCCAGAGACGTTGTTAATGACTAAACATAGCAGAATAACAAAATCCTGAGATGGCATCAGCGATTCGGCCATTTGAATTTTACCAGTCTGAAGTTATTGAGTGAACAAAATATGGTAAAAGGATTAAACGATTAGAAGTATCGAACTGGAAACCAAATTAAGGATGTGCACTGGTTAAAATTAAAGTAAAGTCATTTACTAACAATAACTCTATTTTTAGAAAAGATGTATAAAATCTGGTTCACACGGACATTTGCGGTCCAATGAAGACGATGTCACAAGGCGTGAAGAAATACTTCGCATCATATATCGATTATAAGTCAAGATTTATATTTGTGTCTTTGCTTAGTCAAAGAGACCAAGTCTTCGATGGATTTAAGTTTTTTAAGATTTATGTTGAGGAATTGCACAGGAAAGAAGATAAAGGCCTTGCGCAGCGACAATTTTTTTGTATGTGAAAGACTAGAGTCTCAGGAAAGGCCCATTCTATTTCTTCGTATAGAGTGCAATGTCGAACAGCAGCTCTAGTGGGCGAGGAAGGAACTGCCATAACATACCCGCGATATTTTTTAGTCCACCTACTCCCAACCATTACTATCGCGACTTAGACATCGGGGCATCGAGAAACATCCCGCTGGAGTGTTATGCCTCGTGAAACGAGTTGGATCTCATCAGCCACCCGGTGATATGCGCTTTTAGTGGAGCGGGGAAGGGCTAAGGATGGCTATGAAAGGAGGAATCAGGAATGTAAAAACGGAAGGAAAGTTATCTAGGTGAGAAAGGGGAAAAGGCGAAGGACCGTGGGGCTGGCCGGGAATCGAACCGGGGACCTTTAGGATGGTAGCCAGACGCCTTACTCCCTAGGCTACCCAGGCCCCGATAATGGAAACGAATATACGAGCGAAAGGTTCACTGATTAAAAATGGCATCAATAGACAACAGCTTACGGTACCATATACATCACAGCAAAATGGTGTGGCTGAGAGAGCAAATAGAACTCTTGTTGAGATAGCTCGATGCTATGATGTCTCAAAATTACCTGAGAATATGCGGGGCGAAGCCTTGATGACAGCGGTGTATATACAAAGCCCTTACGAAGTTAATTTACCAAATGACCTCATATGAAGTATGGTATGGGAGAAAACCAACAGTCAGCCACCAACAATCTTTTGGATGCAAAGCTATCGTTTTGGATAGGTCAATCAAACGATCGAAATTTGACCTAAAGCAAGGAAAGTAATTTTTGTAGGATACTCCAAGATTTCGAAAGCGTAAAGGCTTTATAACCCGGAAACAAAAGCCGTGATTGTTGGGCGAGATGTATATTTTTTTGAAAATTCAATGGAAAACGAGGAAAAAAGGTTTCCTACAAGATCTTTCAAAATGAAGATACATATTTCGGATGCATCAACCAGAAAATATTGTTACCGATATTGATGTAGAAATCAAGAGCAAAGGCGAGCGCCTGCAAAGCTGTCTAGAAAGTGAAAACTATTGCCAGTCAGTAGAATCTTCGCCGTCACCAATAGTTGAAGTAAGACTTTCTGGACGACCACGAATATTGACCGGTACACGAGGGTGACCAAGGAAAGTACCTAGGGTATGCAGTATCATAAATCTTGTTGAAGAGGAAACTGTTACTCCTCGAAACGCAAAGGAAGCGCTGTCAAGTAAAAGTGCTAATGACTGGAAGATGGTCAGGGAAAATGAATATAAATCTTTGATCGCAAACCAAAAAAACCTTCAGACCAACCAATCATTGGTTGCAGATGGGTATTTACCATTAAAAGAAAAGGTGACTGAACGAAGGCTAGATTGGTGATATAAGGATGTTACCAAAGGTATAATGTGGACTATTTTTCGAAATATGCACCAGTCATAAGAAATTCATCATTAATATTAATCACGAACTGATGCATAATTGACGAATACTACATACTACGGGAACTGGACACTGGTACAGAAATCCCATACAAGTGTATGCTTACTTTAAGACATGCTTAATTTAAGTACTATTGTTAACTATACTAATAAATTAATATTAATTAAGATTGTAGTAACCATACCAATAAAGGTGTTTTTTAAAAAAAAAAAAAAAAAAAAATTAATATTAATCCAAACTATCGCAAGCAGGACGGGCATGGAACAAAAAATTAAATGAAATTTTGCCAAAAATAGGATTCAAAAATTGTGTGAACGACAATTGTATATATACGACAAACAATGGATCGGAAATGAATTTTTTAGCCGTTTTTGTGGATGATTAAACACTAAAATAACCTCCTCCTTTTTTGAAGTCGGTTAATAAAAGGTGGTCTGCTAGGGTACTGGCACCGACACATTTCCGGCAGACCTGCGTTTTCTAGTATAAAAATGTTCAAACTTTAATTTGGTTGTAGTTTGAAACTCTTACTCGGTAGGTAAAACTACAACAAAAAAAGTGATCTGACAATGCATTAGCACCAGATTTGACCAGGCAGGCCAACATATTCCGTAAATACTACATTTTAAGAATAATTCGAGAGTTCTTACTCGATGGGTAGCTTTGCGGACCGAAAAATTTTCCGGAAAAAGCACACACCAAACTTGTGCACCTCTTCCGCCCAGGCAGACCAAGAGATTTCTCATGGTGACTGTGAGTACTAACATTTCAAATAATTTCATCCTCTTACTCGATAGGTCACGTTTTTTGCAGCCAGCTCTCGCTCTATAAATGACGAGATATCAGGCTCTATCGCAACGTAGATGTCGTCAAGGTTTCCGGTTGGGCAGGGTATCTAGTTCATTTGAGTGAAGGGGAATTCTCTGCTTTTGGGATTTATGGAGAACGACAATGAATTAGACCAAACTTCAATTCACTAGGACGGACAGGATGACAAATTGGATGACATCGGCTTGAAAGACAAAGTGGCATACATAGCCGTTGACGTTTTGGCAATTTTGATGTGAAAGTTGGCACGCTTGGTATGGAGCTAGGCATTGACCATACTGCTAGTTCGAACTACTCGGTGGGAAAAAGTGGGAGTGCTACTCAGGAGAGCTAATTTTGAGCGCTGCCAAATATGCTTCCAAGAGAGCATTAATGGAGTTTTCAGAAACTTGATAGGACGAAGAAAATGGGAGATCATCTTAGGGACCATAAGGGTTATTAGCATACGAAATAAACCGGTATGGATGTCAGGCAGAATTGGACATGCTTGGTATTTAGTTGGGGGACCGCTTTTGTAAAACCGCACCCGCTCGAAAAGACAATTGCAAAATATGAACAAAAAAGCTTTTCTACAGCGGAGCTTTTTCACATATGCACAGGTCTCCATGAATATTCTTTATTAAAAAACTTTTTTGTAATGCTTCTACAACGACTTTAAAGAAGCATTAAAAGGAATACTTCCCTCGGATGACATGCAATGTTAAAGATGGCTATCGCAGTACTCCATTTCACGCTAGGTACTTAGCGGATGGTGACCTGTCGCAAACTTCGGCGAGCCAGGATTGACTTCGGAAAAGATGATGTTGTCTGTGATTGCGGACTGTAGATTGCAAGGGAACTGTTCACTATTAAGTACTTTCAGTTGGTCAGACGATTGACTATAAACTATACTAATCTAGTCTGAATATGACTTGGTCCAATCTCTGCAGAAGCCGTTCTACTTGATTCAGTTTTTCACCTAGAAACCACAGAAGTTCTTCCCCGATGACATTAAGACTTTACCCTAAAAACGGCGAAATATTATCGATAATAATGAAGCATATTTTGACATAAGAAGTAGACGAATTCAGATAAACAACAAGCATCAAGAATTTTCTGTCCAAGTAACACTTTAGATAATTCTGATAAATTGATTTTCATCTAAAAATAAAAAAAATCAACAAAACATTTCAAGGACATCAAAATCATTTTTCAGGCATCAAATTTGTTAATATTTCTTAATTCAAGTTTTTTATTGGCCAGTTAATCTCCTTCAATTCGCTACAAAAACGATTTATTAAATGAGCTACAATCTGAATTGCTGTCAAGGATTCTTTAGAGAAGAAAATTGCGTAAGCTTTAGTCATCAAGAGGCACAGGGTGATGAAAAAATCTCATCTTGTTTAAACAAATCACTCCAATTAGGAGGTTGATTAAATAATAATGCAAAAATAGAAGGCAAATGTCATTCAATATCTATTAATAACCCCCTCCCCCCTCCCTGGTGCTATTCAAATTTATTAATATTAATGATAAGCTAATTCCCATTTCCATCGAAGGATTTATAGCAAGGACTACGTGAGTCACATTCGTTATATTGACAATGTCAAGCCATATTTTGATGATTTTGAATTTTTGCTTTTATGGCAGTTGTTTGTCAGACGACTCGGCGCCAAATTTGGCCACCAGAAGGTATTTATTGCTCGTTACTAAGACTTCGGCGTATCTTCCGAAGAAAATAAGGAAAATAATTTCCGGTAACGATTTCTTATATTCTCAGGATAAAACTAAGGTTAGGATGATTCTCTTGTATATAAGGGACGCGGTAGTGGGAAGATTCGGAGGCGTATAACGGAGTGATCAAGTTATATGGAAAGTAAGTACCCACTACGAATTTGCTTGGGGATGTTGTTGTCTTTTTAAAGTTCACTTTAATAAGGGAATAAAACTTAGCCCTATGCATACAAGAGCCACTCCAAAATGATGTTTGTTTAATCCGGAACTAAAATTTACCTTCGGGATTACTTTTCCTGTAATAATACGAGCGGAAAGCTGTAGCAAAATTCTTCTCGAGAGTTTAAGCTTCTACTTGTTATGATGTTCAGATATTATTTGAGTGCGTATATTACTACACAAATATAGAAGTATTCCTCCGCACACCAGGCAGAATCCCTCTCGCAATTGCTCCTGGAACGTCAAAGACGACCATCATCTGGTTTATGCCCTTAAGAAGATTACGTTTCACTCTCTCTCTCTGCACTAACAAACTTTTTCACCACCCCACTTGAAGTACGCTAGTCTCGGAAGTTACCACCAAAGATTTTGTTTAATTTATATAAATATAAGAAAATTTCCCCGCTTTAATATGAGAGGTATTAATTAAGGATTTTTGTTTACTCTTTTTACTAGCGTTCAACTGGCGAGTAGTTCCAGTTCAGTTCTTGTTTGCTCTAGCATCCTTGCGGGAGGAAACTTTTCGCTGTGTTTATGCATGGGAATGCGGTTAACTCTTGTGAGGTTCTATCTAATAAATAAAAAAGAGTTTCCCAAACTTTACTAAACAACAATAGGCGCAATTCTTCCACATACCAAAAATTCCAGTCCAATCGCGCGCTGGTTGATTCCATTGGAAACTTCTACGTTATTAAAGCTTTTGGCGTGGTGCCATGAAAATAAACAATGTCACTTTTGGCAAGGATTCGTCCCTTTAATCGAAATTCCCTCTTCTGGCGGAAGGAAGCCCAGCGGGGCTCGTTTCTGTCTTGTGTTCATGATAGAAAGTTGTGTTTGGCTTTTTGTGCTGCGCGCCGTGATTTAGGCCAGTGTTTTTGGCTAATTTATTCACTGTCAATATAAATTATCATAATTAATAAATGGCAGAGAGCTACACTGAAGTACTTCACGGTATTAGCGAAATTAAATTAAATGTTATCGATTCCATCCAGACTCTGCTGTTTCTTTCTGGGGTTTAGTTAAAAAGGAGTTTGATGAGTGCTTGAGGGCATGAAGGGCCCTTTCGAAAAATTTCCAGCATTACAGCTTAGTGAATGGCTGATGTCGTTGTGAACTTTGGAATTAATAAATAATTGTAGAAGATACTATACATTTTTGGGGGTGAGTTTCAAATTATACTCAATTATCTAATGTCATAAAAGTTTTGTTCATCTAACTATAGTCCGGTTTTTGGCTCCAAATTCTTTCGGACAATACGATTGACATGAAATTTGGACACTAAGTAGGTAAGTTATATAGTTTTGATCTGTACTTTTGCCATGGGAGAATGCTACCCTTCCTAGGAGGTGGAATTTGGTACACTCAAAATAACTGCAGAAATGGTGAGCGAGATAAGAATGGCAAAAAATGTAATATGAATGCTTTTCTTTGAATAAATAGTTTCCGAGTTATTAACTAAATAAAAATAAAAAAATAAAAACTGCCGATTTATATTAATGAACCAAAAAGTGAAAAAATAATTTTGAATGTAAAGTTTTTATTGCTGCAGCCACTCAGTTAAATGTAAAAGAGCGGGCACTCTTTACCAATATTCTTATTTTATTAATACTTGAACTTTTCGTTAGCGCCACACGCTTTTTTACATTTAACTAAGTGGCTGCAGCAATAAAAACTTTACATTCACAATTATTTTTTACCTTTTAAAATAAAAGTGTATTTTTTTGTTTTTTAAACTATTTATTTTTATTTTCTAATTTTTAGTCTATTATATGACTTCCACCATTTTGTGGTGGCGGCCATATAAAATTTAAAATAACGTCATAACGTATTCTACATGTCGTACTCTTTTATTTGATACACGCCTCTGCCGCCTCTTGAATCGCCTTCTTGATTTTTTTACAAAATGGTCAGATTGTATTTATTACTAAGGCATGATGAGTTGAACTCAGGTTGAACCCAAGTCCAACTGCATGTAGACTGGAATCGAGTTAAGTTAGGGTCGATTCAGCTGGACTAAACTCTGCTGGCTGGGGTTGCAATTATGCATACAGACATGGCAGATATGCATGAGTTCAGTAGTTGAGTAGTTGAATTTAGTTGACAGTAGCATCTCTGTGTTTTGTCTGAGATTTTTGGAA
The DNA here is from genome assembly GCA_949987705.1 of Thereva unica. Lineage (NCBI taxonomy): Eukaryota > Metazoa > Arthropoda > Insecta > Diptera > Therevidae > Thereva > Thereva unica. The sequence continues at coordinate 105,227,430 of OX465283.1, forward strand.
CGTGTAGTCCTTTTTTATTTTCAACTCAACCTCAACTCAACTCATAATGTGTATACATACAAATTATCCTGCGAACTACGAATGTGTGCAAAATTTGAAGTTGATCGCTTAAATTTTTTGGTTTCTATTATAAGTCTTCCGCAATTTTGGGCTGGCCGTCATTTTGAATTTGGAATGACGCCACACAGCTAATTGTATTCTACTTGTCATCCATGTCAGAGGGCCGCGGAGCACAATTGCAAAAATGGGCATTTTGGAACCGAAATCTGGATTTGTTAAAAACGGCCAAATTACATTGTCATCCAAACTAAACGTGAATGCAAAATTACAGCTCAATCGGAAACCGCGAAGTGGGTCAAATTTAGTTTTTTGTAGTTACAAGTGAAGCTAATAAAATCGTATTAAAATGCATGTTTAAAAGCGGTTTTTCACGATTGGCTTAAAAGCTTGCGGTTTTCCAAAAAGCTCTCACTCAAAGCAAAAAGCTTTTAGAGTAAGGAATCGATGATGATGGTTATATTTAGCTTGGCCTCGTATAGTATTTGTTTGTTTCTTTCTTTGGTTCAAATCTCTAGATTCTTATGAAACTTTACACACTTTGACTCCCCGTGACGATGCAATCTGATGGCGCTTCCAAGATGGCGGATGAGTATTGCAATTGGGCTCTGGTTTTATTGAAAATCGGCATCGGGTTTTTTTAGGCCCACAAATGACAATTCTGTGGTCAAAATTTCAAAATTAAAAATGGCGACGCTGATGAATGGCGGATGAATTTTGCAAATGCGTTCTGAATCCATTGGGGAGTAGCGGTATTGGGGAGTTTTTAAGGTTACAAATGACAAATATGTGGTAAAATTTAAAAAAAAACCCAAAACGGGAATTAATGAATCTGTGACATAAAAGCGAAAGAATTTGCGTGGTATCAACTTTTTCGGAAAGGTAAAAATGGGTTGAAAGAAAGCAGACCTGTGAATATAAGTCCATTGGACTACTACCAGTTCCGTACTTTAGTCGAGGACTCTAGATTTTAGACTAGATTTCAGATCCATTTGCCGTGACCAGACACTTTATGGTACGCGTGAATGCGTTGATGCGTTTTCTTAAAACTGACATTGAAATATTCGGCAGCAGAGTAAAAAAATCATTGGTGTCGTATTGAGTTTCAGAATAGAGGAAATCCACATCTGCATATGGTTGTGTGGGTTGAAAATCATCCATCTGTATAGACGCCGGAAGGAATAGCTCGCTTGGAATCAGTGTGTAGTACAATTGCCCCAGACAACTCAAAATTGCAGGAATTGGTGAAAAATGTCAGATATATCATCACACTACTACATGTTTTAAAAATAATACTACTAACATGTGGCGATTCAACTTTCCTCGTGAGAAGTGCACAGAGACATATGTTATTTGATCCTTTTAGCGACGAATTCATTCGCAATGGTGAACAAATATGTGTGCTACAGCGAAGAAATAATGATCGTTGGGTCAACAATTACAAAGCAGCATCGAGATTCAGCCACAAACACACAAAACGAGGCACAAACGAGTCAATTGCGTACTACATATTAAAAGAACAAGTTGAGAATATTGAGTTAGAAGAAGAAGAAGTACCACACTTGTCCATTTACGAAGACCAGTTCCAATTGGCTCAACGAGCTATGGATGCTGGTAAAAGAGAGCTATTTGCGATGGTAACCAAATCAATTCAAGCGAAATCAAATAAATAGATGCTATGTCAAAGGACGAAGTAAAAGTATGTGTATTAGCGGGAGATGCGTATAATTAAATAAGAACGACTTGTCTAGAAAAATTTGTTTCCAAGCCCACCAAAAATAGATTTCAAATGCGCCCCATGTTTATATTTTCGTCTGTTAAAAGTCCCAGAATATATCAATTAAATATCCAACAATATTCAAAGTCAAATTTTGTTTCAACTCAAAATGTTTAAAGTGTTGTTTATTAAAGCTTCTATGTAAGCTCTCAAAACTTTAATTAACCTTTTATCACGTCATTGGAAAATTCAAAACTTTGAAAGCTGCTTGCAAAGCGGAGCTCTCAAAGTCAATCGAATTTACAAAAAAAAAAAAAAAAAAAACTACAATAGCTTTAAGACGGCTTAAGATTTATAGCTAAGCTTAAAATTCATTATCTATGGAAGAACATTTCTTATAAGGACTTATTTTCTTTAATTTGTTGAAAAGACTTTTCCAAGAGCAATCTGCCTAATCTCACTTTCCAGGTGCTGGAACCGCTTTGCCATTACGGGATATTTTCCCATAGAGGACCGCACTGCAATCTGGGTATCACACAACAACGTTTGTGGCTGTTGTTGCGAGGAAACGAGACAGAAACACTCATTCATTTTCTTTGTAAATTCCCAGTTCTAGCACAAGCTAGGCCGTGACCAGTAGACAGCTACGTTCTAATAGATAGAATAGAATAGGAGATCAGCTACGTTCGGAGAATATAGAATAGAATAGGAGATCGCCAGACTTTTGGTTGGCCGCTGATAACTTACTTGCACTTAATTTCGCAGAATGGCAATCCCCAAATTCGGTTAAATAGCGTACTATTTGAGTGCAGTACTTGGGCAGCAACATACCGAACCTAGGCTAGGTTTAACATGTTGTCCGTATAGGCGACTACCTCTAGCTCTAGTGTATCTTTTTTTAATTTATCTAGAGACTTGTCCCACCAGGGTAGCGAGCGTCGATACCTTACCGATCATAAAAGCTAGCTTGAGTCTGTCCATAAATGTTGGCTTGCTCGTGGCGTTGAGGTCAAAGATGAAGTCCTTGTGTAAGTGTTTAGGAACCTGGTACTGCTTCTGCACGCAAGAATGAAGACGAGCTAGGTATTTTGAAGGCTCATTTGGCCTCATAGTCTGATCTCAGTTCTACTGGTGAGTATTCCAGGTCTGATTTGGTTATAGTGATCATGGCTACTAGATCTGTCGTCTACTCCAGTGAGGGATCTTGTTGACATTAATTTTCCTGAAGATTCATTCAACCATCGCTAGAGGATGGTAAGTGGTGGTTTAAATTTTGTATCTCACCAGAAGTGTAGCTATTTCATTCAACAGTTGATATTCGAATTGGGTATTTTATTATATTGTGAGCTCAATTAAATCACCGAATCATGGAACTTATTCAATGACAAAAGTTTATGCCGCTGTATAACCACAGATATCGCGCATAGAATGTTTGGCTTAGAGATTAATAAAGGAGTTTCTACTATACCCATGTTGATAAGATTTTTATCAACATAGACTTATGACAATAGTCATAGACTTGTCGACTCGCGTTGGGATTCGAGGGAGCAACGGAGATGAGAATAGTAGTAGGCAGCGAGAAGATCGAAGATGTCGAAAGTGCAGAACACTTAACTATGATCTAGAAATCGTTCGATATTCCTGGAACTTTCTATCTTTGGCAGCCAAAGCATGATCGAAACCACTTGGTTCTGTGTGATCGATCGTGAGATAGGAACGGTTCGAACGATCGTTCTGATCGCGTGGGAGCTGCTTTGCTGAAGCTTGTAAATTATGTTCTACGCGATCGCCACAGATCTGATATTCGGACGATTGAAAGTTTTATAAAAAACTATCAACATTTGGCAACCAAACCATGATCATCAATGCCACTCGTAGCTCGATCCCTCATTACAGTGCGATTACCTGTAATTCGCTGCGCATACCAGAATGCAACAAGCTATATTCGTAATTAAACTGTTACACATGAAAGGCTCGTGTTCTTCTTCTTTGACGGCTCTACAACCGGGATCTGGTCCTGGCCTCTCGCAACTGTTCTTTCCACCTGTCCCAATTCTGAACTGATGTCATTCAGTTTAGCATCTCTAAATTCTCAGCGCCCCGGAGGCTGGGTTTCCCTCGCTGTCTCACCTCATAGGTGTTATCGCAGCTCATGTTCACCTTTTTTTTAAACTGCACCACTGCTGTTAAAAGACCACCACTTTTTTGTGCAATAAAACACCTGCAATTACCAAAAACCGAGTGATTGCGATATTCCTCCCTCGGCGTGAATGTTTTTCACTTTAAAAGCTATGAAACCGCCTCACTAAAACGCCTGAATATCCGCCAATTAAAATTTCCCCACACACGCCATTTAATATGTACACAAAAACCACCCCACAGCATCCCCCAAAAAAAGGTAATGAAACCTCCACTCCAGGAACTCTGAAGTTGATTGGATAAAAAAGCGCCAACAGGGGGAGGTCATTTATCAAAAAGGTGACTTATGCAATAAGGAAGATATATTGTCCCCGACGACCGCGTAGGTGTGCGTCGAGTCGAGTCCTTGCTGCGGTAACGAACGCAGTACGATGATGTCAAAACAAGAGGGACGGGGGTGTTTTCGTTTGCTTAACAGCAGGGTGAACAGGGAGGAATGAATTTATCAAAGTAAACAGTTGGATATAAAAGTTTAATCTTTCCATATGAATTTGAATTTGGCGAATATATTTAAAAAGGGTTTTTGTGGAATAGGGTGGTTTCGTTTCTAAGAATTATTTCGAATTTAAAAGGGACTCTTGGATCTTGTTTGATTTATATACTTTAGAGGATTGAGAAATACGAAAGGTTTGTTTTTGCGTGTGTTAAGGGTTTTCGGTGCTATTTAATGTTTACCCAAAATTAAAGTCCATGTTTATTGTCAACTGCACATGGCCACCGCACAAACTGCCACATGTCAAAAAACCAATTTATTTCTTATTAGCCAAAGCTCACAGAAAGATATACGATTTTATTTTTTGTCCGGACTTCAGCATCTTCTAGTGTACTTACCATAGGGGAAATGAGTCTATTTGTAGCACGATGAATCTTGCGAGATTATGGTACTTTGTAACAATTTGTTTTATCTCGGGAACGCCTCATGAGAAACTACCACTAATAATGATGTCAATTTAACCATAATGACTGCAATGTATTCCTCGCATTAAGATAAAATTCCCCGATATCCACACTTCACATATTTTCTACCAACTACACTCACATGTGATTAATGACTCCTAGGGAACGAATGGGATCCTTTTAAAAGGAAAGGATTTTAGTTTTCTTCCTTTTTAATTTGTACCAAGGATACAGCAAGACATGCCGTGTAATCCAGGCACAAAAGGCACGTATTCCATTACTGCGGGAAATATGATGGATAATGTTTACATTCTAACAAAAATTTTATGTTATTTGGAAAATGTATTTTAATATTTTATGCCGTAAAAATGATTTCCTTTGATAAATAATAAATACTGTTCAGGGATTTTCTTGAGAATATGTGCCTAAGTAGGATTTGAAGTAATAAGCGGAAACGTGGCAATAAATAAATTGAAAGTCTACCAGCGTGTGAATTTTAAGTAGATTTACAAATGTTTTTAAGGATTTTATGATTACACAAGGAGTTTCTATGGAATACTTTCTTTTAAATAAAAATTTTTATCTTCCATTCAATACTGTATAGAAAAGTGTACTTGGAATTCACCATTTTATTGGGAAGGGGGAAGAAAGATTATAAGAAAAAGTCTTTAAAAAGAAACGAAAACATGTCTTGGAAGAGTTTTCGAGACTTGAATAGAAGATCTGAGGTTTAATGAAGGCCGTCCTAAGATAATCGACACCCGTGGTTTACTAAAAATAATGCGCCCCTCATCATAAGAAAATACACGGGATGTCGGGAGGCGACGGCCCTGAGTAATAATAGTAACTGAGTTTCTTTTTCCAAATAGTAGGAAGGTTTCTGGGACTAACGTCCTACTTCACAAGATTTATTGTAGATTATGGGCCGGTTTACACGACCTGACACTGAACAGACCGAACAGACAGAAGGAATGAACAAACAGAGTTTATAGTGAAGAGGGTGAGAGAAGACGATGCGGACTTTGAACGAACATTTTGATAGTCCCTGAGTTGTTGTTGTTGCCAGGACGAGAAGGCAAAGGAAAGATTTAAAAAGCAACAACAAAAAGCCGGTTGCTTTCACTTGTTCGTTCCTTGCAGTTTCGCAAGTTAAGTTTTGTGTGTTCGGTGTCCGATCGTGTAAAGGCCCCCATACACGGTCAAATTGAATGTATATCAAAGTGCGGATCTACAATCAAAACTATCGATTGTGAGCCGGTCGGCCAATCATGCGCTTATGGGTTTGATGAAAATCTGGATGTACATCGAATTTGACCGTGTATGGGGGCCTTTAGTCCAGTCTATACATACGAAGAAAAGCCGTTCGGCGAAAAGAATGCCATAATTAAAATAGAAATCGAACAGGAAATGAGTTTAAAGTCTTCTTTTTCTTTGATCCGTTAGGTGGGGGTTCGAGCGGGACGTCCCCGCAACGGATACCCTGCTGGCGGTCGGTGCCGCTGGGCCACGAACTCTATTCATGATTCTTTCCATTCCTACCGGTTTTTGGCGACGTCTCGAGCCTCGGAAACTGATAACCGTTGATTCTTTAGGTCACCCTCGATATTCTTTAGCCAGGTTTTCTTCGGTGCCGATCGCTGGATTCTTCAGCCTGCGGGACGGTCTCGCCAGAGAAGTTCACGTGGCAAGCGGTCATCGTTCATTCGGCAAACATGCCCAAACCACCGTAGTCGACGTTTTTGTATTTCTTCTTCGATTGCATCTTTGTATGACTGTCTCGTTTCGAAGGCGATCGCGCAGTGAGCCGCAAGCATCGTATTTGGAAAACCTCGAGCTGCTTAACGTTCAGTTTGAGCAGTGTCCACGTTTCAGATCCATATAGAATAACCGGAAGAATCAACGTTCGGTAAAGGCGTACTTTTGTTTTGATGGAAATATTTGTTAGTTTCCATATGCACCACTTGAGCGAGGCGAAGGTTGCTGTTGCCTGGCCGATTTATATAAAAATAAATAAAAATAACTTATAACTAATAATAACAAAAAATATAACACCAACAAAAATTGCCGCCTCGAAAAGGCTTGCCCATGTGGCTGTAACCCATTTAGCCCTATGGCTAATGTGGCCCTGGGTTTAACCAAAGCTCAGCACATATCCTTAAGACCAGATACGGTAGATTGTGACACTAAACTATTTTAGGCTCCTTTATATCTTTTGATCCCCAAAGAAGATCGTGTCCATATGGTGTGTGGAACACTTGGACCCACGAGGTCAAGTTGCCAAGTACCAGTAGTTGTGTGAATGTTGTGATCACTTGTCTAGTCTTATATTGTAGGAGGTGGCACAAGAATTTGTAAAGAAAGCTACAAAAAGTCCAGGGAGCTTATGAAAGATAACTGCATACAAAATTCTTCAATGTAGCTTAAATCAACAACGTTTTATTTACTGCATTCCGATTAAGTACTTTTCGGAACAGACAGGAACTGCAGTTCCGCCCGTTTTAAAGTCGCACTCGTGAAAACTTTTGCGTGAAAGGAGTAATAAGCTAGGGACTTGGATCCATCCCGTCATATTTAGGTACCAGATCAAATCTCCTATTTTGACATTCGAAACATCTTAGAGGCATACAAATACACGGCTTATAATCACACCGTGTCCGGCCGGAGCCGGACATCCGCAGAGAAAATGTCTCACTGCCTGTTCCTCCTAGTGATGAACAAAAATGGTCTTGTTCTTGCACATTTAGCAAGACCAAGAACAAGACTTAGTTATGCTGGCAAGAACAAGAACAATACAGACTGAAAAAGAGCAAGACCAGACTAAGACTAGATAAGTCTTGTCCTGTTCCTGCGGTTGCTTATCACTGTTGATTGGAACATAATTGACATTAAGTTGTAACGGCTGGCCTATCCCTTACTCCAATTCACTGTGTATTAGGCACGTTATTCTGGTGATTGCAACCAAAACCAATGAACAGAAGAACTGGAGGAAACAGGTTCGCCACGAAGAGTGATAGGAAAGGCACATTTGAATTAGTTATTTTGAGTTTACGATGTTTGACAGCGCTGGTAGTATCGGTCAAGTGTAGTAGGTGGTCGATAAAATTTCGGCAGTGATGGATTTTTTTTAACTTTCCTTTTATCTTAATACGATATATTCATAGCTAACTGTCCTATTATGTTTTTGGTATCTGAACAGTTTTTGTGTAACGTATGGTCAGCGACTATAAGGTGGTGTTGTGTTTCCTTGTCTGGGCATAGTTCGTAAGCGTGCTGGTACCAGGGCGGTTTCTGACTGTCGGATTTTTTTGTGTTCGCCTATGCTATCTTGTTTAAAGAGATACCATAAATGAGGGTATAGTCACCCATAAATTTTGCCACAGCCCCGAGTAGCACATCTATTCCGAATGGTATTAGAGTGTAGGTACAGCTTATTTTTGACTTTTTATTTGTTATGATATCACATTAAAGGTTTTGTGTGTAAGTACGATAATTGTTTTGGTGTGTTATTTCGATTTTTTTTCAGGTACGAGAGATTTTTTGTTTCAGGATGAAGAGCTGAAGTAAGGGCCTTTTCGTAAACGTCAAAGCCACAGAGAAACTGAGCAACAACGCATCGGCAACAAAGCAGCACAAACTTCTTTTCGCATACGTTTGCATGCATTCGAAATTGGCTGCGCTATTGCATTGACTGTTGCGCAACAAACTTGAATCTTGTACGTTTCCGAACGAATGACTTTGGATCAACTGCGTTTACAAACTCATTGCATTGTTGCAAAGAATACGTATGCGTTTACGAGAAGGCCCTAACCCCTACGAGAAGCCTTCCTCAGAAAATGAAATTTCCTACGAAATTTTCAGTGTATTGTGAGCGAGAGTCGGAGATTGGTCCATTCGGACAACCAACCACAGGTTTTCACCGCAATGTTGTCCATGCCTGAAGCCTTGTACAGAGAAAAACTATGCACCGCCTATGGTATCTTTTCCAGTGTGAAAGGTTGGCAGGTTTCCTCTGCTGCTCTGTTGGGGCAACTTCTAGATAGCCGGGAAAGAGGGGGACTCAGTCTATGTTGGGCTCCCAGTTTGATATAGGAAGGTTGACAGGGTTGCTTAGAGATAAATTTGCCGAGACTGGTTGACTCTCCCAGACTCTCTATACATAGTATGGTAATGATCCCTCCATGAATGAGTTTTTGCGGCACATGACTTACTCAAATGGCACCAGTGTTTCTGGCAAGGACGTTGAGCTCTTTGCAGACACCAATAATTTACACCAAATTGTGGATCATCCTACGAGAGTCCCGGATGTTTCTGATCAAGGAACCTATCTCCTTGATCTTTTTCTTACCTCACATCCAGCGAGGTACTCCGTCGAAGTAGATTCACCTCTCGGCAATTCGGACCACTGCTTAGTCAGTGCCAGCTTCCCTTTCGAATTTCCCACCCCTCCCAAACCAGTCAGGAGAACTGTATGGCATTATGGGAAGGCCAATTGGCTGGGGCTTATTCATTATTTCCAAGCCGCTGACTGGGACCAGTGTTTCCGAACCAAAAACATCAACTCTGTCGCTATCCGTATCACCAGGATCATTCAGGCAGGAATGCATTTATTCATTCCTCATTCTACCAAATCTGTGAAGCCTAGGCCCAACAGATGGTTTAATCAGGAGTGCATGAACGCAATTAGAAACAAAGAAGCCGCCTTTCGAGCATACAAGAGTTTTCCGAGTGAATCGCTCCGCCTAGAATATATAAAACTTAGAAATTCCTGTAAAGTCACCATCAGGAATGTCAAAAATTCATTTGACAGCAAGTTGAGAAGTAAACTCCTTAACGCAACCTCTGGTAGCAAAAACTTCTGGTCCTTGGTATAAGCTCCATTAAGAAGAATTTCACTTCATCCACAACTCCTTCATTCATCCACGATAAGAAGGTGATAACAGACAGAAAATCCAAGGCCGATTTATTAGCATCTCTGTTTGCTTCCAATTCTTCTTTACCCCAAACTGATATGCTACCCCCGGTCCTCGAGCACAGCGCTCATTTAATGGACAGGGTTTTCTTCAGGACTCGCGAGGTGTACAGGTGTCTCAAAAAGCTCGACGCCAATAAATCCACTGGACCCGATAATATACCCCCCATCGTCTTAAAACAATGCGCCTCACCTTTGGCTAAACCTCTGCGCAAACTTTTTGCCCTTACATACTTCTCCGGAGTTTATCCAGATTCTTGGAAAATTGCCCATGTTCAGCCCATACCGAAAAAAGGTGACTCCAGCGATCCCTCCAACTACCGCCCAATAGCAATTACTTCTATTCTCTCCAAAACCATGGAGACGATAATCAACAAAAAGCTAATGGGATATCTAGAATCCAACCAACTTATCAACGACAAACAATACGGCTTCCGTCAAAAAAGATCCACTGGTGATCTTTTAGTTTGCCTTACAGAGCACCTCCATCAAAGTTTGAATGGATCTGGCGAATCCAGTTTGGTTGCTTTGGATATCTCCAAGGCTTTTGATAGAGTATTGCACTCAGCCTTGTTAGCTAAACTCAAAGCTATTGGAATTGACTCGCTTCTGTATAAGTGGGTTGAGTGTTTCCTTTCCGGCCGTTCAATTGAGGTAGTATTGGATGGCGTCAAATCTAAATCTCACCCCATCTCTGCGGGAGTCCCCCAGGGGTCAATTTTATCACCGGCCCTATTTCTAATTTTTATAAATGACCTACTTTCAGTCCCCTCCAACCCACTTCTCAGCTTCGCTGACGACGGTACTCTACGTTACTCGTACAGCTTCGATACAAGACAGACTCATGCCAGATCCTGTCTTGATGATCGCGAACTAATGTCCAAGTCGATTAATAACGACATTAAACTGATTCTAAAGTGGGGAGAGAAGAATCGTGTTGAATTCAACTCCGACAAACCCAAGTACTGTCTTATCTCCAAAAAGAAGTTCAACACCTCTCCACCTTTGAAAGTGGGTGAAGTTCAACTAATGGTCGACCCATCCCTACACATCTTAGGCGTGACATTAGCCAAAGACTTGCGATGGAATGACCACATATTCCAAATCGCCAAACAAGCATCCCAGTGCTTGGGATTTCTTAAAAGGTGCAAGTTCCTCCTCCAGCCATCGGCCCGTGCTGTTATTTATAAATCCTACATTCGGCCCCTTCTCGAATATAACTTCATCGTTTGGGGCGGCGCTCCAATAACCACCTTAGCATGGTTAGGTAAGGTTCAAAAAAGGGCCCTTAAACTAATTGATGGCGACACCATTTGCTCCACCATCGACCCCTTGAGCCACCGTAGGAATGTAGCAGCACTGACCAAATTTTATCGCTACTTTCATAGTGACTGTTCCACCGAGCTAAACGCTCTCCTGCCTCCACGGCAATCCTATACCCGCAACACCAGATTAGCCCACTCGTCTCATTCCCTCCACCTGCAACTCCCCCTTTCACGCACTCAGCAAGATATGAATTCGTTTGTTAATAGAACAACTCGACTGTGGAATAACCTCTCGCAGTCAGTATTTCCGAACTCCTACAACATCCAAGAGTTCAAACGCAGGGTTCATCACCACCTTCTTCAATACCCCCCCGTACCTTTATAATCCTTAACCTATTCCCCCACCCTCCCTCCCGTACTAAGCTTACTGCTAGACATTGCACCATGACATGACAAATGGCATGATGGACTGGTAGTACAAAGGGTGACTCCTGAGCTTAGCACTGCCACATAAAAAAAAAAAAAACATATCGCTCTCTTATACAGACTTAAAGAGTCCAGGTAGGGTTTTCTAAGATCTGTTAATTTTTCGGTCCGCCACATTGCACACACATTGAACTGGCGCCTTTTATGACGTGTTCAAGGCACTTTAAAGAGTTTTAACAACTTTACAAGCTCATTGATCGACTTGATTCTGCCTTTACCTTTCGGCTAAACTACCGCCCCTAAAATATCTATGACTAATTTAGTTCTTCTAATTTTCCCATTGAAAATATTTACCACCGATTTGCATGAAACCTTTACAAGATCCTTTAAATCACTCGCAGGGAACTAAATTTTCCTTATCCAGTGACCCGCCTTCATTTCATATTAATATAAATTTGTATATTATTCATTAACACACAAAAACCCTTTCCTTTACACAAATCTAATTTGCATACATAAATAGTGTATTTTGATTGCGATATCGTTATTAAAACGTGCAGCAACGAATTTACATAATTTCGTCCTTAAGTCATCCTTGCGTTATCGTAAACTTTAACTCATCTTGCTGGCGGTGTTGTGTGGTGAGTGGTGCAACTACACAATTTGTTTGCCGCAGGTGTGCGCTGGCCCATAACCTAAAATTATACCAAAAATTTTGTGGGGCTATCTATCACTTTTAATCTCATCTTTAATTATTCACGAGGGCATGACGGCGCTGTGCTGTCGGCTGGGCAGGTGGCACTATGACAGGATAAAAGCTTTTAATCCTGACGCGAAAGAGGTAATTTTTCCGAGATAAATCAGCCGTCCAGCGACATGTCCAATTTTAACATTTCTCTTTCTGGTACAGGATAAAAATGTTTTCAAGGATTAATTTGTGACAGAATGAAAAAAATGTCCTTTTTTACTTGGGACATGTTTCACACAACCCCCTTTCAATTTTCTAATACTTGTCGATTTTTTATGCTCTGATGCTTCAAGAGGGAGAGTCCTGGAGCACTTAAAACTCACAAGGACCAAAAAAATGCATCAATCCGAGCTAAAAACTTGAAACAATTTCCTTAATTATAAAAATAAAATTCGCAGGACTCTGTTGCCAATCTCACTCGCCAATGGTCACTCGAAAATTTCAGCTGGCAGTTAACGAAACTTTCTTTATGGACTGCGAGGGAATTTCGGCGGGGGCCAGCCATAAAAAAATTTCGTTATAAAACAAAAGTCCTCGAGAAATTTTATTGCCATGGTCCTAGCCAAGTTTTAGTGGAATGGGATTTTGTATGCCTGTGTATTATACGACAAAGACTTTCTAAATTGCTTTCACAGGATGTTTGCCTTCAATCCTTTGCTCCTTCACCACAATCCCTTCTGGCTGTGGATAAAATTCCATTTTTCTCCTCTGTTAAAAATGCAAAAAAAAACCGCCGAAAAAATCGAACGTTGGCTGTATGCAAATGCGTTTGTGTGGTGCTCATAACACAACAAGCCAATGGTGTGAACTTTTCATTCCTTTGGCTTTCCGCCATATTGTAATATCATTTGAGTGTGAATCCTTTTTTGTGTTTTATTGCGATTAAAATTCTGATTTTATTGCCATCCTGTAGCATTTTTATTTTATTTTGATTTGTTCATGAAACTTTCCATGTTGAGTTATGTAGTAACGCGGATATGATCCTGGGATCAGCATAAAACCGTCACTAAATTTATGTCAAACGGCAGCGTCTTATTGAAACAAAACAGTATGGTTTTGTGGATATAAAATACTGTGTCTTATTTAAGACCCACTTCATTTCCAGGAATTTGTCAAAGAGAGTTTTTATTGCCATGCAGATATAAACCAAATAGTATTAGGGCATCAGTAAACAATTCGATGGAACATTTGAATGATAGTGGGAGGAGAAACAATAAGAGACGTCCTAGAATTTCCATTTATTTCTATTGTTTTAATCAATATTGGATATTTCACAAGGTTTTGTAGCCCTAGAACTCAAAATAAGCACTTAAATATACGCAAGAATAGCTTCCTAAAAAAAAGCTTTCCACAAATTAAACAAAATCCTTGTCCGGGTGCCAAAATCCACAAAACAAAGCCGCTTTAATTTTTTTTAAATTCGAACAGCGAGAGCTTCAAAAGCTTTTCCATTTTGCAGTCAGCTTTCAAAGTTTTGAAATTTCAAGTGACGTAATAAAAGCTTAGTTGAAGACAGCTTTACATTTTGGTCAAAACAAATTTTTACTTTGAATAACTTTGGATGTTTAATTGAGCTAAGATAATGTACAAATTTGATGATTTTCAATTGAAATATAATGTTGCTTGTAATGAATTCTTTGTTAATTGAATCATTATCACAGTTAAAAGCGCAGAGCGCTAAATAATAACATTACATTTTGCTGTAATATTGATTTTTGCTGCTAAATTTGGACCTCGATTCGCTTTATATCAAGTATTTATTTATTTATTTAAGGCAGGTAGTAAATATCTGACTACCTGCGGCTCCAGATGGTGATCCAGATCAACTGGGAGACAGTTCATTTTAAAAAAGTTTCCGCATACTGCAGGTATTGCAGTAACCTCTTTAACGTGCAATGAAGAAACAAGGAGATACAGGAAAATAAAATAATCCTTTCAGATTCTTTTTGATTTTGAGATTGAGGGGAATTTTGATCTGAAAATAAATTTTAATTTAAGAAACTGAAATAATACAATAAAAAATTCAATGAGAACTTCAAACCGATAGAGGAGTTCTGGCATGTGTTCAATTCTTCAAAATTCATAAGCTGTCAAATTACTTCCTAGGCAGTATTGTCGAGATTGCAATCTTGCCAGTACTGCCGCGACAGACAAAATGACGGCATTGTAGACGTTTACACGAGACAGTGACAATGGCAGTAACAGTAATACTGTTTCGTGTAAAGGCCGGGAAGTCAAAGAGGGAATCCTGGAAGACTTAGAAAAGTTCTTTCTAAAAGCCCAATATGTCAAGAATCGTTGCAACAAGCAGACGGTACATGGACCACAAATAGTCAGGAGTCACTGAAACTCCTGCTCAAAACTGTCCTGGCTCAACATCTCTTGCTGCATCCGCAGAAGGAACCCAACTGGTGAATATAATTTACGCACTTTTGACAAACTGATAAACAGGGATTTACTCCTATGGACCATGGAAGGCTTCCAGGCTTATAAAACACCTGGCCGGACGGAATATTGAGATTTAGAAAGTAAGTGACCTAATTCTGGTCTGGCTTTCAACCATCTACATATAGGAGTTGGCTTTCATGCCGAAAGCGGGTAGAGTCTCATACCACAATCGAAAGGACTTGGGACCTATATGTCTCACATCCCTTCTCCTTAAGACTTGTGGAAATCCATATTAAGCAAACCATTGATAGAAAAATGCTTTCTCCCTCGCAGCATGGCTACACGAGAGGTAAATCGGTAGCTAGTAGCAGTCATTGAAAAATCCCTTGAGTCCAAGGAACTCACTCTGGCTGCTTTCTTAGAGATCGAAGGTGCTTTCAACAATGTTGAATCTTCTGCGGTCACAGGGGCACTCCGGCGTCTGGGTGCTCCAGGTCTTTTATTAAATAGCTGCTGGGGTGCAGGGTTATAAAATCTGGTCTGGGGCTTTCGGAAGAAGTCAGACGGGTTGGAAAAGGCACATCGCAAGGTTGGGTCTTATCGCCGCTCATTTGGAATGTAACAGTCAATGAAGTGCTGATGACTATAAGAGAGCCTGGGTGAACCACGGTGACCTATGCTGATGATATTGTGCTGGTGATGACCGGCAGGTATATCTTAACAATAAGAGATATAATGCAATGAGCTTTGGACACTCTTGTTCATTGGGCTACCACAAAGAGTCTAGGCGTTAACCCAGTTAACCCTGGTTGTATGGAGCCGTAATCAGACCTACACTTATGCATGGCATATTGGTATGGTGGACGGCATTACAGAAGATTATGTATGCAACAGCTGGGCTGTGTATTAGTGGTGCAATGAGAAGCATCCGAACAGCTACGCTGGATATCCTTATTATCTTATTCCTTTGGACATAACATGCCGAGCAAATCGTAGCCTGGACGGCCGCCAGGATAAAGGCTTCTCTTGGGTGGGCTCCATATTCATACGGTCACTCATCCATCCTCAGGAGATTCGCCAACGCTGCGGAAAACTTAAATTACACTACACCTACGTGGACCTTGGAGAAAGGTTTCAGTACCATCATTCCGGCCAGAGATGACTGAACAGATGGGGTTATTCCAACTGGGTCAGTATCTATATAGATGGCTCAAAAATTGGGAACAGTATTTTTTCCGAGGCATTGGATATAAACTCCTCTCTTCGTCTAAATAATCACTGCAGCGCCTTCCAGGCGGAAGTCACTGCGATCTGGGAGGCTCTCGACTGGCTGAAGATAACTAATATATCTCATAAGAATATGTATATGCATTCTATCGGATAGCCAGGCGGCCCTCAAGACTCTTTATTCTCTCGTCACAACATCTACGACTGTTCTGAAGTGCCGCAGGTCTCTGTGTGAGACTGCCACTCAGTTTGATATAACTCTGTGATGGGTTCCTGGACACAGGGTGATTAAGGGAAACTGAAGGGCAAATGAGCTTGATAGACAGGGAACCGAAGTGGAAAGAAAACCCGAATTATCCCGGATGGGAATGCCTTAAGGTACCTGTAAACTGACTGTGAGAAAAATCAGCTTAGCTCGAGCTGGGCTGAGATGGACCACAGAAACAGTGTGTCACACTCTTCACATAATATGGCCGACTTTGGACGCAAAGCGTTCAAAATCTCTTGCACAGTTGAACAGAAACGAGATAAGCCATGGAGTGAAGGTGCTGACCGGTCATGGTCTCTTTGCCCCGCACGCCGAAAGATTGGGACTTCCCCACAACGACTTATGCAGAAGTTGTGGTAATGAAGATGAGGAAGAAACTGTCTCCCATCTTATATATACCGCTCTTTCAAAGAAAAGAGGGACCTTCCTTGGCGCACCTTTCCTCGATGGATTGAGCGAGCTGCGAAATGCTGGGGTTCCTGACCTTTGTAGCTTTGTCAAATTGCTCCAAATGGCTTGAAATGGCGTGAACTTTGTCGAAACACTAGAATGGCATCACAACAATGCCTAAGTGGGTTCTCTAGTGCGCGAGCAGTTATTTCAACCTAACCTAATCTAATGTCTGAGTGCGAGTGGTAAGGGTGAGGTTTTGGTATAAAGATGTCCATGGGACAATAAACTGTAGCGGAGTTCGATCCTAAGATTTCGGTTGTAATTGGGAGGCGAGAGTACAGGATTATAAGGGCGTTAGAAGGTATTTTGAAGGATTTTGACTGCCTGATAAATTAGCGAAAATTTCGGAATTTTGGTAGGTGTGCTCGGTTAGAAGAACTGATTGTAATAGGAACATTACAACTATTTATTTGTTACCATTATAAGAGCGAAAGAAACTTTATGACGGCCATTTTAGATTAGATTTACATCGGTGCGGTTGGAAAATCATGCTAATATTCTTTTATAGAGTTGGCGGCAGGAAATGGAAAGGGTATCTGTCTTGCTATAAGGCCTTAGGTCAAACGCTTGCTTACTTGCAGGGTATGGCCCGAAAGCATTATGAAGTAATTACCTATTTTTGTAATGTATGCCGTTGAAGATATTTGGACGGAATCTTGATTATTGGCCCTTTTTTCATGTTTAGGGCGCAAGCTAAGGCACTGTACGTGCCCAGGTGTTTAATGTGAGCAAGTGAAAGGGGTCAGGTGTAAAATCGCTGCCGCGTCGTATACATCTACACCCAGACCTTCGGTATTTCAACATTGAATAACTCTGACAGTTTTAATCGATTTTGGCAAATGAGCAAGATTTATTTAGTTTACTCTCTACTTATTTCAAATCAGTTTTTCAATACAATGTCGATTAAATGACCGTTCATTCCATTCAATACGCAAAAAAGATGGATGGTCTGTGTGACGGCTGACGCAGAGACAATGACCAACATTTGGAACTGGAGAACTGCTGTAAGGAATCGTTAAACATGGAGAAATCCCCTAGATGGGGCCAAGGCTCGATTTGGTCTGTAGCGCCATTGGACGGACGCAGTTGCATTGTTAGCTGTTTGCATCGGAGTTTAAAGGAGGCCTAAGGCATTCCAACCCTTTCCTTTCCAGGAAGTACGGTGGCGGTCGTGCTTTCCTAGCCAGTTCGTCAGCTTTGCAGTTTCCCTTTATATTTCCGTAACTGGGCACCTATATGAGGAGGGTCATGAACTGCTGAGCCATCTCGTTAAGAGATCTGCGGCATTCAGAGATAGTTCTGGAGTTGTTAGTGCAAGAGCGCAGGGCCTTCGGTACAGACCGGTACTCAAAGAAATTCTTCAGCAAAATATGAACTGTTAAATTACTGACCCTCTAGAATCTAGATGGCGATGATAAATATATAGTAGAAAAGACAATTAAAATCATTCGTGCCATCCCTTTGAGCTAAAGGTCGCATCCCCCAGTTAGGAAACCGCTGCCCTGGATAGAATGGGAGTATTCCATCAAACCGGTTGTCGGGTCAATTTATCTGAATTTTCAGTCATTTCCACTTGCCGCTAAATCACTGATAGGAATGCAATATTAAATTAGCGTAAGTCAAGAAAAAAAAAAAAAAAAAAAAGTTCCTCTGAAGTCGTCTATTTGAGCTGTTTTATTATAGTCTACCACTCCACTTTCCTGCCACTCCTGCTACTTTCGTTTTGATTTCTGCCCTATCCTAAATTACTACTTTTTCCTAGAATTTTGTACACAATTTGATTCGTTTAGTTTTGTCCTTTGAGGATGATTGATTTGGTGGTATCAGAAATATTCTGTTGCAATTTGTCAGTACTCAGAACGCAGCAATCAGATTTTTATTTCAGTTATGTAATATCAGACTCAAAGGCAGGATTCGTCCTGGCAATACATAACATAAAGCCGAATTAATATTCATTCCTAGAAATTTCAGGGAATTTTAACGTCATGCATTTCCCTGCACGAGGACATCCACTTGGTAATCCAAATTTTAATCTACCACCTGCTTGTATGTAAAGTAAGATAGAGTTTCTCCATGATAATTACACGAAGAGCTCACAATTTATCAACTAAAGCGGAATGCTGTGAAAGTAAATTCGCAAAATTACCAGCACAGCACAAAACCCATATGAGAAGTCCATGGAATCGCAATTTCCAACTCATGAAATCCATACCCGGCTCCTTCTATTTAGGTAGACTGCGGTACTTCTGCGGCTTTCCAGCTGAATTGCACCATCTAGCAAAAAGGATACATTTGCCCGCCCCCACCACACGTCTACACACGTAAAATGTAACTTATGACTGCAAAAATAGATTTATAGTCTTCACCGAGACCAGGAATGTGCGGTCTCTCGGTCCACTTTCGGGTAAATCTCCTCGGCTTTCGGCCCTCTTGATTTTATCTCTGCAAAAGTGTGAATCCTTGTTGAACGCCATCAAAAATAATATATAAATCCTGGAAAACTTTTCATCTTTTCGCCCCGATTTTATTTGCGATTTTGTCTATAAAAGTAAATCCTTGTTCGCTGTCAAAAATTCGCTGGTTACAATATGCGCGCTTCAAGGATGCTTGTTTTCGGTTAGTTGAAATAGGAAACTTTTATTTTAACAGGAAACATATTTTCGGTTACCATAAAAACTCAACTTTTTGGTATAAAATATTTTTGTTTTTGTGTTGGGTTTGATTCAACTTTCAGTTTTTTGTTGCGGGAGGGGGTGAACCGTGAAGAGGATTGTTAATGGCTCTTTGATTTGGTTTTTAGGATATGAATAATCCTTAAAGCGTTATTGTAAAAATTCAAAAGAGCTTCGCTGGTAGTTGTAGAAGTTGAGGAGGAATTATTTTTCTCTGCATTTTTGGTAGAGTTTCACCAGTAATAACGCTTATTCTCGTCACAATTTTAGTTTAAGATTGAATCCAGACTTGGGTGTTTAATAATTTGAAATGTATTTATTTCTATCTAATTCATGGATTTTTTTAAGTTTTTGCAGATAATGTAATTCATACAAAACATAGTTTAAACAAGAGGTCATAAAAGGGTAATAAAAAGGTAATAAAATAAAACTTCATATAAATCCACTTAACAGGTATGTCAACAGTTTCAGTTTATGTTTACTTAAAAAAAACAAGACAAAAGGAATGGGCATGGAAGACTCGTGCTCGGAATCGCGTTTTCTATGTGCAGTGAGAATGACATATCCTCACTAAGTAGGTATATAATACCGTAAACCATTAAACTTAGGAACAATGCATACAACTAGATTTTGTTACTCTGAAAATTTAATTTGCACAAAGGAAAGAGAAAAAGAAGCTCATATAATGTAGGTTGTAAGTTTTGGTAAAATTTAAACTTTGTAACGCCATCCAGGTGTCTTTTAATTTGGTTTTGGGTGCGATAATAAAAAGCAAATCCAATGAAGGTTTATCACCCCGAAACTTTTATGCCCCACGAATAAGCCATGATAGGGTTTTTCTTCAGGACTCGTGAAAGATACAGGGAAGTTTCAGATAAATAAATGCACAGGACCTGACCATATACAACCTATGGCTCTAAATTTCTCCTAGCATTTTCGGACCACAATTCAAGCGAAGGTTGCCTATAAACCGGTTCGACGTTCTTTGAGTGAGTCACTTCGCTTTGGGTATGCTAAGTTGAGAAATTCTTGCAAATCTACTTTCGGGAAAAGTTAAATGATCATTCTATGATATTCTTATAAATAAGCCCTTCAATGTAGTCATTGGTAGTACCAACTATTTGGAAACTTTTATAAAAAGGGATTCCACCATATTCACAACTTCTTCGCGCATTGCACATCACACTACACCTCATTGAGGCCCTCAGCTCAGTTTTACACACCCTGGAGTTGATTATGCTGGTTCACTTTCCAACTGGCATTTTGAGGGGGTACAGTTGGCCCCACTGCCTCATGTGAAACCCGTACGGATTGCCCTATAAGGCCAATAAGTAGCAAATTTGAGGATTTTGGTGTGAATATGCAAGCAATAACTGCGAGACGGTGTAGAAAAGTCGAATGCTACTTGACCACCACAATCGAACAAGAGCCGGTCTATTGAGTGTGCTAAATGGCAACTTTCACGGCATACCACCTATGAAATCGTCTGAAATATGAAGCAAGGCAACAACCAAATCTGAAGCTTTGTATGAAAAAAACTAAAGCTTAAGCTTAGAGCTTTTTAAAAAACTATCCTTGTACGGCAGATGTCGAGATAGCCTCATTTCATTTGTAATGAGGTTTGCTTCACAGGGCTATTATGAGAAACTTATAATGCATACCTCACTTTAGAGGTCCCGCCAAAAGAGTTGATGCCGAGAAAGTCGTGTTTTCCATGCGCAGTAGAATCCCCGCATGCCGTTCCCGTCCCTTAGCCTAGTCGCAACAAATTTCGAAGGGGAAATTTGAAAATATATAAGCGCATTTCTTATAAATATGTGCGCAATTTTTATTTGTGTGCAGCTTTAATTTCCCCAGCTGCGCGCTCCGGCATCAACTCTTTTGGCGGGACCTCTAGTATGGTAAATTTTTCTTTGCGAGGTGCTCATGAGGAAGCTAAAGGGAAACCCCTCTTTCGATATGCCTCCTATTTGTCACAAGGATCCTCATATGGAATCTACGGGGAATCCCACTTTCGGCAAGCCCTTGGTTTGCCACATGAGGCTCACACGCTCCACCATTTTAAAAGGTAGTTGGATTACACTGCGAACCTCCAAAGATCGAGAAGCAAAACTTATCACCAGGATATATTTCTCTTATCATTTGTCTCTGCACCAAAGCAATTCAAGTGATTTATTATTGAGGCATTCATCGCTGTATTTAAAATTTATAGATGAAACAGGACTTTGTTCAGATTTTTATTCGGACTGCATTACAAACTTTATAGGAGCCCAATGAGTACTCCAAAATTAGTATCGAAGGATTATCCTATGGGCTAGACGCCTTGGGTTGTTGCGACGAGGTTATCAACGTTTATTTGTACACTCGTATAAGCTCTATCTTTGGGAAGATCCTAGAGTGTAAATATGTGCTTTACATATGTGTGATAGGATATTTATCTGGCACAGTAACATCATTCCGGCGACATACTACTGTCTACTACTATTCGACTGCGGCAATCTAATCATTTAGATACTACGCAATGACCGGATGAAGTGAAGAACCGCTTGGGGATAACGATGGTTTGCAAATCACTAGCTGAATCATTTTTTCACTATTTGTCGTCGACGATGAAGTTATGAATGCACCATTGATATACGCTAAGATGTAGTTTAAGTAACTTCGCACTGTTTGCTGCTCTCAAAATAAATTTGGGACACTCGTTGTATGTCTGAAATCTTGAGACAGAAATAATCAATCGGTATTAATTAAAAGATTGATACGACGGTTGCGATCACTGAGTGCAATGTCTGACAATAAGTTCTAGTCAGAGAGATTGTAGAGAGAAGAGAGAAAATCTTACACCCAGTTTTAATCAATCGATTCCGATTCAATACTACCGGGGAAAAACACTGATTTCGGCGATCTAACTGGAGAGCTATACAGGTGATGGCAGGAAAATTGACATATAAAAAGACGAAGGAACGTGACGCGGAGTGGAATCAAACCACAGACCTTTGCGATAATAGTTGAGAACCTTTACTTCCAGGCTACCGAGACAGGCGTTCTTCTTCCAATTGCGGACGAAGATTCTACATAAGCGAATGACCATCTGGTAATACATAAAGGAAACGATCCCCTGATAGTTAATTTTATTTAGCTAGTTCCGTTTTATTTGCACTTTTGGCCTTCTCGGGGTAGTTAAAGGTGTTCTTGGTAGTCAGGTACCTGGATGACATTTGCATATGGTTCCAACACACCATTCCCTCCCAGTAGATGGTATAACCGGAAAATTTAAGGAACTGCATGGTTTTAGATGTGCCGGTGCTTTGTTATGGTGGCAGTTCCAATGCGTGTTCTATCGGCGATTCCTTCACATTCAGGTCCACAGTTGGATTGTGGCGAGTGGTGTGGAAGTCTAGTAATGGCAAGAAAATGACTATTAACTATTTTGCAGTAGCACTTACCGTTTACGAGGTATTTGCAAAAAAAAAAAAAACGATATTCGCCACCTTGAATAACTGTTTTGCGCACACGTTTGTTTTGGGTTTTCAGCGGTCGGCTCTCGGACTATAAGTTGTCACCTTTCATACTACCAGTATATGCTATGTCTAGTAGTAAGCTTATCTCGAAGAATAGAGAGAAAGATGAGGTAGATCAGCGGTGGGTAGCCTATGGCACGAGTGCCACTAGATGGCACGTGAGAAGATCTCTGGTGGCATGACGACAATTCGGAAATGAGCATTAAATTAAAATTATCAAGAGATTAAAATAAAGAAAATAAAATGTTAAGGCCTCCATTCACATACAGGCCGCCGACAGGCTGTGGCCTGAAGGTTGAGGCCAAAACCACACACTCACCGGGCGCCAAATAGATGGGGCCTGCAGTCTAGGTAAACTGACAAAAATCTTTAGGTGGATAATTATCGTCAGTCCAGGACTAAAGATCTAAACATCTATTCAGTCTCAAAATTTCGTTGAGGCTAGGAACATTACGCGACCTGCTACGCTAAACTGTCGCCTACGCCTGTGTGTATGTAGGGAATCATGAGGTCACCTGCAATCCACGGCCTGTCAGGCGGAAGCCTCAAATCATCCTTCAGCCAGGCTGGCTTTCATCGGGCCATGCTTGCCGACCTGGCGTAAAGGCCATGAGCTGCCGGCGCCTGTAAAGGAAAGGGGTCCTTAAAGTGTGGCCTTCATCGGGCTATACCTGCCGAATTAGTCTGAAAGGCCACGGCCTGCCGGGCGCCTGTATGTGAATGGGGTATTTAGCTTCCAAACTTGATCCTAAAGGTAGTCATTAATGTTTAATTAATTTTTGGTGGCAGGCTTAATGTGCAGTAGTTTTAATTATCGGTTTTGTAGCACTCCAATGCATTTGACTTGCCGATCGCCTGGATAAATTAGTTATAGGTCTTGGTGGATATTGGCGGGTGGGTCTTGAAGGATATTGGCGGTACACCTTGCGTTTCAGCTCTAGGGTATTGTATGAGTTTAACAACCTTCCACAGGCGAGTTGTTCTTGGTATAAACGAATTTTTAAACCTGAGTTTGCGCGAAGATAAAGACTGTAAATTGTGAGGGTGATTTAAGCGGGTAAGCTTTACATTGCAGGAGAAATCTTGCCGTGGAGGCATAAGATCAATATCGAATTTAGATTGTAAATTTCCCGTAAGAACCTGTCGAAGGCAATATCAAAGATTTATTGAATTGTGAGAATTGAAAAGCTGTAAAAATTGGCGTGTGTAATAGAAATCACATTTCAGACGTTGGAAAGGACCCCGCACGTTTCCTATGGAAAATGACTTTCGGTCAAATTGAACGAGTCTATGCTCTTTGGATAGAGGAAGTCTCCCTGAACAAAAGTCTCAATGGGCACGAAACCCAAAACTTAAGATTTTTGGTACTTTTAGACATCTGAAGTTTTTCATTTTTCGGTCTGTTGGTGTTTTTTGCGGTATAGCAAAGAAATAAATTCGCATTATTTAAGTAATGCTAGTGTTCATTTAATTTTTTTTTTCATACTATGTAAGGAAAATGGTTTGCAATAAGCAAAAAAATTTCCCAAAGAGCATAGACTCGTTCAATTGGACCGAAAGTCATTTTCCATAGGAAACGTGCGGGGTCCTTTATCTTTGGATATTTTAAAGAATATAATAAGATATATAAATGGGGTCGTGTGCATTTTTCCCCAAGAACTCTCCCCTAAATAAAATTCATGCTCTTACTAGCAGATGGGACCATGCAGTTGGTACCAGACGCAGTCATTTCGTACTCTTCTGACGCTTAAACTTTAATGTGGAAATGCACTTTAACAAATCAACTTTTACTGACCTTAAGGTACAACATCACCCTTTTCACTATTAAATGAAAAGTGAAGATGGAAAATTTCTATTCTAGAATGATGGAAAGAATAATGTTTTTAGACTGGAATTTTCTTTTTTTACGATAAAAGTCCTTTGAATGTGGTCATAAGTGAATTAATTATGGCCGACAATAAATACACAGACAGAAAAGAATATCCTTGAAAAGAATTCACGGTTGTCACGGCTGATGAAAATTTAATTAAAGTGGCTTTTCACGTCAAGGAAAGTACTCCATCGAGAAGGATTGAATTACATTTCTCAGTTGAGAGGAAACTAATTTAGTATTCAACAAGTGCCTAGGCTCTGTCTGCCTCTTAAGGCTTAGCAACTTACCTTGAAACGTACAGCTCACCTGGGTAACTACCTTGTTTGTCCTGACAGACTTCCCGCAGCTTTCTTAAGTATAGAAAAAATGTAGACCATTTGTCGGAATATAAATAACATGGGAAATGGCTTATATATATTTTTTTCGTGTGTAGAGGTGCGGGGGTTGGAAAGTGGATTCCTGAATGGCATTTTCATCCTTTGTCGGACTAATTTGTAGTAGATCACATCATTTTATTTACACGAGATAAGCTGCTTTCTTTCACATATTTTACTTCAATTTTAGCAAATCCAGGATTAGAAAGGATTCGAGAATTTCTGCCAGGCCTTGGTTGGGTGTGTTTACTTAACGGCTGTGTGGGAGGAAAAGAAGTGCTTGTGTGAAAACGAAAGCTCTGATGGTTTTAGATATGACGACATGCCACGAATAAGTAATAGTCCTGTCGATTGTGTCCTTGTTATGTAAACTTAAAGTCTCCCACTGCATGATTCAACACTTAGCTGACTTTTGAGATAAGGGAGTAACAGATGAGTTTATCAGTGTTTTTTATTATGATTGGTGGAGAATACATTCTGTTTAAGTTGTGTGCATTGCCGCTCATAAAAGTAAAATTTGTCCCTTGCTTGATGCCATAAATAACATATCAGACTGAAAGCGATGACATCCTTTAACGAATACAGACAAAACACGCGAATACACACATACATAGGTACACTATTGGCGTTACTTATTCATAAATCCTGGAAATGTCGTTCAAGTCGTCCTTAATACATCGCAATGAATGGGTGTGAGCAGAGAGCTCATCTTGTGCCGTGCTAGTGTCGTAATGTTGCGTGCATCATAAATTGTGAAAACCTAATTTCCTTCAATTCCTCTACGCATCTTACGTGCCAACGGCCCCATCGAAGATTTATGGCAAGGACTTATCCTTAATTAAGAGGGAATCAGGAATCCGTCCTGGCAATTCGTCTTTTTAGTCACATGCAGGACCTATGCTCTATATGTTATCGCAGATATGATGCTCGCTGGGTGAAGATTAATTAGAATTAATGTCAGGTTGTGGTTTTCTCTTGTTTCTTTGATGAGACCAACACCAAAAAAATATTGTATTTAGTTAGAGCAAAAAGAAATGGGAATGAAAGATTACTTTTATGTGTTTTGTCGTTGTTTGCTTATTAACAGAGTGACTATGAAGATTTCCTTTATGCCTACACATAAAATATTATTACCCCGTGTTTATATGGTATCACAAAAAATTATGTCAACTAAGAAAATCAATTTGGGCAGGTTTTATAGCTGCCTATTTACGTTTTCGTGAAACATAGTCAGTATAAGCTCAGAATGCTGTCGTAAATTACATGAGATTAAGTATTTTTATGAGAGGAACAAGACTTAGGGATCACCCTTTGTACTACCAGTCCACCATGTCGTTCAGGTGATGATGCAATGTACTATGGTTTGAAGATGTTCCAACAGATGGTAATTAACTTTGCATTTGAACTCTAGGACCTTGTATGAGATCGGAAATATTGCCTGTGGAAGACTGTCCCACATCGAACTTCTTCAGAAATACCACGCGTTGAGATGGTTGTTTGGCGATTTGGAATATGTAATCATTTAAAATCAAGCCTAGGTTGCTTGAGCTGATAGAGTTGGACATGATCACACGACCTTAAATAGAAAATCTGGTAAGTGATTGTTAGTAGCTATTAGGACGATTCAGCCTGGGAATTAGATACATGACACCTGTAAACCTATGAATCAATTAGTCGAAGAAGTCACGGAGAATATCTGCGAAGCTGTGAAGTGAATTGCAACGGATTGACAGTAAATAATTTCTAACGATTAGGAAAAGAGCATGTGGTACCCCTGCACATGGCAGCGGAAATATACAGTGTGGGGTTTATATTCGACGCTAGCCCACTTGAGGTATTGTTCTGTAGATTTGATGGCAGCCTCTCATACCCCACCGATATGGGGAGATTATAATGGTAGAAAATGCAAGTTATTTTTTGGTTAGCAAATGTAACTGACGTTGCATATCATCAAACCCCTGATATCCAACGCTGGCGTAGATTAGTGGTTAAAGATTCAAGTAAGAAAGACCCAGAATTTAACTGAAAAAGTAACCTATATGAGTTTCAAAAGGAATCATAGGAGCGAGTAAGACGTACCTAAAAATGTTAAATAAGCCTTCATTCTACATAGATGTAAAGCAAGAAGCAATTAGCCACGTTCTGGATCCCGCACGAAGTTAGCCTCCGTACCTTACCACGTGAAAGTTCATCCTCATCCCAGGTCCCTGCAGGCGCTCGCTCAGCCCGGGACTCAGGCTCCCCCAAGAACTCGTCCCAGACCCCGCAACGGTTAAAATTCATCGCATCGCAGCCAACGCACCCACCAGCACCATTAAGCTAATTTAATCATAAAGCTTATCCAGCAAAGTAATGACGTCACGTTGAGCGGACTGTCTGCCATACCTGCCGCAATACCTACGCTGCACTGGCGATTCTGAACTCTTGTCAGACAATGAACTATGGACGTAAACAGGGATCTACTTGCAGCATTAGAATTTTCATAGTAAGCCAAGCCTTTAAGTCGGTAATAATGCGCTCCAAGTTAGTGAAGCGACGCAGAGCTGACCTAGATGGGCTCCGAAAGAAGCCGTAACGTGGTCCTCATCTGAGTTACATAGGAAAATAGATAGGAATGAGAAATCTGAGGGTAGAGTATCTTTAAGGTACTCAGACATTTAGATGGTAAGCAGCGGGGTAAAAAAGTAGTCTTTGACTGTCACCTGATTTTAGACAACCAAAGGGGTAGCGTAGCAGAAATCTACATTATCTCTACGATGCTTAGCCTACTTACAACAAAGAAAGAACAATGAGGCTCCTAAACAAACCTGAAGAGTTATTGCAAGAATTACGCCAAGCCATAGGGGACCAAGCTGCTAAGCCATGACATAGTTCTTGTTAAGTGGCCCCTAGCCTAGACTATCAATAATATTGGCAATAATATTAAACAAAGTATTGACGTTTTCCTTCTTTGCACCAAATAATCTTTCAATATCACCCACAGATGGTCAATAATATTGCACAAATCAAAATATTGCACAATAAATAGTCTAGGGGAGCGGTCGGCAATGCAACAGCATTGGTGTGCCACAAAACAGATAATTAAACTACTACCTTGGGGATCAACTTTGGAAGCTAAAGAACCCCATTCATATATAGGCCGCCGGCAGGCCGTGGCCTTTCAGACCAGGCCGACAGGTTGGGTCCGAAGGTCACACTTTAAGGTCTCCATTCACTTACAGCTCGTTACCCTTAGGCCAGGTTGCCAGGCATAGCCCGATGAAGTCCATACATTACTCAGTCTGACTGAGCGATAAAGACTTGAGGGATCCGTTGGATAGGCCAAAGTTTGCAGGTGACCTGCTGATCCCATACACATAAAAGCGAAGACGACAGTTTAGCGTAGCAGGTTGTTAGTTCAAGTGCTAAAATGTTCATAGCCTCAACGAAATTTTCAGACGAATAGAAGTTCAGATCTTCAGGCCTAGGCTGACGGTAAATACCCTCAGATATAAGTATTTCCTGGACTGCAGGCCCAATCGAGTTGGCGTCCTTTCAGTGTGTGATTATACTTAGCTTCAAGGCGAATAACCCTCAGTCCACGGCCTGCCGGCGGCCTGTATGTAAATGGCCTTAACATATTCATAATTTTAATTTAATGCACATTTTCGCATTGAAGATCTTCTTATGTGCCACCTAGTGACACGCGTGCCATAGGTTGCCGACTGCCGGTCTAGGGGCTCCATTATTTTAAAAGTCTTACCATTCATCTCTAGTAGGGTTCTGGACAGCGAAACTTGCGTTAAGTTTGGTTCCACGGACATATTGCTAGACCAGCATAGTGCCGTGAAGGCTGTGTTCTGTCTGATATGGAGATTAGGTGCCAACAACAACATGGACGTTGTACTGATTTTGAAGAGAATAGAAGTAATTGCTGTTGGGCAATAGTTAGAGGTGTCGTCGCATTCACTTATTTTTGGAATAGGCTGAACATGAGCTTATGTCCAAGATTCGGGATGTACTTCGAAGAAGTATGACAGGGCAAAAAGTTTGCGTAGAAGAATATCCAAAGGTGAGGCACATTTCTTAAGTACCATAGGGAAAATATTGACTGTCCTAGTGGATCAATTGATGTCAAACTTTTTGACACACCTATAAACCTCGCGAGACCTGAAGAAAACCCCGCCCATTTTCGTGGGCAGATGTGGCATAGCAGTTTCGTATAAAAAAGAATTTGAGGTAAACAGGCACTAATAAATCGATCTTGGTATCGCTTTCTGTTATCGCTTTCCTGCAAGCTTGGCTGATATACGCAAGCAATAATATAAGCGAAGCAACTTTTGCGCAATTGCATGGTATTTTGCTTGTGCTTGTATTTTTTGTTTCTTATTAAAATAATAAAAAAATATTAAGAGTCTTTTTCCGTGTGAGTACCAGTTTCTCCTGATCTCGATTCAAACACAGAAACATAAAAGTCTCCACTGCATCGAAGTTCTTTATTTTTCCACTTCCTCACGACTCCATAGAAATGAAAGTTATTTTGCTTCTGAAGCATGCTTTCTTGTATATTTTGGTGCAGATGCATGTATCCTCGTGTATTTACAGATATTATAATATGTAGGATGTGCATGCGCAGATAATACTGAACTCTAAAGCCGCGGTAAATGTAGTGTGGAAGTGTGGAAGGGAATAGGGTATACTTTATAGTGACACAAGTTATACATAAATGTGATATCGCCTATCACTACATCACTGGAAAAAAAATATTTAGAGGGTATTAAACGTTAAAACAAACAACCTGTTTTTGATATTACAAAAACTCCTTCAATGTTGAATATGCTCCACAGATACAGTAACAAAATTCTATACAACAACTTTTCTTTAAAACACTCCGGAAATAGCAATCTACTAAAAAGTCTCCGAAAATGCGTAATTTTCACATTCCCTTATATCCACCCTTCAGTAATTCCGCTTGAATTCTTAAAGAGATCGATTTACAGAACAAAATCACTCCAAAGAGGAAAAAAAAATTAATTGAAAACCAATTTGTCCAAAAGCACTTTTATGTCTAATCTAAATCAAAAAAAAATCCCCGGAGAAGAAAAAAATTGAGAAATTCTCGTCCTTTGACAAAAGACATTCCTCGAAACGAACGCACGCCCTTTTTTGTTAGAAGATAAATTCTGTTTTTTATGCCGTAATCTCCGATTTATGCCTTTGAGGGATAAAGTCACTCACTCATACTTGAATAGCACACGTCCTCGCCCTCGCAGAACGAAATCATTTCTTAAAATATCCTCAAAAAAATCCAAGGAAACGTTAATAATGTCCCCCCCCCCCTTTTCAGTCCTTGCCGTATATAGAAAAGTAAATAATGCGGACCCAAATCATAAACGAAAAACTTTAAGGATTACATTCGCCGCTGTCAAAAAAATTCTCGAAAATTGAATATTTTCTAGAGGACTCCTGTTTAAGGACATGGGCGCGTGTGTGGAGGACACATTTGTAGCAGATAACTCAAATGTCATTAATAAGCAGACGGGGGCACCACGCTGTACACAAGGAGTCAAAATGAAATATTCAATCATCCAAATCCTGGAGCTGAATTGCTGAATACACATTCAGTCGGAAGGTTTCATCGTTGGCAATATGACTAACGCATTGCAAGCCTCTTTCAGCCTCGAACTTGGTGTAAAGGGTCCTTTTTAATGTATTAACAAATACTCCCAGAATTACACATTAATCCTGCGATAAAAGTCCTCTTAAGGAGGGGACAATTACTGTGAATTCGGATGGCAGTAAAGAGTACGGCAACGATTTAATTTCGTTGTAAAATTAAAGTTTGAGAGCGGTTGCGAGTCCTTGAAGCTCTCTTATTATTCTAAAATTTTCGGGTGTATTTAAAGGTATTTTAAGTTGAGTCCTTGTGAATAAATGGAGGCGGGAACGGGGAGCTGAAACTTAAGTGTGTTCGTGACGTAAAATTTACTGGAAGCGATAGGGATTGTGGCTGAGGAAATCTTTGAATTGACAATTGTAAAACCGTAACTTCGGAATGAATACTAAATAGTTGTCGTTATGGATGGCAGCTGTGGAACTGATGATGTCCTTTGAATTTTGAAATGCCCTCTTGTGCTCGTGGGAATTTGCATTTATTATGCGTAAATTTATTTTAAAGGTTTTTATATCTGTGAGTAATATGCTGATACTTTCTTCTTTGGGGGAGGAAAATCATCCATTCCGTGAACAAGATCTATCAAAGGAGGGATAAGGAGAATATGACAAAGAATTTCTAAGATCTTGTTCACACTGGAGGGAGCAACCATGTCGACACATGAATACGTACATATTTGCACTATTAGAACTGGGGCACCCAGTCGCATCAGCACAACTTCAGTAGCTAGTGACTATTTTAACAACCCAAGATAAAATCCTGTGATAAGCTACGACACCTGCGCAAGCTTAAGACCTTAGACTGCCAACAACTGCCGGTACAGACACAAATATTGAAAAACTTACAAAGAGGAAGAAATCCAAAAGCCGCAAAAGGAACAACCATGAAGAGAATGTTGCCAAAATATAGAGTCTAGGTTAATCAGCAGGCATTGCACGATTACACCTAACCAATCCTGCCAACCATATGAAGTTCAGCGGGGAGACGATATATGGCAAAGTCCGCGTTGGAAGCCCTGAAATCTTCTCCTAAAAAACTGCTCCCGGGTGCAATATAAGTGATTCAGGCTCTTGGAAAGGTAGGTTAGCGAGTGATCCAAGCGTTGTGAGATATCTAGTAATCCAAACAGAACTGATGCTTTTCAAAAATAGAATAATAATCCATGATTTCAGTCTACCTATAACTCAATCAAGCACTATACCTATCTAGGCCAGCTAAATACTTTAACACCGTAAGTCGATAAACTTTCTATAGTATTAACCAGATCTCCTCTAATAGGGGAGCCACGCTGACTCCCAGATTAGTTCTTCCAGATTAGACCAGGGATGACATTGCGTTGCTCTTGTAAGGATACAACAATTCTAGTCTTTAGGCCAAGTTCAAAGAATGGCATTTCTCAGAGTAATGGGAGCTTTTAGTAATTTACAACTTCCATTGAAGCACTGAACGTAATGCTCGATCTGCTGCCACCTGGTCGACACAACGGGCAAGTGATAACATGCACGACTACTTATACTAGGAGAAGCGTTTGCTTAGCAAGGAATAAGTAAGGTCGTACGAATATATTTCGGTTTCTACTGCAGGGAATAGTGGTCTGGCTACATGACAGTGAAACTCAAGTTAAGGAGAAGTTTTGGTGTCCAAATCCCCACCAGAGTAGAATGGGAAAACTTCCAGTCTGACGAGAATTATTGCATAGTTATGTGCACATCAGAGTTGGTGCCAGAGTTTCATGCGCTATGTTTAAAAAATAAAAAAAAATCCAAAAATACAACTGCCTGCTTGACCCGGGAGGCCTGTGGACAATCTTCAATCCATGTCAAGCAGTATAGATGAACCCAATGCCAGTATCGATGATAATCCTGCTATCGGTAATCTACTTGGCATCAAGACACTAGGCGTGTTCTACATGATGTCCAAGCTGACCTGTCAGAAGGAG
The DNA here is from genome assembly GCA_949987705.1 of Thereva unica. Taxonomy (NCBI): domain Eukaryota; kingdom Metazoa; phylum Arthropoda; class Insecta; order Diptera; family Therevidae; genus Thereva; species Thereva unica. Next base: position 105,260,076 of record OX465283.1, read on the forward strand.
CTCTCTTCCTCGGTTCACACTCTTTACTGAGTTACGGGGTCAGAGGAAACTTTAACAAGAATGGTGACCATTTCTTTATGAAAAAACTAAGCTTAGGAGTCAGGTCATGGTGGCTGTGACAAGTAGTAAGCGTGGTTCGAATAAAGAGGAGAATAGGAAAGGTTGGACGGGGTCTGGAGGGTGTTCAAGAAATATTCGTTCAACCTTACGTTTGGTGTTGTACGAGTTCGGAAATACTGACTGCGGAAGATCCTTCCACAGTCGAGTTGTTCTCTTCATAAACGAACTTCTAGATCGTACTGTGCACGAACGGGGGAGGCTGTAGGGTGAGAAAAGCGTGCTAGTTTTGTGTTTCGGGAAAAATATTACCGCGTAGGCAGGAGGTACTGAATTTCAGTGGAACAGTCGCTGTGGTAATAGCGAAAAAGTATAGAGAGGGCTGCTACATTACAACGGTGGCTTAAGGCGTCTTTGGAGGCGCGAAAGTGGTCGTCACCAATGAGTTTGATAGCACGATTTTGCACCTTGTCGAGACAAGCCAAGCCCAAATATACGAGTTGTATTCAAGGCGGGGCTGAATGTAGGATTTGTGGATTGTAGCCAGGGCGGCTGAATGGAGGAGGAACTTGCATCTCTTGAGAAATCCCAGGATTGGGAGGCTTGCTTGGCGATTTGGAATATGTGATCATTCTATCGCAGGTCCTCCGTTAGCCCTAGTTGCCCTTAGGATGTTGAGAGTTAAGTCAGCCATTAGATTCTCTTTACCTACTGATATAGTAGGAAGGACAGTACAATTTTTGTCGGAGATCAGACAGTACATACTTCGTTTTAATGGCGTTAAATTCAACACGACTCATGCGGCCCCGAGTAAGAATCGATTTAATATCCCGGTTGATCAAAGTGGACATCAGTTCACGGTGGAAAAGACAAGGTCTGCGACGTGCTTGTCTTATATTGTCGAAGGAGTAAGAGAAAAGTGCGCGTGATAGAATTGACCCCTGCGGAGCTCCGGCCGAAATGGCGTGGGGGTTGGATTCGACGACATCCAATCCTACCTTGATTGAACGGCCTGAAAAGAAGCTCTTAATCTAGTTCCTTAGAGCTAAGTTTATACCAATAGCTTGAAGTTCGGTCAACAGAGCAGGGTGCCATACTCTGTCAAAAGCTATCTCAAAGGCTAGAGCAACCAGACCGGACTCACAAAATCGGTAAATGCTTTGGTTGATACGCTCGGTTGAACACATAAGCACATCGCCAGTACACCGTTTTGATCTAAAGCAGTGTTGCCTGTGGTGTAATTTTTGTCTCCATGATTTTGGAGAGAACAGAAGTAATTTCTATTGGGCGGTAAATTAAGGGGTTGCTGGCTTCACCTTTTTTTGGGATGGACTGAACATGAGCTAGTTTCCAAGAGTCAGGATATACTCCGGAGAAGTAAGACAGGGCGCAGGAGTTCAGCCAAAGGTGAGGCACATTTTTTAAGTATCATAGGGGGAATTTTATCGGGCCAGTGGATTTGTTGCCGAGCAGCATCGGGTAAAGAAGAATTTGAGGCGAACAGAGATGCTAATAAATCGGCCTTGGATTTGCTTTCTGTTATCCCTTCCTTGTTTTGAATGCAAGGAGGTGGTGATAGAAGTTATCAAAGACCAGAAGTTTTTATTCCCTGTAGTGGAGTTAAGAATCTTACTTCTCAATCTATCATCAAATAATGATTTGACTTTCCTGATGGTGGAATTACAGTAGTTTCTCAATTTCTCACGACACGTCGGAGTAACTCGTTAGGCGAACGTCTGTATGCTCTTTAGGCGGCTTCTTTAGCTTTGATTGTGTTCATACATTCCTCATGGTTATCTGTCCGGTCTAGGCTTCACAGATTTGGTAGAGTAAGGGATGAACAAACGCATACCCGCTCGTATAGTTTTGGTGACATAGAGAGCGGTATAGTTCGCATTGGCATTGCGGAAACACAAATCCCAGTCAGTGGCTTGGGATAAGCAAATAAGACCCAAACAGTTGGCTTTCCCATAGTGCCAGACAGTTCTTTTAGAAGTCGTGGTGGTAGTCCGAGTTAGTGGTCCGAGTTGCCAAGAGGTGAGCTAACCTTGACGGAGTAGCTCGTCGAATGAGAAGTAAGAAATAGATCATTGAGATGGGCTCCTTGACCTGGAATATCAGGGACTCTCGTAGGACATTTAACAATTTGCTCGGAGCTTGGAGTCTTTGCCAGGAACACTGGTGCCGTTAAAATGACCCGCACGTGGACGTTGAAATGACCCGCAACAATGAATTCATTCTCCGGGTGCAAAATAAAAATCCCGAGATTTCGAAAATAGCAGTGGAGGCTGAAGTAGTGGCTTCATTACTAATATTAGGGTTCCTATATAAGCCCAGACCCCCCGATTGGTAATAGATTATTCTGTGAATAATTAGTGTTGCCTAGATTGAACCTAGATTGATTGTCACTGCGTGGAATAGCTCCTAAAACCTCTGAACTGACAGACGCCTTAATATCTAGGCTACCTAGGGCGGTAGCTTACTTAAACGTTCTTCACGAATACGATAATACAACGGTTTCCTTCAACGTCAGTTGGGGCCCCAATTAATCTTCGTCATTTTCGAATCATGGGATTATTTTTACAGGCATCCTGTGGAGTTTACGAAGCCTATTAGTGTCCGGCTCCTATTTTGCAGATTTATTTGAAGTTTTCAAGAACGTGATTTTCCTAGGGCCAGGAATTCACCCAGGAGACTTTATGGGAGACTCATTGTTTTACTTCTGTTGAAAGCAGGCCGGAGGTAATACAGGGGTGGTAGCAAGTAAGTTGTTTCAATCGACCTCTCCATACAAACATTTTTGTAACATTTGCATTTTTGTATGAAGAGGTCGATTGAAACAACTTACGTGCTACCACTCCAGGTCTCCAGTGAGCTCACCGGTAGGCTGACTAGCAGCAAGCGATAGTTAAAAATAGCTTTTTCGACCCTTTTTCGATCTATTTGGCAGCATACCATCTTAATCTCCGACTCCTAGAGATAAGTTCCAAGCTTGGATAGATGATCTGCTGAATTTGAACCAGTCACACCTACGACGAGTCAGGCTCAAATAGCGAAAAATACAGCGGTTAACAGCATCGTAATGGTCATAAAAGCAGATTATAATTGAAAGTTGAACAGCATCATATCGATGGGTCTTGCAAAAAATATCAGCCAGAAAACGAAACAATATGTTCTTCACCGAGAAACCGAAACAATATCTTTTTCAGCGAGAAACCGAAACAATATCTTTTTCAGCAATAAATTGAAACAATATCTTTTTCACCAACATTTTGAAACAATATCTTTTTCGTAAGACCCATCGATATCCAAAAATCTTCCATCAGGCTACTCATCTCTCCTCATGTACCAACTGAGACTGTTAATGCAGCAATTCATTTTCTATACAAAAACAAATTGACTTAATACGAAAACTTTTTACTTAATTTCCAATGACAAACCCCTCAAAATACTGTCAACCTAATCAAATCAAAACAATCGCTTAAACAAACCCCATTTGCCAAACTTTCTCATCTGCACATATTGACTAGAGAAAATGCAGAGATATGCGAAAAACAAAAACTTTGCACATACAAACATCTTATCAAAATCCAAATCTAATTGCATTACTTAAAGGAGAACATATGTACATATGAGAAGAACATGTTGCTTGTGGCTTCTTCAAAAGGAGTCAATTTAATGTGAATCGCTCCAGACCGACCCGATATCATATTATCCGCTCAAGATATGAAGCCACTCTGCAGAAGCTATTCACAAATTGTAACATTTCAATCTGGCGACAACATATCGGACCAATGAAATTTCTGCAAGTTTTCAACTATTAACCCCCAAGTTTCATGTAGTTGCACGAACTTTATTATCTTATCCTTTTCGACTTAGCCCACCCTCAGTGCCCGAATTATTCAACCCATGCCCCCGTCATAACCCCAATTTGGGAATTTTAACATGACATCTCTCCACCAAAAATTTTCATGCTGAAATCCTTGATCCAGAAAAATTCTAAAGGATTCGAATATAATCGCCTTTCAGGATAATAAGTTACCCTTCTCAGGACGCCAGTGGAAAATATATCATTTCTGATTGAAGGCTCCTTTTTCGATTCTTGCTTATCGGGCTGATATTGGGTTTAGGTAGGCGGAGGTTTGGGTGACGGAGGGGCTGAAAAAGTTAAATTAAATTTTCTCAAGTGAAAAACTTGTAATTTTATTCCACCGAAATTTTCAGCTAATCAAGGACCTTTCCTAAAAAAAAAGTTCATTTTTATCTGAAATCTTTTTTGTTAAGCATAAATAATAAAAGTGTGTGTGTGTGTGTGTGCAGAAGCAAAAGTTGCCAGCGGATTCTTCCGCTTCAGCGATTTCATCAAGGATATTGAAATGTTTTCATCAGCGAATAATGCTTATGGCTGAATGGTTTCTTCATTGCAAACATTTTGCATTTTGGCATAAACACGACCATTTTTGATACGAAAATTTATTTGCTTGACCAAAACGGCAGACATTGACTCTTAGGCCACACTAATTAAAACACACACCCTAGGCAAACAAACTAACCACACATAACCGTGTTTCAGGATGTAATTATGCCAAAATGCTTTTGAGGTGTGCTCATACAACGGAAATTACGGCTTGTCTACAAATACACAATCGCCCCCCCCCCGGGGGTTGATAGTGTAACAAGCTCCGCATTATTCGTTGTGGCTACATGGGCAGCAGCACATCCACCCCCAATAACACAACAGGACAGCTTACACCGAGCCTGCAGCAGTGATTCGGAACGGAAAATCCAACCCTTTTATTTAATTACAGCATCATATAAAATTCACCATAGTAAAATTAATGCCGCATTACATCCTGAAATTATGTAACAGTTAATTTTCAATGCTGCACGAGTCCTTTCTGTCTTCAGCTCTAACTGACAGCAGAAAAGGATGAATCTCAAATATCCGAGAGGATGATGGAGAAGGACGCGCAAAAAGTAACAATTATGAACCGAAGTTAAAAGCATCAGACATGAAAAATCGTTCGGGGAGTCCCCGCATAATTAAGAGCTGGTTCAGGGGTCGGGGTTAGGGGTGAGCGAATGAGAGTTTTTCGGAGGTTATTACATGAGGTAGAAAAAGATGCAAAATTAGAAAATTAATGTTGTGGAAACATGTCATACTATTATGAGGCTGAACGTCAATCAGAAGGTAAATTAGGCAGGAGAGATAAGCAGGCAGAGGTGAAACGTGTACTTTTTGAAAAATACGGCAGTTTTTTCTCATAATTGTTTTGTTATCTTCGCGATTCAGAACAAAGGTTACCTTTGTGTTAACTCGCTGTCTTAACCGATAGCAATTACGCTTTTCAAAACTTTTAAGTGAAGAAATTCTTACTGCTTAATTCGAAGGCTGATTTATTTATTAAAAATACGCGCTGATGGTTCCTAATAATGTACGATAATTAGCATACGGCTCTGCCTTGCAGTGGCCCGCTCCTGCAAAAGAATATTGTTACGTTTTCCCGGATAAGGGATTCGTTCGTAGGATTAGTTACAGAGCACACTTTTTAAATTTTCACACAAAACTTCTTTATTAACTACAATAATTCTTATTTATCGCCTTCTTGCTTCGCTTTGATCACTTGGAAAACTTTAATCGCTTTTTTAATCAAAAATTGCCCTTATTGCCGCTGCCACTGCATTTATGTATTCAAGCTCCTACCTGATGCAATTTGTGGATCCTTTCACCTAAATGTGGAGAGCTTCGAAGCTTAAGGTCTTCAATTACTATTCGTTCAAACTCTTACTAATAAATGGCGCGCCGTTAACTTACTGCGTAAATCGTCACAAATTACAGTTCGATTAACCTCTAATAGATAATAGATGGCGCATAAGACATCACAATGGAAGAACACCTAACATTGGTCCCACAATCAAGGTAGCGGAACACGAGTTTGACGTGTTAAAATCATTTACCTACCTTGGGTCAATAGTAGCAGCCGACAATAACATGGAACCAGAAATACGCGCACGACTGCTAAAAGCCAACAAAGCCTACTATAGTTTGTCAAGGCTCTTCAAATCCAAATATCTAACCATAACGTCTAAACTTTTACTATATAAGACGATGGTCTTACCCGTTCTCACATATGCATCCGAAACGTGGGTGCTTAGCAAAAAGCACTCAAACCTCTTGGGCGTGTTTGAGAGGAAAATACTTCGGAGGATTGTTGGCCCCGTATGTGAGGAAGGACGATTCCGGAGACTCTACAATGACGAGATCTACGAGCGCTATCGCGACATAGATGTTGTGAAGAAAATAAAGCTCGGTAGGCTCCGGTGGGCAGGGCATCTAGCTCGTATGAGTGAAGATGAGCCTGCTCGGAAAGTTCTCTGCGGTAAGACCTATGGGGTGCGACAGCGAGGGAGGCCCAACCTTCGCTGGAAGGATGGCGTGGACCAGGACGCTCAGAGTTTAGGGATGCCAAACTGGATGACATCGGCTCAGAATCGGGACCGGTGGAGAGAACAGTTGCGCGAGGCCAGGACCGGATCCCGGTTGTAGAGCCGTTAAAGAAGAAGAAGAAGACATCACAATATAGCAAATCTAGAATAGGACAGATCAGTACAAAGAGTCACTCGTAAGGTTTGCTCTCACAATGAAATAAAACCTGATCTAAACATCAATCAATAAACAGCTTGTACGGCCTTTGAAACTAATAAAGCGGATTACTGGGTCGAGACTCATGGACACATGAAGTAATATCCTGCTCTTTCTACCACCTGACTGCACGTCAGCGAGACCTTACATTAACTGAGATTTCTATATCCAGATCCAAACAGAAGCTGGGGAAAATGGAGAAACAATGCCAGCCTAACAAGAACAATGATTTAGTTTTATACAATCCCTGTTTAAAATTGAGAATCCAGCTAAACACGCCCTCGACTGGAACCCGCAAGGAATTTTTCGAGTTGGAACACTGAGAACAACGGGGAGAAGAACCCTATTAGCAGAAGCTGCAACAGCTGGGATATCCTGGACGGAGCTTAGAGCTCTCGCGGAAAACAGAGTCTACTGGAGGTCAACTATTTCCGTCCTATGTTCCATTGCCAATTGAAAGTCTCGATCGAGGATCCAATCGACCGATCGAGGAAAGTCTCGATCAGAGTCGCAACTGAGGTACATATATGAATCCAAAATAGGCAAATCCTCTAGAGAAAGTATACACCATAGACTAAGAAGCCAACTTTAATATCATTCGGGGCGAAATCCTATTTTGGGCACATTTGGCTATATGCCAAATTGGGATTGATCAAGAACTGTAGTAGACGTAGTATGTAGATGTAGTAGAAATAGTAGCAAATGTAGTAGAACTAGCTGTAACCATGACCTGTAAGAGACAGTCTGGAATAAATAGCCATGAAGCACAGACCCGGGTGTTTTAACAGAAGAACAATAATACATGGCGCAGCCGGTAAAACCAAAGAGGATTTAAATAATAAAAAATAAATTGATAGTGAGAAAAGTAGCCGGAAAAGTGGAAAACTGAAAGAAGGAAAAAAATGTTCTTTATTTTGAGAAGTGCGGAAAGTGAGAATTAACCAGTGAAATAATAACACAAGAAGTGAACAAAAGGAATAGGAAAGTACCGATAAGTCTGATTCAACAGGACAAAAAATCGCGTCTATGGGAATAAGCAAAAAGCTTGTGAAGACTGCAATAAAAAGACCACGTGGAAGACCCCCGAAGGTGCAAACGATAGTAATAAGCCCAAAAATGGAATATGTACGAAAAGTTGAAGAACTTAAACTAGAAGGAAATATTTCTGAAAATTGGCGCATTTTCCACCAGAATTTTGAGATCGCAACAGCTATAAAGCTAAATAAGGAAGCGGAGGAGGTAAAAGTGGCAATATTCTTAAATGCAATAGGAAGTGACGCAGTAGAAGCATTCAATTCATTTAATATAACGGAAGACGATAAGAAAAAATATTCTACAGTTGTTAAAGCTTTCAGTGATTTTTGCCTACCAAAATGCAATCAGGTCCCAATGGCCCCAGCAGAGAAAAAAGGCAAACCAAAGTTAGCTTTCCTTTTTCTTTTCTCCTTGGTTTTGCGAATCGAACTTGACTGAGGTAGAAATAAGACTTGAAGAGGGCGGTTGCTCTCTTCAGTTGTTCGCGGTAAAAGTGGCTGATGGGCTCATGTATGAAAATCGGAGAGAGACGTATTGATTTCTGACATGAAACGAGCATTATATGCAATGACACAAAAAATTAAGTTTTTTAAAAATTGACTTAGTTGAGGTGCCGTTCGAAGAATATTAACGAAATATGATCTGAAAAGATTTTCATAAAATTCCATCGAACCGTTTTTTTTTTGTTTAAAAGACGTTCGTGGTTTTTGTACCTGCACGATACCGCGTGAACCAAAAACTATATCGACTTCTTTAAGCTATTTATTTATTTATTTTATTTATTTATTTATTTATTTATTTATTATACATTTATTGGGGCAGTACACAAGAACTACATCTTTTAAAGTACAGAACAAAGCTGCCGATAGAAGAATATTAACGAAAAAATACCCTGAAAAAAATTTCATAACATTCGGTCGGGCATTTTTTTGTTTAAATGGAAAAACCTCGGCTCAGAGTCAGAAAGACCTTAAATTGATAAGTTTTGCTAGTATCTAATAAACTCGACGGAATGAGACCCGTTCTAAACGAAGTGATCTTTTTTGGATTCTGCCCAGCGATAGCTTTGCAAAAAAGATCACATCAAAATTCGACTCTCTTTATAAATCGTGCAAAATATTTGGCTACCCTTCACAAACATCACAAATTTTTCAAAAATCTTTCCAGTAGCTACCGAAAAATTTGTTCTTTTTGGTCAAGTCTGACAAGTACTATCTCCGGAAAGCTTTGGAGTTTCCAAATGTAGTCATTCTCTTCCCCGGTTATCAGCGGGGCTTCAACACGCTCATTACGAATTCAAACAGCAGTTTAGTGTAGCGAACGAAGTACGAAGGAAATGTTTGTTTGCTAACGTTCGGGAAAAACAAATTCTCTAGGAAAATCTTTAAGATTTACCACTATTATAGTTATTTAAACTAGCTTCTCTACTTTGTTACCCGTTCTGATACTAGTCAATTTCCCACTAGTGCTAAACGAATTACTATTGTGAAAGAAGTCAGTTTATTCCGTCTACGTTCAGCATTTTTTTTTTTTTTTTTTTTTATGTGAAAGACTAGAGTCACAGGAAACGCCCTTTATACTGTGTCGACAATCTATTTCCTTCATATAGAGTGCAATGTCGAACAGCAGCTCTAGTCGGGGAAGAAAGGAACTGTCACAACCTACCAGCGATATTTTTGCAGTCCACCTACTCCCAACCATTACTAGCGACTTTGTCATCGGGGCATCGAGAAACAACTCGCTGGAGTGTTATGCCTCCTGAAACGAGTTGAATCTCATTAACCAACCGATGACATGCGCTTTTGTTAAGCGGGGAAGGGCTAACTAAGGCTATGACAGAAGGAATCAGGAATGTAAAGAGGGAAGAAGAAAGAAGGAAAGTAATGTAGGTGGGAAAGTGGAAAAGGCGAAGGACCGTGGGGCTGGCCGGGATTCGAACCCGGGACCTCTGGGGTAGTAGCCAGACGCCTTACTCCGTAGGCTACCGAGGCCCCCACCGAGCATACTGGGAAGTTGATCGTGTGGACCGAAGGGATCAAACCCAAATCCCAAAATTAGGCTACTTTAATAAAGCGACCTTTCCGATTGTAAATATACTATAATTTAACATAAAAAAACAAAACCCACACGTAACTTTATCCAACATTAAAAACACACAAAATTTTCTGTATCGAAACCGAAAAAGATATTTTCACTAAAAACTTTCTCACATGACATCCATCTCCAACGTTTCATACATATTTATTTCATCAATTTTCACTCAAGCGAAAGTTTCGGAGTTCGTATAACTTCTGAATCCTTGTAACAACAAAAAACAGGATAATTTCTTGGAAGAAGCAACTTTAATATTCCTAAAATTGTTTACACTTTTATAACTTTGCGAAACCTTTTAAGGTTAAATATACGATGACATCCTTGTTAAGGTGCCAACAAAAAAACACAATTTTTTCACGGATAAGTTTTCACAAAATTCTCGTGATGTCCTTAAAGATTTTTTTTTAAATTTCCAACGTTTTACAACGCTGCTGTGAATATTGTTGCCTGGCTCAAGGTATCCTTGGATAGTGGCATTTTTAGGAAAATGTCCCTTGGTATTTTATTGAATATTTTTTTATGTTTTTTAATAACATAATTACAAGAGTTTTTTTATGGCTGTCTACGAGTTAAGAAATTTCTTTTGACACTATTTTAAAGGATAGTGTGAGGGAGATCCTGTGAGGATTGCGGTAAAAAACTAAATTTACTCAAGAGGAAAATATTGTAAATTTTCTATGAAAGGTGAAAGGTTTGGTCAGAATAAAATGATTACATTGTGGAGTCGGGTTGGCTTGGTGATGATAATCCAGTGTGGTGTTCGGCGATGGGTCTTTTGGGGTTGTATTAGAACTTAAAAAAACTGTGAACATAGTGAAAATACTTTCTTTCCTTATTTAAGAATATGTAACCCCAATAGAGCTTTTTTAATATAATTTATTGTAAAACAGAAATATCCGATGCTTTTTATTTAATTTGGTCCCAAACTGGAAGGAGCTGGCTTAAACAAGGAAGAATTACGTTGATGACATTCTTCGATATATAAGAAGACTTCGACAATACATCATTTAACACCATAAAAAGGGTTCTCAAAATAGTTGTCTAGGCGCCAACTTTTTGTAACTGAAAGAACTCCATTTTTAGAAGTCGCAGATTAAGCCCCCTGTAGTGAAAATTGAGTAGTGTGTCGTGACAAGTCGGGGTCATAAACTTAATTTAGCACTTCTAATCTTGGCCCTGTGCTGAAAGTGGTAATTTGACTGAAATCTCACTTTCACCAAATCAAACGACTTTTCACATCACACGACTCAACTTTCAGCACTAGGGCCTAATGGTTACTCATTTTGTGAGGTCCTGGAGGGCACCATAGCAAAAGGATGGTGGTACCTTGTTGTGGATATACTCCTAAATCTACTCATGGTAACAGTGGTAACCGATGACACAGATAGTATCGCGTCAAGGCACATGCGTGTAGAGTCAGCACAGAGTTCTGCACCAGCAACAAATTGTTTGAGAAGGAAGATCATAACTGGCCTACACATTGGAGAAGATTATGCTTAATTTATGACGATCCTGAATTAACTGGACTTGAGGAAGATTCTAGAAGAACAAGCACGAGTAGAACTAACTGTAGGAGTTCACACAAAGAAAAAGAAATTTGCATAGAGCTCACGGATGTAGCAAAAATCGAAGCGAACAATTTTTGTAACGGGAATTTGATTTCGCAAAGTCGATTTCCGCAATAGCTATAACTATATCAATGGCTCGGTAAAGCCGACCCAGCTCTTGTGGGTAAAATAGATCCTTAACCTCTTTATAGTGCACACTGGATAACCACTGCTAAACCATCTGCTCTGACCAGCAGGGACACCTAGTTGTATAGTGCCTTATGAAAGATATGTGGGATGCACCTACCCTTTTCTTCTATACTCATGGGACTTCTATGAAACAATTAAATTGCATTCATCGACCTGAAACCGGTCATTGGAGCATCCACCAGTATGGTAAAGAGGGCTCTTGCCCTCGGCCCATTGGTAGGAAACCTGCGCTGTGGGGAGAGATAAAGTGCTGAGAAGGTTTTAGTGAGTTGGAGTGGATTCTGAGCGGATGCTATCCAGTGTGGCATCCCTAAGCTCTGGGCGTACTGATCTATGACACCTTTCCAACGGAGACTGGGTCCTCCCGGCGCATCCCCAGGATGTCAATCTCGTGTGCATAAGCCAGTCCTTGGCCGGACTTGTGGAGTTGAGGCTTTTACTGTCACCCCGAATTTCGGATCATTCCGCACCCTTGTCAGACTCTTTTATAGATGTTGATTGGCCTGGGCAGTATTCCAGATATCTTCAGAAATTTATGAAAGTGCTGCTCCCATAGCTCCAAGATGCATTAGCATTGGTGATCAGATTCCCCTTTTTGTGCTTGCAGTATACAGAATACGGGAAAAGTTTCATAGTGTTGCAAGTCGGAGAACCGAGAAGAGAGAAAAAAGAATGAAAGAAAAAGTGAGTGAGAGTATTCACCCCCACTCCCTCATTCCGCGCAGTATACAGCGTGGTGTACTATATTGCGTTATACCACAAACTATTTGATTAAACTCCTACGCATGGTGCGACTTTGGTTCTCTGTTTTAGCTTCAAACGAGATCCCGGCCTTCTATTTTCCGTTGTTAAATCTCTTTTCATCTCTTCTGATGCCTGTGAATTTCTCTTCGTGTGACCGTACTGCCTGAGAGCGCCTTCATCTCCTCGTGGTACCCCCTAGATAACCAAATAAGTGCGATAGTAGGGAGCACACCATTAAAAGCCTACCAAGCCAAGATGTAAATGTCATCGTGTCGAGGGCCGCATGGTAGTGGGTAGTGTTGCATTGTCCCGAACGATCTCTTCTGGGCACCGGGCGATCTCCTTGGAGGTATCTCGTTCGCCACAGAAGCCTCGGCTTTCCAATCGACAACAGTGCCCCCAGGCAGCTGGCGGGAATGTTGTTGAAGAACTAACTGCCAAGGTTGTCTGTACGAGCGTAAGTAATCGAGGAGAAGGACCTTCTCAAATTCAAGCGGATCGCATTCTGGGTTACTACCGATGTTAGGGAACCGGCTCAACCGCAGGCTGGAAACTCAAAACCAGCCAATTGAGGTGACTCCTTGGTAAGTGATGGGTAGGAAGGTGGACCAGAACGGTCAAACTCTTGCCCTTAGCATTGACAGAGCAGTGCATGTCCCTATTCTACGGCTTCGGCCGAATCAAAGTCAAGGAGATTGGCTCAAAACAAGAGCCTCCTGCTGGCTCACAGCAGCAGGCAGAAACAGCCCCAGGATGCGGGTGGTGCAGGCAACAGAGTGATGAGGGAAATTTATCTTCAACGCCAACCACTAAGCTCCTATCAGCAAGGGTACCAGGCGGGCAAGTCCACTGAGACAGTACTGCACAATCTGGTGCTCAGGCTGGAATGCACAGCTCTAAACAAAGGAGGACAATACATTCTTTGATAGTAGCACTTTCTACAACTGGATTGACTCTATGCTGAGAACTGAGGTCTCTCTTGTTGAGGGGTCTCTGGAGAGCACTATAGCAAAAGGGTGTCCACAGGAATGAGTTTTATCTAGAGCTTCTCAACGGCCAAAACTTTTTCGCTCAAGATTACGCTGACGTCATAGTAGTTATGTCGTAGTAGTTATGTCGTCATAGTAGTTACAGGTGAAACTGAAGAAGCCATGTCAAGAGGCCTGCAGTAGGCACTAGATCTGGTCTCTAGCTGGTTGAACAGCGTAGGTAGAAATATAGGCTTTTCACAACAAGCCAAATATTTAGGAGTGATGCTAGATGTCAAGCTCAACTGAAACTGAAGCAAATGGACACTCTGATAAGCAGAACGAGCAAATCCCTGAGGGCTTACCGCAGAGCTTTTAGTTCCACATGGGGTTTGCAGCCGAAAACCATATACACCATCCTCATGATCACTTATGATGGACCTTTAGTTTGGTGGCACAGAACTGCGCTAAAGGGTTTCATAACCAACTTAAGCAAAATTCAAAGAATGGCCCGCATTTCCATCACTAGGGCTATCCGCACTTCCCCGAAGGCAGCGCAGGAACTATACTCAATGTGTGGTCTTGGTTGAGGACATTAACATCATAGTAGAGATTTCGGAAGCGGGGATGCTATCGGATGGCATGCCCTGTAATATCTCAAAATTTGAGTGCCTGTGCCATCCCCCAATACAGCCAAGGAATTGTTAGGACGCAGTAGAAATGATGTCAGGACATTTCTTGGCTTGATACCGGGCATGGAGGATAGCAAGGGCGGAGGACTTCACATCCAGGCTTTGCCTGGAGGCAGCGCCGTAGCGAGGGTCTTGGGGGCCCTTGTGCAAGATTTCGTAAGGGGCCCTTGAAAATGAATTTTAAAAAAAAAAAAGTGATTTCGAAGCCTTTTCGAAGCCCATTAAAAAAAGGGTTCAAAGGTCGTGAGAAATTGAAAACAGCATTATACTTTGGTTTAAACAATTTCTTTATTTCTCATATGTGTGCACATACACGCTCGACGCTTGACGCTCCCATGAAATCTCTACTTAAAGGTATTATTCATAGGGGCGTCAAGCGTCGAGCGTCAAGTTTGTACTGGTTTTTACGAAACAGAAAGAGAAAGATATATTTCTGCGCTTGTCTGTTGCATTGTAAAAAACTTTACGCCCAATGCCTGACGCTCATCCCATGAAATCGCTACTTAATGCATGTAAATAATAAAATCATAAGCTCTCTAACAAAGCAGCGTTCATTAAAAAAAAGGGTTCTCGAAAACATTTTCTATTAGATACTAATAAGAGCGTTCTAGAAAAAAAAGTTTCCCAGGGGCCCTTTCCATAAAAAAGTAGATCCAATTTTATACAATGTTATAAGAACGTTATCGAAGATCTTTTCTAGCTCATACTTTAAAACGAATTCAAACAAAAAAAAAGAAATCTTCGGGGGGCCCTCAGGGCCGGGGGCCCTGGTGCGCCGCACCGCCTGCACATGCCTAGTTACGGCGCTGCCTGGAGGAGGATTAGGATACTCTCCACGTTCTCTGTGATTGCTCTGGAGTCTCTGCTCGAACATGTAAGTCTAAGTGACAACCCACTAAGTGACTGCTGAACTGGCCTACAAGAGTGAGATATAGGGGTGTAGTACAATAGGCCAAACCTTTCGACCCAATACCTCACACAGGAAAAAAACTGCTGAAAGCATAATAGGGCGGCCCAGGTACTTCCTTGACGCGAAAGAAAGACGATATTGACTTGAACAGCATTTGGTATCAACAAGATGGCGCCACATGCAACACAGCACTTCAAACCTTGTTTACTAAAAATTCTTAATTGCAAGAAAAATATGATAAAAATAAATCAATTTCACCTGGGAGTGTGCACTAAAGGTGTTCTTACTTTAAGATAAATATTTAAATACAGCGAATTTTGCTAAAAAAGGGGGGATTTTTACTTAGCCTTAAACGTATACTGTGAAACATTTCCTCGGTTGGTTTGCACATAACAAAAGCTCGCTATCCATTAAAGACTACTTAAATTACATCCTCACAAGAACTGCGTTGTTTTCGCCATTTGACTTACCTGAAAAGAGAAAAAAGAGAGCATTGTTATTAATGAAAAAAAAACTGGCTTTTTTCTTGTTAAATTAATTAAAAAAAAACACACAACACAAAAAAAGGAGCATTAAACAGATTGAATTTATTAAAGTTGACTTCGAGAACATTTTTCTTTTGAAAATTTACGAGTCCCCCAACGTTGAAATTAATGGAACACAACCACCGCAGCACGGACAGGTATTGATAACGAACCCTCAGGTTAGAGGTATTCTAGGATCAGCACTTTCTCCTGAGTACAAAAAAATAAATCAACAACAAAAACAACAACAACAAAAAATGGAACCTTCACTTTATGTTTACTGTGGGGAATTTGTAAAAGGAAGTATTTCTGTATTTACCTTTGCTAATTGCAGGTGAATTTACAGTTCAAATGGAAACTTTGATTTCATTTTCATTTTACAGCCACTGACGGAGTTTGTCCTCGTCCTTTGAGAAATGTTTTGGTATATAAAGGAGGAAATGGCAAGGAAATCTGTCAGGAATATACTCTATCTCCCCGTCTCCTTGGCCTTCAGGTGTATCACAAATACTTTCAGAATGAATTAGAGCGAGCAGGTAAGCCAGGTGAATGTGATTGATTAGGAAAACTTGGGGGTGAATTAAATTTTAGATTCTTAAGGACTTTACCAGGATAAATTGATGATGGGTGGGCGAAGGAAGATTATATGTAAGGTAGGGATAGTCACCAATACCACTTTGGTGTTGTAGTAATAAAGCGCGTTTTGATTTAAGGGAAATTTTTAAAAATTTTAAATTACACGAACGTAATCATATTAAGTGGATCATTTACTCAGTTCTTGGGTTTTTTTGTGATGGTGGAATGGCATAAATGAATTTTTCAAAGGATATCCACTTTATCATTTTGATTTATGACTTAACGAGGAGAGGGTGTTTAACCAGAAGTATATCTTAAACGAGACCAGCTTAAGATGAAATTTTCTAGGTTTTGTTTATATAAAATTCGTGAAATTGCGTTTACGCCAGATTTTTGATTTAATTAAAACCCCTTTTGACCCCTATAAGGATCAGGATTTAAATGCAAATATTCAAATACAAACTAGAGGGGTTGAGGTTTTGACCCGAATATGATAGATGCGATAAACTGACTTCTTAGAAATTAGTAATACGTTTAGCACTAGTGGGAAATTGGTTAGTGCCAGAACTGTTGCAGAAGTAATCCCGAGAGAAGCTAGCTCAAATAACGATAATAGTGGTAACTCTAGAGAATTTGTTTCTGTCTGAAAGTTAGCAAACGGACTTTTCCTTCATGCTTCGTTTGCTACACTGGACTAGTGTTGGGTAGGACACGATTATAAAATGAGTTTGTAAGAGGAGCCTCTTTTTTCTTTTGAATCAATACAATGTCTCATTTCAAATGAGACGAGGTGGCATTATATTGCTAGAACGTTTGGCAGTGAATAGCTCAAATGTTGCAATGCGGGTAGATTTATTGCGTGTGTAAAAGAGGGGATGCGATAAATAATGAATGATTGAATGGGAATATTAATAATCGTGCCCATGAATGTTAATTACAAAAATATTATTTAAAATTTCAGTAAACTGTATAAGGAAACACATATTTACATATTTAAAATGAAACTCCCTAAAATTGAAAATAACACGAAAATATCTGATATTTAAAAATAGTATCTGTGACACTTTGTTGCCACTTAGCCTATTTCTTTTTTCTCCCAGAACTTGACCGGCTTGAGATAAGAGGCGTTCAGAAGGCACAAAAGTTGCAATGCTGCAGAGTCTTAGTTAAAAAGTTGATAGTGTCTAGGATATTGACCTTTTCTCGAACACCGCCACTTTGCTGGATCTTTGTATCTCAGCAACAGTGGTTCTACAAGGTATTTATCTATGGCTTCAGTTGTTTGATTTGTGGTTTTTTTTAGTCACACATCTGCTTATCAAAGTCATCCTGAATACTTGACTCCAGCTTCGAAAGCGGAGACAATGTTGTAGTCGAAGATACAGGCTGATAGTTGAATATCTTATGCATTAAATTGACCCGGAGTAGGTATGAAAGCTATGCCTCCAGAAAGTTTATTTCTATTTTACAATCCCACCTCGACTAAAAAGAAGTAAGAAATGTCTTTCGAGTACAAAACTTCACTCCCTCCACAAATGTAAGAAATGTCTCTTCAATATAAAATTTATGTCCCACGAAAAATGTAAGAATTGTCTCTTCAGTACAAAGTTTACCTCCCTCGCAAAATGTAAGAAATATCTCTCGAGTACAAAACTTCACTCCCAGAAAAATCTAAGAATTGTCTCTTTAGTATAACATTTCACTCCCTCCAAAAATGTAAGAGATTTCTCTGCAGTTCGTGTTTACAATCTCACCTCGCCGCAATTGGAATTAGATATTTTACTGCCAAAAAAGAAGTAAGAAATGTTTCTCCACTTCGTAATTTACAATCGCACGATACACGCATATCCCAGTAGTACAATATTTTTGAACCGCGACATTTAAAAAAGTTGAGGCAGTACAATTTATATCGGGTACAGGGAAAATGAACTGCCTCTTGTAAGTCCGGCTCAACTCTAGACTGGACCACTGATCGAATTGGTATCGAGTGTGTTGAAGCGTCGCTGTTAAACTGGAAAGCAAATGACTTCATTTGGAAATGCGAGCGATTTCATTGAGATATCTGCAAAACTAATTAATACTTGTCTGACTTGACTGAAAAGGCGAAATGTTTTGATACTACTGGAAATTCCGTGCTGAACTTTAATTTCCAGGAACTGTATGACAACAAAAAATGCACATTGCCGGTAATATTTCTGAAAAAGATGGATCGGCAGTATTTTTGAAAATGTGTGGCCGCTACTATTGCTCAACAACTTATAGTAAGACATGTTCTCGCAATGTTTTGGCCACATTGTTGCTAGAAAATTTCACGCGTACAGGTATGACAATGGCTGAGAAGGAAGTAGTAATTGTAATTGCTTGTGCTTATTAAGAAAAGAGAAGAATGTGGATTCGACCTTTCCTAAATAAAACAGAGGCACTTAATATTATAAGCGAGAGTGGGAGAACCCCTTCCTGAGGTATGCAGAGGCCCCTGTGTTTACCACTCTACTCTTATCTAAACTGTTGTTGAATGTCAGAGTTCTAAGAATGCGGAAGATCCACTAACTTAAGTCATTGTAGATCTCGAACTCCATCAGGGCCATCTAGGTGCTGGCTTTGTTGATAGAGTCACTTCATCCGGTACGGTGTCAATCGATTTTCCTTTACAATATCCGAGTTCCGTTATAGCACTTATTAGGTACATAGTAACGGTCGCGATCTTGCATTTCGAAAATACCGGGATACCGGACCAAATAAAGGAGTTCTAAATACCGGTATTAATTTTCCAAAACCAGGATTTACGGTATTTTCAGAATTTCATATTTGTCAAGATAAGATAGATTTAAAAATGGATCTGCAAATATCTGATCATAATTCAAGCCGCTGGCTGATCTCAGCAGGATATTTTGAAATACAACCAATTCTGCAAAAGAAGCGCTCTCCTAATAACGCCGCTTTGTTTGATATATGTATTCTAAATAGCTATACAACAAATTCTAAAAGCTATACAACATCAGTCAATAGCACGTTGATACGTAGGATTAAGGAACGGAGGTTTCTGCATGCCTCGACGTTTATAACCCAAAAGCATACATTGATTCAGCGAATGAATACCCGACGTCTCTTTAAGATGAGATGAGAAAACATATTGTGGAAATTCGGATTCAGAATCCTGTCTATTTCTGTCTCTGTTCCTACAGACACGAATGACTGTCCCTCTCAGTGCCGTTGAAGAAACAATTACAATTGACTTAATTTGATTAAAATTTGTTTTATCTAGAAAAAAATCTCTTTTATTATTCTTCTGTAATCCTTTAACCCATTGTTTCTCAAGATGGGGGTCACCATTAGCTATTAGGGGGCCGCAATCTGACAAAAAATTATTATAATAAACAATGTATTTTGTGTATTGGTACGTTTACAATGCCGCCGGTTGTTTATAGCTGTTGGTTAGAGGTACAAAAAATATCGGTTACAAAAATACAGGGTGATATGTGAAACTCTAACAAAAAGATTTTAACGTGCTCTACTGGCTAAACCGTACTCAAAACCTATCACTAGTCGGCCGCTTTGTAAGCTTAGCAAATACACCTTGTATAACCATGTAATAACAACCGTATAAAATCCAAAAAATTAGCCGCGATTTTCCCGGTAAAGGCCGGTTGACGCATATCCGTGACCTGACGGCGACTTCAGCGTAGCACCGGTTTATCAGTAAAAAAAAAATATCGGACTATCATTCTACACTCGTTCCTATCTGCAAGAGGCTGGTCTCAACGAATTAACGTGGTTTTCTTGCAGCTCGTTCCACTACCACCAATCTTCTTTTTTTTTTTTGTGGCAAGAAGAAGCTTAGGAGTCACCCTTTGTACTACTAGTCCGTCATGTCTTACAAGTCATGGTGCAATGTATAGTAGTAAGCTTGATCTGAAGGAAAGATGAGATAGGATAGGTTAGGGGTCTGGAGGGTGCATGAGTAGATGTCGATGAACCTTGCATTTGAACTCTGAGATGTTATATGAGCTCGGAAACACCGACTGCGGAAGAGAGTTCCACAATCGAGTTGTTCTATTTATAAACGAACTGCTAAAACGTAATGTGCGTGAAGGGGAGGGCTGAAGGGTGAAGGGGTGAGCCGAGTTGGTTAGTCTTGTGTTGCCGGAGAAAAATTGCCGTGTAGGCAGGAGGTTTTTGATTTCAGTGGAGCAGTCGCTATGAAAATAGCGGTAAAACTTGCTGAGCGCTGCTACATTCCTACGGTGGCTTAAAGGATCAATGCAAAGGGTGCTATCGCCAATGAGTTTGATGGCGCGGTTTTGCACCTTGTCTAGCCAAGCCAAGGTGGTTTTAGGGGCGCCCGCCCAGATATACGAGTTGTACTCAAGGCGTGGCCGAATGTAGGACTTGTAGATTGTAGCCAAGGCAGTTGGATGAAGGAGAAACTTGCATCTCTTAAGGAAGCCGAGGCATTGGTACGCATGTTTGGTGACTTGGAGTATGTGATTATTCCATCGCAAGTCGTTGGATAGAGTCACGCCGAGGATGTTAAGATATGGATCAGCAGTTATATTATCCTCGCCCACTGAAATACTATACTACCTTGATTGAACGGCCAGAAAGAAAGCTCTCAATCCAGTTCCTTAGAACTGAGTCGAAGTCGATACCAATAGCTTGGAGTTTCGACAGCAGAGCGGGATGCCATACTCTGTCGAAGGCCTTGGAGATATCTAGAGCAACCAGACCAGATTCACCGAAGCCATGGATGCTTTGGTTGATGTGTTCAGTCAGGCACACAAGAAGGTCGCCAGTAGACCGTTTTGGTCTAAAGCCGTACTGCCTGTCGTGAATAATTTGGTTAGACTCTAGATATTTCATCAACCTTCTATTGATTATTGTCTCCATAACTTTGGAGAGAACAGAAGTTAATGCTATTGGGCGGTAGTTTAAAGGGTCGCTGGCTTCACCTTTTTTGGGAATGGGCTGAACATGAGCTAGTTTCCAAGAGTTGGGATAAACTCCGGAGAAATATGACAAGGCAAAGAGTTTGCGCAGAGGTTTAGCCAAGGGTGAGGCACACTTTTTGAGTACCATAGGGGGAATATTATCGGGGCCAGTGGATTTATTGACGTCAAGTTCTTTGAGACATTTATACACCTCTCGTGTCCTGAAGAAAATTCCGTCCATTGAATGGGCGTTGCGATCGAGGACCGGTGGTGACGTATCAGCTTGAGGTAACGAAGAATTTGAGGCGAACAGAGATGCCAGTAAATCGGCCTTGGATTTGCTTTCTGTTATCACCTGCTTTCCATTAATGAATGGAAGGGTTGAGGAAGAGGTAAAATTCTTCTTGATGGAAGTTACCAAGGACCAGAAGTTTTTGCTGCCTATGTGTGTGTTAAGGATCTTACTTCTCAATTTGTTGTCAAATGATGCTTTGACCTTCCTGATGATGGAATTACAGGAGTTTCTCGACTTGATATACTCACGCCGAAGTGACTCGTTGGGGGAATGTTTGTACGCTCTATAAGCGGCTTCCTTAGCTTGAATTGCGTTCCTACATTCCCCATTGAACCATCTATTTGGCCTAGGCTTTACAGATATGGTAGAATGAGGAATGAACAAACACATTCCTGCCCGTATTATTTTAGTAATACAGGAAGCGGCATAGTTCGCACTAGCACTGCGGAAACACAAATTCCAGTCTGTGGCTTGAAAAAAGCGTATAAGTCCCAACCAGTTGGCTTTCCCATAGTGCCAGACAGTTTTTTTAGGAACTGTGTTGGTTGGGGTAGAAGATGGATATGGGAAATTAGCGCTGACTAGATTGTGATCCGAGCTACCAAGGGGCGAGCTAACTTCGACGGAGTATCGAGTTGGATGAGAGGTAAGAAACAGGTCAAGCAGATGGGCTCCTTGACCTTCAACGTCCGGAACTCGCGTTGCACAGTTCACGATTTGGTGCAAATTATTTAGGTCTGCAAAGATCTCGGCGTCTTTGCCAGAAACACTGGTGCCATTAGAGTAATTTACCCAATTGACATTATGAACGTTGAAATCACCCGCAACAATGATTTCACACTCCGGGTGAGAAGATAAAAATCCGGAGATTTGTTCAGAGATAGCATCGAAGGCTAATGTGGAGGCTTCATTACTGATATTAGGGCTTCTGTATAGAAAACAGAAGAATATGACGTGGTTACGAAGAATAATTTTAATCCATAAATGATTAAATTCAGAAGATGTACTATTGTACACCTTCTGAAACGCCACGTCATTCCTAATATATATGGCGACTCCCCTATGGTCGGAGAAATTGTGCACTAAGGTATACCCAGCCACCTGAAATCGATCTGAATCGGTGTCAGTGACTTGAGTTTCACTTAGTGCGAATATGGCCGGGGCATGCGTATCAAGATAGCACATTACATGATAGAAGTTCGCGAGGAGACCCCTAATATTACAAAAAACAAAGGAGAAATATTTGTTTTTGTTTAGGGGCCTTTCCTGCGCAAGGTCCATGACCTCATTTATGGCTGACTCAGCCGGCAATGCAACCATCGGAGCTTATGGGAACGGCCTTGCTGCAGTGTTATGCCTGCTTAAGCAAGACGATTCCCATCAGCTGGGCGATATTGCTGCAGCGCCGGCGTTGTCTAGCTGGGGGAGCGGGAGAAGTTCACTTCTCATGCTGTCGGCTTCGTTTCCGGTTGTCAAACGGATTGTGTTTACACTGATTTTAGTAAGGCATTTGACAAGCTCTCCCATTCCATTATAATTCTCAAATTAAGAATGTTAGGCTTTCCCCAAGCCCTTCTAGTATGGTTCCAATTCTTACTTGGCTGACAGGACCTACCAAGTTCTTTTTCGAGGATCCAAATCAGTAACCATTGAAGCGACATCCGGTGTCCCTCAAGGAAGTCATCTTGGCCCTCTTCTCTTTATCTTATCAATTGATGACGTTGTTCCCTTGCTAAGACACTGTAGAATATTGATTTACGCTGATGACAACAAATTGTACCGTCACATAAAGAGTATGGAGGATTGCAAACTTTTGCAAGTTGACTTTGACACCTTTTACTCTTGGTGTGCTAACAACAACCTGGTTCTTAATATTAGTAAATGTGAAGTCATGACTTTTAGTAGGAGGGAGACGGTATCCTATAATTTTTAACTACGGCTTTTCTGATGAGGATATCCCTCTTGTTAATTTTGTTAAAGATCTCGGGATTAGATTTGATAGTAAGCTGGATTTTTCCACTCACATCAACTATATCTCTTCCAGAAGTAGTTTTGTCCTGGGTTTTATAAAAAGGTGGTCCAAAGAATTTAATAACCTCTTGATTACTAAACACCTATACACCTCTTGTTAGACCATTACTCGAATATGCGTCCCAGGTTTGGTCTCCTCACTACTCTTCGCATGTTAGAACTATTGAATCGGTTCAACGAAGGTTCGTTCGATTCGCACCGAATCAACTTCCTTGATAGTAGTAACCCAATAGTTCTTCCATCATATAATTCCCGGCTTAAGTTACTCCCCAGCAGGCATTATAGCTCATATTGAGCTAAATATGATTTATTTGCGATTGGCAATTTTTTCGTTTAAAGTCTCAAATAGTAATTTATGAGATACATATGAGGAAATAGTGAGTTAATTGGCGCATGTTTCTGAACTAAATATGAGGTCAATATGAAGTAAATCA
The DNA here is from genome assembly GCA_949987705.1 of Thereva unica. Lineage (NCBI taxonomy): Eukaryota > Metazoa > Arthropoda > Insecta > Diptera > Therevidae > Thereva > Thereva unica. The sequence goes on from OX465283.1 coordinate 105,283,764, forward strand.
AGAGCTAAATGCTATCTCAAAATGTTCTCATATTGAGCTCACTGAGCAGGAAAAAAGTACTGAGAAATGTTAAAAAACAAAATTACTATTTTCACATTAATTTTTTTTTGTTCCTGTCTTTTTCTACTATTTTTTATATTCATATAATTTTATATTATTAGGTATATATTTTCATATTTTACTCATGATTTGAGAATATTTTTTTTCGATTGCCTTATACGAGATTCGAACCTGGGTCACTGGAACATGAAGCCAACATTCTACCAACTGCGCTATTGAGACTACTGTGTATGCGCCGCCCGCCGTAAGAAAGTATATAAATGACAAATATAATATGAGCTAAATATGAGCTCATTGTGAGATTTGTCTAAATAAATACCTAACGATGGAGGTTTTCTTATAACCGCACAGTGGGACGAATTGCCTAAAACGTGGACAAAAGTCCGAAAATAAAAGTTTCGATTTAGGGATTTCCATCTTTTGGTTTGACTACAGTATTGTTGGCACTATTAAATCCCGGCAGTAGAAACGGTTAATTGTTTTTCCTTGAAGCTGCACAGCAGGCCGAACTTGGTCATTGTTTATTTGTAAAGCGTTCGGCTCTGTGCTTAAAAAACGTAGTGCAAATTGAAACGTGCATAAAATTATAACGACAATACAGATTCGAAATATTGAAAATGGAGAATGTTTCTCCAGGTATGTACTAAATTTTAAATGCTTTATGACTTGTTAAGCGACGTGTTAACATTTGTTATTGAAATAAACAATAATTATATATAATAACGAGAATCGAAATTAAGAGATAAGTTATGAGTTCCACGGAATACCACTAAGTGAAGTATTTTTTTATAAAATAAGTTATATTTACTTCAGGATTAAAAAAGAAAATCCAGCTACTAGTCGTAACTCTCTTAGTAAACCACATATGCAGTTACGGCTGCTACATTTTATTTTTGATGAAATGTCTATAAAAGTGCGGGAAAATTCTCCACATTGTTAAATTTGCACGAAATTTTGTGGTATTATGTTATCGACGTCGCTGATGACGAATTTGATGTCAAAATTTTAAAATTCAAAACGGCGGATCCAATATGGCGGACATAATTTTTGAAAATTTGTAGAAATAAGTTCAAAACTTGTATCTACATATATGTTTTTGAGCATGCCGATTACGAATCTGATGTTAAAATTAGGAAATTCAAAGTCACGGATATATATACCTATAAATATTAGTTCAGTCGTCAAAGCACAATGCGAATGCAGACCTCTAACTAAATGTTAACTCACGAAACTTTTTCTAAAAAAAAAGTTTTTCGTGAGTAGAATATGTTAAAAAAGTTTCGGAATATTGGTTGTCCGCTGCTCCTAAAAACAGAAAATTCCGTTTTTGGCTAATATCTCTTAAACGGCAAGTCCCATCCTAAAATATTGTTTACAAAATTTGTAGATAATGCGATTATCTACAAAGAATCACCGTTCATGAATTTGTTTACACGACCTAATACGCAATTTGTATCGGTCATAAGACATTCAATAAATCCTCTGTTGGACTACGTAGCTAATATCTTCAGGCGTGATTTTTGGATGGTTTTGGAGAAAACAAAATGTTCTAGAGAGGGGGCTATCCCCACTATCCACTAAGGTACAGGGTGCTTACGAAAGAAAAAAATTTATTTTTTTAATATTTACTTAAACTTGAATAATTCCTAGACTAATTATTGTAGAGCAACGTAATTCGGTTCGTGTTTTAGGTAAATGTGTATTCTTTTATATGATATTAAGTGAATGACATCGTTTACAAGATATGTAATTAAAAATGTGATCTAAATCCCAATGTTTTTCGTTTTTTCAGAAAAATTCCAATATTTTAGCATTTTGGTCTTATTTTGAACCTACATATCTTGTAAAGGGAGTCACTCAAGTTCCTGTTCTTAAAATTTTCGAATTCAAGTATCAAATTAGTATTCAGCATGCTCAAAATCATATAAATACAAGTTTTGAACAATTTTGAAAAATTATGTCCGCCATATTGGATCCGCCATTTTGAATTTCCAAATTTTGACATCAAATTCGTAATCGGCATGCCCAAAAACATCTAGATACAAGTTTTGAGTTTATTTCTACAATATTTTAAAAATAATGTCCGCCATATTGGATTCGCCATTATGAATTTTCAGTTTTTGATATTAAATTCGTGATCAGCGAGCTCGATTACCCTATAATACCGAATTTCGTCCAAATTCATCAATATTTGGACTTTTGTCCATGTTTTCGGCAATTCGTTCCACTGTGAACCGTTGTAAATTCCAATTACGAAAGGTTCCTTTATAATCCCTTTGACATTCGCAAGTATTGGCCAAAATTGCTCAGTTGAGCTATTAAAAATTGGCAAACCATCGACATTAATGTTTAACAAAATGCTATTATCTTTTTGTAAATTTTAAAATGCCTTTTTAAGACAAACTGTAACATCTTGCTGCCAATATTTGCATTCTTCATCGATGTTCGTCACTTCTACTGATTTTAGTGTCATCAGAACGGTTCTTCCTTCAGTTGGAAATTTACTAGGAAGTAGTTTGTTCAGAACACTAAGTAAATCAGTTATTCCATTTCTACCGATACCATATTTGTTAGCCCAACTTCCAATTCCCGCGATTGCATCTCCTACTCTAATATTGATATCATCATTATCGTCAAATTATTCAGATAAGTCACCCAAATTATCAACTTCATTTCTCATTCGATTTGATTCTTCCTCATCCGAAAATTCGATGATTCCGTCTTAAAAATTGTTATCAAACGAATTGCTCATAATTAGCTCATAACAACCTTCCAATCAATGAACATTAAGTGGGACATTCAATTTCGGTTTCTTTCTCACTTTCCTCTCATTATGATCTCATTATTTTCTCACAACTGGTTTAATTTTTTTTGCATTTGGGATGTCATATTTTCATCATATTGAGCTCATTGTGAGTTGTAAGACAAATTTCTGGTTTTGTGAGCTCATTTTGCCTGCTGGGTCAACTTAAGCTCTCTTCACAAGCGTCGTGAGGTGGCCGCTGTTGTATTTTTTCATCAGCTCCTTAATGGAAAGGTTGGCTCAGGCTTTATAGGTGGCCGTGCGTCGTTTAGAGAGAGTAGTTATAATCTGAGAGGACCAGCTCTTTTACAAATCAACTCCTCTAACACGAATTACGACAGATTTAAACCTTTCAATCGCATGTTCATTAACGTGAACCAAAATATTAATGTCTTTAGCGTGAGGATTGGTAAAGATGTCCTTAAAAGGAGTCTTTTAAATCTCACGTGACCACTTAATGTTTCCTGTTGCTTGCGTTGGTTACATGTTAATTTAATTTACTAATTTTTATGTTTGCATGCTTAGTTGTGAGCCTCATCTCAGCGCTTGGTTGTGCTGAGTAGGTAAATCTTTCTTGGCCAAGCTGAGAAGTGCGCCTTCTGTGTTAGAAGGGTTAACTCTATTACTATTACTAATATTACTAATACGATGTAATTCCATGGAAGAAAATTCCCACAAATTCCCACACAACCGAAGTTCTCAGTACCCTTTTACTATATAAATTCAACGGAACATTTTATAAGAATTCAACAAGCAAGAAATGTAGATTGCTTAAGGTTGCTTGAATGGCCAAATGGATATATTTCATCGGCCTGCAATATAAATGTACAGACTCGTGCGGATCAACCACTCGATATTTTTAAGCAAATCAATAAATGCATTTTAGCTCATTCTAAATTATTCGTAGAATTTCGTGGTTCTCTGTATAAAGTCTCCTTCCACAGCCCGAAGATTCCACATGATATGACCCCGCTCTCTTTTTTATTCTTTTCCTTCTCGGGCAATACAATTGCAGCAAGATATTAAACTCTAAATTTCATGATGAGCTTGTGATCACTGTCCAAATTTTAAAACTAAAAACATGCCATTGAACATTGAGCATTGATGCGGAAAAGGCGGTACTGTGTGAATGACAGAGATTTGACAGAAGATCAAACCTACCCCAACTACGCCAGCTCCTAGGAGAACCGTTTGGCATTATGGGAAGGCCAACTGGTGGGGGCTGATTCGCTTTTTTCAATCTACTGACTGGGATCTTTGTTTCTAGAACCGCGATGTCAACTTTGCCGCCCTCTGTATTACCAACATTATATTGGCTGGTATGCACCTATTCATTCCTCATTCCTCCAAATGCATTAAGCCTATAGGCAGCATGGATGGTTTAATCGGGAATGCATGAATGCAATTAAAACCAAAGAAGCCGCTTACAGAGAGTTCAGACATTCACCGAGCGAACTATCTAGACGTGAGTACATCAGGTTGAGAAATTCCTGTAAATCCACCATCGGGAAAGTCAAGGAATTATTCAATGACAGGCTGAGAAATAAACTCATTAACTCCACTGCTGGCAGTAAAAATTTTTGGTTCTTGGTAACCTCCATCAGGAAGAACTTTACCTCACACACAACGCCTCCATTCATCTACAATAGGCAGGAGATAACAGAAAGCAAACCCAAGGCCGACTTACTTGCATCTCTGTTCGCCGCAAACTCTTCCTTACCCGATGCTGTCATGCAACCACCAGCCATCGAATGTTCCACCCACTCAATGGACGGAGTTTTCTTCAGAACACGTGGTGTATAGGTGTCTCAAAAAGCTTGACTCCAATAAATCCACTGGCCCCGACAATATTCCCCCTATGGTTCTTAAAAAATGTGCCTCACCTTTGGCTAAGCCTCTGCGCAAACTTTTCGCCCTATCCTACTTCTCCGGTGTCTATCCCGACTCCTGGAAACTGGCCCATGTTCAGCCTATACCAAAAAAAGGTGACGCTAGTGACCCCGCTAACTACCGCCCAATAGCAATTACTTCTATTCTCTTCAAAGAGATGGAGACAATAATAAACAAGAGACTTTTGAGATATCTTGAACACCACAAAATTTTAAATGACAAACAGTACGGCGTTAGACCAAAAAGATCTACTGGCGACCTCCTTGTTTGCCTAACTCAACACCTCAACCAAAGTATACACCGATTTGGTGAATCTGGCTTGGTTGCTTTAGATACATATCTCCAAGGCTTTTGACAGAGTGTGGCACCCCGCTCTGTTAACTAAACTCCAGGCTGTTGGTATTGACTTCGTTCTAAGGAACTGGATTAAGAGCTTCCTTTCTGGCCGTTCAATCAAGGTAGTATTGGATGGCGTCGAATCCGACCCCCTCACCATCTCCGCAGGAGTTCCCCAGGGCTCAATTCTATCACCAGCTCTCTTCCTAATTTTTATAAACGACCTGCTCTCAATCCCTTCCAACCCACTCCACTGCTTTGCCGACGACAGTACCCTACGGTACTCCTATGGCTTCGATACTGTAGGACAAGCACGCGCCAGACCTTGTCTGCACTATCGCAATCTCATGTCCATTTCTATCAACAGGGACATCGAACGAATTCTTGAATGGGGCCGCAAGAACCGTATCGAATTCAATGCATCCAAAACGAAGTACTGTCTCATCTCCAATAAAACCTGCACCGACCCTCCTTCTATTTCAGTGGACAATAAAACCCTAACGGCAGAACCGTCTTTAAATATCCTAGGCATAACACTATCCGCAGATCTGCGGTGGAATAACCACATATTCCAAATCGCTAAACAAGCATCGCAATGCCTGGGATTCTTTAAAAGATGCAAATTCCTCCTTCAGCCGTCGGCCAGGGCTACAATCTACAAGTCCTACATACGTCCCCGCCTCGAATACAACTCGTACATATATTTGGGCTGGGCCCCGAGAACCACCTTAGCCTGGCTGGACAAGGTGCAAAGTCGCGCTCTCAAACTTATTGGCGATAGCGCCATTTGCTCCTCAATTGACTCATTAAGCCACCGTAGGAATGTAGCAGCCCTTGCAAAATTTTACCGATTTTACCACAACGATTGCTCTACTGAAATAAGTAACCTCATGCCTCCACGGCAACTTTTCTCCCGCAACACTAGACTTGCCCGCTCGGCTCACCCTTATAGTCTACAGCCCTTATCTTCGCGCACACTCCGATTTAGAAATTCATTTATAACAAGAACAACGCGACTGTGGAACAACTTACCTCAGTCAATATTCCCGAACTCATACAACATCCAAGAGTTCAAGCGCAAGGTTCACCACCATCTCCTCCAACACCCACCCGACTTCCCCTAATCTATCCTATAGTTCTCTCTATCCTTCGAGCTAAGCTTACTACTAGACATTGCACCATGACGTGTACGAGATGACGGACTAGTAGTACAAAGGATGACACCTAAGCTTAGACTATCACATAAACAAAAAAAGCTAAGGGGCACCTAAAGAAGATTTACTTCAAAAAGGTCTCCACCGAATGTTATGGAATTCTTTTCAGAACATGTTTTTCTTCATATTTTTCGATCGGCATCATAAAGAAGCCGATATCGTTTTTGGTTCTATTGATATCATGTAGGGAAAAATGACTCCATACGTACGCACACACACTCACACAAACATAGTTCTTCTCAAATTTATGCTTAAAATGCTATTGCGGCCTTGAAAAATGAAAATACGTTGAAAATTACGATTTCGATTTTCGGACCAATTACAATAACTTCACTATAAACTTGGAAGTTAAAAAAAAAACAAAATAAAAATGTCATGAATTTTATTAAATGAATATAAAATTATTTGTTATCTTTTAAGTTGCTCTTTTGCTTTATTCATGTTATTTCTTCATTTCATGTTAAACTTCTCTATGAATCAGGAACGGAGACATCTTTTATTGAATAAATTTTCGTACAAATCTTCCATCACTATCAAAAAAAAAATCTTCCTCTTTTTCACCCGCCGGTTCTTTTTTTATCACATATAAAAACTTTTAGGATAAATTCAAATTGTCAAGGACTATTTTGTTCAATTTATTCATCTGGTGTTGAGGAGAATATCCTTGATATAACCTTAAAAGGCATTTTTCCCTTTTGCAAATTTATGTGTTTTAGTGTGAAGGAGCTACAAGTTTTCTTCAATAAACTTTTATAACATCAACAGATAAATTTGATAGATAAGAGAATGTCATTTGTTTACGGAAAAAAAGTTTTATCTATGTATATAATACAAAGATTCGTATATATGTACTATGTACATATAACCAAAAATAACATGTGTGACGATTTTCTTGTTAGCCGGTCTATTAGGTAAAATGTGCTGGGAATCTCGTACTAGAGATGTAGGGATAACATTTGTGATTTCGTTTTTGTTTTCGTAATTTAGATTCAATTTGGATAGGTGTGATTGTTCCTATCCTTTTTTTCTAAGGTAAATTGCTGTGTCATTTAAACTCTCTGTAGTAATTTACATACTTAGCTGAATTGACAATATAAATGGCGTTCGGAATTTAAAGCTCGATTTACATCCCAAAGTCAAAGTGGAAGTGCGGCTCTGGAGCTTTTTTGTCACGTAGAAATTTTTATGCTTTTCTCTCTGTTGCACGAAAGTTTTATCCTTATCGATATTGAATTTCCGAGGCTGTCAATATAACAACCGTAGGTAATCTAATTTGGGAGTTCCATAAGAGGGCAATAAAATACGACTACATCGCCCAAAGCAACTAGAATCATGCTCACCGGTTTGTAACCGACATCGTGAATATTATTTATTACTAATCCGAGCTCTCTCCGCAAAACAAAGTTTTAAGTCGGTTGGGCTGAGGGTTAGTAACCCACTCCCAAACACCATTGCTACGAATCGGCAAACAATGCTCGGAACCGGATGGACAGCACGACGACGACCTTAGCTTATCGAACAAGGACACGAATTAGAACATGAAATATGAGAAAACTGCTTTCTGATGAACGGCTGGATGAAGTGCTCAACGAAATGAACCGGTATAAAATCAAGGTTATGGGACTCAGCGATACCAGATGGCCCGCTGCGGGGAACATATCTGCCCAAACGGTGAGTCCTTCTTATTTTCTGGGAGAAATGGAAGTGAAATTCGTATGAGCAGTGCTGGCGCAATACTCACCAATGAAGCCAGGTCCAGCCTCATTCATTAGCTGGTCACCAGTTTCTGAAAGGATTACCGTGCGCTTACGTACCAGACTAAGGAGTACTACGGTAGTCCAATGCTGCGCTCCTACTGAAGACGCAGAAGATGGCATCAAAGGTGAGTTCTTTAGTACACTCGCGATATGTATAGTGAATTCAGAAAAACCAAGACCCAGCACTATTTCAGCTTCTTCACTATACCAAGTTGAATAAAATTACATTTATTTCAATATTTTCAGAATCATAACAAGAACACAAATTTCATATGAAATGTGTGAGGGAATTATTTTATATAAGTTCATTAAAAAACTGTTAATAATGTTAGTATGGGTGCAGGGTGTATACCACAGGCGTACCCAGGTTTATTTTCTCCGGGTTGATGTAAATTGTGTAGTGGGCATTAAGTAAGCCTAACTCATTCAGTCTGTCCTAAGGTATAGTATTCCGCAGATAGGTTTTCCATCTTCTTACGCAAGAACATGACCTCTCCGGAGTTGCCGAGACGGCAATGGTAACCATGACTTTTATGAGGCAGTGGATGTTAGGCTGCGGTTACGCTGGCTGAAAGTTGGTGATAGTCCAGCTGGTGCCAGCTATTACAATTCAAGCTTTCATTGTTTAGTGGTTATGCTGCAAGACATTTCATGATAGTTATGTACACGGCATCGATTAGCTCGGATCGTATCGTTTTTTGGTATAAACTTTTCAGTGCTTTATTAAGAACAATTTTTCATGATGGACGAATCATTTGAAGATATGTTATTTTTAACAGAAAGTAGTTATCTTAAATTTCTACTACAACGTCCACCTCCGCCGATGGCACCTCATCATCCAAGTTTTAGTGCCAGCCGTTGCATCCCACAACAATTTCCTATTCGTCACTTCGTTTATTAATTTTTCAGAATCCATTTTCCCAATTTTAATCTCAACTGGTGCCAGCTAACTAAACAAATTTGATTAGCTATCACGCTGTCATGAACTTTCATGAATGTGTGAAAGCTTGCAAGTTTCAGCCTAACCACTCTGAATTAGTTCCTTGTGTTTAATTTTCTTGTAACAGCTAGCACCTGCTGGACTATCACCAACTTTCAGCCAGCGTAACCGCAGCCTTACGGTATAAGCCCTCGTGACAGTGGTTCAGTCCTTCCACAGCACCCTTGGCGCTGTTGTCAGAGCGGCAAACTTCTCGTCAGATTTTAAACTTTGCTGCATTTGTTTCTGGCAGAACTGCTGTATACTTTGTAATCCACTCGTAAAAGCGTTAGCAAAAGTTACACGGTTGTGGGGCTGTGCTGCATAATGCCGGAGACAGACTAACAAACTTAATCCCGATTATGGCGTTAATTTGACTTAGATCCATATAACAGATAAGGAAATAAAACGGAGATTACGGCATTCTGACAATCCGGATTAACTGTCCTAGTCTGTCGAGGGTATAAGGCAGTAATCCTTTTCCGATGATTGGAGAAACGAGCAGTTAGATGCTTATTGCATGATCTACGAATGGCAGTTGATTTTGTAGTGTCTTTTAACATCGGCATTCATACTTCCCATGTCGTCTTGCTAAGCGTGGAGTTTGTATGATACATCATTTTGGTAACAAGCCATCAAAGGTCCTTCGAAAACCGTTTTGAACACATCGTCGGTTTTATTTCTAATACGTTTCAAGGTAATACAACATCAATAAAACTAAACGGTAAACGTCAGAGAAGACTGCCTTACAATTTTGCAAAAAGATTATCGTAAAGCTTAAAAGTTTCTCTAAGATAAACAGGGTCGATTCCAATGTACTAAAAATTTGACGCGCCTTCTGCGCTTTTTTGCAGCCCTTCCAACGCTGGCACAATAGCAACCTAACTTTCTTTGAACCTAATTACTGTATCATGTTGCTGCACTCACCGCAAAACTCTTTTTTGGTGGTCAGTTGAAAGAAATTTTCGTATTTTTCTTTTCCGAATGCTTATACGCTGAACTAACGGGTTAGTGGAGTCAGATAAGCAAAACATAAGGAATTGTTTCCAGTCACAAAATTTTTTTTGGAACATGCTAGTTACATCGAAGACTATACGAAGTGGACATTTTCTACCTCTTGCAACCGCCGCAACGTAAGTTATCGGCCGTTATGTCAAAAATTTACCATTTTGGTCGTTCTTTCTCAATATAGATGCGTATATCGTAAAAATAGAGGCTGTTCGTTATGATATTGGCTACCAGCGGCATCATGAAATTTTTATCTGCATACCTAACCTAAAAAAAATCTCTGCTCAATTTTGGCCCCCGTCCCCGTCTATAAAGAGCCAAGTCGCGGACGATTGCCTTTAGATGGAAAAGCTTTTACGAGCACGTAAGCTTTCAACATGGTTGAACGAAAACCGACAGCAAAAAAACAGCTTGTAGTACAACAGGCCAATCGAATGGCCTAATGCGGCCAAAGATGATGCCCTTTGCACCCAGCACCAGCTTCCAGTCCCATATCTTGCCGAAAGTCTGCTTACTGACATAGAAGGCCACGAAGTAAAGCCGGGAATACACATGCCAGTAAAACGGGTAAGTAGCTTGCACGCGTGATAATGGAATATGCTAATAGATGATACAACGGTCATAAATTTGCACTTACTAGTTCCCTACAGGAATATCACCTAGCCTGTACCTAGGAAGTGAAAAGTTATCGCCGCTGTATCATCTATTGGCATATTCCATCTTCACGCATGCAAGGTACTTACCCGTTTTACTGGCATGTGTATTCCCGGCTTAAGTCTCAAATTTGGAGATTATGGAGACAAACTTTTATGATATTACGATCCCTATGTCGTTGGCATAGCTACTTCCCTTTGTGCCATCGTTTTCTAGTGTTTATAGAACTTTATCCATATGCATGATTCATAGCAGCAGCAAAAGAAACCCGCTCAGGCATGTACACCACCGCTTTGCTATTCCCTAAAGTACTGTCGATGTGGATCTCGAAGTTTACCAAGACCTGCTGAATAAGCTCGGTGCTGATTTTGCTGAAAGCCCGTTCTATGTCCGGGAGGCCACATCGAATACAAACTTTCTGCTCTAATTTTCAGTAAACTTAAAGCAGAGGAAGGTCGATCTACCCATGGTACAATAATTACAAGGTAAGCTTATAAGAGACCCGTGACGTCACTCAGATCTTAGTTCACAAAGGAAAAAAGCCTTCTCGTGACGTCACTCAGATCTTTTCTCATATAAAAATGGTAGAAGCTTTTCAAGATGGAAGCAGAGCTTTTCCTTACGAGCCTACCTTGTATTATTGTACCATGGATCTACCTAGTGTTGCCCCGTACTGACACTGCTTATAGAGGGATCGAACTAGCTATCCTCTCGCAGGCAGTTTTTGGTCTGCAGTTCTACTTTTCCAATGTCTATCCGCTGTGGCCTCAAAGTACGTTTTGAAGCTGAATTTCTGATCGATCATTGTATCCAAGTATCAAGTTGACTGTGATGCCATGCCGCGTACACACCGGGCCAACGAAGGCCAACGAATGGTATTCGCTGACGTTCGTTGGTTCTGTGTGGACGGTTTAGCGAAAGCCAACGAAGATTCGTTGGCGTTCGCTTGCAACCCGTAGCGTGGCGGTAACATCCAAGGAAACAAGCAATTTGAGCGAATGTGGTGTGGACGGGCATCGAAGTTTAACCAACGATTGACAGGCTCTCAAAGGCCAAAATTTTAAGAATTTGACGCTTATGGATTTTGTTGCATTTTATAGAAATAGTTTTAGTGGCGTTTAAGAAGTTTAAGTTTCATTAAGGTATACGAAAGTAGATATCGATGGGTCTTAAGGTACGTATCCACCAAGGCAAGCCAACATATGCTCGCGAGCAAAATGACGTCACAATAGCGTAAAAAGCTTTTTGCTCGCCTGCAATTTTAAATTAGTATCCACCGAAAACAAATGATCGTGTGCAAAGCTTTGCACGAAAGAAACATTTTCTTGTGTGGAGTGCTTATTTCGAGTTCTAGTGAGCAAATTTTTGCGTCCCATTGGATTTGGATAACATTTGCACGCAAGCAAGGAGCAAACATTGTTGATGTGCATAGCTGCGATGAGCTCTTTTTGGTGACGTAATTTTGCCCGCAAGCAAATGTTCGTTTGCCTTGGTGGATACATACCTTTACGAAAAAGATATTGTTTCAAAATGTTGGTGAAAAAGATATTGTTTCAATTTATTGCTGAAAAAGATATTGTTTCGGTTTCTCGCTGAAAAAGATATTGTTTCGATTTCTCGGTGAAGAACATATTGTTTCGTTTTCTGACTGCAAAAAATATCAGCCAGAAAACGAAACAATATGTTCTTCACCGAGAAACCGAAACGATATCTTTTTCAGCGAGAAACCGAAACAATATCTTTTTCAGCAATAAATTGAAACAATATCTTTTTCACCAACATTTTGAAACAATATCTTTTTCGTAAGACCCATCGATATAATGATTTCTTTGTCGTCATCCGTAGCCCTCTTCGATGCAACTAAACCGAATACCAGTCCCAACGAAAGTTTGCTAAACCAACAAATGCTTATGGACGTATCTCCGAACGGGAACGAACGTGAGGTAGCCAACGTCGAATGTCGTTGTTGGCCTTCGTTGGGCCGGTGTGTACCCAGCATGAGGGAATGATTCGTTTTTTCGTGTTATGGTCGAGGGCTTTCTTCGTTTGCTGATCAAGTCCATTTTTGGGCTCAGCAAGGTATAGGCTCGCACTTACCAACCAGGGTTTTATACCTTAGATAGCTTCATTCGTGTACATTTTTAACATCGGCAACATCTAAATTGTTCGTAAATCTAGTACGAGCCATCGTCCGGCTCCCAATGCGACGATTTACATCAAGATGGCTATAGGCTAGGTAGATTGTTCAGCTCTTGAGATGACGTCACAACTTTGCGCTATTGTACTCCTGATAGACGATTTACCTCAGATTTGTATACTAGCTTTAAAATTTGGTAAATATTCAATTAGATAAGCGCCAATCGCAAGTCTTTCTTGGATTCTACCCATGCCTTCCTAGTGAAACCAGCAATCGCCACTAGCTATTGGAAAAGAATGGAAGAAGCAGTTGAACTAACCAACACCAAAAAAGTTTTGACAACATTAAGTCTTTCTTAGCACGAAAACAACTTACTGGCACATGGTACAACTCCAAATTAAACTTTACAGAAAAACCCTACAGGAAACTTAAGTTTTATTTATTTTTTTGCCCCTAGACATAATGTTTTCACTTTCTTCATTCTATTTATTTAACGGCAAAACAGAAATACTTTTAACTTTAATCAAACGAAAATTCACTTAACGCAAACAAAATGACAATAGATAATCCCGTGGAAGGTATTCACCAGCAGCCCCTAAAGCCTTCCTCACGAATGAATCTCTCTCTCTCTCAAGAAAATTGTGTATGAGGCGAAATTGAACGAGCAAAATCACGAAGAAAATTGTTTGTAAAAAGAGGAAATAAGGGTGTTGTCAGGAAAATGTGTGGCGGAAGAGCTAGAAGGGTTTGTCGTAAAATAAGATTTTAGTGAAAATTTAAAATGTTTAACCAATGTAAGTAATAGGCTTGAATGTAACATGATTTTATATTATATTATGTAATAGCCTCAACACACGCACGGATTTATGACGAAAATTTAGTACTAATTAGGAATTTGAGCCTCATCAATTAGGCATACAGATTAGGAAAATTTTGGCTAATCGATTATGAAATCTCAAAAGCGGGCGCTCCGTCAAACGATAAAACATGCTTTTAGGCGGTTTTTCCAGAATTTATATGATGCTTTGTTATATTACCTTTTTATTACCTCATGTTATTACCCTTTTATTATCAACCTTGTTTTGTAAGAAATATGATTATGGAATATAATAATTAAATAAAATTGGAAATAAAAACACTTGCAATTATAAAGAATGTCTCGGAGATTCGTTAATCAACTGAAACCGTGCCTTGAAAAGGCGTAAGCAGCGGCAAGTCTCTGCAGCGCTGACCCTAGGGTAGAGCGAGTGGAACGGTCGCTCTAGGCGCCAGGTGGCAAGGAGCGCCAAAATAAACGTTAAAAGCAATTTCGAGCGCCTTTTAGAATAAGGCAATTTTTGATTTAAGCAATTTTGATTTTTATTATTTGTTTAACACAGCACGTGGTTCCGTTTAGAAAATATTTAGGTTCTAAATTGATAAAAAATTTTGAATACTATTTTTGAAGTTAGAATGCATTTTGAAGCTAAGATTGGCACTATTTCATACTTTTTCAGTACGTTTCCACCTGAGCTATGTCGAAAATTACCAAATAAATCCTTCATAGTCGTCAAAAAAACGTTGGCAAACTTAAATACACATTTAGATAGAGCTCTTTGAGGCCTACAATTAGAAAGATAAAAAAATGTTCACTCTATCAGGCTCTCATTTGATTATCGGGCTGAACCACTAGTAGTGATGAGCAAGACTGATCTTGCACATTTAAGAAGACCAAAGCAAGACCAAGACAAAACAGGACAAGGAAAGACAAGACTGCAAGAGCAAGATAGCAAGAATTGATGCTCATCACTGCGTGCCTAAAGTCTTTCAGTGATAAACAAAAAGTCTTGCTTGCACATTTAGCAAGACCAAGATAAGACTGCAAGAGTTTTTACAAGACTTTTTGCTCATCACTGCAGTTTTGGCATTTCTGTTTTGTCTTGGTCTTGCTTTGATCTTTCTAAATGTGGAAGTCCAGTCTTGCTCATCACTACCCACTAGACCGATCAAAGTGAAAAGGAGCTTAAGAAATGCGATTGGGGGGTCAGTCACCAGCGGGATAGGGGGAGCAACATGTAGTGTATTACAGTAATTAAATACACAAGTGCATTAACTATCTCGACTTGGTACAAGTGCGATCATAACCTCCTCGTGGCGGCCACTGGAATCTGTCCTGAAAGTGATGGGCTAATTAGATCGGGCCTACCGAGTTTTCGTGTCAAGGGCTGCATGGCCGCGGGTAGATTTTGCACTTTCGTTTACCGATCGCCTTTCGAGATCTCCTTCGGGTAGCCAAAAAAATTGGCAGCACCAGTTCCCATATAATCTAGGGGGAACATTTCCATCTTCCAGGGTAACAGGAACCTAGAAATAAAAAAACTCACTGAAAGGTCAAGGCAAGAAGGGCTGGAGTGGAATGATGGAGCGCGTGGACCATACCATAGCAAACTAAAATTCAATTTATGTGATGTGAAAGTGTTGAAAAAAGGGCGCCGAAAGTTATTTTTTATTTTCTTGTATAATTATACAACCTTTATCTTTCATTTTGAAACAAGCTTATTGAAGGAAGATAAAAACAAAATGAAATAGGAGAGGATCTACTTGATCTATTAATCTTCATAGAGCTTCTTATATGATTAAATACTTCATTAAATATGGCTAAAAATACCATCCATCTTAATTTCATTTAAGAAACAATCCTGATTACATAATCTCTTCTCATTACACTTTTAATTATTCACGCAAAAGACCCCTCTCTAGTTCAAGTGAACCAGAAGATACATGATCTTCATAAAACAAAAAAAAATCTGCTTCCTTTCTTTCCGCCGTTAATTTTTCTTCCTTAAAATGTTCCACTTAACCTTCACTCATTTTCGACCTCACAAGGAGCAATAATAATAACAAAGTTAGTCCTATCCTGTCCACGAAATTTAAAAACGCCATTAAAAGTAATTTTTTTTTGTCAGGTTAATTACAATCTGACAATTTCTTAAGGGAATTATGAGCTGGACAGAGTGGAGCGGAAGATCCGCTAAGTAGTCCCTCGAAATTTAGGGCTGAAAGGGACACGACACACAACAACACAGGCACAGCAAAAAAAAGAGGAGAGAAGAAAAATTATCCCTAGAATCAGGGAATTTTAATTGAGGTCCTTCTACTGGCCGTAAATTAATTTGGATGCTGGCACCACTTCCTATTTATTTTCCCTCAAAATGGCAACCCGCAGTTGTTTATTTGTTTTTATTAAGCAATAAAAGTAAAAGACAGAAAAATCGTGAATGTCCTTTCTTAAGGAAGCTTAGACTCTTTTTTCCCGGTTTATGAAAAAAATAATTAAATTCCCCGAAGTTTGTTTTTTAATTTAAATTTCCCAACTTTTGCACAAAAAAAATGATGATGATGGAGGAAAAATGATAAAGACGAAAATGTTTTCGTATAGTTTGTTGAATTATTACAAAGTTATTAAAAGTTTAGTCTATTGTGTCGGCTGAATGGTTTCCGTATCCTTTTAGATATTTTTTGAAGGCGGTGAAGAAAACTGAGGATTAAATAGGGTGAAAGGGATTTTAAATATGTTTTTTGCAACTTTAGAAATTCTTCTGGCATCACTAAATTAAGGATATTTTGCATAACATTACGGAGTTTTAAATTTCTGGTTTTTAATTTTTATAACATTTACAAAAAAAAAAACTCTTTAGCACTGGATTGTTTAGTTGGGTGTTTCTCACCAAAGTGGTAAAATCGCTGTCCTTGGCAAATATTACGTAAACTATGGTGAGAAATATTTATATTTCTGCAAATTTCAATTTATAACTATCTAAACTATAGTATACAATATAGAAAATATCTCACTTAAAAACCTATATGGTTTCAATAACGTATTTTTTAGGTCTAGAAACAGTCCCCTAGCCGGTCCCCAACCCAAAATATTTTCTATTGAGTTCATTAATTGAACTAATATTTTAAAAACAATTAACTTATATAACACAATCTAATCAATATGAAATGATATGCTATTAGACTCTAATATCAATTTATTTAAACTATTTTTTGATTAGTTTAATTTAACCTAAAGTTGGTCCCCGAATTTCATGAACAGTCCCCTGCCAAAGTTCCGAGTTACGTATCAGGACATCTACAGTAAAGACAGACTTGTTAATGGGCGTAACGAAACGTGAACGACATGAAATTAGCTTTGTTACCCCCAAAAGTAGCTATACCTCATTTTGTTTAGTGTTACAAGAGTTAGAGGGGCACATGCGCGTATCGGTACGCAACATTCGACAGTTCTCTGCTAAGTGTTATTTTTCTTTTTTTAAAGTGTTCCAGTTTTCTCTATTGTGCATAGTTTTAAATAAGATGGCTTATATTGTTTCTATATAACAAAATAAAGTCATAATGAAGGAATTTTATGGTACCGTACCAATTACACAAATTAAACAGTCCCCTGCCAACAGTCCCCGTCAACAGTCCCTCGCTACATACAGAAACAGGAGACTGTTTCATTTATTAGGGCACTGTTATTGTACTTTTGCCTTTGTTTTAGGTCTATAACCATCTTTTAATCATGGCGCGAGAAAGAAGAAAGTGTCTAAGGAAGAAATAAAAGTTCACAAGTTTACTTGGAACTACACAGAGAACTTGGAACTATCAAAGAAGACTGTTTTATTTTTATATATATGCGTCATGAGGAATGTTTTTAAAGTATATATACTACTAATAAATGCTCATTTAACTTATATATACAGTCTTCTGACATATGCAACAGTCCTCTGACATATGAATTTTTTAAATTTACTCAATAAGTCCTAAAATCAAACAAATATATTTGGGTCCCTTACTGTTTATTATCCACCAGATAGATATCTATTTAATTGTATATTTTTTTTTCATATTCACGTAAAAAAGTTACTGGGACAGATTTCTTGCAAAAATTTACCAGTTTACAGAGAAACACCCAGTTATTCATACTAAAGGAGAATGGATTCTCTTCCTGTTTGTAAATAAATTGATTATTATTAACTTCCCAGTTTATATGGAAGTTATTTTAACATAATTGGTCCGAAAATGGAAAACAAAATTTTCAACGTATTTTCATTTTTCGAGATCCCAATAGCACTTCAAGCGTAAATTTGAGATGAGGTATGTTTGTGTGTGTGGTTAATTTTTCCTGCACGATCGGGCGAATCATAAAAGATATCAACTTAGTTGAGGTGCCGCTCGAAGAGTATCACCAAAATATGATCTGAAGAGATTTTCATAAAATTCGGTCGAACCGTTTTTTGAAGTGTTAACTTCTTTAGGCGCGCTTGGCACTTTTTCGCTGGGGGTAAAACAAAGAATTCGCGACACGCGCACTTTGTTGCTACACCCGTTTCTGGACACTTGCTGCAATGATGGCGACACGCGCACTTTGTTGCTCACTCGTTTCTGGGCACTTGTGCCTATGCAGCTGGCTAGAGCATGGAAACTTTTGGTTGAGCTCCACTTACAAACAGCAGCGTATAATTATATGTGTGCGAGGCAAAATAGCCCGCGCTTGGTGGAATGGGTTTGAATGTTGCAATGCAGAAGCTGCTCTCAGCATTCGTTTTATATTCTCGCAATGCAGACGCCGCTCTCAAAATCCATGGCATATTCTCGCACCCATTCATTTCATATTTTCGCAATGCAGACGCCGCTCTTAGCATTCATTTCATCCTCTCGCACACATTCGCTGCTGTCTGTTGCTCTAGCTCGACCAAATTTTACTTACATATCTGGGGCACTTTTAGTCGAGGTCCAGTAGCAAGACAGCAGCGATGGCGTGCGAGAATATGACATGAATTTTGAGAGCGGCGCGAGAATATAAAACGAATGCTGAGAGCAGCTTCTGCATTGCAACATTCAAACCCAATCCCTCCCACCAAGCGCGGGCTATTTTGCCTCGCACACATATAATTATACGCTGCTGTTTGTAAGTGGAGCTCAACCAAAAGTTTCCATGCTCTAGCCAGCTGCATAGGCACAAGTGCCCAGAAACGGGTGCGAACCAAAAATGCGCGTGACCATCGCTGCTGTCTGTTGCTGGACCTCGACTAAAAGTTGCCATGCTCTAGCCAGCTAAATGGCTGCAATATTTAAATATTTTGCTTGGATTAATCGCTCTCGGCGACATGGAATACGTTTCGGCGTTTCGCCTATTCGACTGCGCGTCTGTATTTTACGTACATATCTGGGGCAGTATCCCAGTAGGGAAAATCGCAAGTATTTACTGTGGGAAGTCGATTTGGAAGTACTTCTTTAATTATTGTTTTCTGTAATGACTTATAAGTAATACAGAGGAGAATGGGCTTGGTGACCAAGCGTTTGATTTCGCGCAAAAAGCGTGTTGAAAAACTTCGTAGCTGGGCGTTTTCTTTGTTAATCATCTCAGTTATCTCAGCCATTAAGTTTTATATCTTTAATGTATAAACATATATTTGATTTTATGTTATGATATAAATATAAATCGCTTAATTTTACTTATTTTACTGGTTCTGAAAAAATTCAAATTGAATCCAGTAGATTCCCATAAAAATTTAGATCCGTGACTTTGGCTGAATATAATATGACTTTTTTGCATATTTGCACAATGTTTAAAATAGCAAAAATTTCTGTTTCGTGACTATTGCATCAACCCGACGATATGTACTGTGTACTATGTACTACATATTTCCTATGAACTATGCACTATGTATTTATTACTACATATTAGCTACTATTTTTAATAAAAACTACAATATCCCAGTCATCCATCGTCCGATCTTTGTGTGATAAGTTTAAGACAAATAGTTTAATTTCCAAAACATTGCAACACATTTTGGAGTGAGTGCAAGTAACAATTAAATAAACTTTAACAGAATATTCATAAATAAAATATATTAATCCTTATCGTCCTGTATTAAGATTGATTTGGAAATTTAGACTAGCATAGAAGTTAACACTTCTAAAGTGTGGTCCTACGTACACTCATTTTTTTAAGTCTTAGATCAGCAGTTTTCGGACGAGAAATTAATTTCCACGTTCTGCTGCTTCTGGAAATTCAAGTATTGCCGGAATTTCCATTATTTACCAAAAATTTTGGTCTTTTCCGTCAAATCCGTCGTTCTTTATATTGATTAGTTTTGCTCATATTTTCTGAAATCTTTCGAATTTCGGAATGAAGTCACTTGCTTGCCAGTTTTTCAGCGGCGTTTTTTTATACGCTCAGACGAATTCAACAGTGCACTCTAGTGTATCGAACAAAGAACGAAGGAAATGTTTGTTTGCTGCAGTTCAGGGAAACAAAATTAGGCTAGTCGGTGAGGCATTTTCATTGGATTTTTGGCCCATAGGCGAGATTATTGTTGAAATCGCCTTGTTTTAAGGTGTAGTTGAACACCCTAAGTTTGCCCACAAATTGGTTGATCGCGTAACTTTTTAATTTGTAACGAACCACGTTCGTTACTAAGAACCCTCTCTTAGAAAAATACTAAAGTAACCCGTTTCAACTCTAGAAGGCATTTCCTAACAAAGATTTAGGAAAAATAAATATTTACTCAGCAGGCTGAGTGATTCTCCTTTGAAAGCTCACTTCGAAGCGTTAAAGCTTCCTACGCCGACGAGCTTTCGGGCTATAAAATAAACCGCTTCACCAGGCTAAAATTCAGTCTTTAGCCAGGCTCGTTCCGGAGAGGTCACCTTCTCCGGTCCTAGACCGTGTCGAGGCCTTGGCCTTGTCGTGGTGTACGATCCGACTATGTGCCGAAGTAGCGATTCCTAGACCGTGTCGTGGTGAACGATCGGGCACGGTTTGACTACAGACATAACACCTACCGACCGACTACCGAATACCTGAGGAATGTTTCCTGGACCAATGTCGTGGTGTATGATCAGACATTGTTCCCGGCAGCATTTCGTATACCAGTGTCGCGGTATGACCAGATACAAGACCGACCACCTACCGAACACACAGTCACACACATCCTGCCATACCCCTGACCCCAGCTTACGCACCTGTAGAATAAGTAATGGGTAGATAGCTGGTTAGCAATAAATTAGTAAGAAACATGTATTGTAGAGGCAAACCGTAGTTAATTACTTAGATATAACTATCAGAAACCTGTAAACATGTATCCCGTATTTACTTAGATTTAAGAGACATAAATTGTTAGTGCATAAGAAATATTTTGAATAAATAAAGAAATGTTATTTTGTAAAAAGGTGTTTGTTCTCACACGACCTGGGATAACTCGAGAGCTCCCGGCAACCCTCCCTTAAAAAGGAGGTTAGAGAAAACATCCAGAAGAAACACCATTACAAATTAACTTAGTGTGAATAAAATAGGCACATTTTCTATTTTATCCGCCCAAACAATTTATTTTTTTTAGATTTTTTTCTTTTCACCGACTAGCCTAAATTCTATAGAAAAATCTTGTGGATCTACCGCTATTATCGTTATTTGAACTAACTTCTCTCAAGATTAATTTAGTCAGTTTCTCACTAGTAACATTATTAAATTATTCTTTCTGGGGGATTGCTGGAACTGCACAAACTGCTTTTTGTTGATGTGTAAGCTTAAGCTCAGGTGTCACCCTTTGTACTACCAGTCCGTCATGTCGTTCACGTCATGGTAGATGAATGGTAGTAAGCTTAGCTCGGAGGAAAGAGAAAGGATAAGATAGGTTAAGGGGAGTCTTGGGGGTGCATTAGAAAATGCCGTGGCGATGAACCTTGCGTTAGAACTCTTGGATGTTATATGAGTTCGGGAATACTGACAGCGGCAGATTGTTCCACAGTTGAGTTATTCGCGAAAAGAACACATTTCTAAGCGGATGTGTGCGTGAAAATAAGGGCTGTAGACAGTGGAGATGAGCCAAAAGGGCTAGTTTTGTGTTACGGGAAAAACATTGCCCTGGAGGCAGGAAGGTATATAATTCGGTGGAACAGTGGTTGTGGTAGATGCAGTAGAATTTCGCCAGAGCCACTAACATTCCTGCTGTGGCTTAATGAATAAACTGAGGAGCAAATGGCGCCATCGCCAATAAGTTGGTGAGCGCGGTTTTGCACATTGTCCAGCCACGTCGAGGTTGTACTCGGGGCTCCTGCCCAGATATACGACTTGAATTCGAAGCGGGGCCGAATGTAGGACCTATAGATCATAGCCCTAGCCGACTATAAGCACTTGTTTGCTTATACTTTTTTGTACAATTTCTTCCCGCCCACCAAAGAAAATTAATAAGGAGCTCTTCGATTCAATGTCGTTATCGGATGGTCAAAACGATTTGCTATAGCATTCCGGTTTCGTATTTTACAAATCGATTTGTTTCTATATCTATTCTCGTCTCGAAGTCTTCTCGAAGATTTCAGGGAAGTCATCAGCAAGGTTCTCCTCATACATGCATCTGTATTTGATCTCTTGTCGCGGAGAGATAAAGCTACATATCGTTTGCATATATATGAATCTTAGAATATTTTACTACTAAGGGAGGGTCGTTAAAAAAAATATTAAATAAAAGTGGCCCAAGCCAGCATGAAGTAGGGCACTTGAGCAACTAGAGCCACCTAGTTTAACCTGTGCAAAAGTTTAAGAGCAGATATGATGGACTACGCGAGCGGGACACTCACCATTTGCACAATGCTTGCTATAGTGATCAACCTACCTGGTTTTGCAGCTGTTTGCAGTCATATTTTCTGGGGCCCTGTAGAAGACAAAATGTTTCCGATTACCGAGCTTTTGTGTTGAAAACAGACGAGTGAGCCGTTCTGATTCCGGCAATGCATATTGGACTAGGAGGAGGTCTTGGTTTGGTTGAATCAACTCAGCCAAAATAACTATTATAGCGGTTGTCAGAAGGCCGTTATTATGCTCCGTAGCCTCGTATTTCACGTCTTCCTACTGTAATTTAGACTTCATATTGAAGAAATCAAGCGAATGGGTTGCTCAGGGCAATTGGGTTTTGGGCTCTGTGCTTTTGATGACGTTCACCTTTGGTAGGATGGCCGAGTTTTTTTTAACCCTTGCCTAATAGGGTGTACGTTTCCGTATCCCTTTCAGGGTGAAAATTACCCATTTACACAAAAAAGGACATTTTCAAGTTCTTAACTTCAAACATCCAAACATTAATGTCCTTTAAGGACATGTTTTTCCCCGTTTCTAAATGAAATATGTCTAAGTGTCGTAAAATTTCCATACTTCATAGCGACCGCAAAAATTTTAAATTATACCGCACCAAAAAAGATGCTTTATTCCCAAAAAAATTCGCAACGAAAACCACTCAACATTTTTGGGGAGTAACATATTCTCCACCTGGCACCATGAAAAGGGTGCCATGAAAAGCACCCCGAGAAAAAAAGGATTCTCGCCCACATAATCAAATAAACAAAATCTGATAGGACGTAATGAAATGAGCTCGAAAAGGAGTTTACTATTCCTAACACTCTCGTGCTAAAAGCACGATTCGTCCTTGCTGGGTTGGCGCAATGGTATGTAGTCGAGCATGGCGGTTCCCGGAATGTTTTCAAAGGTTATTTCCCTGGATTTAGGCATTTTGTTGAAGAGCCATTTCGTGACTATGATATGCTTTTGTGTGTTATCACAGTGCCTGTAATCCTGTGCAGATTCGGAAACCGAACATGTCCCTCGGGGGGCCTACAGCTGAGTAAGCTCCTCCTGTAGCTTGTTTTTTGGGCACTGTGTACTGGGTTCAATCTTCTGATTCTGTTTTGCATGTAGTACCTTGTGTGTGGATTTGATAGTGTTATAGGTTGATGGTTGGTCCTGCTTCAATTGCATGACAACGACACTTTTTGTATTTGTAGTGGAGAAGAAAGGAAAACTTAACCAGACGTTAAACATCAAAATTGTGTTATGGGCGATGGCTGGAATTAATAGAGAAAAGGGTTGTTTCATTTTAGTTATATTAATATGGTTGTCGTAAATGAGAATGTTGTGTGGTTTTATAATTATTTAATTTACGGTTAACAAAACTGAAACTATTGTCTCTTTTGACGGAATATGGTACCGGTACGTAGTTGTAAGAGAAATTCAAAGGATGAAAATAAAGTCAGTCGTCACTTGCTAGACAAATTATGGCTTTATCTTCCTAGTATGGCAACGTGTTATGTACTCTATTAATAATTTTATTTTTTTAAATGAAATTGTATAGATGCAAACCCTTACTTTACACGGTATTTGAGTAGCTTGACTTTGGTTTAACAAGGGTGGAAAAAAGTTTATTTCACCCCCGTTCACGCCCCAGGTGGTGCATAGGGGAACGCCTCCTATGGAGGTACCAGAGAAATTAAATACCCTGGGTCGAACCAAAATCAGCCCACTCAAGCTAATACATATGCTAAGGTATCGTTAAACCTAAAGAAAAATAAGAAAAACAGAAGAATTATAGAAAAAAGAAGATGCTAAACAAGAGGCAGAGACACGAAGGAAAGCGGCTGAACTAGCTGCTGCACATCAAGCCCGGCACGGCGTGAGGGACCTACACAGCCTCCCCCAAGCATAGCAGGCTGTAGCGATGAAGCAGTCGCCGAAGAGGTCGCTTCTACGGAGAAATAAAACGAGGGCTCACTGAAGCTATTAGACGTTCGCACGGGGCCAGACCCCGACGCCAACCCTGACCAGGCTGGAGCTGCGGGTTCAATGGGTCTTCAGTTACGTAGGAGGAGCAGGAGCATACTTCCAGGGCGGAACTCATGAGGCAGGGCAGCTCGCAAAAAACCGTAAAGGCAACCGAGAACCGGCTTGAGGACATGAGAGGCATGTTGGAGTAAAATCGTGGCTTGAGTCAAAAAGAAACCTAACGTCAATACCGCCATAAAACAGGAACTGGCCAAGCTTGAGGAGTTTGTCGACAGCATGGCTTTCGCCAACAAAAAGACCAGCGAAGTTAAGAAGAAACTAGCCGAAAACCTTGAACGGGCCCGTCCAACAGCCGCAGGTGGCGAAGGAAGCAGCAAGAAAGAAAAAGGAAGGAAAAGGCAGCGAAAGTTGGCAGTGCGCAGGATCGACAGAAGTCCGAGAACAAGGAGCCTAAAAAGAGGAAAAAACACGGAAGGGGGAAGAAGAAGAAAAGGCCCGACGTGGTTCTCTTGGCCCCCTCTACAGGTTCCATCGTCTCGGATGTCGTTAAGGTTTTCCGAGAGAAGGGCGAGCCGACGAAGTTCGGGGTGGAGGTGAGAGCGGTCTGGCAGGCCAGACCAGACCTGCCATGACACCGCCGAAAACAAGGCGTCATTTGTAAACGCCTTGAGGTCGGCGGTAGGAGGCACAAATACCGTTAGGGAGCTGTTAAAAGTCAGAGACTTCGATAGTTGGACTACGGCGGAGGAGGTTGAGGAGGCGCGAGAAAAATGCTCCCTGACTACGTGGGGGATCACGAGGTATCCCTAACAAGGCTAGGCTGAAAGAGGCCGCCATGTCAAGGATCCTAGAGAGTGGGCAAGTGGTCATTGGCTTGTTGAGATGACAAGTGAGACGCGGAAAGATGTGAACCGCTGCTTCCGCTGCCTCGGATACCAGCATCTTAGCTCAACCTACAAGGGGCCAGACAGGAGCAGGTTGTGCTACCGCTGTGATGCGGTGGACTACAAGGGTCCGCGGGGAACATGGGGACATGAACCACGTAACGGGGTCAAAAGGCAGTTAAGCCTTTAGGCAGGCATTCAGCAGCAGAACACCGCGAAGACCCGTATACTGCTGGAAAATCTCCACAGGAGTAGGACGGCTTTTAACCTCTTAACCCGCCTCTGCACCGAGAAAGTCGCTATAATACTTATCAGTGAACAGTACCGGGAAAGAGCTAGGTTGGGATGGCATGCCGACGACCCGGCACTGCGGCCATTTGGATCCCAAACGCACGAAACTAATTAAGGGATCCAGGTGCGGTTTGGTTTGGGTGAAATACAACGCCACGGTGTACGTGAGCGTGCATCTCATCCCAAGCGACCGGATAGGCTGTGGATAGCTGCTGCCTTATTCATGAAAATATCTAATAGGGTTACAAAAATACTTAATATGTAAACTCTCTACCAAAAAAATTTCAAAACTCTCTAGCGGCTGAACCGTTACAACTGCCAAATCCGTTATGCAATCTTGGGAATTTTGGAACAATTCGAATTTATCGGTCGAAACTACATGCATTTTATTTCCAAAAGTACGCAGACTGCGTTTTACTTCATACAACACTTCTCGTATTCTGCTATTCGCGCCATAGGGCCCCCGACCAATAGTGATTAGAATGAGTGATCTCAATCGCGGCTAATTTGCCGAAAAATCGTAGAAGAAGTTTTCGTTCGACGAAGTTTTGAAGACATACAAAGTATTTGGAGGTCATGGAGTTTCCAAAAAATAGATAAGACCATATTAATATTGATATCGTTAGACTTATAAAACCATCTCGATCAGGTGGATGCAAGATCGTCACGTTCACGCTCACGATATGGCCTGAGTTTACTGTTTGGTACACATCTGATTTTGTATTGGCAAGACTTTCGTTTTCTGAAGATGTCTCCTTGACGGCACGTTCAAAAGGATATTTTCTATTTCTACACCCCTAGAGTTCACTGATTACGAACTTCATTCGAATCGACCATGTACAACACTCTTATAATCTTCCATATGAGGGCTAAAGCATCTGATCAAAACCAACTGATCCTGGAAACACTTCGTCAATCAGCCTTAATGACCCGATCAATTCAATATCTATGAACAGACTTAATTTGAATCGAATTAATATTACTCACAGGGATAGTTATGTGGGAGGTTACACAATCTATTCAGAGCAGCAGATAAAATGTGTCAAATGATCAGGGGAAAAAGTCTACACATGATTCCATTCTATTGGCAAGATCACTGAAGATCGCTCTCTTTCGTGAAAATAGTGAAAATAGTGTCAAGCAGCATCGAATAAAATTTAATTAAAATATATCGTTACCATAAAACAGTGAATACAACAATACAACTTTTAATTTACTAACAGCTTAATTATTTTGGTTCAATTACCAATTCTTTAATAAAACAAAAAAAGGATAAACATCAATCATCATTAACAACAACAAATACAAGGATTAAACTTACGTAGCACAACATTTGTTCAGCAGTTTCAGATGTTTCCGTAGTCCTTGTGGTAATACTCCATGATTCGTCCTGGCCGATATGAGCTGGTGGCTAGAAATGCAGTAACCAACAACACAACAGGCTGAACCGCACTCACCCACACCCACGCACACGCCCTTATAACGCACAAAAATTAATTAAATTTATCACGAATCCTTTTTTTGGTTATTATTATGTGATTATTACCGGGTGATTGTTATGATAAAAATTCACAGCGCGCAATTTGCAAATTACAGCGATGATTAATTAAAAAATTTCCTCCCCTGCCTCGAGGGTGTTTTTTAATATTTAATTTTTATTGTTACAACGAATATTTTGTGGTGGCGGAGAACGGCCCAAGAGGATGTCGGCGTTAATTGTTTTTATCACTATGGGAAATAATTGCCGTCATGCGATGATATTTACAAAAGTTACTTCGTCCTGTCACACGCGCTTTTTGAGTTTTATTTGTTTAATATATTTTACTATTAATCCGCTGAATGTCGTCGAAGGGATTACCATAATTTTTGGGTTAATATTCTGTTAATTGAAATTAAATATGAAAATTGTGCTTAATTGTTCGGGAAATTATAGTCTTACAGGACGTGATTTTAAATAATGCAATTTCGTTGATTGTTTTAAACAAAATAAAAAAAATTGCAATCAGGAGAGATTTGTGTGAATTCATATAAATTGCGAGGGATTTAACAGGATTAACGGGCAGCGAATGTGATTTCGATAATCATCTAAGTGCGATAATCAACAATGTTAATTATAACTACGTATATTATATAATTGCGCGTTAGTTCACAATTCAACTGAGAGATTCAATCGCTTCGACCAGCCATCATATTAATATGCACGGTTGTAAAAGATATCAGAGAAGGGTTGTGGCTGTGATGTTTGCGGCATGCAAATTGAAATAGTTGACTTATGGATTTACTATGTGGGTATGTGCTTGTATGACAAACTATTGTAAACAGTAATTTTAAGCAATTATAAACAAAACTAATAATAATTAATTCAAATTCGGTTTGAGCACAGCGATTTGAGCACATCTGTCTAGAATATAAATTTGGTCAAACAGCAGTAAACATTGTCGATTTTATTTCGGTTAACTACACCAATAAGGCTTTTAATTGTGTTTAGAAATGGTCCGGGAGGATTTCTGCCACCCATGATAATCCACCCGGGGTTGTTAGCTCCATTTGGGCAGGGACTACCTTGAGGATATACAACGGAGAGGATGGTGAACAGTGGTCCGGAGCGAATGGTGTAGCGAAGCAGGGAAAATTATCTTCAGAGAAGGTGAAAAACGCGACGAAGGATTGTGTCAAAGTGTTAGACAGCTCTGAGTTGAACACCGGCCGACTTGGAATGGATGCTGTAAAAGTGGCTAAAGCCGTAAAGGGGAAGGAGGCACATGAGGTAGAGGAAAGCAACTTCATCTATTTGACTGAACTAAAGTTTATCCGGGTTTATATGAGGCAGTACATTTGTCCCTTACAAGATGGTACCTTGTACTGAGGCCTTAATTTTTCTAAATGTCCCGTTCAAAGAACAATGTTCTACTGATGTGAGTGTGCACCGCGCGAAAAAAATGAGGCGAGGTGAGATTGTAATTAGAACTAGAGAAACATTTCTTACTTTCTTTGAGGCAGCAAAATTTTCAACATGAAATAACGTGAGACAAGATTGTAAATATACATAGATATAAATTGTGGAGACCTAGTGAGAGGCAATTCAATGCATATTAGAATCCAACTCGTTTAAAGCTCTCCTTTAAAATTTTAGTTACAATAGCACCTCTCCTCATTTGAAGTATGACATTGTACTGGCTCTAACAAAAAAGAGGCACTTCTTACAAAACCCGTTTTATAATCGTGTCCTATCCAACACTAAGCCCAACGGTATGTTGTACGATTTCAGAAAGAAAAGCAAGTCTGGCAAAAAGTTGACTAAACAAGGAGGGTCACACTAATGCAGGGGCGGATTCAGAAACAATACTCAACAGAAAATCATGTTATCTGAAATAGTATGCGGTGTACAGTCTCATTTGCCAGGGGTTTCCTTGCACGAGCAATCGTTTTTACTCCCCTTCTTGCAATTTTTCTAATATAGGCCGTATCAGATCCAACTTTTTGGGCAGCGGTAGAAGCAAAATTCGGTCTGCTGAATCAGATCCAAGTAAAGCAGCAGCAGTGGCAGAATTTTTATTTGACAGCTATCGTCATATTAAATTGTTTGCGAATATAATAATGTGATGATTTGTGCGCCATCTATTCGAAGTTGGAACAAACTGCTATTTGTAACAGTTTACTTAGAATTTGAACGATCGATTTATGCACTAAGCTAGTTATAATTTGAATGAAAGTAATTGAAGTCATTAAGCTTCTGAAAGTTTGCAGAGAGTACGATAAGAAAAGTCTCGAACCTTCCACATCTTCCGAGGTGGTGGTCGCAAGATCCAGTACTTAAATGAAGGTGGAGCTTGGATATATAAATGCATCAGCTACCGCTGCATTTACTCCCGTATTGTAATAGCAGTCATAAGTCACAACGCAATCATAAGAGTGTGGTGATATTCAACTTGAAAGCCTTTAGTAAATGAAGAGTAATGTAGAAGCGAAGTAGAAATGAAGTAAACGTAACTTATTGACATAAAAACCAAAATAAGAATTTCATAATAAGTAAGCGCGAGTTCCCAAACCTTATGACTTATGACTGGTCACAAATTTAGAATAGGGGAGTTTAGAGTCAGTTTTGATTTGAAAAGAGATTAAAGTATTTAAAACGGGAAAAATGGCGAAAAGTGGTAAATTAAAAAGTTATAAATATAAGTATTTAGTGAGAGTTATTAAATTGCTAGTGATAAATAGTGAACTGTAAGAATTGTTCGTGTTACTGAATTCTGTGAGACAATGAATTTTGTGTGAACATTTAAAAAGTATAACGAACGAAGCCGTAAAAACGTAACAATAATGTTTCCCCAATATTGTGTAAGATGATGTTAAGAATCGCTAATTCTTTGCCAAAAATCACACAACAATAAATTCTCAATTTTCCGGGTGTATTTATCATTTTTTTTTATGTGAAAGACTAGAGTGTCAGGAAAGGCTCTTTATACTGCCGACAATCTATTTTCTTCGTATAGAGTGCAATGTCGAACAGCAGCTCTAGTCGGGAAGGAAGGAACTGCCCCAACCTACCCGCGATATTTTTTAGTCCACCTACTCCCAACTATTACCACCGCGACTTTGACATCGAGGCATCGAAAAACAGCTCACTATAGTGTTGTGCCTTCTGAAACGAGTTATATCTCATCAACCAACCGATGCAAGCGGTTTGGTGGAGCGGAGAAGGGCAAAGGAAGGTTATGACAGGAGGAATCAGGAATGTAAAGAGGGAAGAATTAAGAAGGAAAGTTATGTAAGTTGGAAAGGGAAAAGGTGAAGGACCGTGGGGCTGGCCGAGATTCGACCCTGGGACCTCTGGGATGGTAGCCAGACGCCTTATTCTCTAGGCTACCGAGGCCCATCAACAGCGACTGAGATGACCAAGATGTCTTATGTATTTGGATTACCTCGGAGGACATATGAGTATTTTAAATCTTCAAAACGGCGATATCTCAAGAACGGCAATTCGTGTGAGAAAATGTATATCATTTTTTATATATAGATAATCGCATAGTCTACAAACTTTATAAACACTGTTTTGTGATAAGACTAACCTCTAAAAGATATTAGCAATAAGCGGAACAGCGTACAACCAATTTTTATCATATTTTACTCACTAAAAACTACCTTTAAAAAAATAGCGAGTTAGCATTTAGTTAGAGGTCTTCATTAGAATTTTTCTCCGACGACTGTACTATATGAAAAGACGGGGACATAAAGTACTAGGAAGAGCAATAATTCGGCGTTCCCTCCAGAATTTTTTGCGTACCTCACTTTGGAGACCATTGGTTTAATGAACCCGGAGGATCTGTGATCACATGTTCCAAAACACCAAACAAACCTCCCAATGCCTTGGATTTCTTACGAGATACAAGTTCCTCCTCCAGCCTGCCGCCCGGTTACAATCTATAAATCCTACATTCGGCCCGCGTTGAATACAATTTGTATTATCTAGGCAGGCGCCCAAAAAAAAACACCTTGGCTTACATCGACAAGGTGCAAAATCGTGCCATCAAACTCATTAGTGAAGGCACCTTTCGCACCTTTATAGACGCTTTAAGCCATCGTAGGAATGTAACAGTCCTCTATATTTTATCGCTATTACCATAGCGACTGTTCCACTGAAATTCAGAACCTCCTACTTGCACGGCAATATTTTTTCCTCAACACAAGACTAGCCCACTCGGCTCACCCCCATAGCCTGCAGCCCGACCCCCGCGGCCACAATAATATCTAGAAGTTTAGGAATAGAACAACTCTACTGTGGAATAATCTTACACAGTCAGTATTTCTGAACTCGTACAGCATGTTAGAGCTCAAATTCATGGGTCATCGACATTTCCTTGAGTCCCCAGACCCCATCTAACTTTGCTATTTTCCTCTACTCTTCAAACCAAGCTTACTATTATACATTGCACCATGACTTTAACTGTTAGTGCAGAAGCTTTACACTGGCTGCAAGTAATTCTTTTGGCTACATGTACACTACACCCTTTTGAATATTCTAAAAAAATTATTGAGGAGATTATGTTCGTGTTCCCATATGAAATAACTGTGACAAGTTTCCCTTAACTACTGTTTGATTAAAAGGATATATTAAACAATGCCAACTGATCAGTCTGCTTTTTTTGTTGTAAATTATTGTAATAATATTGTTTGGGAACAGAATTATTTTATTTTAAACAGTCATTTAGCAACTATTATTTCAGGACAATTTCAGGAACTTTTCCTACTCCGTTAAGTACCCTAGGTCCGCGCTCATAAGCCAACCACCAACCCGGTAAGTGGAGATGCGATATCTATTACTGAGTTTCCATGAGAGTTCAACCAGAGTTGAACCCGAGTTGAACTCCATGGAAACAGTCGCAGTCAAGAGTTTTCGTTAAAGATTTTCAACTCTGCTCAACTCAACGAAAATAGGTAGATTGAACAGAGTTCACGCACACAACTACAAACGGGATTGTCAAATGTTAAAAAAGTCAAAATGTCGCGCCTGGCTTGGACGTCTGAAGAAACTTTATATTTAATAAATGTTTTTAAAGAAAAATTTATTATAAAATTAATAGATGGAAAAAATATTATGTCAAATTTAAAAACAGCTGCTTGCTTAATACAAGTACACATTCAGCTGCCTGTACACAGGCAGAAAAGTCATCCATGGAAACGCATAGAGTTGAGTCGTTGAGTTGAAGTGTCATTTCAACTCAACCTCAACTCAACTCGACTCCCATGAAACTCGGTATATGGGGCTACAAGCCAGCCCTACTGCGAAGACCCGTAGTACCACATTGATGGGGATTCTCTTTCTGGAGTTTGGAATTTTTAGTAAAATGTATGTGAGTCTGAGGCACCCAACGTTCGGCTCCCAGGGCTTTAGCGCGGTTAAGAAAAAACAAGGAATGCAATGCAAATTTCTATATGCTCTATTCTACTAGCCTCTATTTTCAAAAGCTTCACGGAATCTGGCATGGATTTCATTCATTGCGTAGAAAGCAAACGTTGAAATCGAATTTTTTGGCGTAGGTAGATGAATAACTGACATAACGGAAGAGTCACGTCCAAAAGTAACTTATTTAATGTTTGCACAATAAATACAAAGCCCACTTTTTGAAAACCTCAATATTTTAAGAGCAATATTTTTTTTTTATTTTTGCTTTAGTTTTATTAATTTAATCAAGACTTTCCTCACAGCGTTAAACAAGCCACTTCTCTCAACTATAAAAATATACATTATGGATGGACGATATCAAATTTAATTTATTTTATCGAAGGCCGCCAATTAAAAATGTTTTATTTATTTATAATCAAGTCCATGTTACATAAAATGTGGTTAATAAAAACATACTACAAATAAATATAAGTGGAGTTTCAATGGTTCGAGTATTTGAAATGATGTCACAAAAATGGCAAAGTCTACGAATGTTAATTGAAAAAATATTAAAATATAACAAGGGTTTTTATATTATATTAATATTTACTCCCAATTAATTCTGAATTGATGGAATTCAGTTTTGAATATGGTAATGCATTTCATAGTAAAGATTTTGTTTTTGTAAAAATGCACTCAAAAATTTATTATGATTTTTATTATATTTCGCTAAAAATTTAATATATGTAGATATCAATAAAAATTATATATACATATAAACAAATTATACAAAAAAATTATGCATCTACTAACATATACCCAAACGTGTACTTATTAATCGGAACCCAGCGGAAAAAGGAGTGCTCCAAGAGCCATCTTGGAGCGCACCAAAAGGAGCATAGATTGCTCCCGTTGCCATACCCGTTCTATATTCTTTTTAACATTGCATGTCATTGCGAGGAAGCATACTTTTTTATGCTCCCAAAAAGGCGTTGTTGGAGCATAAAAAAGCTTTTTAAAAAAGAAATATTCATGGGCGCCCGTGGGTATGTGATCCGGCATCGAAAAGATTTTATTTTCTTCATCTTTTGCAATTGCCTTTTTCTTTCCAAGCCCGAGAGTGGCTTTACCAAAGCAGTCCCCCAACTAAATTCTATCCACTTCTAAAGCTTCTTGTCCTCCGTATCGAACGATAGAGCCGCGCTATTGAGTATGCTAATGTCACATTTTATGGGCATGAAGATAATTGCCCGTTTTCTTTTTTTTCTATAAAATTTATGAAAACTCCAGGAAAGCTCCCTTGAGAGTGCTCCAAGTGCACTCCCTTGTGCATCGCTCCCAATTTTTCCCACTGGGAAATCACTAAACTTCAATTTTACACTAACGATACGCACAAATTCGCATCGATATCTCAATATTAAAACAGAAAAGTGTCCGAGATGTAAGAAGTGTCTAAGATGCAGAAAGCTTTTGTGACGTAAGAACTGAAAGCTCATTTGGCTATACGAGCTTTCGTGTTGTCTTTGAAGCAAAACTATAGTGAGAATACAGCTATTAAACAAAAAACATATTTTATGGCTAAAAAAACGGAACATGCTGAAAATTTGGGACTTTTAATTTTTAACTTAATCTTTTCAAAGTTTGTAATTTCGTTATGTTGGAAACGACGTATGAAGCTTGTAGCTTGATTCCTGAACAGCGCACCCTGAATTGCTATATATGAAGAATAGGATCAGGAAAGAACCCTAACTGTAGGCTTTGCCTTGAGGAGGATGAGTCTGGCCTTCTCGTTCTCCATGAGAACGACAAGCCACTAGGCAGACTGATGAGTCTTTCAAGCTATCTGGCCTACAAATAAGAGGTGTAGGGTGTAGTACAATAGGTCAAGTAAAATAACTGCGGTTCTTTTGTACCTTATTCCTTACCAACGAAGAAGAAGAACGTCGTACTTTGCGAAGTAGTATAAAAATTGTTGGATAGTAACGGCTCCATCACAAATGGCCGCAATACCTTTGGACCCATCACCTCACACAAAAAGGGCTCCATCATCGAATGTCGAGCCATACTGGATGAAAGGAGATCATATTTTTTGCAATTATACAGTCGTAATTGAAATAAAATCTTTAATGGATCTCGTACTGAATCAAAATGAAGTTGGAGCTAAGAGAAGACATCAAGTCCAAACTGTAGGTACATGCAAAATATGTTTTTGAGTATTGAACTACTCTCATGCATAGCTGCACACTTCTACTGATTAAACTGGAATTCCACTCTGAATATTCATCTTCCTCTACAAAAAGCATCCATCTGTATCCGAATATTGCAATTCCATCGCCAAAGTAATTGAGTTCTTTGTTATTAATCAATACGCCAAAAAATATTACAAATTGCACGAGGAGATCGCTGATGGATATTTCCATGGAATTCCACCATTGTGAATCTCCAAGCAAACAAATACAACTCCCTCGAGTCCTTCCAGTTGTAAGAAAATTTTTCATGTTCCAATTCAGATTATTGTAGTATCCTGCAGAACCGTTTCCCGGTATCCTGCGACGGTCGTCCCAAAAGGCTCGGCGTGTAACTTTAGGCCTCGTCGTTTCAAGTGTGAAATTTGTTTCCGTGCCACCGAATATTCAATTGCAAAGTTCAAAGGAATAAACTTTCTGCACGTGCTGTGCTGACTTGATCCTGTCTGTTTGCGTATCCTTAAAAGTTCCGAACATACATACATATATATACTCAAAGCTATATAACAATAATATACGTCGTTTGTTACAAGCATCGCATCCTGGACGATATTGCATGCATGTATGCGTATCAATTATTTTGTGTTAAGGACGTTTTTCTTCTTTTTTGTTGCATCAGAAATATCTCTGCTATATACATATCTATTGTAAGGATTTGAAGTTTTTAAGGACACTTGTCAGAATTTGATGAATATTTGCCTAGTTGCACCTGCTGCTCTGCTCTTTCGCTTCCATAATTAAGGCATGCAAATAATCCTTTTTGCTGTGTGCACTTTGAATGCAGCTGCCGTGGTTATGGTGCAGTTTGCATAATAATAAACAAGTGCACATGGAACACTGCGGAGAATCGTTGGAGAAAAGCAGCAGTTAAGCCGTGTTCGTTATGAATTTTATATATGTATAAATGAAAGTTTTCAAAGTGGGAAGACAAGTCCGTGAGAATTCCTGCATTTCGCCCAAGTATTTCCGTTGTCAAGAAAGTCTTTTGCTTTATTCATTTTACGTAATTGAGTGTGGTAAAAGTTGGACGGGAAGTTTTTTTTATCATATTTCTAGTTATGGAATATTTTATTTAATGAACAGAGAAGAGAAGGAGCTTGACAGTAGTAGGGCTATACCGTTCCTGGACCAGTCATGTCATCGGGTGTGAGATTTATTCTTAAAAACTTGTTTATTGAGGTTTGGGTGTGAGCGCTACCTGTTTGAAACTAGTTGAACTTCGCAGTGTGTCTTGGATGCGCTTTCATGATGACAGTTACAGCTGACTGATATACAACTACACTGATAGTCAATTATATAGAGCAGGCAGATCAGATCACATATACTCAACTATACCAGTAGACAGTTTTTTTATGTGAAAGGTTTTACGTTTAGGTGTCACTCAGTCCGTAATGTCGTTTACTTCTTGGGCTAGTAGTAAGCTTAGTTCGAAAATATAAAGAGGATATGATAGGTTAAAGGTGTAGTCTGGAGGATGCTTGAGGAAGAGGCAGTGAACTTCACGTTTGAACGAGTTGTATGCGTTCATGTTTTAGGACAGCCGGCTGAGCCGCAACAATTGGGAGTATTATGCCTTCTAAAACAAGAGAATCCCGCTAACCATCCGAAACATGCAGAACCAAAGAGGTACATCCTATTATTAACCAGTTAAGCCGGCGTGATGCCTTGTTAAGGTTAGCTAGTTATATATAGACCCGGCATACCAGACCAGATAGACCAGTTTCAGTATAAAATATTGAGCCCTGTGAAGTAAATCCTTATTCTGGGTTTTGTGGGGGACCCCGTCCAAGACTCTACCAGCTTGAAACACCATCTGAGACACATTAACCCTGCACTGTGTAGTTCAACTAGTTGCACACAGGTGACGCTCACGCCCAAAGCTGGTTTTTGTCCCAAATAAATCTAACCCCCAACCTCACAACCGATGACGTCATTGGTCCAGAAACGACATAGCCCTACTACTCTTGGGAAAATGATTTAAAATAGAAAAGAGACAGCCTCGTGTAATATTAGGCATTGGCTTATTTTCTAGTAGGAAGTTTAGGTTGAAATATAGAGAGTGATGATCCTAATGGAAATAGCGATGGATTTTGTTTTTAAACTCTAGATGATTTAAGAATTAGAAAATATTGGCCGGAACGGTTTTCCATAATTGAGTTGTTCTGTTGATGAATGACCTGGTTAAGTGTACTGTGGGAGAATGGACGATTTATAGCCAGCATTGAATTTACCGATTGGGCTGGTTTTGTGCTGCCGAATTAACATCAGTTGAGTTTCGATTTCGATGGAAGATTCGTAATGCTAGTACCAAAAGAATTTTTCCGAGGCTGCTAACTTCCTGCGGTGGATTGAAAAGGCTATGCTGGAGTAGACGATGCCTTAATGATCACACCTATTGGCCAGCGCTGTTAGAGAGGTCATATTCGGGTAATCTATTCTATGTCCAAATGAACTCCAGCGAAGTTGTGGCTGTGAGGAGGAAATCACAGACGGAAGTTAAACTGGAGGGCACCAAATTTTGTCACGAATGTGTACACAACGTATATAAACGTGTACCCGCTGAAACTATTTGAAAGTGTGTTTAATAAAATACTCGCCATAGTGGGCAGAGAAACAGGAAAGTTAGAAAAGCACTGGTAGCTATCGAGGAACGAAATTAATTTGATGGCGGACTGATAACTCTCGATTATAAAAATATGTTCAGCTACGCGAGTAGAAACAAGGTATAGTTAAGTCCTTTCTTCCAATTTACATGGTGCGAATAGTCACAGATTTCCTAGTATATAGATGATCGCACCTTAAATCAAATTATAGACTAAAGAAATACCGGATAATTGGCAGGTTTTCACAGAAACCAGCCCTGAGCCCAATGATGTGAACTATAACGGACAATGACGTTTCGGCGTGATCGAAACATATGAAAACGAAGCGATCGAGGAATTCAAGGAGTTTGTAAGTGAGAAAAGTTTAGTACTCGCAGGAAATAAAACGTTGGTGCTCATCAGTAAGGAAGGGTCAGAGTGGTAGATCCCAAGCGTTTCTCGACGATCTAGTTGTTTTGATCGACAAAAAGATCAACTTTAAATGGATATACCCACTAATGGCAAATTTGGTGGTATGAAGTAACAAGAGTCATGGTGTAGTACGCTACGATCTTATACAATTTTCGATCCAGTGGGTAGGCTCCAGAGCGTAGACACTGATTTGGTTAAGATGAGTCACTACACCAGAACCAGTGCTCATGGAGAAATCAAAAGACATGTAGAATAAAGTGGAGGAAGGTTGGAGAGTTATCCAAAGGAGCTTAAGGCTTGAAGAGCCCAGCAGGAGGGAGTGCAATTACTGATCTAGCCTCGCGACAGTATGGTAGCCCCACAGTAAGTTTGGAAAATGAAAAATATGCTTTTGGTGAATTGCAGACCAACGTAACCGGCCTGCAAAAACCTAGCGGTAGCTTTGAGTTGTCTATGTTGTAACACCGAGGAAAGCTCATGTTCGATGAGCTTTATGATTTGGTAACTATGTACAAAACCAGACACATTAAGGGGGTTTTTGAGGCCTCGACTGGAATAAACGAGTTATACTTGTGATGTAGGTTGTAGTGGATTCCAGGCTAGTAACATATCGCACCCTTAGAACATAAATGGCACTAAACGAAAATGTTAATTTTACAGTATGGCCGTTTTAAGATTTTTTAAGAATTGAATGGGTGATATGGAACTAAAAAAATATAAATAAAGCTTTGTGATCGGCTTAAAATAACAGTTTAACTAACGCTGTACAGTATCCAGTGGCATACAATAAAATTATTGGTTTATCAATTACCGACCGGACAAATTGTGACAAATTCATAAGTGACACTAGCGACATCGACATCTAGCAAAAATTTGGCGCCTTAGAGCTACCGGGGTTTTTGCATTAGGCGCGTTTCGTTTTAAGCGTTTTGACTGTATACTTAACTAAAAAATGTCATTTTTTGTATAGTGCCACTTATGTTTTAAGAGTGCGATATTATGGGGCCGATCTCGATTTGACCGAACTCGACTGACTTTTGGAATCTGTTGAACACATGTGTGATGCATGGAGCTATTGCGTACTACTTCG
Organism: Thereva unica; assembly: GCA_949987705.1. Classification (NCBI taxonomy): domain Eukaryota; kingdom Metazoa; phylum Arthropoda; class Insecta; order Diptera; family Therevidae; genus Thereva; species Thereva unica. The sequence continues at coordinate 105,322,585 of OX465283.1, forward strand.
AACGACGATGGTGAAACGAATATCTGTATTAACTAAGGCATCGCCATCGTATAGTCATTTTAAATGAAAAATAACTATGTACGTAGTATAAGTTTTTGTTTATATGAAAGTCCAAGGTTTTTTTATTGAAAGACCAGAGGCTCAGGGAAAGCCCCTTTGTACTGTCAACATTCTATTTTTTTCGTATAGAGTGCAATGTCGAACAGCAAGCTTTAGTCGGAAGATAGTGAAGAGAGAGAAGTGAAGGAAAGAACTGCCACAACGAAGCAGCGATATTTTATTCCACCATTATTATCGCGTCTCTGACATTGGGGCATCGAGAAACAACTCGCTGGAGTGTGATGCCAGGCTATTACAGGAGGAATCATAAAGAAGAAAGAAGGAAAACTAAGTATGTGAAGGAAATGGGAACGGTGAAGGACCGTGGTGCTGCCGGGGTTCGGGCTCGGGACCTCTGGGATGGTAGCCAGTCGCCTTACCCCCTAGACTACCGAAGGCCCAGGCTTAGAAGTTAGCTTTTGTAATAACAGTCTGTCAAGTCGTTGTCGTCATGGTTCGAAGGAAAGCATCAGATTTTTGTAACGGGTTTGAAATTGGCAAAGTCGATATCCTCAGTGGCAAGCTGCTGAGTAAGATACGCAAGCAATGGGCTTAGCGAATCTTGCTAACCCTCCAGCAAAGGCTCTGACGCTAGCAGTATCAGGCTACTACAATAGGAACAAGGAGTGTTTATTAGCGCTACTCGTGGGTGGAAGTTGTAAGATACGAACAAGATACGCATATTAAACCAGAAATTAGGTTTAGGGTTTCTGACAGATGAGACCGTACTTCGTTTTGAAGGTGTCAAATTCGACATGTTTCTCTGGGCTCTAGTCACTGACGGTTAAATTGGGCATGAGCTTACGACCGCGTACTTGTTTTACATATACGAAATGTGGAAATACGGAAATTTTTCGAGCAACCATACCAGACTCCCCAAAGTAATAGGTACAGGAACACTTGAGCTTTGGTAGTAGGTATGGGACACTTGAACCTGGGCACCAGATGCAGCGTCAGTGGACGTAGTAATAGGTGATATTTACATTTTATATTTTTTTTTGTAAACTAGTAGGCATCTCAGTTGCTTGCTTCGTACCAATAATAACAGTGACCAATACCAGTAAAACCGGGGCGTTCATCTCTTCATCGTTTTTCAAGCCAGGATGCCCCAAAACCCAAATAAGGGTAGCTTGATTAAGAATTTCCTGCATTTCTAGGGCATGATGACACACCCCGAATAGTTCCAACCTTATTGCTCCGATTGTCGCTTGCTTTTCAAAAAATATAGAAATCGGTTTTGTTATCATAATTTTATAATTAAGTTTCTGTAGGCGCCAAAAAAGCAGTGATGTGGGAAGAGCCCCAGACAGCCAATGATGCATGTACAGCGAAGTGAACTTAGACCTTTGCAGTCCTAATATTATTCCCTGTTCTGGAGTCTTTGTTCTAATACTAACATGGTTCCATGATGTGTCAAAAGCCGTGGAAATGTTTAGAACAACCTTACCAGATTCGCTAAAGCGATGGATGCTATGGTTAAGTAACTCTGTTACACACACAAGGAGATCGTCAGTAGATATTTTTGGGCTAAAGCCATACTCGCTGTCGGGGTACGGGGCTGAATTTGGGTCTATTCAAAGTATTCCATAAGCTTTTTGTTAATTATTGTCTACACGATTTTGGAGAGAATAGAAGTAGTTGCTATTGGGTGAAAGTTTAAGTGGTTGTTACATTCACCATTTTCGAAATGGGTTGAGTATGAGTTTGCTTCCAAGAGTTCGGATGAACTCCGGAGAAGTGTGAAACTGGTTGGCACTGGTTTAACCAAAATTGAGGCGCATTCTTTAAGGCCCATAGATGGTATATCCTTAGGGCCAACGGATTTGTTGACGTCAACTTTGACACATCTTATACACTTCGTCAGCCTTGACTTGCTCAAGAACAGGGGGTGACATTGAAGGGTTGGATAAATAAGAACTCCAGGCGAACAAAGATAATAATTCGACCTTGGATTTGTTGTCTGCTCTCCCTTGTAGACAAAAGGAAATTGTAGATAAAGTGAAATTTTTCTTGCTGAAGGTTACCAAGGATCAAAATTTTTTACTGCCAGCGATACCATTGAAGATCATATTAAACAAAAATACTTAATAAACAATAATACCTTAAGAATTAGATTGTTGCTTCCGAGAAATTGTGTAATTTTCACAATTTTTCATCATAAACTTTTCAAATCTATTAAATCAGCGAAATTTTCAGAAAATTGTTTCCTTATTTCTTAGAAAAAGGAAATTTAATTTACAAGCGAAAACGTGATATTCTTCTATAATTTTTCCATCGATTTATTTCGCGCAAATTCTGTTTTCACTCCTTTGACGAAGGACATACTTTTACACATAACATATATTTATACATTTATACATTATATACAACTGATGAAAAATCTATATTGAAGTACTTGTGAAAGGACGCAATTTTTATAAGTAATTTGTAGCAGGACACGTATTTGGCCATGCAGTCTGGCTGAAGATACTAGCCTAAGCTTGATGGAAGAGAGCGTTTTTTTATACTTTTTTGAGTCCTTTGTTTTTGCTTTCTCAATTTTTATATGCCTTTGAAGCCTTCGTCGGAATTTCGATAAAAAGAAAACTCCTAAAAGCTTTTTTTCGCGTATACAATAAAAAAGGATAAGGATTTTTACGACGGCATTCATATTTTTTGCGATATTTTTAAGGTCATATTTCTGCGCCTCCGTCATGAAGGATTTCGCTTTCGAAGTGACAAAAAATTAATTTTTTTACTCTTTAAACTCGTTCTGTGTTTTTTTACATTAAACAAAAATAAATAAGGAAAAGGGTAAAACGTATATCTACTTCCCCGAAAATAAATAAAGAAAATAATTTTACGAAACTTTTTCCCAATTTGAAAAATTCACGCAACTCTGGAAAACAATATTCCATGAGGTATTTGCCATGGTCTCAAAATCCCCGAAGCAAAAAGGATTTTTTCCAGGTTGAGGTGTATTTGTGTGCATCACAGATTTTGTTTGTTCCCTCCCTTTCGTGGCAGCAGGTACGACAGATGTGAATCTGTGACATAGTGCAATTGGCTTAACCGACACGAATAAGGACTTGAGGTAAAATATTTACTTAGGAACATCCTTGGCTGTCAGGAATAGTGACTCTACATACGGGTATACCCAAGGGGTGTACCTTAACAACCATATTTGCATTGTGCATTACAGGATCCGATGTGAGAAAGGCATCGTATGCTTGGATGATCAAGCACTATCGAAGGAGCTGTAGTAGTGGTAGTAGAAGTGTAGAAAGTGCAAAGGAATGATTTTAATTACAAACTTGCTTTTGATGTTTGTTTTGATTTGAGCAGACACTAACAGAATAACTTCTAGCCAATGAAATATCCTTTGGATTATATTCAGATCAGGATCTAACGGAAATTTTGCTTACATTTCCGGAGGATTAACCGCCCAAGCTTGGCCTGCAGAATATAGTGGCAAAAGCTAACTGGATGTTTCAACTTCATGGGATTATGATTGAAACCATAATTTCCACAGGTTCCTCTATAAATGCAGGACTTTCAACCCCATATCCAAATCATGTCAAATGAAGCTGAATGATGTATATTTTCTAACTTACGAAATCGAACAGGTTTGTTTATTCATTGTGTCCATAAATATGTTGCTAAAAGCTTTCATGTTACCATAAAAGAGAAAAGGACAAAAAGGTCCTGGGTCGGATTTGTAAGGATTTATACAATAATAAAAGAAAATGATTTTTGATAAACATTAAATTGGGCATTAATTTTTATCGATTTCATATTACAAATTATCTTTCAATTTTTATTGTTATTGGTCAATGGTTCATTGAGTGGCGTGGGTTGTCACTTTGTTGGGACGTATTATGTCTTTAAGTTTGAAAAAAAACATTTTCTGAACAAGTTGAGAAAAAAGATACACTCTATCATTTTTGAATAGTTAGAAGTAGTAGACCACCACTTGGCCTACGGTACTACAACCTTTACACTTCAAATTTGTGGGACACACAGCTTGAACAGATTCAGCAGTTTGCTCCAGCAGTTTGCAATGGCTTGTTGCTCAGACTTGATTGTTCAAACAAGATCGCGATAAGCAAAGCATACAAGCTCACTGATATCGGATATGTAGGACACTCATTTACTTCGACGATAAGCCTGTCGGCGGGATTCTCTGACCTTTTTATCTTTCATAATTGGGGATTAAGGAGGAAGTATTTGCTAATTAACGCTATTCTGGCTGGCCTCTGTGTGATGAATGTTTAAGGGTAGTAGGTACTGGGGCACTTGAGTTTGGGTTAGTAGGTACTGGGACACTTTTTTAATGGTTTTACTTAGCTTGACATCGTATATTTGTTTGTTTGTTTCTTTCTTTCTTTCTTTGGTTCAAATCTTGTGACAGCATTTTCAACTACTTCTACTTAACCGATTCTAATGAAACTACAGATTGAGTTAGCATGACAATGCAATCTGACAATTTTGTAAAAAAATCAATATGGCGCTTCCAAGATGCGGACGAATTCTGCAATTGAGTTCCGATTCCATTGAAAATCGGCATCGCGCAGTTTTTAGGGCCACAAATGACGAATCTGTGGTAAAAATTAAAAAACAAAAACAAAATGAGAATTAATGTTCATCAACAGTTGTTGAGGTCGCCATCGATAAGGCGTTAAGAGTATACTCAACCAACCAAGAGGGTAACAATCATTACAATGCAGTTGTTAATTCGCTCCGAAACAAAAGTGCCCGTATATACAAAATCAAACCCCGGATCAGCTAGCTATGGTAGACATACCAGCAGATATTAACAACGCTGGTGATTTACCACAAGAACTTGATCTATTCTGAGGAGCCAAAGATATGTTACGTGCTAACGTTGACGTCTATCAGCTAAATCACAGAGATTGTATTGCTGTTTCGCCCAACGCAATCAAATGTATGAAATAGATCTGTTCAAATTGATTTTGAAAGGGACGGCGTACACCTTATCCATTATAAAGCCATATAATTTCCAGCAAAGTTTAATTATGGAGCGGCCGACAGAAGGATGTTGGAAATAATTTTGTCATGGGCCTCCACTGTCCACCACACAATGCAGGGTAGTACTGTTGATCATGCTGTAGTGTATTTGGGCTCCAAACTGTTTGAGAAAGGCCTTTTTTTTTAAATATAGGTAGGTAAAAAAACTTAAGTTAAATGGTTTTATTTGAAATCATAAGCTGTACCAAAAACTAGAAAATAATTAGAACACAAACATGGACCTTCTTGTGCTCAGTTAGCCATACAAGTAGGGCGCCAGTAGATCTAAAGCCGTACTAATTGTCGCCCAATATTTGGTTGCATTCAAGATATTCTATAAGGTTCCTGTTTATTGTTGTCACCATGTTAGATGGGTCGCTCGAGTCACATTTTTTGGGTATAGGCTGAACATAGGCCAGGTTCCAGGAGTCAGGGAAAACTCCGGGGGAATATGAATATGCGCAGATGTTTAGCCAAAGTTGAGGCACATTTTTAATAACCATAGGTGCATTACTGTCGGGACCGTTGGAGTCGAACTCTTTAAGGAACACTCAACAGTGGAGGGTTGCAAGGCAGTATCGTACAAAGAAGAATTTGAGGCGAGTAGGTCTGCTTTGCATTAACTTTCTGTTAGCACCTTCCCATAGTGAATGAAAAAAGCAGCCGAGGATTTAGTGCAATTTTTCTTGATGGAGGTCACCAAGCTCCTAGTTTTTACTGCCAGCAGTGGTGTTAAGAAGAAGAAGGATTTACAGGCGCTACTCAACCTGATGTACTTGCGACGAGATGATTCACTCAGGGAATGCCTGCACTCTCTAGAAGTGGTTTCTTTGGTCTAGGCTTACGGGATTTGGAAGAAGGGGGAATGAATAAACGCATTCTTGCCAATATAATTTTTGTAATTCAGAGAGCGGCAAACTCGGCATCACGATTCTGGAAACACAGATCTTAGTCTGCAGCTTGGAAGGCTTATTTGCCCGCAAATGGCTTTTCCATAATGCCGTACAGTAATTCTAGGAGCTGGCATGATTGTGGTGGAGGATTAGTATGGAAAGTTTGTGCTGACCAGGCAGTAGTCTGAGATGTTGACAGGCGAACCAACTTTGATGGAGTACCGCTTTAGGTGTTAGGTAAGAAAACCATCAAGGAGGTGGGCCCCTTGGTCTGCAGCGTCAGGAACTCATGTAGCACAATTAACCATTTAAAGCAGGTTTTAAGTCTATGCAAAGAGCTCGGCTTCTCGGCCAGAAATACTGGTGTCATTCGAGTAATGCAGTTAATTTGCATTATTGTTATGAGCCCGCAGCAACGATTTCACACTTCGGATGGAAAGATAAGAACTTGGGGATAGCGTCAGATGCTAATAAAGAGGCTGCATTACTGATTACTGCAAAGTCGATACAAACAGTTTTGTATCGTGGCTTGAGTTTGGGAAGTAGGCACTAGGGTACTTGAGCTTGGATAGTACATAGGTACTGAGATACTTGAGCTTGTGTAGTACATAAGTACTGAGATACTTGAGCTTCGGTAATAGGTACTGAGACGAATGAGCTTGGGTTGTAGGTACTGGGACACTTCAGCCTGGTTAATAGATGGCGTGTCAGTGGGCGTAGTTTTGAACGGAGTAGTTGGTTTTTTCATTCTTCACGGAAAGTGCTCTGCGGTTAGATATATGAGTACGCCAGTAAGTGAGGCCCAACCTCCGCTGGAAGGATGGCGTAGACCAGGACGTAGAGGGCTAAGGTATGCCAAATTAAGGAACATTAGCTTAGAATCGGGACCATTTTTTGCAACATTGTTTACATATACGCCAAAAAGAGTGGGTTTTTTGTGGCAAATGTTTGATGTAAAATAATTGCTTTGCCAGCATTAAATGATACCGTTGACTGTGACTTTTAAACACGTTTCTTTCTTTACACAAGAGGTATCATGTTACATATTCCTTTATGCCCCAATGTCCCTTGAGCTTGCGTTACAGTAACATAAATTCACAATGTCCCGACCTCCTTAAACATAATCCTGATTGTATATTTTAGCATGACCTCATATGCTAATGATGCTGCAGAGTATCATGATCCATTTTTGCTCAAAAAGGTGGTTCTGAAAGGCCATAAAAAAATGTTAGCACATTGTTAAATTACGGCATTGTACTCTTTTGCGCGCACAAATACAACAACAAAAAATGAAAATAAACATAAATAAATAAAAAACATCCCGAGAAGGATAGAAAAAAATCGCTAAGGAATAACAATTCACATAGGGAAAACCCAACAAGGCAGCAAACAACAGCAGCGAAAAAACCACCCACCAAAGGAAAACGAATGGCGGATGAGAAAATATGAAACACTTTTTATGTCCTGCGTAAGAGCCCTAAGGGCTACCGAATGTTAAATTGGGAATCACAAGCAGTCAGCAGTAAATTTTGCGGCAAAAAAAATCGTAAATTAAATGAATTGTGTCCTTTTAATTAAAGGACATTGCCTTGTCAGATAGAAGTGACATGGGGAGCATAATAAAAGTCAACATAATTCTTAGCAATTTTTCGTTTTGGTTCTTGTTATGTTTTTCTCTTTTACTTAGAAAAGAAGCAAATGGCCCGAGGATTGTCGTTATAAAAAATTTAAAATTATCCTTGAAGAAACTAAAAAGCAAAAATTCACAAAATATACTGCAGTAAAATCCCCACTCCTTTTCACTTGTAGCACACACATGTGAGCCGAAATATAGGAATTGCTTTACAAATTCATATAAAAGTCCTTTTTATTGCCTTAATCTCCGAAAGGACGAGCCGGAGTGAAAAATACTGGCCCAAGGAAAAAGGGATAGACAAAGGAAAAAGGAAAACTTCTGTATTGCGACATTTTCTTAAGAAACAAAAACTATAAAAGCTAAAGAGTTTCCTCCCCCCAATCCCTCCTGAAATTACTTTTTATCTCTTCTCCTGTCCTAGGGATAACGAAAACAAACATATATAAAAATTGGTTTTGTGTAAGGACTTTGGCTTTGGAAAATTCAATTGGTTTTTATCTCTACGGAAAAAGGACGAATTTTTTGGTTGTTTTCCTTGTATAGAGAAACCGACCATCTGGAAAATATTGTTGAAGGCGGAATTGTTTTTTATATCATCCTTTGAGTAATTCATTGTCAGTTAAATTTAAATGTGTTGGATATTATGATGGCAGGATCTGATTTGAGAAATTCAATTTCTTTATACTCTCTCGTCCTTGTGTATCTGGGCTATAGTGTGTAGGCAGGAAGGGTGAGAAAAAGGATTTTTTTTTGTTGGTAGAAGATGGGTTAATGATATTGTTTTGACGTATAAGGGATTTGATAAGGGATTATGGTAAAAGCAGAGTGCTAAGCTCCTGGTTACTTATCCATTTAGATGTCCTGATTTTTTTTATTTAATTATTGTTGAACTAGTTTGACTTTAACATGTTTGTTTATAGGTTTTATTTCATTATGTTAACAAAGGGTAAAGTGTCATTTAATTTGACACAGTGATTTATAATATGTATACTCAATCTTAATCTTAACCCTTTGATAAATGATTGATATACTCGAATACCTTACCATATCCTTTTTGGTATACAATACATGAAAGTATCTTATTGCTGTATATTCTGAGCTAAGCGCATGAAAATATAACTATGGAAGTAGAAAGTTACTTACACATATGACATCGCTGATATACCGCTAAATTTAATGGTTTTTATGAAATTCAAAAAAATTAAATATAATGTTCAAGCACAAGTGAAGGCATTTTTTCGCAATCTTGTACAAAAGTCCAATTAAATGCTGCACTGAATTAAATATTATAAACTACTATTTTGCCTCTGACAGATCGAACAAATTTTTAGATAGGAGAAAACTTGAAAGCTCATTGCAGCTTTTTTTAAGTGACGTCATAAAAGTTTTATACCTTCGAAACAGCTTTTTTTATTATACTTTCTTGGATTGTATTTTTGTATATGCTATTTTCAAGCAAACGAGTTTAAGTTTTTCTTTAAGCATAAAAGTTTAGAAAGTATGCTCAAAGAAATATTGCTATAGGCTCTTCCATAAAATTGATTTATAGTTATAGAATTTTGAAAAGATATCCTCTTCGTTTAGGTGATGTTTAAAGCGTATTAACGGAAATATAATCTGAAGAGATTTTCATAAAATTTGGTCGAGCCGTGTTTTTGTTCAAACGACGTACTACGTGTTTTTTGTACCTGCACTATACCGCGCGAACCAAGTATGATAGCGACTTTGATCAGGGGCCAGTTCAAGCAATTCGACGTCGACTGAAAACGACGCGTTAAATGTCGTTTTGGGTTCACGCAAGTCGACGTTTTATGTTTGTCGTTTTAAAAGTGTCGTTAATCTTCTCGACGCCAGATTTGGCGTCGAATTCATTTATTGTAGTATTAAAAACGAGTTGTGGTGCCAATTAGAGCAGAGCAGAAATAATTTTACACAAAACTTTTTTACAGTTCTGAACGAGCAAAATGCAATAGAAAAAGAAAAACTATTAGTTGAAAAATAACAATTATAACTACTCCAAGAAGAGTTAGATATACAAAAATAAATTTAGAGTTGAGATTTTCCAATATTATTATGAATTTGTTTAATTAATTAATTTAGTTACTCACATTATTGAAGTTTTAGTATTATTTGCAACTTGTCCCCCTTGTGGATAATGTGAAAAGTGCAGCGGTTTCATTGGATTTTGCATACCTTTAGGAGAAATTATTTTGGGAAAACGACATTCGACACGTCGACTTACGTGAACCCAAATTCAACGTCGTAGAAATTAATGTCGTTTTCATAAAGCGTCGATGTCGAGGTCGAGTGTCGAATTGCGTGGCCCCAGGTGCCGTTCGAAGGGTATTAACGAAAATATGAATCGAAAAGATTTTCATAAAATTCCTTTTTTTGTTTAAACGACGTACGTGATTTGTGTAACTGCACTATTTTGCGCGATCCAAAAACATCATCGACTTCTTTGAGGTGCCGATCGAAAAATATTTACCTACTAAAATATGGTTTAAAAAAAATTTCATAACATTCGGTCGAGTCTTTTTTCGTTAAAACGATATACGTAATTTTTGTATCCGCGGATGAAAAATAATATATACCTCGTCGAATTGCCGATCGATCCAAAAACTACGTTATCCTTTATAGTGCAGGAGCTAGAGGCAGTTGAGTATGCAATGTGTGCGGACCGAATCCTGTCAACTATTCTCAGTTGAGAATAGTTCAAAGAGGAATAACACGGATGTTGCCAGTCCAATTTGTTTACCACCTCTCCTTTTATTGGCACTTCTACTTTTTCCGTGGCCCGCTTTTTGACGATGGATATTGATGAAGCACCACAAAATAAGCCGAAATGTGAAATAAAAAATTTCAACATCAAGCTTAGTTTTCGATATATGTATTCACACTTGAAGTTGACGTTTTGAGATATGTATTTCCCAAAAGTTTTTAGTTATATCAAAGCTACGATTAATGTGGTTGCGACATTTTAATTATGTTATCGAAATTCACACTCCAAAATAAGACGAAAAAGTAAAAAAATTTTTTTTTGATATGTCGCTTCGTTTTGGAGATACCGATGCTAGAAGTTTTAGGAATCTTCAAAACATGCTACAGCTAATAGGTAAGGGTAATTATTTTTGAAGTGAATACTTCTTTAGGCACGACTGGCACTTTTTGGCATGGAGTTAAAACAAGAAATTCGCGTCATGCGCACTTTTGTTTCGCACCCTTTTCTGGGCACTTGTAGCCATGTAGCTGGCTAGAGCACGACAACTTTTGGTCAACCTGCAGCCACGGACAGCAGCGTATAATTCTACGGTGTGCGAAGCAAAATATCTACGGGGGTGTGAGGGGTTGGGTTAATTCATTTCATATTCTCGCACACCGTACGCTGCTGTTCGTTGCAGAGCTCGACCAAAAGTTGCCATGCTCCAGTAGTGATGAGCAAAAAATGTTCTTGTTCTTGCAGTCTTGTCTTGTTCTTGCACATTTAGCAAGGCTAAGAACAAGAACAAGACTTAGTTATGCTTGCAAGAACAAGACTAACTGTGCAAGAACAAGTCCCAGAGCAAGACTTTAGCAAGACTTCTGCAAAATTTTCACCTAAATTCATTCTTTTAAAAACAAAAAATATAGAAGTGATTATGATGTTTAAGTACTTACGACATACATATGTAAATACATGTGCGTATATTTATTTTTATTTTGTACATAAGTACATAATGACTTTGCATGCATTGTGCTCCAACTAGTGATGAGCAAAAATGGTCTTGTTCTTGCAGACTTGTCTTGTTCTTGCACATTTTGCTAGACCAAGAACAATAACAAGACTTAGTTATGCTTGCAAGAACAAGATCAAGACAAGATTAGTCTCGCCTTGTTCTTGCGTTTGTTCATCACTACATGCTCCAGCTAGCTATGTACATGCTATAGCCATCTAACTTTAAAGCAAAAAGTATCTCTCGCAAACATATCAGATGCCAATAAACGTCTGTATTTAAGTGTTTGGAGTCCAAGAAGTTGGCATCTAGCGCTGTAAGTTGGAACCTGCGATGCCCAAATAAACTTGCGTAAAATATATGTATCTCGAGAAATTTCTCTGGACAGCTTCGATTCGATTCTCATGCACTTTCGTATATGGAGATCACACAACGGATACGTATTCAAGAATCGGCCTGATCAAGGAGTCTTTAGTGTCAAGGGGTTCTTAAAAAAATTAAGAAAATGCATTGCACTTACCGACCCAGAGCGTATGGCATAAAGGAGTACTGAAGCATGTTTAAGAATTGAAACAGAATTTGTAAATAGAATAAATAAAAGAGGGCCTAAGTGGTTTCCTTGGGGAACCCCAGAAGGCGTCTCGAAATATACAGACAGTAGACTGGGTTAAAACGGCCTGCTTACGATTTCTAAAATATGAATCTAACCATAACAGCATACTGCCTAATCTGCAAAAAATGTATTATAATAATGTTAACATTTTTGATCTCCATTACTAACACTAACATCATTTTTCTCGCTAATAGACAAAAAATGTGAGTTTAATTGCAAGTTTATGTGAAAGAACAGGTTTTTTCCTATAGAAATCATGTGTCAAACATGTTTGAGTTTGAGTTTTTAATGTTGTGCAAAATGAATAAAAAGAGTCATCCAAAAAAACAAAATTTTGATTTAAAAAGTCAGTATGTTAAAATAGTTTCAATAACCCACGCTGAAAATTTGTACGATGATAGTTCGCAAGCTCAAGAACTTTGTGTTAAAATTTCAGCCAAATCGAAGATGGTGTATTTGAGAAATTAATGTTTGAAAATTTTCCGATTTTTTTGTTGTTTTTGCTGTCATTGAGCAAAGTTCAAGGTCAAACATTATAGTATGACAATTTTCTGAAAGGGTAAATATCAGGCTACAAAACCGCTATTTTACACATTTTTTCTATGATAAATACCCACTGTTTTGTTCAATTGTTTATAAATAGTGCCTATTTTCTCGAAAAACTTAATTATTCAATTAATAAACAATAGATGTTGCAAAAAAAAAGTAAACACGTTTTTCATGTTTTTTTATCGCGAGAAACATGAAAAATATGTTTTTACTAATTTTCTGGGCGGTCGTGCATTTTCCGGCCGATTATGGCTGGAATGACCCTTATTGAATTAGTTTTATGGGAACTTGAACATTTTCGTTAGGTGCAATGAATGGTCCTTTCAATTTATCCTACAAGATTATATAAGCACAAGAGGAGCTCGCCAGTTGCCCGTCGGTTTATTGTACGTGAAGTGTGTGGTGCGGTGCGTGTTGGATTATATTTTATCGCAAAATTTTATTATTTAACCGCTGAAGAAAAAAACATTTAATTGAAGTTTTGATAAAATGTTTGAAATGTTAGAATTCGGAGATATGAGCATCAGATTTCATGATGTTTTTCTCAATAGTTGCGCTTATTTAACTTATAATTTTGCCGGGATATCTGTGTTTGGTGTACGGGCGTACTTTCCTACAACCAGTCTTCTGATGCCCTTCACAAGGCCAAGGACTATGTTTCAATCACGTTTGGTGCTCGCCCGCTGTAAGGCCATAATTTACATATTTTTACTCGAGTACTTAGTTAATCGCGATAGAGATAGCACTTTACCATTAATCATATCTAAACGGTTGTGTACTGTAAACTGTTTTTGTTCTGTTGATTAACGCATCAATTCACCATTTGATCATTCTGGTCACATCCTGATTCATCATCATAAATATTTTGTAGAAAATCTGATATAAAACCTCTAATTTAAATTTTATCCAAGGATCGCATTCACGCCTGTTTGATTTCCATTTATTTATGTTACTCAAGGAAAACAGAAACGAAATATTTGAAGGAAAAGGTGTTTCAATCCAAAACACAGCCTTCATGAAATTGAAATTTTATCTTTATAAAAATTGATAAATATTATTAAATATTCAAAAATCATCAATCGTCGGTTTGTTGAATTCTAATAAATCTGCGTCTTATCGACTACCCAGTATCTAAAAAACAATGAGGCATCCAAGGCTGCCAAGATTAAACCATCGAATACCTCCCATTATCTGAAATTTATAACCTGATAACATCCCAATGGGGAAGCCGCACCACTTCCGAGAATATAACGTTAAATTTAAAATCAATCCATATTAAGAGATAAGATTATCCCAAGAGTCTTAAAGTGATGGGAAACAATGCGGAAATATTCTCGGGTAGGAGTATACCGCAGCACACCATCATCAACCCCTCCGGAGAACCCCCTGTGGAGGAACAAAGACTTTGTAGAAAGGGATCTGTGTGAGATGAATTTAAAATTTTTCACTTTGCTCCCTTTTTGGCAGGAGCACGTAAATTAAGGGGCCAACATACCCCGATAACCAGGAAAAATGCTGTCCTTAATTTTGGGGCAACGAAGGTTATTTATCACAGGATCAGGCCAAGTGTAAGCCGAATTGATGCCAGCCATCGATCATCTCGGACCGTTCTTGAGCTACTACTTCATTCGTGGCAAGAAAATAGGGCATTTCTCTTCTATAACCTCACCCCTCCGCTTGGCACACCAAAGGTATCCATGAAAATTGACTTCGAAATCCACTCAAAGTACCCTCGTACTTTTATCATCATCTCGGGGGTGCGATAAAACAACACATTTTGCGAGGGAAAAAATGTTACCTGCAAAGTTATTCCACCTTCTCTAAATGCAGGCAAACATCGACACCGAGCAGAAACTCGTTATGGCTTAAAGGTGCAAAAACACACCTTGTGTGTTCATAGAGAGTCCTCGCCGCCCTCGCATACTGGGTTATGTTAGGTTTTCCCTCCTCCATTTGTAAACAGGGAGAGCACGGAAGGCCAACACACGAAGGGCAAAAGGGTTATATCCTTATCCTCATACCCGGTTATCCTTATCGCCCGCCAACTGATGGCTTCCAGTCATGCAAGCTCTTTCTGGCTTCTTGGCATATTGCTCATGGGGGGTACATCACAGATCTACAGGACCAGCCGTAGGCCCATTCATATTCACAAGTTATGGAGATTTTATAACTACGATCCTTGCCCCCGGACAAGAATTTCCGTTTGATAGTTACCTTTGGGGAGCGATTATTAACGCTATTGTTGAAGGTATTCTCCGGCCCTTCCTCGGAATTTAAACAGGAAACAGAAAGGTATGCATTTGCTGTGTTTGGCTAAAATTGTTGACGCAGAAACTAATTGTGGGGATATAGCCAATCCCTGACGAGAATTAATGACAGCAAGGGGGTGTGCAGTAGTTAAGGGTTGTTTTTTCAAGGAGTTGCTGAACATTGCAACTGTTTACGTTTGAATTCATAATAAAGTGTTTGATCTGTACTATGGACGAACGTTGCTTGAAGGGAGAAACTTTTTGTTGGGTACAGTTCAACTTTAAAGGCTAGTTCCACTTAAGAATTAAAGGGTTAAAAGTCGGCATATCTTAAATAAACAACCAAGGGAAGTTTATATAAAATTAAAGTGGAAAAAACTTTGCTTCGGCAGTCTACGAAATTATAATGAAATCATTTGTCAACAGCGAACTTTTTGCAAAGGATGCGTAAATCAAAGACTGGGAATAAATTTTATATGCAGTTTCTATTTATGTTTTTTTGGAAGAAATTGTTTAAAAATTGTTTGTTAAAGAAATTTATTATTTTGTTATTAAAGACGACATATTTTCAGCTCTGCTCTGTCTCTTCAAAATGTATTAACTAAAGAGTTCGGAGCAAGATAAGGCCTTAGATAAGGAGATAGACAGGACCCAATATTTTTCAACCTCGCAGTACAATGGGTTGTAAGAAAAACGCCAGTCCAAAGCATTACATCTATAGGAACAGAGTCCGTGCAATTATTTGGGTATGCAGAAAACGTGAACATCGTGGGAAAATCCCAATTGGCAGCAAAAGAAGATTATGTCGAACTTAAAGAGCCACACGTCATGGGCTTGAAAATCAACGAAGAAAAAATAAAGGTGATTTTTTTATATGGAAAAACGAAGCTTAGGTGTCACCTTTATACTACTAGACCGTCTATGAAAGGCGACATCACCGCTTGAGTTTGATGGCACGCTTTTGCACCTTGTCGAGTCAAGCCAAGGTGAATTTTGGGGCGTCTGCCCAGATGTACGAGGCGGGGCCGATTGTAGGATTTGTAGATTGTAGCCAGGGCGGCTGACTGGAGGAGGAACTTGCATTTCTTGAAAAATCCAAGGAATTGGGAGGCTTGTTTGGTGATTCGGAATATATGATCATTCCATCGCCGATCCTCCGTTAAAGATACCTCTAGGATGTTGAGAGTTGAGTCAACTGTAATATTCTCTTTGACCACTGAGGCAGGAGAAAGGTCGGTGCAATTTTTGTTGGAGATCAGGCAGTACTTCGTTGTGATAGCGTTAAATTCAACACGATTCATGCGGCCCCAAATAAGAATCGATTCGATGTTCCGGTTGATCGAAGTGGACATCAGTTCAGACAAGGTCTGGCACGTGCTTGTCTTATATTGTCGAAGGAGTAAGAGAAAAGCAAAGTACCGTCATCAACGAAGCAGTGAAGTGGGTTGGATGTGATTGCGAGCAGATCATCAATAAGATCAGGAAGAGTGAGGGTGATAAAATTGACTCCTGGGAAACTCTGGCCGAAATGACATGGGGGTTGGATTCGACGCCATCCAATGCTATCTTGTTTGAAAGGCCTGAAAGGAAGCTCTTGATACGCTCGGTTAAACACACAAGCCGATCGCCAATAGACCGCTTGGGTCTAAAGCCATTTTGCCTGCTGTGTATAATTTGGTGGGATTCTAGATATTTCATCTGCTTTCTATTGATTATTGTCTCCATAATTCTCCAGTCGTATCTCTACCGATGTGTGAATAGGACGCTTTTTTCCGTGCTCCGTGCTAACTCCGTCGAGTTATTTTTATTCCACTTTATTATTGCGTTTTGTAGTTATTTGTGCACTTAATTATTTGCCGTGTTCATTCACTACTTTTTTTTCTAACATTATGTCCGATAAAGTGAAAATTCTACCCGGCAAAGTGTCGTCAAAAAAGAATCCCCAAGTTCCATCTCCTGTTGTGACCAGAGGTGCTGCTCGGACGTCAGCTGAAAAAATCCAAGGAGAAAATTCGATTGAGGAGCTACTTGTCGCCCTAGAAGACCGATTTTCTAAAAAAATTGACGATTTGTTTTCTTCGGTACGGCTTACGGAGTCTAAAATCAGTGATTTTTGTAACTCCATGTTGACCTTCAACGAGCATCTCCGCTCTATTGAACACCGCTTAACGGAAGGACTTAAGTCCATCACGGAGCAAAACAAAAATCAGCTGGCCGATATCAACAATAACATCGAGTCTCTCCAAGCGAGAGTTTCTGCACTGGAAGCAACGGATCACTCCGAACACATACACGTTATCAGTTCCCAGTTAGCTGATAACACACGTCATGTGGATGACTTGAGACGTAACCAGAGACTTAGTGACGTCATTATCCGGGGCATTCCCACGAAGCCAGACGATTCCCCGCTGCAGATCATCACCAACTTAGCTACCATCGTTGATCATAAACTTTCCAATTACACCGAAGCATTTCGGCTCAGCGCCGGAATGCGTGCGAAAAGTGGACTATTATTATTTTTATTTTATTTTATTTTTTTTTTCTCTCTATTTGCGCTATTAATGTTTTTTCTGACTGTAATTTTGTTTTCATGCTCTAACCCTGCTAAATTTCTTAGGACTTTTTGTTTTTGTTCTTTCACGCTTTCGCTTCCTGATAATGTTCGTTGTTTCGCGTCAGTGCGCTTAATTTATGTCTTTTAGTCTCGGCTGCGAGGACCGGGTGAGAACGCTGCTCAAAATTTTTAGTTCGAAGCATCGTGGTTTTAACGTTTGCCTTTTAAATGCGCGAAGTATTCGATCCAAAGTTGGCGAATTAAATGAGCTATTCATAAATTCCGGTGTCCATGCGCTTTTCATTAGTGAAAGTTGGCTCAAAGATTCCATTCCCTCTTCTGTCGTTACCATTGATGGGTACAAGTTATTTCGAACTGATCGGCAGGGACGTGTTGGTGGTGGAGTCGCCATTTATTTGCGTGATCATCTTAAATCTAAAACCGTCGGGTTCTCCAAACTCCCAGGAATTGAATTTATATGTGTTGAAATTTCTAGCGCCTCTGAGAAACTTCTTCTTGTCTGCGTTTATTCTCCGCCTGGCATTTTCAACCCTGTTAATGCCGAAGAGCTTAGCAAAACTCTTGAGCACCTTTCCGGCGCGTATAAATACATCCTGGTTGGTGGCGACTTCAACGTCAATCTATTAAAGAAATCAACCCTTCAAAATTCTTTTGTGCACACTATTCACTCTCTTGGCTTAGATGTTACCAATGTTCTCCCAACTTACTTTAATTGCAGTGAACCCTCGTTACTTGACGTGTTTCTCACAAATGATATCAATTCTATCACCTTTCAAAACCAGATCTCTCCCCCGAGTTACCTAGACCACGATATTTTATTCGTTTGTCATTGCTTCAGTGTTGACCCTCCTACCCCGGTTACTCTCAACTATCGTGATTTCTCCAGTATTGACCGAGACCGACTCGTTCAAAGATGCCTTTGTATGCCTTGGGCTAATATCTTAGCTACGACTGACGTCGATGACAAGATCGCTTCATTTAACAGCATGTTCCTTGATCTGTTTGATGAGTGTGTACCGCTGAGAAGTAAAACATTATCGGCAAGGTCGAAGCCTTGGTTTACCGCAGAAATTAAATCGTTGATTGTTGAAAGAGAGTTTCTTTTCCGCTGGGCACAAAAAGTCAATAGTGATTCTGTTTGGAGATCTTATAAGCGTATTAGGAACATAGTTGTAGCTAAAATTAAGGAAGCTAAGAGGAATTTTTACGCTCGTAAGCTTGATCCTTCGTTGTCATTGAAAAGGGTATGGAATAATTTACGCCATTTGGGTATTCATTCTAAAAAAGAAGTCACCGACATTAACCTCTGTCCTGAAGCTCTAAACCAATACTTCTTATCTCATCATTTGCCGGACCCGATTAACCCCTCCTTCACTCCCTCTCCCGATGGCTTCAGCTTTCGTTGTGTGGACTCCCTCGAGGTCCTCACTGCCCTAACTTCTGTTAAATCTAAAGCAACTGGTAGTGATAACATCTCACCGAGGTTTCTAAATATGCTCATTCCTTGCCTGTTGCCCGTCTTAACTCACATTCTCAACTCCTGCCTTACAGCTTCTAAGTTTCCCTCGTCTTGGAAGCTTGCTGTTATTATTCCAATACCCAAATGCCCATCTCCTGCCTGTCCTTCTGATTTTCGGCCTATTAGTATTCTTCCATTTCTGGCTAAGGTTCTCGAAAAGTTGATAACAACTCAGATCCTTGAGTATTGTGATCGTCTTCGACTCATAAATGTTTGGCAGTCGGGATTTCGCAAGCATCACAGCTGCGAAACTGCTCTCCTCAAAGTTACAACTGATATCCGAAACTCTCTCGACGCTCACCACGTTTGCTGCCTATTGCTGCTCGACTTCTCTAAAGCCTTTGATAGCGTTAATCACTCTCTGCTTTTGCAGAAACTCTCCTCTCGTCTCCATTTTTCTAGTTCTGCTATCAAACTCATGGAAAGCTTTTTAACCAACCGCGCTCAGAAAGTTATACTTGGTGGTAGTAGCTCCTCGATAGCTCGACTTCGTGCTGGTGTACCTCAAGGTTCTATTCTGGGTCCCCTCTTATTCAGCATCTTTATTAACGATCTTCCTTCGGTTGTAACTCATTCTAAGATTCATATGTACGCGGATGATGTGCAGCTTTATATCGCTGCGCCTACTGATCAAATTCAAAGACGTGTGACGGAGCTTGCTGCTGACTTACGCCATGTTTCTTCCTGGTCGACCTCCAACTTACTTCAACTGAATCCTTCGAAGTCTCATTGCATCCTTTTCTCTCATTCTGCCACTTTTCGTCCCGACCTCTCCGCTCTCGCTTTAAACGGGGTCCCTTTAGCCTGTGTTGAGAAGGTAAAAAATCTAGGAGTTATCTTGAATGCCAAAATGACATGCTGCGATCATGTTAGTTCCATCATTCGCAAAACATACGGGCAACTGTCGAAACTTAGGTTCCATTGCGGTTTTCTCACTAGGACTGTCCGCTTGTACCTAGTGAAGGCACTAATTTTACCTCTTCTAATGCATGGTCTGTCTATTTTTCCCGCTCTCGACGCCTCCTGCGCCCGTAAACTTGAAATCGCTTTCAACGACTGTGTTCGTTTCATTTACAAGTTACGCCGTTTTGACCATATATCACCTTATTCTAATTCTGTTTTGGGCTGTTCTCTTAGTGATTACCGTGAGTATAGGCTTCTGCGTCTGTTTCACGATATCCTCCAGCATCGAAAACCATCTTATCTCAACCAGTTTGTGCAGTTCACAAGATCACTTCGAAATAATAGTGTGGTTATTCCGCGTTTTAATACCTTAATTGGTCAGCGATCTTTCTTCGTCCACGCAGCTCTGCTATGGAATTCACTCCCTATTGAACTACAACGTGCCGATTCAATGGGCATTTTCAGGAAGCATCTTTTCGAATTTATATCAAACAGGACTGTTTAGAGCATGATAACAATACTTTAAATTATTTTTAGTTGTTTAATTAGATGTAACTAATTGTAATTCTTATTATTATTTTTTTTTTTTATTTAATTCATTTGTTTCTTCTTTTTTTTCTCCCCTTTTACTCTATTTTTTATATTTTTATTATTTTATCTTTTTTTTTTTTTAAATATTTTTTTCTATGCTTACTACTCTATGTTCACCAAACTTTTAATTAATGTACTTTAATTTAAGATTTTAATCTTTGTACATGTCCCACGAATTAAAATAAATAAATAAAATAAATAAATAATTTTGGACGGAAGAAAAGTAATAGTTACTGGGCGGTAGTTAAAGGGGTCGCTGCCTTCACTTGGCTTCTGAGCATGAGCTAGTTTCCAAGAGTTAGGATGCACTCCGGAGAAGTAAAACAGGGCAAAAAGTTTGCGCAGGGGTTTAGACTAATGTGAGGCACACTTTCTAAGCACCATAGGGGCAATTTTGCCAGTGGGTTTGTTGACGTCGAGCTCCCTGAGGCACCTAAATACCTCGCGAGTCCTGAAGCGAACCACGTCTATTGAGTGGGTAGTATTCTCGATGTCCTGACTTCTCAATCTATCATCAAATGATGATTTGACTTTCCCGATGATGGAATTACCGGAGTTTCTCAATTTGATGTACTTACGACGAAGTGACTCGTTAGCCGAACGTCTGTATGCCGGCTTCTTTAGCTTAGGTAGGCGGCTTATTTAGCTTTGATTGCGTTCATACATTCCCCATTGAACCATTTGTTCATTCTAGGCTTTACAGGTTTGGTAGAGTGATGAATGAACAAGCACATACCCGCTCGTATAATTTTGGTGGCACTGAAGGCACCATAGTTCGCATTGGCATTACGGAAACACAAATCCCAGTCATTGGCTTGGAAGAATCGAATAAAACCTAGCCAGTTGCCTTCCCATAGTGTAGCAGTCATATCGATGAACATGACTATGTAGATATCGACGAACATGACTTAGAAGGAAGTAGTCGATAAATAGTCCGGCCCAAGCCCGGCTGAAAAAGAAGGAGGGCTGAAGTGTTCGGGATAAGCAGGGATAATCTCAAAGTATCTTTCAAATGAACATACATCTTTGAAATGAATATACTCAAAGGTCAATCTACGGGTTGAATAGGAGGGAGTCCTTCTGTTAGAATAAGGATCTGTGGAGTAGCAATCCATAACCACACACACTTTTTCTCAAGAAGAAGAAACCATTCGAATAACTCGGCAACGATATATAAAATAAAAAAAAAAATAAAAAAAAAACAAAGACAGCAAACCCGAGTACTATGGAAGAACATTCATGAGGAGGCCAAGGCTCCGAAGGCTGATGATGAATAGCACAGAGCCCTTTACGACCAAAAGTAAATACATAGAGACTTGAACTATACCCGAGAACCTATAGGAACCAGTCAATAGATTTGAGAGACATCATCTCTAATGGGACCAATGAGGGAAGATAAAATATGGCGAAGCAGATACAACAGCGAGCGTTTATAACTAGTGGGATGTTGTGCCTAGAGACTAGCCACTAATTACGCTTTTTCATGGTATTCTTTCTGTTGAATAACCCTTCAGACTGGATGACCATAAATATCAAGGAAATGATATTTTTTCACTTTTAATTAAGTAAATGTTTATGTTCTCCTGAGTATCATTATTAAATAATATAATTTAGTGATAGATTCAAAACGGGTTCCACCGAAGTAAAAAAAAATATATTTCGCCATTGCGCGGCCGAGGATGGAACTTGGTTCCACGGGATAGGATTCCAGCGCCTTAGCTCTAAGCTACCGATATATGTACTTTATTAGAAATCCCTTTCTTGTCGTTAAATATACTTCCGGATGGAATTTCCAGACCGTTTTCTCAGTTTTAGGGCTCTTGATCAGGACCTACAATTTGAGAGATGGGCCAAGTCTGCAGCGGCAGTACTTTCAGAGATGAAAGAAGGTCACAGACGGACAGAGCCTCTATATAAGCTTTTTTTTGAAAAAGCTAAAAATGAGCAGAGTACAACTAGCCGTTCATGAAAGTGACGGTGAAAGTAACGGTGTTTCATTGTTAATTAATCCAATTGAGAAATTTCGTGAAAATGCTCTAGTTTAACGGTTATCGAGTATAAAATTTGAAACAAATTTTTTTTCTCTTTGATGCCGTTATCACCGGTATCAGAACAAAATAGTGGACGTTCAGCAGGAAATTAGGCGCGCAGTTCGGTATGTGATTTTTTTTTGAGTTGTAGCAAAATTGTTTAAACTTTTTCCGAGTTTTTGTCTTTCCTTTTTGGGGATCTGAATCATTTTTCGAAAGAGTTCGGAATTTCAAAGTTTTTCTTTGTGGATAATGTTTGAAATTTTCGGTACTTTCTCGCGGGAGATTCGCGATTTCTTTTAGTTCTTGTTTTTGTAATATGCCAATAGGGTCATAGGTCGTTAGAAAACAATAGAAAACACCACGAGTGAAAATAACGGTGTTTCCATTGTTGATTAATCTAATTTAGGAACTTACGTGGAAATGCTCTAGTTAATGAAGATTTTAATGAATAGTGAAAATATTACTCACGATAAAGGGTGAAGAATTTTAGAATCAAACGGGGATTTCGGGAATTGATGTAAGTTTTCGTTTATGATTTAAAAAGGAATATTTTGTTACTAAGGTTAATAATACCTTGCCTTGCCCTAATGCTAATCGATGGCGAGGAGACGCGTTGAAGGTTCCGTTAGGTTTGGGCGTTAAGCAGATTTGTGTTTTTTTTCCTTTTTCTTGAATAAATTTAGGAATTTATGGTGAAATTTGTACCATCTTTGTATGGCGCGGGCAAACGAATTGTTTGTCCTAGAATTAATAATATTTCTTTATCTAGGTATTGTTATACGTATTTAAGTGCTTGTAGGAAAGTGATCTGGATTACGACCAAACACCAAGCAGAGATTTTGGTACTTTAGATGTGATGGCCGGACACGCGGAAGATGGTGGGTAATAAATTACCTGTTATGAAGGTGTGTATAAACCAGGAAAATTAGTAGTTAGAGTTGTGTGAAAGAAAAATAAATGAATTAATCACTGTTAGTGATATAAATATATGGGTAATATATTAATCTGTAGATTATTAATGATCGTCATTATCAGCAGCAGCACCGGCGTAGTAATAAACCTAATAAATAAGAATTACATTAGTAACAGAATATAACCTAATTAATAATATCAACAATATTAATATTACTACTAACAATCGTAAGAATAATAAAATTGCGTTGCACTAGCCGGCTGCTTTGGTGTAAAGGTGATTTCTGCAGTGACCTTTACTACATCGCTGAATGAATTCTCGGTAGCCATGATTTTTTTTTACGATAATTAATAATAAAAAGAAAATATTGAGAGAAAACCAATTACAGATATAAGATTTATAAGAAAAAAAAAAGATATATATAATTATAAATATAAAAGAAAATTTTTTTTGTTATTGGATCCTTAATGCAAGGAGAATAGGAAAATGTTTTTTTTTGTGATTTTATTTCTTCTTCTCCATGCCTAGGAGTCAATTTTCGTTGAGTATATGAGCTCAATTATATGAGAGCGTGCGTCTCAAAAATAAAGTTTCGGGTGTGTGTATGGCCTGGGGAAATTTTGTGCGGATCGGGTATGAATAATAAATGTCCTTTTCCATCCAATAAGATTACATGATTGGTAATGAAGTAAGTTCATAAGGAGTGTTTCATAACATAGCATGAGCTTATGTCGTTTCGGCCCTTAACCGTTTTTGTTTATTACTGGCTGGAGGTACTGCGCAAGTAGGTGGTTTCTACCGGGCTAGAGATTTAGAACTAATACATCATTATAGATAGAAAGGATAACTAAAAGAAAAAAAAAAAGAAAGCACCCAATTCAGTTAACAAAACATTTTGATCGATTTCACCTGCAAGAGAATCAATGATAACCTAAACTAAAATTACTTCCATACACTCCGGAATTATACAAGAATTAATACAAGAAATGTAACAAATTTTACTAACACATCAAGTAATACATGACATATAACCAAGGTCAATTAATACTCGAAATATCATTGTTAATTAATACAGGAGATCTAACCAATTTTTAAGTATATTTGAATTAATACTAGAACTGTAACTAATTTTAATAATACCTCATTTAATACATGAATTATAACCAAAATTTAAAATATGAATTGTTATATATTGGTACGTTTTTCCGTATGATGATCAGGTATAGCCAAAAATATACGATAAGGTATATCCGTATACATTTCTGAGGAAAAACAAATAATCAAATAAGTTATTAAAATAAAATAAAATAAAATAAAATAAGGGAACTATAAACATTTAACACAAATAATCAAATAAATTAATAAAGCAAACCAAAATAAATGGAAGGGAATAAATGGAATTTTGAAGGTTTAAATCATTGATAAAATGACCGAATAAAAGCCCCCACGTGAGGCCCTCGGGAATAATGATGCCTCCGCGAAGGGCGAGTTCCTTCCGCTGGATTCCACCGGGCACCTAGCCTCCTCGAGGATGACCGTTTCTCGCTGACCGAACCACACCTTCCGACCCTTTTGATTAGCCCCCTCTCGTTGACCTCGGTAAGCTCATTTCTCTCCGCCGCCGCCTCTTTTCACAATTTCGTATTAGGCACGAGTTTCTAAAGTTATAAACTGTCACACTTCCGCATCCCTGTACCGCGAACCCCACCCCATCCGGCGAGCTAGTTTGTGCACCGCACGTCGTGCCGACGATCGGTGCAGCGGATGCATACCTTTTCGGCGATAATCCTTGGCGGTCGAGCCTCTCCAGCCACCCTCTAGTCTGCCCCTTTAGGGAGTTTCCCTAGTTTTGTGACGATAGTCGTTTATCTAACTTGTTTAGATTTGCTTTCTTTTATTTCGTGCTATGGCACACCCACTCCCGACAGACAACCGCGTTCCAAAAGAGCTCATGGTAGCAGAAATTTTGGGAAATAAACCAGTAGGCAGTCCCAGGATGATTTTGTCGCGGGTGAAAGAACTGCATGAACTGGAACGCCTGGGGCCGGTTCGTGTATGGCGAACGACGATAACCGAGCGAAAAGAAATTGAAGTCGAAAAATTTTGTCGACGAAAATTTTAGCGTTCGCATAGGTCGAAAGAAAATTGTTCGTGTCCTAATGCAAAAACTCGATAACCCAAGAGCTTTCGAGTGCCTTTCGCCGGCTTCAGACGAAAATTTTCAATTTTTTCGACTTACATGAACCCGAGACGAAAAAAAATTTTCGTTTTCGACATACACGAACCGGCCCCTGTTTTCTTCCTTAAATATAAACTCCGCACACTTTCTGCACTGATATCCCAAAGGGGTCTATTTTATCACCACATCTTTTTTCTTAATATTCTCAGTCACTTCCAATTCACTTCCAAGTTTCACTGATAACAGTACTTTGCGTTAAACTTACGCCTTCGATAGAACCAGATAAGCATGTGCCCAACATTTCTTTCCAATTGATGCCTTGTGACCAACTCAATAAACTCAGACATTGAACTAAATCTTGATTGGAGGCGGAAGATTCGAAAGGAATTCAATTCTTCCAAAACCAAGTACTACACTAAAGCGATATATTTCCAAAGGGCCTCTTTGGTTTTTCACTGGAACTCTTTTGTTAAGCGAAGATAACTTTTGTTATCATAAAACTTTTTTGATATATTTACTTGGAACCCTTGTCCACACCACCTACATCCACTGCCAAACTAAATAATTTATCACAAACTAAGTGTTAACAGAAACGTGCAGCTAAATTCCCAGCAGGGAATTTAGGAATTGATGAAATTGGAATGCATTCTTTCATCAGTGAAATGGGAGCAATGGGGATCTATTACTATGGTAAGGAATGGTAATGCAAAATGTCATGCATAATGGACGCACGGCGTACGCTATATCGGGAACGCGATGGTCGGCTTTCTTAAAATTCAGGAATGGTAATCCAAAAGGTAGCCGTTATCACTTCTTATGGGAAGGAATGGTAATCCAAAAGGTAGCTGTTACCACTTCTTATGGGAAGGAATGGTAATCCAAAAGGTAGCCATTATCACTTCTTATGGGAAGGAATGGTAATCCAAAAGGTAGCCGTTATGACTTCCCGGCTAGGACATCGCAATGGAAAAAGAATGCGTTCTGTAATCCAAAAAGTAGCCAGTATGCCTGGCAAGTATACTATACGGAATCGAATCCGGAAGCCTTCCATTCCCTACTGGGTTCTGCATTAATGAAATCTTCATTACAAATTCATTACAAAACCTAGACAGCAAAAATAATCCCACCTATCAAAATCACATACCCCAAAAAATAATGGCTCTCCTTCATTTCCCTTAAATTTCACTAATAAGGCCTGGCTTCAACCACTCAACAACAAGCCTCCGCCCACATAACAGGCACCCCGAAATGGCCATCCCTTAACCGACCGACACAACGACAAACAAAAAAGGAAAAAGGATGTCAAATTGAGGTTCTGGGATGTTTTATGCTAACAAATTGAGTAATAACCATGTGGGGTGAAAAAAAACAGCCCCCAGACCAATTTCCTTTTAACTAAGGTTTCCTAGAAAATATAAGAAATTTATCCCCAAAAAGGGGACGGGCTTTTTAGTATATCCATTACGTGCAGACCTTACCACAAACATTCTCATTCATTGAGTGTTTTGAAGCATGAGAAAAATTCGTTGGTCGTTCTTTTTTTGAGTAATTTCATAACCACCCTCTACCCCCACCCTCTACCCACCCAAAAAAATTGTTTTCCATAAAAATATGAACCTTAAAATTTTTCATGTTTTTTTGCGTGACATTTTCGTCATTGCATTTTATTATAATCATTGAAAAATGGTCGTTTCGAATTAAGTGGATGGACACCTTTAAAACTTCGCGTAGCATCATTTTGGAAAATTGTTTTTTTAACGTCAACGAAATAATGATATTGATTTTAATATCATTTTCTACAGAATTTAATCACAATTTTGGTGGTTTTATTTAACGTAGAAATATCGTGGACAATTTTATGGGAGGTTGTTGTTACCGTGGCAATTGGTTATTGAAACAAAATTATTGATTCAATATGTGGGAATAAAATTTAAAAAAATTTTTTGATAAAGTAAACAATTGCGACCTTAAATTGCATTATATGTATAATCCTCAATTCACTAAGTTAAGTCTAGTTTTAAATCTTTAACCTCGCATTCGCGATGATTTTGCATTACTTGAAAGCGTAAGGACAAAGTTAATCGACTACCATTACTTCTCAGTCAGTCATCCACATAAGTCCTAACCTTAACACCGAATCGGATCTCGACTAGGTATCTGCCACTCTGCAAAAAGTGATCGGCCGGCAAAAAAGAAGAGAAGCTAGGAAACTAATCAACTGGATTAAGTTCTCGGGTAACTAGGAACCCTATAAGAAACCTCTCACCGATTGCAATAAATTCAAACATGTGAAGCTTTCTGCGAATAAATAGACCACCCTTCAGCCTTCTTGAGGTTACTCAAACTCCTGTCTTATGATCACTCAAATGGCAATGCTTCCGTCAAGACCCCGGAGGGGTCCTTTACCGAAAATACCAGGGATGTCATGGATCTATTAAACAGTTTCCCTGTTTGTCTAGTAACTGACCTTGAAATCTGAAATGGGATCGGGGGTAGTTTTTACCACCGGTTCTACAATAAGAACACACATTATCCCAGCCGGCCATGTTGTTATTTTCAGCAGTCTATTGCTGTATATTTTTCTAAACACCAACCTGTTATTGTTTGAATCAGGGTTTTGAACCCGACCCAAACCCGAACCCTGAGCCCGCTCCGGTTCAAGATTTTTTTTAAATTGCGTGAACCTGAACCCGAACCTAATCAAAAATTCGGTTCAGGTTCAAATTTCAATGACAATTTTTATCACAGTGTGCAGCGTTTCATATTTGTCAGAACTGGGAGGATAGTAAAAATACGTAGAATACTCATGCCTATGTGAAACGGTAAAAGTTAAGGCTTCAACCTTTAACATTAACATTGCTTATAGCTTCAAAACTATAGGCCGTAGCATAAAAGTTGCTGAAAATTATTCATAGGAAATTGTCCAAGCTTTCCAATTTTGTAATAAAAAAATATCAATTAGCTACTTTTTTTTGGAGAAAAAGGTGGTTGAAGTTGAAATTTTAGTGAAGAAAAAAACAAAATTTTGACTTTGACGACGCCTTAACTTTTACCGTTTCACATAGGCGGGAGTATTCTGCGTAGATTGAGGCCTTATTCAAGGAAATCTCTCATAGGGTTACAAAAATACAGGGTGATATGTAAACCTCTACCAAAAAATTTCAAACTGAATGATTTGATATTTGACAGTAATTTTAACAGTTTTCAAAAACTATATCAAAACTCTAAAAACTAACTATACTATATCATCTAGACAGATTAATAGCTAACCAAAAGACGAACATTTTAAAAAAAACATGAGTACGGAAACTCAAATTTTCGGCCCGTTAGAATAAATTGAATAGAAAAAATAGAATTTTTTTGAAAAAATTAGACTTTTTGTTAAAAATTTAAAAAAAAAAACCAAAATGAAATTTCAAAATCCGGCTAGAGGGATCGATAGGTAAATTCACGATGAACATTTAAAAAAAAAATGTTGTCAATAACTTAAAAATTACGACCTCTAGAATAATTTGGGTGAAATATCAAATATCTCGCCACTGTGCGCCGTGAACACCCACGAACAAGGGAGAAGGGGCCTCGCTTTCCGTTCCGAGTGGATACGGCGTGAATTCTTGCCGTAAATTCACGGCATGAGAGTGAATAGAAGTTCAGATGTTCTGGCACGAACTGACGATAAATGCCCAAACACATGAAGATTTTGTCAGTTTTCTTGGACTGCAGGTCCCAAATAATTGGCGGCCGGTGAGTGTGGAGTGCTACTTAGCCTCAAGGCGAAAACTCTCAGGCAACGGCCTGCCGGCGACCTGAGCATATGCTAGAAGGCCTCGTGGTTCCCATGCTTCCAGGACGATTTTGGGGTTATGAATCACAAATCAATTTAGTCCATATCAAAAGCCTTTACCTAGAAGCTTTTAACGGCGGAGTTGGCACAATCGGCTTCTTAAATGGCGCCATAGTCCTTGTACAAGTTTTGAGCTGTCTTCTCCCAGTCATCTCTACTATTTGCTAGTATACTGCAGTTTGTTGTACTAAGTTTGGTTGGCTGGCACAATAGACCCGCTAAGACGTTCCTTTCAAAGAATGAATAACTTTTGCCTTCTTCAGTTCAGGAACTACCTTAAAACATCGATTGTAGACAAGGCATAATAAGCGACGAAATCACCTGTTGTTGGATCGCGGAAGACATTGTTCTGTCGCCGTAGTAAGATGAAAGTAACGAGCTAGCTATACTGTTCGACATTGGAATTTATGATAGAATCGTAAGCAGCATAAAGGGACGCACAAAAAATTATTTTTCACTTAAATCCAATTTTTTCTTTTAAATTAATTATTTTAATTTATTCAAAACATTATTGAAAAGGTCTCCTTAATCCATCTGCTATCTTTAACGAACCTTACCGAAAACCAATTACCAATCCATTCCACTTAATATACCCTTACAGGACATCGGATCCTTGTAGCTCTAAAGAAGCCTAATTGCCAATACCCCCATTGTAATCATTGCAATTTATATGCAATTACATTTGCCAAACATAATGCTGTTAAACGCTATTTTCCTTTGAACGTTGCAATAATTGGATAGCTTCTGTCCAGGATATTGCCAAAGGCTATGCGGATTACGTTCCCACTAAATACATGGGTGGGTGGGTATTGAAATTTAATTAAAATCCTTTCAGCGATTGCCACTTCATTGTTCCATCTGGTTCGTCGTGTTTTCATGGATTTATCCATCACTTCCATCAAAATTTGTATGTTATGCTATCCCCGGGATCTTTAATACTAAATAATTTTGTGTGTGGCGTTATTGTGGATGTTTATAGCACAAACAATGGTTTAGCTGGAATTTCCTAATGAAGGCATGATTCTGAGAGTGAGAATGCGAAATTTGATAAATAAAGTAATTGATTTTCAGTTGTTTAATGTAGGTAGGTACTAGAGGTGGATAACTATCGATGCAATGTAGAGGATAGTTAGGCGATTGTTCAATAGAACATAACTTGCTGGGCAAATGGAAGAATGCAGGTTCACTATAACAGATTACAATAAGGTGTTGAGAGTTCTTGAGAGAGCCTGCAGACTCTACCACAGGCAACTAGACTCCAAAAGCAGCTTTCCACAGACTCCTTCAACCGAGTGGGCCTTCTTAAAAAGCAGGGTTGTTCATACACCTCTAACCTCTCCATCTCTCTGAACCTTAAGGTGCCTGCACAGCGAGCACTTTTCAGGGTCAAAACTCCAGACCGCTTGTTCCCAGGATGATACGTACAGTCATAAAACCGTTCCAAACGGCTATTCTCGGAGACTTTCTGGGAATATGTACCTTCAACCGGGACAAGGTTAAATGAACAGATAGATGAGCAACCCGGAGAAGAAGAAAGTTTCCAGAACTCTTTCAGAAGTCAGAAGGGGGCCTCGGTAGCTTAGGGTGTAAGGCGTCTAACTACTATCCCAGAGGTCCCGGGTTCGAATCCCGGCAGAGCCCCACGGTCCTTCGCCTTTTCCACTTTCCACCTACATAACTTCCCTTCTTTCTTCTTCCTTCTTTACATTTCTGATTTCTCCTGTCATAGCGTTCCTAGCCCTTCGCTGCTCCACCAAAGCGCATGTCTTCGGTTGGTTAACGAGATTCAACTCGTTTCAGGAGTCATAACACTCCAGCGAGTTGTTTCTCGATGCCCCGATGTCAGAGTCGCGATAGTAATAATTGGGAGTAGGTGGAATAAAAAATATCACGGCTTGGTTGCGGCAGCTCCTTCCTTCACTTTCTCCCTCTCTTCACTATCTTCCCACGTTAGGCTGTTGGTGTGATCTCTGATCTCAACTACACAACCTAGGACTGTGTCAGAGGAGACAGAGTGCCAACTCTGCATGGAAGACCAAAAGATCTGGCTTAGAAGAAGAACGATTATCAGTGATTATTATGAGCCCCGCTCGAGTCCGGTCACTAAACACGTTCTAGCCTTCGGTCGGAGGGCAGACAGTCTTTTCCATTCCTGGAATATGTATGAGTATGAGTATGCGAGCCAGGCTGCAGTAAATATGCAAAAATACAAAACGTGATGTCATAATATTTAATGGGGTGTGGGTAGAAAACCTATTTGATTTTTTGTTAAATAAAGAAGATTTAAAAACAAACGCCTCTTTCTTTTGTTTCACTCGGGTGGTAACGTACGGAAAATTAAACAACACAGCACCATGCTTATTTACTTTCGCAGTTTGTTACTTGCGGAAGAAGTTGTGGCTAGTGGACCTTATATTTAAGTTGAATTTAGGTTATAAAAGTATGTATGTCGATAGCATGAAGCAAAGTTCTGCCAAAGTTCATTGGTTGAATATGGGTGAGTTTATTAACGCAGCACTGCAGTATGAATTGCACTGCAGTACGACTGCAGTATTCACCTTATTTTATGGCTAGGTCTCTGTAGTCGTAATTAGTTAGGCGGAATTTTTTTATAGTAAAGATTACAGCCCTTTTGTACTGTAGATAAGTCCCATAAAGATACTCTAGTCACTGATAAGCAAAATCAAAATTAATTCTGCATACTTCCTACAAAAATTCAAACAGGACTTGAAATTGAAGTGTAAGTGACAATTTTGATAATTTAGTTGTCGAAAACATCAGCCTGTAATTAAAACGTCATTGTTATTGAATAAGTCAAAACTATCGATAGACTATTGATAGTCCATCGATGTTTAGGTGAAAACTATCGGTGACTATCGATGGTGTCGACTATCGATAGTTATCCTCCTCTAGTAGGTACTGTGTAACAATACCTGCTTAGCTTGTGTCCTACTCTCACGGGTCCACAATTTACCTTTGATATAAAACCATTTCATTCATGAACTTCCCCACACATGTATATAAGATTCAAGCTGTGCTCCATCAACAATATTAAAAATGGCTAGCTGAAGTTTGCCATATGTCCACATATTAAAAATGAATGTCTGAAGTTTGGCAGATATGGACACTTGTAAAATTATAGCTGTCTGCCATTGGAAATCGAATCCCCGTTACAAAAATATTTTGTTTTGATTTTTGTTACAGAAGTAAAAATTTATTTACTTTGATTTGAACACTACAACTTCCAAGAGTTCAGACGCAACAGCTTACGTCTGTCCATTTCCCAATCTTCAGTAACGAAAGTGATACAAATTGAAAAGCTGTCAAAGTTTTCCTAAATCAACATCAGGTATCCAACCATTTAAAAGGTTTTCGACAATTTTATTTATCACAAAAATATTTCAATTTCCGGTTTTTATCGCTACAATTTGTCACCCACAAGTTTTTCAATAACTTTTTATCCATCAAGACACCTAATCGAACTGCCCCAGACTCTGGCATAAATCTAATTAAAGATTTGTAATACAATAGCATTGATTCAATGAAACAAGCAAAATTCCGTCTAGACAAAATAACAGATTATTGTAACAACGAGCATTGCCCTAATTAATATTGGTTCATATTCTTCACGTTCCACTTCAACAATCCTATTATGTTTCGGGTTACCAAATCGAGCAGGGCCCAGATTCATAATATTGAAATTAGTTAATATATCATTCTTCGAACTTAGATTATCATGAAATACTTTCGCTTAGCATATTTTGCCTAATATATGATATCATGTGACCTAAAAGCAATACGAAAGCATTTCTTCAGATTCTATTTCCATATTTCAGCCACATTTAGACCAAATCACCATTAAACATTGTCACGAAAAATGTAATAAATTTGAGGATTGCTACCAAGTTACATGAAAATTTCTCTTGGTTTGGAATTTTGGTCTGGTGAAAATATAATCTATTAACGACGTAGCTTCTCTGTGGGTTGGTTCCTTGTTTTTGCATACTATTTAGGGGATTATTTAATTATTTATTTCTGCATACTTTTAGGGTGAAACTTTTTAAAAGGATTTGAACTTTTTTGGTTTGACTGTTAAGTCTTGATAGTATAATTTTGGAAGCTAGCATAACTTTTTATACCTTGAATTCTCGTTCATTATATGTATTCCCGCTTATAGTAGCCTTGCTGGTCCAGGTCGTCTTTTTAGATAATAAATAGCAAAAGGCGGCGTGCATTGCCATGCCTTTTAGTAAAAAAAAAAATTATGGGCGCACAGTCCGAAATAGGACAAAATAAAAAAAAGAACAAATTTGCAAATATGATTTTGGGTACAAAAAGAAATTTAGAGCTACCTATAAAGTATATGTTACATTTTTTTGGTATCCCAGGTTGTGCGAAATCTATCGGAAAAATGTTGTACTACGTGCAAAACAGGCACCTAGGTAATCATATTCAGAATACGTCTCGTGTGTAGATTTTGATGTTCCTGGGGCATTCGGCATCATGTGTAGAAGTTGCTTGCGACTTCAACATTTCTTCCCCGAAAAATTGCCAAAAAAGGTTATAAATTTTGCAAAATTCACAATTTGGCGCCTCTAAAACAACCGAATATAGATATAATAATGCAAGGTTAACCATTCACGGTACCTAACTCTTCTTCATAAACGATGTTTGCCGTTTTATTTTCGCCTGTTAGTATTACAACGTTTGTTGCATTACTAAATTCAGTTGACTTAGTTGAGTTGTGTCTGTTACGACCTTTTAAAGAGCAGCCAGGATCATCCTTAATCTCAAAACAATTATATAGTTTTAATTACTTATTCGAGTAGCATTTGTATCCCGACTGAAAAAATACAGATTATACATATACGATAGGTACATATGTGATTCTTAACAAAATGACTATAATTTTTTCTACAGTAGTTAGACCTAGCCTCTGTTACTCGAACTCATTATATGATTCTAACGGTACTCTACACATCTAAATCCGTTCAGGCGTTTAGAAGCTATGGTGGGACAAAGAAACGTAC
Source organism: Thereva unica (assembly GCA_949987705.1). Lineage (NCBI taxonomy): Eukaryota > Metazoa > Arthropoda > Insecta > Diptera > Therevidae > Thereva > Thereva unica. Next base: position 105,356,931 of record OX465283.1, read on the forward strand.
ACACACATGAAACCTGAACACATTACACTCTTTTTTTTAGTCGCAGTCGTGGAAAAAAAACTACTAAGAGGAAAGAATTTGGAGCCCTGTTAATATGGTCCCATTGGAGCTTTAAGAAATTGTATGCTTCGAAGGAAACTGACAAACGTAGACCGGTTCTCGTTCGATGGGGTGGTCAAGCAGCATATTGGACGTGCTTGGTACTTAGTTGGGGGTCCGTTCGGTAAAACTTCTGTCGACACTCGCATTTAGGAGCGCGAATAGGCAATTGCAAAAGGTGACCATTATCTAAAATCATCTATGAGTCACGTTTAAATCATTGCATGATATTATCAATAGAATGGCAGCTGGCATCAAATATAGATTATGATGATGTCATCGACTCTGCGACGTTTACTACGCGGTATCACCTATAGGGTGCGACAGCGAGGAAGGCCCAACCTTTGCTGGGAGGATGGCGTAGCCAGGGCGCTCAGAGCTTAGGGACGCCAAACTAGATGACATCGGTTCAGAATCGGGACCGGTGGAGAGAACAGTTGCGAGAGGCTAGGAAACTGGTGGCGTTTAAATTCAAAAGGCAAATCATTCGTTATAATTGAAATTCTCGGAGTCAAAACATCTTCGCCTTTGCACTTTCGCTTTATAATGGCAGGTTACTGTATTCTACTCGTCATACTCTTTCATTTGATACCCATGTCGGGGCATGTAAAGAAAAAGTTAATGCGTCATTTTTTGGTGGCCGCCATATTAAATGTATCATACTTTATTGTATTGGCTTCAGAACCAAAAGTGTGTGCCAAATTCAAGATTTCTCCCTCACAGAAAACGAAGTGAATAAGCTTGTAAAAATCAGTCCAGGTGTCGCACAGTGGTCTGAAATCCCCAAAACCTGGACAAAAGTACCAAAACGAAAGTTTTTATTTAGGTACTTTTTTCGCGTGGATTAGGTATAGTGGCCCCCCTGGAGTATTTCAAGGCCCTTGGCAAGAGGTAGATGTTCGAAACCTCTTTTGTATTCCATTTGGAAAGTGAGTGTCGAACACGCTACACGCAGCACGTTTTCTCGGAGCAAAAGCACGTGTTACGTTTTTGCGTGTAGATTGAAGTACGTTTGCCCGTTTCCTTTTCTGTAAAAAGGTTTCTTCTCCTAAGAGTAAGTACAATTATACCGTGTTATTGAAATGAACATAAATAAATAATTGTATTGTTTATTTATGATCAAATATGTAGTAAATTGTGGTGATTTGATTAACGATTCGGCTTATAAATTGATGGCTAAGTACAAACTTCCATCGACTTCCACTAAGTAATACGCATGTATTTGTTTATTAATCATCTCTGCAAAACATATAAAAAAATCAGCTGCTCCTGCTTGCTCCATGTCATTCTATCCACGATAGAGCAAAATATCCATGGCTCTGGGCACTACCCCCACTGTGTTTCAGGCCGAAATACTTGCCATCCAGGTGTGTGCTCAGACTTGTATAGTCTTAATAGAGCTCCAAATAGCTCTAACATTGTTATTTTCTCCGACAGTCAAGCTGCATTGCTGGCCATTAAATCTCACAGGGTGTCATCAAAGACTGTCCTGGATTGTCTCCGATCTCCGAAATTCTTAAGCAGGAACAACAGTGTCACGCTGATATGGATTCCGGGCCACGAAGGTCACATTGGTAATGAAATTGCCGACAGCCTGGCTAGAGTAGGCGCAAACTCATCACCTATCGGTCCGGAACCTTTCTGTAGCTTAGCAAGCTACCACGTTAGAACGGCCATCAAAAATCGACCAGCTGTTTCTTCATAGCTGGACAAACACCCAGGGTGCTCGTCAAGCTAAAAGATTCATCCAAATCGATAAAGCTAAAGCGAGAAAACTTTTACATTTCAACAGGTGGGAGCTAAAAATAATAATAGAGCTCTTGACGAGCCACTGTTCGCTTAACTACCGTCTAAACAAAATAGGTCTGGTGGCTGATTGTAGCTGACGGTTCTGCGGAGCAGCTCCCGAAGCTACGGAGCGCTTGCAGTGCGACTGTGAGGCTACAGCGAGGAAGAGATTGGGCCTCCTCCATCGGGACTTCCCTACCCCTAGGGACATTTGGGACAGAAATCCTAAATCAGTTTTAGGCTATATTAGAAGCCTTAACCGTGAGGGATTTTAAAGACGGGGATGGCACAATAGACCAAATAAAGAGGTCGCAGTGCCGGCAAAGGCACCCCTCAACAAGAAATAGAAAAATCCACGATATACTACATATTTGCTCAACGTATAGTTTTGAACGTCCTATTCAGGCGCTATATATTAACTTTTTTTCATCTTTATAACAAAGTATTTATAACAAATCTTTGCAACAAATAAAGCCTAATGTATTTGAATTTGAAAAAAAGTTTGCATCTAAAATTAATTTAATAATTGTTAAATTAAATAAAAAATTTATTTTCATTAACAATTCTAGTACATTTTCGTTAAAAATTATTACTGAGCAACCACAAAACGTCCTTATTACAGATTTTCATTTAATTCAAAAAAACAAAATTAGCCGCCATATTGGATCCACTATTTTGCTTAGTAAAAATCTAATGACGGATTAATAATTAGCTACTTCGAACAGCCATTATTGCATAATTTCATTCAATTCAATTAAATATGAACAAAGTTGGTCGCCATATTGGATGCGCCATTTTTTTTTAAATCTGATAACGGATTCTTACGCAGTGACCCTGAAAACCCCCATATACCAATTTTTATCAAATTTGCTTAAATTTTCATAAAGCTGGTCGCCATATTGGATCCGCCATTTTGTTTTTTGAAAATCTGATAACGGATTCTTACTCAGCGACCCCGAAAACCCCCATATACCGATTTTCATAAAAAAATAATTTTTCTTACGGTAGTAAATTAATTTTGTCCAGGTTTTGGGGATTTCAGACCACTGTGTGTCGGTTCAAATTATGATTCTCAACCATTCTCGAATCAACTTATCACACACACACAAAATTTCATAAAAATTAGTCGAGCCGTTTAGGACTAGTTCAATTACAGACACACGGACAGAAGAAATATTACATATATAAAGATAGATTTCTTTGTGTGAATGTGTAATGTTGTGTCATAGGCTTGTGAGATTATTTTTTATTTCGTCAAAGGTATTTACATAAAAGCATTCTTTCAAAAGGTTGATATTAGTCGTAAACTTTACTATACGACGGTTTAGAACCCCCGGGTAATTGTAGCAATAGGATTTTGGAGGTTGCTATACTCCTACGCTGGTTCAGTGGGTTAATCATGGTGCAAACGGTTTCGTCTATACCTTGAGTTTGAAGACCCTTTTTTGGCATATTATCTAACCACGCTAAGGAGTTGTATTCGAGGTAAGGCCGAATGTGCGAGTCGTATATTACAACCCGAACCGATGGTTCCAGAGGAAAATGCTACACAGGTCTTTCCTTATTGTAACCCCTAGGTTGTTAAGCAATAGAGCAGGCAATAGTTCTACACAATAGTTCATGTAGTGGCACCAATGAAGAGATGTCGCAGGTGTTTTTTTGAAATACTACAGTCCTCTTTACCTCACCTGGGTAGGAGTACCACTTGGGTTTCTCTTTTTACCAGTGAAATATGGCCTGTTGATAAATAGTTAATGAATATTCCTCGAAACGTAAATGGATCGACTTCTTTGAGCCATGGGAAGAAACACCGCGAAGAATATTTCGTGAAGGCTCGATTTCTTGAAGGGGAGAAAAGGTGTCTATCGCACGTTTCATCCCATCTTCTGGCACAATCCTATCAGCCCACCCTACAGGGTGAGCCTCACTGCCTTTAAATGGTGAAAAACGCAAAATCTATCTGAAATTTAGCTGTCCAGGAAAGTGAGTTTCCATTACGATATTATTAGTATTCAGCTTTCATCATTTACCAGTCACGTACTAGTTCAACTATGGAGACTTGCTCCCTGAATATCTTGCTCCATGTTCAAACAAAAGTTCTTCCACGATTTTTTTTCTTGTTATTGTAGAGTCTTCTTTGTTTCCCTTTTCTTGACCAGGTTCTTCTAGCTGGGTCGAAGCGGAACATTGTCTGACCATGCTGACATCTGTCTTCAGTTCCTGCAGTTTCTTGCTTTAACAGATTTAGGATGAAGGTCCTCTACTAACATAGGAGGGCACGATACCCAAAAAAAAGTTTCTCTATCGCTGTCTGTAGGGCATGTACATGAGATTGTGTAAATATTGTGGCTTTCGGTGCACTTAACACCCCCCAATGATGATCCCACCAGCGTTTTAGTGAATTTTTATAAGTCCGAGGTGTGTGAGCTTCGCGTGGTTTAGTTCCACCTCTGCTGAAGAGGCCTCAATTTTGCCAAGGGTTGTAACGTGAACGTGTAAAAACAGATCAAATTTTCTCCAATCGGACCCGAACATGCTCTCATGGGTTCGATCGATCGGCATGGCGACAACGCTTCTACTCATAGGTCTTTCCAATTTTTAGGTCCAAAAAATGAATAACCCTTTTTCGCTTAGTGGGAAACGATTTCACAGCAGTCATAAAATTAATACCAATATGCCAATCAAGGCTGCGGTTCGACCAA